>OY728130.1:1821359939-1823859939 GCA_963277665.1 Viscum album | reverse complement strand
TCCTTGGTTTTGGAGTATATTAGAATATCATCTATAAAGACTACCACAAATTTGTCAGGTAATCTCTAAAGACTCTATTCATCAATTCCATGAATACTGCTGGAGAATTGGTGAGTCCGAAATGAATTACTATGAATTCATAGTGCCCGTACCTTGTACGAAAAGTAGACTTGGGGATATCTTCCTTCTTCACCCTTACTTGATAATATCCCGACCGCAGGTCCACCTTGGAGAAGTATTGTTCTCCACACAGCTGATCAAAAAAGTCATCAATTCTTGGGAGAGGATACTTGTTCTTTATAGTGATTTTGTTAAGTTCACGATAATAAATGCAAAGCCGCATTGACCCATACTTCTTCTTGACAAAGAGGACTGGTGCACCCCATGGTGATGCACTTGTGCATATAAACCCTTTATCCAGATTCTCCTGTAGTTGTTTCTTTCGCTCTTCAAGCTCAACAAAAGACATTCTATATGGAGTCTTGGATATTGGTAGCGCCCCAGGTATAAGTTCAATTGAGAACTCAACATCTCTTCTTGGAGGAAGACCAGGACGTTCCTCGGGAAATACTTCAGCGAATTCCCTCACAATAGGCATTTTTTCAAGGGTGGTTTCTTCCTTGGACTCAATCATCTGAGCCAGATATGCGTGCTCAGAAGGCAGTAATATCCATGCTTGAGATGATGGAGCTAAAGGAGATTCATCTTCCTCCTGACACTTGTAAAGAATCGAGGGTCGATTCTCCATATAGAGTGTGATTTCCCTCTCCCGACAATTTATGTTGGATCTATATAAGGAAAGCCAATCCATGCCAAGAATTGCATCAAATTCCACTAGAGGGAGTATGATGAGGTTCGCCGGGAAATTAAATCCACAGATTATAACAGGGGAGGACTTATACTCATGGGATGCAATGATTGCCCCATTTTCCGTACTCACCGACATCTTTACTTCCATGATTTGTGGTGGTGCATGGATTGGTCTACTAAACTTTTGAGATATAAAAGAATGCGTAGAACCTGAATCAAAAAGTACGTTCGCTATTCTTGAATGAATAACTAGTGTACCTGTCACCACTTCGTTGTCGGGGTTCACTTCGGCAGAAGTGATGGCAAAAGTTCTTCCTTGCTGTCTTGGAGGTTGCTGGTTGCCTGCGATAACCCTTGGATTAGGGCACTGATTTTCAAAATGACCCGGTTCTTTGCATTTGTAGCATTGAACAATGCGTTGAGGTTCTAACGGAGCGTTCCTCTCCTCTGTCGCAGCCGCAGGTCCTTCTTGCTAACAGTTAATAGCTAGGTTCCTTTCTCTTCCACACTTGACGCATTTTCTTGTCCCCCTAAGGCAATTTCTAGGGTGCTTCTTTCCACACTTTTCCATCAGACCACCATCATTGAATTCCACCTTACGTTTCTTGTCCCCATGATACGCCTGTAATTCTCCGATCTCCATTTCAACCTTGAGGGCACATCGGACAATTTCCTCATAGTTGTCGAAGTCATGGATTGCTAATGCTTTCGCAAGCTAGGCATCAGCCCACCAAAGAAGCGGTCAACCTTGCATTCGGGGGTAACGACAAAGACGGATGCGTATCGTGCTAGCCTTGTGAAGTTTGGCTCGTACGCTCCCACAGATTCTTCATCTTTCTACTTGAGGGAAAGGAAGTCCCTTTCCATCTTAAGACGGAGGGTGCATGGAAAATATTTATCAAAAAACATCTTCCGGATTTCCTTCCATTCCAAAGCCTCGATCTCCTCCTCAGGCTTCATATTTTTGATCAACGTCCACCATTGATCAGCTTCACCCTCCATACGATATGCCGCCAGGAGAACCTTCTATTTTTCGGAGCATTGGAGGATGGAGAATATCTTTTCAATGGAGTTGATCCATTGTTCAGCGATCGTGGGATCAGATGATCCACTAAAAGTAGGAGGCCTTTGTATCATGAAGCTCTCGATAGCGACTTGTTCTTTCTTAGGGGGGTTTGAAAATTCCTCTTGGCCAGTGTTTCTATTCAAAACTTGAGGTAGCTGAGAGAGAAGCGTGACAAAGTTCGCGATTCCCGCTCCCATTGGATTGGGCATCTCATTAGTAGAATCATCACACTGATCTTCACAACGGTTGTTAGCCCGAGTTATCCTATTACCGGCCATTGGCTGGAATAAAAGGAAAGTTAGGGGTAACACATAAAGGGTAATCCAAAGACAAAAGTTGATGACTTATAAATAAACTTTAATGTCTTTAACTCATGAGTCTATAGGATTCAATCCAGGCTTTTCATGATCTTCCTTCTAACATATATTCTTAGGGGCATTTTTCCCTTAATAAGGGTTCATACTAAGATTGTGAATTTATCAAAACATATCCACTGGGAGTGTCGTAACCAAGAGTGCAGCAAGGACCGTTGTTGTGCACCAGTTCTCGTTCGAGTCTAGCTCCAAGCGGTGTTTTCAGGTTTTACCCCTTGGATACATCTGTGCTAGAGCCGCCTCTACCTGCTCGTATCCAGACAGGGATGTATTTTTTTTGATAAAACACTTAAATAGTATTTACCAAAACTTAGGGATGTTTTTATTATACTTAGTCTTGTATCTATGGCTTTACTAGGGTTTCCTAATCCCAAAAATAACTAAACCTATCCTCTGATAAAAACTATGACAACCCTGCTTTTTATTACAACTTAAACATGATTTATTACATAAAACTTCACTTGATCCAACAAAGAAGATCGAGAGGTTTAGGGTATTTGGGGCTTAGGATCATTACATAACAACTTTAAACTTGAAATACAACATCTTTATTGAAAACTTCATTTACATGACCACTACATTCCTTCGTACTTAGCATTGCATGGGATAACCTGAGGACATGCATAAGAAAAGGGTGAGCTATAAAGCCCAGTAAGGGAGTAAACAATGAATAACATGAGGAGAACAATACATGTTAGGCGATAGGAACATCAATAGAGCATAAGAGTAACATGAACATAAAGGCATGATAAAGCATGATAATCATAACATGGAAATGTGGCAACAACACTTAACATTGAATTAGCATGATCCAAGGCTCATTGCACATGGAGCATTAGTAAACCCTCATTGCCCTTGAAGCACTATTAAACCCTCGTTGCACTTGAATTAGCATAAGTCAACACTCATTGCACATGACGTATCATGATACTGTACTTTACCCAATGCATTGGAGCGCTATAAAGGGCGCACCCTTCTTAAACATTTCATTTCATGCATAAGTGTGCCACATGGATCATAAAACATGGATTCATAAAAAATAATAATTTCTTCCACGATAAAGGAATGTGGAATTCATACATGAATCTTTACAATCAATATGTAAATGTTCATAAAGGTGAATACCCTTGATGGAGAAATGGGCATGGTATTCACTACACAAAGACATTGGCTTAGAAAATCGGTGTGATTTCGGCAGCGTAACGGCGTGACATAAGAATTCATAAAAAAGGTTGATGAGAGAGAAAGGGGTTCCTCATCATATTTACATGTAATGGACAGTAAGGAGGTCATATAGATACATGTCCCAACAATTGAAAAGGAATTTAGATTCATGATACAAATGTATTTCTTGAATATAAAAGAGGAGAAAAAGATTTCTTTTGGAATTTCGGCATAGTAATGGGTGTACATGGGAGGCATTTAATGAGAGAGAAAGGGGTCTCCCATCATTCCAACAATAAGAGGGAAGTATGGTAGAGGTGCGAAACCATACCCCAACATTCATAATTGAAATTAAAAGGGCAATAAACCTTAAATAAATTTGACAAAAAAAGAGAAAGGAAGAAAACCCCTTACATGGAAGTGTGCTTCCAAAGGCTAGAGAGAGGCTTGTGAGAGGCTTCTTGGGAGCTTGGGGCACCTTGAGAGAATTCTAGAGAGAGTAGGGAAGAGGTTGGACGAACTCCAAGGGCTTTGAGTGAAGAGGAAGTGGGAGCTTGGGTGGGTTTATATAGGAAAGGTGATGGAATTCTTTATTATTTAGGTTTGGGACCCCTTATATTAAAATAATCCAAACCACAAACCATCCCATTGTATTTGCCCAGGGTTTCTGGAAAAGGAAAGAGGAAAACAATATTTTACAAGGCCAAGGTCCGAACTTATTAAAAAATTAGGGTTGCTTATGTGGAGGTGAGTCACACTCCCATGGAAATTAATTTAAAAAGGAAAAGTGTTGAATAAGTCTTGAGGGCACCATTAATGCTTTGAAAAGTAAGTCAAACAAACCCAAAACCTCATTATTTTAATGATAAAACACATATTGGCCGAACATAAGGATTATGGTATTTTATTACATCACCATTGGGTCATTATGATGCCATAAAACACATTATATATTGAAATGTTATTTAATTTTTACCCAAAATTTTGACTGTCTCAGAAAATTATAAAAATTTCACCGTTGGATAATTTCGACATTCTAATTAGAAAAATAACATTTCTTTTATCTAAATAATTTTCTAAATATGTGAATTTTCACTTTTAAAATAAAAACCTACATTTATCAAAAATTCACGCGTTTTGACAGAAATGGCTTTCAAACCTTAATAAAATTTTAATTGCATTCCTAAAATTATAAGATCATTATATTTAATAAAAATTAATTTAATATTAATAATAATATTTTATTAAAATATTATTTAATTCAAAAATCCTTTAATTTAAGAAAATATAATTCTTAATTAAATAATAACTAAAAACACCATTTGTACTTTAAAAACTAATTACAATGTATAAAAAATGACTAGAAATTATATTCATTATTATATACAAAAATAATGTACATGAACATGGTGCTACATATTTGTTACATAACCCCTTAAAATAGCCGCATAAGACCTAAGGGTAAGGTGTGTGATGGTGACAGACTCTTGGGGTGGCTCGGATAACATCGCTCGAGTGGTAATTTCAGTCAACTTCCACTTTTCCCGTAGACGATCACGTTCGAGCTTGACTTGATGAAGCTCAGCTTGGGCTTGGTCAAAGGAAAAGCCCAAAGACGCCACCTCTTTTCCGAGCTCTGACAAATGGGCTTCATAAGGGGAAAATCTACTGGATGAGGCCATCGCTTCCTTTGTCTGAGTAGAAATGGGTTCGTTAAAGACTTATATTTACACTACTCAGATGATCACTGTTCAACGGCTATAAAAGTAACGGTCACAAATCTTAACGTAAAACTAAAGAAGTTGACATCATATAAAAACATTTTTCATGAAGAAACATTTAACTGGATCTAGAGGGATTTTTCATTAATGAAACTTTGGGTCGTTACAATTTGTCAGTTTGATGTGAGACTAATTCCCACACATAAAAAATTAATGATAAATTATTTTCCTAAATTATCAAGATAATCTGAATGTGTTTTCTCAATTTTCTATTAGTGACAAATGTTTTGAATGAAAATTTCAATTTAAAAATGAAAACAATAAATTTGAACCATATATAGCACACTCTATATCCAATTGAGGTGAGGATAATAACTTTCTGTCACTATTGACTTATGGACCATTTTTAAAAAATTTCAAAATATTCTCAATGCATTTGATTGGTTTTGAATATGCCACATTTATTTAATACTAAAATTGTAATTTTAAATAAAAAGATACACACCGAGTCATATTGATCACACCATGAAACAGATTGTGGAGTGGCTAATTCTTATATGTAAAAGTTGACTTAGTAATAATTATTTAAATCTTCCAAATAATTTAAGTTCATTTTCTCAGTTTTTCAGTATGTAACTTGTGTTTTTACTGAAATTTTATTTAAAAAAACACACACTTGGAGTCATTCCAGTCTCATTGTGCATTAGATTGAGGTTAGGTTAATTCCTACACATCCGAAATTACTTATGTATTATTTACATAAATTATAAAAATAATATGAATGTCGTTTCTTGGTTCTGAGTAACTCACTTTTTTTCATCTAAAAATGTCATTTTAAAATAAAAAACATTAAATTTTAGACATATTGGCTACATTATGTGTTAGTATGATGTTAGGATGATTTATACATTTAAAAATGATAGATGTATCATTTTACAAAATTATCAATAAAATTGGAGTGTGTTTGAATGGTTTTTAGTGAGTGAAACATGTTTTTAACAAAAATGTAAGTTTTAAATGGATAATAGACACTTTGAGTCATGCCGAGCACACCTTGTGTTGGGTTGAGGTATGAATAATTGTGAGAAGTCAAAAATGAATTATGGATAAATTTACTAAAGTATCAATACGATCCAAAAGTATTTTCTTGGTATTGAGTATGCCACTTTTCTTTTTTTTTACAAAAATGTCAATTTTAAATATAACGACAAAATTTGAGTCATGTTTGTCACATCGTGTTTCCAATTGGGGTAGAAATAATTCCCGTACGTCAAAAATAAATTATAAGTATTTTTTATAATGTATAAAAACAATAAAAATCTGTTTTCTAGTTTTGTGTAGGTTAATTTTTTTTTACTAAAATTCTATGTAAAATTGAAAACACACACTTCGAGTCACACCGGTCACACTGTATATCATATTGACATGTGGGGGATTCTTACATATAAAAAACTTCATAAGGATCATATTTCTAATGTATCAATATAATCCAAATGTGTTTTATTAGTTTGAGTATGTTAAGTATATTTTTTTACCAAAATGTAAATTTAAGCTGAAAACACAAACTTTGAGTCATATTGTCCACTTAATGTGTCGTTTTGACATCAGAATAATTCATAATCATTAAAAATTACTTCTGAATCATTTTACTAAAGTATTAAGACAATCCGAGTTTGTTTCATATGATTTCAATTAGTTACACAAGTTTTTGACTAAATTATAAATTTTAAACTGATAATGGACACTTTGAGAAATACAAGGAACACCATGTATCAGATTAAGGTGTGGCTAATTCCAAATTTTAAAAATTGAATTATGGATAATTTTATTAATGTTTCAAAATAATAAGAATATATTTGGTCATTTTTGATTATGTGACATGTGTTTTCAACTAAAAAGATGATTTTAAATAATAATAGGCACTATGAGTCATACTAGACACACCATGAATTAGATTGAGGTGTGGTTGATTCCTACATGTAAAAAATGACTTATAGAACATTATAATAATTTATTAGTTAAAAATTATAAGAAAATTAACTAAAAATATAAATGAAATTATGGGAAAATCAACTAAGTAGTAGGAAGTCATCTCTTCATGATGTCTGTATACATTTTAACCCATGTTATGATACCCATTTGTTTCTAAAAAATCTATTTTATATTTTTAAAATAAGTACTGTTGATTTTTTTTAAAAAACTATAAATAAATATTATAAATGAAATTAAAATTAACATCAAAAATACCACTTCAAGGATGTATGTTTATTGATGGTATATGATATCTTTCATAAATTTTCAATGACAATAACCACAATATTTCTTATTGTTTTATCTCAAGCACTATAGAAAAATTGATAAAAATTAGTAATTTGTATTGATATATGTTTTTATCATGAAATTTTATTATATATACCCCAATAATTATCAAATTATAGATTTAAATAGGCTCCCTGCACTCATGGACTGTCCTCGAGACATAATTTTTTTTATTTAAACTTCACAGTATCATAATATAATTTTCATGAAAAAATATTAAAAAATGTATTATTTGAGGTTTTTGTTTTAAAATATTTCATGTAGTTTATTAAATATTGATAAACAAAATCACTTATGGTTTGTTTGTTGGGTATCCGTGCATTCAATCTAGAAAATAATTATTTGGAGTATCTAAACTAACTGTAATGAGTTAAAAATACTATCTAAAAAACAAAAAAGTAATATTTATTGAAAAGAATGAACATATATTTTATATGATTAAATTGGATATTTTTACCCATACATCAAGTGTATTAATTAGAGTATATTTTATATAAGTTTACATTAAAACATTGTGGATAGTTTTTCTACTATTCATTCATATTTCATTGGTTCCAATGAGGATATTTGTGTAAATAATATTTAAAGACTAATGAGTACAATTTTTCTATTCAGAAGGTTTTCCCTTCATATAGAATTGATTTATAATCTAAAATTTTTTGCATAGTATTCAATCATAATTAACATATTACATCATCTATTAGAAAAAAAATCCTGGAAACAATCCAAATGTATAAATTTATTATTGAAACTCCTAGACATTCATTCATGAGGATTAAATTTACATTATCAAGACCAATGTAGTTTATAATTGCCTCTCCATACATTTTTCCTTAAAAACAGTCACTATTGTATCACCACATTCAATCATTATATCTATATAAACCTTTAATATTAGAAAATTCATAATTTGATATAGTGGATTAATGGTACTTTGTGAAGATAATTTTTATTCATTGATTGATCCTTTAGAACATTTTGATTCGCCCTTCTATTTCACCACTTCCAATTTTCTTTTTATAATAACATTTATCATTTTAAACCAGTTTCATTAATTATTATAGTGTTTTCTTGAAAATTAAATTTTAAATGAATAACTAATTATAGGAATATTTTTTTACTAGACCTAACATCCATACTATGTCATTTTAAATAGATTTATCGACTATGTGAATTTCAGTATCATCTATTGGAATATGTATATCAATTCTTGACTCTTTAGTTGCATTAATATCCATCTCACATAACCTATTGGAAGTTATTTGTTGTGTAGGATGTAAAATTGGATATTGTACATGGTACCCCTCACAACAAGGAAATGAGTAGATGTTGATAGATATATATCAGAATAATTTCCACCCTATAGATTATCAGTACATGAAAGGTACCAGTGTCTTCCTAGTTCAGGTTTAATAGAAACAATTATGAAAAGATTTATTACATATTTTATTATATCCCTTTTTGGGGAATGACGTTTCTTATTGTCGGTGGTGTGGGTAAGGGTCTTCATGTAGTTTCTTTTTTTATGTTATTTGATCTATTTGATTCCTTCCCATAACATTTTCTAACAACTCTAACTACAAATAAATTTTTTCTACTATAGAAAATAATCATTTCTTAAAATATTAATTTTAAATAAATTTATCCCTCAATTTATTTATTTTCTAAATTTTTTTTCTTGGTGACACCCAATGGCCATCACCATAGACACGTCCATACTATTTTGGATTTTATAATGTCACTGATAGTAGATGTTAATTCATATTGTTGATGATGATCATGAATTTCTATTTAATTAAAACATTGTAAAACATGTAATTATTAATCTATAATACTAATTTAATGATAAAAATTATTATTTTATACTTACAAATGCTTCCAAAACATTTTATTTTGTGTTTTCATATTTCCGTATCCCTTCTACATTTAAAATTTCCCACATCCATAGAACACGATGTGGTATGGAAATGGATTTGGATTTGGATTATTAATATACATATAACAAAGGACTATAATTACGTTGTAGTTTTATGTCACATAAAAATTTTATTGTAGATTTAAAATACGTTCCATATATTTTCAAGTGATGTATACCCCATCCTTGCATTATGATATGGGTATATTGGTTTTAATTATCAACGATTATTTTCAACACCCAATTTTTGTTCTCTAAATTATCAATTATTAAATAATGTTATTAATAAATTCATTTTCAAGAAATTTATTACCATTCACAATGTAACTAAATACATTTCTCCTCATTATAACCAATAAGGACACCCCTCAATTGGTGTTTTATCTGTTGTGCAGACATCCATGGTGGGTGAAATTTTATTTTCCTATCATCATCATTGATATGTCACTTAGAAATAATTTTTTGAAATATTCAATGATCCTTTCTTAAGATCATTAAAATAAATTTTATTAGGGATTTATCTACTATAAATGTACTATGCAAAGGAAAATGAAGTGTATGTCTACATTTTATTATTTTCTTGTATTATAAAATAATGATAAAAACATCATAATGTTACCCTAATATCTTCCCAAATTAGTTTCATAAGTGTGGGAATAACATTGTGCCACAAATCTATATCAATCGAAAGATTCTGGTGAGTTTCGATCCCAATGTTACTACTTAACATGGACAAATTGCGGTTAAGAAACTAGCCACCTGCATTACATCCATCCTCTATTTGGATGACTTTATTTATCACCTTAATAATTTTTTTAACAACATTTTTCTATGGTTATCCTGTTTTTATGGGACACCTATTATTCACTTTTTAACATTTAATCGGCTTAACAAACATCAATATGTTGTTCCATTCAATTGGTTTCATTGGTATTTGTAGAAGATTGATGTTCCTTTGCATTGGGAGAACCTACATGTTGAGAAACCTTTTGTTCCTCAAGATTTAAAGCATCGACATGTGAATATTAAATTATCATAATATGTTGTTGAAAATTTAATCTAAATTACAAAAATGTTGTAGTGAATGAATAATAATATAGTGTAACACAATTTATTTTACAAAAAATATATACTTTATTATTGAACTCCATTTTTAAAACATTTAAGAGATTTTAACCCTTAATCAAGTTACAAAATCTCATCAATATGGTATCCTATGACATACAAGGCCCCATATACATTAGGACCACTAAAAAATCATTTTGAAATCCCAATTAAAGGTCCATCCTCCATTGAATTGAAATCTGACGCATCAATGGTTTTATTAAACAAAGTACAATTTTCCACTTTTGGTTTGCATGATCTAGAATATAAAGTACATGTACTACCTAAGATACCATTATAAGTGGTTCTTCATTTTCCCTATTCTTATTGAAATCCACTTTCATGAATTATAATTCATTAATTTAAACAACACTCATATTATCAACCAAATTTCATTAAAAAATAGACACTTGGAATGTTGAATAATTGAAATCCCATATTTTTTTTGATGATGCCAAAGTATGAAATATTCACATAAATTAGATTCCTATCATTTGAACAAGATACATGCATCACTTCAGCCACAAGTATAACTATACTATTTTTTTGGTAATGTGTTCATCTTCTTAATTTTTATATAATATGTAATCAATAATTAAATAGTAATTATATGATCATACATGCACACTTATTCTTTTGTCTATCCATCAATGTTTTAAGGAAATTGAATCATTATTTTTTCATGACCCCTTAAAAATATGGTCATCAAACAATCCATAAACAACTTATTATGTGTATTTCATATCCATATCTCAAACCCTTTATGGATTAAATTGACTAATAATTAATATAGGGGTTTAAACATATGGGGAAAATTCTAACCTATTACAAAAATGGAAAAGGTGGGCCCAACCCTTATCTATAATAATAATTGTGAAAACATTATTCGAGAAATTTCATCACACAAAAGACAACTGGTGAGATTATATTCTAGTTAAAAAATTATTTACACATCGAATAAGTAGTCCGAAAATAATTCAATGGCTTCCTTAACAACATATCCCTCTACAATACAACCATTTAGCTAACATCTATTTTCTAAATAACCTTTCGTAATCTTTATATAACATTTAAAGGGATACATCCATCTACAATGCATAGAACTATATGGTCAAATCTATCTTACTAAGTGAATCATCATGTAAACTATAATATAAAATAATTTCAAAAGGAAGAACATCTCCAATTCACATAATATGATATAAATTTCCTTTTCCATAGTTGTAAATTTATCTAGACCTATAATTTTTTTTGCATATAGCTTTGACTATGAAATAGATCTTGGTTAATGTATGAGGGAAATTCTTGAGGAAAATTCAATATAACACTACAGGTATTAGATCTTGCATTAAAACATGACAGTCATGTTATTTCATACGGTTTATCTTTAAATCATTAATTGATATAATATTCTTGTTATTTTATGAACACCCATATAGATCCTTTACATCGTTCAAGAAGATTAAAGACTTATATATATATTTTCTAGAATGTGTGTAACCAGCTAAAGGAAGAAAATTACATTTTAATTCTTCAGTCATGCCAACTCTTTCAAAATTATCATTTGAATAATGTCTAATAAAGCCTTAATTACACCCTTTATTTTTTCAGGTGTATTTTGTAACGTGATAAAAAAAATATCATAAAAAATTCTTTTCAGAATTCATATCATCAAGAAAATTCCTAACATAAAAAAATTAGAGCATGGTAATTCAAAAAATAAACCTAGTATCTTATTCCAATCAGTTTGTGTATGGTTTTTCAGAAAAAGATTTACCAAAAGTATTGTTTATATCATTTACATTCTATAATAATTGATTACCTGTTAGTGGAAATGGTGTTGTAATTTCTTCTGAACCCCCATTGAATGAATTCATCCAAGATCTGTACTTATGTCACCAAGGTAGAAATTTTTAATTTCCATGAAATACAATATTCAATGAATGATTCAACCTTATTGACCATGTAACTTGTTAACAAATGAGATGCCCTTGAGTTCTGTTAATGATATTTCCTAAAAAAAATCTATATGCATGAAATTCATCTATCATCACATAAAACATGGATGTCAATGTGAGATAAAAATTTCTATGAACATCATACAATGTGACACCTAAATCCTATAATATTTTTTAATCTTCGATCAATTAATCCATATAAACATTAATATCATAAACTAGTTTTTGTACTGATTTTAGAAGAGATAACATAATGTATTTAAATTTCATGAATAACCATGGTAGAAAGTTATTTTTTTTCAATATGACTATCCTTAGAGTATGAGTTATTATTTAAAAACAAAAAGGACCACTCCATATCTAGATAGAAAAAGATGAAGGTTTCTCAGCTTTTTTGAAATGTAGGATACTTGTGATTAATTCTCTTCCACTGAGGAGATTTTGATGGTTAAAGAAGTTTCCCATCATTATTTACTTTATCTACATGCCCCAACAATTGTTTTTCTGTATCATAACTTCCATATAAGTTTTTAAACCTAGTAATTAATGAAAGATACCATTCAACTTTTGTAGGACATGATGCATCTTTCATTTTTTGATAAGAACCATGCTATGGAAAATTTTTATGTGATTTTTGGTTTAAGAGAAATTGTATAAATCCATTTAGACATGAATATATTATTTCCCAAATTATACACATTGAACGAAGAATTCATTTAGAGTCGCATGTTTGGAAAAAAATATCATTATATTCATGGAGAATGACATTTAATAGAGTAAGTAGTTTAGTGAAAGTGGGGTCCCTCCATTTGTTTCCATTTTATAAATTATACATATTCAGTATGGTAGACAATATTATATATCTAGTACAACCAGTATACAATAACATCCTTACAACTCTTTAACATAAAAAATCATTTTGGAAAATAACAATGTTCATCTTTAACATTCATTTTCATTCCCTCATTATGATAAACATTGTCATTCACACCTATAATCACATCCTTGCTATGGTCTTCATCTTTTTCCAAACATGTATTCATATTAAATTATCCTTAAAACATAGTCTTATTCAAGTAACTGGCTACATTTTGTGTTTTCTTATGTTTAGTACAATATTTATAACTTCGATCTAATCCATGGAAGATATTCCAATTCATCTAGAATAATTAGTCTTGAATGAAAACAACATAGACATAGAAAAAAGATTTGATAAGGGTCATGTGATTGATCTTTGGAAACCATGATTAAATCATTCAACCAATCCTCATAATATTTTTTATACAATTAACATCCACTTATTTTTTAATCATATCTCTCCTATTTAATTCTACAATATTAATACTTATGAAAATAAATAAGGAGAAAAAACCATTCCAGATGAAAACTTCATCTTATGATTAAAATATTAGTAAATGGTAATATTATTAATAATTAAGATTTAAAACACATAAATTAGGTTAATAATGGTCATGATTTTACTAAATTTGGTTATCATTAATAGTTTTACTATTATATGAACCTAATATACCATCTCTTACACTAGTTAGGGTCTTAAGAGGGACCTCCCCCATATCATAACCCAACACAGAGGTGATCAAAAAATTTCATTTAATAAAAAACATCAAATCTAGTTATCTATATCAATGATTCATAAATATTTTTCTAAAAAAATTATAATGGAAAATATTTATAATTTTCTCTCTCAGCATTTAGCATTAATATATTTTCCATATTTAGTTTTCCTATAATGAAAATAAAATTCAAAGATGATAGAGTAATGGTCACAAAAAAAGTACAAAAGGTGATGACATGTTTTAAGAAGATATAGTGGATCTAATGCATAATATTTGGATGGAATCATGGAAAAAAATTGGGATAATTGTTTTATTTTAATAATGGGATCATTATGTATATTTGAATCATTGAGCTGATGACCATTTGTTCACAACAAAAATTCTAGCTACTTAGCATTCATAGTATCTGATTTACATGATAAGTGGGAAGGGTTCTTGATGTGCATAAATATGAGATCTATTGATACCCAAGATTATCATACATAGATTCTACATCATTTTTTATTAATATTCATAAAATTACACAAACAAACCCCTAGGGATTGTAATATTTTATCGACTGTAGAAACATGGGAGAATAAAATGGTTCATAGGTGAGATAAATAATCTCATAATAAGATATTAATATTTAATACCCTTATTATGAAAGTCATATATACTACATATATTCATAACCTAGGAAAAGAAAAAAATAAGAAATGGTGAGATCTGATGCTCAATAAGGGTAAATAAGTGAGATACATATTCATAACATGAGAATGAGGGTATTAGAACATGATAATAACATTTGAATACCATAAAATACATATGAAGGATCCTAATATTGAGTCATGGAATAAATATTAAAAGATCATAAGACATGAATCATAAGGAAATAAAAGGAAAATATCCATGAGGGAATACCATTGTCATAAGACTTTGATGTGTGGAAAACACATAAGTATAAAAAATATTTTTTCAAGGATTCTCACTAATACATTCAAAACATTTTAGACTTGGGCTATCCACCCATGTACCTACTTCATGCTCAAGATGACCTACCATGTGACATATTTTAGGATTTTGCTAACCACCCACACACCTTCCTTTTTAGTCTTGGGATAACCACTCGTGTACTATGTGAGCCCTTAGAATATTTATCATTACCTAATGCATTGGAGGTAGATATAGGTCCCACATATTAAATAATTAAAATAGTACTTATGTGGGATAAAAGATCATAAAAAATTTATTATATCCTAACCATTCAAATGAAATGAATCTTATAAACATTTCCTCCTATTATAACCTTTGTAAAATAAATAGGTTTCAAAATCATTGAAGCATAACACGTGGAAAAAGAAGAGAGTTTCATAAGTTTCATACCATGGTATAACGCATGGAAGAGAAATAGGTTTCATAATCATCACATAATTATAAAAATAAAATACATAGGGAAGTAAAAAAGAATGTTATTCTTGGATCATTTCCATAGTAATTCATATATAATATTAGTTGATATATTCATAGATGGAAAATGATTCTGATCAATCATTTTATACCTTAATTGATGATAACATACTTTCCTATTTGAAACACTATTTTCAAGACATAAAACATTTTGTAAATATTTATATTTTAAAATAAATATGAACAATTATAAATAATTTTTCAGAAATAATAATTGTAAAGGCAATGGTAAGTTTAAATCATTTTTTACATATTATAACAATTATTACTTTCACATTTTTGGTAAAATCTAAATGGGCATTGTTTTGAAAACGACATAAATATTCCCATAAAATAAATTTGTAAAAAAATCATTGATGGGTAAAAATTTATATTAAATATAATAGGACAATAAAAAAAATTAAAACATTTTTAGAAAATATTATTTTGGGAGAAAATGGATTTTTGTCTGAAGATGGAAATAAATCAAGATTTTATTAACATATTCCCAATTATTCTAATTAGAAAATATTGTTTAAAGGGTATAATTAAATGAGATGAATAAAAAATTGAGATTAAAATTCATGATTTTATTGAGATATGGGTTAGAATATTTTATCCTCAGATAGATAATCCTAAATAATCCTGATTAATGATGAAATTCTAACATAAAATCATTACCACTGTGGTATCTTTGAATAAAAATATCTAAGAAGGAATATCATAAAAGGAAGCATAAAATTAAATGAGGATAAATAAATTCATGATATGACATGTAAAAGGGTCTACATATACTACTCATGGAATAATATAGTTGCATAATATAACATGCATCTCAAAGAAGGAAAATTGAGACAAGAATCCCTTACCGATTTTTTTATTTTTTAACCGTAAACCCAATGAAAGAGAGATCCTAAAATGAATATGTAATCCTCTAAAAGTTTTCATATTAATCCTAAAAATAAAAATTCATGAGAAAAATATACAACATATGAAATAAGTAGGTGGTGAACATAACATGTGTCTAATAAGAGTAAAAGTTGAGTCGGAAATACCTTATGAATTATGTAATCTTTTGGATCATAATCCCCAATAGAGAATAAAATAAGAATAAAATTTAAATATTATGTAAAAATTTGATTAATGATATAAAATGTAAAAGGGAAATTATATACACCACAACTGTTGTTTGGAGTAGAGTACACAAGAGGAGGGGTTAATTGAGTATCTATAAAAATTTCTGGTTAAAATTTATTCTTAAAAAGGAACCACAATAAAATAAAATACATCCCTATTAATCAAAGTAATACGATTATAAAAGTCTGACTGTCTAAATAACTTCTCATAATATTGATTAATTCTTATTAATCTTAATATTAGTTGTTAACATTACTTTTAAAGCTATTCAAATAAGTTAAAACAACTATAATGTCTTTCCAAGATTAACTATCAAAAGTAAATTTAGTGATTTTTGACTTATATAGAAAAATAGAGAAAACTAAATTAAACAACACAGCAGATATAAAACAGGTGGTTTAGTATCAAGATAAGACCCAATTCACTCCATTTGGTGATCAAATGCCTCCAAGAAGTTTATATAAATAAACTTGATCCACACCCTGGATCAGGGTTGACAATAGTACACAATACTGTCCAAGACACATGAAATCTTCCATAGTACTTCATGGGTATGAAATAATAGGTCACACATGGACCTCTTCCACAGTTATCTATGGGAATAGAAATGTGTAAAAAGTTGTATGAGAAAGGATATATTGTATACTTCAGTTTATTACAGGAGACAATGCATATTTTTACACAGACACACACACACTGTTCAGAAGATTAAAATATTACACAATGGAAATGAAATGATGTGATAAGGTTAGAAGTGCTCTGAGTGTTAGTCTATGTAGCTCTGGACTTCTTGGAATAAGCAGATGCCAAAATCATGTCCTCTTGTGAAAACAGAGTATCACAAGTTAGCTAGATCTGGCTCATGTTATTCGTGGAGTTGATGGTGAAAAAATGTTATCGGCTCTAGGATTTAAGAATGATTTTTGTGTTATTAAGTAGTTTTGGGTTGCATGCATTGGTTCTTCATTCATTAATTCTTGTGATACTTTGTTATGACACACATAATTGTTTTTCAGTTGTCACTATTGTAGCCCTTAATTCCACATTTTATTCTAGACATGTTTTTCTTTTATATTCTTAGAATTCATGTGTCACAACCAACATGATGCATGTATTATACACCTCATACCTCATACTGTCAGGTGACAAGTAAAAAAAGAAACATTATTTATGTCAGTGCATTTAAAAACTTCAAATATGAACATTATAAATTGAATTGAAAAATTAAAAAACTGATTATGAAATGGTGTCACAGTCTGTCTGGAAATAGCGTCTTCATGAATCGGTGTCTCCTTAAAATGGTGTCACCCTGAAACGGTGTCTCCTTGAAACAATGCCTCCTCTTTTGTCTTTGTGTGGTGAGACAGCTATGATGGGATATTTATATAGAGATCAAAAACCAGTAGCTCAGGTGCGATGTTTGATCACGGTGTATGGTCACTGTGTATGGATGGTCACAATGTCTTGATGGTCATGGTGTCTGTATGGTCATGGTGTCTGGATGGTCATGGTGTCTGGATGGACATGATGTCTGGTTACGGTGTCTGATTCCCTTTCTAGAAAAACCTAACTAGTGGAAGACTTACAGTTTCTCTGACTTAGCCAAATATTTGTACACATACTTAAACAATGATATTCATAGAATGGATTTGACTTAATCATTTATCAAGTAAATTCATTATTATGCAAACTCAAAATAGTTTATAATCATTAAATATAGAACATAATATCTTGGATAGGTTTATTTAAAGAATAAATAAACTAATCATCTGTACAAATGACTTTAGATAGATTAAACAAGATTAAAAAGATTTACAAAATGTATATGATTTGTGATCATTAAAACATGATTAACATTAGAGGAGTCCAATAATCTCCCTCTTTCTGATGATCACAAACCATGTTAGTGAGATATTTATTCTTATGTAATGTGTCACATATCTAATTTTCATATAAAATACATATTTCTCCCCCTTTTGGGATTATCGAAAATAGTAAAGAAGAAATAGATAATAAAAGTTTACACTTAATTATACGGATTAAAAGTATCATAAAAAATAGGAAGTAACAAGAAATACAGAAATCATCTCTATCAAAAGATAGTAGTCAATGTTATTCAGCATTGGCTTGTCTTATCGTTTCCCTTTGTAGCAGCATTAGAAGAAGAATCTATAGGAGTAGAGGTGGAAATGGGTGTAGGGAGTGAACTAGTGAATAGAGAAAGTAAAGGGAGTCCTTGAAAAATAAAATGGGCTAAGGTAGGGGCAGTGAAAGAGCGAGGAAAATGTTGATCAAGGATAACCTGCCTGATCTGACTCAAAGACTGAGATATAGAATTAGATGTAGAGGTAATGCCATAGGATTAGAAGGTAGGAAAACCAAATCTCAGGGGTGCAACTACATGAGAGACAATGGCAGTACTATGGACATGAAGATAAGGCCTTAAGAGATTGATGAAGTCCGCAATGTTATCAACACCATACTCTATGACTTTTTCAAATTCATCCTTATTCTCCATAAGATTTTCCAATAAAGGAGTGAAATCGTTGAGCTTTTGGACCTGAGTTTTGAATGCGTGAGTACCTGGATGGATTCACAGATTCTCCACTAGGCACTCAAAATGATTTGTCATGTCATTCTACGAAAATAACCTATTGAAGTAAAAGTACACCTTTTTAGTAATCTCTTAATGTGCATCATTTGAAATCTGGGAAGGAATTATCCCCAAATCAGGAACTCTGTCACTGTTCTTGATAACTTCAAAAAGATTTTCCTTGTCAAATCCATTGATCATAGATTAGAGTTCTTCTTTAACAACTATTCTGAGCAGATCACTGTCCAAGGAAGATTGATATGATTGTCTAGATGCACTAGATGCAGTAATAACTGATGTGAGTGACTTCAGTTGATTCAAAACTTTCTAGAGACAACCCTTAAACTCATCAGCCAACTTGTTAAGACTAATAACAAGTTCCCACATCTCTTGAACAATGTGATTGTTTCTTTTATCCACCTTGTCAACTAATGAAATTTGGTTAGGTTGAATCAGGGAGGATAATTCCTATGGAATCTGACTAGCAATATCCTCAACAGCATAAGATGTAGGTTCTGGTCTTGGTTTTAGAACTCTCTGCATATCATTAATCATACCTCTGTGAAACTTCACTTCATCACTTAACTGTTTTTGTTTCAGTTCTGGTCTCTTAAAAATCATGAAGCAACTTGGGCTAAATCTTCTATATAATATTTTCCAATAGAAATGAAACATCTCTTTCACTCAAATTGGTTACAGGAGCCGGTTGGGGATTAATGAGTTTTTCATCCCCAGCCAATATAGTAGCTTCAAATTCTTTCATACATCCTTATTCGCCATGTTTGGAGGTTTTTGTGATGGTTCAGGGATATAAGCTGATATAAGATTATGATCTTTGGCAGTGATATCTTCATGTGAAGATGCCAGTTTCAATTGAAACATAGTATAATGATCAATACATTTTACTGAGACTTCCTATGAATCATTCACATCAAAATAACTTGGGATTTTATATCATGTTTCCACTGAGCTTAGATCTACTGGATTAATTTCTTAAACACTTTCAAGACTGGGGGGCTCCTCCCCCTCAACATGTGCATCATTCTCAAGACTGGGAGATTTAGATCCTTGACCTATTTACTAGATTTCATTCATGATATCCTCATCCATTTCCTTTCCAAACAACTCAAAGGATTTCTCCATTCTCTCCTCAACAGATGGAATAATTTCAAGAACAACATGTTCCTCTAGGTGTTCCTCAAGAGAATCTTCTTTCACAACAAAAAGATCTTCTTCTATATGCTCTTCTACAAAAGCCTTTTAATTTACCTTAGCAACAGATTCTTCTTCAGTAGCATGTTGTTCTTATAATTCAGAAACATATTCATGAGCAAGTATTTCTTTCTCAATTAAGACATGTGGAGAATATCCATTGTCTTCCTTAATCAGAACAGTTTCTCTTGTCGGTGAAACAACCTCTTCCCCTTTTTCCTCATCCAAATACTCAAAAATCTCATCTGTTTCCAAACCAGGATCATAAATATCCTTATGTATTTAATAATGTTCCACCAGATTGAGATTTTCATAAATCCTATCATTATCTTCCACCCATGATTTTATCCATGGATTCAAACTAATTTTCATTCTCTTTATTGTAACATTTGAGAAATAGAACTCATAGTTCTTAATATATTCTTCATCTGGTCTAACCAACCCATTTTCATAAAGCATATCTAAGATAATCCTGGAATAGAATAGAGAGGTCGAATTGGAGGTTGTTTTGATCTACTCACACATATGGTGTATTATATATTTCCATAGGCTGATATTTTTTCCATTTTTCATGATATGTATCAAAAATACATCCGGATACTTGAGTGTATAAAAATCACATTTTCTGGGGCTAATCAGATTCTGAACAAACTTAAACAGAAGTCTGATTTCATCATATAGCTCAGTAGCTATGTCTCTTCACTTTGTTTCATTCCCAATTTGGCATCCTAGTGCTTCTTCTAAAACAATGATCTCACTTGGAGGTGGAGTACCTCTCTGGTAGTCCTCACAAATACCATCATGAGGTAACCTAATGCAAGAATCCCATAAACTCAATGAAAACATGAATCTATGGCCATTGATCTATGTTCTCACAACATAGAAATCATTAAAATAAAAATCGAATTGAACATACTGGTAAAAATATGAAACTAATTTTGGATAAATAGGCTTATCCTCATTTGTGAACCAATCCATCCATCCTTTCTCTTTTATCACTTTCAATACCAAAGACATACTCGACACAAGCCACTTAGGGAAAATCTCTTTTTCAGGTATCATTGTTCCATTTACCAGATTCGGATTTAGAGGACCATGGGGGATAACTTCGGTACTATTTTCAACTTCTTCTTTGAATCGTGCTTCTCAGGAGTTGATGGTGATGGGAATTTCATCCTAGGAATTCAATGATGGTTTCATAGAGAGAGGGGAAGCTGAAGGGTCAAGAGAGGGGTTACTATTTGAGAGAAGAGAGATTGAGTGAAGAAGGAGTGAAACTTCTTTAGTTTCTATCATTTAGGGATATCAAGCATCACGAGATCAAAAACATGGGAATTTGAAAGAGTAAAATAATTAGTTACCAGTGTAATGTTTATAATGTATAAATAAAACAATAAAGTGTCTTTATGGAGAGACCGTAATCAACTTTCACGGTGAGACCGTAACTAGCTTTCATGGTGAGACCGTATCTATCTTTCACGGTGAGACCGTAAACATGAAACATCGAGTCTTAAAAGAGTAAAATTATAGAACTATTCTATAGTGACTTGTGAAACTATAAACTGTGAAATAGTAAACTTACTACAAAATATTTATTATTCCCAATTCATGTATGATGTAATCTATTCTATTAGAATTTAATGGTTTGGTGAATATATCAGCGAGATGATATTTAGTTCCAATGAATTTGAATGTGATGTCACCTTTTTGATAATGATATCTCAAAATGTGATTTCTTACATCAAATTTTTTTTCCTACAGTGTGAAGCATGTTTTTTGGAAATTTTAATAGCACTTGTATTGTCACAATTCACAGGTAGATTTCTTAATTGATATCCATAATCTATTAATGTGTGTTTCATCGTCCAAATTTGTTCACCAAAACTACCAGCAGTTATGTATTCATATTTTATAGTAGATAATGAAACATAGTTTTGTTTCTTACAACACCATGATACTAGTGGCTTTCTTAAAAGGGGATATGTTCCAGAGGTTCTTTTTTTATCTAACATACAACCACCATCATCATCATTAGAATAACTCAATAACTCAAATTTTTGTCCTCTGTGATAGAAAATTCCAAGATTGGGTGTATGCTTGAGGTATTTGAAGATTCTTTTAACAACATGTAAATGAAATTCCTTAGGATTTCCTTGAAAAAGTGCACACAAACACACACTAAACATAATTTCAGGTCGACTATCTGTTAAGTAGAGTAAGCTTCTAATCATTCCTCTATATGTGGTTTGATCAATAGATTTTACATTTTCATCAAGATCCAACAAACAAGTAGTACCCATTGGAGTGTTACTACTACTATTACTATCTAATGAAAAAAAATTTAAAATATCTTCAGTATATTTGATTTGATTTAAAATAATACCATTATTATTTTGAAATATTTGAAATCCAATAAATAGTATTAGTTCACCCATTAAACTCATTTCAAATTTGTTTTCCATCCTTTTAGAAAATTCAATACATAAAGAATTTTTTGAAGATCAAAATATAATGTCATATAAATAAATTTGAACTACTAAAAAATCTTTAGAAATTCATTTTATAAGGGTAGGATCAACTATTCCTTCTGTAAAATCTTTGGAAATAAGAAAAGTACTTAGAATATCATACCAAGCTCTTAGAGCTTAATTTAAACCATATAAAACTTTTGATAATTTAAAAATATGTTTTGGAAAATGGGGGTTTGTAAAACTATGGGTTTCTCACCAAAGGAATCCTCAGCTATATACCCATTTAGAAATTCACTTTTAAAATACATTTGATAAAGTTTTAAATTCTGATGTGCAACATAAGCATAAAGAATTTTGATTTCTTCAAGTCTAGCTACTGGTGCAAAGGTCTCTTCATAGTCAATTCCTTATTCTTGATTATATCATCATGAAACCAATCTAGCCCGGTTTCTAACTATATCACCGACTTCATCTACCATATTTTAAACACCAATTTAGTGCCTATAGCAAATGTGTCTTTAGGCCTATCAACGTGTTTCCAATCATTATTACTTTCAAACTTATTGAGTTCTTCTTGCATATCCATCACCCAAAATTCATCATTGACAGCATCATTAATGTTTTTAGGATCAAGTTTTGACAAGAAGACTTGATGTTCAAACAAATTTCTAAGAGAAGCTCTAGTTTGAGTCCCTTTATATAAGTCTCCTACAACAGCATCTAAAGGATGGTTCTTAAGAGTTCTAACAGCTCTAAAAAAAGAAAGACTAGTGATTTTAGGTTCTTCTACAGGGTCAGGTTCATTGTGACCTGAATATAAATAATGTCTTGAACTATATGTTTTCATAGATTCCTTTACAAGATGGTTAGAGTATTTTCAAACAATTAATAGATTTTATACATTATCCTCAAGGTTCTCTAGAGTGGTCTTAGGCTCATGTGGATCTATTTTATAAATTATACATGGACACATTCTTCCACACATTTAGTTATTATATTAAACAATCAATAATATTTATGAGAGATTGAGTATCTAAAAAAGATTCCTTCATCTCTCTTTGATGAAAATTTGTCAATATTGTCATTAGTATTAATGATATAGACTTTGCAACCAAAAAATTTGTAATAACTAACTTTGGGTTTTCTATTATTCCACAACAAATATGGAGTTATTTTAATAAAAGGTCTAATCAACACTCTATTGATAATATAGAATTTTTTATTTATAGCTTCATCCCAAAAATAAGTAGGTAGGTTATATTCACTAAGCATGGTTCTAGATCTATATTGCATGGTCCTATTTCTTCTTTTTGTAACTCCATTCTATTGAGGTGTTCTAGGGGTAGAGAAATTATTACAATATCCATTTGGTGAGCCAAAGGACTCAAAATATTGACTTTCAAACTCATGGCCATGATCACTTCTTAATGATTTAATTCTATGTCCACTAAGATTTTCTACAATTTTGGAATATTTGGTAAAATGAGAACATGCTTCACTTTTGTGACCCAAAAAGAAATTCCAAGCATATCTAGAAAAGTCCTCTACATGAACATAAACATAGTGCATCCCATTTAAACTAGATACTCCAGATGGTCCAAAACAATCTATGTGAACCTGTACGAGAGGTTGAGAAGTTGACACATCTTTATTTGGTTTGAAAGAAATTTTATGTTGCATTCCTTTTTGACAAGGATTGCACATATTATAATTTGGAAACTCAAGTTTGGGTAGGTATTTGACTATGCGTTTTCTAGTTAAAATTCTAAGGGAGTGAGTGTTATAGTGTCCTAGTATCCTATTCCAAATCCATGATTCTTTGTGAAATACACTTAAACATGAAGCATTTTGAGAAAATAAAGATTATAAGTTCATAGAGTAAGCATTTTCATTTCATAATGAAAAAAATACTAAATAATTTGTATATTTATAAACATTGCACGCATCATTTTCCAATTAAACATGAAATCTATCATCATATAGTAGCGAGATACTATGAAAATTATATTTGAGTCCATCAAAAAAAATTAATTTGGAAATTAAAACTAAGTAAGAGTTACCGATTTGGCTAAGGACAATGATTTTTCCTTTAGGATTGTGAAAAAAGGTGACATGTCCTCCCTCAATTTTTATTAAATTCTTGAAGCATGTATACTCTCCTGTCATGTGTCTTGAAAACCCACTATCCAAGTACCAAAGGCTTTTCTAAGATCTCTTTAAGTATCTTTCATACAAAATATTCAGATAAAAATAGATTCTGGTACTCATACTTGTTGGGGTTCAATAATATTAGTGAATAGTGCTTTAAGAAACCATATCTGCCTCATTAGTTTCCCATAGGAATTATGTAAAGTACTTGAAAAATAAACTCTATTAGGTCAAGAAAAGTTTGAAACTGTATAGAGTGTATCATAACTTGTACTAGCTGAATGTTTTCCAGAACTAGGAGTAATGTTGTATGTCCACGATGTAAGACCCCGGATCTTCTTTTCAGGTATTGTTTTTCTTTTCTGGTTATTTTTGAAGAAAAAGGAAATTCTGGATATTTTCTCAGTACACGCCGTCTACTTTATGAGTACACAACATGTACTTCCTTGTCGTAGGAGGCCGTGTGCAGGCCGTGTATTAGCCACACACACACCCATTTGGTATTGACTTAGAGGCTACTTAAAGCGGAGTACAGAAAAGGTGAGTACATGTCGTGTACTTTCATTTTTTGTTAAACGCATCGGGGTCACATCTAATCGCCAGAACACACTTCTTTTAGGTCACGTTCGGTGGAGAGAACCCGTACGACCGTGGATTTTCAACGAACCCCTGAGCCTCTGTCTGTCCTCCGATTAGAACACTGTTGATTACATTGGAATCACAGCGGTGTGTTCTCCCTTATCCTAGAGCATCATCTTCTGATTTTTCCTTTCTCATGAGTTATTCGGGGTTGACCGTTTTATACGTTTTCATAGATCTGCAGAATTATAAGGCGATTCAAGCTTCGAGGTTCATGTATATTGATCTCCTAACCCCGAGGTAGGTGGTTTGTGCCTTTTTTAGATACTCTCTGTGTTTTATGTGAAAAATTACCCATTACCAATGAATGGGGTATTGCGCGTTTACCATTACAACCTTATTGTTTCTCTACTATGCTGGTATGACTGAGTAGATGGTTATTGATTGTGAATAGGGTAAATTATTGTTCTTTGGATGTATTTCCCATACATGTTTTTCTTGTTTGGACCCTCGGGTCTTGATTACCTGTTAAGATGCTATTTACTTTCTCATGCCTAGTATTGTAGGATGGCATGATTGTTGTTTTGTCATGATGTTGTGCTGTAGAATTCTAGCCAAGTAGTTCTTGAGGTTTACCTTGGCCGTTACACACTGATACCATTGTTTGACTTACACAGGGCCGTGATAACCTAGTTTGTTGACCATAGGGAGAATGGACATCGAGGGCTTCTCCAGAGTGTCTTTATTATTTATGATGCAAGACCACATGGGGAATTGAAGTTGAGTGATTCCTTAGAGTGTCTTTTGTTCCTCAACGTGGGCCACAGAGGTAATGTGATATAAGTGCTTCCCTAGAGTGCCTTTAGTTATGATACAAGACTATATGAGGAATTGACTGTGAGTGCTTCCTCAGAGAGTCTATGCTTAAGCTGAACCAGAGGGGTTAGACTTAGTGTACTTCCCAAAGGGTTGCATGAACTTGTTTGGTTGTACCAGAGGGAATAGGCTGTGAGTACTTCCAATAGGGTTAACTTGTGTTTGGATTCTTTCCTATACTTGTTATGTAGGACCAGAGGGGTTAGACTGAGTGTCCTTCTCAGAGGGTTACCTGTAGTGTTTATATGCTTGTTTGGTTGCTGCATGATATTAAGGTTGTGGTTTGTTTATTGATGAGTACCTTTCTGTTTATTGTTTTCTATACTTTTACATGCCATATACTCACTGACTATTAGGCACAAATATCATGGTGGTTGCCTACTAGGATTAGTCTCACACCCTGTTTGAGACATGTTTTTGGTCCCAAACACATTATATTGTTGCATGCATAAACAAGGGAAAGCACCCTTCTACTTTAGGTACATGATTTTCTATGGAGATAGAGTGCATGGGACCAAGATATGGCTTATGATGCTGAGGAGTTTATCTATATTCTTTTTCACTTTGGTTTAGTTCTGTTGAATTCCCGCATTGTGACTTGTCTGGATGTCTTCCTAGACATATGTATCATGCATCATTTTATATATGTTCTCCTGTTTATACCCTCAGTTTTCCGCCATATGTCATTATTACTGCTTCCGATCTTGTATGTATTTGTTTACATCTGTTGTGTACTCTCCCAATGAGGGCATAGTTTCCCCACTATCTCACCTAAGGCCATCACTGCTAGTGGGAAGCCTCTGGAACTTGGGGGAATGTACTTGAGGCCATGTGACCAACTGGGTATGGGGAACCTTTGGGTGGCTTTTGGAACCGGGATGTTACAAAGTTGTATCAGTGGTTTTCTTTCCTCTTGAATTACTATTTGGAGCCTTTAGCCTGGGATAGGAAGAAATAGGTACTTGATAATAAGCTGTTCCTAGGAGTAGCTAACCCATGTACATGGAAAAGCCAACCTACCGCGTTTATTTCAATTTTCTGGTCTTGCAAGAATACAATTGATTTGATTTCACCTTGAGTGATTCATATGATTTGTGCTGCTGTTGTTGATGTTATTGTGGTTCTCTTTCTATCGCAACCTGATGATGTGAGGGTATTCCGTCTCATGCATTATATAGGAACTTGTTAGAAATCACATGTCATGCATTCTTTCCATGCCATTTAGGATGCATTAGATATTTCATGTTGTTGTGATAGATGTTGTGTATAATATTCATGTTGTTGTGATAGATTCCATGATAAAATACATTTTGTTTGATAGGTTATTGTTATGGAAGGATTTCCTTGAATGAACGCCAAAATTTGGTTCTTGAGATGTTATGGGCCCTCATGGACTGGAATTTGGTGGATCATTGACTTGTTACATTGTTATAACATGTTTATGATGCCAATATTTGATTCTTGCGAAGTATGGGACCTCACAAATCAGAATTTGGAACGTTTAAAGTTCGTTTTAGTGTTTTTTGGGTTCCAGAGTAGTTTCTGAGGCTTACTCTCCAGATAAACTAGAATACACGCCATGTAGTGTTAAGTACACACCATGTGTTTTTCTATTCGGGAAGAGAAACTTTTTTCTTAAGTACACGCTATGTACTTTATGTACATGCCGTGTAGTCTCTAACCATGATGTAGGCCATGTGGGTAGAGACATGTGATGGGGAAGGTCTGGTGGGAACACGCCGTGTACCAGATGAACAGGTCATGTCGTGTCGACCCTGTGTCCACCCGTGTAACTAACAACATGAACGGATAAGACCATAAGCTATACACACCGTGTCTGCGATGAAAACATCGTGTAGTCTGGCCTAGGTACCCGATCGTGTCACCAACCACACGTGTCGGTGTTATCCCTTCCCATATATGCCATTTCCACCTTGAACACGCCATGTAGTGTGAGTCGTGTGTCTGGCAGTGTCGCTAACAACACGGGCCAGGTGAAGCTTGTCTAGTACATGTCATGTCTATCTTGAACACGCCGTGTTGTCCTGCCTTAGGAGAGTCGTGTGGCTAAACCCTGTAAAACTACTCGGGAAGGGGAAGTGAATTCAAGTACATGCCTTGTGTTAAGCCAACACACCGTGTGTTTGGGGTGTTACACGACCAGTTTAGGAAGGAGTACCTGCCCATGTATATGACTTAAGGGAACACACCATGTCGGAAATGTACACGCCGTGTAGTCATGTTTTGTAAAACTTGAGTGATTTCTTTCTCATGTTCCCTTATTACACTCCTTGTTTTCAGTCCCTGAGGACCTTGATCTAAGGGTGTGTGCTTTACCTTGCACCATCATGCCACCAAGACATCCCCTGGTTTTGCGCCAGTTGCTAGACGACGATCAGACTCCGAACATGGCTGATCAGGGATTACCTACAGATCCTCTAGTTGTTCCAGCCTTGGCACATGCCGTTTTACCTAATATAGGTGTGGGTTCACAGTTAAGGGAGGGATTTCTGAGGATGATGCAGACCTTTCACAGAGTGTCACCTCCTGCCCCGTCAATGGCTAATTTGACACGGGTCTTCCAACAGCAACATCCTCCCTCTTTCTCAGGGGATGGAGGACCATAGGATGCAGAGTCATGGCTAGAAGCCATGCTGACGATCTTTGAGCATCTGGAGATACCTCCAGATAGGAGAGTCAATCTCACTACCAATATGCATCGAGACTCTGCGAAGAGGTGGTGGGATGTGATCTCACAGGCGGGATGCTAGCAGGGTATGGCGTGGGATGAGTTCCAATGCATGTTATATGACTACATCAATCCAAGGAACTTGAGGGCCAATCGAGCCTGAGAGTTTATGAGTCTGGAGCAGGGTACTCTTTCGGTTATGGAGTATTCCTCATACTTTACCGAGCTACAATGCTTCACACCTTTTTCAGGAGGTGATCAGTTTTTCATGGCAAGGAAGTTTGAGAATGGTCTAAGGCACGACATCTAATCGCAAGTGAACATCTTCTAGTTGACTTCTATCACTTTTATCTTCAACCATGCGCTGATCACAGAGCACAATTTGAGGGATTCTAGAGTTGTGAGCCCGGGCGGCTCTACATTTGGGGTTAGTATTCCTCCTAATGACTGTTGGAAGTGCCGCAGGGAGTCTTCACGCGGTGATCTGAGGAGGCGAGACACTTATTCTGGTAGCTAGGATGTGTGATACAACTGTGGGAAGAGCAGGAATACAAGGCCACACTTCTCGAGAGACCAAGTGGAGTTCAAGTCATGCGACAAGTTGGTCCACCTTTAGTTATTCTATAAGATTATTTCACCAACAGCTGGGGATAGGGGTTCTTCTATGACTCCTCATTCGGGAGAAGCACCCCCAGTTTCTCAGCAGTTAGGGAACTAGAGTTATTCTAGCCATTCATGCCAAGGTGGAGTTCATGTCCATGGTGGTCAGTCACCAGTCTTTCAACGATAGCAGAGTAGATAAGCTTAGAGTGGTCAGGCAGGGTCATAGGGCCGTGTAGTAGGCCATACATTTGCAGTGGAGTAGACCCAATAGGATTAGGATCCTGAACCTTCTACAGTTCGAGGTACGATCTTAGTTGCCTCAGTTTTAGATTTTTTTCTTTTCTATACAGGGGCTTCCCATAGCTTTATATTTATTGCGGTTGTGGAGAGCCTTGAGATCCGCAACGTTTCTTCAGCTAACATTTTGACACGAGACACTCTGTTGGGGACTAGGACGGTGAGTGTATATCAGTGTAATGAGTACCCTATAGAGGTTTGAGGGTTTCAATTTTTTTGGGACCTCTTTGTCCTAGAGATAACATGCTATGATTTCATCCATTGAATGGACTGGATAGTTCCCTTCCAGACTATCGTCGACTATTATCACCGTAATGTGAGTTTCACATCACCAGAGGGCGTATCATTACTTTATTAGGGAAAGTGGAATGTCTAAGAAAGAAGAGCGGGTCCAAAGCACCTTGGGTTAGGAAGAGTTAAAGTCTAGATTGCTAGTTTATATCTAGATGATCATAGGAATTCTCAGTTAGAATTTCCTCTAGTAGTGGATCGTTTTAGGGACATCTTTCTTGAGGATTTTCAGGTTTGCCTCCGGAGCGTGAGGTATACTTTTATATTGAGATTGTGCGAGGAGCGACACTGGTGTCCATTCCTATTTATAGGATGGATACACCAGAGTTGCAGGAGCTCAAGAAGCAGTTGGTGGAGTTATAGGAAAAGGGTTTCATCCGACCCAGTACTTCTCCTTGGGGTTTGCCTATCTTGTTTATGAAGAAGGCAGAAGACACCCTCATCCTTTGTGTGGATTATTGGAAGTTGAACCAGTTGACGGTCAAGAACCAATTGCCTTTACCAAGGATTGATGATCTCTTTGATGAGCTTCGAGGAGCCCGGGTATTCTCAAAGATTTACATGAGGTCCGGCTATCATCAGTTGCTCGTTAGACCATCTGATATACCTCTCATAGCCTTCCGGAGCAGGTATGTTCTATACGAGTATATGGTTATGATGTTCAGTCTCACGAATGCGCCCGTCGTTTTCATGGCACTGATGAACTGAGTGTTCCATCCATACTTGGATTCTTTTCTCGTGGTATTCATGGATGATATCTTGGTGTACTCTCACACTCGACACGACCATGCTACACACCTTGAGATTGTTTTAAGTAAACTGAGAGAGTGTTATTTATATGTTATGATCTCAAAGTGCCACTTTTGGATAAATTAGATTCACTTCTTAGGTCATGTCATCTCAGAGACAGGAGTATCAGTAGACCAAGAGAAAGTGAGAGTTGTAGTTTCCTGGGAGTAGCCGAAGAACATCTTTGAGGTAGAGAGTTTTCAAGGGATGGCTGGATACTATAGACGCTTCATACAGGACTTCTCACGCTTAGCGGCACCACTGACGGGTCTGACTAAGATGGGTGAGAAGTTCTAGTGGTCAGATTCTTGTGAGTCGGCCTTTCAGGAGTTGAAGGGGAGGTTGACTACAACTCCGATACTAGTCTTTCTAGAGCTGAGAAAGAGATATATTGTATACTGTGATGCATCGGGTATCAGGGATGGGATTTGTGCTTATGTAGGGAGATGGAGTCATTACGTACAGGTCTCGGCAGTTGATGCCACACGGGAAGAATTACTCAACACATGATCTGGATTTGGCAGATGTTGTTCATGCTTTACACTGTTGGAGACATTATCTTATAGGAGAGAATTTTGTGGTTTTCACCCATCACAAGAGTCTCATGTACATATTCACTCAGCGTGATCGGAATTTGAGACAGCGAAGGTGGGATGAGTACCTAGAGTCCTTTGACTTTGAGCTTGCCTATACGCATGGGAAAGGTAACACAATGGCTGATGTGTTGAGTAGGAGGACTCAGATACAAGCAGTTCAGGAAACCAGTGGTGAGTGGCATCTTATAGATCGGTTCTCTAAGATGCATTTGGATGTGCATGATAGACAGGGGTAGAATTTTCTATATTTTGTAGCTATTACCTCTACTCTCCTTGATCGAGTTCGAATGATGCGACTATCTGATTATGAAGGGCTAGTCATAAGGGAGAGTGTGTCTGGAGAGGACCCTATTCCTGGATGGACCATAGGCGGTGATGAGATCTTGTGTTTCTAGGGGTGTGTATGTGTTCCAACTGACATATGCGTGGAGCTGATGTGGGACTCTCATTCCTCAGTTTGGGAAGTTCATCCTAGTGTCACCAAGATGTATCGTGATCTACACTGTCAGAATTGGTGGCCAGGTATGAAGAGGGACGTTGCTGGTTTCATCATGAGGTGTTCCACTTGTCAGCAGGTTAAGGCATATCATTAGCGACCAAAAAGGCACTTACAGTAGTTACCCATTCCCAAGTGGAAGTGGAATGATGTCACAATGGACTTCGTGACCGTTTTTCCGAGGTTTCCTCAAGGAAATGATGATGTATGGGTTGTCATTGATAGACTCACGAAGGTTGCCCACTTATAACCGATCAAGGAGACCTTTAGTGTTGATAATCTAGGACGGTTGTACATCCGTGAGATTTTATGTCTACATGGAGTTCCACAGTCCATTGCTTTAGACATGGATGCACGTTTTACTTCTCGGGTTTGGCAGGGGGTTCAGAAGGCCTTGGGTACAAAGGTACTTTTGAGTACAACTTACCACCCACAGATAGATGGCCAGTCCAAGAATACAATTCAGGCGCTTGAGGACATGCTCTGAGAATGCATCCTAGATTTTGGAGGTTCATGGGAGAAGCACATACCTCTTGTGGATACAACAACAGTAGTTTTCAAGCAACTATTTAGATGGCACCTTATGAGGCTCTATACGGTAGGCCATGCCAATCACCCTTATGTTGGCTGGAGTGAGGAGAGGCAGCTTTGATTGGACCTTGTCTTGTTTAGGAGACCACAAAGCAGATAGAGATGATTCAGAAGAGGATGGATACTGCACAGTCTCGATAGAAGTCTTTTGCTGATTAGAGAAGATGACCTATGGAGTTCGAGGTCGGGGATGAGGTTTTTCTACATGTCACAACAAGGTTGGGACACAAGAGGATTATGAGACAAGGTAAGATTTTGCCGAAGTAGGTTGGTCTGTTTGAGGTGTTGGAGAGAGTTGTGATAGTTTCCTATCGATTACAGTTACCTCAGAGGTACCGGGATATGCATGATGTTTTTCACGTCTCTTAACTCTGACATTACTTTTCAGACCCATATAATGTTTTCAACCTGAGGAGGTTGAGTTGGAAGTGGATGCATCATTCGAGGAGAATCCTATCCAGATTGTCAATTGTAGTACAAAGGTTCACTGTGGCTGGTATGTTCCTCTGGTATGATTTCTATGGCATCATGGGCGGGTACATGACGAGACATGGGAGAGGGTGGCCGATGTATGAGCCCCGTGGCTGGTGCTGTTCAAGGTTTCTTCTTCTACACCGCGCTAGGGAAATTTGGGAAATTTTTTTAAGGGGGGAAGTTTGTAAGAACTCGGATATTTTTTTCAGGTATGTTTTTCCTTTTCTGGTTGGTTTTATGAAAATGAAAATTCTGGAAAAATTCTTAAGTACATGCCCTGTACATTATGAGTACACGTCGTGTACTTCTTTGCCGCAAGAGGCCGTGTGCTGGCCGGGTAGTAGCCACACACATGGCCCTGTGGGAGTGATTGGAGGCCACTTAAATCGGAGTATGGAAAAGGAGATCACACTCCATGTACTTTAAAAGTACACGTCATGTACATTTTTTTCGTTAAATGCACTGGGGTCATGTCTAATCGCCAGAACACTCTTCGTTTAGGTCCCGCTTGACAGAGATAACCCGTATGACCACAGATTTTTGACAAACCCCCAAGCCACCATCCATCCATCGATTCGAACACCGTTTATTGCATTGGAATCGCATCGGTGAGTTCTACCGTCTCTTAGAGCATCATCTTCTGATTTCTCCTTTATCATGAGTTATTCGGGGTTGAATGTTTTATATGTTTTCATAGATCTATGGAGTTCTAAGGTGATTAAATCTTCAAGGATCAAGTATATTGATCTCATAACACTGATTTGGGTGGTTTGTTCCTTTACGTAGATAATATTTTAGTTTTATGAGCAAAATTGCCCAATACCCATGAATACGGTATTGCGCGTTTACGGTTTCAGCCCTATTTTTTCTTTACTATGCTACTATGCCTGAGTAGATGGTTATTTTTTGGGAATAGGGTGAATTGTTGTGATTTGAATGTAATTTCCATGCATGTTTTTTCTTGTTTAGACCTTCAGGTCTTGATTTATTGTTTGGATGATGTTTACGTTCCCATGCCTAGTATTGTAGAATGGTGTGACTGTTGTTTTTTTTATGCTGTATTGCTGTAGAATTCTAGCCAAGTAGTTCTTGAGGTTTACCTTGTCCGTTACGTGCTGCTACACTTGTTTGACTTACACAGGCTCGTGACAACCTGGTTTATAGACCATAGGGAGAATGGAAATTGAGGGCTACTCCAGATAATATTTATAATTTACGATGCGAGACCACATGTGGAATTGACGTTGAGTGCTTTCTCAGAGTGTTTTTAGTTCCTTGACATGGGCCACAGAGGGAATGTGATGTAAGAACTTCCCTAGAGTGACTTTAGTTACGATACGAGACTATAGGGGGAATTGAGGGTGAGTTCTTTCTCAGAGATTCTATGATTAAGCTAAACCATAGGGGTTAGACGGAGTGTAATGCCCAGAGGGTTGCATGATCTTGTTAGGTAGGACCATATGGGATATGCTATGAGTGCTTACTAGAGGTTTACCATGTGTTTAGCTAATTGCTTGTTCATGTTAGGTAGGACCAAATGGGATAGATTGAGTGTGCTCCCCAGAGGGTTACCTGTTGCGTTTATCTGCTTGTTTAGTTGCTTCTTGATATTGATATTGTGGTTTGTTTATTGATGAGTACATTTATATTTAATTTTTCTTGTACTATTACCTTCTATATACTCACTGACTATTAGGCACAGATCTCGTGGTGGTTTCATACTTGGATTAGTCTCACACCCTATTTAGGCCATGTTTTTGGGCCCAAATAGATTATATTGTTACAGGCATAGACAAGGGAAACCAGCCTTCTGCTTCAGGTACGTGATTTGTTGTGGCGTTAGAGAGCTCAGGACTAGGCTATGTCTTGTAATGATGAGGAGTTTATCTGTTTTCTTTTGCACTTTGGTTTAGTTCTATTGAATTCTAGCATTGTGACTTATTTGGTTGTTTTCCTAGACATATGTATCTTGCATCATTTTATATATGTTCCATAGTTTATACTGTCAATTTTCTGTTGTATGTCATTATTACCACTTCTTCTCTTGTATGAATTTGTTTAATTTCTCCGTTTACTCTTCCATTGAGAGAATAGTTCCCCCACTATCACACACAAGGCCCTCAGTGCTAGTTGGAAACCTCTGGCATTTGGGGAAATGCGCTTGAGGCCATGTGGCCAACCGGGTATGGGGCACCTCTGGGTGGCTTCCGAAACTGGGATGTTAAACAAATTTTATAAACAAAGTTAGTTCTTCCAAAATTTCTTTTACAAGGTTGATAGCCAATACCAGAAGTATATTTAGGGGAAATCGGTTTACCTAGAATGTGTACCATGGTATCTTTACTGTTAGTAAACTGTTCATGACCATTTTTCAATTTCTCATTAGACTGTTTTAGTTAATTTTTCCCTTTATGTAATTGAGAATTTTTCTCCCTTTCTATTTTGAGTTCAGATTTAATAGTTGAGGAAAAAGAATTTTGTTTCTTTAAATAAATTTATTTATCTTTTAGTTCATTTCATGTCTCTTCAAAAATATTGCAATACTCAAAAAAATTTCATTAGACATATTTTTAGGGTCACTTTCATCTCCAGAATAATATGAATTTTGTATAAGAGATTTCAGTGTTACCTCAGATGTGTTTTTTCATAAAACTCATATTGGCATTGTTAGCCTATTCATCATGTGAAGATTCTAAGTCACTTCAACTATCCTCAGAATCACTCCATGTTGATTTCATTTCCATTTTATAATTTCTATCCTTACCCTCATATTTATTTTTATACTTGAGCTTGGGATAGTAAGACTTTATAAGTCCCTTTTTCTTACATTCATAGCAGACTTTCTCATCAGACTTGTCCTTTCTTTTCCAATCCTTCTTACAACTTCCTTTTTGATCAATCTTCCCTTAAAGTTGGGATTTCTAAAAAATCTCGTCTTCCTGTAAAATATCTTAAAACTTCTAGGTAATTCAGCCACCTCCTCATCACCTTCAGGTGATGATTGTTCACTAATTTAACATTCTTTAATGTCTTCCAATTTCCCTTTCTCACTGTGTTTAGAACTGGTAGTTTTTAATGCAACATATTTTCTTTTGAGTTCATCCTCCTCTTTCTTGTTGACTATCATCTCATCTTCATACATAATCACTTTTCCAATGAGTTATTTTACTGGTAACCTGCTGTTGTTGCATGAATCTATAATTGAGATAGAGGTTTCTCTCCGTCTGTCATGTAGGCATCTGAGAATTCTCGTGATTTATTCTTTGGCAGTGACTTCTCTTCCAAGAGAAATCATTGTGTTTACATTTTTATTGAATCTAAGATACATGACAGAATTAGGCTCATCATGTTTCATTTTAAAGTTATCATATTTAATATTATAAGTATTAAGCCTCATTTCATTCACATTAGAAGTTCATTCATGTGAAATAGACAACGTATCCCAAATTTCAAGGGCATTTTTACATATAGAGGTTGTATTAAATTCTTCATCTCCTAAATGGAAATATAAAGCATTCATAGCTTTGCAATTGTTATTTTAGGAAGTATTGGTTGGATCATCCCAAGTGATTATATCAGTATAAGGAATCTTATATTCATCTATAATTGATGAACAGATTTCAAAACTCATACCTTCTAAATAAATTTTTATTTTGATTTTCCATTGAGCATAATTTGTACCATTCATGAATGGTGGTATATTTGTTGTAGAACCTTCAACTATATTATCCATAATAATGAAATACTTTGAGATATCTATAAATTTATAATTAACAGAAATTTATAGATCTTTAATGTAAAACTACAATCACAGTTGAATAGGGTCAGAAATAAATTCTTATTAAACAACCTCTGATACCAAATGTTGGTTGGAGTAGAGTACTCAAGAGAGAGGTGAATTTAGAATCTATAAAAATTTCTATTAAAATATTATTTGTAAAAAATTTCCCCAATAAATTTAAATACAACCCATTTAATCAATGTAATATGGTTTTGAAAGTTTGACTATTTAAATAACTTCTCAGAAGATTGATTAATTCTCATTAATCTTATTATTAGTTGTCAACATTACATTTAAACATATTATAATATGGAAAAACAATTATAACTTATTTCCAAGATTAACTATCGAAGTTAATTTAGTGATTTCTGACTTATACATTAAAACAGTGAAAACTAAATTAAAAAATATAGTGGATATAAAACATGTGGTAATGTTTCAATCCGAGACCTAATCCAATCCACTTGGTGATAACCTTCCTCCAAGCAGTTTATATAAATAAACAAGATCCACACCCTAGATCATGGTTAACAATAGTATAAAATACTATCCAGGTCACACGACCTCTTCCATAGTTCTTCGTGGGTATGAACTAACAAGTCACACAGGGACCTCTTCCATAATTATCCATGAGAATAAACAAGTGTAAAAAGACGTATGAGATAGGATATCTTGTATCCTTCTGTTTAATGAATGAGACAATACATGTTCTTATAGAGACACACACATAATGCTAGAAAGATAAAAATAATACACAATAGAGCCTAAATGATGAGATAATGTTAGAAGTGCTCTGAGTGTTAGTCAATGCAGCTCTGGACTTCTAGGATAAAGTAGATGCCGAAATCGCATCCTCTTGAGTAAAACAATGTATCGCAAGTCAGCTAGATATGGATCATGTTCTTCATGGAGTTGATGGTGGGAAGATGTTGTCGACTCTAGGATTAGATCATACTTTATGTGTTCTTCAGCAGTGTTGGGTTTCATGTATCATTTCTTCTTTCTTGAATGCTCCTGCTTCTTCGTAATCATGCACACACTTGTTTTTCTGTTTTCACTATTTTCGCCCTTATCACCACATTTTCTTCTTATAATGTTGTTATTTTTAATCTTGGAATGGATGTGTTGGAGCCGAGAGGATGAATTTATTTTTCACCTCTTACCTCGTACTGTCAGGTGACATGTCTACAACGAAACATTAATTATGTTACTTCATTTTAAAACATCAAATATGACCGTTATAAATTAAATTGAAAAATGACAAAATATATTAAGAAATTGTGGCATAGATTGTCTGGAAATGGTGTCTTCATGAATCGGTGTCTCCTTGAAACGGTGTCTACGTAAAATTAAGTCTCCTAGAAATTGTGTATCCTTGTTTTTCTTTGAGCAGTGAAATAACAATGATGGTACAATTTTATAGAGATTAGAAACTGGTAGCACAAATGCGGTGTTTGATCATAGCGTCTGAGAACGGTGTTTGGATGGTTATGGTGTCTTAATTGTCACAATGTTTTCATGGTCACAATGTCTGGATGGTCACGGTGTTTGGATGGTCACAGTGTCTGGATGGTCATGGTGTTTTGATGGTCACGGTGTCTTCTTATGGTGTCTGGGTGGTCATTGTGTCGGGATGGTCACAGTTTTTAGATGGTTATGGTGTTTGATTATGGTGTCTAATTCCTTTGCTAGAAAAACATAAAAGGTGGTAGACTTACAGCTTCTCAGACTTATCCAAATATCTATATACATAATTAAACAATGATATTCATAGAATGGATTAGACATAATCATTTATCAAGGAAATCCATTATTATACAAACTCAAAATATTTTACAGTCATTAAACATCGCAATTAAGATCTTGGATAAGATTATTTAAATCATAAAGAAACTAATCATCCGTACACTTGATTTTAGATAGATTAAACATGATTATAAGCTTTGAAAAATTTATAGGATTTTTGATCATTAAAAATTATTAACACAAGAGGATTCCAACAACAACAAAATGAAATGATTGGTGAATTTTTATAAATCTCCTAGAAATAAAAGAGAGACTACAAATATTTGACTTTAAGCCTTGAAATTCATCATACACATAAAAAATTAATGTTTAATAAATATAAGTTTACTATAAATCTCTTAAATAACCATATTAATATATATCATACCATATAAAATTTTCTAGTGACCTTTTATTTCATCTTTATTAACAATTGCATGTTTAGATCATGTTTCAAGCAATAACATCTTTTTTTCTTGTATATGTTTTGATTTTTTTATGCTTAATATAATCATGATTTAATAATATCTATGATTTTAAACCTTATATAAATATAATATATATAAATTATATATTTATTTAGAGTAATTTATCAATTTTAGTGTAATAAAGTGGAATACACTATTCATGGAGACAGTTGGTCGTGCATATGCATGAACGTTGTCTCAATTTTATTATTGGAATAAAATAATTAAAATTATATTTTATATATTATAATTATAAAATAATTTTTTAAATATATATAACATATTTTTATTAATCTCAACTTTAATACATTCCATGTAAAGGGTGAATGAATCACATCGATTCGCGAGGCGATTTCCCACTGTACACACGAACAACGTTACCGTGTTCGAAAATAATGGAGAGTATGATGTTATGTTTGAAATAATAATTAAATAACCATAATAAAATCACAAATATCATATAAAAAATAATAATTCATCCTTATAAAAATCTATGACAGGTGATGATGGAAAATAAATGATATCTTATCTTGAGGCGGAAGTATGTTGTGCACACGAATGATGATTTTATAACTCATTTGATGGATGTAGAGATGGATGTAGTTCATTAAAATAACATAAAACATCTCATTATATCTAAGATAACATGTTTATTATATTATTATGTTTTGATAAGAATATAAGGATGTGGATGATGAAAGAAAACAAAATTTCTCATTGATGAATGTTACCTCTTCTTCAGGTATCGTCCCTAGGTTTTCAGCAAAATACATCCTAGGCATGAATTATTTAGAAAAGAATGATTATAGGAGAAGATAATGATATTTTGGAAGTGATTTTGGTTGGAATTTTTAAATCTAATGGATTTTAAGGTATGAAGAAGTGAGGGGAGGAGGAGACCTTTTATAATTTAGGTGAGTGTCATGATTGTAATTTTTTAATGTAAGAATTCCACTGTGGTTTTATTTCATGTCATAAAGATCCAAAATGGGGTATTCTTGATCATGGAAACCATGAGGTAAAAATATATCCATAAAATGGTTGTTTTACTATTTTTTTATCTTATAATTTTAGTTAAACCCCCCTTGGTGACATCATTTCAACCGTAGTTGTAGTAAATATTTTTGATTGTTTTTTATATTTATTTTGGTTAGAGATTATGTTTTACTGATTAGATAATAGAAATTATTCTGATTAAAATTATGGAATCCATTTTTCAAGATTCCATTCATAGAGGTAGAAAATATTAAATGAAAATTAATATCACAGACATTAGGTGAAAATGAGTTTATAATAAGAAAATGTTCAAAATTTTACATAGTTTTTAATCCAATTTAAATAATAAATTGATTCAAATGACCTAAAATTAAATTAATATATATATATATATATTACATAATTTTACTTTAATAAAATTTATAATATAATTTATGCTTTTAAATAATTTTATTGAAAATTTAGTTTTGAATTAGAATTCATTATTTTATCATTATTCATAAAAAATTAATATTTTTAGAATATTCTAAAAATTTAACACTAATATTATCATTATATTATGATTTAAAAAATGATTTTTTTAAATACATTTTTTAAAATTGGAATAAATTAATTTTAAAACAAAACCCATATATGAGAAGAAAAATCAGCAAATTTTCACAATTCGATATAAAATAAATAATTTCTAAAAAATGTGAAACAATTAGAATAAGTTAATTTCAACATGATGGTGTAAAAAATTATGTTCATTTTATCATATAAATTTTCTAAAATACCTATAAATTAACTATAATATTTCTCTATAAAAATAAATAAAAATAATATTTGAACAAAACATATTTTTGATGAATATAATTACTTTACTAATAAATCATTGAAAATTTACTAAAAATTTATAAATAAATTTATATTTAGTTCATTTTGATGTATATTTCATAAATTAATTAATACTACACAAACTCTCCTTTTTAATTTATAGGTTATAATGGTCATATAATACTTCATGTTTTTTTGAAGCTCAATGTTGTGTGTGATGTATGCTATTGAAGAAACTGATTGTTGTTTATAATGTTACCTAAACTCGGCATTGTGTATAATTAAAGATATAATCAGTGATAAGTGTAAGGATAAATATTTAAATTAATAACTTTATTTTTAAATAATATTTCACAAAATCCAAGGGAATTACATTCTAGACCCCTTAAGATGATTTTTTCCCTCAAAATTTCACGCTTTGGTACAAAAAAACATAAGATAATTCTACCTTATTAAGTACTATAGTTCCCACATAACATCCTCAAGCTAGTGGTTTCACCACAAAATAATAACTAGATGTGTGTTATTGTTTCATGAAACTATCTATGTATGATCTAAAATCTCTACCAGTTGTTCCTCATAAGAAATATAATGATCTAGAGGTATGACCTCTATGTTCAGTACATGTGATGCATTTGGAATGTACTTCCGTAAGGGAGATACATAGAATACATTTTGAATATAAGATATTTTTGGTAGAATCTTTAAATGGAATGACATTTTCCTAATATCATATTGTATTTTAATTGTACTGATATTACAATGGCATATTATGACCTTATTTATTCCAGGGAGAAATCTGAAGAAAGTCCTTATCACCATCTTGAAATTCTAGATCACATCAATGATTGTTGGAATTACATTTCTGTCAACTCTATTTTTTCTTTATATGTTTATAATGTGATATAACCTTCTCTAGCATCACCTTAGTTTTCTCAATCCCTAATAGATTTATTTCTAGAACTTCATTCCTCTATATTGGATTTCTACAATTCATTCCATAAAGGTATTTTTAATGATCCATCTGAATACATGGGTGACGTATATTTTTATATGAAAACTCAACTTGTGGAATGTGTTTATCCCACCACATTTGAAATATATATAATAATTTCTTAGATTATCTTCAAGGGTTTGAATTATTCTCTCAAACTAATAATCTATCAGTTAATATTACACAATGATGAAACTGAACTCTATATCAGGGGTAATAAAATATCATTTAGGGTGTTATTTATTCACTAAATTTGAAAATATACTTGTGAATGATGTGAAATGATGAAACTAAACTCTGTATCAAGGGGTTTATAAATCTTTTTCCAAAACATTGAGGTAAAATCCAGATACATACCAAATACAATTAAATTTAGTACATTATTCCACCTTAAAACTTACTTAATGTATATATTATAAGAATTATATAATGATAAATATTCTATAATATAGATGCAGTGAGATAATTTAATACAACCCATACAAAATTATTCCCATTATATATATTTTTCGGTGTCTGATGTCAGAACCCATGGTGTTGTTTTCCCATTTTCTTTCTGGTGTGGATAATGGTCATAACATCCTATTAGACCTCTGTCTCATTGCCTTAACATGATGACATACTATGAATTGAGATAAATACTTTGTAATATATCTCTTTATTTTTTCTCACCAGAATTTATAATTTATATAGGCAATTGGTTTGTGTTATACCCTTTTCATCCTGGAATTCTGGGTTCAAGCCCCGAGGTCTCACCAGATGCAACATTTTATTGCCCAACTTACGGGTTATCATTATTTAAAAACTATATAAATAAAAATCTTCCAAATTTTTAATAAACCATGATTAAATTAAATTAAAATATAATATAAACCATAAAGCTTACCAATACATTTTATCAGTTATTCATAAAATGCATTCCTCCTCAACCCAAAAGGTTTTTATTTTTATAAATGTATCCTAAAATATCCTTAATGTTGATAAAATACAATAATATAAAACCTCATGTGGGGTATCTAAGGATTCTAACTTATTGGAAACATAAAACTTTTAAACCCATTATGGAATACATATCTCTTAATTTAGTCTTACATGGTGACATATGTGATTACAAAAATAAGATAATCTCCTTAGATGTTTTAAGATTCCTACAAATAAAATACCAGTGGGAAAATGTATCTCCAATATAATCCTTAAAGAAAAATACATAAATACTCCAATAATTACACTTAAAATATTAACATGGAACATTCCCTTACATAAAATCTAAATTATTGGTTTTGTCTATTGATTTGGATAATTCCCATGATCCCCACAAAAAATACAGTGAACGTATCGATATTTTATCACTCTATGACCTTGTTTTTCACTTAGATAAAATCATTCCCTCTATGTGAGATATTATTATAGGTTCTTAATACCATATTCTTGATATATAGTAATCGTAATTTTCCTTACTATCTTTACATTTCCACATGAAATTTCATAAAAGTTTATAATCCACTTAATTTTTATTTTAGGGATCACACCAAAGATCACATTGTTAATAATATATCACAATATCTGATTAGGTATGATCAAAATATCTATATATATTTTCATCATCTAATTTGGTTTCTCAAAGTCTCTGAATTTTACATTAGATTCAGTTTTAACATAATTTCATATAGTTCCATCCATTGACAAAAACCAAAAAGAATAATGTGAGAAACAATAATCATGGGGGGGGAACCACATAATAAAGAAAAATTGCTTATATGATGTATAAATCAAAATATATTATTTTTAATCTATGACACCTTAGGATTATCCTAGATAATTTTCTATCATCATCTATTTAAATATTTCATGATTGTTCATAATGAGTCTGTGAATTTATATAGCATATCAAATGGGAGTGCCAAACCAAGAGTGCAGAAAGGCCCATTTTCATATACCAGTTGATTGTCAAGTATAGATAAATGTTCCCTTTTAGATTTATTACCCTTAGGAACCTCTATTCCAGATCTAAATACACTTCTAGTATCCAAATAGGTATGTAGTTTCTTGAAAAAACTCGCTCTATAGTTTACAAAAATTTGATGATATTTTCCTATATTTTGACTCATCCTTAGTCTTATCCTTAGACCTAACCATAGGTATCTCACAAAAGTTTTCTCATCCTAGTTTCCAACTGTTGAATAAACATATCCTTTGAAACCAACTATAAAAACCCATTATTTTAATATGAAGATATTACATCATTTTTATCAATATATATACCCTTACACAGATACATGTATAAGGACCAGAATATTTTGGTTCCTTTGAAAACATGGAAACAAAAACAACTCCTTCACAGGTAAGCAACATCATCACCCACTAATATATTTATATCTATCAACCTTATTAGATAATAATAAATTATTCATATCATCTTAACCTAGGTAATTGAAACATAAGAATGTGTGAGATGAGATTATTAGTAAGGGTAAACAAGGGAGATACAAAAGCATAACATAAGGATGAGGGTTTGATAACATGATCATAACATTTGAAAACCATACCATAAATATCAGATATCATAATATTTAGTCATTATATAATGTTTTGTAGTTCATAACACATGAATCATAATAAAATCAAAGAACATGATCCATGAGTCCATAATATAAAAATATGACATATATTTTTAGGATATAGATCATCCTAGAAAATATTGTGTCAAGGCTACCCCCTAAAACATTCATAACATGATTGGATTTGAATAATCACCCATGTGCCTACTTTGGGCATGAGATGACTCTTGTATACCCTCTTTTCGGATAGTGAAAACCACTAGTGTACCCTCCTTTTTGGGCTAAGGGTAACCACATGTGCACCCTCTGAGCTCGTAGAACACTAATCATTACCCAATACATTGGAAGGATGTATAGGTCCCACCATCCACATAATGGATATCATACATATGTGTGCCAAAATACTATTAAACCTGTAACATATCATAACCTATGAAATGAATATGGGTTTCATAACAAATTCATCATATCATAACATGTGGAAAAGGAACATGTTTTATAATCATCGAAGAATAACCTATAGAAATAGAATAAAGTTTCATAAAAATATTATTATTGTATAACCCGTGGAAGAGAAATAGTTTTCATTAACATCACTCCATTATAAACATAAACCACTCAGAGAATGAATAAGAATGGTATCCTTGTATCATATCCTCAGGAAGTCACGGGTATCATCAATAGATGTAATCTTAGATGGAAAATAATTTTGATCGTCCATTTAAAACATTTATTGATGAAAATATAATTTCCTTTTTGAAAAAATATTTTTAAAAGATAAAAAATTTTAAATTATTTTTATTTGAAGATAAATATTAACAATTATAAGGTAAGATTCAAGGAATATGATGTTCATGATGATGAGATATTTTTTATTTCATACAAATTAATATAAAGATCCCTTTTACATTTCTTATAAAATCCAAACATGCATTGTTTGGAAAATTATATGAGATTAATTTCAAACCATTTATAAAAAAATTAAAAAATTTGAAAAAATTTACTGTAAAAATTATAAATAAAAAATAAAAAATATGAAAACATTTTTATAAATTGTGGTTTTGAAACAAATCAAATATCAGATTGACGAGGGAAATAAATTTGGATTTTCTTTTAAAAAAGAGAAAATGTTTATGTAAAAAATGTCTGGAAAATAGTACTATTACTTAAAAATATCATTAATAAACAAAGGGGATAAAATTATTGATTTTCATGATCATTGAAAGGATATTCAAAAATAATATCGATAAATGATTAGATAGTAATATAAAATCCATACCACTTTGGTATCTTTGAATCGTAACACAAAGAAGGAATAACATAAAATGGAACATATAGTATCACAAGGATAAATATATTAATGATATAACATATCAAAGTTCTTGTATACACACCTTATGAAGGAATATATTTGAAAAACATGATGTTCCTCTCCTAGAAGTCAATTTGAGTCAAAAATCCATTACTGATTTATTAACATGTTCTGTAAGGAATATATACTACCCATAAATTTATATTTTTATTATTATATCGAAAACTATTCAGTTATTAGAAATACATGTGGAATAACATGAAAAAATGGCTCCAATAATATATTATGGAAAAGGTTGATTATATACACCACACAAAAGAAATGAGTTGTGAATTTGCATATGTCTCCCTGATATAAAAGAGAGACTAGAAATATCATACCTTAAGAATTGATTTCTGTTGTAATCATTCAAAAATACTATAGAATAATATTTTTATTATCTAATAAATAAACATATTCAAATAAATCAAACCATATATAATTTTCTTATGTAAATGTTTTACCCGTTTATTAACAATTCCATTTCAAAGTCATATTCTGTGCGATGATTACTTTTTTCCCACATATCTTTAAATTTTGTATTTTTAATCATTTTACTTGGATCATGATTTAATACTCTCGATAATTTTAAAATTAACATAAATATAATATATATTCAATATTAATATTTTCAGAGAAATTCATTAAATTAAATTATATAAAGTGAAATACACAATTTATAGAGATAATAGGCCGTACAAATGCATGATCATTATTTCTATTTTATTTTTGGAATAAAAAATGAAATTATATATTTTATCATTATAGAAATGATTTTTTGTAATATATATCTCATATTTTTATTAAAATCATCTTTAATATATTTCTTGAAAATCATGAATGAATCACACCGCTTCGAGAGGCGGTAGTATACTGTACACAAGAGCGATGTTGATTTATTCCAAAAATACAGATAGTTTGGGATTAAGTGTCATATAATAATTCCAAATTTATAATAACATTAAAAATATCCTATATAAACATTTAATACAACATTATAACCAACACAAAGAGGTGGAAATGGAAAACTGAATAACATCGGTTTTCGAGGTGTTAGTCTACTGTACACACTAATGATGATTTCTTAACCCATTTGATGGAAGTGGATATGGGTGTAGGTCATGAAATTAACATAAATATATGACCTATATGGATAATTATTACGTTATTATATCATCATGGTAGAACAAATATTTAAGGAGGTGGTGGAAGAAATAGTACAAAAATGTCTGTCGATGAACGTTACCTCATCTTCAGGAATCTTCCTTAGGCTTGCACTAAAATCCTTCCTAGGTTTGTTTTCTTTAAAAAATTAGGTTTATATGATGATTATATATATGTTATATGGGATTTTCTTGGCCGATATAATTGGTTATGAAGTTGTGAATATTTGAAGCTAGGGGTGACCTTTTATAAGTGAGGGGAGTGACACAATTGTAATTTTTGGAAGGAAAGAATTCAAACCACATTTTGTTCATGTCACAAGTCTCAAAAAAGAATTATTCTATATAATATAATATATAAATATTAAATAAGGCCAAAAAATGGGGTTTGGACATGTATTGGGTTATTTTTAACCATTGCCTTTATATTTTATCCCCTCCTAGTAGACCCATTTTAACCTTAACCTTATTAAATAATTTTTATAGTTTTTACTATTAATTTTGGTAAGAAAACTAATTAAAACTTATTATATAATACAATTTTTAATAATTACAAATATAAATTAAATTTTTAAAAATTCCGTCGACATGATTGGAAAATATTAATTTAAAATTTATCCCGTAGAGGCGATGATAAAATGAATTCTTAAAGAGGAAATGATTAATGTTTATCATGTTTTTAAATAAAAATTCAGTATAAAATTGATTCCAATGACATAAATTAGATTAATAAATATTTTTTTTAATTTTGGGTTGAAAATTATTTATATTAGAAATAAAATACATCTTTTTACCTGGGTAGAGGGAGACCCATTACATAGCCCATGGGCCCAAGGAAATATTTTCCACATCATGTCTCTATCACTTACTTCCCACATCATGCCTGCAACATTTCCAATTCCTTTCCTACATCAACCCCCCCAATTTTGGTACCAAAGTCAATTTAGGTATCATAAATCCCCCAAATGGATTTCCAATATTCAAACCCTTGTCATTTGGATGCAGTATTATTTCACTATTCATAAAAAATCAACCTTTCTGAAAATTCTAAAATAATTCACCCTAATATTATTTTGACATTATAATTTAAAAAATGAGTTTTTAAAATCAAATAATTCTTGTAAAATTAAAAAAATGTAAATTTAAAACAAAAAATATAGAAGCAATGAAAATGTGTGTTCTCATGAAGTATATTTTGCTAGAAGAAGATGATTTTATATTAACACTAGGTATAATAAAAATTGTTGCTTGAATCCCAATTAAAATCTAATAATACATAATATATAAAAACAATTTTAATGATACCACATTAGGGATTATTTTAATAAATCCAAATGGGGAAACATTATTCACTTTAAAATAGTTTTCATAAAAACCAGTTTTTGAACCCAAAATTTTATTTCTTCTAAAATATAATATAAAGTTTATTAATAATAAATTATGTGGATTTATTATAAAAAATAATGCTTATTATAATTTAAAACATAATATGTAATTTAAATTACTTAATTTATTTAAAAAAATAATAGTTTATGAAAAATCTATATTTCTCACTATACGATGAACAATCAGTATTTTTCAAAAAAATAAAAATTTCACGATAAGTTTATTTCAAAATGATGATTTAAAAATGTTGTTATTTTAATTAGATGAATTTTTTTAATCATATATAAATTAATAACAATATTTTCAGATAAAAATTTATAAAATCATTTTTGAAGAAAACATAATTTTGATGAATATAATTACATTACTAAAAATTAATTGATTATTAAGTGGTTATTATAAAATTTATTAGGACATTAATATTTATATTTCATAATGTTATTAATATTATTAATACACTCTTATTTAATAGCTAAGATATAATAGTTATGTAATTATTTATTGTTCACTGATGTTTGGTGTTCTGTGTCATACGTGATATCAGAGAAACTCCTTGTTATGTAAAACAAAAGATAAAATCATTGATTCATGTTGTGAAAAATATAATTCGTGTTACCTGTAATTAAAAATATCAAAAAGATTAAATTTATTTGAAAAAGATATATTTCACAAAATATGATGTTGTTATAAGCCCCATGTAATCAAAGTGAGAAATAATGGTTAATGAGTGAAGATGAACATGAAGGGAAAGGAGATGGTGAACCAATAATGGATTGAGGTAAGAGGGATTGGGTGGAGAATTAGTAAGGCAGATGAAGGAAAAATATGATCGCTTGGGTAAAAATAGTTCAAACCATTTGGGAAAATTAGAAACAAATAAAGATGTTCAGGGGGTGCGATAGATCACAAATGATCATATACCACGATTTTAATATATATTTAAAATTTTAAAAAATAGATAAACTTCAAACTAAAACAAATATATTCATAAAAAATTTATAATTCGAAAAAAAGCTTAAACAACGAAATGATTGTAATTTCAATATCTCTTTATTTTTTTTCCATGAAAAATTTAGTAAAATAAAATAAGTGATTGTATTTTATCTCCATCATTTGTTGTGATAATTTTTAAAATAAAGGAAAATATATTTTTTGGAAATATAACAATAGTAACCCTTATTAAAATTACATCTTTTCAACACATGGTTATACCCAATAAAAAATCATTTTAATTTTAATTTGTATCATTGATTTTTAAATTAATATATTCAATATATATATATATTTATATCATTGTAATATATATATATATATATCACTGTATAATTATATATTTATATATATATATATTTAGAAATATATTAATTTACATATAATTATATAAATATGAGTTTATGAATATACATATTTTTAAAATAAATAAATAAATATATATATATATTAATATATTAAATGTATATTATTTATATATTATGTTGAAAAAAATATTTATATAAACCAAATTAGATTTATTAATATACACACAAATATTTATAATCAAAAAAATTTATACAAATGTAATCAAAATTATTTATGTCCACATAATTAAAATATTCAATTCCATGTAATCAAAAATATTTCAAAATTAGTTACATAATTTCTTTATTCAAAATTATTAATTTAAGATGATCAAAAATATTAATTCAAAAATATTAAATAAAAATCATTATTAATTCAAAATGATTAATTCAATATTATTATTAATTCAAAATAAATATTTATTTGAAAGTATTAATTAAAAATTATTTATAAATTATTTATATATATTATTATTTCAATATTTTCAAAATTATTAATAATCAAAATTATCAATAATAAATAAAATAAAAGTTATTTATATATATTTTTATAATCATAATCAAAATTATTAATAATTAATTTTTATTATTACTTATAAATTTGTGTCAAATTTATAAAAATAATTATTTAAAGTTTACATTTAACAAAAAATTTATATACACGTGAAAATACTATTTATTATTATTTATAATCATAAAGATGGTAATTTATATAAATATAAATTTAAGAAAACACTGAATAAAATATACATATGGGGTAATGTCAAAAAACAAATTCATTCATTTTAAACACTTCACAACACTCAGACACATGGTTTAAAAATTATTCGGTGCGATATACAAACATTGAAACCTCTTGTTTGAGCTCTCAACTTCTTTCAAAACCCAGCACATACATTATGACCCATTATGGAATTTTTACAAACATTTTTCTTGAAAATTAATTGATTAAAAAGGTACATTTTGGAATTAAAGGTGGCATCGAGAGACACCCTAATAAACACTAATAATATTCTCTAAAAACACTTATGGATGTTTAGAAAGACTTGCTGTGGAATCTCATTCCTAGAAAAAGGTTGAATTAATTTGAAAACAATATTTTATCCCCATGGAATGTCATAAAGGAATAAATTAATAAAGAAACAATTTGAATGCAACTAGTATTCAATGTCTTGTAACATAATGTAGTAGCAGAGAAACACTCTCCTCAGATCAATGGAAAATGATCTAGATAAATCAGGAAAGTAAGGTGGAGAATTTAGTTTGTATTTCAGAATCATTTTGGGATCCCTCCAAGAGTGAACACATCTTGTTCATGTAAATTAATAGAATGTTACCGATGGATGTTGAGTGTTTTTTGAGCGGTATGACAATAGAGGTTTGATTAGATATTTTTAGGGGTAAGGGTGGACCGACTGAAAGGAATAATGCACAAAACCTAAGGAACAAATTGGATCTTTACAAATAGATGTTGAATAAAATAGATATTAAAAATTCAAGATGGAATAATTAAACAATTAACAAAAAACACAAGGATTTATGTACTTTTTTCCCTTTGGGTCCCACATGCATGATAATAACACCACCCATTGAAACATTTTATTCATGCTCAAAATAGAAATAGATTTATAGTGTGAATGGATGAAGAAACATAAACATAAGTGTAAAGATGATTCTACTAAAAATGAGAATCAATAAAAGAATGCAATAAACTTTTAGTACTGAATGATAGGTGGTTCAGTTGTCCAGATGTCTTCGATTCATCACCGTAGAGTTGTACCGATTTGTCATACTCTCTGAGGATCCATTTGATCACAATGGTACTTCCCAACACTAGATTCTTTTCACTCGGGCAGTTATCCTCATATATTATAGGTTAAAGGACAGTATCATTGATGCTCCTCCAGAAGCGGTACACCAGTAGTGTAACATGTAGATTGGCCATCACGAAGACTTACACCTATGGAATGCAAATCATCCGATTTGGGTTTGACAACCAAAATTAGAACTCGAGCGCACCACAATGATGAGATAGATAAACCATGTTTATTGTCGAAGCAATGAAGTGGATTGGTCATTATTTTCCCCTGAAAGACACTATAATGAGTAACATCACATCCTATATAAGTGCGCCTTAAGACCACACTAAACATAATTCCACAGAGTGCAATCATGAACCTGGAAAAATTGGATCGTGTAGATCTGCCAAGTGGATCATTTGATCAATGACCATGATAATATCCCACATGGAACAATGAGTTAAAAGAGTTTTGAGAAACTAGTCACGTGTAGGCTATGGCCCAAAGAATAACCCCTCTGTAAACCCTCAGTCTAGTACGCTATTACAATGGTGATAATGACTGATATTATGTAAATTATAAATATTGATCTTACAGAATTTTATATGATGATTATTTGATTCGAAAATAAAAACAAATCTGATATAAATGATGTTTTTGTGGAAAACTATTTAAGTGGAAATCATTATGTTTATAAAATAATAAAATCACTTTTTCATTACATTATTATTGAAATATAAATTAAATATGATGTCTAAAGTTTATCTTATATGTTTTCTTGACATTATATATGAACAAATACAATTTTATGGATAAATGAGTGTTTTTCAAAAAAAATCTAGTTTTACCACCTTTTGATGGTGAACCCTTTTTAAATATAATTTTTTTCACTTTAATATGATCCATTTGAAAAAATAAATGTTTTATTTATAATTTCGAAATAAAAATTCGAATCGTTTTTAATTTTGGGTATTTTTCTAATATAATTAATTTCTAAAGAATAGTGAAAAAATAGTTCATTTTAATTGAAAACAGCCTTTTCATATAAATTAAATATATTATTAGACTATAATTTTACATTTTCTTAAGGTATAATTATATTATGTTTTAATAATTTAATCTTGTGTTGTCTATTAGAAGTAATTTAACATTTAAATTGGATAAAAACACACGTCATTTTTTGATGGTTTTTTCTTTTTAAAAAACTTGTTTCTTAATTACTTCAATGAGATTAACATTAAATTAATATATCCACAAATTCTAACTGAATTTTCAAAAAATTTCATACAAGGTTGTCATCAGTATAAAAAAATGATCTAATAGGATCAAAAAAATTTTTGGTTAATGGTAACTTTATTTTTTTACCACGGGTAATGGTAATTCGAGTAATTAATGGTTAAACAATATTATAATAATATAAAAAGACCCTAAAACTTTTCCAAATTTTATTTGATGTGTTATGGATAACCAATAAAATATTAGGATCAAAATAGTGGCCTTTGGAAGCCACATAGGTGTGATTATTAGATTTATAACATTTAATTTAAAGTAAAGGAAAAAATGTCATAATCATGTCTCTTCTTAATAAAACTATTTTAATATGGGGTTATATAAGTGATCTCTTCGAATATAAATAGTTATTAGAAAAAAAAATATTACATACATCATGGTAATTTATTTAAATTTTTTATGAAATAAACAATTAAATTTAACTATGAAACAATGATGATGAAATAATGGATTTATTAAGTAAGGAATCAAATAAATCATATTATAAACAGTAAAATAAATATTACATGGTATATTTTATTCCATAAATGAATTTTATAGGTGACTATTACATGTTATAAGTCTATTAAATGGTTTTTTGAAGTTATCTCTCTGTTGGGATTTTTTAAAATTTAATGAAATGAATATTGTAAAAATTGACATAATTGATATTTCAAAATATATTTTAAAATCAAAAAGTTACTATAATAATTTATAAATGTTTATTAAGTGTCCAATTATGAAATATCTACCCCAAATAAGTAAAATTTATAGCCGCTTAATATTTAATTTTAATACCACAATTAAAATTAAAAGAGAATAATTAAGGGTAAACTAAAAAGATAAGGTTTAAACTAAAATAAATAAATGTGTAAAAAATATTGTATGATATTATTTAAAATAATTATCATATTATATTCTACATATCTGAATTTTGATTTATTTTGATTAAAAAACTATTTAATTTAATATTGGAAGAGTTTCCAAGGGTGTACCTCCCCTCTCATACTAAGAGGTACCCACTCTTATCTAATACACACAATTCAATAGCTTTTTGTTAGGCTGAGATATACCCAAACACCTTCCAAAAATCCCCAACACTTACTTGAGGCCTTATTTTTTATAGAACACCATTCTTATAGGTGTTATGTTATTCATTAAATGTTATCAACTGGAGAAGAGATATCATTTTTTATGTGTTTCTATTTTATTTCTTCTCCCAATTCATTTAAATATTTATATTTTAAGATGAAATAATAACTATATTATCAAAAATATATGAGATTTTATTATGTCAATATCCCACCTAAATCCATCTCTAATTTCATCAACGGAGAAGTGAACATTCCGTTCGTGTGTATGGTGGGATACTACCTCACAAACGGATATAGTCCATTTTTCATTACAATCTCTCAAGAATTATCCTAATTATGGAATAAATATTTAAATATTATATTCATGAAATATTTATAATTTTATATGAATAATATTCAAATTATTTGTTTACCATACAAGCATATAAAAACAATTACATCGTTCATGCATTTGTGTGAACTATCACCCCTACAGAGAGATGCGAATCATTTTTATTAACCACAAAAATTGTATGATATATATAAGTATTTTTAATTTATAATTATGATATTAATAATATTATCACCCTTATTAAAAGATAAAATTATAATTACCTTATTTCCAAAAAAATCAATGAGAAATTGAAAATGTTACTCATGCGTGCGTAAGGTCTACCATCTCCATGACTATAACTTTGATCATTTTTCATAACCATAATTAGTGGTTTGATTTAAAAATTATTATAAATGTAAAAAATTGATGATTATGTTCTGAATACAATTTTTGGAGATGATGGATTTATGTCCACATGGACTAGTGACAAAATATCAGGTTAATTTTCAACACTAGTACCGACAACTGAAAAAACGTCTGATATGAACGCAGATAATTATGTAATTTTTATAATAGTGTAATAAGTAATATAAAAGAAATAATAAACATGAAAAAGGTTTTCAATTAAGTATAAATTAATGTAATTTTATAATTCAGGAATATAAAGATTGCACATGATGATTCATACTCATGGTAAGGGACTTTGTCTGAATCTTCTTTCATCGAGGAAAACTTTAATATTCTACACGACATTCTTTTATACAGTGTGTAATTAACCCTTTTGATATTTAATTTCAATATAAGTATTTCAAATGTAATATTTTTCTATTATGTGTTTTACTAAATGACAAAAAAGAATATTTTTTATGGTATGCGAAAACAATGACATTTCTGCAGCCATGACCATTATTTAATATTTAGATTCCTATATAATCCATATTTTTTTAAAAGAAAAATAAAATATGTATTCCCTTTTAACGTATTTTTTATTTAAAATGGTCTTCATAAGGGATTAATTATGTCAATATCTTGAAATTATATCTCGTGATTGCAATATGGAAATGTTATTTTTTCTTTTACGCTTGTTAATGTTTTATAATTATGTTATCGTTCTCAGGAGTTGCTTATGTATATGAGTGGTTCCATGATAAATCAACGGTGTTTGAGCCCATCATAGCTCTGTAATGCATTGTTTAATGAGACAATGTTAAACAATAAGGTTTCTCTTAAGAAATTTAACGAATATACATTGATAGTTATTTAAAACATAACCATAAATTTTACCCCTATGTTGTTGTGAAAGATACAATGTAAGTATGATATGGATGCCAAAAGTTACCTTTATAACTTATGATTTCTAAGATGTATTTCCAGAATTTTATGATTTCATTTGTTATATTATTGAACATATGTTTTATGGGTGAAAGGTATAATTTTGTCAAAATGTTTTCATGAGTTTAAAATATTCATAGACTGACAGTATCATTCATTATTTTATATCCCTTATTGACATTCTTGTGCTCAACCTATGTTTTTTTAAATTTTTTCCACTGGGTATAAGGATGGGAAGAGAAAGGAATAATTCAAGATAAATATAATGAAAATTTCAATAAATAAAAAAATAAATCATGTCTTAAAGAGTTTTATCTTGTGAATAAATATATAGTGAGTAGAGGTATCTAATTTGTAATATTTGAGTTGTTATTTAATATTTATGGCCTAATTATCTAAAACTCTAAACCCGAAAAGATCCTCAATGTTAATTCTATTTTTTAACTCAAGATTATGTAACTTTTTAGGCCGAGTCCTTATATTTTCTATTAGAGGAAAGGTTTATATATCATTAGGTATTAAGAGTTTTGGTTAAACATATGGTAACATTATATGTCTATTATTTTTATTAAATCCTTATTCTATAACTTTTTTAGATCAACGAAATTCGATTATAATTGGTCAGAGGAGGATCTCAAACTGCATCCCTATCTCTTTTTGATGACATGCGTTAAATAGTTATTTCAAAGTCATGTCTGGATGATTTTGGAATTTTTGCAAACATATAACTCAGTTGGAAGATGTTTTTTGTGATATCAAACACCTCCACTTTACCTTGATACCATAATGGATTATGGGTCATTTTTAATCAAATCTTATTTTTAAAATATCCTCAAATTTTAAAAAATGGTTCATATTATTAAATAATTTTTAGATATTTTACCTTATCACATGATTATGAAGAATATTATAATTTTGAAGAAGCTAATGAATAAGGAGACCCTTGCATAACTACTTTATATTTTCTTTTAAAATATAGTCTTTTTGCCCATACATTGGTATTTTAAAAGGACCATTAATTGAATGTTTCAACTAATAATCTTTATGAAAACTTTATTAAAATAAAGGCTTATCTGATATTTGGAAATTATATTTCATATGAGATTATTTTAAAAAAAATATTTTTCTCTAAACACCCATATGACCCAAGTTGTACAAGGTCTGTCTGGACAAAGGAACAATGTGATTATGAAGAAGCTAAAAATCATTGTTGCAATGCATGGACCTTCTATCTACGTGAACAAAATGACAATGAAACTAGGTGGACACCATGATCAAGGTACATTATTCTTTCTTTTGGGAATATTATTATTAAATCATTTCGAGGTGAAATAAAAAAAATATGACATTATATATAAGTTTTCATGAATTATGATGTTCAGGTCATTATGAGTTGGGATAAATATGAGAGGTATAAGATAACATTTAATTTAAAAACATTATGTGGTTATTTTTAAGGATATAATATAATATTTAAAGTATATTATAAGAATGGTATATTTTTTTAAAAAGTACAACCCACATTATGGGTGGGAACTTGACATGTCTGGAAAGACCATGGGGATGAAACCCACAACTGAAGGGTAATAAGAGTTCATGTCTTAAAACTAGCATACATTAAGTACTTGGTTATTATGACTTAATTTTTTTAGTTAAACAAGTTCATCAAATAATATTGAGTTGATTTTTGTAACTTATGGTTTATCATATAGATATCCTTGGAATTGGAAAATGATTTTGGGGATTGAGTGTTAAATGATATTTTGGAAGATGTTCCCTAATTTGGGAACCCTATATGACTATAGAAAATAGAATAATATGGTATTTTATTTTAGGCGTAATGGTTTACCTACATTTTCGATGAATTTTTTTTATTGTGGAATTATGATGATTTGGGTTATTTATGGAAATTATTAAGCTATAATGGAGAAAATGTAATTAGGAAATTAATATTTGGTATGAGACATTTAGAGTGAATTATTTTATTTGGATATAAATGTTAAAACATATCATGAAAGTCTATGTGATCAAATACTTCTGAATTTTTGGGTTTAAATCTTAATTTGGATTATTTTAGTAATTTTAAGGAAAGTAATTTGTTGATTAGTCTATGTTGGACTTTGGGTATTACTTTTGAATTTTGGAGATTATATGTATTCATTCTTCATTTAATTTTTAATATTATTTGGGTAATTATATTATCTTATCTTAAAATTTTGGTTTTAGTTAATGTTTTTATATAATAGAAATAGATATTTAATATTTTTGAGGATATAATTTTCCAGATGTTTATTCCAGTGCATCAGGAGGGGAAAAATTCATCTTAAATACTAATAGTTTTGAGAAAAAGATGAGTTTGTAGTGGAATTTGATTAAAGGATGAAACAATAATTGTCATGTAAGTTTATTTACTTATGATATTATTCTATATAGTAAGGTAATTTATCACCTATATGAAAATGATCTTAAAAAAAGAGTTTTCCATTTACTTTTCCTAGCATGAAATCAAGGATTGTTTATCCCATCCCAATTTTGTGGTTTTCTGATTGTTAAATTTATCCGGATAATGTTTTCTACCACTCTCCATTGGCACATGATGGTTAGTTATTCTTCCATATTCATTTTTTCTACATGATATCAGTTTACATTTGTACTTCAACTTCTTTCTTTTATAGGGATGTTTTATTGACTATTTTTTTGATTTGGTATTTCCATGATGTATTTTATAAAAGTGAAAACTTAGTTACCAAGCCCAAATTTTTAATTGTGTGGGTAGAATCTCAAAAAGGGGGAAGTGTGTAACATCCCTAGTAATTATAGAATAAGTATTTACCATATTTATTAATATTTATTAATTATATAGTATTTTTACTTTAAAAGCGATTCTATGTATGATTTCATACCCGACATGCAACATTAGGTTTCTCTAAAATATTACATTGCACACAAGACTAAGTTATTCAAAAAAACAATAATTTATTAATATTAATATTTTATTTTGTAGTTATCACATAGCCATTATAATGGAGAGAATGAATGATATTAACTTAATTAAAAAAATAGGTTTTACAAATTTTTATATAATGATTCTTTGTTTAGAAAATTAACACCAATTGAATATAAAGGTTGTGTTTTAATGTAAAAAACTATTTAGGTGTGAATAAATATATTTATAAAATAATAAAATAAATATTTGTGTATTATATTAATGAAATATAACTTATACTTAATGTATAAAATTCATCTTATATGTTTTCTAGACATTATATAAGAAGAAATACAATTTTATGGATAAAATGAGTGTTTTTCTAAAAATGAATTTCACCACCTACTAAAGGAGAAACATTTTTAAATGTATTATTTGATACTTTTAAATGTTCTGTTTTACAAAATAAACAACTTATTTAGATTAAGGACATCAAATTCCTTTTTTTTAAATTTTGGTATTTTTCTGAATTTTTTTAAAGAATAGTGAAAAATTACTACATTTTAATTAAAAAATCATTTAAATATAATTTAATTATATTATTAAATTATCATTTAAAATACTTTTAAAGAATAATTAGATTATTTTTTTATCATTCAATCCAATTTTGTCCATTGGAAGTAATTTCAAATTTATATTGGATATAAACACATGTCAATATTTTTATGGTTTTTACTTTTTTAAAATCATGTTTCTTAATTCCATCAATGAGATTAACTTTAAATTAATTTTAGTCATTTTCTTCAATTTAATATTCAAAATCTTACATACATGGTTGTAATAAGAATGAAAAATTTTATCTAATAGGATCAAAATAATTTTCTGTGAATAGTAACTTTTGTTTTCTATTTACCAGAGTTGATGGTAAATCTGGTAATTAAAAATAAAAAAAATATTATAATAATAAAAAAAAACCTTAACACATATCCTAATATTATTATATGAGTTATTTACAAAAAATAAAATCATTTGGTCTAAATGGTGTCCTTTTGATGCCACTTGGGTGTCATTATGACATTTATAACATTTAATTTAATGAAAAGGAAACAAATGTTATAATCTTTTATCTTCTTACAAAAAAAATTTAATATGGGGTTATATAATTGATATTTTAGACTATAAATATTCATTAGAAAGATAAAAAAATTACCTACATCATGGTACTTTATTTACTTTTTTAGGAAATAAATAGTTAAATTTAATTATGACACAATGATGATGTAATAATATATTTATTAATTAATGAATCAAATAAGTCATTTATAAATATTAAAATAAATTTTATATGATATAATTTATATCATAAAATAATTTATAGGTTCATATGACATGTTATAAGTCTAATAGATTTTTTCTTTGTTGTTATCTGTAACATCCCACGTAAGTAAAGAACTATGGATTTTAATATCTATGTCTATTTATAAATTAGATAGTGATTTAGAGGCTTAAAATGAGAATAAATCCAATCTTAATCATTGAATTCTCAAATATTTTTTCAAAGATTGTTTTACATCCATTTGATGGAGAACAATTTTTAAATATATCTTTTAAAAATTTTATAAGCTATATTTTTCAAAATAAACATATTCTTTAGGATTGGGACATTGATATTTACTTTGGATAAATTTTTGGTATTTTTCGGACAATGTTCATTTATTTAATGAATAGTGAAAATACTGCATTTTACTTCAAAACAGATTTTTCATCTAATTTAATTATATGGATAGATTATATTTTTAATTGGTTTTAAAGTTTAAATAGAATATATTTTTTCCATTTAATCTAATGGTGGTCATTGGAATTAATATCACTTTGAAATTGGACATAAACAATTGTCAAACTATTGATAGATATTGTTTCTAAAAACACGCTATTTGTTTTGACAAAGGGAATTATTTTTAAATTATTTATTAAAAATTCTGTGTTTGGAATTTTGTAAAATTTATTCCATATTTGGTATCAGAAGTTCAAAATTATTTAATTAATACACTTTTTTTTGACATTATGAATAGTAACGACGGTAATTATCTTTAATTATTGTCATTAATTATTAATCGGGTAGTTAAGGGTAATAAAATAATATCATAATAATAAAAAATGACCCCAACTTGTTTCCAAATGCTACTGGATGTGTCATGGACGACCATGTGATGCCTTTTGACAAGCTTTGGGACCCCATGGAATCACTTTGGGGTGATAGTGAAACTTTATTATTTTATGTTTTTTAAAAGGAAAGTATAACCAAAGTATGTATCACCCAAGTAAAACAATTTTAGTTTGGTATGTGTAAATGATATCTTAAAATACAAATATTCATTGGAAAAATAGAAATATTTCCCACGTCATAGTATTTTTTTCATAATTTTGAGACATTAAATTAATTTATTTATTTATGACACCATGATGATGCAGCGATTAACTCATTAATGAACAATTTAAATAAAATGAAAAGATAATGTAAAATCTAAGACTTACACTTGTATAAGACCTATTGTATGAGTATATTTCTAACCCTTATCACCTTATCCTCTAAATATTTTAACGTGGGACCTTTAAAATATGAAACTCATTTTAATATAAAGTAAGATTTCTTGACTTTCCAAGAGTGCCCTCCTCCCTCTTATAAAAGGGCCCCACATCTACCTCCTTACCCACACCACTCAAGACATTTTCTTGTCAAAAATCTGATAATTTTATCTCTCCACATCCCTCTATTCATCCTAGAATCCTTTCCTTTGGCATAAAGCTATTCAAGAAACACTTTTGGTTCAAACCCAGGGGATTTAGCTGATTTAAAGGTAAAGTCTTCCCAAATGTTCTTTTGTTTTATTTATCTTCTCCAACCCCCTAAACTCTTTTTATTCATTTATTTTGTAAAAAAACCCGTATCTTCAAAATACTAGTATGTTTTAATGAGAAGGATTCGAGCTACACTTACACACACCTCCATCTAATGGTTAAAGAACATACTGTTTTCGTGGGTGGCGAATTACTGCCTCACGAAACGATGATTGTTCTATCTTCTCCTACCACCTCTCATGGTGGCCATTATGATGGAACTATTTTTATAAATGATATATATTATATTTATTTCCTCTCTATACTTATTTATTTTATATTTAAAACATACCTTTATGATTTTCATGTTGTGAAAATGCGACAATTTCATTTGAGGAAGTGTGGACTACCGCCCCCTCAAGTGATGTGACTCGTTCATGCAATACATGGAATGTATAAAGAATGAAATTAATGAACTTATGTGACACATATAACATATATATTATACTATATTTATAATATATATATATATATATCTCATCTAGTTTTAATTCCATTAATGTGCCAAAGCAATGAAAGTAGCGTTCATGCATACGTACGGCCTACCGTCTCCATGAACGGTGCATTTCATTTCTTTTTATCTCCAAATATTTTGGAATAAGTATAAAACGAATATATACTGGATATATATTATATTTACATCATTAATACTATTCTGTATATGATGTAATTACAACTACATTGAAAATTCTTTTCAAACAAGATCATTTTTGACTCATGTACTGAACATCGACAAAACTTATGATATGAACTCACATAATTAACTAATTATTATAACATGATAATATATGATATTAATTGAATAATAAACATTAAATTATGTCCTTATGAAACTATAAATTCACCATAGTTTATTATTCAGGAATATAAAGAAATGAACAAGACAAGTCGGACATGAGGTAAGGGATCCTACATCTCTCTTTCTTTTTAAGTACTCTATTTTATGTCATTTATTTTAAGATAATATTTATTATGTTTGTGTATGTTCTTTTATATTCATCATACTTTAATTTTTATGTTTATATTATGAGAGACCCTATTTTATCTCATTATTCCATTTTTGGAAGTTTTAAATGGCGTCGTTAGGCTGCCGAGTTTTCGTAAGGGATTTTTCATCTCACTTTTATTCCGTTGAGATTTATTCTACATTTTCCACCATTTACTTTGAGTGGTATATGTACTTACAATTATTCTAAACTTTGTGTAATATATTTTCGTTTATGAGTATTTACATCAATGTTGTATAGTCCTTCTTTCATGGGGTGTACGTTTCGAAAGTTACCCAAGTCGGTAAGGGAACCTTTCACCCCTATTTTTAAAAAGACTTATTTTGTTATGTCTTTTAATTTAAATATTATTACATCGGGATATGTTCTTATATATCCTTATTGCTGTAAATTTTATTTCCAATTGATGATATTACCTTTATCTCCCTCATTAACTCCTTTTCTAAAAGTTGATGTGACTCTGTTAGGCTATCAAATTTTTTCAAGGGAACTTCTTAACCCAATTTCGATTCTTTGGGTTAAACTTATACTTCTTGATTATGTCATGATATGAATATGTGTGGATGACCTATGATTGTTTTAAACTTGATATCCACTTATATTGGGTGCATTTATACTTGTCACACAGAATTATGTCATTGATTTTTCCTTGCACTAATTCCATGATCTTTGAATGGGATTACGTCTCCATTTCTCTTCCTTGAGACACTTTTTTATGATATGCACTTTTATTCTTTTATAAAATGTATATACAGACCCTTTGACTTTCCATATCCATATTATGTCTATACTCAAGTCATTTAAACATTTTTAAAATGGTCTACTTTCATGTGGCTAATAATTTAAATGTTGAAAATGGAAAAGGACTCTTTTATTAAAACATTGTCTTAAAAGGTTTTAAAGATTTATTCTTTTAAACATTTATCATCCATGTCCATGTTTTAAAAATGGTTTTAAAGATTTTTTATATGGACATGAATGTTTTAAAACCCTTTCAAAAGTTTCGAAGTGGTATGAGACACTTTGGTTCTAAAAACTCTTTTAAATGTCTTCTTTTAATATTTTCAACATATAAAGGCATTTTTATCTCATAGAGTTTTAATAATTTTATTAGATGTTTTTATTTATGATAATATCATGATGTGAACTCTTGTGATTGAAATGTGGAAATTTTATGTTTCTTTTATGCATGTTTTAAGTGTTTTGATTATGTTATGGTTCTTTGGCAATGTTTATGAAATCAGGTGGTTCCGTGATAAACTAAGGGATGGTGAGACCGAGATAGCTCTCCAATGCATTGGGTAACGTGAAAGGGGTTAAACGCTAAGGTTTCTCCAAAGAGATTTAGGGAATATACTGTGATGTGTATTCCAAACGTAACAATGAGGGTTACTCCATACGTAAGAATGTTATGAATGCCTCTGGTTACCTTTATGTCTTATGATTTCTAGGAGTTATTCATAAATCTTATGATTTCATGAGGTATGTTAAAGATCTTGTGTTTTAAGAGTAAAGTGTGATTTCATTGATTCTTATGTATACATGGACTAATGTTTTCTTTCCATATTTTTTATATCCCTTACTAAGCTGTTTTTTGCTCATCCAAAGTTTTTTTGAAATGTATTCCACATGACTTAAAGATGAATAAGATCAAGGATGGGATCAAGGAAATACAAGCTATCTAAAACATGGAACTTGACATGTTTCTTTTAAGAGTTTTGTTTTATGGTGGAAACTGAGTAGAAGTGTCTACTTTGTTATCTTGTGAGACGTAATAGTTATGTCCTAATTCTCTAAAACTCTAAATCTGAAAAGATCCTCAATGTGAATTATTCATTTAATTCAAGATTAATTAATGTTTTAAGGATGGGTCCTTATATTATCTATCTAATAGGATTTTTTTTTAAATTCAGTGAATTGAAAAATATTAAAATTGATATAATTGATATTTTAAAAAAATAAAAAAAAAATTAAAATCACAAAGTGAATATGATAATGTATAAAAGATCATTATGTGTCTAATTATGTGAAATTTTTCCCATATAAGTAAAATTTATAGCCTCTTAATATTTAAAATGTTGTTACCATAATTAAAATTAAATGGAAATAATTCAGGTTAAACAAAAAAGATATGGTTTAAACTAAAATAAATATATGCTTAAATTGTTTTGGATTAGAGTATTTAGAACAATAATAATATTTTATTATACATATCCCAAGTTGGAGTCATTTGGATTTAAAATTTATATTATAATAATTTAATATTTTATGAGTTTCCAAGGGTGTCCCTCTCCTCTCCTATAAAAATGTACCCACTATTCTGTAATACAAACAATTAAATAACAATTTGGATAAAAGAATTTTGTCCCAAAACCCTTCTAGAATACCTCCCCACTTTCTTGAGGCATTATTTTAGGCAGAACACCCTTCTTAGTGTTCGAACCATGGCTATTCTATCCATGATTTGGAGTATGGTTTGTGTTTGTTGTCAATCCCAAGTGGATGTTCAGAATGTGTGTCAGTAAAGTGATCATATATTTCAGGCAGACAATAGTATTTAAGGTGGCTCCATTTCCATGTTATTGCCAATTTTTTGGGCCTCAAAATCAGAAAATGAAGACATGTATTTTTGGTAAAAGGAGGTGCGCGCAAAGAGGAAGTGGTGTGCAAAAAAGGTGGGATGTGTGTGAAATATTTGAGTTGAGCGTGAAAAATAGCATGGTGTGTGAAATAGTGGGGCTATGTTTTTCATGCAAATAGTGTTTCAGAATTAGAATGTCGAAAAATGGCAAAGGCATGGGCTACGCGAAAAATCTAGAGATGTGCACGAAAAACAATACCTACGCGAAATATTACGCGTTGAATGAGAGGTTTTTCATGCCACAGGGGGTTTTGCACGCTGGGCTCTGAGACACCTTTAAATAAGAGGTGGCCACCCTCATTCTATACATTTGATGTCTTAGAGATGATCTGAGTGCTGATGCACATAAAATGTATGTGTAAAGGGAGTTTTGCGAAAAGGCTGGGTTGCGCGAAAAAGGCCGAGTTGCATGAAAAAGTCTAAGCTGTGCAAAAAAGGCCAAGCATCGTGAAAAAAGGTGTTTCGCATAAATCTTCACGTAAACGAGGATGTTGCGTGAAATAGTTTCTGCACGAAAATCATGTATTTCGCCCAAAAGTGAGATATTTCACTCAAAGGGTATGCATTGCACGAAATCTTTAGTGTAACATGTTTGCACATTTTGATTATCTGGTTCAGTGGTTCAGTGTGGTCAAGAGAATCAATTCAAGACTTCGATGAAATCATAGTCTCATGCTAAGTAGGGACAAAGACTTCAATGCAAATCTATTGAAGATACCTTCACGTCTATTAACTGATTGTGACTTCACCAAAGATAGTGAGCTAGGGGGAGTCAACGGGAGGGACCCAAGGAACACAGTGATCTATCCTTGAAATTTTGTAAAGGCAGCGATCCTGGCATAGAGTAAATGTGTCCTAAACCTGTAATCCATAAACCAGTGAAGATTAGTGTATTTTGGTACGACCGACACACTGTCGGCATATGCTCCTTGGACATAGCCCTTTGTGGTGAACTGAGTAAAATTGTTGTGTCAACTCCTTGATTTCATTTGTTTGATAGATCTGACATGTTCCTACCAATGTGGGAACAAGATCCACAACTTTAAAAAGAAAAGGCTGATACCATGATCCACCTCTCCCCTCTCAGGGTGTTCTGGGGTCATTCACTTTGAGGTGTTAAGATGTTATTCAAAGGTGATCAAGTGAAGAAGAGGTATCATTTTTTAACTGTTTATATTTTATTTCTTCCTCAACTTCCATTAAATATGATACTTATAATATTAAATAATAAATTCATTATGCTTAATATACTTAGATTCTATAATTTTAATATCATCACCTAAATCCATCTCTAAATTCATCAAATTAGAAATGAACATTTCATTCCTGTGTATTGTAGACTACCACCCCGCGAACAGATATAGTTTATTTTTAATTACCTTCTATCAAGGCTAGTTATAATGATTGAATAAATATATATATATATATATATATTATATTCATGACATATTTAACATTTTAAAATAAAAAAATTCCCATTATGATCTCACCTTCCATGCACATAAAAATGACAACATCATTCATACGTACGAGTCAACTGTCTCCTCCCCATAGCGATGTGAATCATTTTTGTGATGACATAACTTGTATGACATAAATAAGTATATTTAGATAGTTATTATGATTTTAATACTATTATTATCATTATATAATGATACAATAATAATTACCTTATTTGTATAATGATCAATAAAAGATGGAAAGTGTTACTCAAGTGTGTGTATGGCCTACCATCTCCATTATTATGTCATTGTTCTTTTTTCTTAACCATAATTAATTGTTTTATATTAAAAGTATGATTAATTTATTAAATTTATGATTATTTCATGAATAGTATTCTATAGATTATAGACGTATGACCACATGGACTAGTGATATCAAACCATGTTCATTTTTAACTCACGTATTGAATATCGACAAAACGTCTGATATAAACTTAAATAATTATGTAATTTTTATTGAATGGAAATATGTGATATAAAAGAAGTAATATAGTTTAAAAATGTTCTGAATAAATTATAAAATTACCTAGGATTATTATTTATGAATATAAAGATTATACGTGACGAGTCGATTCATGGTAAGGGACGTTGTCTCAATCTATTTTTTTTGAGGCATATTTTGATATTATATACCACCTTATTTTAAATAGTGTGTAATTAGACCCATTGACTCTTAATTTCATTCATATGTTTTCTAAATGAATATTTTTTATGAATCATTTTACTAAATGACAACAAGATTTTTTTAACGTTTGTGGCAACAACAACATTTCCACTTATATGAACATTATTTGATATTTGGATTCCTCTATAAGATGTATTGTTTTTCAAAGGAAAATAAATTATGTCTTCCCTTTTTATGTATTTCCATATTGAAAATGGTTTTTAGAATGGATTTATTATGTCAATATCTTGAAATAAGATCTTGTGATAGAAATTTGGAAATGTTATTTTTCTTTTATGTTTATTAATGTGTTATGATTATGTTATGCTTCATGGGAATTACATATGTACTTCAGTTGTTCCATGATAATCCAACGATAGGTGAACTCTTGATTATTATCCAATGTGTTGGATAATAAGATGGAGTTATACAATAAGGTTTATCTTAAGAGATTTAGGGAATATATAGTAATGAGTATTTCAAACGTAACCATAAAATTTACTCCCTATTTAGTTGAAAAAGATACAACGTAAGTATGATATGGATGACAGAAGTTACCTTTATAATTTAAAACTGCTATAAAGATTTTTAGGAATGCTAGTATTTTCTAATTTATGCTAAATAACATATTTCTTATGGGTGAAAATTACGATTTCTTAATATGTTTTCATGAGTTTAAAATATTAGTGGGCTAATGGTTTCTTGCATTATTTTATATCCATCACTGATCTTTTTATGATCATCCCAAGTTTTTTGAAATGTTTTCCATAGGGTACAAGTATGGGTAAGTTAATGGATGTAAGAGAAGATTAATGTTATGAATATTTCTATCAAGAAAAATAGAAACCGTGTTTTAAATAGTTTTATCTTGTGCAAAAATGGTTAGTGATTAGAAGTGTCTACTTTGTAATATTTGAGTTGTTATGTAATAGTTATGGCCTACTTATCTAAATATATAAAACTGAAATGATAAAAAATGTGAATTCTTGATTTAACTCAAGATTATAGAACTTTTAAGAATGGGTCCATACACAAGAGTGACCATAAACCTATTATGGATTCATATTGAAAAGTCTATATCATGCATAGTGCAGATAATTCAATACATGATTATTACAACACTATTAGAATAAGTTATTTTACATATATACTAAAAATCATCATCAGCAGTGGTTTCTTTTTTCAAAGAAAATTTAAAGTTCTATCTAATTGGAACATTAATGAGTTTGAGATATTAAAAAAAGTAGCTCTTAATAATATTTCAAATGTAATTATATTGAGAAAATAAATCAATTTTCTAGGTCTTATCCTTATTATTTCATCACTTAATATTTTCTTATCTGCAGCTAATCCTTTTATTTGAAAACTTCCATTCAATTGAGATTTTACAACAGTAATGAGACTCATGTATTTTTACATAATAAGTATATCATCAACATACATATGAAAATAAAGCATGAAATTTTTTTTATTGAAATATAAATGATTATCATATTTGATAATATTAAATTTATTATCTGATCTAAAATAATCAATTTTTATATACTAATACCTTCAGGGCTGTTTTAAACCATGTGACGATTTATTCAAAATGTAGAATTGATTTAATTTAATTTATTTAAACTAATAATTTGGAAGATTTATGTAAATATTGTAATTTAAATCACCATAAAGAAATATAGTTTTAACATGATGTTGTTTAATGTTTAGTTCACTATAGGTTGCATAAGAATGATATAATCTAACTGAAGAATTCTTCAAACTAGAGAATTTTTTTAGGAAAATTATATGACACTTCCATGAAGAAATCCAATAACAACTAGTCTTTATTTGAATTTTATTCTATTTCTAGTAGTCTTATCTTCTATCCATATTTAAATTCACTTAAATTTTTTTTATAATTGGGTGGATTATTTGTAATCTAAAAAAGTTTTATTTTTTCATAAGGAATTAATTTCTTCATCCATGATAATGACCCATTATTTATAGTTTTTTTGATTTAGGTATTTACCATAGGTTTGAGGATCATCATATACTAGATTCTGAGTAATATGAAAGGAATATAAAGCCATATCGTATTGGATAAATCGAGAAGGAGCACTAGGAACTCTCCTCCCTATATATCATGTTAATTGACAGTCCTTGTTATTTGAAGATGACTTTTTTTAAGTCTAGAAAGAACTATAGGTGGAATAATATGGTATAATAGGTTGTGTATCTGGTGGAGTGTGATTGATAGTAGCCTCAAAATGAGACAAAGGATAAATTTCATTATCTTTTTCTAAGGGTGGATCATTGCTTCCGGATGTGGTAGCCTTGGGTTTTGGAGAAGAAGTCTCATAGAACACCACATACCTACTTATGATGCAGTTTTGGTAAACAATTTTATCCATATAATGTTTGAAAAGCTTAACACCATTTGGATACCCTAAAAATATTAATTTAAAGGCTCCAGGTTCTAGCATAGAAGTTTTAATATGTGAATAAGTATTACAATTCACGACCCATAGGTAGATATAAGAGGTAATATTACCATTACACAATTATTCTAGGGTTCTAAATTGATTATAAAAATAAGGACATCTATTAATTAGATAGACTATCATGTTTTAATTCTCTACCAAAAAATATTTATAGTAACTTGGGAATGAATAAATGCTTCAGACCCTTTATAAAATAGTATTATTCATTCTTTATTCATGACTAATATTTGGGACGTTTTCATAATAGTTATGTGTCTTTTAATACCCTTATATTTTAAGAATTTAACAAACTCATTGGATATGTAATCTAGGCTAATATTTGTTCTCATGGTTATACTTATCCTCCCTACATGATTTTTAGCGAAACATTTCTAAATTTTAATGGTCCGTAAAACATTACTATTGTTTTTTCAGAATCAATATCTTGAGATTTATTGAGAAATCATCTATGAAAGTGAAAATATAAGAACCTCCAACATGGGAGGTAGTCCTAGCTTGTCCACATAGGTTAGAATGGATATCTTCTATCGAGATAAAGTAATTTAAAAGAGGATCTATTAATGGCGACTCTGTTAGCATTTACCATCACACAATCTTCCCAAAATGGATGTTTGTATGGTGTGATGTTACCCAACATCTCTTTATTATCGTGTTCCCTGAGACCTGTGGAACTTACATTCCCCAATATCCCGTTCCATATAATGGTATTATCAAAATTAGAATTATTGACACTACCTATGTGTATTGACCGAGTCTTTCCATTAAAAACATACATCCCATAATTGAGAGAACCATTAATGATACTCTTATAGATTTTATATATTTTTAGACAACCTGTTTTAGACCTAAAAGAAAACATCTTTTAGTCTAGAACCCTTAAGGAAATCAGATTTATATGAATGATTGGAATGCACCTAACATGAAAAAAATTGGTGATGGAGTGGTCATCTAGTTCTTCTAAAATATATCATCTTCCCTCAAACTTACACCTCTAAGAATTCCCTAAGTGGATATCTCCTTCTACCCTTTCTAAAAATTCTATGAATGAATCTCTAAAAGTAAAAAATGTTAGAGGAGCATCCTTAGTTAAGGAACCAATCTTGATTAGGAGAATTTATGGACACATTTAACACTTAAGTTGTGTCATTACCATAATACACAAAAAGGGTCTGGTCTTTGGGTTGTATAAATTCAAGTTATTGTTTATGATTCCTATATTCAAGGTTAGTGTTCCCGAGTTTACCACAATGGAAAGATATATTTTTTATTTATTTATAGTTCAACCTATATTGGGGTTATTTTTTCCATTTATTTTATCCTTATTAAACTACTCATTTTTTCCTTTAGAGTGTAGTGTATGTAAAAAAATATCTCATCCCCTCATTTAATTCTAGGTTTAAAACGAAATTATTTGGAGAGATGAAAAGACTTAAACTATTCAAGGGTTAATGAGTCAGAACCAAATATCATGGTTTCTACTAGGGTAGTTTAGGAATTATCTAATGAAATTAGAAGGATCATTTCTTTATATTCCTCATGAATATGTATATTTATGTTTTTCTATATCTAACGTAACATTGTTAAATTCATCTAAATGTAATTCAATAGAACTACCGTATTCCATCTTAATTGTGAAAATTTGGTGTTTTTAATAAATACTACCAACTAAAAATATTTCATGTACAATTATACAAGTTTAATATGTATATATAAGAATTGGTAGATTCAATGTAAAATTACATAACAATGTTATCTACAAAATAAAACTACAGAGAGCTCTAAATCTCAGAAGTTCTGTCGAACATGTTGGATTTTCAAGATCCTTTTATTTGTATTTATGGGAAATCGTTGAGGAAGAACTGGTAAGTATCATTCAGGATTTCTTCCAAGGAGGAAGCATACCAAGAGTATCCTATAAAACTAGTTTGATCCATATTCACAATGTCAATTAACCATACTCCAGAAAATGGTACATTCCAATCAATTTATATAGCTTCACATACAAAGGATTGTCTACTGTCATCAATAGAAGGCTCGAGGTCATCTTCCTATAGATATTTATTACGAACAAAAGGGTTTTATTTAGGGAATATCTTCATTATTGGACATTCTAGTGACTCAATAGATGATCTGATACATTAAAAGAAAGTATACTAGTTCTAACATAATAGTGGAGTTTGACATGGATAAGGCCAACATTATTGTGGAAGATAGTTTCATTATCAGAGTCAGGGGTGACATGGGTTTTTCTGATTGGGTGGTCAACCTTTCTTTATTTTTTTATCTCTCTTTGTTATTCAGTGAAATTAATGCGTCAAAGATGTGGTTTATTCAAGTTTGTTAAGGGTCTAAGGCAATGATACCCCCTTTCCCCCAATATTTCCATTAATGCCCAGTATTCTCTCAATAGACAACATAACAAATTCAATATTTAAGGGAATGTTGTTTCTTTATGATGTAATAAAATTTTAAAGGGGGTATCTAACCTTTTTTTGTAGATGACCTTCTTATATTCACAAATGGTAGTATTAATTATATTAGTAGCTCAACCTTATCCTCAAGGAGTATAGTAAATGGACTGGTATTTTTATCAACAAAGGGAAAAGTAATGTCTAAATTTCAATTCATTTTTTGAATAAGAGATTGATGAATATTGAAGAGAAATTTTGTGTCTCCAGAAGGTCCTTTTCCCTTGATTATATTGGTTCTCCGATTTCCCCGAGCAGAGTTAGGATTCACCATTTTGATAGGATTATTGAAAAAAGTACCATTCACATTCCAAACTAGAACCCTTTGGGGTAGGATCACCCTCTGTAATAGAATTATCTCATCAATAACAATGAAAATATTGTTGTCTTCGAATGTTCCTAAGTTAATGATAAAAAACATTTAAACCATTATAGTCAAACTTATCTATGATTTTCATGAAGAGGGTAAGAATCACTAGGCATTGTGGCACATGATGGAACATGACACTGAGGATGGAGGTATTAATCTTAGATGTGTCTAAGATTCCACGATCCACCTTCAAGACAGGCTATCTTAGGACTTCCTAAAAGTGAATTTTCTATGGGTAAGGTTAATAATCAATAAATATGGGTCTTATCTGGATATCTGGAGTGGAAAAGAAAAATTCTATGGGATTCGATCATTTTCCAACTTCTTTCTCTCCATAAAAACTGAAAATGGATTGTGTGGAATGGGTCGATCAATTTATAGTAGGTAAAATTGGTGGGAAGTGTGATCTATATCTCATAATGTTCCATGCTAGACATTTATTTTTCATAGGATAGTTTTTTACCCTACTTCATCCATGCCATTCTCAACCTTCAACCAATATGATATATTCAGTAAAATTGTGATCATTATTGAATAGGAAACTATGTTTTTTATTCATTATTGGATATTTAATTTTTCATTAAATGAATACTGGTGTTTAAGGCATGATGGTGATGTTCATGAAACATGGGGTGTTATTATATGGTTTTATTATATTCCCTCTATATATAACTTCCCTATTTTGTGCTTCTAAAGTTGGACTCTTCCTACAGACGAGGTGGGGCAATGGAAGGGGATCACCATCGTATATAAATGAAACTACTGTGAGAACACTAAGGAGGATTCAACATATCTTATTTTATTTAAAGGAATGTGGGAGGCCTTGGTCTAGAGTGTCTTATATACGCTGAGTGGTATGATGATGCTAATAGCTTCTGGTGACACATTTCATTATTCATGGTTCACTCCTTAGAATTAAATGTGTACAATCATAAGTTGAGATCTCTATTCCTAGTTGTAAATTTATAGAGAAAATGGTGTGCAGATAATAAGGTCTATCACAAGGGAATTCCCTTCTTGAGTTTTGTAGTGATGATCTGGGTTAGGTATCTAGTGGATGACCTGATTTTCCTCCTCATACAGTGGGATCTTTCCCATTCTCTATGGTTGTGCATAGCTTGTTGTGGTTAATTCCCCCAACCATTGGGGGGGATTTCTCATATTATTATGCCTCACTATTTCATATTTTAGTGTTTTCTTTATCATGAGTTATGATATCGCTACATAAGTTCCTGACATGCTAAACGAAATGGATTTATGTCGCTCTTGTAATAATATTCTAAACTGGGTTGATACCCAATTCTACATTTTTCTCAAGTCCTACTAGAAATCTATTTCCATCCCTTGGTTTATGATTTACTAGGTCTAGAGATGAAGAAGTCTTTTAATCAATCACATGGTTCTCCCTCATACTTGACCTGAGTGTAACAATGTCACTGATTTCCTTACTACTTAGGCCTTTCCAGGTATCCCAAGTGATATTTTCACCAACAGAGGATCCCTTCCCCCTAAGTTTGTTAGTTTGGTTAATACTGATGGCCTAGTGATACCCTATTTTATACCGTCTTGAACATTCATTGCCTTGACCCTCGATTGAAATAAAATATATCAAATAAAGTACCAGATAACCATGATCATTAAGTAAAACATTTTTTCTAACATCATGATATTCAGTAATAGTATGTAATGTTTCATTCACTGTTATAGTTGGGTTATTTATCCTAAAAACAAAATCAATTAATCCCTACATAATGATCAGACCTATGATCTTAATTTCTCAATGATTAAAGTCATTATCTTCATTTAATTTCTAGATTTTGTACCTAGTTTTTCAAATTTTAACCTAATGAGTATATGTCTACTTACTATGGAAAACAATAACCATATGACCCCAACAACCACCCAATATCAAGGGTCAATGATGATTATCCAAATAAATTTGAAAAGTGAGAAATTATAGAGGGAAAAAATTCATCTAATTGGATATACTAGATAAAGCAGGTGAATTTAGAAGAGGCCAAAATGTGGAAATTTAAAAAAGGAAACTAAATTAAAATAAAGAAACTATTTAGATAGAAAAATAGAACTAATATGTCTCTAATATCACATTATAAAGGGGTAAGGGTGCACCGAAAAAATGGCAGAACACACAAAACCTTTGGACTGAATTGTGGAATTACAAACCAAGTCAAATTCAATAGAAAATAAAAATTCAAGATGCAATATTTAAATAAATGACATATGACACAAGGATATATGTTCTTCGGTCCTTTTGGGACCTACATGCATGACAAGAACACCAACCCCAAAAAAATTATTCATACACCAAATAAAATGGATTGACCATATAAAAGGACAATGAAACATCAATAGAAGCATAATTATTCAACTACTACAAACGAGAGTCAGGAAAATAATGTAATGAAATTACAGTGTTGGATGTTAAGAGGTCTAGAAATCCTGATATCTAAAATTATTTTATAGAGATATGTACCAATTCATCATACAATATTAGGATCCAGTTTCTCGAAAAGGTACTCCCCAGGTTTGAATCATTTTCACTCGGGTACTTAGCCTTATTTATTTTAGGTTGAAGGACACTTTCCCAGATTCTCCTCCAGAAGCAGTACACTAGCTGTGTACCATGGAGATCAGAAGACCTAGGGACATGACACCAAGTAATGGAAACCACCTAATTGTGTTTCAAGATCAATAATGGGAACTTTAGGACACCACAACGGTGATAGGGATGAACCAAACTGAATTTCAAATAAACGAAGGTGTAGGGGTCATTAATTCCCATTGACACACACTGCAGTCAGAAACAACACATCTAATTAGAGCGCTCCATGTGACTATGCATAAACAAACACCATATAGTGAACTCAAGCACTCAGTACAATTAGACACTGTATATCAAGCCAGCGACATGATGGATAAATGAATAAGAAAACAACCTATGTGGATTAGTGAGTCATCATTGGTGTCAGAAACGTGTTGGATAAATTCCAAGACCCAATGAAGAATTTCACAAAGATGGCTGAATAAATTAAACATTGATTTTCAATATGAAAAAAAGAAATAAATACCATAATTAAATTTTTTGTGTGTGATGTGATATGGTTGGATAATAATTAGGTCAGTTGCGTAGTTTGTATTGCGATTAATGTGGAATATAAATAATCGCATACCATAACTTTTGAGAGTATTAATTCATCGAGAAGATATATGAAGAGTATCTTTACTGACTAAGTTACATGGGAGCTTGAACAACATGAGTGAGGACTCTGTTAGGGTTCTCTTTAAAAGAATAGGAATGTTTTTATCAGTGCTTTACAAAAATAGTAGATAATGATTCATCGTTATCATCCCTAAAAATGTGATGATAAAATGTATCTTTAATAGAGATAAAATTCAAGCGCAAACAAAGATTTGTTTTATGAATTCTTTTCCAGTGTTGATAAAAACAAATCTTTATCAGCATTATCAATATACTGATAAAGTCCTAATTTTAATAACATTATAAATATAATTTTAAAACATAAATGTATATGATTATCAATAAATATTTAAAGAATTAAAATTTATTATTTATAAATATAATAAGAAGTAAATACAATTATTATTTAAATATATTTACTAAAATTTATAATTATATTAATACATATATGTATATATTAGGTGCTTCAGAGTAAAATTACAACAAACAGACAAACATCACACACATAGGTTGGAAAGGCAGTCCATATCCCCCCATGGGATAGCCCACCCATAAATCTATATTTATCTGATACATGGTCTCAAGGCCCAGTTATAATGAATCCCATTACATGATCCAAAGGTCCATGAACTAGTCTGAAAGCCCAATGTCACATCATTCATGCATCAGATTGTATGTGTCATGCATGTGTCGTGCCTAACACTCACAAATGCACCACACTGATAGTACGTAAAAAGAATGCTATCAACCTAAGGGGAAACCCTTTCTATTTGGCTCTTATTTATTATTCATATGGCCATACAGCCTGTTATTATTACAAGGCCTATGAGCCCTAATTAGGTAGTACAAAGGCATGTGGAATTAGTTGGTACAATACCCAAATAAAACTATGCACTGGAAATGACCTATAATGGCCCATCCAGTAACCAACCTCCACCAATAGGAAAGGAAGTCCAATCATTTCCTCTAAGGTAGCAAGTCACTGTGAAATCCCACTGCCAAAGAATACACCTATGGAAAATAGTTGTAAATTAGCATATCAAGGTTCAATGCATAAATATTGCCTGATGTGGTGCCAAACCCCATTGTCATCACCACTGGTTCACCTCACCCATCACCACCACCACTGGAAAACAATTCAGCAGAGAATCACATTCCATCACATGGAGCTGGACTACTGTGGATCACTAGAACATGAACCTCTCTGGCTAAAATTTGATATTTGGGCCACCCCATGCCAGCAATGAAAGTACATGTGCCAACGTCAATTCAACACCCTCTACTAACACACCAACCACTATAGGGAGGCTTCCCTAGCTGCATGAGATTGGACCCATCCTGTAAGATCGTTTCCGCTGAATCCCAACACCATTATCAGTGGCCACAAGACCACTGCCCCCACCATTGTGCAAGGATTCACCTATTCTGTTTCCCGTGATGGAAAGCTTCTCCAGCACCATAATCAGTCACACACCCGCTCACCGACCATAATCCGCGACCTGTATAAAACACTCTCATAATGTATGCCCCCATTCACATGCCACGATGATCAAGTCAACACCCAAAGTTGTCGAGTGTCGTAGTAGTTGATCTGTCCGAACACCGCTTGCCTAATGGATCACCACATGCGGCCATGCCCTAAGCCAATGACCAGTGGTCCACAAATATCACTTCCCACATGCGGACTCTCCATGAAACTATTGGTGTCTAGGGTCGCAAGCTCGCATCCTTCCCCCTATTAAATTGGGATCAATATGAGATAGTCGAGAATGGAGCCCAAACCCCAATGAATGTAATATTATTTGGAACTCTACCATTGAGGAAAATCCCAACATTGTTAATGTATATATAATTATAATTATAATAAATATATTTATTATATTAATATAATTATTATAAATTTTAAATTATTTAAATAATTATTTTTTTATTTAAAATTATGATTATAAATAAATATATTTTATAATATTTGTATATAATTAAAATTATATTTATTTAATGATATATAATTATATAATAATATATATTTATATAAACATATATTTATAATTATTAATATTAAAAAGTATATAGAATTATAAATATAATAAATTTATTTATCATTTAAATATATTTACTATAATATTGTAATTATTTAAAAAAATAAATATTTATTTATAATTACTATTATAAATAAAAATATTTAAAAAATTGAATGTAATTATCTATAAATTCATATAACTATATATATAATTATATATATATATTAATATGTGAATATATAAAATTTTAAATATAAAAACTATATTTATTATTTATTTTTTTTAAAAAAGTAGGGACATTTCTCTTTTATAAGAAGACATAAAATGAGGAGGTAGAGGATGGGGCTAGAAATAGAAAACTACCCTCATCAATAAAGATAGTAACATGCCTATATTTTTCCGAATCATAGCTCTCACCTTACATTCCTAATTACAAATACCATTCCAACTGATTCATCCTTGCCCCGACCATGACTGATAGGATAATAGTATCTCTTCCAAGTTTTCAGTTATTACCAAATTCCTTCAATGCCATTATCCTCCAATTTAGATCTCTCAACATATGATTGAACCTTCACCATCTTAAGGCCAGACCCCAGTTCCCATAACTCTTCCTAAAGCCCCATTACTAAAAAAAATAGTAGATTAGCATTGGGTTTTTAGAAGGGGTTACGCACAACACCATCTTAATTCATTTTATAGGGGTTTATGCACAACCCCTTTTAATCACCAAATTTATAAGGGGTTCACAATGCCCTCTAAATTTTTTAGCATTATTTTTTGAATATTTGGTAGGCTTTTAGAGGTGGTTTTGTCAAGGATGCTGAAAATATAATAATTTGTTGAGTTATATGTTTGGTTGGATTTTAGAGGAGTTATATATATATATATATAACATTTTTTTTGGATATTAGAGGATATATATATATATAACATTTTTATTGAAATGGAAATAGTGGGGGTTCACAACCCCGTCTAATTTAAGATATTACAGGGGGTTCATGAACCATTGTTAATACCTTATATTAGAGGGTGTTTTGAACCCATTTTAGTGAATAATATTAGTGGTGGTATGAAACCCACACTAATATATGACTTTAGGGGGGCTTTTGAACCTCCATTAATATATACAATTAGAGGGAGTTTTGAACCCCTTGTAATTTCTAACATTAGAATGGGGTTTGAACGCCTTCTAATTTAATATATTAGTGGGGGTTTTGAACCCCCTATAATTTATGAAATTTAACGAGGTTTTTAACCCTATCTAATTTATGATATTATATGGGGTTTTTAACCACTTATAATTTAATATATTAGAATGGGTTTTAAAACCCTTTAAATTCAGAACATTAAAAGGGGTTTTGGACCCCCTATAATTTATGACATTAGATTGGGTTTTCAAACCAGTTTAATTGATGAAATTATAGGTGGTTCATGAACTATAACTAGTCTATTAGATTAGAGGGGTTTTAACCCCTTCTAAAATTTTATTTATTTTTTAAAATTAAAATCATATAAATTCAAATTTTATAATATATACATTTGTGTGTGTGTGCATGTATGTATATATATATATTACATAAACACATTATATAAATTTATTGAAACTAAATATAAACACACAAACATATATATAAAATCATTGTATATATACTTCAAATAAATAATTATACTTATAAATAGAAATTAATACAAATAATAATATTTGAATACATAATATAAATGAAATTATAAATAAATTTAGTAAAATATTTATAAAATTTATATATGTTTTTATAAATTCTAAACATTTATATTATGATTTATATTATACATATATTATATTAAATAATTTTTTTTATTTATTTATGTATAAATACATTTATTCTATATTATTTATAAAAATATATATAATATTGACAAAATTTAAATATATATATATTATAATTATATTATATCTATGAATATTATATAAATACATAAATATTCATTTAAATAGAATTATTTATATTGATATTATATATAAAAAGATAATATATATATATATATACACATTGTAAACAAATATATTATATATTATACACGAATAAAAATATAATATATGATTTAAATTTATATAGAAAAATATGTATATATACATGTATATATGTAAATATATATTCAATAATTTAACTATATGTAAATAAATATATTTTATTATATATAATAAACAATAACTGGTTCAGCTGTGTGGTAACGACGCTGGGTGGGAGCCGAAAGGTTTGTCGTTTCACTCTCTGTGGATGCAGGAATTTTTAATCCCCTTACCGTGCTATGTGCCCCCAGGCCTGTGTCCACTGGTTGGGGGTGGTCACCGCATGTGTCTAGGTATTTGCGTTGGGTGTCTCTATGGGTGTTAGGGTGTCTACAGGTAGCGGTGTGTCTGGGGTGGTGTCTTCTAGGGTGGAGTTACCCAGGGGTGTCGGCAGGGATCAGCTGGGGGTGTGTCTATGGGTGTGTCGGGGGTGTCAGTAGGAGAGGGAGGGGGTGTGTCTATAGTTGAGCCCAAGGGATGTCAGCAGTATAATAGGAGGGTGGTCCATGCGGGTGTCTAGGTTTCGGAATTGGGTGTCCATGTGGGTGTCTGGGTGTGTCCACTGGTTGGAGTGGTGTTCCAAAGGGGTTTCAACAGGGGGCGACTAGGGGTTTCTATGGGTGTGTCAGGTGGTGTCAGTATGGGGTGGTGGTGGTGTGTTAGGGGTTGAGTCTAAGGGGGTTTCTATAGCACAACAGGGGTGTGTGGATATTATGGGAGAATCTGTATAAAAAAAGTGGCATTTAGGTACGGTTAAATAACCGACCCTAAAATTGATATACATACCCGATTATGGGAATTTACATAACATCCCATAAACTATATATTGAATTAGGGTAAGTCATAACTGCCTCTAAATAAACCTTTTGGGGTGTATTTTGGGTGAAATTATAGGGGGTTAAACCCCCTAATCTTTTTACCTCTAAACATTGATCCATTTTACAGGAACATATGGAAAACCACCTATTATCACACTCGGTGGGAACATTAGCGGTGGTTATGAGTAACCACCACTAAATTGTTTAAAAGGGCATATAACCCCTTCTAAATAGAAAATAACCCCTTCTAATTGCCCAGTTTTTTGTAGTGCCTCCATGATCACTTCCTCCAAGGGTGCATCCGTGGGTAACTCCTTAGATGAGTCTATCGCACAAATGGATTAGATGTTTGAACCATAGCCTTGCTCAAATTTCTGTGGTGGAAAGCCAAATCATTTTAAATATTAATGCCTCATGCATCATCTTGTGGATGAGAAACATAAGGAACCATGTTCATCAATGTTCCAGTCTTGGCATCAAATACATCCACATATCTCTTAATGTCCTCCTGACCTAGAACACTATCACAACCACCCATCGAGGGAACCCCATCTACTACCTTGAGACTCTTCTAATGTGCTTATAAATATCATTGGCCAGTGATAAAGGAAACAACAGCCTACTCAACTTTTGAAGTAGCAAGTGTGTGGATTACTTTGGAATACTTCAACATGTTGTGTGTAACTGTCCGATTAATAGGAGGTGAAGACCCTGCTTCGAAAATAATGGAACACGTGCCATCAAGTCTAGCCAATAAAGGGTTTCCAGGCTTGGATGTCAACCAGTATGGTTTAATATCCTTTATTAGATCCTTGTCTGATGCTTTTTCAAATTGAGTACCACTTCGAGGCTTTGAGCACATAAGGAACTTTGATATTGAAGTATCTATTGATAAACTATCTATTTTTCAACTAAATCATCATATTATTTCACACCAAAATATAGCCCATATTTTGTAACCTCATCCCATGTATTGGCATCATGTTTCCCATGAAGACTAACTGAACTCATAGCAACAGGTAAAACCCTACTACTATCTTATAATTCCACCTGACTACCAAGGTAGTCTTCCTTCATAGTATAACATTCCTCTTGTGTGGCTCTAGGTAAAATTAGAACACAATCACAACCAATATTAAAAGTGTATTCCCCAAAGATTTCATCCAAAAAGGAAGAATTCCTACAAAATTTATGGATAGGATCACAGCCAATTCCCTTCCTCTCTAAGCTCATTTTTTGGTGAACTCCACCATTGAGAGACTGAGAATATACAACATTAACAAAAATTTTATGAGAATTATATTTCAACACCATATGTTTTTTGAATCATATATTATCATTATGTCATTGAGTAGAATAAAAATCACAGGGACCAAATATCATACAATTTGGAATTTCATATTCTATGACCATACAGTCTATGAAAAATCAATGCTAATTTTCATACTCTATAAAATGATCTAATACATCATCTTTAGGTGCAAGAAACACTACCAAATAATGTAGGTAACAATTCAATTTCAATCAAGAATCTATCATAGTGGCCGAATCTATCCATCTCTATTTCCTTGTCTATTTTTATCTAAACGCTAATTCCCTAAGTAATATCATATAGGATTATAGGGAGACAAAATATCAAATTAATCCCATAAAACATAACCAATAGTTGAATAAACGATTTTTTACCTCTATATCGTTGAAATTATGGTACCATTCTTGTATATGTAAAATGTATGGCTTGAGGTAAATCAAAGAAAAGCCCCAAGCCTAAATCTTCAATTCCTCTGAAGTAAAGAGGGTATTGAAGAAACCCTGTAGTAATGAAACACATTTCCAGCTTCTGAGACACTAGATTCTGAGATGATGTGAAAATATCTCCCTAATTCACCACTTCATGGAGCCCGTAGGAAAAATCAGACGTGCAATGATATAATGATTACCAATTTCATGTGTTTTTAGCTAGCATCTATGTTGGATTAAACATAGGAATCATTATAATTTCATCAGAGACCTATATTAGAGAATCCCCTTAAGTGAGAAAAAAGGCTGGGTAGAATTGTTATCATGTGTCTGTGTATTGATGACAACCCCACTTTGAATGGTTTTCTGATTATCTATTCCAGAGACAACATCTTTACGTGAATTGAATTGCCCATGGGTGAGGAAACCATGATCCAGAGAATTATAGTTTGAGGATATCAAGAATCTAAATTCAAATCATCATCACACATTAGAGCGAGAAGCTCTCTCAAATCCTACCATCCTCATCAATAATTAAATATATTTATAATTATAATTATAAATATATATATATATATACATTTAAAAATATTAGTACTAAATTATAAATATATTTATATTATATATATAATTATAGATATATATTAATATATAAATATATAAAATTATAAAAATAAAAAATATATTTATTATTTAAATATATTTATTTAAATTTTATAATTATTTATATAAATATATATTTTTTTATAATTATAATTATATATAAGATTATTGAAATATATCTGTATATATAAATATATTCATATAATTATATAATTTTATATAACTATATATATTTATATAATTATACATATTTATTAGTATATATATATATATCGTGTTTTGGGGTACAATTATAACTAAACACAAACACTCCACACATGAAAAAGCCGGAAATGCATGTCACAGCCCCCCCCCCCCCTCGGGATAACCTACCCACAAAGCCCTTTATTTATAAATTACATGTACATAGGTCCATATACCATTATTTGTACATGGCCCATAGCCCTATAATTGAATCGCTCAATTCTCCTTATTTTGTTTCTCCAAATTTCTTACCGTCAATAGCACAAACATGGTTCTACACCAATTTCTTGCATTATAGGTGCGTCACCACCATCCCACATCATGTCTGCATCACTGCCCCATATGTCAAAGCCTACATCGGTGCCCACATCATTAACCCCCCAAGGGTCCTATGAGGATTAAAACCCTAGTATTTTGGACATAGGATTGTGGAGTTTACCACATAGGAATTGTTGTTGGTAATACAGTTCAACCTCACAAATTCCCCCACCGAGAAATGCACCATGTCTTATGGAAATGATCTGGCTTCCTTGATAATCATGCAAGAACATACCTTTTTCTTGTTTCCTCCCCAAGTCCATATACACAGTAGCCTATGGAACCCCTGTAGTCTATCAACCTCTATGATGAGTTTACATGTCGTTAGTTCCTCAAAGAGGCCCTACATGCTCGCTCATCGCTACTCACCATTAGAGGTAATAAGCCCACACATATCAAAAAGAGATCATCATCTCGTAGCCTAATCCGAAATCCCATGGAATCACTCTAATATAACATCATGAAAATATATATCCTAAATTCTAGTATTCTCTACCACTATCTCAGAAGTGATACATTTCATAGGAACCAAAGGTTTAGTCCGAACAACAGAATCTAGATTATGTATTTAAAATGCGTTGGAAGTGTGGGATTGGAATTTAAACTTCCCTAATGTATATTTATTATGTTTATTAAGGCCCTTAGAAGGTCCTTGAGCTAGGAAAGAAGTAGTTACCCTCTTTCTAGCATTAGATCAACCCATAAAAGGTCCTTCCAAATAAATAGACCTTCTTGGGCTATAGATAGCCTCCATGGGATTGATTTTATTAGTATCATGAGTTCTATTAATATCAAAACCATTAAACTTGAGAGAACTCCCTTAAGATATAGGATTTCCATCTTTTTGAATTTTAAATAATTTTGAATGTCGTCCACCTGACCTATTAGCACCCATTGAAGAAAACCCAAAAGGTTGGATAATAAAGGAGTCCAGAACACTGAGATAATTTTTATTATCCCCCAACATGTATAATTTTAATATAGTAGTGATAATAGGATAATCAATAGCATATAATGGAGATTTTGTAGGGTTATTTCTTGAAGCGACATCGACAATCTTAGATATTTCATTACTTTTAACCTTGGCCAACATATGTGCCTACCACGATTCGCTATTCGCATTATGTTGAGGGGATAGCTCATCATCCTTTTGATTATATATAGAGTTTACATCTAGATTAACCAACTTATTACCCTTATTATGTGCATTCTTGAAGAAGATACTTCTAATTGGAATGTCCAGTTGCACCAAATTATTAGAGTGAGGTAATCCATATTTCTCTTTTTCTGGAGTCATTGAAGATATTAGCAAGGGATATGATCTCTTCTCTACGCCCATCCTAGAAATAGTTCTTTATAGCTACCTCATCCACATACAATGTGGGAATGAATCATCAAAAGTTGGTGAAATGACTAGCATTATCCATGATTTCTGACCAAAACGTTTCTTAACCTCTTAAAATATAGGCTTCCAACCGGACTCGATTCTTGTAAGGTGTATCTATGTGATCACGGATCATCTGGATAGATTCTATCCATAACTCAACTATGTCTAGACCACCCTATCATGTAAAGTTAAAAGGGTTTTACATCCAAAAATCTCTAGTTAACTCAAAAAACCCAGTAGAATCTGCTCCTGGTCTCATTCCATCATCTTCATATAATGAACAATGTTCTCATGAATCTTTACTTCTTTATTTCTCAATATCCCTACATTTTCTAGATCTACTACTAGGGGAGAATTCTCAGAAACATCCTATTATCTCCCATTCGACACATATCATTGTGGCGGAATTTCATTTCAATGCCAAACATGATCTTTAGAACACATAACATAATGTCTTTACAATTTACACACAAGAAGCTCTTCAGTAGCCATAAAAAACCCATTCACAGACACAATATGAACGGTCATCGCAACACTTAATACTCTACCCTATACAATACATACAGTGAGTCATGGTAAATATGAGGTAAACTAAGTTACATATCCATGATCTTTCATGAAACAGAATTTTAAAACCATTTTCAATCTTTCAACGTAAATCCTTCTTATTTGGAACATTTTACCATTTCACATCTTATTACAACAAACATTTAAACTAATTTAAAACCATCATCAAGTATGATTATTTAACCATTCTCTAAAATTCCATCCATTTTCCCTATTTGCATCATTATTATTAGACACCATTTTTTTAAATTTCTCAAGAATGTAAAGCTCATTCATCCTTTAATATCCCACACACCCATCATGTGTGTGCCAACCAATATGCATGCCACCTATCTCCCTAAGTTTCTACAATGATTCATGAATTCACGATCCCATTATTATTTGAAAATGAATAAAATATCAAAAAATAGTCACATCAATGAAAATGAGAATCACCCAATGGCGAAATATCATTTAACTGTATCAAAACACAATAAGATCAAAAATTCCTATTACAGGTTAATCGGTTTTTCCCATTTACATGGGTTAGCTACTCCCAAGAACGAGCTCATTTCCAAGACCCGACACATCGTATTATCTTATCTACCATCCCTTATAAAATGAATACAAAAAATCGCTCTGATACAACAATGATACATCCCCAACCTAGAATCCACTTGACTGGTGGTCCGAGATGTGTCTCTAAATGACCTCAAATGTGCCTCCCTGTACAGCAGAGTTTGCTGACTAGATGTGAGGGTATAATAAGTCATGTGGGGAGAGTACACCCTATTTTACCAAGTAATATACAGCATTTAAAAATATATATAATTGAAAAAATAATAATAAAAAATAAATATGCATAGATAAATATCTCACTAAAACTTGGTACAAACCACATACCAATAATAACAATGTCATGTAATGATAATAGTTCCAAAATGAATGAACACATAAATTAAAGAACAATAGAGAAATACCAAAAAATGGGCCTAACTCCATGTCTGAATCCTCATCCATGCATATCAGAATCCCAAATCAACTCCCTATCACCAGTACTTTTTCCTTTTCTAAACAAGCAGTAATAATGTTTTCTCAGTTACCCAACAATGGCCTTAGTAGGGTGTGTGTACAACTCAGTAGGCCACCACCCACAGTGTCTTAAAAAAACAAGTCAAAACATATAGTGAATGAAAATATTAAATAAATGATAATATAAACTAAAATATAAATATGGTTCCATTAGTTAACAATGCACCCTTAAACCATTTCTATCATTACTACTATTATCATTACTTATTCCATATTCATTACTTAATCAATTTTTATCAAGTGTCACATGTGTTAGAAATTTAAATAATTAAAAAGGGGATATAAGTAATTAAATAACAAATCATGTAACACCCCAAGATTCTACATTATGCTTATTTTTAAATAATTCAATGGTTTTCATTGTACGCAACCCAGAGTTCAAACACACCACAACCTATCAAAGTTTCCGTTCAAAAAGCGGTTGTGATTAGTATTTACTAAATTTTGAAAGGTTATAAAATTTATCTTTAAAATTATACTTCATTTTATATTTTTCAATATCAAAATTATCATAGGGTGAAATTTTGGCAATTTTTTGAAAAGGTTCCATTTTTTGATGAATAGTAAAAAACACTGCATTTTAATTGAAAACTGCCTTTTCATATAATTTATTTATATAGATATATTGTATTTTTAATAGGTTTTAAAGTGTAATTAAATTAGAATTGTATCATTTAATCTAATTATTTTTGTCAGAAGTGATTTCAAATCTAAATTTTACATAAACACATGTCAATCTTTTGATTGTTTTTACATCTTAAAAACATGCTTTCTAGTTTTGACAACGATAATTAATTTTAAATTAATTACTAAAAGTACAGTGTTTTGAATTTGAAAAAATGGATTCCATTTTTTTAATTAGATGATCCAAATTGTGTAAATAGTAACCTTTTTATACATTATGTATAGTAACTTCAGTAATTATTTTAGTTTACCATGGTTAAAGGGAAAATCTGTTAAATAAAGGTAAAAAAATAATATTTTAACAATATTAAACTACCCATACACATGTCATAATCCTATGTCGTGATATTTTTGAGACCATGGTTATCCGTTTTCCTATTTTGGGACCCCATGGAGCCAATTGGGTGTGATAATGACATGTTATAAGAATTAATTTAGAGTAAAGATAAATATAACATTAAAATGTTTCTTACACTAAAAGAATTTTAATATAGAGTTATATAATTAATATTATTGAATATAAATATTAATTATATATCTAAAAGTATTTCCTACATCATGGTGTTTTATGTATCATTTTTAGTCATTAAATAAATATATTTATTTATGACATAATGATGATGCAGTGATTACCATATTAATGAAATATTCAAATAAATACAATTTGAACATTTTGATGACATCAACTAATTTTATGGATGATATTGACATATTATATTGTATTTAATTAATTTTTTTCTATGAAATGAAGTTATTATAACTTTAACAATAAACATTTACTAAATAGTTTCAAATTTGACAACAATGAGTTTTTAAAACAAATAATATTTTATTAAATGATATAATAGTCCTAAAAATCTCTGATTCAGACAAGTGACTTATATAATGTTAAAAATGTCATTAATGATCCTATTTTAGTTCTCTTATAATTTTATAGTAACTATAGTAACCATATATTAGGAAAATACAAGAAGACATGGTAAGAGTTAATGTTTTTATCGAAGGGTTAAAGCTAAAATATAAGGTTAATATTGTGACCTAAACTTTTATATACCCTATTGGGTTAGGGGATTTAGACCAATTATCAGTTTAACCTCAAAATATATCAATTTGGAAAAATTATTATTCGAAAATAATTTTATAATAAAATAATATTTAAGACATTCCTAAAGTGTCGCTCCTCCCTCTTGTAAAAGGAGACCCCCTCTACCCACATATTCACACCTATCAAGCACCATGTCTCATCCAAACTCTACCAGAATAAGATCCCAACATTTCTCCCTTTCCCCATAAAGTCTTACCTAGTAATGAAGACAATTCAAGAAATCATTTTGGATCAAATCAAAAAATGTTAGCTGATTTAGAGGTATCATCTTTTCTCAAGTTCCTTTACATTATATACCTTATCGACTCCCAATTATATTCTTATTATATGAATACATAACAAAAATAGTATAATAAATATTCTTGTATGTTTTTATGAGAAGGATTTGAACTAAACTTACACACACATCCATATAATGGATACAAACTTATAATTTCTGTGTACGACGATCTACTACCTCACGGAACAGTGACTGTTCAATTTTATCCTACCACCAATCATGGTGTCCATTATGATAGAAAAATATTTATATATGATATATATAATATTTATATTTTCACTATTCTTCTGTAATGTTTATTTACAACATGCCTTTATTATTTCCATAATGTTTAAAAACGATAATTTCATTTGAGGATGTGCGGACTACCCCCCAAGTGATATAAGTCATTCATGACATACATGGAACATAAAAAGGATGGATTCAATGAACATATGTAACATACATAACATAGATAATACACTTGTATTATAACATACCTATGTGTCATTTAGTTCTCATTTGTTAAATATGACAAATAAATGAAAGTAGCATTCATGCGTACGTACGACTTACCGTCCCCCTAAATGGTGTATTTCATTTTATATATCCAAGTTTTATATACTATTATAAAAACTTATATATGAGATATATAAGATATTTAAATAATGAATAACATTCAGGAGGTAATTAACCTAAGACCACGTGGATAATTTAAATCAAAACAAGTTCATTTGGCACTCAAGTACCTAACATCAACAAAATGTCTAATATGAACTAAAATAACTCCGTGATTGTTATAATATGGTAATAAGTTATATAAAAGGAATAATAAACTTGAAAAGGTTATAAAAAAATAAAAATTAACTTATGTTTAGTATTCAGGAAGAATAAGTAAAATATGTGATGATTCATACTCAATGTAAGGTATTCCATCTCAATTTCATTTAATTGAGGCATATTGTAATGTTATGCACCAAGTTCCTTTTATAGGGTGTATATTATACCTTTTGACATGTTATAATGAATCTCATTATTTTCATGATATTATATTATTTACTTCATAGGAATTATTTTTAGATTCATATATCTCATTCAATATGGATATTTGACAAGTCATAATATTTATTTTGGTTATTCAATATGTTAAATACCTTGAAATAGAAATGATGGGAGGATCCCAGATGTTATACAGCTCCTCGATGCATCTAAAGGTTCACATGAGACGAATAATTTTTCCAAATGGGTTTCTACCTTTAGTTTAAAACCATCTTGTGAAAGGTATTAAGGGAAATATGTTTTTCATGTACTTGAGAAAAGACATACTTAAATAAAATATTTCCATAATTTATTTTAAATCATTATTTATCCATGAGATTTTCGTATTGAAACATCTAGGGATTTAGTTTATCATAAGTTATTGATTTATGGATTGTGTTTACTTTTCCTACCTACCATATTATTTATTCCTTATATAGTTCTGTTAATGGAAACAATGTTTACTTATTTACCTTTCTATATAGATTGATTCATTATTTCTTCTGTTGTACTAACCCTTACAGAGAATTTAAGCTCACCTTTATGATGTTTCTCTCCCCTAACAATGAAGTAGAGAAATTTTATTAAGATTTCATGGATTCAGTTAATTTTTATTATTGTGTTACATGTTTTATTTTTTTCCAAATTTATTATGGGTATCATTTATATAATATGGATTTCTAGGACTACTTAACTATTTGGTCCTTCACGATTAGTTTCCTTGTAATCATGCAAATGAAATGAAATAATTCACCGGTTTAAGTTTATATAAGGTCATGGCTTGATAGTTAGTATTAGTGGAAGTTTATAAACAACCCTGGAAACTATATTTAGTGAAAATAAATTAAACAAAATAACATTATTTAGTCAATGGGGATAAACTTATGACAATTCACCTAAACTAACAAAAGTTTATGATTTATGGTGCATAAATTTTTAATTTATGTTGAGTGTTTTACCATTTTTGAAAATCATAATATTTTGAGCGAATCCCATATGTGCCATTATATAGAAATGGAACCTGGAAGGATGAATTGTATCAATACTCAAGGAAATTGTAGGAGTTTCCCTGTGGATAAAACCAATACAAATAGTATTAGAACAAGGGAAATTATGGAAATATTAGGGAAACGTAATTAGGTTATGAAAAATAACATTTCCCTAATGGAACAAACCATTCTACAAAGGGAATCTTATATACAATATCACATTATGCAATAAATGTTCCCATCATTTAGTGGGAAAAAAATTCAATTGTAGTTGAGTAGTGGATTAAGTCTGTGGAAAATAAATTTAGGGCATTTGGATGTATTGAAATAGGAAAGGGTACATTTGTGGTCTATTGTCTCAAAGGTGATGCTGATCATTGGTGAACACTAATCCAAAATACTAAGGACGAAGAATAAGTATAAATTATTGGAGGGAGAAATTTTGAGGAGACATTCTTCAAAAAAATACTTTCCTCATGATCAAAAAATTAAGACGAAGAGGAAGTTCCTTAGTATAAAGAAATGGAAGAAGAAAGTATTGCAGATTATAAATCTACCTTTATGAGTTTATCCATGTTTTCTATATATTATATATGCAACAAAGAGTGAAAGATTGATCACTAACTTGAAGGTCTTAAGCCACATCTACAAGGGCATTGGTTTTGAAATTTTTTTCATCATATGATCAAATATTATTATGTGCCATCAAGATGGAGAATGAAATTTCTATGACCAATATATTCAAATGAAAACAAGAAAATAAAATTCCATATGAGGACCATGAATAAGGGAATGCATCAAAATATAAGAAGATCTAATGATTTTCATCTTGTGAACGCAGTGGGAAAAACCCATGGGAAATTTAAAAGGGATTGGGATTTTTTATAAGTGTGGAGATAAGGGGCACTTGGATCATGAATGCAATGTGAAGAAACAAATCTATGATTTCTAGTGCTATAATTATAACGAGATGGGACACTATGAAAATAAATTCCACAAGCATTAAGGGAATCTACCACAGAACATGCTGAGGGGATATGGTAATGATTTTTCAATCACAACTGCTGAGGTTGAAGTTCCAAATGACGTTGTGGCAGGTACTTTAATTATTTACTCAAATTTGGATAAATATTTTTTTATTCTAGATCATTTCATACCATTATATCTTCTCAGTTTTATTTAAAAATTAGATATTTACAATTTACCATGATAAGGGAATTGTCAGTTAGAACTCCTAGTGGGAACCTTATCAAAAATAAGATGTGTCGATCAGTTCCTATTATGGAATATAAACGTGATCTAATTGATAATTGTTTTATCATACGTATTGTTGATTTCGATATAATCCTCAGTATATATTTTCATTCAAAATATGATGTGAAAATCTATTTCAATAATAAGGATATTGCGATTTGTGAGGAAGATGTAGAATCCATTATATTTAGAGAAGAAACATCATCACCCGATTCTTACCAAAATCCACCCCTAATATCTTTATAGAATGAGATTATTGATGAGGAGGAGAAGAAAACATCTAGGGATGAATGAGGTAATCTTAAAATTGGGGACATACCTATTGTAATATAATACATTGATGATTTACCTGAAGATTTACCTAGACACCCCTAGAGTGAGAAGATGAGTTTTGTATTGATTTAATCCCTGTTTCACGACCAATATAAAAAAATCCCTGTAGAATGGCCACTATGGAATTAGTAGAGCTAAAAAACAATATGAAGAGTTGGGTAAATAGGGATTTATCCACCCTAGTGTTTCTCTATGAGGATCCCCTATTCTCTTTGTCAAAAAGAAATATAGATCCATGAGGCTATGTATTGATTATAGGAAAATCAATGTGATCACAATTAATAACTTCTATCATCTACCTGATATCGATGTTTTATTTGATCAACTTCAAGGAGATCAATTCATTTCGAAGATTGACCTTTGTTCTGGATATCATCAATTATGGGTGAAGAAGGAATATATTCCAAAGATAGATTTTCGGATGAGGTATGGTCATTAAAAATTTAGAGTAATGGCTTTTGGATTGACTAATGCGCCTTCAGTTTTTATGGATATCAGAAATATATTATTCAAGGAATATCTTTATGAATTCATTGTGGTATTCATTTTTGATAATATGATATATTCAAAAAACTTTTAAGACCATGAATACCACTGGAGAATCATTCTTGAGACTCTCCAGAGAGAAGAATAATATTGTAAATTTAACATGTATGAATTATGGAATCATGAATTTTCATTCCATGGCCATATAGTCTGCAAGGATGAAATCTCTATTTATCCTTCAGAGAAAAAATCAATTCCAAAATGGACATCACCTACAAGTATAACCGAGGTACACCGTTTTATTGGTTTAGCATGTTTCTATCTGCATTTCATCTAGAATTTTCCCAGATTGGCTAACCCATTACCAATCTCATACATAAAGGGTTTTAATTCGTTTGAAAAAAAGAGCATGAAGAATGTTTTTATGAATTGATGAGATTATTTTTCAATGAATGTATCTTGAATTTACCATATATGAATGATTCGATTGTTATTTATAGCGATTCATCAAGGAAATTACTTGGTTTTGCCTGTAAGAACACAAATCTTCTTTTCAGTTATGTTTTTCTTTTTTTGGTGTTTTTGAGAAAAAGAGGAATTGCTGGAAATTTCTTAAGTACACTCAGTGTACTTTATGAGTAAACAACGTGTACTCAGTTACCGTAGATAAACGGGTTTTGGCCATGTAGCGGTCATGCACACAACTGTGTGGGGTGACTTGGAGGCCACTTAAAGCAGGGCTCAGTAAGGGTAAGTACACACTTTGCACTTTCGTTTTATTTCATTAAATGCACCGGGGTCGCATCTGATAGACAAAACTATCTTCTTCTAGGTCTGTCTCATCCAGGAGAAGCCATATGACCACGAATATTCTCCGATCCCCTGATCGAGCATTCATTCTACGATTCGACCCTCGTCGATTGCATTGGGACCACCTCAGTAAGCTCTTACTTATTCTAGAGCTTCATTTCCTGATTCCTCCTCTTTCAAGAGTTATCCTTGTTTGATCATTTTAGACATTTTTGTAGATCTATAGTGTTCATGGGAGATTCAAGGCTTGAGGATCACATATAGCGATCCTACAACACCGAGGTAGGTGGTATGTGCCTTTCCAAAGGAAGTCATTGAGTTATATGTGAAAAAGTGCCCAATACCCCTTAACGGGGTATTGCGTGTTAATGCATTACCCTTATTAATTTCCTTATATGCTGTTATGCTTCAATAGAGGTTAATTGAATGTGAATAGGGTTAATTGATATTCTTTGGAAGTGTTTTCACACTAATGTTAGTTTATGACTGTCTTAGTCTAGCTTTTCCTGTTAGGCTGTTGGTTGTTTCCCATGCCTAGTATTGTAGGATGGTGTGATTATCTATTCTGATATGATGATTTTCTATAGACTTATAAGATAAGTAGTTCTTAATGTTAACTTTGGCCGCTAGGCATTTCTATGCATGATTGACTTACACAGGGCCATGAGAACCTGGTATAGTAGACCATAGGGAGAATAGATGTAATGGATTCTCCAGAGTGTCTTTAATTACTATCACAATGCAAGACCACATGGGGAATTAAAACTGAGTTATTCCTTAGAGTGTATGTAGTTCCTCTACATGGGCCATAGGGGGAATGTGATGTTGAGTGCTTCCACAGAGCGCCTATAATACTGATATGAGACTATACGGGGAATTGACGGTGAGTGATTCCTCAGAGAGTCTATAATTAAGTTGAACTTGAGGGGTTATACTATGTATGCTTCCTAGAGGGTTTCTTGTACTTACAATTATGTTGAACCAGAGGGGATAGGCTGTGTGTACATCCCATAGGGTTACCTAATTTGTTTATCTTCATTCTTGATGTCTGGAACTGAATGCTTATGAGCTGTTTGGATGTTTACTTTTGAGTACTTCCTTGCATACTACTTCCTGTTTATTATTGCCTTCCATATATATTCACTGACTGTTAGGCATATATCTTGGGGTGGTTTCTTATAGGGATTTGTCTCATACCCTGTTTGGGTCTTTCTTTTGGGCCAAAATAGATTATATTTTTGCAGGTGTAGATATGGGAAAGCGCCCTTCTACTTCAAGTACTTGAGTGTTGTGGGGCTGGAGTGCATGGGACCAAGCTGAGGCTTTCGATCCTGAGGAGTTTATCTATTTTCCTTTTGTAAATTGGTTACTAGGTATTTAAGAATTGTGTTGTGTTTGGAAGCTTTCCTATATATATGTATCTTGCATAATTTATATATATGTGCTCCAGTTGTTTATTCTTTTAGTCTTTTGTTGTTTACTTCTGTATGGTGTTATTACTGCTTCCATTTTGTATATTTGTTTAATTCATTTGTGTACTCTTCCAATGAGTGTATAATTTCCCCACTATCACACCCAAGGCTGTCACTGCTAGTCGGCTACCTCTGGTGTTCGGGGAAATGCACTTGAGACCATGTGACCAACCGGGTACGGGGCACCTCCTGGTGGCTTCCAGAACCGGGTCATTACATAGTGGTATCAAAGGATTTTATTTTCTTGTTGACATACTATTTTGAGATTATTTCTTGGGATAGGATCGAATAGGTGCTTGGTAATAAGTTTCACCTGGGAGTAGTTGGCCCGTGTAAAAGGAAAATATAATCTACCTCGTTTATTTTAGTTTTTCTAGTTTTTCAATTTTATAATTGATTTGATTTTTACCATTGGGTGATTCACATGCCTTGTGTTGTTACCATTGATATTATTGAGGGTCTATTTCTGTTTCAACCTGATGAGATGATGGTATGCCATCTCATGCAACATATAGGGACTTTCTAGAAATCACATGTCAAGCATTTTTGCCCTTCCATTTAGGGTGCCTTAGAAATTGAATGTTGTTGTGATAGACGTTGTGATAGATATGCATGTTGTTTTGATAGATGAATTGATAAATACCTATTGTTTGATAAGGTATTTTTTGTGTAACCTTTTCTTTAGATGAATGCCAAACTTTGGATCTTGAGGTGTTATGGGCCCTTATGAACCCAAATTTGGTGTGCCGTTGTACTATTACCCTTGTTTATAACATTTATAAGATGCCAATCTTTGATTCACAGGGAGTATGGGACCTCACGGATCAGAATTTGGAAATTAAATGTTCGTTTCTGTGTTTTTGGGCTTCTAGAATAGTTTATGAAGATTACTGTCTGGAAAAACCCCGAATACACGACGTGTAGTTATTAACACACGTCGTGTGTCCTTCTATTCAGTAAGGAATAGTTTTTATTAAGTAAATTCCGTGTACTATAGGTACATGCCGTGTAGTATCTAACCGTGTCACATGCCGTGTGGAATGAGACACGGGGATGGGAATTCTTTGTAGGAAATGTCGTGTATTGGATGTGAAAGATGTGTGTAGAGACCATGTGTCCACCCGCCTGACTAACGACACAGATGGATGGAAACATATGTTATACATGTTGTGTCACTCTTGTACACACCATGGAGTGTAAACTGTGCAGCCAGCCATGTTTCTAAAAACACAGGTCAGTGGATTCCCTTCTTATACATGTCGTGTCCACCAAGAACATTCCGTGTAGTGTGAGCCATGTATCCGTCCATGTAACTAACAACATGGTTTGGGGAAGCTCATCTATTATAGGTCGTGTCTGGAACAAACACTTCGTGTAGTTTTGTTTTAGGAGAACCATGTGGGTTAGCCTTGTAAGGGTACTGTGGAAGGGGAATAAGATTCAATTACACACTGTGTGTAAGGAAAACACGCTGTGTGTTTGGGTTGTTACACGACCAGTTGTGGCCGGAGTACACACCCATGTTAATGGGATAAGGGAACATGTCGTGTATGGGACTTACATGCCATGTAGTCATGTTTTTCAAAACTTGAATGCTTTTTTCTCCTGTTCCCTTCTTATAATTCCATCTTCTACGACTTATTCTATCTGGAGACCTTGAGGTCCTATCAAGCCCGAGAGTTCATGAGTCTGGAGTAGGGTACTATTTTGGTTATTGAACTATTCCTATCGTTTCACCGAGCTTCAACATTTTACACCATTCCTTGGGAGAGATGGGTTGTTCCTAGCAAGGAGGTTAGAGCATGGTCTCTGACAGGATATCCGATTGAAGGTGAATATCTCTAGGTTGACTTCCATATCTTCTATCGTTAACCAGGCACTAATCACGGAGTGGCATCTTAGGGATTCGGGAGTTGTGAGCCAAGACGGCTTGAAATCTTGAGCTAGTGTCCGTCCTTCCGATAGCAGAAGGTGCTGTAGGGAGTCCACACATGTGGATTCGAGGAGGTGAGAGACACCTTCAGTCAGCTAGGTGGTGTGATACCTTTGTGGGGAGGCCAATAATATAAGGACACAGTGCCAGAGAGACCCAGTGTAGTGCCGATCTTGCGGCAAGATGGGTCATCTGCAGCACTTCTATTAGATCTTCTCACTAGAATATGGTGATATGGGCTCTTCTATGACTCCTCATACAGGAGAAGATCCACTAGTTCCTCACCAGTCTAGGAACTGGAGTTCTTTCGGTTGTTCAGGCTAAGGTGGAGGTTGTGGATGTGGTGTTCAGTCACTAGGCTATTAGTGACAACATGGTGGATCTGGTCAGAGTTGTCAGACATGGACATAGGGCCGTGGTGCTGGCCAGAATTTTTCAGTGGAGCAGACCCAGCAGAAGAAGGATCCTAAACCATCTACAGTTCGAGGTACGATCCTAGTTGCCTCAGTTTTATCTTCTGCTTTTTTCGACATAGGGGCATCCCATAGCCTTATATCTTATGTGGTTGTGGATAGCCTTAGGCTCTGTATCATTTCTTCTACTGATATGTTGACACAACACACTCCATTTTGGACGAGAACATCTAGTGTACGTCTATGCAAGGAATTCCCTCTTGAGATTGGTGGGTGTCACTTCCTTTAGGACCTCTAGGTCCCAGAGATGACAGGATATGATTCCATTCTCGGAATGGACTGGTTAATTCCCTTTTAGGCTATTGTCGAATTCTATCACCATTGGGTGAGTTTCATATCACCAGAGGACATATCATTTCGTTATAAGGGCGAGTGGGATGTCCAGGAGAGCATAGAGAGTACAGAGTATCATGGTTTAGGAGGAGTTACATCCCAGATTGCAAGTCGATATCTAGATTATCAAGGTAATTCACAGATAGACTTTCCTCTAGTGTTGTATCGTTTTAGGGACATCTTTCTAGATGACTTTTCTGGTTTTACTCTGGTGAGAGAGGTAGACTTTTCGATTGATCTTTTTCAAGGAGAAGAATCGGTGTCCATTCCTCCTTATAGGATGGCTATACCCAATTTTCAAGAGATCAAGAAGCAGTTGGAGGAGTTGCAGGCAAAGGGTTTCATCCGACCCAGTACTTCTCCTTGGGATTCACCTATCCTATTTGTGAAGAATGAAGATGGTACACTCAAGCTTTTTGTGGATTATCGGATCATGAACTAGTTGACATTCAAGAACCAATATCCATTGTTGAGGATTTAGGATCTGTTTGATCAGCTTCGAGGAGCTCACCTGTTCTCAAAGACTGACTTGAGATCTGATTACAATCAGTTTCTCATCAGACCATCTAATATACCTCTTGCATCCTTATTGAGCAGGTATGGTCTATACGAGTATTTGGTTATGCCATTCGATCTCACGAATGCGCCTACAGTTTTCGTGGTTCTAATGAACCGAGTGTTCCATCAATACATGGATTCTTCTTTGGTAGTCTTCGTGGATGATATCTTGGTGTACTCTCACACTCGAAACAGCCATGAAAGACATCTTTAGGTCATACTGAGTACACTAAGAGAGCATAAATTATATACTAAGCACTCAAAATTCCACTTTTTGATGGACTAGATTCACTTATTGGGTCATGTTGTCTTAGAGACAGAAGTATAATAATACCTAGAGAAAATGAGAGTAGTAGTTTCCTGGGAGGATCCAAATAACGTCATGGAGGTACGGTGTTTTCTAGGGCTTGCTGGATACTATAGATGCTTCATACAGGACATTTCATTCCTCTAAGTTCCACTAATGTCCCTGAATAAGAAGGGTGCAATGTTCTTGTGGTCACATTCTTGTGAGTCTACCTTTCATAGGCTGAAAAGGAGGTACACTTCACCACCGATACTAGTATTTCCATAGCCGAGAAAGAGATATAATGTTTACTGTGATGCTTCAGGTATCGGGCTAGGAGTTGTGCTTATGCACGGGGAAGGATTCGTTGTGGATGGGTCTCGGTAGTTGAGGCCACATGAGAGGAATTACCTAACACACAATCTCGAGTTGGTAGCAGTTGTTCATTCCCTCCACAGTTGGAAACATTTTCTATTGGGAGAGAATTTTGTGGTGTTCACCGACCACAAAATTGTCAACTATATCTTCACTCAGCGTGATCTGAATTTGAGGCAGCGAAGGTGGGTTGAGTATCTTCAGTCCTTTGACTTTGAGCTTGCCAACACACCTGAGAAAGGAAACATAGTGGCTAATGCACTGAGTAGGAGAACTCAGATACATGCAGTTCAGGAGGACACCGGTGAGTGGAAGCTTATGGATCTATTATCTAAGATGAATTTCGAGGTTCATGACAGACCTGGGTAGACATTTCTATCTTCTATAGCTATTACCCCTACCCTTATTGGTCGATTATGAATGAAGAATCTATCATATTATGAAGGCCTAGTCCCACGGGAAAGCATATCTGGAGAGGACCTTATTCTTGGATGGACCATATGTGCAGATGACGTCTTGCATTTCCATGGGCGTGTATGGGTGTTAGAAGACATGGTCTAGGAGTGGATGTGGGGCTTTCATTCCTCTGTTTGGGAAGTTCATCCTGGTGTCACTAAGATGTATCATGATCTACACCATCTGTATTGGTGTCCATGTATGAAGAGGGATGTTTCTGGTTTCGTCATGAGGTGTTCTACCTGTCAGCTGGTGAAGGACGAGCATTAGAGACCAGCAGGGCTTTTGCAGCAGTTACTCATTCCCCAGTGGAAGTGGAATGATGTCACGATGGATTTCGTGATAGGTTTACTGATTTTGTCTCGAGGGAATTATGTAGTATAGTTTGTCACTGACAGACTCATGAAGGTTTCTCACTTTTTACCGATTAAGGATACCTTTAGTGTTGATGAGCTAGGATGGTTGTACATCCAATAGATTGTACCTGTATATGAGGTACGACACTCCATTGTTTCAGAAAGGGATGCACATTTTACTTTTCGGGTCCGGTAGGGGATTCAGAAGGATTTGGGTACACATTCTCTATTGAGTACAGCTTATCACCCCCAGACAGATGGCCAGTCCAAGCGTACGACTCAGGTACTTGAGGACATGCTCCGAGAATGCATTCTATATTTTAGAGGTTCTTGGGAGAAGCACATACCTCCTGTTGAGTTTTACTACAATAATAGTTTTCAAGAAACTATTCAGATAGAACCGTATGAGGGTTTGTATAGTAGGCCGCGCCGATCACCCTTGTGTTGGCTAGAGAAAGGAGAGGCAGCTATGCTAGGACCTTGTCTTGTCCAGGAGACCATGGAGCAGATAGAGTTGATTCAGAAGAGGATTGATACTACACAGTCTCGACAGAAGTCTTATGCTGATCGACGGAGACGACCTCTGTAGTTCGAGGTCGGAGATCAAGTTTTCCTATGTGTCACACCGATGTTGGGACACAAGAGGATTAAAAGAAATGGTAGGCTTTCTCCGAGGTACATCAGATCATTTGAGGTTTTGGAGAGAGTTGTGCTAGTTGCCTATCGGTTACAGTTACCTTAGAGGTACTGGGCTATGCACAACGTCTTCCACGTTTCTCATCTTTGAAGTTACTTCTCAGACCCATCTCGTGTATTTCAACCTGAGGAGGTTGAGCTAGAGGTTTATGCCTCAATGGAGGAGCATCCTATCTAGATTTTTGATCTATGTATGAAGGTTCTTCATGGCCGGTCTATTCCTCGGGTACGGGTGCTATGGAAGCACGAGCGAGTATAGTATAAGAGTTGGGAGAGGGATACTGATGTACATCTTCATTGGACAGAGTTTTTCGGGGTTTCTTCTTCTACGCAGCCCTGCTAGGGAAATTCAAGGACACATTTCTTTAAGAAGGGAAGTTTGTAAGAACCCAGATCTTCTTTTCAGGTACGTTTCCCATTTTCTGGTGTTTCTGATAAAAAGAGGAGTTAATGGAAATTTCTTAAGTACATGTAGTTCACTCGATTACTGCAGGTAGCCGGGTGCTGGCCTTGTAGCGGTCATGCACATGACCGTGTGTGGTGACATGGAGGCTGCCTAAAGTGGGGCTCGATAAGGGAAATTACACGTTGTGTACCTATTAATTACATGCCGGGTAATTTCTTTTTTTCCCATTAAAAGTACCAGCGTCGCGTCTGGAGGATAGAACCATCTTCATCTAGGTCTGTCTCATCCAGGAGAATCTATAAGGCCATGAATCTTCTCCAAGCCCCCGAGAAAGCGTTCATTCTCTGATTTGACCATCATTGATTGTGGTGGTATCACCTCAGTATGCTCTTCCTTCTTCTAGAGCTTCATTTCATGATTCATCATCATTCAAGAGTTATCCACAATTGAGTGTTTTAGATGTTTTTTATATCAACAGTGTTCTTGGGCAATTCAAGGCTTGAGAACCATGTATAGAGATCCTACAACACCGAGGTATGTGGTTTATGCATTTCCGTTGGATATCTTTGAGTTATATGTGCAAAAGTGCCCAATACCCTTGAACGGTGTATTGCGTGTTACTGTTTTACAATTTTTAATTGCATTCTATGCAAGTATTCTTGAATAAAGGTTAATTGAATGTGAATAGGGTTAATTTCTATTTTATGGAAGTGTTTTCCCAAGAATGTTTGTTTATGATCGTTTTGGTCTAGCATTACCTGTTAGGCTGCTGGTTGTTTCCCATGAGTAGTATTGTAGAATGGTGTGATTATATATTTTGATATGCTGATATGGTATAAACTGATTACCCAAGTAGTTCATAAGGTTTTATTTGGCCTCTACACATTTCTATGCATGATTGACTTACACAGGGCCATGAGACCTGGGGTAGTAAACCATAGGGAGAATGGAAATAAGGGATTCTCAAGAGTGTCTATAATTACTATCATGATGCGAGACCATAGGGGGAATTGAAATTGATTTCTTCTTTATAGTGTATACAGTTTCTCGATGTGGGCCATAGGGGGAATGTGACGTTGAGTGCTTCCCTAGAGTGCCTTTAGTACTGATACGAGACTATAGGGGTGATTGATAGTGACTGCTTCCTCAGAGAGTCTATAAATAAGATAAAACTGAGGGGGTAGACTGTGTGTGCTTAACAGAGAGTTTCTTGTACTTACTTGTAAGTTGAACAAGAGGGGATAGGCTATGTGTACTTCCTAGAGTGTTACCTGCATTATTTAGCTACGTTCTTGATATCCAGAACTGAATCCTTTGGAACTGTTTAGACGTTTACTTTTGAGTATTTCCTTGTTTACTGCTTCCTGTTTATTATTGGATGTCATATATATTCAATGAATGTTAGGAACAGATCTTGGGGTGGTTTCCTACTAGGATTTGTCTCACAACCTGTTTGGGTCATGCTTTTGGGCCCAACAGATTATATTGTTGTAGGTATAGATAAGGGCAATCACCCTTATACTTCAGGTACATGAGTGTTGTGGAGCTGGAGATCATGGGACCAAGATGAGGCTTCCGATGCAGCGGACCAGATCTGTTTTCCTTTTTTACTTTGGTTACTCTGCATTTCATTATTTTTTTTGTGTTTGGATGCTTTCCTTGACATATGTATCATGAATCATTTATATATATGTGCTCTAGTTGTTTATTCATTTAGTCTTGTGCTGTTTACTTTTGTATGGTGTTATTACTGCTTCCATTTTGAATATATTTTTACTTTTTCTATGTACTATGACAATGAGGGCATAGTTTCCCCACTATCAAACCCAGGGCCCTCGCTACTAGCTGGCAGCCTCTGGCCGTCGGGGAAATGCACTTGATGCCATGTGACCAACCAGGTACGGGGCACCTTTGGGTGGCTTCCGAAACCAGGACGTTACAATGTCCTTATGTACAATGATAGAGTTATTTCATATGTAGCAATGCAATTTAATACCCATGCTCAAAACTAGCCAACTATTGATCTTGAGTTAGATAAAGTAATATTTTCTCTAATGATATGGATTCACTATCTCTATGGTGAAAAAAAAACAACCCGTTAAGGGTGATTACCCCATGGTGGATGGGCCCGTAAGGGGTGCAACTCTCTCTAGGGTTCCCCATCGCCACTACTTCAGTTGCGGTGCAAATCTGGGGGCGTCTCATCTCTTAGGTGGTGATTCTCGGTGATATTGGGTGTGTGGAGACTTATTTGCATCTTGGGCTCGGTCGGCATCAGGCGTCGAAGTTCCTCTGCGGTGGCTCGGTGGCCTCTGCTCTCTCAGTGGTGACTTCGGCCTCTGGCGGTCGGTTTTGATCTGTTTTTTATAGATATCGTGTGGCTTTGGGTTGCTTGACCTTGATTTGTGTCGATGGATCGCTGTTTGGGTGGACCGTTGTGGACTCTACATGCAATCTAGAGGGTGGCGATGGGCTGTGCGATTCTAGGATGGTTTAGGTTTATGGATTTTGGATGCCGGGATTGAGGTTGGGAAATGTGGAACTTCTGGGTTGTCTGCGGATCAGGGTGCTAACGACATTAGGATATGGTCATCTTCATTATGGTTTCTTGGCGTCCTTTGTGGATGGATTCTTCTTGGAGGTCTATTTCATTCGCTTGAAGGTTGGGTGAATTCCAATGGAGTTTTCCAACGGGAGGATTTGGGTCGGTGTTGATGGTCGCGCCGAGGGATGATCAAGGTAACCATTTTTGGGGTTTTGCCAGAATTTCTGATGTTCTTATGCCCTAGTTCGCATATTCATGGAATTGTTCAGTGGTTTATGATGTTATTGTGTGATGGTGAAAGTGGTTGTATTGGAATCTTGTAGTGGGGTACCGGGAAACCATAAATCAGCTTTTGAAAATGAAAAAAATGATTACCACTGAAAAATGTGAGATGTATAGTAATCAGAATATTTTGAAATATGTTTTCTCATAGAAAGAACTCAACATGAGATGAAGGAGATGGCTTGAGCGACTGAATGACTGTGATTGAACAATACACTACCAACCAAGGAAGGAAAATAAGGTGGTGGAAGCCTTTATCAGAATTGACCATGGAGTTCTGAACAAGATGATAGTTGAAAGGGATCCTATGTTCATGGATCTTGTAAAGATGGATATGAGAATTAACCTATTGGGTGAAACATCACTACTTTTTTCAATTGGTTGAAAAACCATCTTTACTGGAAAAGGATAAAAAGATCTTAGATTTATGGAGATGAGTTTTAAAAAAAATTAAGGCTGTGAATGTTGGGAGATTGATTGATTTCGTATTTGAAGATGACATTTTCGAATTTTGGAAGAGGATATGTATTCCCACCATACCTGAGATAAAAGAGAATTATTAGATGATTCTCATAGCTCTAATTTCTCTATAAACCTCTATAGAACATAAATGTATAGATATTTAATGGAATATTTTTGGTGCCCCAACATGAGGAAAGAGATTCTTGATTATGTGTCAAAATGTTTTTTTTCAACAGGTGAAGGCTGGAAGAGAACATCATAGAAGATTCATTAAACCTCTTCCTATTCCTGTGTGGGAATTGGATGATATTATGGTGAAATTTTTCATGGGGTTGCCAAAGACTCTCAGAATGAATGATGTCATATGGGTTGTTGTTGATCATATTACTAAGTCATCACATTTTCTTGAAATATGATAAGATTTACCAATTGAATGTTTAGCAAGACGATATATTAATGAATTTGTAATAATTCATGGTGTACCCATATCAATTATTTCTGATCATGATCTGAATTTTACATCAATATTTTGGGAACGTCTCGAGAAGGGCCTAGATATTGAACTTTGTTAAGCACTGCATACTACCCACAAATTGATGGACAATTAGAACATACTATTATGGAATTAGAAGACATGTTGAGATATAGATCACTTGATTTTCATGGTATGTGGGATCAATATTTAACATTAGTATAATTTTATTATAAAAATAGATTCCATTAAAGTATTCATATGGAACCATATGTCGCGTTATATTGAAAGAGATGTTTTTTAGACAACCCTTAGGAATGATGTTGGTGGAAGAAAACTTGTATGTCCAGAAAATATTGAAGAGACATTGGAGAAGGTGAAGATTATCCAAACCCATATCAAAATAGCTCAATGCAGGTAGAAGAGCTATGACAATAATCGAACGAAATATTTGGAATTTCTTGTAGGAGGTCATGTTTTAGTGAAGGTATCTCTATAGAAGGGTGTTATATGATTCGGTAGGAAGGGAAAATAAACTCACTTGTACATCAAACCATTTCAAATTCTAGAATGAATATGAGTTGTATCCTACCATTTGGAAATGCCTCGAAGTCTCTCAAACGTTCATGATGTGTTCCACATATTGTTGTTAAGATAATACATGCCAGACCCAATGCATGTACTCACCTATGAAAAAATTGAACTAAAACCCGATCTATCTTATTGTAAAGATCCTATCATGATTCTTGATACTAGAGAACATGTGTTGAGAAATCATATAACTTGTATGGAAAAATGTCTTCGGAGAAACCATAAAATGGAAGAGGCGACATGGGAACATGAAGAACATATGATGAAGAACTACTCAAATATTTTTATGTCATGATATTATAGAAATTTCAATGACAAAATTATTTGATGGAGGGAATAATATAACACCGCAAGCATCCATGGTTTTCTTATATTTATATAATTCAATGGCTTGTATTGTACGCAACCTCGAGCTCAATCACACCATGACCTATCAAAATAGCCGTTTAAAAAGAAGTTATGAATAATATTAACTACATTTTGAAATTTTAGAAAAATTATTTTTCAAAATAGACTTAATTTTTGAATTTTTAATTACAAAATTAGATTATCTTGAAATTTTGGTAATTTTCTGAAAAGATTCAATTTTTGATGAATAGTGAAGATTACTATACTTTAATTTAAAAGTGCCTTTTCATATAATTTATTTATATAGTCATATTTTCTTTTTAATTGGATTGAAAGCTTAATTATATTAATATTTTATCATTTAATTAAATTATGGTAATTAGAAGTAATTTTACATTTAAATTTTACATAAACGCATGTCATTCTTTTGATAGTTTTTACTTCTTAAAACCCCGATTTTATGTTTTGACAATGGGAAATAATATTAAATTAATTAATGAAAATTCTGTGTTTTTAATTAAAAAAATGGTTTCCATATTTTTAATCAGAAGGTCTAAATTGTGTAAATAGGCACCGTTTATTTTTGGACATTATGAGAAGTAACTTCAGTAATAATGTTTATATACCATGTTTAAAGGATAAATCTAGCAAATAAGGGTTAAAAATAATAATATTATAAAATTAATCTACCCTAAAATATTTAATAATCCTATTAATGAGACATGTACGACCATGGAAATCACTGTGTCGATTTTGGGACCCTGTGGATCTATTTGGGTGTGATAATGACATGTTATACGAATTCAATTAAAGTAATGTGAAATATAACATATACACGTATCTTTTACGAACAAAATCTTAATATAAGATTTTATAATTGATATATTTTAATAAGAAATTAATTATAAATATAAAAATATTTTGTACGTCATGGTATTTTTTTATAATTTTTATACATTAAATAAATAAATTTATTTATGATGCAACGATGGTGCAATGATTACCTTATTATGGAAATATTCAAATAAATGATATTTTAAATATTAATATAAATGTAATTTGAATATTTTGGGGACCTAAAAAATTTTTTAGATGATATTGACATATTATAATTTAGTTAATGCATTTGGTCTGAAGGAATGAAGTTGTTAAAGCATTAACAAAAATGAAATACTAAATAGTGTCAAAATTGACATAAATGAGTTTTCAAAAAAAATAATATTTTATTAAATTATATAGTAGTCCTAAAAATCTAATATTAGGCCAAGTAACTTATATAATGTTAAAAATTTCATTAGTGATCTACTAGTGGTTCTCTTGTCATTTCCTAGAAACATTATTAGCTATATATTATGATAATACAAGAATATGTGGTAAGAGTTAATGTTTTTAACTATGGGTTAAAGCTAAACGATAATGTTAATTTAGTGTAATAAACTTTTCTAAAAAAAATTGGTTTAGATTATTTAGACACATTATCATATTAGACTCTAAATATATAACTTTTTATCTATTAAAATATGAAAATCATTTTATAATAAAATTATATTTCAAGACTTTCATAAAGTGTCCCACCTCCCTCTTATAAAAGGAAACCAACTATACCCATATACTCACACCTCTCAAGCCCCTTGGATCATCAAAACTCTACTAAATTATGTTCCCAAAATTTCTACCTTACTCTTAGATTCCTTACCTTGGGGATAACACAAAGCAAGAAATCTTTTGGGCTCAAATAAAATGAAGTTACCTGATTTAGAGGTAACGTCCTCTCTCAAGTTCGTTTCCTTTACTTCCATTCTCCACTCCCTATGCTCTTCTTATTATATGACCACATAAAAAAATTATCTTCAATATACTAGGATGATTTTACGAAATGTATTCTAACTAAACTTACACACACCTCCATCTAATGGGTACGAACATACTGTTTCTGTGCACGACGATCTACTGCCTCACAAAAAGATTACTGTTCAATTTTATAATACCACCTCTCATGGTTTCCATTATGATAGAAATGTATTTATATATGATATATTTTTAATTTATATTTTCTCTATTATTCTGTAATTTTTATTTACAATATACCTTCATTCTTTATATAATATGTAAATACGATAATTTCATTTGAGGAAGTGAGATCTACCACCCCATGAAATGATATAACTCACTCATGTCATAAATGGAACGTATAAAGGATGAATTTAATGAAATTATATGAAATATACAACATATATACTATAATATAATTATTAAATACCTATGTATAATTTATTTTTCATTACTTTAATATGAAAAAAAATTAATGTAGTGCTCATACGTACGTACGGTCTACCGTCTCCATGAACGATGCATTTCATTTCTTATATCCAATTGTTAAGGACAATTATAAATATATATATATATTGGATATATATGATATTTAAATAATTAGTAATATTCTTTTGGTGATGGAATTAAGACAACATGGTCAATTTACATCAAAACAAGTTCATTTTTGACTCAAGTATCGAACATCAACAAAATGTATGATATGAACTTAAAAAATTATTTTATCGTTATAACAAAATAATATGTGATATAAATGGAATAATTAACTCATAAAGGTTATAAAACAAGTATAAACTGACTTATTTATATTATGTAGAAAGAACAAGGAACATACGTGACTATTCAGACTCAAGGTAATGGATTTTGTCTCAATTTAATTTCATTGAGGCATATTTTGATGTTATGAACCTAGTTACATTTATACAATTTATATTCTACCTTTTGAATTACTATCATTAATATCATTATTTTCATGATATTTTTTTATTTCCTTGATTAGAATTATTTATAAATCCATATTACAAATTAAATTTGTTTATTTGATAAGAAATATTATTTATTTTGGTTATTCAAAATGAGAAACACTTTGGACTGGAAATGATTTATGTATCCCTAAAATTATACAGATCCTTGAAGCATCGATAAGTTCTCATTAAATGAATAAGTTGGCCAAATGGGGTTTTACCCTTAGTTTTAAACCATCTTCTGAATGGTCTTGACGGTAACAAGTTTTCATATTTCAGAGATACGAATTCCTTAAATATAGTATTCCCCTGATTTCATTTCAATAATTATTTATCCTTGAGATTTTTGCATCGAACCAGACATGGATGTAGTTTATCATCAGTTATTTATTTATGGCATGTGTTTCATTTTCATATATTCCAAATTATTTATTCCTTATGTAGTTAAAAAAATGGAAACTGTGTTCCGTTATTTATGTTTCCATATAGATTGATTAATTATTATTTCTTTTTTACTTACCCATACTGAGCGTTCGAGCTCACCTTTATTATGTTTGTCCCCCTAGGTTATGAAGTAGATATGTTTTATTATTCTTTCAAGTTTTCAATTCATTTAAATTATTCTGTTTCCTTTTTTTTGTATCCTAATTTATTATGGGTATCATTATGTAATATTGATCTCCAATACTATTAAAATGTATGGTCCTTTAGGATTTGTATCCTTGTAATAATTCCAATGAAATGTAATAATGTACCCACTTCAGGTTATCTGAGGTTGGGGTTTTACAAATCATAATGGAATAAGTCATGTCCCAATATCACTAGGGGTAAACATATCACAAAAATTACATTTACTTCACCTTAAATCCACTATCTACTTTTTCGCATTGAATGAAATCATTAGGGTAACAGATCCTTCATCCCCTTAACTAACCCATGAATTTTAGAGTGGAGTTTAGAGTCTCGGTATAGCGTGACCCATATACATAGAGCCTCAATCAATACCCCACACTACCCAGCCATGTACAAATGTTTATTTATCCAATCACCACACAAAAACCATATCAAAACCATACTAAAAAAATATACATAAAAATTAGAAACCATAACAGTAAACATGGGAATATATGCTATGTCAAAACCAATTAACACTATTTTCATTTACTTCACACAACCCATTTAACTATTTCCCTTTCTTATTCTTAACTCACTAAGCATAGTAGATAATTCCCGTACATTAGCCCATTTAGAATATTCACACTCTTATATGATATCCCACTTACATATTCAGTAATTCCCTTACAGAATACCATTTAACATATACCTCAATTCCCATGTCGTTTACAATTTAACAAGTTCATAATTTCATATGCACAATCCCAATTAGGTATTTCAAATTTATTCATAAGCCTTATACCTTCAACCAAATACCCTTTTTCATTTCCTAGATAAGATAATCCATTAAAAATTATCCAAATGACACCTTATTCAATTATCCAAGTCTAGAAACATATATCAATATCCATATTTCAACTTAAATCAACATAACAACATGTTCTTCAGGGAATTTACACTATTACCCACTGACTGTACACTTAACCTTGCCAATTTCTATGTTTGAGAGTGTCAATGCCCCCCATTGGTGGCACTAAATAGGTCAATTCATCCTCTATTAATCCCATGGGGATCATGAGGGGTTCAAATTGTCGTCTAGAAATCAATTTTTACATGTTTCATTACAATAATAATATTCACAAAGATATAGAACCAACAACACAAATACATATGCACAAATCCATATTAAAACAATGGGATATAACCTGTAAACCACTTACCTCGAATCCATTGATGAATAAAATCATAATATTGATATAAGATATGGATTCAAACTCCCCTTGAAAATTTTACCTATGATTCAGAAGAAAAATAGGGTTTTTGGGATTCAGAGGAAGATAACCCATTATAAAATCCCTAATATAGAAAAAGATAGACAAGAGAGGGATTAGACTTTCCTAGATATTCAATCTGATGACAGTGGCAATCTAAATAGAAAATAAATATGGTTGATCAATCTTTGAGAGATATTGAGGGTTTTGTTTCATCAAAGGGGTTAGAGGAGAATAATTAGTAAGAAAAATCATATGAGAGCCTAAAAATCCTGTGGAGGGGGGGGGACTATAAATTTATCCTTTTAAAGGGGAACATTATTTACCCACATGATTTTTCAAACCATGAATAAACCATGCGTAAGAAACTATATAATGGATTATGGGCTTCGTGGTTTCCTAAGAAGCTCTGTATGTCTTAACTAACGTTTCTCCAATCATTTGTAATGCCATTTTCTATGGTTTCATGTTTTTCCTGGAAAGGCCATATGATTTACTTAACCGTGCACCAACTATGTACCTTCTATAGGTGGGATCATTTTACCTTATTTTCATGTACCAAACCCCAAAACACTATTGATACCCCTCATAAACCAGGTGAAAATTTAATTAACAAAAAAAATATGTATTTAAACCAACAATTAAACAAGGTTGTACCGCCATGGAGTCGTGATCTTCCAAGGTCTCAAGGGAACAATGGGACATGTGTTAACATTATCATCATCCAAGGGATATTAAGTTTTTAATATAGTAGGATTATTAATCCCAGAATATACATGTTATTTATCTAACATATTATCATGATTATATGGTTATTCCTCATCCTAAACAAATTCAGTTGTAATTGACTTCTAAGAATCCGTAATTTTCTTACATTTCAAAACATTAGACTCCTAGTTAACCTATAAAGTAGTTAGTGACAATCCATGAGTATATTTATTTTGAAAAAGGTAGGAAGATCATTCACTTGAGCTATCACCTTTTGTAAAGCATAATTTTTTCTCACGGTAAGGTCAGTTACCAAATTAGGATTGATGCTTTGGTGACTATATACAAATAGTATACTACTGCCATCCAAGATTAATCTATACTTAGAAAATATAAAAACTCTAATATTTCACCAAATAATGACCACATCTAGTCCCTAAAAGCAAAAAGTTTTTTATATCTATGAATAGTTGTATCCTCATCAATCTGAATTCTATGTTGCTTCAACCTTGAAAAATTAACACTTGCATGCATCTACTGAATAGTTGTTGAATTTGAACCCTATCCCTTTTGATTTGATGCAACACCAATTCCCTATTTACATGTATCCATCATATGAATTTCCTTTTCAATCTTGGGAAAAAATGTGTTATAATAGGTCTATTATAATCTAGTAATGAAATATATTATTGATGTCCTACAACTAATATAAATGAATGATTCTTCACAATTATTCCTAGATTAACACCTTTATTGGAAATCTCTACAAAGGCCTTTGTAGAGACATTCCCAACATCCATCCCCTTCTAACCATAATCCTTTTCATTATGTCCTCTGAGACCAAAATTCCCACTGATAAAAATTATATGATTATTACTCTTTCAATAAACAATAACACAAAAATTTACAAATAATAAAGGTATTTTATCATACTTAATTATACAATTTATCTCATCATCTTACTCAAAGATTACTACTATATTAATAAGTGTAGCACTGAGATCAACCTCCACTAGTATCCTTATATAATGGACAAAATTTGAAAATATACTTTTTATCTCCACGTGAATTGGAACAAAAAATGAGGCAGTGATGTCAATTATAGTTAATTTCAGGATAAGAGTGTGGCAGTTCCTGTGGGATGTTGGGTTCTCTAAGAGTCTTGCACCAAAACTAGAAACAGGATTCCACGATTTAGTATTGGTTCTTGGAAATGTAGGAATATTCTCTATATTACAGAGTTTAGTTTGTTAAGTAATTATATTCCTATAGCTGCTAACTATTTGGATGCTCCACATGAGATGTGTGTTTGAAATTTTAAGATAAAAACTCACTAACTTATTATTTCTCTAATTTTTCCCATCAGTATAAATTTATTTAGTTGGTTATCAATTTTAATGAGGAATGAAAAATAAAAATCAAAACACACCTCCTAAATATGATGTGTCATGCATGACAAAGTCTGCTACCTACATTTAGTGTGGTAGGGGCCTATAACAATTTAAAATTATTAAGAAAATAATAATGAATGTAATAAAAAATAAATAAATACATTTATTATAAATTTGCATCATAATATTGTCTACACCATCACCCCTGTGCGTATAGTCCTAGAGTGATTAACCCCACATAACAGTGTTGCATTTACCTCTTTGGAAGCATGAATCTGTGCCTCAAAATATGCCACATGTTGTTTCATCCCTCCAACAATAGGATCCATAACCTCATTCTATGAAACTGTAGAACTAGGAATCTATTATCTATTTTCCATGTTTTATCCATGTCTATCACAACCAATAACGTGATGAAATATCTCTTATGTCCATGGGGAAGGTTGCCACTGGTCCTCTAGAAGTTATGCTAACTTAACCACAAATTGATCCTATATCATATATTAATATATATAGATATATAGATATATATATATTTGTATGTTTTGATAATTATTACAAGAACTTACTAAAAGAGATGCAACCTCTGGGTCATTTCGATCATGAGTCGTTATCCACCCTGATATGTTATTAGTTTGTGACGTCCTGAACCCAGATAACACCCAATAGTGCCCTTAGCCCGGTTGGTCATATGGACTCAAGATAATTTCCCCAAATGGTAGAGGTAGACTACTAGTAGCGATGACCTAGTATTATAAATGGGGAGACTACTCCCTCATCCCCATAGTATAGCACATTATATTATTAATATAATTCAAGTAGGGGAACTAGTAATACAATTAGGCAGAAGTAAACAATGGAAGACTTATAAATAAACAATAACAAAATTAATATCATATAAAAATGATGTTACATGTCATGTGTATTTAATAAAGTATCCATTAAATTTATACACGGAATATGTACAATACATATTAAAAATTTACAAAAAGAATTAAAATGGTATCCTAGTTGCATTGAAAGCCTCATCCTAGTCCCATACTACCCTGATCCAAAGTACATACTAAGTACCTATAGAAGGCAGCTTTACCTTATAATTACATACAATCGTATAATCATTCTAGGTCAAAACGGTGTCCCTAATAGGGTGTGATATATAATCCCAATAGGAAACAACCCATGGTCTGTGCCAATCAGTCAGTGAAAATACATGACAAGAAGTGTGCAATGAGTGAAGAAGTATTAATAGATGTACTCAAAATTAAACATCATTTATGTGTAGGTACATTTTAATATTCATTTCTTTTAATCAATACAATATCATTGAGTTTATAAGCCTTGAGATCCAGTACAAGACTGACATCCCTCGTATAGTCATAAACACAAAATGTTCCTCAACAAGCCATCTAATGAGGTATATGTAAAATCATCAATTGATAATCTATTCCACATTATCAGTTCAATCTAAACATCCCATGTCAAATTGAAAAAAGGGACACCAAGGGTGTCCAAGGCCAAAATACCTCAAAGGCCTATTTTATAAATAATAGCCAAAGGGTTTCATCGCAATCAATATATTCAAAAAACAACAACATCAATAAATAGCATTAATCACCATATACATTCCTAGAAAATCATTGGACTTAATTTATTAGCAAATGAAGACCATAAATTGGACACAAAACACTATAAAATTTATATACTTCTCAAAATTAAGAGAAATTCATGAGAAAAAATCCATTTGTCAATTCTAGATAGCTCATCTAGTATCGACTCCCGATTTGACCCAAATCGAATGAAATATGAAGAATGCAAGGAAAACGTGAGACTTGGGCATATGAGCCAAAATAAAAACAATGCATTCGATATCCATAAGAACATTGAAATGATAAATATTATATTATATCATACTGATACAAATCTGATGAGGTATATATCCTCTAAATATGATAATGGATGGTAGATTTTTCTCAAAATCTACACTAGGCACCGAGAAGGTGCTGAAAAGGGAATGATATGTTGTGCAAGTGAAAAAATCCTTATTTATGTTTTAAAGAGAATTTTTATTTAATTAAAAATACAAAAATTCCCAAAAATAGTAGGCTCACACTATTTATGTGCATGGTTTAGAGAACAGTGCGCCGAATGTGTTCAACTTCCTATAGCTTATGGGAATAGTGCAAAGTTTACCTGTATGATTTACAAAACATGCACAAACCATGAAAAGAGCCACTATAATGTTTGGTAAAAACTACATAATTGGCTAAATAGCCTTGTGGCCCCTCTTTTATGGTTTACTCGAAACACACGGCCTATATACCCCTACTTTCTAGCCTCAAACGGTTTGTACAAACTGTGTGGAATGCCCCTCACGGTTTGTACTAACCATGCGCTTGCCCAAAATCACCAAAAACAAGTTCCGAGCTTTAGACGATCCCAATACACCCCTGAAAACTCCACTACCTTAATGGGAATACATTAAAGGTCACATTTATGGAATTAAATTTAGAATTGACAGATACTAATAAATCATTACATCAATGAAGAACTGGGTTCTTACAAACTTCCCCCTTAATGAAATTCATCTCCGTATTTCCCTTCCAAAGGTGGTGAAGCATGATATTAAAACAACATAGGATTCTATGATCCTATATCATCACCCCTCTCTCATGTCTCGTCCTACACTTGGACATGATACCATATCACTTGTACTAATGGTATAGACCCACCCCAGATAACCTTCATGATACGATCCACTATACGTGTGAGATGCTTCTCAAATGATGCATCCTCCTACAACTCAACCTCCTCAGGATGAATGTCATGAGAAAAGTATAGATTGTAACATCATGGATGAGAAACAATGAATATGTCATTCATATCCCATTAACTCTTAGTTAACTTCAACCAATAGGGTAACAATCCAACTCTCCCTAGAATCCCAAATGGCCTGAAGTATCTTAATGAAAGCATACCATGTCTCTTGATACTCTTTTGTCCTATCCTTGATTAAACACATATGAAATCCCAATCCTCAACATCTAACTCCATAGGTCATTTTCAATGATTGGTGTATGATTTATGATGAGACAACACAAAAACCATCTACTTCCAAATCAACTACACCTACCCTATGGTCTCCTGAACAAGATGAGGTCCCAACATAGCTGCCTCTCCATCCTCTAACCAACATAGGGGTGATCAGAACAAACTACTATAAAAATACTCCAATCAAAGCATCCCAATAGTATCATTAATTATATTATTTTAGGTTAATTCAACCAGTGGTATGTCCCACTCCAATGAACCACCAAAATCCATGGAACAGGTCCACAACATGTCATCATGCACCTGAATAGAATGCATGAACTAGACATCAATATAGGGGTGGAATGTAATGCTAAAAAGAACCTATTTACCCAACACCCTGTGTATCCCATTAGAAAATAAATATTGAAAACATGCATCCCTATCTAAAATGATAGTATGCAGGACCCTGTGGAGTTGTACTATCTCATGGATGTACACCCTTCTAATCTCATCAACACTAAAGTTGTGATTAATCAGTAGAAAATGTGAAACATTATTGAGCCTATTGAAAACAACTGATATAGAATCATTACCTCAAGGAGACCTCATTAACCCCATATGAAAATCTATTAGGAAATAATTCTATTTCCACTCAAGAATAGGTAGCTGTTGTAAAAGTATGGTTGGTCGCTGGTGTTCCGCCTTCACCTACTGACATGTAGAACATCTTATACAAAAACTAGATACATCTATTTTCATACTCATCCATGAATACTGGAGACGTAAATCATGATACATATTAAGCTCCTAGAACCATATTCCACTCAACACTTCCCCATGCCAGTTTGTCCACATGGACTAAATAACATCTCCCCAAACAACGGAGGCTTCCAGCTAGCGGTGAGATCCTATGTGTGTGAGTGGAGAGACAATGAATTCATATTCTATATCATACTAACTCATTACATTATCATTATATCCATAAAATTCACAATTAATTATACAAATAATCAATAGAAAAATTATTCCTCATTATCAATTAAATTTAAACATCCCTCATCGAAGAAAAAAAAGGCACACCAATGGTGTCCAAGACCAAAAGCCATCAATGGTCTATTTTATAAACAACATACAAAGGGGTGTTTCACATTCATGATATTCAACCAATAAAAATAATAATAAATATATTTAATCACCTATAATATTATTAGAAAATATATATATTTAATTTGATTTCAAACAACCCCAAAAAAAATTTCATGTGACACGATGACATATATAAATGTCTCGAATTTATGTGAATGGCCTGAGACCACCTACATTTGGTTTGTCATATATTTCATCATACAGTATTGACTAATTAGTTGACCAAGACCAAATGAAATAGCATGAATATATAAAGAATATGAAAGTAGGGAATATGAGCCTAAATTTGAACAACACAGCTAATAGACAAAGGAATGGGGAATGAAGAAAAAAGGAACATAGATCTTACTGATATGAATCCAATGAGATCAGTGACCTTTGAATCCAAGCTCATACAAAATATTTATCTCAAAATATACTCTATTTACTGTAGAAGAGGTCCCATGGTAATGAGCTATTATGCGGGAGGATAAAACCTGATTTAGTTTTGAAATAAAATTTTTATTTAATTAAAAATATTAAAATAAAAAAAAATTGTAGGGTCACACATTTTTAGAGAACGGTTTGGAAAACCATGCACTAACCATGAACCGCTTCCTATAGCATATGGGAAATAGCGCATGTTTTACCAGCACGGTTTACTAACCATGTGAGTATCTACTATCATGTTTTGTAAAAACTATAGACCTAGCCGCACGGTCATGCAGCTCCTCCCACATCGTTTCATCAAACAATAAGACCTATAAACACCCACATTCCTACCTTACACAGTTTTTATAGACCATGTGGCTTACCCACATGGTTTGTACTAATTATGTGCCAGAACAATATCTCCCCAAAAACTAGTTATGGCCTTCCAATGATCCCCAAACACCCCCAAACACCTCGATTACCTAAATGGTCATACATAAATTGTCACATTTGAGAAATTAAACTATGAATTTATGGGAAAAAATTCAGTACCTCAATAAAGAACTAGGTTCATAAAAACTTCCCCCCCATAAATCATTACATTCTTGAATTTACCTTACAAGGGTGGTGAATCATGATCTAAGAACAACTCTTGACACTATAATCATACCTCGAACACCCTCTCCTAGGTCTAATCCTACAATCAGCTGTGCGGAAATTGTACCCCTACTAATGAAATGTACCGACCTCATAGAACCTTCATTTTACCATCCCTGATATGTATGAAATGCTTCTCAAAGGACACATCCTCATGATACTCATCCTCCTTGTGATAAGTGTTATGAGACATGTCTGAATAGTAACATTATAACTAAGAAACATTGATGATGTATGAATAAATTGGCACCTCTGAGGTAACTATAACAGATGGGCTACTAACTAGAGTCTCCAGAATCTCGAATGACCCGATATATATTGACGAAAGATTACCCTATCTCCTATTCTTTTTGTGTCCCAACCACAGTGAAATACATAGGAAAACCAAATCCTCAACCTCAAACTCTACAGTTTGTCTATAGAGATCGATGTATGATTTCTGATGAGACTGCACAGTATCCATCCAATTCTGAATCAATTGAACCTACTCCATGGTTTCCTAAACAAGATGAGGTCCTTGAAAATCCACCTCTCATACCTCTAACCAATACAAGGAAGATCTTGATGTTCTATCATACTGTCACGACCCGTCCTCGGGGCCCGCGCCGTGACTACCCCAAGCCCGCCTTCCATAGGCCAGGGGCTGGCGACTAGCACCAAGGCGTAAAATACTAGTAAACAGGGAAGGCATTGCCTTTATAAGTAACAACCACACAGAGTCAGCAAGCGGAAAGTAAAGTGCAGAAAAGTAAAGGGGCCGGAAATACAAGCCCAACTGTAAAGTACAACTGAAAAGTAAAGTACAGCAACTGAAGAAAAGACGGCGGCCTCGTGTCGTCCACTGGCAATCCCACCTGAAGGGTGAGTACAGATAGCCTCCAGGCTCCTCGGGTCCCACGTCCACTCCGAGCACGTCCCGCCCAGTGGTCCACCTCCAGGTACCGTCCTGCTCCACGCCCCAACCGTGATCAGCGCTGTCCGTCGTCTGCAACCAACACAACAAGGTGCGGGCATAGCCTGTGCAGGGGTGAGTACAAGCTACTCAGTAAGGACCCCGAGACCCCCGAAGGTCTCCCGAAATCCACAAAGGATATAGCACAAAAGAAAGATGCAATCACGAAGTAACATCTGACTCGACTTAGGTATATGCCCATACATATACCTAAGTCCCCAATTCTAGCTCTGCTCACGAGCTCAAGAACAACTCAATCCACAAAGGAAAGCAAGACTCAAATCCACAAGGAGAGTAAACAGTAAAATCCACATAGGATAGTTCAACACAATCCACAAAGGAGAGTAACATACGATTCAGCTCAACCAGGTATACTTTTTCAGATGACGTCAAAGACGATCACTGATCCGTCTAAGTCGTCGGACCAACGAAGGATCGATAGGTACTAACCCCCGCAGAAGACCCACACAGGATCGGGCTCACACAGAACCTGTAGGCAGTGGCTCACACAGAACCGGTAGTAAGGACCCACATAGGATCGGGCTCACACAGAACCTGTAGGCACTGATCCACATGGGATCGCTGAGTGCAGTAGTCGACGCAGTCCACTGAGGATCTCTGCACAGTCGTCGCCGCAGTCCACGAAGGATCTCTGCTCTGCCGTCGTCGTAGTCCACGGAGGATCTCTGCTCTGCCGTCGTCGCAGTCCACGGAGGATCTCTGCTCTGTCGTTGAAGTCACAGCCAGCGCTAGGGTTCCCGCACAAAGCGAGCTCGTTTAGGAGGGTCCGCTCCACGAGCCGAGAGGCTGATACATCAACTGACACGTAGTCCGAAGTTGATGTATCCAAAAGTTCCGAATCGACAACAGGATCACAACGCGACAGACGGCGCGTCAAACGGACGCCCGGTCTGAGAGTTATTGGCATTTTCGTCCCAGGGGCCCGGTTGGTTTTTAGGGCAAAACCAACCCGACCGTACTCCGCCTGTATCCGATCCTCGGGCGGAGTATGCCAAAAGTTCCGTCTCACTTAGAGGAAACTACCACAGCTGACGGTACGTCGATCGGACGTCCGTAGCTCAAGTTATGAGCGTTTCCGCTCCGAGGGCCCGGTTGGTTTCGTGTACGAACCAACCCGGCCGAACCCAAAGTCTTCCGAAACCTTGAGTATAATATACCGAAACGACCGTCTTGATCCAAGGATCGCGTAGCCGCTGACGGTTCGTCAATCGGAGGTCCCAGGCCCAAGATATGGGCGAAAGACCGAAGAGGGCCCGAAACGGGGGTTCTGGGCCCGGGGCGACCCGGCCCGAACCCCCCCTGGGGTCGGCCGAACCGGGTCGGCCCGACCCGGCCCGGCCCGGCTAGGCCGGGTCCGGTCCGGCCTGGGCGCGGCCCGGCCGACCGGACCGGCCGGCTCGGCCGGCGCGGCTTGGCCAGCCGCGCGGGTGGAAGGCCGCGGGCGCAGCCCGCGATCGAGGGAGTCGCGGCCCGCACGCGGGCCGCGCGGGTGGTCAGCGGACGCGGCGCATTGCCGCGTCCCGACCGGGTGGACCGGACCCGCGGACCGCGGGTCCGCTGGTTCGCCGCCGCCGCGGCCGAGCCGCGGCGGATTCCTCCGGCGGCGCGCCGGGCGCCGCCGCCCCCGGTCGCCGGCGCCGCCGCGCCGCCGCGCCGGCGACCCGCGCCGCCGCCTCCTTCCGCGGGCCCCCGGAGATGCTCCGGTGGCCCGATTTGCCTCCCGTCTGCGCTGATGCCCCTCCCGGATGCCGACCTTCACTGCGGAAACAACGGATCGCCCCTGCCGCGCGGTTTGTCGTCGTCCGCCATATCCGCACAACAAAAGAGATCGGCGGAGGGTTGCCGGGTCTTGTTCGTTAGACCCGCACCCTCCGCGTTAGCCATAATCAACGGGAGAAAAGAAAACGATGATCAACACATGATCCAACAATTTTATTTTAAAGATAAAATTGTTCGTTCGAAACCGGCTTTTTAAATTTTCAAGAACGTTCACGAGAAAATTTAAAAGGGGTAACTTTTCCAAAATAAATCCCTACCTTGATGATCGTCGAGCGCGGGCGTTCTTCGCGGAAGAGATCGTCGCGGAAGAGATCGATCGTCGCGTCGTCGCGGGAAGGTGTCGCGTCATCGCGGAAACCGGCGTTGAGCCGGCGAGCTCAAAGAATCAAGAACAACAGATTTAAATTATTAATATTTAAATCTGTGTTTCGTTTAAAACCAAAGAAAAGAACTTGAGAGGAAATCCGAAAGCACTCACCTCGAATGGTCGGTGATCAGAGATCGGAAATCGGAAGAACGTCTCGGGCGAAGGCGTCGTCGACTTCCGGGTTCGGCGTTCTTCGCGTTCTTCGCGTTCTTCGCGTTCTTCGCGTTCTTCGCGGAGAGGGTGGAGGCTCAGAGGAATTGCACAACGATAGCAATCCTCCAAAATAGACAAGTTTGTCTATTTTATTATTTTTGCCAACAAACGCAAAACGCATAAGTAACGACCCATTTAATTCGTTGAATTAATTCAACGAATAAAACAGCCCATTTAATTCACGAAATAAACCGCCCAATTAAATGGTCTGTTAAGAAATTAAAGAAAACGCGTCGGTTGACTTTTCAGTTACTTTGACGGGTTTTCGCGGGTGCGTTACTTAGAGAAAGAAACGGCGGGGCTCGTGCGGGCCCTGCCTCACAAATATCCTACCAAGGGGTAGGATATTTCTGGATAGCATCCTATCCAGTTCAACTCAGCTCAAGCCGCCTTTAAGTGACTTCAAGTGGCTTCCAAGCAGCTTAAGTGAAATAAAATAAAGTTGTCGCACAAACATTATTTTATTTCTGACTTAAAGCCGCAAAATTTAAAAACCACGTCTGAGCAAACGCAACTCCGAAAGAGGCGTTTCTAAGCAAATACCGGCGCTGCGATTTCATCGGTGCCCTCAGAATTCGATTCCGGGCACCGGTTCAAAAGATAGAAAAACCTGCTCGTCCGTTCACTGAACGTACCCGAGCCAAACTTTGGAAATTGATTCCGGGCACACCGGGCCTCGGAATCAGGTGCCGTCTGAAGCTGCGCTCTTGTAAAATTCCAAAGAAAATTAAGAAAAAAATTTCCTTGAAATTTGCGGGTCTTTACATTACTCCCACCTCAGGGCTTTACGTCCCCGTAAAGATACATCAAAAACTATGGGAACAAATGGGGGTACTGAGCACGCATCTGAGCCTCCCGCTCCCAAGTGCTCTCCTGGAGGTTCCCGTGCTGCCATCTGACGCGCACAAGAGGAATCGACCGCCCACGTAGGACCCGCTCCTGTCGATCCTCGATCTCCACTGGGACCTCCGCAAAAGTCGCCCCATCGTCCACGTCCAGCTCCCCAAAGTCGATGATGTGCGTCGGGTCGTGCACGTATCTCCTCAGCTGAGACACGTGGAAGACGTCGTGCACCCGGTGCAACTGAGGTGGTAGAGCCAGGCGATAAGCCACCTCTCCTATCCTGCTGAGGACCTGGAAAGGCCCGATGAAGCGTAGAGACAACTTTCCACCTCGGCCAAATCTCCGTAAACCACGTCGAGGTGAGACACGCAAAAAGACGTGGTCGCCATCCTCGAACTCGAGTGGCCTCCGCCTCCTGTCAGCATATGACTTCTGCCGGCTCTGAGCTGTCCTCATCCTCTCCTGGATGATCTGGACCTTCTCTGTCGTGGCTCGGACCATCTCTGGTCCCGCGAGTGCTGACTCCCCAGGGTCTGTCCAGCACAACGGTGATCTGCAGGGTCTGCCGTACAACGCCTCGTATGGTGCCATCCCGATGGTGGAGTGGTAGCTGTTGTTGTACGCGAACTCCACCAAGGGTAGGTGGTCCTCCCAGCTGCGACCAAAGTCGAGAACACATGCACGGAGCATGTCCTCGAGTGTCTGTATGGTCTTCTCCGTCTGACCATCCGTCTGAGGGTGGAAGGCTGTGCTCAGATGGAGCCGCGTCCCGAACGCCTCCTGCAACCCCTTCCAAAGCCGGGAAGTGAAACGAGCATCTCGATCGGAGACGATAGACGATGGCACACCGTGAAGCCGTACGATCTCCTGGACGTAAAGACGTCCCAAGCTCTCCACTGAGCCCTGCTCTCTAATGGGTAAGAAGTGTGCCGACTTGGTGAGTCGGTCGACAATCACCCAAATGGAGTCGTGACCTCTGGAAGTGCGTGGAAGTACAGTCACGAAGTCCATAGATATTCCGTCCCACTTCCACTCCGGGACCTCCAAGGGCTGTACCAAGCCTGCTGGTACCTGATGCTCTGCCTTCACCTGCTGGCAGGTGAGGCATCGCGAAACGAACTCTGCCACAGCTTTCTTCATGCCCGGCCACCAGTGCTGTCGTCTGAGATCCTGGTACATCTTCGCTACTCCGGGATGTACCGCCAAGGGAGAAGTGTGAAACTCTCTCAGCACCTCCTCTCGTAAAGCGACTGGTACGAAGGTACGTCCTCTGAAAAGGATGTCGTGCTCTGCTCCAAGGGAGAAACCATCAGGCGCCTGACCTGAGGATATCAGTGCACGCCGGGTCTCACAGTCAGCGTCCCCACGCTGAGCCTCTCTAACCCGCTGTAGAAGTGGAGGAGAGACTGTGAGAGACTGAAGAAAGGCTGCTCCATCTCTATCCACGAAGGATATCTGTAAGGAGGCTAGCTGCTCTGTCGCCTCCTCAAGTAGCTGAATGCTCGTCCTCCTGCTGAGGGCATCGGCTACCACGTTCCCCTTCCCAGGAGTATAGACTATCTCAAAGTCATAGTCCTGGAGGAACTCAAGCCATCTCCGCTGTCTCAGGTTCAGGTCCTTCTGAGAGAAGATATACCTGAGACTCTGGTGGTCAGAAAAGACTGTGAAGCGCTCGCCCATCAGATAGTGCCGCCAAGTCTTCAGAGCGAAGACCACTGCTGCTAACTCCAGGTCATGAGTGGCATAGTTCTGGTCATGCGGCCTCAACTGACGTGATCCGTAGGCGATCATGGCCCGCTCCTGCATCAGGATGCATCCGAGTCCAGTCCCTGATGCGTCGCAGTAAACTACGTACCCAACTCCCTCCTCAGGCAACCTCAAGATAGGTGCGCTGGTCAATCTTTGTCTCAGCTCCTGGAAGCTCTGCTGACATCTGTCTGACCACACGAAGGGTTTCCCCTTCTTCGTCAACGCTGAGAGTGGTGCCGCAACTCTGGAGAAGTCCGGCACAAATCTCTGATAGTATCCGGCTAGGCCCAAGAAGCTCCGCACCTCCGTCACGCTCTTGGGTGGCTCCCAAGCTAGTACTGCCTCGATCTTCGCGGGATCCACTGCAACTCCCGCCTCAAAAATGACGTGCCCCAAGAAATGGACCTCACGTAACCAGAACTGGCATTTTGAGAGCTTGCCATAAAGCTGGTGCTCTCGGAGTGTGTCTAGCACAACTCGCAGGTGGTAGGCATGCTCCTCCTCAGTCGTCGAGTATACCAAAATGTCGTCAATGAAGACCACGACAAATCGGTCGAGGTGTGGCTGAAAGATCCTGTTCATGAGGCTCATGAACACTGCTGGAGCATTGGTTACGCCGAACGACATAACCAAGAACTCATAATGGCCATACCGACACCTGAAGGCCGTCTTCTGCACGTCCGCGTCTCGAACTCTGAGCTGATGATAGCCTGACCGGAGGTCTATCTTCGAGAACCACCGCGCTCCCTTGAGCTGATCGAAGAGGTCATCAATCCGTGGCAGCAGATACTTGTTCCTCACTGTCACCTGGTTCAGGCGACGATAGTCGACACATAGTCGCAAGCTCCCATCCGCCTTCTTGGCGAACAAAATAGGGGAAGCCCAGGGTGAAACACTGGGTCGGATAAACCCCTTGCTCTGCAAGTCCTCCAACTGTACCCGCAGCTCTCGAAGCTCGGCGGGGGCCATCCGATATGCTGGAGTAGATATCGGGGCTGTCCCGGGGTACAAGTCGATGTAAAAGTCTACCTCTCTACGAGGAGGTAGCCCTGGAACGTCGTCGGGAAAGACGTCCACGTACTGGTCCACCACTGCAGGAAAAGCTGGACTCCGCACGTCCACTGCTCCTAGGATGAGGCTAGCCAACTGATGAGAGATGGGCTGCACTCTCCTCCGCGGAAGTCCATCCTGTGCTGCAAAGGTTCCCTTCTCGCCGGTGAAGGTAAACCTGCTCCCGTCGGTGCGAACACATCGCACCTTGCGCCTAAAACAGTCGATCTGGGCATGAACCGTGGATAGCCAATCCATGCCCAAGATGACGTCGTAAGGCCTCGACGCCGCTACAAGGAGATCCCAGCCGAAGCTCTCGCCTCCTATAGTAAGCTCACACTGCCGGCACCAGTGCGTAATCGTCGAGTCTGCTCCCGTAGGAGTCTCTAGCCGTAAGGATCGAGCCAACAGCTCAGTCGGAATCTCCGAGCTCCGAACAAGGGCAGAGGCTATGAAAGAGTGACTCGCTCCTGTGTCTATAAGTACTGCAGCAAGGGTGGAATAGACACAGATCGTACCTCGAATCATCTCTGGCATGTCGGGGTCGTAGGCCTCCACTGCCTGGAGCTGGGCCTGTCCCTGCCCGCCAGCTCCCTGTGGTCGAGGTGGCCCTCCTGGTGGTGGTGGGGGTAGAGCCTGGAAGCGTCGCCCACCACCCGCTGCTCGGCCAGCTCCTCTGCCTCGTCCGCCTCCTCCCTGCGGACCGCCACGGTCGACCCTCTGCCTCTGCCTGGGTGGCCCCTCCACCGTCTGCTGCTCCTCAGATCGGCGAGTCGGGCAGTCACGAGCCATGTGACCCTGCCCGCCGCAGGAGTAGCACAACCTGCCTCTCGGAAGGTTGGCACTCCGCTGTATGCCCCGTACCGCTGAGCCGGTGTCCTGAGGCCGTCTGCGTGGGGGTCTGGTCTGCCTGGACCCGAGAGTCATCCGTCGGCTACCTGCTGCCGAAGACTCAGCTACCTATCCCCCTGCGCTAGGTCTCGCCGCTGAAAAAGGCTCTGCCAGGAAGCTCTCGATCAGGAGGATTCGCTCCAGCACTCCCGCCTGGGTCGGAATGCTGAGGGAGATCAGCGACGCCCGAATCTCCTGTCATAAGCCCTGCTCGAAGGTCCGGGCCCGGAAGAAGGGGTCCCGTACCATGTCGGTCGAGTAGCGAGATAGGTCAGTGAACCTCGCCGCGTACTGAGCGACCGTCATGCTGCCCTGGCGCAGCTGGAGAAGCTCCTGGATGCGCACCGCTCGGAGGGTGGCCGGGACGAACTCAGAGCGGAAGAGGCTCTCGAATTCCGCCCAGAGCAAGGATGCCTCATCGTGAACCTGGAGCATCAAGCTCCACCAACGTCCTGCCGCCGCCTGCAGGAGGCTCGCTGCGAGAATCACCATGAGATCCGCTGGTGTCCTCACTAGCCTGAAGATCCGTACCACCGCCTCTAGCCAGTCCTCGGCGGCCTGGGGGTCCGCCTCACCGCGAAACCTGGGCGGTCGATGGCTCTGAAACTCATGCAGTGCCCTGAGGCGACGTGCATCGTCAGCGTCTGGTACTGGTAGCATCGGTGGCTCGGCGGGTAAAGCTACCGCCGGTGCCACCGCTGGCAAAGGGCCCTGCACCGAGGCCTCGTCGCTCGGTGGGCTGCCGTCGCGCCCTACACTCGGAACCCTAGCTGGCTGTCGTCGCGGGGCCATCCTGAAAAGGAGAACAAGAGCACCACAGTCAGAACAGTATACCTGGTGAGCTGGCACAAGTAATCACAAGGAAAACTTGAGACTTTCATGAAGCAGATCAGTATACCCGGTGAGCTGACATAAGTAATCACAAAGAAAACTTGAAACACACACGCAATCAATGTTTTCGTGCATTAAGTCGGAAATCAGGAGTCAGGGTCCTGGTGTATGGATACGTCGGCCGCCGCACCAACACTGGGCTCCCTGAACTGATAACCACACTCAATACACTAAACACTATTGCTTCATATAGAAAGAAAGGACGATCAGAGTCTGCGGTAGAACCGACCACCTCTGATACCAATTTGTCACGACCCGTCCTCGGGGCCCGCGCCGTGACTACCCCAAGCCCGCCTTCCATAGGCCAGGGGCTGGCGACTAGCACCAAGGCGTAAAATCCCAGTAAACAGGGAAGGCATTGCCTTTATAAGTAACAACCACACAGAGTCAGCAAGCGGAATGTAAAGTGCAGAAAAGTAAAGGGACCGGAAATACAAGCCCAACTGTAAAGTACAACTGAAAAGTAAAGTACAGCAACTGAAGAAAAGACGGCGGCCTCGTGTCGTCCACTGGAAATCCCACCTGAAGGGTGGGTACAGATAGCCTCCAGGCTCCTCGGGTCCCACGTCCGCTCCGAGCACGTCCCGCCCAGTGGTCCACCTCCAGGTACCGTCCTGCTCCACGCCCCAACCGTGATCAACGCTGTCCGTCGTCTGCAACCAACACAACAAGGTGCGGGCATAGCCCGTGCAGGGGTGAGTACAAGCTACTCAGTAAGGACCCCGAGACCCCCGAAGGTCTCCCGAAATCCACAAAGGATATAGCACAAAAGAAAGATGCAATCACGAAGTAACATCTGACTCGACTTAGGTATATGCCCATACATATACCTAAGTCCCCAATTCTAGCTCTGCTCACGAGCTCAAGAACAACTCAATCCACAAAGGAAAGCAAGACTCAAATCCACAAGGAGAGTAAACAGTAAAATCCACATAGGATAGTTCAACACAATCCACAAAGGAGAGTAACATACGATTCAGCTCAACCAGGTATACTTTTTCAGATGACGTCAAAGACGATCACTGATCCGTCTAAGTCGTCGGACCCACGAAGGATCGATAGGTACTAACCCCCGCAGAAGACCCACACAGGATCGGGCTCACACAGAACCTGTAGGCAGTGGCTCACACAGAACCGGTAGTAAGGACCCACATAGGATCGGGCTCACACAGAACCTGTAGGCACTGATCCACATGGGATCGCTGAGTGCAGTAGTCGACGCAGTCCACTGAGGATCTCTGCACAGTCGTCGCCGCAGTCCACGAAGGATCTCTGCTCTGCCGTCGTCGCAGTCCACGGAGGATCTCTGCTCTGCCGTCGTCGCAGTCAACGGAGGATCTCTGCTCTGTCGTTGAAGTCACAGCCAGCGCTAGGGTTCCCGCACAAAGCGAGCTCGTTTAGGAGGGTCCGCTCCACGAGCCGAGAGGCTGATACATCAACTGACACGTAGTCCGAAGTTGATGTATCCAAAAGTTCCGAATCGACAACAGGATCTCAACGCGACAGACGGCGCGTCAAACGGACGCCCGGTCTGAGAGTTATTGGCATTTTCGTCCCAGGGGCCCGGTTGTTTTTTAGGGCAAAACCAACCCGACCGTACTCCGCCTGTATCCGATCCTCGGGCGGAGTATGCCAAAAGTTCCGTCTCACTTAGAGGAAACTACCACAGCTGACGGTACGTCGATCGAACGTCCGTAGCTCAAGTTATGAGCGTTTCCGCTCCGAGGGCCCGGTTGGTTTCGTGTACGAACCAACCCGGCCGAACCCAAAGTCTTCCGAAACCTTGAGTATAATATACCGAAACGACCGTCTTGATCCAAGGATCGCGTAGCCGCTGACGGTTCGTCAATCGGAGGTCCCAGGCCCAAGATATGGGCGAAAGACCGAAGAGGGCCCGAAACGGGGGTTCTGGGCCCGGGGCGACCCGGCCCGAACCCCCCCTGGGGTCGGCCGAACCGGGTCGGCCCGACCCGGCCCGGCCCGGCTAGGCCGGGTCCGGTCCGGCCTGGGCGCGGCCCGGCCGACCGGACCGGCCGGCTCGGCCGGCGCGGCTTGGCCAGCCGCGCGGGTGGAAGGCCGCGGGCGCAGCCCGCGGTCGAGGGAGCCGCGGCCCGCACGCGGGCCGCGCGGGTGGTCAGCGGACGCGGCGCATTGCCGCGTCCCGACCGGGTGGACCGGACCCGCGGACCGCGGGTCCGCTGGTTCGCCGCCGCCGCGGCCGAGCCGCGGCGGATTCCTCCGGCGGCGCGCCGGGCGCCGCCGCCCCCGGTCGCCGGCGCCGCCGCGCCGGCGACCCGCGCAGCCGCCTCCTTCCGCGGGCCGCCGGAGATGCTCCGGTGGCCCGATTTGCCTCCCGTCTGCGCCGATGCCCCTCCCGGATGCCGACCTTCACTGCGGAAACAACGGATCGCCCCTGCCGCGCGGTTTGTCGTTGTCCGCCATATCCGCACAACAAAAGAGATCGGCGGAGGGTTGCCGGGTCTTGTTCGTTAGACCCGCACCCTCCGCGTTAGCCATAATCAACGGGAGAAAAGAAAACGATGATCAACACACGATCCAACAATTTTATTTTAAAGATAAAATTGTTCGTTCGAAACCGGCTTTTTAAATTTTCATGAACGTTCACGAGAAAATTTAAAAGGGGTAACTTTTCCAAAATAAATCCCTACCTTGATGATCGTCGAGCGCGGGCGTTCTTCGCGGAAGAGATCGTCGCGGAAGAGATCGATCGTCACGTCGTCGCGGGAAGGTGTCGCGTCTTCGCGGAAACCGGCGTTGAGCCGGCGAGCTCAACGAATCAAGAACAACAGATTTAAATTATTAATATTTAAATCTGTGTTTCGTTTAAAACCAAAGAAAAGAACTTGAGAGGAAATCCGAAAGCACTCACCTCGAATGGTCGGTGATCGGAGATCGGAAATCGGAAGAACGTCTCGGGCGAAGGCGTCGTCGACTTCCGGGTTCGGCGTTCTTCGCGTTCTTCGCGTTCTTCGCGTTCTTCGCGTTCTTCGCGGAGAGGGTGGAGGCTCAGAGGAATTGCACAACGATAGCAATCCTCCAAAATAGACAAGTTTGTCTATTTTATTATTTTTGCCAACAAACGCAAAACGCATAAGTAACGACCCATTTAATTCCTTGAATTAATTCAACGAATAAAACAGCCCATTTAATTCACGAAATAAACCGCCCAATTAAATGGTCTGTTAAGAAATTAAAGAAAACGCGTCGGTTGACTTTTCAGTTACTTTGACGGGTTTTCGCGGGTGCGTTACTTAGCGAAAGAAACGGCGGGGCTCGTGCGGGCCCTGCCTCACAAATATCCTACCATGGGGTAGGATATTTCTGGATAGCATCCTATCCAGTTCAACTCAGCTCAAGCCGCCTTTAAGTGACTTCAAGTGGCTTCCAAGCAGCTTAAGTGAAATAAAATAAAGTTGTCGCACAAACTTTATTTTATTTCTGACTTAAAGCCGCAAAATTTAAAAACCACGTCTGAGCAAACGCAACTCCGGAAGAGGCGTTTCTAAGCAAATACCGGCGCTGCGATTTCATCGGTGCCCTCAGAATTTGATTCCGGGCACCGGTTCAAAAGATAGAAAAACCTGCTCGTCCGTTCACTGAACGTACCCGAGCCAAACTTTGGAAATTGATTCCGGGCACACCGGGCCTCGGAATCAGGTGCCGTCTGAAGCTGCGCTCTTGTAAAATTCCAAAGAAAATTAAGAAAAAAATTTCCTTGATATTTGCGGGTCTTTACACATACAAAGCCTCATATGGATCCATATGAATAGTAGCATGAATGATATTATTTATAGATAATTCAAAAAAAGGTATATGCCTCTCCCAAGAGACCTTGAAATCTAGGACGTGTTCCCACAGTGTGTCATCAAGCACATTAATCATGTGTTATGACTGGCCATATGTCTGGGGGTGGTATGTCATACTTAGAATCACCAGTGAACCCAATGCCCTCTATAGCCCTTTCTAGAATTTAGAAGTAAGCAAGGCATTCCTATACGAAACGATGGTATGAGGGACCCTATGAAGTCATACAATCTCACATATATACAAACTCCCAATCTCATCAACACTAAATGTCTCCATGACTAGTAGTAAATGTGAAACCTTCGTGATCCTATCAGTAACAAACCATAAAGAATCAATACCTCGAGGCAAACTTGGTAAACCTTTTATGATATCCATTGGGACATCATTCCATTTAAACATACGAATAGGTAGATGTTGTAATATTTCAGTTGGTCACTGTTGTTCCACCTTCACCTGATCACAGGAGGAACATATCATAAAAAACTAGCTACATAATGTTTCAAACTCGACACCCAATAATAGCGATGTAAATCACGATACATCTTAGAGACACCCAGGGTCCACCTCCCATAATGAAGCGTGGAAATCCCAAATCAACTCCTCTAGTATGTCTATTGAAACCCATATGTGACCATGTAATCATAGTATCTCATTATTTCCTATGGTCCATCAAGTAGGAGGTTCCTCACCGAGCAGAATCTCTCATAGAACTAGGCCTTTTATGTCTGATAGATGCTTCTTCCTTACTCTATACATAAGTGTATAGGTAACAACTAAGAACGAAAGACGTGTATACCCTTGGAATTCATGGACCTACATGTGCATATCAATGAAAAACTCCATATGCTACCAATCACTGACGGGAAACAACACTATCTATATATGAGTCCTTTTGATCAATGCATCAACCACTACATTTCCCTTTGCAGGCATGTAGGAAAGCTCAATGTTAAATGACTGGAGGTATTCGACCAACTATGGTTGTCTGAAATTCATACCATGTTGTGAAAATATATAATTGAGGCTTTTATTGTATTTTTAAAACAAAAAAATATCTCCCAATAAGTAATGTTCTGAAAAACACAACTCCTAAAAAAATGTAGCTAGCTTAAGATCGTGCATCGTGTAATTTCTCTCCTGTAGCATCCATTGCCATGACCCGTGCACCATGAATCTATCACAATGCATAAGAATGGATCCAAGATGGATAACTGATGCATTATAGTACTCAATATAACTCTTTACTATATTTTAAAAAAATAGTATCAGTTTTGAATTCAATCTCCCTTTCACCTCTTGAAAGGTCATCTTGTAGGAATCTGTCTATACATACACCACACCCATATTAGTCAATCATATCAGTGGAACTTATAATAATGATAAATACTATAGGAAATTTATATAGATACCAGATAGACCTAATAAAATCCATACCTAAAATACTATATTGGGTTACTCCTAGGAAACTACAGCTCTCACTTTTTCTTGGTCCACTGATACTCTTGTCTTAGAGATGACATGACTGGGGAAGTGAATCTGATCCATCTAGTAGTGGAACTTTTAGTGATTAACATATAATTGATTCTCTCCAAATGTATTCATAATTATCACTAAATTTTTTTCATGGTCATGTCAATTGTGAGAATACACCAAGATATCATCCATGAAAACCACAACAAGTGAATCAAGATAAGGATGGAACACTCAATTCATCAGTTCCATGAAAACCATTGGAGAGTTCATGAGACCGAATTGCATATAAAATACTCATACAGACTATACCTACCCCAAAAGGTTGTTCTAAGTATGTCTAAAGGTCTAATAGACACTTAATGATAACAAGATCTCAATTTTTTTTTTGAGAAAACCCATGATCCTCAGAGCTGTTCAAAGAGATCATCTATCCATGATAGAGGATAATGGTTCTTTCTAATGGCACAACCCCAGAAGCTCAGAGCCGGTGCGTTATTTTAATACATTGTAATTATTAAAAGGAATCAAATCCTGAAAGGCTGATCATCTTAGTAGCCTTGGAAGTAATAGATATATACATATGTTTTACATTACATTGTAAAATGAAAAACAACAACAACATTGTCTCCTTTGACCACATTAATTTCCCTTAGACTATCCCTATAGTTCAGTCATATTATAAATCTTCACTTCCTAGAAAAAATAAAACATAGAAAGGGGTGATCTCAGATGCTCAGTAAGGATAAAAATATAGCAGAATCAATCATAAATAAGCATAAACATTCAAGCCAATGTATAAGACAAAAAAAAGCCTTTTAAAAGTAAAATACATCATAATATGGAAAATATAAATCAAAATAATTCCATTTAGTTATTCACATGGGTATTATACTAGTCGAATAATCACATGCAATATCAATAGCCAATTTCATAATGATTGAATACATACTGACAGACTTCATAACCAGATAGTCAAGGCATTTTTCCAAGACTACAAATAAGATTTTGTCAAGGCCTTGTGCCAAGACACTTGTTTGTCTCATGAGACCTATCGATGCATTGAGGAGCTATAGCAGGCTCCACCCTTCACTTACTAACTCTAAAGCAATCCTCATATGAAAAGGTTTAAACATAACATAAAAATTCTTATTAAAACTAGTATAAAAAATGTTAATACATTAACCATTAACCATGAATGGTATAAAAATAACACATCCATAGTTTAACATATCACAAAACCTTCAATTCAATATGGAAGATTTCATCATCTTAAATAAACTTCAATCAAGTGTAAAATCTAAAAAAGGATGTTGACATAGATGAAATCAAAAATCCATGAGAGCAATATCTCTTTCTATTTTTAATTAATATAAAATTCACATAATCATAAAAGAAAACATTTATTTTGAGAATATTCTTATAATCTTGTATGGGAAGTTTTGAAGGTGTTATAATAGTGGAAAATAGTTGCACGTGCCGTATAAGTGAAAATACATTCTTAGCTTAATAAAGTACCTCGTTTGGAAAACAAAAAAAATATTCCATTATAAAATTTTTATAAGAAGTCAAAAAATTGTATAAATGAATTTAACCCATTGTCTAGGAAATTAGTAAAAATGTTTTGAAATACATTTTTATGAAATATAATTACGTATAAACAACTTCGGACAATAAAGAGATTGTAGAATTAAAAATTACCTTGTAATTTTCCTTGGTTGAGGGTATATTAACCTCATGTATAATAGTTAAATCATTGTTATTAAATTATAAAAGAACCAAATACATAAATATTATATCATATATGATCTCCTAATATTTCCATGTTAATAATATTTTAGTATTATCGTCGTTTCAGGTGTTAACTAATTCATTTTCATTTACATGTTTTGTAACGTAAGTTATGTTTATTATGGATAGGAGGTAATTGATTCATATCCATAATGATATTATGTCCATTATACATTATTTTTAATTATCTAATGAAAATTATTTTTGAATGGTAACAATGGGGAAATGAATCTTATCACGTTCGTGGAGACGGTAATCCGTATGTACCTACGAGCGACAATATCATTCTCCTGGTATTAAAATATTAAGTAAATGGATAGTATATCATATATACAGAATCATTAACATGTTATATCTATTATTTATATCAATTATACCTCATTATTATACCTATCCAAATAATAGTTTACTGAATAACAACTACACCACGACGTGGAGATGGTAAGCCGTACATACGCACGTATGGTGACATGTCATTCAAAGGATGGATAGAATAATGAGTATGGTTGTACCATTTTTATAATAACATCATAGAATGTAGAATATACTAGAGTTATTATTTTAGAATGTAAAAAACAATGAAATGTGAAGTGTAAGTAGAAAAGATTTTGAAAGAGGTGACGAAATATTTACCTTTTCATCGGGTAATTCCTTTTTACTTGATCAAAAGGCCTCCTTAGGTTGGATTTCTGATCAAAATAAGTCCTATAGGTTGAATTGAAGGATGGTCTAAGGATATTTGGGCAGGTTTTGGTCGATCCAAATGGATTTGGAGGTGTGAATTTTAGAGAAGGGGAAGTGCCCTTTTATAAGAGAGGTGAGGGGCACCATAGGAAAAGATTGAAATATTATTTTATAATAAACTAATTTTCACTTTCTAATCACTCATAAATGTTTTATTTCAAGGATAAGGTGGGGATGTGTCTGAAAAATCTAAAAAATAGGTTTTAGAAATTTTTGGGTCACTACATTAACCTTATCTTTTAGATTTAGCTCTTAGTTAAATAGTTTAACTTTTTTCATGTATTCTTGTATTATTATAATAATTGGTTATTAAACATAATACAAAATGCCGAGAGAACCGAAACTTCTTAATTGATGATATACCTATCATTATATAAATCATTTGACTGAACCTCAGATTTTTAGGAATACAATATCAATTAATAATTTCATATCTTTTAAAAACTCTTTTATGTCAATTTTGACACTATTTGGTATTTTGTTTTTGTTAAAGTCATAACATCTTGATTACTTAGAAAAAAATTCATTTAATCAACCCTAAAATGTCATATTAACCTATATAAATAGTGTAATTGATAAAAAGTCTCAAATTACATTTATTTTTATATTTATAATATCAATTATTTTAATATTTCATTAAAAAGGTAATTAATTCATCATCATTGTGTCATATATATATTTGATTATTTAAATGTCTAAAAATTATAAATAATATACCATTGTGTAGTAAATCTTATTATATTTCTAATGAATATTAATATTTGAATTTATATTATGTATAACCCTATATTAAAACATTTTTAGTTATGAAAATTTGAATTTAACACTTTTAATTCTTCTTTAAATTAAATAATAATAAATCTCCTAATCTAATCCAAATAGACCAAAATGATATTATTTTATTCTGAAGGATTTTTTGGTCGAATTAAACTTATCCAATAGAATTGGGACATGTTTTAGGGTAATTATAATATCATTTTACCTTTAATTAATCTATTTACTTTTAACCGTGGTAAATAAAAGTTAAAAGGTACTATTCACCAAAAATTATTTTTTCTTATTGAACAACCTTTTACTTACTATTATCAACTGTTTTAGTTGGATTTTTGAAATTCAATTCCCAAAAGCGGTAAAATTAAGTTTTATTCAAATTTGGAAATGCTCTTAGGTGGTAGGTAAAAGACAATACAAAGTTCAATAAAATTTTATAAATCTAATATTATTAAAAAATTACACCAATGAATTAAATTGAACATATATAGGTATTATGTGTCTATTATTACCTAAAATAAATTTAATTAAAATAAATAATTATTTAAATAAAAAGTTGGTTTTTAAGCAATAATGAAGTGTTTTTCACTATTCATTAAAAATTAAATGTTTTCAGAAAAATAACAAAAATACACCCTAAGATAATTTTGATATTAAAAATCCAAAAATTAAGTCCATTTTGAATGATAAAAATTATAAAATATCAAAAATTGGGTATTAATATTCATAACGGCTAGTTTCATTGGTTGTGGTGTATTTGAACTCGAAGTTACGTATAACCCAAGCTATTGTATTATTTAAAGAGAAGCGTATCATGGAAGCTTGGGGTGTTACATTCTCCCATCCTAAAATAAATTGTTTCCTTGAAATTTGAAATTGTTCTTCAAAAATAAAAGGTTGAAAATAGAAAATACCTTTGTGGAAACCCACATTGGAAATATGGTTAATAAAATTTAGTCTTAAAAATTGGGAAAGAGAAATGAAAAAGTCACGACCAAATAATGATTTTGATTAGGAGAACATTGGTGGAAATTTGAGACACATAATTGGAGGAAAAACATAAATATTTATATGGAGTGATTGAGTTCATCAATCACAAACAAGTGTAAAATTTGGCACCCCAAAGCCATCAATCAATAATGATTTAAAATATCATCGGTTCAACAAAACATAAGTTATTTAGATAAGACATTTTTGGTTTTAATATATCTTCCTTATTGTTTAATAATTAATTTATTCATAGAATAAGAGAAAAAAATATTCTTCATAGGTAGAGTTTAATCCTTTGACTATTTCCTACCACAAACACATCTTTCACTCCCAAATATAATAGAACTAAAAAATATTCTATTTATCCTAATTGTATAGGTTTCCAAATATAAACATATATAATTTAATAGAAGAAAAGTATTTTTTTTAATAATCAGGGACTTCTTGTAGGCTAATGGTTGGTGATAAAGCCTTGTCACACTTAGGTTTTCGGTTCTATTCTTGCAGCTTTTTCTGACGTGATGGGTTATCACCTAACCTGCAGGATGTCCTTTTTCTAAAACTATCGTATTTTAATATTCAAAAAATAATATTAAGAAATGTTTTAACCTTAATCCATACTATCCAAATTTCAACATAATCCATTACAACCTTTATAGTTATCCAAAAAACTTCTTTCCAAACACTCTCTAAATGATCTATAAATTCCAAAATCAATTGTAACATCAGATTCCCCAAATATTGTAAAGTTTCTCTTACTGTCACATACTAAAAATATGATTACCTTCTGTCATATTAAAACCTTAATGAAAAAAGTACTACAGTCCAATATGTATATATATATATCACATCCTTCTAATTACCAGAACAAGAATCTTGAGTCCAAAATCACAAATACCTTTATTATTCCACTTCAACTGTAGTAACAACATAAGATTGGGATTTCTCCCTTGGCCTTTTCTGAGGTATGATTCCTTGTAGATTAGGAAATTCATTTGAATAATGCCCAATTTCTCTACAATTGTAGCATTCAACATTGACAACCTCTTTCTTTCTTTTGTAATGATGAGCTTGGTGGCCTTTTTCAACACACTAGTAATAGATTCCCATTCCATCCATGCAAATATTGAGGTGTTTCTTCCCATATTTACCGCATGATAGATATTAAACTTTTCCCTTATTCCCCCTATTTCCATTTTCAGAGGTTCCAATAGATATATTCTTCTCTTTCTTTTATTTAATGTCATAAGACTTAGAGAATTCCTTTTCTGTATTGATATCACATGAGACTATGTCTTCTTACGATGAGAAGGATTATGATACTAATGATCGATGAAGAAATGGTATTAAACCATCAGAGAATCGATCATTTTTACACCTTGGGTTACATATATAATAAGAAGCATGCCTTCCAAACCTAGTAAAGTTAGCCTCATACTTTGCCACATTCTCATCATCCTTTTGCCTCAGACTCAAAAACCGACTTTCCATATCCGCTCGATGGTCACGAGGAAAGGATTTTTCTAAAAATATCTCTTTAAAAAACCCACATTCCATATTTGATACTTATTCATCTTTCTTTGTGTTCTGAATCAATGACCACTATTGATCTGCATATCTTGTGAGGCGATAAACTACTATGAAAACTTTTTCCCTTTCGATACTCCCCAAAGCAAGAAATATTTTCTCTACAGAACTTATCCACTGCTCAACTACCAATGGAGTTGTATCCCCATTGAATGTTGGTGGTTTTTGCCTCACGAAGCGGCCTAACATTGATCCTCCTCATTGTGGATCAGGTTGCTCAATACGGGTAAGGTTATTATTCATAACCTGAGTGAGTTGTCCCGGTATGGTGATAAGTTGATCAGCACCTGTTGCATCACGAACTCCACTATAATTATCTTGAGTAGGAGGGAAATACCTATATGGATTATGTGCATCGTTACTATTTCCATTACTTCTAGTAAATTCCATTTCAAAATAATGTCAAAAACTAGATTAGTTTATGAATCGAAAGACATAATTCCAAACTTGTAAAACACTTAACATAAATTGAACAATTTTGGGATATAATCCATAATCATAAAAAATGTTTCTTTTGTGTAGGTATATACTCATAAAAATTTCATAATGGTTTGTAAATAAAATTTTAATTATCCTAAGCATATCCCCAATGAGTGTCGTAACCAGGAGTGCAACAATGCCCGTTGTCGTGTACCATGATACCCCGGGTCAAGCCCGAAACTCCTTGTCTGTGTTTTCACTCCTAGGTACATCATTTCTAGAGCCACCTATACCTACTTGTATCTAGACAGGGATGTATTTCTTTGAAAACTCAAAAAATTAATATATTACCAAAATTATAGGAAATTGTTCTACACTAATTCTCAAATTCTATCTTAGGGTAACATACTCTAATCAGAGTTTTTCTAAATCTAGCTTTCATGGTTTGTACTAAAATTTCTTTGATACAAAATATAATGCCCCAAACATAGATGCCCAGTTCCAGTGTATTATATTAATAAATTGGCATGATTACAAGGAATTAAATCCCTAAAGACCGATTAGTTTAGTAGACTTGGAAGAACTAGATACATACATATGTTTTACATTACATTATAAAATGAAAAACAACAACAAAATTGTCTCCTTTGACCACATTAATTTCCCTTAGAATATCCCAAAAGGTCAATCATAATATACTTCGTCACATCTTAGGAAAAATAAAACATAGAAAGGGGTGACCTCAGATTCTTAGTAATGATAACAATATAGCGGAAAGTTTCATAAATAAGCATAAACAGTCAAGGAAATGTATAAGACTAAAACAAAAGCCTTTTAATCATCAATTTCATCATAATATGGAAAATATAAATCAAAATAATTCCATCTACATATTTACATGGACATTATAATAGTCGAATAATTGCATTCATTAACAATAGCAAATTTCATGTTGATGGAATGTAAAATGAAAGATTTCATAACCACATAGTTAAGGACTTGTTCCAAGAATACAAATAAGATTTTGGAAAGGAGTCATTCCAAGACACTAGTTTTTATAATGAGACCTACCGATGCATCTAGAAGCTATAGTAAGCTCCACCTATCAGTTTCTATGACCAATGTACATCTTATATGAAAATGATTAAACATAACATATACATTTGTATTAAACCTAGCATACAAATTGTTAATACACTAACCATAAACCATGAATGGTATAAAAATAAAACATCCACAACGGAACATATCATAGAACCTTATATACAATATGTAAGATTGAATCATATTAAATCAACTTCAATCAAGTGTCAATCCATAAAAGGATGTTGACATAGATGAAATCAAAAATCTTTGAGAGAAATAACACTTTCTATTTTGAAATCATTTAAAATTAACATAATTATAAAAGAAAACATTTATTTTGAAAATATTTTTATAAGTTTTTTAGGGAATCTTCGAAGGTTTTATAATGGTGAATAATAGTAGAACCTGTCGTATAAGTCAAAAAAACATTCTAAACATAATAAAGTACCTTGTTTGGAAAATGACAGAAGTATTCATTTATAAACATTTTATAAAAGGTCTTAAAATGGTATAAATTAATTTAACCCATATTATAGGTAATAGTATAAAAATATGAAATACATTTTTAAGAAAAATGGATGTGGATGATAAATAGGTCCTAGTAGATAATTACGTATAGACAACCTCGGATAATGAAGAGATTATAGAATTAAACATTACATTATAATATTCCTTGTCAGAGGGTATGTTAACCTCATTTATAATAGTTAAATCATTTTTATTAAATTATACAAGAATCATATACATTAATATTATATCATATATGATCTCTTAATATTGCTTTGTTAATAATATTTTAGTATTATCGTCGTTTCAGGTGTTAACTGATTCATTTTCTTCTATATGTTTTGTTACGTAAGTCATGTCTATTATGGATATGTTGTATTTGATTCATAACCAGAATGATATTAAGTTCTTTAAATAATATTTTTAATCATCCAATGAAATTTATTCTTGAATGGTAACGAGGTGGAAATGAATCTCATCGCATTCGTGGAGACGGTAATCCTTATGTACACACGAGCGACAATATCATTCTTTTGACATTAAAATCTTAAGTAAATGGACGGTATATCATATATAAAAAATAATTAACATGTTATATATATTATTTACAACAATTATACATCATTATTATACCCATCCAAATAATAATGTATTGAATAACAACTACACCATGACGTGGAGACAGTAAGCCGTACGTACGCATGTATGGTGACATTTCATTGATAGGATGGATAGAATAATGAATATGGTTGAAATTTTTTTATAATAACATCATATAATTTATAATATATTAGTGTTATTATTTTATAATGGAAACAACAAAGAAAGTGTAATTGGAAGAATAAAAGATCTTGAAAGAGGTGATTAAATATTTACCTCTTCTTCAGGTGATTCCTTTTGAGTCGATCAAAAGGAATAATTAGGTTGGATTTACGATCAAAATAATGCCTCTAGGATTAATTTAGGTAAGTTGGGAGGATATTTGGTCAGGTTTTGGCCGAGACAAATGGATTTGGAGGTGTGATTTTGAGAAAAGGGGAATATCCCTTTTATAAGAGAGGTGAGGGGCACCTTAGGAAAAGATTGAAATATTATTTTATAATAAAATAATTGTTTCCTTCCAATGGATAAAAATGATTTATTTTAAGGATAAGGGGGGATGGGTCGAAAACCTCTAGCCAATAGGTTTTAGACAGGTTTGGGTCACTATATTAACCTTATATTTTATATTTAACTATTTGTTAAATAGTTTAAGTTTTACCATGTATTCTTGTTTTATTATAATAATTGTTTAATAAACTTACTAAAAAATGAGAATAGGTCCTAAAGAGATCATTGATTATATAAATATCATTATATAAGTCATTTGGTCGAACCTTAGATTTTTTGGAATACTATATCAATTAATAATATATTATTTGATTAAAAAACTCTATTATGTCAATTTTGACACTATTTGGTATTTTGTTTTTGTTATAGTCATAACATTGTGATTACTTCAAAACAAAATTCATTGAATCAACCCTAATATGTCCTATTAACCTAGATAATTAGTTTAATTCATAAAAAGTCTCAAATTACATTTATTTGGATATTTATAATATCAATTATTTTAATATTTCATTAATAAGGTAATTTTTTCATCATCATTGTGTCATAAATATATTTAATTATTTAATGTCTAAAATTATATATAAAATTATATTATGTATTAAATCCTATTAGCTTTCTAATGAAAATTTATATTCTAATTTATATTATGTATAATCCTATATTAAAAATTTTTTAGTTACGAAAACTTGAATTTAACACTTTTAACTCTTCTTTAAATTAAATAATAATAAATGACCTAATCTAATCCAAATGAACCAAAAGGATCATATTTTATTCCTAAAGATGTTTTTGGTCGAATTACACTTATCCAATATAATTTGGAAATATGTTAGGGTATTTATAATATCATTTTTACCATTAATTATCCTATTTAGTTTAAATTGTTGTAAATAAAAGTTAAAAGTTACAATTCACCAAAAATTATTTCTATCATAGTGAACCACATTTTAGTTACTGTTCTCAAATGTGTCTCCTATATTTTTGAAATTAAATTCCCAAAAGCGGTAAAATTATATTTTACACAAATTTGCAAATGCTTCAAGGAGGTAGGTAAAAGGTGGTAAAAAGTTCTATAAAATTTTTATATCTAATATTATTATAAAATAAATACAATGAATTATATTTAACTTATATAGGTATTATGCATCTATTCTGACCTAAAATAAATTTAATTAAAATAAATAATTATTTAAATAAAAAGTAGGTTTTTAAACAATAATGCAGTGTTTTTCACTATTCAATAAAACTTGAATGTTTTCAGAAAAATACCAAAAATTCACCCTAAGTTAATTTTGATATCTGAAATCCAAAAATGAAGTCCATTTTGAAATATAGAAATTATAAAATTTCAAAAAGTGGGTATTACTATTCATAAAAGCTAGTTTGATTAGTTGTGGTGTTTTTGAACTCGAAGTTGCATACAACACAAGTTATTGTATTATTTTAATAGAAGTGTATCATGGAAGCTTGGGGTGTTACATTCTCCCCTCCTAAAATAAATTCCACCCTCACAATTTGAAATTATTCTTCGAAAATAAAATGTTGAAAATATAAAATACCTTTGTCGAAACCCATATCAGAAATAGGGTTAGTAAAATTTAGTCTTAATAAGTGGGAAACAGAAATCAAAAAGTCACCACCAATTTATGATCTTGATTAGGATAACATTGGTGGAAATTGAAGACACAAAATTGGAAGAAAACGTAAATTTTTATATAGAGTCATATATGTCATCATTCATAAACAAGTGTAAAATTGGGGGCCTCAAAACCATAAATCAATAAAGATTTAAAATATAATCAGTTCAAAAAAACATAAGATATTAGGATAACACATTTTTTGGTTTTAATATCTCTTCCCTATTGTTTATGAATTAATTTCTTCATATACTAAGAGAAAAAAAAACATTCTTGACAAGTAGAGTTTCATCCTTTAACAAATTCCTACAACAAAATCATCCTTCACTCTAAAAGATAGTAAAACGCAAAAATTTTCTAATAATAAAAATTTTATAGGGTTACAAATATAAACATATACCATTTCAAAGAATAAAAATATTTTTTAATAATCACGGACTTCATGTAGGCTAGTGGTCAGTGATAAAGCCTAGTCGCAATTTGGTTGTGGGATTCCTGTAGTGTTGTCTGACGTGATAGGTTAATGCCCAACCTGTGGGATGCCATTTTTCTAAAACTATGGTATTTAATATTCCTAAAATAATATTAAAAAATGTTTTAACCTTAATCCATACTATCCAATATTCTAATTAATCCATTCTAACCTTTATAGATATCCAAAATACTTCTATCCAAACACTCTCTAAAAGTTATCTAAATTCCAAAATCAATTGTAATATCAGATTCCCCAAACAATGTAATGTTTCCCTTATTATCACATACTAAAAATATGATTAACTTCTATCATATTAAAACATTAATGAAAAAAATTACTACAGTACAATCCTTATATATATATATTACATTCTTTTTATAACCAGAATATAATTTTTGAATCCAAAAACACAAATACTTTATTTATTCCACTTCAAATGCAGTAACAATAAAAGATTGGGATTGCTCCCTTGTCCTTTTCTGCTGTAAGTTTCCTAGGCTCTTATTACATTCATTTTCATAATGCCCAATTTCTCTACAATTATAGGATTCAACATTGATAGTTTATTTCTTTCCATTCTAATCACGAGCTTGGTGGCCTTTTTCGACACATAGGTAATAGACTCCTATTCCCTTCAGGAATGTACCAGGGTGTTTCTTCCCACATTTACCACATTATGGATATTAAACTTTTCCCTTCTTCCCCTATTTACATTTTCAATGTTTTCAGAAGATCTCTTCTTCTCTTGTTTTTCATTAATGTTATATGACATAGAGAATTAATTTTCTATATTGATAACACATAAGACTATATCTTCATTTGATGAGAAGGATTGTGATACTAATGATCAACGAAGAAAAAACTTTAACCCAAAAAAGAATCCATCATTATTACTCCTTGGGTTACATATATAATCAGCATCATGCCTTGAAAACCTTTTAATGTTAACCTCATACTTTGCGACATTCTCATCCTCCTTTTGCCTCAGAATCAAAAATTGTGTTTCCATATCTGCTCGATGCTCACGAGGAAAGTATTTTTCTAAAAAGATCAATTTAAACTCCCTCTATTCAATATCTTTTACTTCTTTATCTTTCTTTGTTTTTTTAATCAATGACCACCATTGATCTGCATCTCCTCTGAGGCGATAAACTGTCATGAAAACATTTTCCATTTCGCTACTCCCCAAATCATGAAATTGTTTTCTCAAAGGAACTTATACACTGCTTAGCTAAAAATGGATTTGAAGTCCCATTTAATGTTTCTGGTTGTTGCCTTATGAAGCGGTCTAACATTGATCCTCCACATTTTGAATCAGGGTGCTCCATATGGGTATGGTTATTATTCATAACCTGAGTGAGTTGTCCCGGTATGGTGATAAGCTGATCAGCACCAGTTGCATCACTAGCTCCACTATAATTATCTTGAGTAGGAGGGATATCCTTACATAGATTACGTTCATTGATACAATTTCAATTCCTTCCAATAAGCGCCATTTATAAACAATTTCAAAAACTAGATTAGTTTATGAATCGAAATAAATAATTCCATACTTGTAAAACACTTAACATAAATTGTACATTTTATGGATACAATCCATAATCATAAAAAATGTTTCCATTTTGGAGGTATATAATCATAGATATTTCATAGTGGATTGTAAATATAATGTGAATTATCCTAAGAATACCCCTCAGGTGGGTCGTAACCAAGAGTGCAACAATGCCCGTTGTCGTGTACCAGGATACCCTGGGTCAATCCCAGAACTCCTTGTCGGAGTTTTTACTCCTAGGTACATCTTTTCCAGAGCTGCCTCTACCTGCACATATCTAGACAGGGATGTATTTCTTGGAAAACTCACAAAATTTCTACATTACCAAAATTATAGGAAGTTCTTCTACACTAATCTTCAAATTCTATGTTCAATTAATATTCTCTAATCAGAGTTTTTCAAAATCTAGTATTCAAGGATTGTACTAAACTTCCCCTAATACCGACTGTAACACCCCGGACCCAGATGCATGGTTCTAGTAAAGTATTTTAAGACATTTTCAGGATTACAAGGAATCCATTACCAAAATACCGATCAGTTTACTAGCCTTGGAATAACTAGATACATTCATAAGTTTTACATTACATTATAGAATAAAAAACAAAAACAACATTGTCTCCTTTGACCACATTTATTTCCCTTATAATAACCCTATAGGTCAGTCATACCATACTTTTTCACATCCTGGGAAAAGTAAAACATAGAAATGGGTGAGCCCAGATTCTTAGTATGGATAACAATATAGCAGAAACATTCAAAAATAAACATAAACATTCAAAGCAATGTATAAGTCTAAAACAAAAGTTTTTTAAACATAAATTTAATAATAACATGTAAGATATAAATTAAAATAATTCCATATACCTATTCACATGGGCATTATACTAGTTGAATAATTGCAAGCAATATCAATAGCCAATTTCATGACGATGGAATGCAAAATGCGAGAATTCATAACCACATAGTCAATAACTTTTTACAATACTAAAAATAAGATTTTTTCAAGGACTTGTGCCAAGACACTAGTTTTTCTAATGAGACCAACCCATGCATCAAGAAGCTATATTGGGCTCCACCTGTCACTTACTATGTCCAATGCATTTCTCATATGAAAAGGACTAAACATAATATAAACATGCTTATTAAAACTTGCATACGAAATGTTAATACATTAACCATAAACCCTGAATTGTATAAATATAACACATCCACAATCAAACATATCAAAAAACCTTCAATAAAATATAGAAGATTTCATCATATTAAATAAACTTCAATCAAGTGTAAATCCATAAAAGGACGTTGACATTGATGAAATCAAAAATATTTTATAGAAATATCTCTTTCTATTTTGAAATCATTTAAAATTCACATAATTATAAAATAAAAAATTTATTTTACAAATATTTTTATAATCTTGTAACAGAAGCTTCAAAGGTGTCATAGCCGCAAAAAATAGCAGCACCCATCTTATAAGTTAAAAAAACATCCTTACCTTAATAAAGTACCTTGTTTTGAAAATGACAGAAATATTCCTTTATAAAACTTTTATCAAAATTAAAAAAATTGTATAAATCAATTTAACCCATACTATAGGTAATTGTAAAAAGATTGAAATACATTTTTAAGAAACACGAATGTGGATGATAAAGAGGTCCCAGTAGTTAATTACGTATTAATAACCTCGGATAATGAAGAGATTGTAGAATTAACCTTTACATTGTACTTTTCCTTGCGTGAGGGTATGTTAACCGCCTGTATAATAGTTAAATCATTTTTATTCAACTATAAAAGAACCATATACATAAATATGATATCATATATGATCTGTTAATATATCTTTGGTAATAATATTTTAGTATTATCGTCATTTCGGGTGTTAATTGATTCATTTTCCTTTATTTGTTTTGTTATGTAAGTCATGTCTATTATTGATTGGATGTATTTGATTCATATACAAAATGATATTAAGTTCTTTAAACATTATTTTTAATCATAAAATAGAAATTATTCTTGAATGGTAACGATGGGGAAATAAATCTCATCTCGTTTGTAGAGACGATAATCCGTATCTACACACGAACGACAATATCGTTCGGTTGATCTTAAAATATATAGTAAATTGATGGTATATCATATATAAAAAATAATTTACTTGTTATATCTAATATTTAAAACAATTATTAATCATTATTATACCCAGCCAAATAATAATGTATTGAATAACAACTACACCACGACGTGGAGACGGTAAGCCGTACGTACGCACGTATGGTGACATGTCATTCGAAGGATGCATAGAATAATGAATACGGTTGTACCATTTTTATAATAACATCATAGTTTGTAGAATACAGTGGTTTTATTATTTTAGAATGGAAACAACAAAGAAAGAGGAAGTGGAAGAAGAATATATCTTGGAAGAGGTGATGAAATATTTACCTCTTCATCGGGTTATTCCTTTTGTGTTGATGAAAATTGCTCCATATGTTGGCTTACTGATCAAACTAAGGCCTCTAGGTTGAATTGAGGAAAGTTGGGAGGATATTTTGGCAGGGTTTGGTAGACACAAATGGATTTGGATGTGTGATTTTGAGAAAAGGGGATGTTCCCTTTTATAAGAGAGGTGAGGGGCACCTTAAGAAAAGATTGAAGCATTATTCTATAATAACATAATTTTTTCTTTCTAATCACTCAAAAATGATTTATTTTGAGGATAAGGTGGGGATGGGTCGAAAACCTCACAACCAATAGGTTTTAGATAGGTTTGGGTCACTTTATTGACCTTATCATTTTGATTTAACTCTTAGTTAAATTGTTTATATTTTACTATGTACTCTTTTATTAATATAATAATTCGTTAATAAACATACTAAAAAATGCCAAGATAACCTAAAGTGATACATTGATTATATACCTATCATTATATAAGTCATTTGGCTGAACAATAGAGTTTTATGAATAATATATCAATTAATAATAAATATATTTTTTAAAACTCTTTTATGTCAATTTCGACACTATTTGGTATTTTGTTTTTGTTATAGTCATAACATCATGATTACTTCGAAATCAATTCATTGAATCAACCATAACATGTCATATTAACATAAATAATTAGTGTAATTCATAATAAGTCTAAAATTAGAATTATTTGGATATTTATAATATCAATTATTTTAATATTTCTTTAATAAGGTAATTAATGCATCATCATAGTGTCATAAATATATTTAATTATTTAATGTCTAAAAATTATAAATAAAATTCCATTAGGTAGTTAATATTATTATACTTATAATGAAAATTTATATTCGAATTTTTATTATGTATAACCCTATTTTAAAAAAAAATTAGTTATGAAAACTTGAATTTATCACTCATAACTCTTCTATAAATTAAATAATAATAAATGTCCTAATCTAATCTAAATGGACAAAAAGGATTATAATTTATTCGTAAAGTTTTTTTGGTAGAATTACACTTATCCGATAGAATTTGTGCATGTGTTAGGGTAATTATAATATCATTTTCACCTTTAATTACCCTACTTACTTTTAACCGTGGTAAATAAAAGATAAAAGTTACTATTCAAAAAAAATATTTTCATCTTATTGAACCATATTTTACTTACTGCAATCAACTGTTTCTCTTGGATTTTTGAAATTCAATACCAAAAAGCAGTAAAACTATGTGTTATGCAAATTTCGAATTGCTCTTAGGAGGTAGGTAAAAGACGGTAAAATGAAGAATAAAATTTTATATGTATAATATTATTATAAAATAACTCCAATGAATTACGTTGAAGTGATATAGGTATTATGTATCTATTATTCACAAACATAAACTTAATTAAAATAAATAATTATTTAAATAAAATGTCTGTTTTTAAATAATAATGTAGTGTTTTTCACAATTCATTAAAAAATGAATGTTTTCTATAAAATATCAAAAATTCACCCTAAGCTAATTTCGATATTAAAAATCCAAAAATGAAGTCCATTTTGAAAGATAAAAATTATAAAATATCAAAATGTGCGTATTACTATTCATAACGTCTAGTTTGATTGGTTGTGGTGTGTTTGAACTCGAAGTTGCGTACAACATGAGCTATTGTATTATTTAAAGAGATGTGTATCATGGATGCTTGGGGTGTTACATTCTCCCCTCCTAAAATAAAACACGTCCTCGCAATTTGAAATTATTCTTCGAAAATAAAAGGTTGAGAATAGAAAATACATTTGTGGAAACCCACATTGGAAATAGGGTTAATAAAATTTAGTCTTAATAAGAGGGAAAGAGAAATGAAAAAGTCACCACCCAATTGTGATCTCGAATAAAAAAACATTGGTGGAAATTTGAGACACATAATGGTGGAAAAACATAAATATTTATATGGAGTGATTAGGGTCATAAATCACAAAAAAAGTGTAAAATTGGGGGCCTCAAAGACATCAATGAACGTTGATTTAAAATATCATCAATTCAACAAAACATAATGTATTAGTATAAAACATTTTTGGTTTTATGATCTCTTCCCTATTGTTTAAGATTTAGATACTTCATAGAATAAGTGAAAAAAATATACTTGACATGTAGGGTTTCATCCTTTAACTAATTCCTACCACAAACTCATCTTTCACTCCAAAAGATAATTGAACTCAAAAGTATTCTATTTATCCTAATCGTATAGGGTTACAAATATAATCATATACCATTTAAAAGAAGAAAACTATTTTTTTAATAATCATGGACTTCCTGTAGGCTATTGGTTGGTGAAAAATACTAGTCTCACTATGGTTGTGGGTTCGATTACTACATCTTTTTCTGACGTGATGGGCTATAGCCCAACCTGTAGGATGTCCTTTTTCTAAATCTATAGTATTATAATATTACAAAAATAATATGTAGAAATGTTTTAAACTTAAGCCATACTATCTGAAGTTCAACTTAATCCATTCCAACCTTTATAGTTATCCAATATACTTCTATCCAAACTCTCTCTAAAATGACTTTAAATTCCAAAATCAATTGTAATATCAGATTCCCCAAACAACATAAAGTTTCTCTTATTGTCACATACTAAAAATATGATTACCTTCAATATATTAAAACCTTAATGAAAACAAAAAGTAATACAATATAATACTTATATATATATATCACATTCTTCTTATAACCAGATTATAAATCTTGAGTCCAAAAACACAAATACATTAATTATTCCACTTCAACTATAGTAAAAACATAATATTGGGATTTATCCCTTGGCCTTTTCTAAGGTTAGTTTCCTTGGCGCTTAGCACATTCATTTTCATAATGCCCAATTACTGTACAATTTTAGCATTCAACATTGACAACCTCTTTCTTTCCTTTTCATTCATGAACTTGGTGGCCTTTTTCAACACACTTGTAACAAACTCTCATTCCCTTCGGGCAAGTACCAGGGTGTTTCTTCCAACATTAACTACATGATGGATATTCAAATTTTCCCTTCTTCCCCATATTTTCATTTTCAGAGTTTTTAGCAGATATCTTCTTCTCTTGATTTTATTTATTGTCATAAGACGTAGAGAATTATTTTTCTGTCTTGATAGCACATGAGACTATATAATCGTACGATGAGAAGGATTGTGATACTTCTGCTCAAAGAAGAAATGGTTTTAACCCATAAAATAATCAATCAGTCTTACTCCTTGGGTTACATATATAACCTGCATCATGCCTTTATAACATTGTAAAGTTAGCCTCAAACTTTGCGACATTCTCATCCTCTTTTTGACTTGGACTCAAAAATCGTCTTTCCATATCTGCACAATGGTCATGAGGAATGTATTTTTCTAAAAATATATCTTTAAACTCCCTCCATTCCATATTTGATACTTATTCATCTTTCTTTGTGTTTTGAATAAATGGACACCATTGATCTGCATCTCCTGTGAGGCGATAAAATACTGTGAAAACTTTTTCCCATTCACAACTCCCTAAAGAATGAAATATTTTCTCTATGGAACTTATCCACTGCTCAGCTAAAAATGGTTTTTTAGTCCCATTGATTGTTGGTGGTTGTTGCCTCATGAATCAGTTTAACATTGATCCACCACATTGTGGATCAGGGTGCTCCATACGGGTATGGTTATTATTCATAACTCGAGTGAGTTTTCCCTGTATGGTGATAAACTGATCAGCACCTGTTGCATCACCAACTCCACTGTAGTTATCTTGAGTAGGTAGGAAATACCTTCATGGATTATGCAAATTGATTCAATTTCCATTCCATCCACCATGCGCCATTTCTAAACAATGTCAAAAAATAGATTAGTTTAAGAATTGAAATACATAATTCCAAACTTGTAAAACACTTTACATAAATTGAACAGTTTATGGATATAAACCATAATCATAAAAAAAATTCTTTGAGTTGGTTTATACTCATAAATCATTCATAATGGTTTCCAAAAAAATTTGAATTATCCTAAGTGTATCCCCTAAGAGTGTCGAAACTAGGAGTGCAGCAAGGCCCGTTGTTGTGTACCAGGATACCCCAGGTCAAGCCTAAAACATCTTGTCAGAGTTTTCACTTCTAGGTACATCTGTAATAGACCCTCCCTTACCTTCTTGTTTCCACACATGGATTTATTTCTTATAAAACTAACAAAATTTATACATTACTAAAATTATTAGAAGTTCTTCTACACTAATCCTCAAAGTATATCTTTGGGTAAAGTTATGTAATCAGAGTTTTCCTAAATCTAGCTTCCAAGTTTTGTACTAAACTTCTTATGATACCAACTTTAATGCCCCAACCCTAGAATCCCGATGCCCGTGCATTATTTTAATACAATGGCACGATTACAATGAATCGAATCCCAAAACACTAATCAGTTTATTATCCTTGGAAGTACTAGATACATAAATATGTTTTATGTTACATTATAAAATGATAAACAACAACAAAATTGACTCCTTTAGCAACATTAATTTCCCTTATAATTTCCTTGTATGTCAGTCATAATATACTTCTTCACGTCCTAGGAAAAATAAAACATAGGAAGGGGTGAGCTCAGATGCTCAGTGAAGATAACAATATATCAGAAACATTCATAAATAAGCATTAACATTCAAGAAAATGTATAAGACTAAAACAAAAGATTTTTAAACTTAAATTTCATCATAATATGGAAAATATAAATCAAAATAATTACATATACTTATTCACATGGACATTATACTAGTCGAATAATTTCATGCAACATCAATAACCAATTTCATAATGATGGAATGCATAATGCCACACTTCATAACCACATAGTCAATGACTTTTACCAAGAATACAAATAATATTTTATCAAGGCCTTATGCCAAGATAGTAGTTTGTGTCATGAGACGTTCCAATGCATCAAGGAGATATAGCAGGCTCCACCCGTCACTTACTATGTCCAATGCATTCCTCATATGAAAAGGATTAAACATAACATAAAAATTTGTATTAAAACTAGAATATGAAATGTTAATAAATTACCTATAAACCCCGAATGGTATAAAAATAACACATCCACAATCTAACATATCACAAAACCATAAATACAATATGGAAGATTTCATCATATTAAATCAACTTCAATCAACTGTAAATCCATAAAAGGATGTTGGCAAAGATGAAATCAAAAATCATTGAGAGAAATATATCGTTCTATTTTGAAATCATTTAATATTTACATAATTATAAAACTAAACATTTATTTTGAAAATATTCTTATAATATTGTATGGGATGCTTCGAAGGTGTTATAATAGCAAAATATAGCAGCACCCACTATATTAGTTAAAAAATCATTCTTACTATAATAAAGTACCTTGTTTGGAAAAATAAAGAAATATTCCTTTATAAACATTTTATAAAAATTCAAATAAATGTATAAATGAATTTAACCCATAGTCTAGGTAATAGAAAAAAAATTGAAATACATTTTTAAGAAACACATATGTGGATGATAAAGAGGCCCCAATAGATAATTACATATAAACAACCTCGGATAATGAAGAGATTGTAGAATTAACCCTTACCTTGTTATTTTCCAGGTTCGAGGGTATGTTAAACTCCTTTATAATAGTTTAATAATTGTTATTAAATTATACAAGAACCATATACTTAAATATTATATCATATATGATCTCCTAATATTGCTCTGTTAATAATATTTTAGTATTATCGTCATTTCAGGTGTTAACTGATTAGTTTTCCTTTACATGTTTTGTTATATAAAAAATGTTTATTATGGATAGTATGTATTTGATTCATATCCATAATTATATTAAGTTCATTAAAAATTATTTTTAATCATCAAATGAAAATTATTCTTGAACGGTAACTATGGGGAAATGAATCTCATCGCGTTCGTGGAGACGGTAATCTGTACGTACGCACAATCGACAATATCATTATTTTGATATTAAAATACTAAGTAAATGGATGGTATATCATATATAAATAATCAATAACAAGTTTTATCTATTATTTACAACAATTATACATCATTATTGTACCCATCCAAATAATAATGTATTGAATAAAAACTACACCACAACGTGGAGACGGAAAGCTGTACGTACACACGTATGGTGACATTTCATTCATAGGATGGATATAATTATGTATATGGTTGTAAAATATTTATAATAACATCATAGTATGTAGAAGATACTAGTTTTATTATTTTAGAATGGAAACAAAAAAGAAAGAGGAAGTGGAAGAAGAAAAGATCTTGAAAGAGGTGATGAAATATTTAACTCTTCTTCGGGTGATTCCTTTTGAGTTGATCAAAAGGGCTCGTTAGGATGACTTTATAATCAAATTAAGGCATCTATATTGAATTGAGGTAAGTTGGGAGGATATTTGGGAAGGTTTTGTCTGAGACAAATGGCTATGGAGGTGTTATTTTGAGAGAAGATGAAGTTCCCTTTTATAAGAGAGGTGACAGGCACCTTAGGAAAAGATTGATATATTATTTTCTAATAAAATAATCGTCGGTTTCAAATTGTTCCAAACTGATTTATTTCAATGATATGGTGGGGATGGGTCGAGAACCTCTCAACCAATAGGTTTTAGATCGGTTTATGTCATTATATTAACCTTATCTCTTAGATTTAATGTTTAGTTAATTAGTTTAACATTTACCTTGTATTCTTGTATTATTATAATAATTGTTTAATAAACTTACTATAAAATTCCCATAGAACCTCAAGTGGTTCAATAATGATATAACAGTCATTATAAAATTCATTTAACTGATCCTTAGATTTTTAGGAATCCTATATCAATTGATAATATAATATTTCTTTTTAAAAACTCCTTTATGTCAATTTTGACACTATTTGGTATTTTGTTTTGGTTAAAGTCATAATAGAAAGATTACTTTGAAAAAACTTCATTTAATCAACCCTAAAATGTCATATTAACCTCTAAAATTAATTTAATTCATAAAATGTTTCAAATTACATTTATTTGGATATTTATAATATCAATTATTTTTATTTATCGTTAATATGGTAATTACTGCATCATCATTATGTCATAAATAAATTAAATTATTTAATGTCTAAAAATTATAAATAAAATACCATTAGGTAGGAGATCATTTTATCTTTCTAATGAATATTTATAGTCGAATGTATATTGTAGAGACCCAAAGCCTGACGTACATGGTCATTAGAGTACTTTTGCAGAATACTTATTACATAACAAAAATAGACACACAAGGACCATAATAGTTTAGTGTCTTTGGAAACTCGGAATATAATCTTCTAATCATGGTGAAAGATCATAAAAATCTCCCATAAAGATCTTCCCCTTTTTTTCTTACCTAAAACCATTCTTTATATCCTGGGGAAAAGAAAACATAAAAGGGGTGAGCTCAAATGCCCAGTAAGGGTAAACATAGAGAACATAAAACAATCCATAAACATTTGAATGCAAAAACGTGAACATAAAATCTAAACATAAAAACCTTGAGGAAAGAAATGATTCTTGGAAGTATGTAAGGAATATATCATAAGGGAACATCAATCATGATAAAATATAAAGGGAATAAAACATGTAATTGTAAAAAAACATTAATCACATGATATGATTTCCATAGTAGCCAAGGCATTGCTGCCAAGACCATCACAGTGGAGAAAGTCCCTTTCTGAATCGAGTTCACACCTCATTTCAGTCCTGTAACACTAAACCGGATAACATACCATTCCAGCCATGTCTATCTAATGAGATATAAATCTTTACCCAATGCATTGGAAGGAGATATAGGTCCCAAACATCTCATAATGAAATCATTCTTACTTATGCCACAAAATAAACATACATCATTCATAATAACCCAATAAATAAAATGGGTTTTATAAACATCATCACATCATCACATAATCCATATAAAATTAAAGGATATCATTTCATAATAAGTAAAGTGAAACCATGTAAATCATAGAGACTTTATACTTTAAACACACACATATGAAATAATTCCTTCTTATATGGAAAATTGTTTTGATAAAACACTTGAGATGAATTCTTGAGGAACATATCCATTCTTTTCCAAAACCATTTTATTTTCACAAAATGCCATGAAATTTTAAAGGAAAATGATTTTGTTGAAAATAATTATTAAATATTGTAGATGAAGCATCATGAAAATAAGGCATTATAAAACCATAAATTTTTTTTCACGCCATATAAGTTAAAAATAACATTTTCCCAATACTTTTGTCAGAAAAGTCAAAAAAGTACCTCATATGGTAAAAAAATATTCCTTACACACCTTCTGGTAAAAGTCAAAAAGGGTAAAAATGACAATAAACATACATAAAAACACTTTTATAAAACATATACATGGATGATAACAATAACCCCAGTAAATACTTACGTATAAGCAATCTCGGATAAAAATGATATTTGCAAAATTATCCCTTACCTTAGGTTTGATATGCTTCATACGTATCCAAAACTCCTGTATAATGATTTAAATAATTTCCTTGACTTATTAAAGAATCATATTCATTGTTATTATGTCATATATGGTTCACTTATGACTTTATATTACCCGTTCTTTTGTAAATTCATGTTAAAGTATCATTTTGGGTAAAATCGTTTCATTTTTCGTTCGTGTTTTAACTTGTAATTATTCATATGATTACTTAGATCATGATTACTTTCATCCAAAATGTAAAATATGATTTATATATAATATATATTCAGAATAAACATATATATATTAGATCGATAAATGGAAAGAAATACACCGTTCATGGAGACGGTAGGCCGTACGTATGCATGACTGATGTTTTTGTTTCCTTATTGAATTGAATGAAATTAATTAGATGGAATACATATATATATACAGAAATCCAGTATCATTATTATGTCATATATTTCCTGATTACCTATTATATATACTTTATAATCATTCCTGAATGGTTAATCGTTGAGAATGAATCTCATCGCATCGTGGAGACGGTAGTCCGTACGTACGCACGAGCGATGATATTGTTCCCATAATTATTGAATTTAATTGGAGTGGATGATACAATATATCAGAATAATTATGATGTTATATTAACTGTGTATAGTTATTCTTTACACCATTATACCAATCCAAGTAAGGTGGTGTTGGAAAAATATATTACACCACGGCGTGGAGACGGTATTCCGTACGTACGCACGCGCGGTGATATCGTTTTACGTAGGATGGATAGATGGTGATATAGTGTTTTTTTCATACATATAATAAAATATCAGTATATTAGTGATACTGATGTTATTACTTCATAATGAAACAACTAAAGAAGAAGAAGTAGAAGAAGAAATAAAGTTGAAACAATCGGTAACAGATATTACCTCTTCCTTCGACACGCCTTTTTGAAACCTCCTCTTAGGGCACTAAGAATGGTCTTTGAAGAAGAAAATAACCTATAGGATGTTTCAAAGAAAGTGGAGAAGATAAATTGGCATGGGTTGGCTGAGATTTAAGGCTCATAGTGGTGTGAGGAAGAGAGGGAGGAGGTGCCCTTTATAAGGGAGGAGAGGGGCACCTTTGGAATAACTAAAAATATTATTTTATCATAAAGACATATTCGGTTTTTAATAGCTCAAAATTGAGTTATTTAGAAGCTGAGGTGGGGATGGGTCGAAATCCTCTCATCCAATAGAATTTATATAAGTTTAGGTTTCTATTTTAACCTTATCATTTAGATTTAACTTTAATTTAAATAATTTTTATTTTACCATGTCTTCTTGTTTTCTTACACTATAAGGTTAATAAACATACTATAACAAGCCAAAGAAACCCCAAGTTGTTTATTATTAATATATATATCCTTATCTAAGTCATTTGGCCAAACCTTAGATTTTTAGGAATAAAATAACAACTAATAATATAATATTTTTTTTAGAAACTATTAAATGTCAATTTTGACACAATTTGGTAATTGATTTTTCTGAAAATCATAACAGAATGATTAGTTCGAAAAAAGTTAACTAAATCAATACTAACATGTCATATTAACCTATAATATTAGTTTAACTCATAAAAAGTCTCAAATTAAATTTATTTGGGTATTTATAACATCAATTATGTCAATATTTCATTAATAAGATGATTACTACATCATCATTGTGTCATAAATAAAATAAATTATTTAATTTCTAAAAATTATAAATAAAATACCATTATGTATGAAATCTTTTTATCTTTCTAATGAATATTTATAGTCGAATTTATCTTATGTATAACAATATATTAAAAATTATTTAGTTATTAAACATTGATTTTAACTATTTTAACCCATTCTTTAAATAAATTAATAATAAATGTCCTAATCTAATCCAAGTGGGCCAAAATGGTAATATTTTATTCCTAAGGTTGTTTTTGGTCAAATTAAACTTATCCAATATAATTAGCACATGTGTTAGGGTAATAGTAATATCATTTTTACCCTTAATTACCCTATTTACTTTTTTCCAGGGTAAAAAAAGTAAAAAGTTACTATTCACCAAAAATAATTTTCATCTCAGTGAACCACATTTTAGTCCTTGATATTAACCATGTCTTTTGGATTTTCGAAATTCTACTCTCAGAAGCAGTAAAATTTTTTTTTTTTTGAATTTGCAAATTCTCCTAGGAGGTGGGTAAAAGACGGTGAAAAGTTCAATAAAATTTTTATATATCTAATATGTCTCCAATGAATTAAATTGAACATATATAGGTATTATGTATCAATTTTGACCTAAAATAAATTTAAATAAAATATATAATTATTTAAATAAAAAGTCGGGTTTTGAAAGATGAAATTTATGAATTTTTAAAAAGTGGTTATTACTATTCATAACGGCTAGTTTTAATAATATATTAATAGCATATCGTTGTTTATTGAAACTCAGTATTGCGTAAAACACACCCTATCGTAGAAGGTCGTGATTGCGTGTAATTCAAGACAAGTCAGGGATGTGTGTAGTGAAAGCTCCTTTTAGTGTAGCGTACAACACAAGAAATTAATAAAATTAAAAATAATATTTTTCATAAAATCTCGGGGTGTTAAATTCTACCCCCCTTAAAATGAATTTCGCCCTCGAAATTTGTCGGGGTTATAAATGGTTTACTACTCGAAAGATTCTTTAATAGAAACCCACATTGTAAAAAAGAATACCAAATCCAATCTTTAAAATCTAAAGTATGAAACGTAACGGTTACCCAAATTAACTAATCATTGGGTTTCCACATAGGAGAACATAGGTGAAAATATGGATATGGAAGATAAATCTAACCATCATGTTCTGATGGAGAGTGATAGAGAACATGGCTATGAAAAATCCATCAATCAGAAAGCCATAAATTTGTGATGATCTAAGGTACCATCTTATTCATCAGATATAAGAGCACTAGGACAAAATTTTTGGTTTTCAATATCATTTCCCTAAAGTTGAAAATTTTGAATTAGAAGAAATAATTTCTTGGTTTTGGTACAATCTCCCAGTTTTTCGTGCTTTGAATAATTTCCACTTTATATCCTAAATAAATGAAGTTGAATTTGTTATTCATGAAGTGTGAGCAGATCATGTGATAGAATGATGGGTCATTCCATCTGTCTCAAACAAAAAGTTTGCAAAAGTTATCAAATATACTTAAGTCCATATATAGTGGATTAATCATATATGATTCCAAAAATGGACTTATACTTCATCTATCATACTTCTTAATAAAATAAATCTACTTTCTACTAACAAGGGTCTTCCTGTAGGCCAGTGGTAGGTGATAAAGGCCAGTCGCACTTCGGTTGTGGGTTTGATTCCCACAGCCATGTCCGACGCGATGCGCTGTCGCCCATCCTTTAGGTTGTCCTTTTTTTTGAAAAATATATTATTATAACTTTCCATTAATAATATTGAAAAATTTCTAGCCTTAACCAATACTATCTTATGTCCAGCATAATCCATTCCATTCTATAGGCTTATCCAAAATACTACTGTCCAATATCATATTATAGTGAAAATGATTACCAATGAGTTCATATAACAAGAATGTTAATACCATCGTTGATCCCCATATATCATAAGATATGCCTTGTTGGTCATATTCCAAAAATTCAAAGGCCTTAATCATGTATTGTCTTGAAAAAAATTAATACCCATTGAACCTTAGTGAAAACATGGATGCAGTTAAAAGTTAACACATTCCACATACCAAAATCCTCAAAATTCTATATACTCAAACCATGATATCAATTATTCCTTATATCAATCATGAGATCATGAATACTATCAAAAATTTCATTTGCTCCTTATCCATTCATTATGTGCATATCATCTACTTTCCAAAATATTTGAATCACTTTTCAGGGTTACCGGTACCATAAAATTATTGAAAATCACAATAGAAAAATACAAAAATATTCTAATACACCATAAAATTACCTCAATAACATTATTCTTGAATACCAATACATAAACACTTCAATCCATCCTCTTCAATGATTTTCCTGGAATATGTCCTTCCTTGATTTAGAAGTATCTTTTTAGGTCAGGGCATTGAGTTGAGTAATGCCAATGTTCTCCACAAATAAGACATTGAAATCCATAACAGTTTGTCACTCTATATCCCTTTTCTCCACACAGATAACATCGGTCCCTCCATTTGAGGTATTCCTCAAGGTTCTTCTTCCCTTCTTTAGAAATCTCAATCTCCCATTCCTTATGCTCCTCAACATGCAAACATGCATAAAATTCTATCTTCCTCTTATTTGATCAATTAGACATACCACTAAATTTCACCTTGTTAATAATATATCGCGATGACTGATTCGGCATAATCCCAATATCTTTCTCTCTAGGAATTACACAATTTTGTTTCTCATAGTCACCAATTTGTCAATTGGATTCCATGTTAACCGAATTACATCTGGTTCCCTCCATTGACTAAAACACAAAAATAATTCTGTGAGAGACAAAACCATACAAGGAAAATAACATAATCAAGGGGGAGTACCGTCGACATATAACATCGTAGGTTTAATTCTAATATCATTACCGTAATTCTAGGACTATAACCTATACTTATACTTAACCTTAGGGACATCCCTAGACATACCTTAGAAATATCTCTAGGGATCTCACTATAGTTTTCGCATCCTAGTTTCCAAAGGTTGACTAATCCTTTCCTCTGATACCAACCGTAGAGACCCAAACCTTGACGTACATGGACATTACATTACTTTTCCGGAATACATAGTACATAACAAAAATAGACACACAAGGACTGTAATAGTTTACTGTCTTTGGAAACTCGGAATATAATCTTCTAATCATGGTGAAAGATCTTCAACATCTCCCATAAAGATCTTCCCTTTTTTTCCTTACCTAAAAACTTTCATTATCTCCTTCGAAAAGAAAACATAAAAGAGGTGAGCTCAAATTCCCAGTAAGGGTAAACAACGAAAACATAAAACAATCCATAAACATTTGAATGCAAAAACTTTAACATAAAATCTAAAGATCAAAATCATGAGCAAAGACATGAATCTTTGAAGTACGTAAGGCATATATCATAAGGGAACATCAATCATGAAAAAATATCATGGGAATAAAACATGTAATTGTGGAAAAACATTAAGCACATGATATGATTTCCATAGTAGCCAATGCATTGCTGCCAAGACCATCTTAGTGGACAAAGTCCCTTTCTGAATCGAGTTCACTCCTCATTTCAATCTTGTAACACTGAACCAGATTAACTTACCGTTCCGGCCATGTCTGTCTCATTAGATATAAATCTTTAACCAATGCATTGGAGGGAGATATAGGTCCCACCCATCTCATAATGAAATCATTATTACTTATGCCACAACATAAACATACATCATTCATAATAACCCAATAAATAAAATGGGTTTCATAAAAATCATTCCATCATCACATAATCCATATAAAATTAATGGATATCATTTCATAATAAGAAAAGTGAAAACATGTAAATCATAGAGACTTTATACTTGAAACATAAACATATGAAATAATTCCTTCTTATATGGAAAATGGTTTTGATAAAACACTTGAAATGAATTCTTGAGGAAAATATCATTTCTTTTCCAAAACCATTTTCTTTTCACAAAATGACATGAAATTTTAAAAGAAAAGGATTTTGTTTAAAATAATTATTAAATATTGTAGAGAAAGCTTCATGAAAATAAGGCACTATAAAACCTTAAAAATTTGTTCATGGCGTTTAAGTTAAAAATAACATTTTCCCCATACTTTTGTCAGAAAAGTCAAAAAGTACCTCACATGGTAAAAAAAATATTCCTTAAATACCATGTGGTAAAAGTAAAAATGGGTAAAAAGGACATTAAATATACATAAAAACACTTTTATAAAACATGTACATGGATGATAACAATAACCCCAGTAAATACATACGTATAAGCAATCTCGGATAAAAATGATATTTGAAAAATTATCCCTTACGTTAGGTCTGATATGTTTCGTACGTATCCAAAACTCATGTATAAATATTTAAATAATGACATTGACTTATTACAGAATCATATTCATTGTTATTATATCATATATGGTTTACTTATGACTTTATATTACCCATTCTTTTGTAAATTCATGTTAAAGTATCATTTTGGGTAAAATCGTTTCATTTGACGTTCCTTTTTTAACTTGTAATTATTCATATGATTACATAGATCATGATTACATACATCCATAATTTAAATCATGATTTATATATAATATATATTCAGAATATACATATATATATATTAGATCGATAAATGGAAATAAATACACTATTCATGGAGACTGTAGGCCGTACAAAAGCATTAACGCTGTTTTCGTTTCCTTATTGAATAGAATGGAATTAATTTGATGACATACATATATATATATATATAGAAATACAGTATCATTATTATTTCATATATTTCATTATTACTTATTATATATACTTTATAATCATTCATGAATGGTTAATCATTGAGAATGAATCTCATCACGTCGTGGAGACGGTAGTCCGTACGTACGCACGAGTGAGGATATCATTCCCATAATTATTCAATTTAATTGGAGTGGATAATATAATATATCATAATCAGTATTATGTTATAATAACTATTTATAGTTATTCTTTACACCATTATACCCATCCAAGTAAGGTGGTGTTGGAAAAACAGATTACACCACGGCGTGGAGACGGTATTCCGTACGTACGCACGCGTGGTGATTTCGTTTTTCGTAGGATGGGTAGATGGTGAGATAGGGTAGTTTCATACTTATAATAACATATTATTATATGAGATATACTTTTTTTATTACTTCATAATGAAACAACTAAATTAGAAGAAGTAGAAGAAGTATTAATGTTGAAAGAATCGGTAATGGATATTACCTCTTCTTTGGACATGCCTTTTTGAAACCTCCTCTTAGGGCACTAAGATAGGTCTTTGAAGAATAACCGAACCTCTAGGATGTTTCTAGGGATGTTTAGAAGAGAAATTGGAAGGTTTTGGCCGAGCATGAAGGCTCAAAGTGGTGTGAGGAAGAGAGGGAGGAGGTGCCCTTTTATAAGGGAGGAGAGGGGCCCCTTTGGAATAACTAAAAATATTATTTTATTATAAAGTCATATTCGGTTTTTAATATCTCCAAATTGAGTTATTTGGAAGCCAAGGTTGGGATGGGTCGCAATACTCTCATCCAATATAATTTAGATAAGTTTAGGTTTCTATTTTAACCTTATCATTTAGATTTAACTTTATGTTAAATAATTTTTCTTTTACCGTGTCTTCTTGTTTTCTTACAATATAAGGTTAATAAACATACTAAAACAAGACAAAAGAACCCCAAGTTGTTTATTTTTAATATATATAACCTTATCTAAGTCATTTGGCCGAACCATATATTTTTAGGAATAAATTAACTATTAATAATGTAATATTTGTTTTAAAAACTATTTTATGTCAATTTTGACACTATTTGGTAATTGATTTTTCTGAAAACCATAAAAGAATGATTAGTTTTAAAAAATTTAACTAAATCAATAATAACATGTAATATTAACCTATAAAATTAGTTTAATTCATAAAAAGTCTCAAATTACATTTATTTGGGTATTTATAACATCAGTTATGTAAATATTTCATTAATAAGATAATTACTACATCATCATTGTGTCATAAATAAATTAACTTATTTATGTTCTAAAAATTATAAATAAAATACCATTATGTATGAAACCGTTTTATCTTTTTAATGAATATTTATAGTCTAATTTATCTTATTTATAACCCTATATTAAAAATGATTTAGTTATTAAACATTGATTATAACTATTTTAACCCTTCTTTAAATAAATTAATAATAAATGTCCTAATCTAATCCATGTGGGACTAAAGGGTCATATTTTATTCCTAAGGTTGTTTTTGGTCTAATTACACTTATCCAATATAATTAGGACATGTGTATTGTAATAATAATATCATTGTTACCCTTAATTACCCATTTTACTTTTAACCGTGGTAACAAAAGTAAAAAGTTACTCTTCACCAAAAATTATTTTCATCTCATTGAACCACATTTTATTCCTTGATATTAACCGTGTCTCTCGTATTTTAGAAATTACACTCAAAGAAGCGGTAAAATTATGTTTTATGTGAATTTTCAAATTCTCATAGGAGGTGTGTAAAAGACGGTGAAAAGTTCAATAAAAGTTTTATTTATCTAAAATGACTCCAATGAATTAAATAGAACTTATATAGGTATTATGTATAAATTTTGACCTAAAATAAATTTAAATAAAATAAATAATTATTTAAATAAAAATTCGGTATTTGAATAGTAACCTAGTGTTTTCACTATTCATCAAAAATAGAAGGTTTTCAAAAAAATACCAAAATTTCACCCTAGGCTAATTTCGAAATTCTGAATCAAAAAGTGAAGTCCATTTTGAAATATGAAATTTAAAAAATTTCAAAAATAGTTTATTACTATTCATAACAGCTGGTTTTAAAAATATTTTAATAGCATATCGTTGTTTAGTGAAACTCAGTATTTCGTACAACACACGCTATCGTAGAAGGTCGTGATTGCGTGTAATGCAAGGAAAGTCAGGGATGTGTGTAGTGCAAGTTCCTTTTTGTGTAGCATACAACACTAGACATCAATAAAATTTAAAAAATATTTTTCATAAAATCTCAGGGTGTTACATATATTATTTATAGCCTTATATTAAAAATGTTTTAGTTATGAAAATAAGAATTTGACACTTTTAACTCTTCTTTAAATTAACTAATAATAAATATCATAATCTAATACAAGTGGACCAAAAGGATCATATTTTATTCCTACAACTGTTTTTGGCCGAATTACACTTATCCAATAGAATTAGGACACGTGTTAGGGTAATTATAATATAATTTTCACCTTTAATTACCCTATTTACTTTTCACCGTGGTAAATAAAAGTCAAAACTTACAATTCCCAAAAAATTATTTTCATCTTATTAAACCACATTTTACTTAATGTTATTAACCATGTCCCTCATATTTTTGAAATTCAATTCCCGAAAGTGGTAAAATTATGTTTTATGCAATTTTGCAAATGCTCCTAGGAGATAGGTAATAAACGGTAAGAAGTTCAATAAAATTTTATATATCTAATATTATTATAAAATGACTCCAATGAATTACATTGAAATTATATAGGTATTATATATCTATTCTGACCAAAAATTAATTTAAATAAATTAAATAATTATTTAAATAAAAAGTCAGTTTTTAAACAATAACACTATATTTTTTACTATTCTTTAAAAATTGAAACATTTCAGAGAAATTCCAAAAATTCACCCAAAGGTAATTTCGATATTCCTAATCAAAAAATGAAGTCCATTTTGAAATGTAAAATTTAAAAAAATTAAAAAATTGGGTATTAATATTCATAACGGCTAGTTTGATTGGTAGTGGTGTGTTTGAACTAAATGTTGCGTACACCAAAATCTATTGTATTACTCAAAGAGAAGCATACCGTGGAAGCTTGGGGTGTCACATTTTTAATCATCCGATTTTTCAATTTCTGGTAATCCACACATATCCTGAGAGTTTTGTGAACATTTTTCTTAAAAGGACCAGTGAACCCCACAAAGAAGTATTGGGTCAATTGAAATCCATTTCCTCTAAATCCTCTAGCTGCATCTTGATCTCTTTCAACTATATCATATCAATATTGTAAAGAGGAATGGATATCAGTGAAACTCATTCCACCAACTTGATAGAGAACTCTACATCTATCCTAAGAGGTAATATTGAAAAATATTTAGGAAAAATTTCCCAGAAATGATAAACCACTAAAGGGAAATCTGTTTGACTAGTTCCCTAGTCATCCAGATATAAAATCGAAATCTGAAATTTCATCATGCCCAACCCATGATGCTCTGGTCCATCATTGCTTTCCTTGACATCCCAATCAAACATATGAATGTTCTCTCTACCCTATTGTAATGTCAAGCTCACCCTATGAAGATAAAAGTCATCAAAAGCTTGAAAGGGTACCATCCAGTCCATCCCACAAATGATATGAAAGTTATCTATCTCAAGGAAATAGAGGTTCCATACGAAGTGTCACCCACCAATATCAATGGGGGAACTCACTAAACAGACACACATTTTCCATTTTATTTTACAATTGAGTTTCTAGCATCATGATGCCATTAGATGTATAAACACATAGCCCAAGTATTTCTGCAATGAGCACATATATAAAACCATTCGAAGCCCCTCTATGAAAAAGTAATGAAGATAAACAGTGGATACTAGAATAGTACTTCTAACATTAGATGATCTGGGATCCTACTCCTCATGGGTATATTACGCTGTGTTTGATTTGCCTATAACATGACCCTATGACACTTCTTGGATACCGTGAGTTGATTCACTCTAATATCACTATATTTTTGTGGTCTGAATACCATGGCCACAAGCCCCACCTGATCCTAACAAGCCTGATGTACCCCATATCCCTTCCTGATGATAAGATAATGACCCTGCTCTTGAATATGAAATCGATGCATAACCTCTCTCACTGGATGTTAGTTAAATCATTCTACAGAATCAATATGGATGTACCGTCATTACAAAAGATTAGCATTTGACTAGGATCCTCATATAATGTGGCCTTGTATGTCCAAGACTACCATACTGGTAGGACCACACCTGGATACCTAAATATTTTTTTGGTTGTTGGTATCACCATTTGGATTCTCTATATGATTCTTCACAATGTCATTCGGTAAAACACAAAACCATGGTACCAAACCACCCTGGCCCACACCTCTATTTTCCCTCAGGTTACACTATGTGATCATCATCTAATTCACTATCCAATATAAATTTTCAACCAAAATACATTTATGTACAATCAAATATCATACCTGATACCATCCTCGAATCGCGTAGCATTTGAAAGCTCATCACCCTAGTAAATTGGTTCAATGTGATGGATCTCATTAAAATTGGCTAGATAATTCATCACTAATAAAGTTCCCTTCTCCAGATTTAATAACTCCTGGGCTCTATCGGCCCACAACATCTCGGGATATAAATATTCGTAGAAGGCCGTGTGAAAATACCTCCAGGAAATTTATTTATAAGAATCCATATAGGTGATAACATCTCACTATCTCTTGGTGGAATCACAAAACATGTACATAGAAAGTTTGAACCTCCTATCAAGAGGCATCTCTAGATGCTCAATGATAGAAATCATGGCCTCAGGCCAGGAATCCAGACCTATGGACTACCGTCCCCTAAAAATGATTGATTATGATACAACTATAACTCAAACATCAACTCTTTTATAGTTGAGGTAGGCCACAGTGCTCCCTGAATAGAAAGTATGAGCATCATAAATTATTTATAGAATACTGACTCATCACCTATATCTGGTATAGTAGCAAGTTCCATAGTTGGTACCACTGGAGGGTCCATTGTTATCCAATGACCTACCTCCTCCATAGTATGATCATATCCATCCTCCTGGTGTAAAAATGTAGGTCTTCATGGTGGTATGACTCTACAATGCCAAACACATGCCTCCACTCATGATCATTATCATGTTTTTCAATTAAAAAGTAACATTATTTAATTTGGATAGGTAAAAAGTTCCCTCTATAAGAACAGGTCCAACTTCCTACTCCATGAATCGAGAATGGACGACGTACCTATCAATTATTAGCAAGATAAACTACCAAAATCCCACTACTGAAGTTGGGTCTTGTTAGGTTCTATTCTATAAGAATCTCATGTTTCTATTTAATTTTACGTCAAATAAAACATTCATTTTAATTTTTCCATTTCACAGGAATTCATTTCCATTTATCATTTTAATTCAATCTGATTTCACATTTTAATCACAGTTTAGTTTGATGAATGAATCGTGGTCTGCCAAATTCTGATCTATTAAGTCCCATACTCCATAGAGGACAAATGTTGGATTCCAATCAATCCATACGATAACATATCTCAACATACCTATCACAAAACTATGAATATCTATCATAGAATCTATCATAACAACATGAAATAAGTAATTATCCCTAGATGTAATAGAAAAATGTATTGTATGTGATTTCTCTCTAGTGACTAATACGATGCATGAGATGGAATACCCTCACATCATCATGTATCAACCAAAATATAACCCATAATAATATCAATAATAATAATAGAAATCAAGTGAATCACCCAATAGTGAAATCAAATAAACAGTAATTTTAAAAATATAGAAAATAGAAGTTTAATTCGATGCAATTTGTCTTTTTCTAGTACACATGGTCGCTACGCCAAGGCATAGCTCATTAACAAATTTTTATTCCATCCAACCCCTTTCTATTATCACCAAATATTAAAAAACCATAAAAAATTTTCATATACCACTTTGAATTGTCCTAGAGCCGGATTCCACTCAACAGTTCCTCGAGGCCAGTTTGGCTCATGGAATCAAGCACATCTCTGCAAATTCTAGAGGATTCCGACTAGAAGTGAGGGCCTAGGTGTGTTAGTGGGGAGACAATACCTCATCTATAAAGTGTAGTATAGTAGATTACGAATATCATTCTATTTTACGAATTAAAAAAATTATCACATTGATGTAAACACGGAAGACTGATAAATAAACCATACATGAAGTAATGTCATAACCAAAAATGATGATACATGGAAAATTTCATTAATAAATAATCCAAAACATGTATACATGGAAAATATTCAATAAAGATAGCAAAATAACAAAAATAATACAAAAGGTAACCTAGTAGCATTACAAGCCTCGTCTTGGTCTCATCCTACCCTTCTCTTCCATAGCTATCGAGTACATGTAGGAGGGGTCTTTCTCATATCATTACCAAAAATCTTATAATCTATTTGTTTCCAAAAAGGTGACCCAAATAGTGTGTGAGAAATAATACCTGTAGGAAACCACCAAGGTTCTGTGCCAATCTATTAGTGATTATATAAAACAAATTGTCATAAATATGTAATGTAGTAAGCAGGGAAGTACTAACAAGTAAACATCCTTTGTGTGGAGGTATTATTTTTATATTTATTTCATTTAATCAATTCAATCCCATTGAATTTATAGGTATTGAGATCTACCACAATCCTAGAATCCATCTTATAGTCTGAATCACAGTAGATGCTTCTACAGGCCATCTAAAGATGTATAATTCTTAACGAAATCCATGATTTTTTTTCTAGATTGGCTGACATGTCATAATTGTCATTTTGATCTTTAATTTAGTTTAGAACTTGAGTCCATTCGTGACATTCCTATGTTGTCATTAAATTATTAGTCATGGTGTAATTCAACCAACACCCTACATGCCTATCAATATCAAGCCTCTAAGGAATCCGGTATCCATCAAGGTGAGGTATAACATCACCGCCAATCAAGTTTGTCCTTAGCATTCCACCAAGGGAGCCCGAGGATCACCCACGTCTTATATATTTAATTCCCATTAAGTCCATCCATGTAATTATAATATGAATCCATGTATAACATGTCTTATAAGTCAGGATATCAAGATTTTATACATGGTATACTCCATTAGGATCCATGAATAATCCTTGGAATAAGCATGGTTTATAGAAATTGAGTCCATCCATTGAATTTTAATATGAACTGATGTATCACCCAAGGCTCTCAACCATTTAATCAATTCAATAATTATTTATTAAATTTCATTTAACATTATAATGTAAAAACCAATGACATACAAGTACATATCACCTCAAAAGGTGTTCCAAGCATTGGCCAACCTCATAAGGCATGGCCTTTCAATTAATCACATGGAAATTTTCAATATAGTAAGTATATCATGCATAACATGATATTACATAGATTAGATATCAGTTAACTAAAATGGGAAAAAAGTATAACAATATTACCAATCTTAATCAACCCATTAAATAACATAATTTCCACATAACAAACATGGGAGAATTATTTAAGGAAACTCAAGAATAATCATGCCAAACCAGGATAAGGGCCAAGTAACATCCTCACTAATCCCTTCCCATTCAATACCTTTAATTTTCAATTCATTATACAAATCATCAATTGAAAATTTATTCTTCATTATCAATCAAATTTAAATATCCCATATAAAATGCGAAAATGGAACACCAACGGTGTCCAATGGAAAAATCCATCAAAGGCCTATTTTATAAACAACACCCATTGGAGTGGTTCACATGAAAGGTATTCAACCTACAATAACATAAATAAATATATTTAATCATATAGAACATTACTAGAAAATATATGGATTTAATTTCATTTCAAACAAAACCTAAAAATTAGGTGTGTAGCACGACATCATATATAAATGATGAAAATTGAATGACACCACATTCCTTATGTTGGAGCTAGAAAAATCATCAAGTATCAGATCATGATTTGACATAGATCAGAAGAAATATATAGAAAGGATGTATAATGTGAAAATAGGGAATATGATCCTAAATTCAAACATTATAGTTGATAGCCCGAAAAATGGATAATGGCTAAAAATAAATTATGATCTTATCAATTTGAATTTGACATGATAGGCAGGCTTCGAATCTAACATCAGATGGAAGATTTATCACAAAATCTTCCCTAGGAACCAAGGGGGATCCCCCAAGGTCATTAGATGCTATGAAGGAGTAGAAAATATTATTTATGATTAAAACAGAATTTTACTTTAATTAAATATATTTAAATTCCAAAAAATGGAATGGTCGCACGGTTTAGGTGCACAATCTAGAAAACCATGCCCTGATGATTTAGAAAATCCTATATCATATGGACATCGTGCATGATTTACATTCCTAGTATAAAAACATTTCAGAAACCATGTGATAAACCAATTTCATATTCTGCTAAAATTGCATACCTGGCCACATGGTTTTGTGGTCCATACTACATAATTTACTCAAACTATGTGGCCTATAAACCCCCACAATCCAGAAATTCATGGATTAAAAAACCTGTTTGGCCTTCCCCATATGATTATTAATAACCATGGGCCAAGAAAAATCACCCCAAAATTCTAATTTTGGGCTTCGAATGATCCTCATACATCCCCTCACACATCCATTACATGAACTGGCATACATAAAAGTTCACATTTATGTAATTAAACTGAGAATTGAAGGAAAACAAGACATCCATACCTCAAAGATGAACTGGGTTCTAACACAGGCGGTGCACCATTCTCCAATAACTATATACAAATAATATATAAAAATAGAACAAAAAACCAATTGAATAATAAATTTAATAATTAAATAATAAATACATCATGTAGAATCTAAGACACATGATGAGTCCCAAGATTATGTGGTGGTCCCTATAATGTATGATTTTCAAAATGACACATTTCCACCCCTAAATTCAATTAATTAAAATTTAAAACATGTAAAATGAAACTCATTCTTAAAAAAATATTAATGAAAATGAATAGACTCACCATTTCAGCCTCATTGGACCAATATACAACTTACTCATTCCACCTACAAATGAGAAATCCACTCTAGACTTTGTCCAGAATGTCTAGGGCACCCATATTTGGTATGCAGGGCTCACTATTAACTCTAAATTTTTGATATGTTCACATTTTTTGATATTTGGACATATACAGTTGGCGAAACTAATTGGGTAACAATCAAATATAATTATATGTAAGGAATAAATTATCACAAATGTAATTGTTTTTTAAACATAGTTAAGTAACTAAAATGATCAACTTACCTGAACTTAACTCTATATCTAATCTAATGTGTCATTGGGGAATAAATCCCAGTCACATATAGAAGATGAAAATATTTTTGGGTTGCATATGATATGACACGACTTGTGAATAATGTTGGGTAGCGAGTCCCATAGGATGGTATGTCTCAAGAAATTATATCTCAAGGCGTATTTCAGAATTCCATAATAAAATACCATGACCAGGGTATCAATTATGAGAGGGGGAAGTGTTCGAGTTTGATAAAACTAAAAAACATCTCATACATAATTAGAGATATGTGAATATATTTGTTTTATTCCTAATAAAAACACATTTATTTTCATTAATAAATCAACCCATAGACACAAATGGATCTACTGAATGATGTGGATCTGGTAACTTTTCCCCAGACATGTCTTTAGTCAAAGAAAGAATTAGCAAAAAAAATGATTCTTTTCCTATTACAATTCTATATAATGTGAACTACAATGGACTCATCTAATTTTTATTATTTTTTCACAATTTTATCAAATATAAAGTGGTGGATGGATCAAAACACATATTTTGGAAAATATTTGATATTTTATTATTTCATAACATTGAAATACCATAAAATTTATAAAGATTCAAGACCCATTCATTTGATTCATAAAATTAATAAATTCATAAAGTTTGAGTTTCTCAACACTAGGAAATAAGAAGTGTGGAATATTTCTTTCCACTACCAACAATTAAATATTTTCATTATCATATACTGTAGAAGAGGATTCTACACGAATGAAAATAAAATATGATTTATTATATCATAAATAGGAATAATACTTATACTGGTTGAATATTATAGGAAATTAAATAAATTTCATTCCAAGGGGACGACTCAAGTTGAACTAGAGACACATATTTCATCTAAATTACATGTTGATAGCATTATAATACAAATAATATTTATAGAAATATTTTCCTATAATTCAGGTAAAGTTATTATAAGGGACATGTAAATATACAATATGAAGAAAGATGAAATAAAATGTGGATATTGACACAAGCTTTTTCTCAAACAACATTTTGGATTTAAAGAACCATATAGAATATTGCAGAACTATAAGGGGGATGTCACATTAAATTTATCATGTGAAAGAATAAAATTCTCACAGATCTACATTGGGAGGTTGATAAATCTAATGGAGATACTTTGGGTCAAAAGTATGTGGAATGAATTGCGGTTTATTCTATCCAACCCATTTTGATTCATTCCTCATTCATCCCCTTTACTTTTATTCACTTTCCATTCATTCCACTTCATCTAACCATCCATTTTTAGGAGTATTTGTAGGCTATATAGGAATAAGGGGATGAGCTACATGATAGATTGTAATTTTTTACTAGATATTTATATATATATTTTATTATGTACTAGGAACTCTATTTTGGGGTAAATGGGATTTAATTCACTTCTTTTTTCATGTTAATTGAAAAATTAAAATATTTTATTCAATATTTTGTTCTCAAAAATAAAATAGAATTAGTACTAGATAATAAAATTTATGGTGAGGGTGATGGAGATAGAGTAGAAAACTAAATATTTGAAAAGGTTTTGATTAATGTATTTTTTTAATGGGATTTGTATGTAATATAGTGGGAATATAGTCATAAAAAATTAATTAACAACTTCCTATAAGGAAAATTCAGAAATTATTGGAACTTGTGACCTTATGAGTATGTCCACTAATAACATATGGTAACACTTTATGAAATTTCTGATGTCGATAAAAATGTTTATTATAAATTCATTTGATATAAATCAGAAGGTTAATTTCTCTTGAGATTACCATATTTATATATTATGAAATCAAATCTCAATTTTTTACCATTATAAAAACTCATTTTCACACTCACACAATTAATAAAAACTCCAAAAAAATTTAAATTCAAATCATAATTCCCAAGAACATCATAATTAATTATTATTTTTCATTATTTTTAGATAAGTAAATCAATACTCTAATCAATATAAAATACTCTTGGATATAGACATGTCCTTAATAGATATTGTGATACTAATACCTTATAGACATATAGGATTTTTTTATTTTAAAAATAAATAAATATATCATGAAAAAATCACTATATGTAGGGATAAGAGGGGTTAAAATTGATACAAAGAAATATTTTAATGAAAACGTGAAGAAATACAGGTGTTGATACTATGGGATCTATTATGAGAGATTGATTCATTACATAAATAATGAAATTCTAGAACCACCTTCATATTATTAAGTGAAATAAAAGAAATACATAGGGAAATATGAGACACATTATAAGAGAATTCATCCACTCTACAATGTATATGATTTTTTAGAGGGATCATCATGGCTTATCTTAGAGGTGGAAAGGAGACCTCAATCAAGATATTATTTTGGTATTTCAAGGGAACATCGAATAATGAAATCAATTTGTTTTATAAAATGGGATTCATTCATAGTAAACATATATTTTCCCTATAGAAAAAAAATACTGTAATTATTTTGGAACATTTTTAGAAAAATTCAATCTGAATTATCATGGAATGAATAAATAATATATGACTTAATTCAAACAAATAAAATCCACATCCATTAAACTCAAGGAGGATTTTCTGGAATAGATAAATGTTTTGACCAATTTTCTCAAAATACCCATGTATGGGTCCCAGACATAGAAATCTCTATAGATAAGATGAATAGATAGAAGAGTGAAAGGGATAAAGGATGATTGAAAGTTAGTTACAATTTTTATCTTATGTATTGTGTTATGGAAATTACTATATGTAATAGTAATGAAATAGAGGAAAAATGTACCAAAATTTTAAAAAATGAGTTATTGAGTTAGAAAGAATATATAATGTAATTTATGAAATTAAATAACATTCTATTAGAAGAGATGTTAAGGAAGAGAACTATAAATTAAGTAGTAGAAAAAATAATGAATTTGAAAACATTTATTGATCATGGCATAGAAGAAAATGGAAATATATTATCTTTTAAAAATTTATAAATGAAAATAAACTAATGGGGGAATATCATTCATATATTAAAAGATATATTTTATATGAAAAATGGGAAATTTAATTTTTAAATATGAAAAGACAAAAAGGATACATTTTCTCTTCAAAAGGTCCAAAATAATTGAAAATTGACGCCTACCTCCAGGATTTCCTCAAAATCTAAGGAAAATATTTTGTATAAGATACAATTTTTTACATGGATTTTCTATTAAAATAAGATATTGATGTTGAAAGAACTAAAAATAAGTGAAAAAATTACATACCTGAGGGGGGATTATATGAAAAAAAATATGTGATTGATTTGGACAGAAAGGTAGTATAATGAAACTTTTTTGTTTAAGATCCACTTGTTTTCCCACAAATAAAGTTACAACATCGCATGGAATATTGATGAACACATGAATGAAGGAAGAAAACTAAGAAATTTTAAACAGGGACCCTTGGGTGGAAAACAAATCATTTTACTTTTAGATTACTATTTTAATTATTTTTGTCATTGATATGATCACTCATCCCACTAAGTGTGTCCTATTATTTAAAATTTAAGGTCACTAAAAATAGAACAAATGAATTTTGTTATAGAGACACATGTCGCATGTAAATACCACAAAGGAATTAGCATATTCCACCCAACCATTATATCTCACCTTCCAAATACATTTTTTTAAATAATTAAATACATTAGACATATAGTCCCCAAATCCAAAAAAACATTAGTGCCCCTATTCACCATGGTTCTTAGTGGAAATAGATGTTCTTATAAAATATGTATTTTTGAGAGAATATGGGATGCACTTACACATCAAAAAAACTGAAAGTTTTCATACATGGGATAAAAAACTAGAGCCTATGATTTTGTTGTAGCCTCTAATGGTAATTAATTAATTCAAGGCCATTAATCAAACCCTACAATAATATAATGTTGATTTTTTTATATAATTAATAGTTGTATATTTTTTCTCTCATAAACATGGAATTTCCTGCAACACTGATCTACCCAGCACCATAAAACGAAATAAATATTTTTCAAATTATGTATGTCCTAAAAAATTTAGAAAATTTAAAATATTTAAATTTAAACATGAAAATAAATCTATCGCATTTATTTTTTAGAATCCCCATAATACATTTTTGTTCAAGAATCAAATTTCTAAACTGGTCAATAATGATAAGAGTAAATATATACATATATCGACATCCTTGGTTTCTTCAACCAATATTTAACAAAACATAGTTAAAAATTCATATAAAAATAATTATTTATAATTAAAAAATTTATATATACTATTTCAAATTCATTTTATTCTCCCACTAAATATAATCCATAGATCCCAACCATCCCCATGAAATTCCACTATATCAATCATCTTTATCCTTTCAATGATTTGGGAAGTAAGGAGAACAATGGCTTGAGAAGTGTAATGTAGTTATTTCTTATTAATGGAAATATAATTTTAAATAAAATACACTTGTACATAAATAAATATATAAAAATATATTTTACCGAGAAAAATTTGTCTTACCTTCATGATTATTTTTCTTATTTCACCTTAAAAGCTAATGCGACCGAGAAAAGAAATGGTACTATTAAAAATTAGCCTATTCCTCCAACCATTTGTATAATTGGAATTTTAGTTGATGTTTTGTAAAGTCATGGACCCTCCGAGTCCATTACATTTCCAAAATATGGTGTTTGGGATGTCCTAGACCCCATCAGTGAGTCAGGAGGGCGTTGGTGTCAGTGGAAAGGTGTCACTATGGTGTCACCAAATGGTGCCATGGGGGGGGGGGGGTTGTAGGGGTTTACTTCCCCTAGATTTCTCGTATCTAATATTTTAAATTTTATAACCTATTTTTTAATTTTAATGCCATTTAAGCCCATAAAACATATCTTAAATCCTCTATCAGTGGAGTGATCATGTGTCACACCTTATCCTTAGTCACGTTTTTTAGTGTATCCCCTCTAACATGATTTCTCCATTTAATGATTATTCATCATGTCAGTTGGTTTATATTCCCAGTCTCAAAGGAGAATTATTAATCTAAATGAATTCCATGGTGTATAACTTCCCAACTACAGGGTGAATCCACCATCCGCCTTTTAATGTGGTTTGAGATTTCATATCCTGTTACTCTAGAATCAGACCTTTTAACCCACCCAGATCTTCTCTCCCTTGGTCTGTTATTTCCCTCAGGATGCACTTGAATTCCTTCCTAATGAGACAAGTTGTTCTCCTATGATGGATCTATTCCCTCTCAACCCTTGTGGAGTTTTTACTACTTCTTGCATGACCACATTTCTTGGTGTGAGGAGGAAACATTCGATCCTTGATCAACCAAGTAGTGTTTTCTTTCGTCTCTCTTTACTGTGTATCATGTGGGGCATGTGGGATTACATTTCCTCATGGAATGGATGAAACAAAGACTAAACAACAAAAATAAATGTAATTTTAATTAATGAATGGGTGCATTTTTTGGTAATGATGTTGTACTCTTTATCATCGCTTATATTTTGTGAATTGTATAGTCTTATGCCCACTTAAAATAGTGGTCTTTGGTGTTCCTTTATTTCACACTAATAAACCTATTCTTTTTACATTAATGTGTGATTTAATGGCTATAACATGGATACTGGTTAATCATGTAAATTTGGTTGATATAATGGATTCCAAATGAATAAGAATCCTTGTGTGATCACCCCGATTAACCAAACAGAAGAAACTTAATGAATGGTGTGGAAAGATCTAGAAACATCCTTGCTCTATTCTGGTAATATGTGTTGTTTCTCTCATTGATTCTTGTGGGGTGATGTGGATGGGGTTCATATATCTTGTTGTTCAGTTTTTGTTTTGTGGATCTGTGAAATATGTTGGGGATTGATTTGTTTCACGTACATTGAGGGATCGTATAGATCCCTTTTGGTATTGTTACTTTATAAGAGAACCTAGTGTGAATTCTTAAATTATTATTTGGCTATTTTTTTCAACAATTCAGTTATTTTTTTGTTTTGTGGTAATTTCTATTAGTTTCCCCATATTGAATGAATACATAAATAGAATCACTTGAACATGATTAAAAGAATTGTTTCAACGGGTAACTATTTTCCAAGAATGGGTTGTGCTCTGGTTGTGACAGTTGCGTTTTTTCCATGAATGAATAGTATTGAGGGTGTTTGTGTAACAGATAGTTTCAGAACCCTTAGGTTTGTATGAGTTTTTGATTACCTATATGTAAATATTTTAGTTTTTTTGTTTCTTATGTGCACCCCAACCAAGTTGAGCACATCCGGTCGAACACCCCCAATTCACAGGGGAAGGTTTTTTTCCAAACAATCATATGAGTTGATGGTTACTTTCTCCTTTTTTTCTCCCTCTCCTGGGTTTCCCAAGACACTTTGGGTAGGCTATGATGTCCTGATGTCCATTATGTCCCAAGATTATTTAGAAAGGGTATGTTGTGGTGGTTGGCCCAGGTTTGTGCTGGAACGTTTATTTCCCAAGTGTCTTTGGGATGAGGTTCAGTTGTCTTCAGGCGTGGAGGTAATTGTTCTGGGCCATGGTTCTATGGACTTGGTTACATATGTTTGTGGTAGCCCAATTTTTTGTGGGTGGGAGGCGTGGTTGTGATGGCCCAGGAGTCTTTGTGTTGGAGACATGGTGGTGATGGCCCATAAGGTTGTCGTTGGGGTGGTAGTGGCACTATAGTGAAAATGGTGGCGGAGGTCTGATGCTTAGGATGTCTTCAGTATCCTATGGGAAACAAGTGTGGGGTACCCAAATATCGATGTTCTATTACTATAACTTTACCAGACATTCATTATTTGGAGAGTGTTCCTTTGTGAGGCCGGGTGGGTAGTTCCCCATACTAGGTGTTTTGGCTACCTCAACATTATCACGGGGCATTGAAATTCCTCCCCACTTGTACATGATAACTTTTGGTTTTCCCTACTGAGTATACTTGTGTGATCACCCTACATATATAAAACTATTTTCAGGTTTCCAGGAGGACTTTGAGAACAATGACATAATTTACTAGCTTTGACATCGTGATAGTATTCATTTCTTTTTTCTTTCATTTGGTACTTTTCATATGATTTTTCTTGTAACTCGTAGTACTTTATTTTGAACATGCATGTGGAAAACGGGTTTTTGGCATAATTTTACTTTTTGTTATTGGAGTTTTTTGATATTTAACATCTTATCTCCCGATATTTTTCAATGAAAATGGTAATTCCTTCCATATTAATTGTAATTTTATACCATTGGTGCTAGTCTTCACTGTAGGAACTTTTAAAGGTGGGACTCAGGGTGTCATTATCTCTCCATCAACTTCAAGATGGAAGGGTCTGGAAGTTCATTGATTCTTATCTCATCTTGGTGAAGGATAGTCATGATATAATGGTATCAAATTTGATGGTTGAGAGATAAGATGGAGTTATGGGTTAGGCATAGTTTGGATCGCTTGGGATGGTAGGGTATCTGTGTTAGGAAATCTTGGTGTGTGAAATTGGCCATGGAATACCGGCTAGGACATGAGATTTGAGAGGCCCCTATGATCCGATGCAAGGACTCTGGGCCTACCGAACAACTAGGTGAGTCTACTCTAATTACAGGGTAGAAACCCTAGGAAAGGTAGATGCATCATAATTACTTTTGTTCTTCTTTGTCTTTGGTGTTTTGGGGAATTAAAAATAAATAAAAAGTTTAAGAAAAATTCAAAAGTAATCTTCTACACTACTAGGGCTTAGACATTTCCTTGTTTTCCTTACAGCTATAAAACGCAGATGACGTCTACGAGAAGGGAACAGAATAGGGACCTAGGAGGCTGATTTGGCTCATTAGCAGAGGGATTATCAAGAGGAGGAATAGGACCACTACTAGAAGATGCTTGGTGCATTTCAGCGACAGACCCTCGGGAAGTACAAGGGAAGCATCTCAGACAAGGAGATGGATGGAAGGATTGAGGAGCTGGGGATATCTTTCAGCTTCATTGGTGCTCCAAAAGAGTACTGTTTTCCTCTTGATGTAAGGAAGATGCAGGGAGTGACATGTTTGTGGTGAAAACTCTATCTCGTGGAGAAGAGTGAGGTTGAGGCTTCACAGACTGACTTTAATAAGGAGTTCCGGGTGGAATTCCTTTCTTCCAAGATGATGGATGAGAAGAGGAAAGAGCTACTCTCCCTCCATCAAGGGAGTATTATGGTGACTTATTTGAGGATCATGTTCAAGGATCTCCTCTCTTTCACTCAGACCTCTTCCCAGATGAGGATTCATGGCTAAGATGCTTAGAGGAGGCTCTCTAAACCTCCCTCCAGTCTGCTTTTACAACATTCACTCTATCGACATACTTAGAGGTTTAGAAGAAGGTTGAAGTGGTAGAGAGGATTCACTTGCTGGGATGTGTTCTATGGGAGGGGAGTCATTGGAGCTCATTGAAGGGGAAGGTTGTCAGTTGTAAGCCTTTATCATTTGGGACTTCATGGTTTCAACCGACCGAGAGAAGGCCTCTTTAGTTCCAGTTTCGGTATCCCAATCCACATCCATTCTCTATGGGACTAGGACTGATATGATTTAAATGTGGTAGCTGTGAGAACCATTAGAACCAGTGCCCAGATCGAGTTCGATACAGTGGATGCGGGAAGGTACAACCCCCACCTCAATAGTAGAAATTTCCATCCACGACCTTTCAGCAGTTGTAGTAGGTACATCGATATCCCACTCCTCCAAGAGAAGACGTTATAGAAGGAGCCCAGCCTCAGGGAACTACTCAGAGGCCTCGTCTACGGCATGGTCATAAAGGCGACTAGCAACCGAGGCGTGGAGGATCTTGGTGTGGGCAGTTGCATGCCATAGAGGCAGCAGTTCTAGCAGGTTCAGAGGTCGTTCGAGGTACGATCAGCTTATTTAGTAATGTTGCACGTGTCTTGTTTGAATCAAAAGATTCACACTCCTTTGTTTCACTGAGTCTATCCAATAATATTAGTTTATACATAGAGAGACTTCCCATGACCTAGGTATTGAGTACTCCAATCTGAGGTCAGACCAACTTGTGTAATGTTTTCCGGGGATGTAGACTAATGTTGGGGCCACATTTGTGGAGTGTGGATCTTATTTTTCTACAGATACAGCCATATGATGTAATTTTAGGCATTGATTGTAAGTTCCTTGTCTATTCCATTATTGAATATTTATGAATCATGATTTTGTTTTATGATATGGGTGGTCATAGTGTAACTTTATTTTGTGAGTGGGGTTTCTAGTAGGGATGTCGACGAGGAGAGACCATTCTTTCCTTATTAGCTGAGGTGCTAGGGGAGTGGATGGAACACATCGTGGTGTCCACAGATCATAAGAGATTGAGTTATATCTTCTCCCAACATGACCTAAAATTGTAGTAGTAGATGTGGATGGAGTTTCTCTAGGACTACCACTTTAAGATTTCCTACACAGTAGTAAAGGGGAAATTAGTGGCTGATTCCTTGAGCAGGAAGTTGCAGAAGGATGTGGTTCGAGAATGAGTAGATTCTTGGAAGGCGAAAGAGGAGTTGGATACCATACCCGTAGATGAAAAATGTGGAGGATGTAGAGGATATCTATTCCAAATGATGGATCAGTCTTCCTTGGAACTACAGGTGAAGGAATTTCAATGTGGGGATAAAGAGGTTGAAGTGATGTGAGATCATGTCAGCCAGGGAAATGTTCTAGAAGGAAGGTTATAAGATGGTCAAAATCAGTTGTTATTTCATGGTAATCTGTTTTTCCCAGTGGAAATGCATGATAGAGTTCTCAGTGAGTTCCACAACACAGCCCTGACAGTACACCCAAGAGTTTTCAAGATGTTCTGGGGCTTGTAGGGTCAGTTTTGGTGGCCTGGGGTGAAGTGGGTAGTGGCAGAGTTTGTGGAAAGTGCCTCATGTGTCAGCAGTTGAAGGCTGAACAACATATCCCAAGAGGTCTGTTGCAGCCTTTAAATGTCCCTGAGTGTAAGTGGGACAACATTTCCATGGATTTCATCATGGTACAACCCCTGGTTCAAGGAGGTTGGGATGTTATCTGGGTAGTGGTGGAGCTACTGATGAAATCAGATCACTTCTTGAAAACCAAGGAGTCAAGTGTAGTGGATGCCTTATCATAGAGGTACGTGGAAGAGGTGGTGCGGTTGCATGGAGTTCCATGGTCAATAGAGTCATACCAGGATAAATGGTTTTCCTTCTAATTCTGGAAAGGATTTCAACATGATTTCAGCACCCAGCTATGCCTCATAATTGATTCCCACAACCAGATGGATACAAATACAAAGTGGACTATCTAGACATTGGATGATATTATATGAGCATGTGTTTTGGGCATATGAGGATCATGGGTATGATAATGGCCTCTGGAATAGTTTTCCTATAGCAATAGATATCACTCTACCATTGGCATGGATCCATTCGAAGCCATGTATGGAAGGCTGTGTCATTCACCCGTGTGATGGATAGAGGTTGAGGAAGCCGGTGTTCTTGTCCCGGAGGTGGTGCAGAGCACGATGGAGAAGCTCTAGATTGTGTGTTAATGGATGAAGGTGGATCAGAACTGACGGAAGACGTGTGTTTACCATATGAGGAGACCCTTGGAGTTTTTGGTTGGGGAAAATGTGTTCTTAAAGGTCTCCCCTTGGCGTGGGAAACAATGTTTTGTTAGGTGGAGTAAGCTTTCTCCTAGTTTCGTTGGAACCTTCATGGTGTTGCGATGGGTCGGTGAAGTGGATTATCAGTTGGCGCTTCGACCGCTGATACCGAGTGTCCCCGACGTCTTCCATGTGTCTCAACTCCATCTGTATCTAAATGATGATTTGCACGTCTTCAACTAGAGAGAGATGGATATTGAGGAAAATGAAATGTTCAAGGAGAGACTGGTGAGGATCGAGGATCATGAGGAGAATGTGATTCATGGATGAACAATTCCCTTGGTTCGTGTGTTATGGAGGAATGGTGTCCTCAAGGGGACTACCTAAGAATTGGAGGAAGATATGCATGCCTAGTACCCGGAGCTATTTTGAGTTTTGTTCTATATTGTTTTGTACTTTACTATAATGTAATTATTAACCATGTTAACTATGATATGGGCCCGTCTCTTATGTTCATTGAATTTGTATAAAAATTCCTAATTATGGTAAGTGGATGACCTAATCCTTAATTAAGACACAATAATTTTGATGCGATTAAACCCATGTGGGAGAGTCAGTGACGCCCAAATAGAATTATATCATGGCATGGAGGAAGGAACTCCATAATCCGTATACCTGGATGGTGTGACATTTAAATGATTGTGTGGTTACTTGGGGGAGAAAAGAAGTGGTGTATTATAAGTTGTTCAGGAGATAGACAAAGGAGTGATGTTCTTAGGTATCGAGGCTTATTACAACTTTTTAACAACACTAGAGTGGTTTGTCCATGAGATATATCTTGCGAGGTGGTTGTTCGGACCCCACTCTTTTCTTTTGATTTCCCCTTAAATTCTTGAGAACAAAAATAGTTTAATGGGTATCTGATGTATTGTTTTGGACCCTCTTGGTCCATTACTTTCCCAAATTTTGGTTTCTGGGCCATATTGGACCGCATCAGTGAGTCAGGAGGGCGTCGATGTTGGTGTCAAGGTGTCATCGATTAGTGTGTCACTGATCGATGCCACCAATCGGTGTGAAACCGATTGGGGCCTCCCCGAACGGTGCAGGGGGGGGGGGGGATTGTCAGGGTTTCATCCCCCAAACTTTCTCATAACTCATCTTTTATGTTTTATTACATCTTTTAAAATGGTTTAAGGATATTTAAGTCCATAAATGGTATCTTAAATCCTCTAACAGCTGAGAGACCCCATGTCACACCTTAGCCTTAGCCGCATTTCCACTTTATCCCCTCTAATGAGTTTTCTATATTTAATGTTAATTCATCTTATCATCTGGTCTATCCTCCTAGTCTCCCAGGAGTGTTATTAAATCTAAATTAATTCCATCTTGTGTAACCACCCAACCGCGTGGTGAATCTAAAATCTTCCTTCTTAAGCTGTTTGAGATTTAATATCCCATAACTCTAGGATTGGGCCATTTAACACACCTAGATATTCACTCCCTCAGTCTCTTTTGTTCTCTATGGATGCACTTGAAGTCCTTCCTTAGGAGATGAGTCATGCTCCCGTGCTGGATCCCTTTCCCGCTCATCCATTGTGGAGTTTTTCTTACTACTCACATGACCAGAGTTAATGGAATGAGGAGGAAACGTCGATACATGATCAACTATGTAGGGTTTTCCTTCGTCTCTCTTTACTTTGTATCATGCGGGGAGGGTATGATAATGTTTCCTCGGGGCCTGGATGAAACCAATCCTTAACGAATATAATAAGAAGACATTTAAAGAATGAAGGGGTGTGTTTTTTGGTGATGTTTTTATACTCTTTATCATATATTATATGTTGTTAAATGTATGGGCTTATGCCCAAAGAAATGAGTGGTCGTTGGTGGTCCTTTCATTCCCACTAATTAACCTATGTTTTTCATATAAACATGTGATTGATTGGATGTAACATGGAAACTAGTTAGTCATGTAATTTTGGTTGATAAAATCAATTCCCAATGAATAAGTATCATTTTGTGATCACCCAAGTTAACCAAATGGAGGAAAGTAACTTAATGAAGGGTGTGGAAAAATATAGAAACTATGTTGCTCTGTTCTGGTAAAATGTGTGGTTTCTCTCATTGATTCTTGTGAGGTGATGTGGATGGGGATGAGATATTCTATTGTTTAGATATTGGTTTGTGGATTTGTGCAATGTGTTGGGGTTTCTTTTGGTTCCAATACTTTTAGATATCACACAGATCCCTTTTGTTGCAGTGACTTTACAAGAGAACTATGTGTGAATTCTATATTGTTGTTTGGCTGTTTTCTTCTTTAGTTTAGTTGTTGTTTTTTATTGTGGATATGATTGTTAGTTTCCCAGAAGTGAAGGAATAATTAAATGGAATCACTTGAACATGATAACAAGAATGAGTTCAATGGGTAACTGTTTTCTAGGAACGGGTTGTGCTCTGGTTGTGGGTGTTGCATTTGTGTATGAGTGAATAGTAATGGGGGTGTTTGTGTAAGGGTTGGTTTTGGAACCCTTAGGTTGGGATGATAGTTTTATTACCCATATGTAAAATTCTCAGTTTTTGTATTTTTTATGCACACCCCACACACATTTAGCACCTCTTACCGAACACCCCCATTTCATGGGGGATAGTGTTTTCCCAAAATTCCGATGAGTGGCTGGTTATTAGCTTATTTTCTACTCCCTCTCCAAGGTATCCCAATACTCTTCGGGCAGTCTGTGATGGCCTGAGGTCCATTATGGTCCACGATTATTTGTTAAGGGTATGTTGTGGTGGTTTTCCCAGTTGTGTGAGGGAAATTTTGTTTCACAAGTGTCTTTGAGATGAGGCCCAAGTGTCTTCGGCCATGGTGGAAATTATTTTGGACCAGGTGTCTGCAGGCATGGTTACATATGGTTGTGCTGGCCCATGTGTCGGTAGAAGGATGTGTGGTTGTGATGTCCCATGTGTCTCTCAGGGGGATACATAGTTGTGGTGTCCTATAAGGTTGTTATTGGGGTGGTAGTTTGGACTACTATGAAAACAGCGGCAGAGGTCTGTCACATAGGATGTCTTCAATAACTAGTGGGAAAGCGGTGTGGGGTACCTAAATATAGATGTTCTATTACTGTTACTTTATCTAACATGCATTATTTAGGGAGTGTACCTTGGTGAGTCCTTGAGGGTAGTTACCCTTTCTAGGTGTTTTGGCTACCTCTACATTATCAAGGGGAATTAGAATGCATCCCCACTTGGACATGAGAGATTTTGGTTTTCCCTAATGAGTATACTTGTGTACTCACCCTACGTATATGAAAATATTTTTACATTTCTAGGATGATCTTGAGGACTGTTCCGTATTTCACTAGATCATACGTCAGGAAGGTTTTCATTTCCGTTTCCTTTCATATGGTACTTTTCATCAATGTTTCTTGTTCCATGTAACACTTTATTTTGAACATGAATGTGAAAAATGGGTTATTGGGGCACATTTACATTCATTTTTTAGAGTTGATTGAGATTTACCATCTTATGTCCTGATTTTTTTCGATAAAATGTGTAACACATTCTATATTATCTTTAATTTTATACCCTTTGTTCTAGTCTCCACTCTAGGGCCTAATAAATGTAAGACTTGTAGGGTCCTTGTCTCTCATTCAACTTGATAAAGGTAGGGTATATAAGTTTGTTGTACCTTCCCTCATCTTGTTTAAGGCGGGTTGTGAATGTTTTCCATAAAATTAAATAAAATAAAAATTAATTTTAAAAAAGTATTCAGTTGGGATCCATTTATTCTTAGCTATATCATACAATTATGCTTAGTTGGGAATCCCCAAACATGACCGGATCATGGTTATCATTATCCAAATCTGGTATATCATCTAATTCCAATAATACCATTTATATTTCGTGGAACATGGTCTCTCTAGGAATATTTGTCATCTAACATAAATAATACTATAGGGTATGACTGCTTATTGAGAGAATAATGAATAAGATTAATACAAAGTACACCAGTGAGAAAAACATGCAAATTGAAACATATGATAAATCATGATGAAAGTGTTGTGTGATATGAAACATCATAAGGATATAAAAATGAAGAATATTTAACTAAAATATTTTATTTTTAAGATAAAATATATTATTGATTGAACTGATTAATCCTGATTCATTTACCATTTATTATTGGAAGTGAAATGGGAAACATTACCATAGATAGGATTTAAGAATTAAATTAAATTGATGATATTCCCCTATGAAAACCTTCATAAACTATAATAATACTCTTTATAAAAATTCAATATGTTCACAAATTCGAGTCACTTGGTATATTGGATTTCACTTTACAAGATACACATAACCATAAACATGTTGAATTTTATTTATATTTATGTGTATTTTTGGATAGAATCGATGGAAAAAATCTAAAATCTATTTTTGGTTAATATGGTGGGAATTAGTTAAGTGAAAAATATGATAATTTAGGTTGATATTTATTATATAATTAAAAAAGTGTGGATGTTGTTCAAGAAATGTGTTTTTTATGAGTGAAGTATTTGAGTAAACCTTGTCTATAAAACTCAAAGAGACAATCTCACATGGTAATCATTGAGTCTCCTATTCTCAGTACATGAATATTAAATATAGTTTAATATATATATATAAATAAATTTTTTAGCTTAGATGAATTGAATTAAGAAACTCAACCTAGAGTTACTTGTGTATTATTCATGAGTATCACTTCAATGATTCATTCAAAACAATCAATTAGATAAAATCATTTTAGGTGAAGAAAATGATAATTTTGGAACATAAAATTTTGTTTATTGAGAAATCATGGCCCTATGTGTGTGCGTGTGTTTGTTAAAAAGTAAATCCATGAATTAGTTTTAAGATAAAGCTAATATATGATTATCATTCATCGTTTTTATTCTATAGTTACCATAATTAACAACATTGAATTTTTTTTGTTTATAATGGGTTAGTTCTATATTTTAATATACTCATTACATAAATAATTTTTATGTATAATTAATGGATTAGTAAAAATAATTATATGCATGTTTAAAGTGTTCCTTGTAATTAAACAACATGTTATGGATGAGAAATACTAAAATTGGATGTCTAATAAGAAAATGAATGAATCTGATTAGTTTTGTAGTGATGAATCATTGATTATGTAAAATTGGGTAGTAGGGTGAGCAGCTTGAAGGAGAAGAATTTGAAAATGTGTTATTATTTTAACATCAAGATTCCAATAATTCATTATAATTAACAATTGAAGACCCATGCATTATACATTTGAGAAAATTAATTCTTAGTGAAAATATTTATTAAATGAAATTACACTAAGTGATGTATTCTATAAATTATGGGGGGAAACAATTAAAATATTTTTGTTATTTTTTTATTATCACAGTTTAAATATATTTTATGGTTTTATATGTTTTATTATATAAACATTGTATGAATTTTTGTTTTTATATTTTAATGAAAAGTATCCATTAATTAATTTTTCTATAATTCATTTCATGTTTCATGCATGCATATATCAATGATAGAGAAAATAAAAAAATAGTTAAAAGAATCATAAAAAGTTAAACAATTAAAAAAATGTTTTAAAACAAAGAGAGGGGAAACAAACATGCCTTTTATTAAACATGAAAATCTTCAGTTTCTCCTTCAAGGGTCGGTCTAACCCAACATATATCTTCTTCATAATGAAATATGATGTGTTGATCAAGTTATTTATAAAAAATCTAAAACGTCTTGTGTTCATCTCATTCAATTAAAAACACTAATCACCTTGAAATTTTAATTGAAAATATCTAATTTAGATTATATGGAAAGGTAATGAAAAAATCATGTTCGGCCTGTGATGTCAAACTTAAAGGTTAATTACTAACTCATTAATCTCTATATAACATTTTATTAAAAATCACTAATGTATACTAATATTGACCATCTTTATTTCCTTGAAATGGATCACCCTAATTACACTTTAACAATATGTATATCAATCTATGAGATTTTAAATCTTCATTGAGGTCTTTCCATTAACTATAGTAATAACTAGAATCGACATATGGAAAACTAGTGAAATTATTTTTTATTTCTCATTTGTCATCATCATCTTTAATTTAAAACCAAAATCCATTAACATCTAAATCTTAGAAACGATGAGCCTTTATTGATGGACCTTTAGCTTGTTTTTTAAATTATTTAGTTATCGCAGGATCACCAAACTCTCATAGGTTATAGATCTATATATTTCAAAGAATTCAATAAAAATTTATTCAAAAATAAATTATCACTATACGTAAATCATATTGAAAATCCATTAATACTTACAAAATCCGTGTTCAAATCATGAAAATATACATAATGGGAGTATTGAATATGTTAATAACTCACACAAGAGCTCTCTTATTTTAGATCATTAATGTGTTTCTTAAAAATCATAATGCCTTGTTTAAATGATAAATTTTATATATTCAAGATGAACATGTAAAATTTAAACTATAAAAAAGATAATATACTTACTACATCAATGGTAAAACTTAAGGATTATAGAAATATATATATATATATACATGAGCTTATACCCACTTGATTTTTTCTATATCTATCATAGTTCCTTCTCCAAATGGACCATCATGAATCTTAGAGGTCTTATCTAATTGTTTTATGACATCTATAAGATATTTTTCATAAAAAAGTAAAGTGATACCTCAAATGACCAATGGTTATTGAAGCCTCTGGATGAACATTATTTTGTATGATTTATTTTAATGTAATCAGATAGTAGCAAATAAGATACATCCACCTGAATTGAATTGGACCAGTAACCATCACTTCATTAGTAAGGTAAACTTTCTAGTGAACCATAACATCAAAAAATGTTGGTGGAAAAATTTTCTCCATATGAAAAATCAAAAGAATAATTCCTTCCTCCAAAATTTCTAAATCACCCATTTATTGATTTATTAAAAAAAATTCTTAAAAAATATCTAATCTCATTAAATAGTTGATCCACATTGGGAGATAAATAATCATGAATCGTGATTGGAATCAACTGTTGACGTATTATGTGATTTTCCTGAATTTTCAACCATTATAATGTCCTCCTCATCACATTCACACACATGAAAATGTTAGATATTAACCATCTGAGACATTAGAATATTTAAAATGGAAATAAATGATATATTATATTTTTTACAAATCATATACTGTTTAAAATTCATTTATGCCTTGTTTCTGTAACCAAACTATACATGCTATTGTTTCTTTAGATCCATTTCTTCTAAATCATGTAATTCATTAATATGGTCCTTAGATTTTCTTGTAAACCCTAAATTTTATCATAATATATTATCATAGACATTTTTCAATATGCATGATGTCCGGATTATGCCTTAGCATGTTAGTTTTCTAGAAAGTACATTAAAAAAATACTTTTCTTCTACTAATTGTGATTGTGTTGTCTACAACACCATGAATATTGGGTAATGGATGAGCCACTAAATACTTAAATTCATATACAATGTGTATTTTTTATTCCTTATTCTAATATAATTTTTCTACTTATGTCATGATCTGTGGTTATGGGTTGAATTATATAGAACCATAAAATTCTACACTATCCTTTATGAACCATTACTGAGGGGATGAAAATGTTTGTGACCCATGTTTGCCCATTTTTTAAATGTATACAAGATGTGGAAATTTTTACTTTTACGATAGAAAGGGGAAGAAAATTCCCTTTTCATTATCCAACCTAATAAAATTTCATATGTTGATAAGTCATTGATATAAATATTAATGTAGCCTATAGTTTGAACATTTCCTTTATTTCACAGTTATAATTCGTCACACCATAGTGCCAAAATTCATTCAACTCATCAATCAATGGATGAAGGTGAACATAATTCTTATTCCTTATACTTATATGTCCATCAATAAGAGCCTACAGTAATAGAAATTGTTGTTTCATGTAAATCCACAATGGAAAATTCTCCAAAACCAACACCATGAGGAACGTTCTTGGAGTTTCACCAACCATAGACCTAAATGGGTTAAAATATTATGCTTTTAACCCCAATATTACATTATGACTATATTTAGAAAAGTTACGATGTCTATGATCAATATTATTCCATGAAAGAGTTGCTTCTAGGTGGATTAGCATATTAGTTTCATTATTTCATTATATATGACATATGATTAATTTAGAAACATTAGATGACATAAATATTCTTTTCAACCCCAACTTTAGTTGAAGTTCTTGCATTTTCTTTCTAGAAATCAGTTTCCCCAATTTTGAATTATGAATTTTCTATGTTTTATTTCCCCCATTATCTTTTCAACTAGAAGAGTCACATATTGTTCAATTATCCAAATGGATAGTTTCCCTTCCAATCATCATACATTTGTCTTCACTTGTATCTATGTTATTAAATGTGTGACCTATTTTCATTGTCATCTTATGAAGTCTTTAATATGTATTTGTTAATATATCATCAGTGGGAATTACTTTTTTCAATAACAACTAAAACATGTCGAATAATTTGGCTAAACACTAATTTAGAGTATCCAAATGAAAAAACTCCATAATGAATGAAACTTTAATATAAGAATTACACCTAGAATATAATTTAGTTTTTTCATCATCAAGTATATAAAAAACCTCAATGAATCATGATATTTACAAGAGTGCGTGTTTACCTCACCCGTATCAACATTTCAGAAGTTAATTCCTTCATGAGCTGACCCATGATTCATTTTAGTAATAATTTCATGTATTAGACCAGTCATCCTCACATAAACATCCATATAAACAATCCTTGTATAATTAAAATGAATATATTATGCCTCATGTTGATTTCAAATGTTATAATTTTTCAAAAACTACTTCAAGAATAGGTTCTTCCTCATGGTATCTCATGTGAATTGATATCTATTTTCAAATTTTCTACACATACAACTAATATAGTAACTTTTAAATCCTCTAGTTAAATAAATAAAATATATAATTCCCTTAAAATATTCTCCATATGATATATTTGAAATGTCAATCTAACACTTATCCTTATTCTTATTTGTACAAGAAGTAGTTAGTTTTATAGAAGACTTCATATTTTACGCATTGTTAGAATTATAGATAATAAAATATATTTAAAATAAAGACTAACATATTGAATGTGTACTTAAATTCATACTTATCCCAAATAGAAAAATAAAAATTCACCAATGATATTATCATAACATTTTAACAATGTAAAAGTAATTCCCAAAAAATTCACCAATGATATATTCGTGAAATTTTAAATGAATTCCCAAAACACTTAAATATTTAAAAGAATATAAAAAACATTTAAAAAGGGATAAATGTAATTTTACAAGAAAGATCAATTTTAAAAGTTTGTATTATGTTATTTATAATTGATACTAGAAATATATTAAAATATATGACTACTTGTCTAATTGAATTTATAATTTATTTTTTAAAGTCAACTATTTTGTATGGATAATTATTTAAAAGATCATATTTTTAGTGAGTATTTATAAAATATAGTTTATCTATCATACGTATATACACTCATAGGATAATTTTTTTATTTAATTATAAGGATTAAAAAACTATAAAATTAATTTTTCTCAGAATCCCACAAAACTAAGTTTGAGGGTAAATATTTCACCACAATATTAAAGGAACAACAAAAAAAGATAAGATCATAAGCCATCATAAATTTTCCATTTTACACCTTCAAATGACTCCATACTTCATAACTCAAAAATAATCCAATCTATGATCAAGAAAAATAATCCATGTGTGATTCAAACTAAAAAAATGATCAGACCATCCCAAGAGATCAAATCTTTTTCACATTCGTAAACACCACAACACAACTTCGGTCACACTTCACTTGAAATATCATGTCCAATGGTTTAGATTTTGATTAAATTTTTTGCATGAAATTTAGTGATCCACCATAATCATTATTTAAAATATTATGATATAGATGAAATGGTCCATCATTTTATACCTAATTTCTAAGAAAATTCTATATTATTTTTATTTTATTAATTTTTATGGTTTTAGATACTTTTACAAAATTATGGAGAATGTTTTGAAGGGTATTAGAAATCAGTAATCACCTGATAACACCCTTTAAGACTTTATCAAATAAAATAATTTTATATATAATTTATTTTTTAAATAATACATATACTTGTCCTTGTATGATTATGAGAGTTCAATTTTCTCATCAATGTGTATGAGTATTTGTTCAATTTTTCAATATGATGAAAATTGTTGATAAATGTATATTAATTTTCATTAAAATTAAAATTTTCAAATCCAAAAATAGTTAGAAAAAGATTGATTTAAAAAATTATCCATTTCAAAATAAATATATATATAGAGAGAGAAGAACTTCCTCATTGACATATATAATTAATATTAACAGAGATCATTCAAAATAAGTAAAAAAACATGTAATAATATCTGAAAATGAAAGATTATTTACTTTAGGTTATTTGATTAACATTATAAAATTTATATTGAATTATATGATATTTAATATAAATATATTTTTAAATTAATAATTATGGATTTCAAATTTCAATGATTAAAAGTTATTCGAGTCAGAAGGTTTTGTTATGGATTTTGCCGAGTATTTTTTATTCAATTTTTCATCTACAAACGTGCATTATGGGTGGCCAAAAGTAGCCTAAAACATATTTTTATAAAATACTTGAAATCCTATTTCATTAAATTTTAGAATTAAAACTATTCCTATATACCAAAAAATTGTAAAATTTGAAGGACTGTAATATTATTTCATATAGAATATGAGAATTAATACATGAATTCACAACAAAACAATTTTAAAGTATGAAAAAAATAAATCTGTATATCTTAATAAATGGAAAGTTGACAAAATAAGTTGTAATTAAGTCACAAATTGACCTATAATGGTTTCACTACAAATAAAAACTACTCATATATATATATATATATAATTTTCCTTGATATATATTTAAATTCTAAATGCAATTTGAAAAATTCCACATGATCAAATTCCCTATTCTGTAATAAGTTGTAAATAGGTCTCTATTGAAATTAAGATCTAATATGGTTTATTATTTGAAAACCACTATATGGAAAATAAAATCCCTAAAACATATGGTGTTTCAAATAAATCAATAATTATGGTTTTACCACTAATTGCACAATGAATTTGGGATGATTACGAGTTGATGGGGAGACTATAACCAGATCATGGGATGTTGTTTAGAGGGGGCAACAATGGTGAACGAGATCAAAGGTGGTGGGGGAAGCATCTACGAAAGGGGTGTAGTGAGGGTAAGGTAGAGGAAAAGGAGGGAGTACATACAATAATGGAATCCCTGGTAGTGGAGACCCTAATAGGAGGAGTGTTGAAGGTTAGGGGGGTGGGTTGATGGGGGAAGAATATATGTTGGTGGAGACTCTAAGATATATAGTGGTTACAAATCTAGGAATAGAAAGTCTACAATGTGGTTGTTGATCCTGGTATAGTGGTAGTGAAGGGAGAGGTGATAGTGAGCAAGGGAGGGGTGTCGATGATAATAGGCGAGGAGTGGGGAGGTGGTTGCAGCTCTATGTGTAAAGGAAAGGGGTATGATATTGTTAGGGGGCATGGGGGTGAGGGAGTCTGATAGAGGAGGTTTTTATTTTCATTAGGTAAGAAACCACCTGCAGAAGTCACTGATGGTTGCTATTAGAGACTACTAATGGTGGTTTCCCCTTCTACAAGGTGAAAAAATCACATTTTCTAGTAGTTCACCTATTATCTGCACTAGAAAACTGCTGATAAAGCGGGACCTTTATCTTCCCTAAAAAATCACTAATAAAGGTGTACCTTTATTAGCACTAATCCTTTACTGATATAGATTCATTTTTATTATTAATATATGTAGAATCCATAAAGTCCATACTATTGTAGTGTGCTATTAAAATAATTAGACACTACAAAAACGAGTATTGAAAAATATAGAAAAATATAGGAAATATAAAATTAATAATTTAATTTAAATAAAAATAACATAAAAAATAGAAGAAAAAATAAAATATTGTAGGCATTTCAAAGGTTATTTTTCACAATTACATTATAATTTATAATTTATAATAAATATTCGAAATCATTGATGGTTTTATTGTCTTTGGAATCTAATCCCCTCTAAAAAAAGAATTATCATGGTATAAGTTACTGAACAAATCCCACCAACCCGAGACAAACAATCCACCTGTATAAAAAAATCATATGTATGTAATATTGTAAAAAAATTAGATGCAAATATGAAACCATATATTAATAAAATGTTATTTTAAACTGAAACCATATATTTTTAGTAATACTAGCCACACAATGTTTTAGAATGAGATGTGGATAATTCCTACAAATAGAAAATAACTTATGGATCATTTTTATAAACTATAAAAACAATACAAATGTTTTTAATCACTTTTGAGTATATAAAATGTTTTTTACTAAGAAATAATTTTAAAATTAAAACATTCACGTTGAGTCATACTGGTCAAATAGTGTTCCAGTTTGATGTGAAATTGATCCATACAAATCATAAATAACTTATGAATTGATTTGATAAATTAGCATGTTCATCCACTTTTTTTCACATTTTTTTGAGACTGACATAGATTATGAACAAAAACGTCAATTTTAATTTGATAATAGTAATTAGGAGTCATATCGAGCACATTGTGCATCATATTTTGGTGAGGATTATTCCTACCCATAAAAAAATGACTTATGGTTCATTTTAATAATGAATAGAAACAATATGAATCATTTTTATTAGTTTTGAGGTTTTCACTAATATTTTTTACTGAAATGTCATTTTTAAATAAAAATACACACTTAGAGTCATATCGGTCACAATGTGGATCTGATTGAGGTATGGTTTATTTATACATGCAAAAAATGAATTATGAATCATTTTAATATTGTCCCAAAATATTGTAAATGTGTTTTCCCAATTTAAATTATTCCACTTTTTTTTAATAAAAAGCCATTTTAAATTGAAAACACACACATTGAGTCAAATCAGTCAAATTGTATATATATTTGATATGAGACTATATTTAACACATATAAATTACTTCTCAAAGGATTATCTATATTATTAAGACAATCTATACATTTTTTCTATGATTTCAATTCGTGATACACATTTTGAACAAAAATGTAAACTTTAAACAAACAAGGGACACTTTTTGTCATACTTGGCCCACCGTGTATGAGATTGATGTGTGACTGATTCCTAAAAATCAAAAATGAATTATGTATAATTGTATTCAATAATCATAAAAATATTAATTTGTTTTCTTGGATTTGTGTATGCCACTTATCTTTTATAGTAAAACATTAATTTTAATGAAAAAGACACACTAGCTGTCATACCAGTTACACCGTGTATCCGATTGGGGTGTAGCTAATTCATAAAAGTCCCAAATGACATATGGATTATTGTTTTAATTTATCAAAAAAATCAATGTGTTCTCTAATTTTTTATTGTGTCACTTTTATTTTTTACTAAAATTCCTTTTTATACAGAAAACACACACATTGAGTCATACTGATCACACCACAGATCAAATTGATGTGTGGATGATTCCTACACAAACAAAAATGATAAATTAATCATATTCCTACTATATAAAAACAATAAAATTTTTTTTATAATTTTTGAGCATGTCACTTCTTATTTTAATAAAATGAAATTTTAAACTACAAACAGAAACTTCGAGTCATACTAGTCAGATCATGCATCGGTTTGCTGTGAGGATATTCTTAAACATCACAAATGACTTATGAATTTCTTTCCAATCTATTTAAAAACATGTGAGTGGTTTTTGTTTTTTTAATGAGTGACACACGTTTTACACTAAAATATCAATTTTAAAATGATAACATACATTTTGAGTCATACCAGGCACACTGTGTATCAGATTTATGTTCTGCTGATTCATATCCAAAAAAATGACTCAAGGAAAATTTTTCATAAAGTAGTGAAACAATCCCAATGAATTTTCTAATTTTTGAGTATGTCACTTTACTTTTTTCTTCTAAAAAGTCATTTCTAATAAAATGACTCACATGAAGTCATACTGGTCACACCGTGAATAATATTGAGGCGTGAATGATTCTGAAACATCAAAAATGACATATGGATCATTTTTCTAAAGAAAAATAAACTTTTCGAATGTGTTTTCCCAATTATGAGTACAATTTTTTTTACTTAAATGTCATTTTAAAATGAAAAAATCACTTTAAGTCATACATGTCATATCATGTATCTGTTTGATGTGATACTAATTCTTACACATCAAAAATGAATTTTGAATCATTTTCCAAAATTATCAAGATAATCTGAATGTTTTTTCTTAGTATTTATTTGGTGACACATGTTTTGAATGAAAATGTCAATTTTAAACTGAAAACTAACACATTGAGTCATACCTATCACACTCTATATCAGATTTGGGTGAGGCTAATTCCTATATTTCTTAGTTGACTTATGGATCTTCTTCAAATAGTATGAAAATATTTTTAATGCATTTGATTGGTTTTGAGCATGCCACATGTCTTTGATACTAAAATCACGATTTTAAATAAAGGATACACATGGATTCATTTTGATCACACCATGAATTGGAATTATGTGTGGCTGATTTATACATGTAATAATTGGCTTATTCATCATTATTTAATGTTTTAAACTAAGTATAATTCATTTTCTCAGTTTTTCAGTATGTCACTAGTGGTTTTTCCTCAAATTTAATTTCAATCTGAAAACACGCACTTGGAGTCATTCCAATATCAATATGAATTGGATTGAGGTTAGGTTGATTCATACAAATAAAAAATTTCTTATGTATTATTTACATAAATTATAAAAATAATATTAATTTGTTTTCATGGTTTTGAGTACCTCACTTACTTTTTGGCTAACTTTTCATTTTAAACTGAAAACACAAACTTTTAGTTTATTGGTTACATTGTGTGTCAGTTTGATTTAAGGATGATTTATAAATGTAAAAATGATGTATGTATCATTTTACAAAATTATAAAGACAATTGGAGTGTCTTTGATTGGTTTTTAGTGCGTGACAAATGTTTTTAATTAAAATGTCATTTTTAAACTGAAAACAGACACATTGAATCATGTTGAGTACACCTTGTATTTTGTTGAGGTGTAGATAATTAGGATTTGTACAAAATGAATTATGGATAATTTCACTAATGTATCAATACAATCCAAAATCATTTTCTTGGTTTTGAGTATGTAACTTTTCTTTTTACTAAAATGTCAATTTTCAATAAAAAGGAAGGCTTTTAGTCATAATGGTCCCACCATGTTCCCAATTGAGTTGGAAATAATTCATATATGTCAAAAATTACATATGGGTATTTTTAAAAAGTATAAAAACAAGAAATTTTTTTTATAGTTTTGTGTATGTCACATATAGTTTTTACTAAAATTCCATTTTAAACTGAAAACACACACTTTGAGTTATACCAGTCACATTTTATTTCATATTGACATGAGATAAATTCAAACATATAGAAAATGAAATAAGGAAAAAATTTATAAAGTATCAACATAATCCAAAATAATTTTCTTGGTTTGAGTATGTTACGTGTCTTTTTTAATAAAATGTAAATTTGAACTGAAAACACGCACTTTGAGTCATGCTGGCCACTTCATGTGTCCGTTTGACATCACAATAATTTATAAAAATAAAAAATGACTTTTGAATCATTGTACTATAGTATTAAGACTATTTCAGTTTGATTGATAGGTTTTAAAAGAGTGACACACATCTTTGACTAAATTGTAAATTTTAAACTAATAATGGATACTTTGAGAAATACCTGGAAGAACATGTATTATATTAAGGTGTGGTTAATTCTAAAAAATCATAAATGAACTATGGATAATTTTAATAAATTATCAAAATAATTGAAATATGATTGTTCATTTTTATTACGTGACATGTGTTTTCAACTAAAATGTCAATTTTGACTAATAACATGTACTATAAGTCATACCAAACACAACATCTATCAGATTAAGGTGTGGTTGATTCCTACATGTCAAAAATGACTTAAAGATCATTATAATAAAGTATCAGTTAAAAATTATAAGGAAATTAACTAACAAAGTAGATAAAAATATGAGAAAACCAACTAAACAAGTAGTAGGAAGTCATCTCTTCATGATTCCTGTATACATTTTAACACAAGGTACGATACCCATTTGTTTCTAAAAAAATGTGTTTCATATTTTGAATATAATGATTTTAGAAAAAAATATATAAATACATAATAAATAAATAGTTTAAATGAAATTAAAATTATCTTCGAAAATACCACTTCAAGGAAGTAATATTATTGATGGTATATGATATCTTTCATAAATTTTAAACCATAATAACCACAATAATTTCTATTGGTTTATCTCAAACACTATAGAAACATTGAAAAAAACAAGTAATTTTTATTGATATATGTTTATATCAAGAAAATATATTATATATACCACAATACTTATCCACTTATAGATATCTATAGTCTCCTTACACTCATGGATTTCCCTCATGACATGATTTTTATTATATTTAAACATCACCCTATCATAAAATAATTTTCATTAAAAAATATTATATCATGTATAACTTGAGGTTTAGTTGTAAAATGTTGCATGTAGTTTATTACAAATTGCTAAACACTATCATTTATGGTCTGTTTGTTGGGTATCCATGAATTGAATCTAGAAAATAATTATTTGGAGCATCCAACTGACTATAATGAGTTAACAATAATGTCAAAAAAACAAAAAGGTAATAAGTATTGAAATTAATGATCATATATTTGATATGATTGAATTTTAGAGTTTTACCCATACATCATGGGTACTAAAAAGAATCTATTATATATAACTTTCTTTCAAACATTGTGGCTAGTTTTTCTATCATTCCTTCATATTTCATTGGTTTCAATGAGAATAGTTGTGTAGAAGAGATATAAGGACTAATGAGTCCAAATTTATTTTCACAAGGTTTTTCCATAAAATAGAATTGAAATATACAGTAGAAAAAATTATGAATAGTATTCTATAATAATTAACATATTTGATCATCTATTGGACAAAAAAATCATTGAAACACACGTCATCAAAAACATTTTCAACTAATACTCATAACGATTCATTCATGAGGATTACATTTACATTCTGAAGACCAATATAATTTATAATAGCCTCTCCATACAATTTTTCTTAAATAAAATTATGTTACTATCTCTACTTTCAATCATTGTATCCATATAAACCATTAATATTAAAAAATTCATAATTTTAAAGAGTGGGATAAGTGAACATTATTAAGATCTTTATGATTCATCGATTGATCCTTTAGATAATTTTGATTCGAACTTCCATTGATCGCCTTCCCTTTGTATGTTTATAATAACATTCATCATTTTTAAACATTTTCATTACTTTTTATAGGGATTTCTTGAAAAATAAATTTGAAATTAGTACCTATTTGTAGAAAAGTTTTTACAAGATATAACTTCTATACTATGAAACTTGAAATAGATTTCTCAACAAAATGAATTCTAGTATCATCAAGTGGAATATGTATATTGATGCTCCTCTATTGGGCTATGTTAATCTCTACTCTCACATAACCTATTGGAAGTTATTTGTTGAGTATAATTTCAATTGGGATATAGTACATGGTACCCGTCACAACAAGGTGATGGGTGTATATTGGTATATATATATCATAATAATTTACACCACGTAGAATATATGAACATGATATGTATCAGTGTATTCTTAGTTAATGTTTCATAAAAACAAATGTGTAAATATTTATTACCTCTTCTATGATATCACTTTTTTGGGAATTACATTCCTTAATGTTGGTTGAGGAGTCTTCACGTAGAGGTTTTTCTTGTGTTATTTCTTCTATTTGATTACTTCCCATAATGTTTTTTAGAAACACTAACTAACTATGGATATTTTCTTTTAGAGATAATATGATGGCATAAACAATTACATTTTAATAAATTTTCCCCCAATTCATTTCTTTTCTCAAAATTTGTTCGGGGTGAAACCCTAGAACAAGAACCTTTGACACGTCCAAACTATTTTGGCTTCTTTAATGCCAGTGATAGTAGATGTTCATTCATTAAGTTGATGATGATATTGTCTCTATGTAAAATAAAAATATAGTAAAATATGAAAACATTATTCTTTAATACCAATTTAATGAGAACAATTATTATTCCATAATTACATATACTTCCTACAATTTTTCTTTTGTGTTTCTACCTTTTTGTATCCCTACTATATTTACATTTTTTTCCATCCATAGAACATGATGTGGGATCGAAATGGATTTGGATTTGGATTCATTAATCTACATATAATCAAAGGACTAAAATTATTTTGATGGTTTACATCCCATAAAAATGTTATAGTAGAATTAAAATAGCTACCATATTTTTTCATGTGATGCATACCCCATCCTTGCTTTACGATTGGGGTATATTAGTTTTAATTATCAATGATTATATTCATAACATAGTTATTGTTCTCTAAATTATCAATTCGTAATAAATGTAATTAATAAATGTATTTTCATGAAATGTATTGGCATTCACAATGTTACTAAATTTTTTTTTCCTCATTATGAATAATAAAAAAATCCCTCAGTTGGGGGTTTATTAGTTGGGAATACATCTATGGTGGGTGGAATTTATTTTCCTATCATCATCTTCAAGATGAAACTTTGTATGAATTTTTTGAAATATTCAATGAGCCCTCTCTATAGATGTTTAATATAATTTTTTTGGGATTCATATACTATATATGTACAATGCAAGGGAAAATGAAGAGTAAGTTAACAATTGATTATTTTTTTGTATAGTAAAATAAATAAAATATATCATAATGTTAACCTCATATCTTCCCAAATTTGTTTCTTAAGTGTTGGAAAAAAAATTGTTCCAAAAATCCAGATCAATCTACATATTCATGTGAGTGTTGATCCCAATGTAACTACTGAACATGTAGTTATTAGGGTTAAGAAGATGGCCATATTCATTCCATCCATCATAGAATTTGATGACTTTATTTATCACCTTTCTAATTTTTTCTAACACCGTTTTTCTATGGTGACTCTATTTTTTGGGAGACTAACTGTTCACTATATAACATTTTCTCAGCATAAAAAAAATCAATATATTTTTTCATTGGATTGGATTCATTATCATGTGTAGAATATTGACATTCGATTGCATAGGGGGAACTAGCATGTTGGGATACCTATTATTCCTCATGATTGCGAGCATCAACATGTGAAGATGTAATTATCTAAAAAAGTGGTTGAAAATTTAATTTATTTTACATATATTTAGTAGTGAATGAAGAATAATATAATGTAATGAATTGTATGTGAAAAAAATATATACTTCATTATTGAACTTCCTTTTTTAAACATATAAGATATTTGAACCCTCCATAAAGTAACTAAATCACATGATTATAGTATCCCTTGATACACAGGGCCTCATCTACATTGGGACCACTAAAAAATGATTTTGAAATCCCAATTAAATGATCATCATCAGTTTAAGTGAAATATAACGCTTTAATGGTTTTACTGAACAACAGAACAATTGACCACTTTTGGTATGAGGATCTAGAATATAAAATACTTATACTACCTATGATACCATTATAAGTTGTTGTTATTTTCACCAATTCTTACCAAAATCCACTTTCAGGAATAAGAATTCACAAATTTAATCAACACTCATATTATCAACTAACTTTCATTGAAAAACAAACACTTGGAATGTTGAAGAATCGAACTCCCATATTTTTTTGATGATGCCAAAGTATGACATATTCACATAAATTAGATTCTTATCCTTGGAACCATATACATGAATAACTTTATCCTCAAGTGTAACTATACTATTTTTCATGGAAATGTATTCATCTAGATATTTTTATAGAATATATAATTAATAACTAAAAACCCATTATAAGATCATACATGCATACATGGTCCTCTATCTATCCATAAAAGTGTTTTATGAAAATGAATATTTATTTCTACTTGACTATTTAAAAATATAGTCTTGAAACCATCCTATAATCTATTGATTATGTGTATTCGATATCTATATTTCAAACCCTTGGTGGATTCAAATACCTAAGAATTAATTTTTGGGTTTAAACATATGTGTAAAATTATAACCTAGTACAAAAAAATGGTGGGCCTGATACAGATTTGTAATAGTAATTATGAAATATCTATTCTAGAAATTTCTTACCACACAATACAACCGGTGTGATGGTATTTTAGTAGAAATTATTTTTACACATCGAATATGTAGTCAGTAAAGACTTCAATGGATTCCTCGACAATATATCGCTCTACAATACAACCATTTATATTACATTTATTTTTTTAATAACCAATCATAATCTTCATATAACATTTAATGATTTACATACATCTACATTTCATAAAACCATATAGTCAAATATATCATACCAAGTGAACCATCAAGTGAACAATAATATCAAATAATTTTAACAGGAAGATCAACTCCATTTCACATAATATGATAACAATTTCCTTTTCCATAGATGGAAATTTCACTAGGTCTATAAATTTAATGCATATAGATTTGAATAAGATACATGGATTTGTTATTGTATGATGGACATTATTTGGAAAAAATAATTGTAATTCTACATGCATTAAATATTTCATCCAAAACCTGACAGTCATATTATTTGTAACCCTTTATCTTTAAATAAGTGATTGACATGATATTCTTGTTATTTTATTAAAACACCTATGAATCCTTTACATCAATAAAGAAAATGAAATATTGATATATATATTTCCTGGAATGTGTATAAGAATATAGAGGAAGAAAAGTCCATTTTCAATCTTCACTCACGCCAACTCTTCCCATATTCTCATTTCAATAATGTCTAAAAGGCCTTAATTTCACCCTTTATATTATTAGGTGCATTTTGTAACATTCCAAAGAAAATATCACATACATTTTTTTTTCAAAATTAATAACATCAAGAGAACACCTAAAGTAAAAACATTTGGGTATGGTAATTCAAAAAAAAATCTAATCTGTTTTTCCAACCAATTTGTGTATGGTTTTTCTTGTAAAGGTTTACCAATAATATTGTCTATATCTTTTACATTATTTAATAATTGAATACCTATTATTATAGATAGTGTTATACTTTCTTCATAATCCCCATTTAATTATTTAGTCCAAGATCAGTACTTATGTCACTGTTGTAGAAATATGTAATTTCCTTAAAATACAATCATCAATTAATGATTCAACCTTATTGACAGTATACCTTGGTCACAAATGTGATTCCCTTGAGTTACTTTAATGATATTTATTGAAAAATTTCATTATGAAGGAAAGTCATTTATCATCCCATAAAACATGGATCTTACTGAGAAATATTCATATCTATAATAATCAAACAATTTGACACCTAATCCTTTAATAATTTCAATTATTCGATCAATTAATACATATATACATCAATATTATAAACTGGTTTTTTGTACTGATTTTAGAAGAGTTAACATAATGTATTTTCATTTCATAAAAAACTATTGTAGAATGTTATTTTTTATCAACATGACTATCCTTGTAGTGATATTTATACTCGAAAACCAAATAGGATCCAATCTATATCTAGATACAAAAAGATGAAGGTTTTTCAACTTCTTTGAAATTCAGGATACATGTGACAAATTCCCTTCCACTGAGGAGAGTATTCCAGGTGAAGAAGTTTCCCATCATTATTTATTATATCTACATGCCACAACATATTTTATTTAGTATCATAACTTCCATATATGTTCCCAAACATTGTAATGATTGGAATGTACCATTAAACATTTATAGGACACAATGCATCATTCATTTATCAAGAAGCACCATGCTTTGGTAAATTTTAATGGGATTTTTGGTCCTAGAGAAACTGTATAATGTCATTTTAAAAGGAATATATTTTTTCAAAAACTATACACATTGAAAGTAACATTCAGTTGTAGTTATATGTTTTGAAAGAAAGACAATTATCTTGTTTGGAGAATTTCATTCAAGAGAGTAAGTAGTTTAGTAAAACAGGGGTCACTCCATTAGTTTCCATATTTTAAATTATAAATCTTTAGTATGGTATAAAATTTAATTTATTTAGTACAACCATCACTCAATTACATCATTACAACTCTTTAACATCTAAAATAATTTTGAAAAATCACAAAGTTCACCTTTAACAATAATTTTCATTTCCGCAATATGATTATCATTGTCATCCACACCTATATTCACATCCTTGCTATTGTTTTCATCTTTTTTCAAACCGGTAAACATATCAAATGATCCTTAAAACATAGTCTTAACGTAGAAACTTGATATATTTTTTTCCTATTTTAGTCCAATATTTATAACATCGATATAATCCCTAATAGATCTTCCAACACTTCTTGAATAATTAGTCTTGAGTAAAAACATCATATACTTAAAAAAGATTTGATAAGGGTCATATGATTGATCTTTGGAAAAAACAATTAATTATTTCACCCAATCCTCATACTATTTTTTATAAAATTAACATCCATCTAATTTTTTATTCATATCTCTCTTATTTAATTCTATGATATTAATATTTAAGAAAATAAATTATGAGTAAAAAAAATTTCATAAGAAAATTTCATCTTATGATTAAAATATTAGTTCAAGGTAAGATAGGTAATAATTAATATTTTAAACAAATAAATAGGTCAATTAATGGTAATGACTTTACTAAAGTGGGTTATCATTAATAGTTTTTATAGTATATGATCTTTATATACCATATCTTTCACTTGTTAGGGTCTTAAGAGAATTTACTCCCATATCATAACCCAACATAAAGGTGATCAACATATTTTATTTAATAAAACTAATCAAATATAGTTATCTATATAAATGATTCATAAAAATTTTAATACAAAATTTATAATTTTAGAGATTGATAATTTTCACTCTCAACATTTAGCATAATATACATTCTATATATAGTTTTCTTGTAATGAAGATAATATTGATAGATGATACAGTAATGGTCACTAAAAAATACACAAGGTAATTACCTATTTTAAGAGGATATAGTGGTTCCAATACATGGGATTATGAGGGAAAGTTGGAAAAAATGGTTATAATTATTTTATTTTAATAATGGGATCACGAGGTATACTTGAAAAATTGAGGTGATGAACATTTTTTGACCACAAAAATTCTAGCTACTTGGAATTTGTGGTCACCTCATTACATGATTAATGGGAAGGGTTCATTTAGTGCATAACTAATAAATCAATAAAGAACCAAGCTTATCATACAATTATGTTGCTTAATTTTTTATGAATATTCATAAAATTATACAAAACCACACCTACAGACTATAATATTTTAGTGACTCTAGAATAATGGAATAATAAACAACAGGTTCATATGTGAGCTACAGAATATCTCAATAAGATCTTCATATTTAGTAAACTTCTTATAAAAATCATATATAATACATATTTTCATATCCTAGGAAAAGGAAACATAAGAAATGGTGAGCTCAGATGCTCTACAAGGGTAAAAAAGGGAGATACAAATTCATAACATGAGAATGAGGGTATGGGAACATGGGAAAAACATTTGAAAACCATACCCTACATATTTAGTATATAATCTTGAATAATGGAATAAATATTAGTCTTTCATAAGACATAAATCATAAGGAAATTAAATAACATGATCCCTGAGGGAATAACATTCTCATAGGACTATGATGTGTGTAATACACATATGAATAAAAAATATTATGTTTAGGCTTACCAATAAGACATTCGTAACATGTTATGCTTTAGATAACAACCAATGTACCTAATTCATGCTCGCAATGACCTAAAATGTATCATATTTTATGATTGGGAAAACCACCCATGTACCTTACTTTTAGGCTTGGGCTAACCACCTATGTACCCTCTGATCCCTCATAACACTTATCAATACCCAATGAATTAGAGGGACATAAATGTCCCACACATATCATAATGAAAATAATATTTAAGTGGGATAAAAGAACAAAAAAATGTCTTCATATCATGACCTTAAATATGAAATGAGTCTTATAAAAATTTCCTCATATCATAACTGATGGAAAATAAATGGGTTTTACAATCATTGAATCATAACATGTGGAAAAGAAGAGAGTTTAATAAGATTCATACCATCATATAACCCATAAAATATAAATGGGATTCATAAAAATCACATCATCATAAATATAAACTACACATGGAAGTAATAAGAATGGTATTCTTGGATCATATCAATAATAATTCATAGGTAATATTAATGGATATATTCATATATGTGAAACGATTTTGATTGATCATTTAAAACTATTATTGAGGAACCATATAGTCCTTTTTGAAAAAAATATTTTCAAAACATAAAACATTTTGAAAACATATAAATATTTATTCCTAAATAATAATATTAAATACAATGGTAAGCTTCATTCATGTTGTACACATTAAAACAACAACTTATTTCACATTTTTTGCAAAATCCACATGGTCATTGTTAGGAAAACGACATGAATATTCCCATCAAATAATTTGAAAAAAAATAGGTGGGTAAATATTTATATTAAATATCATATGACAATAATAAAACATTTTGGAAATCATTTTTAGAAAACATGTTTTTGGGAGAAAATGGATTTCTGTCTGAAGTGAGAAATAATGATAGATTTTATTAAAAACATTTTCACAATTATTTTATGTAAAAAATAGTGGGAAAATGGTACTATGAATTTTAAAGAATAACCAAAGTGGATTAAAATTAATGATTTTATTGAGACATGGGTCATAATATTTTATTATCTAAAACATAATAGTGAAAATTCTTGATTAATGATGAAATTGTAACATAAAATCATTACCACTTTGGTATGCTTGAATCATAATATCAAAGAAGGAATAACATAAGAGGAAGAATAAAATTAAATTAGGATAAATAAATTCAATATATTACATGTCAAACGGTACATATATACTCCTCATGGAATAATATAGGTTTATAACAGAACATACATCTGAAAAGAGGAAAATTGAGGAAAACATCCCCTACCGATTTGTTAAATTTTTAACCAAAAACCCCATGAAAGAGAGATCCTAAAAGTAATATGTAAACCCCCAATATTTTTCAATTAATGCCTAATGTTTTACATCATGGGAACTATATACATGAAACAAAATGAATATTTGTTAAATATGGAATGTGTCTAATGGGAGTAAAAGTTGAGTCAGAAATAACTTACTACATAAGTAATATTTTGAATCGTAATAAAAAATAAAGAATAAATTTAAATTTAAATATAAATATCTTGTATAAAATTTATTAGTGATATAAAATGTAAATTGGGAAATATATACACCACAACAAAAAGAAACCTTTGGTTCATAAGTCTCTCAGAAATAAAAGAGAGGCTATAAATCTCTTACCTTATGCATTTAATTTCATCGTACACATTAAAAATTAATTTTTAATAAATATTAGATTTCTATAAATCTATTAAAGAACCATATAAATATATATCGTACCCTATAATTTTTTTTTGAAATTTAATTTCATTTTTATTAACAATTCCATGTTAAGATCATGCTGTAGGCAAAAACTTCTTTGTCTCTCGTATATGTATTGATTTGATATATTTTTTATTCCTAATTTAATAATGATTTAATCATATCAATAATTTCAATAAAGTTATAAATATAATATATATTCCTTATATATTTATTTATATTTATTTTTATAATTTACTGATATAAAGTGGAATACCACATTAATGGAGGCAGTAGGTCGTGCATATGCATGAACGTTGCCTCAATTTTATTATTGGATTCAAATAATTAAAAGTAAATTATATATATTATAATTTTAGAATAAAATGTAAGTAATATATAAATTTTTTTATTAATCTCATCCTTAATACATTCCATGTAAATGGGGAATGAATCACATCACTTCGGAAGGAAATTTTCTGATGTACAAACGAGCATTGTCACCGTCTTCTGAAAAAATGGTGAGTATGAAGTTATGTGTGATGTAATTATTAAATAATCATTATAAATCATAAATTTCATTTAAAAAAATTTAATTCACAATTATAGGAAACCGTGATAGGTGATGATGGAAAACTAATTACATTATTTCTTGAGGTGGTAGTCTGTCGTATACACGAGTGATTATTTCATAACTCATTCTATGGAAGTGGAGATTGTTATAGTTCATTAAAATAAAATAAAAACATATTAGTATATTTAAGATACCATGATTATTATATTATTATGTTTTAATAAGTATTTAAGGATGTGGAGGAAGAAATTAAAAAAATCGTATTGATGAATGTTACCTCTTCTTCAAATATCTTCATTAGGTTTTCACAAAAATCCATCCTAGGCTATATTTATGTACAAAATAAGGATTATATGAGAAGTGGATAGATTTTTTAAGTGATTGGGGTTCAAAATTTTTAAACCTAATGGATTTTAAGGTGTGAAGAAGGGGTGGGAAGGAGGTGACCTTTTATAATTGAGGTGAGTTTAATAATTGTAATTTTTTGAATGTAAGAATTCTACCCATGTTTTTTTTCATGTCACAAGGATCCATAATGGGGTATTATTGATCCTAGAAAACATGAGGTAAAAATAAGTCCATAAAATGGTTGTTTTACAATTATTACCATATATTTTTAGTTGACCCCAAGTAATATCATGTCAACCATAGATACAGTAAATAAGTTTTATTGTTTTACACTTTATTTAGGGAAAAAAAATATATTTTCCTTATTAGATAAGAGAACTAATGCTGATTAAAATTATGGAATTATTTTCTCAAAATTCCATTCAATGAGTAGGAAAATTTTTAATTAGAATTATTATATCAAACATTATTAGAAAATAGATTTTTAAAAAGAAAATTTTCAAAAGTTTACAAAGTTTTTTTATCCAATTTAATTATTTAGTTGATTCAAATGACCTAAAATTCAATTTATATATATATATATATGACCTAATTTTACTTTAAAATGATTATAATATAATTTATCTTTTTAAATAATTTTAATAAAAAGTCATTTTATAATTTAAATTCAACATTTTTTATTATTTATCAAAAAATTAATATTTTTAGAAAATTTACGAAAATTAAGACTAATATAATTTTTAAATTATGATATAAAAAATGATTATTTTTTAAAAAAAATTATAAAATTTGAAAAAATTTATTTGAAAACAAAACCCATATATGCGAGGAAAAATCAAGTTTTTTTCAATATTTACTAGAAAATAAATATTTTCTAAAAATCCCAAACAATCACAATAGGTAAATTTCAGTCTAATGGTGTCAAAAATTATGTTCATTTTATTATATCTATGTTTCCAAAATACCTATAAATTAACAATAATATTTTTTTATTAAAAGAAATAAAAATAATTTTTGAACAAAGAATATTTTGGACGAATATAATTACAATACTAAAAATTTATTGATTATTTACTAAGAATTTATTAATAAATTTATATTGAGTATTTCATTTTTATGTATATTTCCTAAATTACTTAATACTACCCAAACATGCCTATTAACAGCTAGGTTATAATGGTCATATAATACTTCATGGTTCATCAAAGCTTTATGTTTCATATCAAGTACTCTATTGTAGAAACTCATTGTTTTTTATAATGTAAGTTAAAATAAGTGTTGTGTATAATTAATGATATAATCAGTGTTAAGGGTAATGAAAAATAATTAAATTATTAAATTTATTTGAAAACAATATTTCACAAAATCCAAGGGAATTACATTATATCCCCTTTAAGATGATTTTCACCCGTAACATTTCTCACTTTGGTACCAAAAACATAACACAATTCTACCTTATTACATCCTCGGGTTCCCACATAACATCATTAAGATAGTGGTTTCACCACAAAATAAAAACTAGATGTGTGGTATTTTTGGTTGAACATTCTATATATGATCAAAAATCACTGCTGGTTGTTCCTCATAAGAAATATCATGCTATAAAGGTATGAACTCTATGTTAGAACATGTGATTCATTAGGTATGTACTTCCTCAAGGGAGATACATGGAATTCATTTTGAATATGATATAGTTTTGGTAGAATGTTGAAATGATTTTCCATTTTCCTAATATGATCATGTATTTTCATGGTACAGATATACCAATGGCATAGAATACCCTTATTTATTCCATAGAGAAATTGGTAGAAAGAACTTCTCACCATCTTGAAATTCTAGATCACATTGATTATTGTAGAAGATACATTTTTTCAACTACGTGTTTTCTATAAATGATTCTAAAGTGATATAACATTATTTTCCATATCCTTACTTTTCTCAAAACATAATAGCTTTATTCCTATAACATCTTTCTTCCATATTGGAGTTCTACAATTGTTTCCATAAATTTCTTTTTAATGATAAATATGGAAACTTGGGTGAAATATATTTTTGTGTGAAAACTCAACTTGAGAAATGTGTTGAACCCACCACCTTTGAAATCCATAGAACATGATCATAGAATATCTTCTAGGGTTTGAATTATTCTCTCAAACTAATAATATATCAGTTAAAATTACACAATGATGAAACTCAACTCTCTATCAGGGGTCTTAGAATATCCTCTAGGGTTCTTATTATTCTCTAAATATAAAAATATACCAGTTAATGATGTGAAGTGATGAAACCAAACTATGTATCAAGGTGTTTCAAATATTTTTCCAAATCATTGAGGTAAAATCCAAATTCAAATCAAATATAATTGAATGTGGTACTTCATGCCACCTTCCCGCCTTCTTAATGTATATATTACAAGAATTATCCCATGAGAAATATTATCTGATAAAGATGAAGTAAGATGATTGGCTACAACACATGTATAATTATTCCCTTTATATATATTTTGTAGAGACTGATGTCAAAACCCATGGTGTTGTCTTCCCATTTTATTTGTACTGTGGACAATGGTCACAACATTCTTTTAGAAATTTGTATATTATCCTAGACATGCTGAATTACTATGAATCGGGAGATATACTTAGTAATATATATCATTATGTTTTCATACTAGAATTTATCTTTCATATAGTCTACTGGTTGGTATTATACCCTTGTCATCCTTCACTTGCGGGTTCAATCCCCGAGGTCTTTCCAGATGTAACGTTTTATCACCGGTCTTGTGGGTAATCATTTTTTCAAAACTATATAATGAAAAATGTTCCAAACTTTTATTAAAATATGATTAACTTAACATCAAATATAAGATAATCCCTAAAGGTTACCAATGCCATTTAACATTTTTCCATAAAAGGCATTCCTCCTTAAAATGAAAGGTTTTTATTCCCATAAATGTATCCTTAAATATCCTTAGTGTTGATAAACTCCAATCACATAAGACTTCATGTGGGGTATCTATGAATTTTTACTTATCATATAACTCAATATTATAAACCCATTATGGAATCCAGATTTCTAAATTTAGTCTTAAATTGAGACATATGTGGTTACAAAAATAACATAATCTTAACATGTTTTACGATCCATAAAACAAAAATACCATTGGGAAAATGCATCTACAACATAATCCTTGATTCCAAATACATAAATACTTCAACCATTCCACTTACATTTTTTTAATTTAATATTTACTTTCTATACAAAAGAATTATTTATCTGGGACATTGAGTTGGAAAATTCTCATGTTCCCCACACAAAATACATTGAACCTCTCAATAATATATCTATCTATGGCCTTGTTTTCCACACAGATAACATATTTCCCTCCATTTGAGGTATTATTATATGTTATTATTCCCATATTCTTGATATATATTAATCTGAATATTCATACCTATCTTTCAATTACCTCATAAAATTTTATATAAGTTTGTAATCGACTTATTTTTTTCATTAGGAATCGTATAGATGATCACATTGTTAATAATATATCACGATAGCTGATTAGGTATGATAAAAATATCTATATATCTAGTAATTTTCCAATTTGGTTTCTCATAGTAATTTAAATTTACATTAGATTAAGTTTTAACACCAATCTTTATAGTTCCATCCATTGAAAAAAACCAAAAACAATAATGTGAGAAAATATAATCATGGTGGGAAAACCACATAATAATGAAAAAAATCACATATTTGATTTCCAAATCAAAACATATTATTTTTCATCTATGAAACCTTAGGTTTATACAAGATAATATATGATAATCATCTATTTAAATCTTTCATGATAGTCTATAAAGCGTTTATTAATTTCTAAAGCATATCCCATGGGAGTGTCAAACCAGGAGCTCCGAAAGGCCCATTTTCGTGTACAAGGTGATGATCAAGTATAGATTAACATGACATTTTTAGAGTTATTTCCCCTACATACCTCTATTCTAGATATAAATACACTTGTAGTATCTCAATATGGATATAGTTTCTTGGAATAAACTTGCTCTTTCCTTTACTAAAATTTGTTGAAATTTTCCTATACATTGACTCATCCTTAGGCATATACTTAGACCTCACCTTAGGCATCTCACTATGGTTTTGTCATCTTATTATCTATATTTTCATTAAACCTATCCTATGATATAAACTATAACAACCCAATATTTAAATACATATATATTAAATCACTTTTTATAAATATTCATAACATTACACAAATACATGCCTAAGGACCGTAATAGTTTTTTTTCCTTTTGAAAACATAAAAACATAAACAACAGGTTCATAGGTGAGCTACATCATCACCCACTAAGAACTTTATATCTATCACCCTTAGTAGATAATCATAAATTATACATATCATCTTAACCTAGGGAAAGGAAACATAAGAATGCGTGAGCTGAGATTATCAGTAAGGGTAAACAAGGGAGACACATAAGTATAAGATGGGAATGAGGGTGTAATAACATTATCGTAACATTTTAAAACCATACCCTATATATAAAAGATCATAATATTCATTCATGAAAAAATTTTGGTAGTTAATAACACATGAATCATAAGGAAATAAATGAACATGATCCATGAGTCCATAATATTATCATATGACATAAATTTGTAGGATGCACATAATCATAGAAAATCTAATGTCAAGGATACCCACTAAGACTTTCATAACATGTTATTATTTTGCTAAGAACCCATGTACCTACTTTGGCCTTGGGATGACTCTTGTATACCCTATTTTTGGATTGGGACAACCACTTGGGAACTCTTCTTTTTGGGATTGGGAAAACCACATGTGTACCCTCTGAGATCATAGAACACTGATCATTACCCAATTCATTAGATGGAGGTATAGGTCCCACCTGTCACAGAATGGAAATCTTACATATTTGTTCTAAAAGATCATAAAAAATTAATAATATAATATCCTAAGAAATGAAAATGGGTTTCATAAAAAAATCATCATATCATAACATGTGGATAATAGGTATGTTATATAATAATCATATAATAACATGTGGAAAAAGAAGAATGTTTCATACGAATATTATCATGGTATAACCTGTGGAAGAGAATCATTTTTCATTAACAACATTCCATCATTAATAAAATCACTCAGAGAATGAATACTAATGGTATCCTTGGACCATATCCTCAGTAAAACATTAGTATCATCAATATATGTCATCTTAGATGGAAAGCTATTTTGATTGGCCATTTGAAACATTTATTGATGAAAATATACTTTCCTCTTGGAATTTTTTTATTAGATAATACATTTTAAAAATAACTCTCTTTGAAAATAAATATTTTTAATTATAAGTGATGATTCAATGAAAATGATGGCTATGATGATGAGATATTTTTCATGTCATACACATTAATATAAATATTCCTTTCACATTTTTTATAAAATCCAAATATGCATTGTTTGGAATATTAAATGATAATTAATTTCAGCCCATTTTTTTTAATAAAAATGGAATAATAATTATTGTTAAAATATTGAATAAAAAAATTGATAATAATTTTATAGAGCATTATTTTGGAAAAAAACAAATATCTAATTGAAGTGAGAAATATATATGGATTTTATTTTAAAAAAGAGTTAATGTTTTAAGTAAAAAAGTTTGGAAAATGGTAATATTACATAAAAATATCATGAATAAACAAAGGGGAATAAAATTAATGATACTCTTGATCATCAAAAATATATTTATCAATAATCATGATAAATAATGATATTGTAATATAAAATCCTTATCACTTTGGTATCTTTAAATTGTAATCCCAAAGAAGGAATAACATAAAATGGAACATAGAATATCAAAAGGATAAATAAATTAATGATATTACATGTCAATGGTCTTTTATAGAAACCTTCTGAAATAATATAGGTAGAAAACAAATCATACATCTCAAAGAAGTAAAATTGAGAGTAAAGTACCTTATCTATTTATTAACTTTTTCTATGTGGAATATATACTGCTCATAAATTTATATTTTTATTCTTATCAAGGAAACTATTCTGTTTTTTCATATCCATGTGGAATAAAATGAAAATAATGGGACCAATAATATATAATTCCAAAGGTTCATTATATACACCACACAAAACAAATGAGTTGTGAATTTTCTAATGACTTCTTGATATAAAAGAGAGACCAAAAATCTATTACCTTAAGTATTGATTCCTATTGTAATAATTCAAAAATAATGTATAATAATTTTTTTATAATCTAATAAATAAACATATTCATATATATCTTAGCATATATTATTTTCTAATAAAATATTTTCACCCTTTTATTAATAATTCCATGTTAAAATCACATTTTGTGAAATGACTAATTTGTTTCTCACATATGCTTTTATTTTTAATTTTTAGTCCTTTTACTTGGATCATGAGTTTATAATCTCTATAATTTTAACCTTAACATAAATATAATTTATATTATATATTTATGTATTTAGATAAATTTATAAAATTTAGTGATTTAAAGTGAAATACACAATTAATTGAGATGGTAGGGCATACATATGCATGATCATTGTTTCCATTTTCTTATTTGATTGAAATAGATAAAATTAAAGGAAATATATTATCATCAAAGATTAATTTTTATGTAATATATATCACATATTTTTATCCAAATCATCTTTAATATATTTCAGGAATATCATGAATGAATCACATCGCTTCGAGAGGCAGTAGACTATTATACACTAGAGCAATATTATTTTATTCCAAAAATAGGGGAAATATAAATTTATGTGCCACATAATAATTATAAAATCATAATAGCATTATAAATATCCTATATAAACATCTAAGACATCATTATATCTAACACTAATAGGTGGTTATGGAAAAAACGAATAAAATCTGTTCTTGAGGCATTAGTCTACCGTAAACGCAAATGATGATTTTGTAATCCATTTGATGGAAGTGGATATGGGTATAGGTCATGCCGTTAACATAAAAAACGTTTAGTGTTGGACTCGCCTGTATTGATAATCTCAAATAGGATTATATATGTTCTGATAATATCTTGGAATATATTAATCAATGTTTATTTATGTTTAACAATGATGAAGTATGATATTAATTCAATCTGGACGTAATACGCATAGAGCAGTTACTTTTTAAGTATTTATGTTCTTATGTCACTGATATTTATAGTTCTGACTGATATAGATTATATCACCGAAACAAGGTCACTGATATAGACAAGCTCACCAATACAAGTTCACTGTTAGACCAGACCACTGATAGACCAAGTCTACTAATAGACAAGGTCACTAATATACAAGTTCACTAATACAAGTCCGCTGATACAGGATACAGATAGAGTGGGGCTACCGATACAGTGGAGCTACCAATAGAATGGATCTACCAATAGAGGAAGCTAATGATAGAGAGAGCTACCGCTACCGATGATAATAGCTACTAATAGTGAGGGTGAGATACCGATAGAAGTTCACCGATACAAAGAGCTACTGACAGATGGAGCTACTGATACATGAGCTACTACTACAAGAGATACCGTTACAAGTCTACTGACATAGAGCTACTGATGGAAGATGACTATTAACTATTCATTGTTTCCCGAACTCTATACTTTGTCAATATTATTAATATAATGCTAACGATCATACTTTCTTAGTTCAATGCATCTGCTATTAATTAATGTCGGTTGTTGGCATGTTAGGGAACCATACCTCGTACCTGTAAAAGGTAATCATTCTCATTGTCGGAGCTCAAAGAATAAAATGAATATCGAGCTACTGGAAAATATATATATATAAGGAAGAATAAAAGAAATATATGAGACACATACAAGAATATGCACATGTATATGCATAGAAGAACACTCGAAGAACTCGAAGAACACTCATACACATCAAGAACAGAAGTTCAAGGAGGAAGTTCAAGTTCTACAAGGAATACTCTCACATTCAATCGTGTTGGATTATATAATTAAAATATAAATTAAATATGATGTTGAAAATTCTTGTTATATGTTTTTTAGATATTATATAAGAACAAATACAATTTTATTGATAAAATGAGTGTTTTTCTAAAAATGATGTTTTACAACCTTTTGATGGAGAACCGTGTTAAAATCTAGTTATTTCAATATTAATATGTTCCATTTGAAAAAATAAACTTCATATTTAGAATTGGGAAATAAAAATTTCCTCTGGTTGAATATTTTGTATTTTTCTTATAAAATTCATTTTTAGTGAAGAGTGAAAAATACTGCATTTTAATTCAAAACCGCCTTTCCGTAGAATTTAAATATATTGTTAGATTATACTTTTACATGGTTTTAAGATATAATTAGATTATGTTTCTATAATTTAATCCAGTTTTTTCAATTTGAATTAATTTAACATTTAAAATGGATATAATCACATATGTATTTTTTGATTGTTTTTACTTTTTAAGAAACAAGTTTCCTAATTCTGTCATCGAAATTAACATTAAATTAATTTATTCACATTTTTTTATTAAATTATTAAAAATTTACAGACATGGTTGTTATCAGTATGAAAATTATAATATAATAGGATAAAAATAAATTCTGTTGAGTGGTAACTTTATTATTTTATTTACCACGATTAAATACAAATCAGGCAATTAAATGTAAAATAAAATTATAATAATATAAAAAGACACTAAAACTCATGATATTATTATTAGATGACTTATGGATGACTATGAAAATCCAAGGATCAAAATATTGAGCTTTTTAATCCACTTGGTTGAGATTATTGGATTTATAACATTCAATTTATTGTAAAGGAAAAAATGTCAAAATCATGTATCTTTTTAATAAAATAATTTTTATATGGGATTATATATGTGATATATTTGACTATATTTAGTAATTTGACATATAAAAGAAATAAATACATCATGGTAATGTAGTTAAATATTTTATGGAATAAGTAATTAAATTTAATTATGACATAGTGATGATGTAATAATAGATTAATTAATCAAAGAATCAAATAAATCATATTATAAATATTAAAATAAATATTACATAATATATTTTATGAAATACAAGAATATTCTAGGCGAATATAACATGTTGTATGTCTATTAAATGTTTTTTTGTAGATATCACTCTGTTTTGATTTTTTTAAAATTCAATAAATGAATATTGTAAAAATTGACATAATTGATATTATATAAAATATAATTTATTATATAATTTAAAAACATTAAAAATATTTTAAAATAAAAAAGTGACTATAATAAGGTTTAAATTTTCATTATTTTTCCAATTAGGGAATATTTACCCCAAATAAATAAAATTTATATATCTTAATATTTATATTTTGTTAACACAACTAAAATTAAAAGGGAATAATTAAGGGTAAACTAAAAATATAATGTTTAAACTAAAATCAATACATCTTTAAAAAATATTTTCTAAGAGGATTTCAATATATTATTATCTTATATTCTATATATATATATTTTGAGTAATTTTCATTAAAATATATATATATTAATTTAATATTTTAAGAGCTTCTAAGGGTGTCCCTCCCCTCTCCTATAAATAGGATCCCACTCTAATCTAATAATCACACATTAAGAACCCTTTTTTTAGGAAACGATATACCCAAACCATTCATAAAATTCCTCCCCGATTTCTTGAGGCCTTATGTTTGTTAGACCGCCCTTTTTATAATTGTTAAATTTTCTTCAAAGGGAATCACCTGGAGAAGAAATATCTCTTTTTAAGTGTTTTTGTTTTATTTATTCTTCCAATTACGTAAAATATTCTTCTTATAAGATTATATAATAACTCGATTATCATAAATATCTGAGATGCTGTTATGATAATATCATTACCTAAATCGATCTCCAATTTTATCAAATGAGAAATAAAATGTTCGTTTGTGTGTATGGAGGACTACTGCCTCGCGGACTGATATAGTCCATTTTTCATTACTGTCTATAAATAATTGTCATAATGATTAAATAAATATTTATATATGATATTCAAGACATATTTATCATTTTATAAGAAGAATATTTCAGTTATAATTTTCCCTTACATGCACATAAAAATTATAACGTCGTTAATTCGTACGTGTGAACTATCACCCCCGTGGAACGATGAAAATATTTTTTATTCACCACATCACTTGTTTGATATATATAAGAATATTTAATCTATTATTACGATGTTAATAATATTATGACCATTTTTTAAAAAATAATAATAATTACCATGTTTTTAAAAATAATCATTGAGAAATTTAAAACATTACTCATGCGTACATATGGTCGACCATCACAATGATTATAAATTTGTTCATTTTTCATAACCATGACTAGTGGACTATTTAATAAATTATTATTAATGAAAAAAGTGAGGATTAGGTCTGGAATACTATTTTTAATATGATTTATTTATTAACAGATGGACTAGTGTCATAAAACCGTGTTAATTTTCAAGTCAAGTACCAAATATCAACAAAACATCTAATACAAAATTAAATAATTATGTAATTTTTATAACATGTTAATAAGTGATATAAAATAAATAATTAACCTAAAAAAGGATCTGAAGTATTTATAAATTAACTTAATTTTATTATTAATAAATATAAATATTTTATGTGACTATTTAGACTCACGATAAGGGACTTTGTCTCAATCTTCTTTCATTGAGGTGTATTTTAATATTATACACCACCTTCTTTTATACAGTGTGTAATTAACCCCATTTAATTTTAATTTCATTAAATGTTATTCTAAATTAATATTTTTCTATGAAGTGTTTTACTAAATGACAAAAAGTGATATTTTTTAATGTATGAGGCAACAACGACCTTTCCATTTCCATGGCCATTATTTAATATTTGGCTTCCTCTATAAGACATATTGTTTTTAAAAGGAATATAAATTATGTATTACCTTATAATGTATTTTTGTATTGAAAATGGTTTTGAGAAGGGATTGACAATGTTAATATCTTGAAATTATATCTTGTTATTTTAATATGGAAATTTTATTTTTCCTTTATCATTGTTAATGTGTTAGTGTTATGTTATGGTTCTTGGGAATTTATTATGTATATGTGTCATTCCTTGATAAAATGAGTGTGACTGATCCTGTGATACCACTCCAATGCACTGTTTAATGAGACAAAGTTTAAAAATAATATTTCTCTGAAGATATTTAGGGAATATACTATGATGGTTTTTTCAAAAATAACCATAAATTTAACTCCCTATGTTTTTGAGAATGAGAATGCTACAATGTAAGTATGATATGGATGACACAAGTTACATTTATGATTTATGATTTCTAAGAAGTTCATCATGAAATTTATTATTTGATGAGTTATGTTAAAGAACTTATGTTTATGGGTAAAAGTTATGAGTTTTGTAAAATGTTTTCATGAGTTTAAAATATTCATATACTCATGGTTTCTTTCATTATTTTATATCACGTAATGAACTTTCTATGCTCATCCCATGTTTTTTAATATTTTTTCCACTAGGTATAAGGATGCTCAAGAGAAAGAAATAATACAAGATGAATGTTAAGAATATTTCTATCAATAAAAAAGAAGGCATGTTTTAAAGAGTTTTATCTTGTGAATAAATGGATAGTGAGTACATGTGTCTACTTTGTAATATTTTACTTATTATTTAATATTTATTGCCTAATTCTTTAAAACATTAACCCTAGAAAAGATCTTAAATGCTAAATTATTATTTAACATAATATTATGTAACTTTTAAGGCAATGTCCTTATATTTTTTATCATAGGAATGGTTTAGGAAACTTTAGGCATTAGGTGTTTTGGTTAAAAATATTTTAACATTCTATGTTTATTCATTTGGTTAAAAAAATATTTTACAAATTTTTCAGATCTATGAAAGTAGGTTACAAATGGATAGAGGAGGATATCAAAAAAAATTCATATCTCTTCCTAATGAATTTCTTGCAATAAATTTTTTAAAGTCAAATCCAAATGATTCTGGAACATTTTCCAACATAAAACTCACCTGCAAGATGTTTTTTGAGATATCGAACACCTCTACTATACCTCGATACCATTGTGGATTATGGGTCATTTTTAATCCAATCATATTTTCTTAATATTCTCATATTCTCATAAAAAAGGAACATATTATCAAGGAATTTTTTAATATTTCACCTTATCACAAGATTATTAATCATATTATGATTTTTAAAAATCTACTGAAGTAGGGGACACTTTCACAAGTAGTTAATATTTGCTTTTAAAATATTGGATTTATTGACATACATATGGTGTTTTTAAAGGACCATTGATTGAATGTTTCAATTCAAACTCGGTCCGAATTCTTTATAAAAATCAATTCCTGTCTAATTTTTTAAATTTATATATCATATATGATTATTTTCAAAAAATATTTCTCTGTGAACACCCATACAACCCAAGATGTACAAGGTGTATTTGGAAGAAGGAATAAATTGATTATGAAGAATCTCAAAATCATTGTTGCAATGCATGAACCTTCTATCTGCGTGATCAAAATGACTATGAAACCATGTGGACACCATGATCAAGGTACATTGCTCTTTCTTTTTGGAATATTTTTATTAAATCATTTCAACGTGAAATAAAAATATATGTCATTATATATAAGACTCAGTGAATTAAGATGTTGAGATCATTATGAGTTGGGATACAAATGAGAGGTATAAGATAACATTTAAGGTTGAAACATGATGTGGTTATTTTTGAGGATTTTATATCATATTTGGAGTATTTTTGAAGAATGATATCGTTTTAGAAAAACTACGACCTGCAGAATAGATGACAACCTATTGTGTCTTGAATGGCCACAGGGATCAAACCCACAACCGAAGGGTGACAAGGGTTCATTGCTTACCAGTAGTCCACATGAAGTCCTTGGTTAGTATGACTTTATTTTTTAGTTAAATGAGTTGATGGTATAAGAATGAGTTGATTTTAGTAACTTATGGTTTATTAAATAGATATTCATGTTATTGGAAAAAGATTTTGGGATTGAGTGATAAATGTTATTTTGGAAGATAATCACTATTTTGGGAAACCTATATGACCAAGAAAAATATAACAATATGGGATTTTTTAGGGGTAATTTTTTACCTATATTATGGAGGAATTTATGTTTTTATTATGTAATTATATTATTTAAGTAATTTATAGAAAATTTTGATATATTATTGAGAATATGTAGTTAGTAAATTACTTTTTCGTATGATACATTAAGAGTGAATTATTTTATTTGGATATAAATGTTAAAATTTATCCTGGAAGACTATGTTATCAAATCCTTCTGAATTTTGGGTTTAAATCATACTTTTTATTATTTGAGGATTTTTAAGGAAATTTATTTGTTGAATAGTCCATGTTGGACTTTGGGTTTTACTTTTCAATTTTGGAGATTAAATGTAGTCAATATTATTTTAATGATTATCATTATTTTTGGGAATTATATTATCTTATCATAAAATTTTGGTTTTGGTCAATTATTAATGATAGGATAAATAAATTTTTAATCTTTTTTGAATGATGGGATTCTATATATGTTTATTCTAGTGTTTTAGGTGTGAAAACCCATTTTAAATATGCATATTTTTGATAAAAAAATGAATTTCTATTGGAATTTTATTAAATGATGAAACTATACTTGTTAGGTATGTTTATTTCCTTATGTTATTATTCTACATTGTAAAATAATTTCTCAACTCTATTAAAGGAATTTTAAAATAAAATAGTTTTCCATGTACTTTTCTACCACGAAATCAATGACCGTTTATTCCCTCACAAGTTTGTTGTTTTCTAATTGTTAACATTCTCTTAATAATGTTTTCTATCACTCTCTATATGATCAAAATTGTCAGTTTTCCTTCAATATATATGTTTTAATACATGGTGTCCTAGTATGTGTTATCTCAAGAGACCTTTGTACTTCACCTTTTTTCTTTTAAATGGAATGTTTTATTGACTCTTTTTTTTAATTTGGGATTTCAATCATGTAATTTTGAAAAGTGAAACCTTTGTTACCAAGACCGATTTTTAAATTGCGGGGAAGAGATTTCCAAAATTGGGGAAGAGTGAAACATCCAACATAATTATAGAATAATAATTTTTTATATTTATCAATATTTATGAATTAGAGAGTAATTTGACTTTTTAAGGGATGTTGTGTCTGATAGCGTACCCAACACACAACATTAGGTTTCTTAGAAATCTTATGTTGATCACAAGACTGAGTTATGTCAAAAAATAATATTTTATTAATATTATTATTTTATGTTGTAGTTATCTCATATCCATTATAATGTTAATAATTAATGATATTAACATAATTATAATAATACTATTTACAAATGTTTATATAGTGATTCCTTTTTTAGAGAAGAAAATCCAATTGAATATTAAAGATTTGTTTTTATGATAAAATTATTTACGTGTGAATAATTGTGTTTATAAAATAATAAAATAACTCTTTTTGGATTATATTAATGAAATATAACTTAAATATTATGTTTAAACTACATCCTATATATTTTCTAGTCATTATATAAAAACAAATTAAATTTTACGGATAAAATGAGTGTTTTTATAAAAATGAATTTTTACTGCCTTTTGATGTAGAACCATTTTTAGAAATTGTTTTATGAAATTTAATATGTTATATTTTACAAAATAAAATATTTATTTTAACGGAGGACATCAAAATCCAATTTGGATGAATGTTTGGTAGTTTTCGGATAAAATTCATTTTTAATGAATCTTGAAAAATTACTGCATTTTAATTCAAAACATACTTTTCATCTAATTAAAATATATTATTAGATTATACCATTTTCATAATTTTAAAGAATAATTAGATGATTTTTTTATAATTTCATAAAATTTTTCAATTGGAACTAATATTACATTTAAATTGGATATAAACACATATTAATCTTTTGACGAGTTTCAGTTTTTATAAACATGTTTCCTAATTACTTCAATGAGATTAACATAACATTTATTTTAGTCACTTTTTTTAATATAATTGTCAAAATTTTACAGACGTGGTTTTAATAAGTATGGAAAATTTTATATAGTAGGATCAAAATATTTTTTGCTGAATAATAACTTTTGTATTGTATTTACCACACATAAAGGATAATCAGATAATTAAGGGTAAAAATAACATTATAAAAATGAAAAACTTCCCTAACACATAACCTAAAATTATTAAGTGATTTATTTCTAACCGATACAATCCTTTGGTCTAAATGCTGGCATATTTAAGCAACTTGGGTGTGATTATGACATTTATAACATTTAATATAATGTAAAGGAAAAAATGTCATAATCTTGTCACTTATTACTAAAACAATTTTAATATGTGGTTATATAAGTGATAATTTAGACTATAAATATTCATTATAAATATAAAATTATTTCCAATATCATGGAAATTTATGTATTATTTTTATGAAATAAACAATTAAATTTAATTTCGATACAATGATGATGTAATAATAACGTTTTAAATTAATGAATCGAATAAATCATATTACAAATATTAAAATAAATATTATTTGATACAATCTTTATCATATAGTAATATTATATGTTATATGACATTTTATAATTCTATTAGGCGTATTATTTGATGTTATCTCTCTGTTTCGATTTTTTTTAGATTCAATGAATTGAATAATGTAAAAATTAATATAATTGATATTTTATAAAAATACTAAAAAAAATTAAAATCAAAAAGTGACTATGATAAGGTATAAAAGGTCATTATGTTTCAAATTTTTGGAAATTTACCCCATATAATCAAAATTTACAGGCTCTTAATATTTAAAATGTTGTTTCCACAATTAAAATTAAATGGAAATAATTAAGGGTAAACCAAAGAAAAAGGTTTAAACTAAAAGATATACATGTCTAAAAATTATTAGATTAAAGGATTTATAAATATACTAATATTATATTCTAGATATCTCATGTTGGAATGATTTTTATTAAGAAATTGTTTTATATTAATTTAATATTTTAAGAGTTTCCAAGGGTATCTATCCCCTCTCTGATAAAAAGGTACCCACTTTTCTCTAATACACACAATTAAATAACAATTTGTATCATCCATGATCTTCATGAAACACCTACTATAATTCCTCCCCACTTTTTGGAGGCCTCAGTTTTGGCAGAACACCCTTCTTAGAGGTGTTAAGGTATTCTTCAAAGTTGATTAACCGAAGAAGATGTATCACTTTTTAACTATTTCAGCTATATTTCTTCTCCCACTTTCATTAAATATTATTCATATAATATCAAATAATAAGTCCAATATCCTAAATATAATTATATTATATAATATTAATATCATCACCAAAATACACCTCCAATTTCAATAAAAGTGAAATGAACATTTCATTCGTGTGTAAGGTGGACTACCGCCACACAAACCGATATAGTACATTTTTCTTTACCGTCCATCAAGACTATCTATAGAGATAGAATAAATATTTATATAATAAATTCATGACATATTTATCATTTTTAATGAAATATATTTCAATTATGTACATAGGTTATATGCACATAAAAATGACAACATTATTCACACATAGATGTGAACTGTCTCCTCCACGAATCGACGTGAGTAGTTTTTATTCACCAGATCACTTGTATGATATATATATGTATATTTAGATAATAATTCATATTTTAACAATATTATGATCATTATATAATGATAAATAACAATTACCTTATTTTTTATAATGAACAATGAATGATGGAAAACATTACTCATGTATATGTATGGTCTATCATCTACATAATTATGAAGCGGTTAATTTTTCATAACAATAATTAGTGGGTTGATTTAAAAATCATGATTAATTTATTAAATTGATGATTATTTACTGAATACTATTATGGAGTTATAGTATTTATGACCACATGGTCTAGTGACATCAAACCATGTTCATTTTCGACTCAAGTGCACAATATCGACAAATGTCTAATATGAACTCAAATAATTATGTAATTTTTATAACATGGTAATAAGTGATATAAATGAAATTATAAATAGAAAAATGTTTCTCAATCATTTATAAATTTATCGAGGATTATTATTCAGGAATTTAAAGATTTTATGTGACGAGTCAGACTCACAGTAAGGGACTGTGTCTAAATCATATTTCAATGGGGCATGTTTTGATACTATACAACTTATTATTTTATACGGTGTGTAATTAACTCCTTTGAATTTTAATTTCATTAAATGGTTATTTAATGGACAGATTTTTTATCAATCATTTTACTAAATGAAAAAATGTAATATTGATTAACGTATGAAACAACAATGAAATTTCCGCCTCCATGAACATTGTTTGATATTTGGATTCCACTATAAGTCTTATTGTTTTTCAATGGAAAATAAATTATGTATTCCCTTTTCATGTATTTTCATATTGAAAATGGGTTTTGGAAGGGATTTATTATTTCGATATCTTGAAATGATATATTTTGATTTCAATGTGGAAATTTTATTTTTTCCCTTTATGTTTTTTAATTTGTTATGATTATGTTATGGTTTGTGGGAATTACATTGGTATACAAGTTGTTCCATGATAAACCAAGGGCAGGTGAACCCATTAATATTCTCCAATTCAATGGATAATGATATGGGGTTAAACAACAAGGTTTCCCCTATGATATTTAGGGAATATACAGTGATGGGTATTCCCAACATAACTATAAAGGTTACACCCTATTTAGTTATGAAAGCTACAATGTAAGTATGATATGGATTCCACAAGTTATCTTTACGATTTATGTTTTCAAAGAAATTATTTAGGAATATTAGGATTTAATGAGTTATGATAAAGAACATATTTTTATGTTTGAAAATTATGATTTTGTGAATATGTTTTCATGAGTTTAAAATATTCATGGACTAAAGATTTCTTTCATTATTTTATATCCCTTACTGAGATTTTTGTGCTCATTCCATGTTTTTTGAAATGTTTTCCATAGGGTATAAGGATGGGTAAGTGAAAGGAAAAAAGTGAAGATTAATGCCATGAAGATTTCTATCAATAAAAATTGAAATCATGGTTTAAAGAGTTTTATCTTGTGAAAAAAAGATAGTTATTAAAAGTGTATACTTTTTAATATTTGAGTTGTTATTAAATATTTATGGCCTAATTATCTAAAATTCTAAACTTAAAAGGATACTCAATGTGAATTATTGATTTAAATCAAGATTATGTATCTTTTAAGCCTGGGATCTTATACCGAGAGTGTCCATAAATATGATAAGGATGTAGATTAAATATTCTATATTAGAAATAGTGTAGATCATTCCATGATGATGGAAACAATATTAAAATAATTTATTTAACTCATAAACTAAAAATCATCATCAGTATTGGTTTCTTTTGTCAAATACAACATAAAAAACTATCTAAGTTGATCATTAATGTGTTTAAGAGATTAAAAAAAGTATATCTTAAGAATATTTAAAATGTAATTTGGTTGAGATAAATAAATTAGTTTATTAGGTCGTTCCCTTATTATTTCATCACCTAAGTTTTTATTATCTGAACCTAATCCTTTAATTTCTAAAATTTATTTTAATTGAGTTTTTATAACTCTAACTAGACTCATGGTTTTTGTAAATAATAATCATATCGTCCACATACATAAGAAAATAAATCATGCATTTTTTAATTTTTTTAAATATAAATGATCATCATATTGGATCATAAGAAATTGATAATCCGACATAAAATAATAAATTATTTTATAATAATACCATTAGGGTAGTTTTAGACCATGAAATGATTTATTAATAAGGTATAATTGATTTAAATTAAATTATTTATAGTAACAATTAGGAATATTTATGTAAATATTATAATTAAAATCACCATGAAGAAAGATATTTTTACCATCAAGTTGTTCAATGTGCAGGTCACTATAGGTAGAATTTGGAAGTGATAATCTAACTGAAGAATTCTAAAAAACTGTGGAATTTTTTTAGAATATTCTATTGTGTCTCATTAAATGAATCCCAAATAAACTAGTATTTCATTGAATTTTATTTCCAATAGTTTCATATTATTTCCTTTTTTAAATCCACTTACTACAAATTATTTTATAATTTGTTGGTTTATTTATAGTCGAACAAGTTAAATTTTTTCATAAGGAATTAATTTCTTCATCCATGATAATGACCCATTTTTTGGAGTATTTTTTCATTTAGGTATTACCCATAGGTTTGAGGATCACCATAGACTAGAACATGAAAAACATAAAAATAATTGAAATCCATATCGTATATGATAAATCAAGTTGGATGTCTAGGAACTCTTATCCTTCTATATCAAGTTTATTTATAGTCCCTGTTATTGAACAAAGACATTGTTTTTAACTTAATACAGAACAAGAGGTCGAATAATCTTGTATAATAGGTTGTGGATCTGATGTATTGGGATGGAGAGGAGCCTCAAAATGAGATAAAGGGCTAGTTTCATTTTATTTTTCTCAGGTTGGTTCAATGCTTCTAGATGTGGGAGTCTTAGGTTTAGCAGAAGAAGTCTCATAGAACACTACATTCATACTTATGATTCATTTAGGAAACTGGGATCATCAATCCAATGTTTTAAAAGCTTAACACCATTTTTATAGCCTAAAAATATACAATTAAGGGCTCAAGGTTCTAGCTTAGTAGTCTTAAGTTGATCGTAAGTGTTATAATCCTAGACTCTTAGGTAGATATATGAGGTAATATTTCTATTCCACAATATTCTTGGGTTTTAAATTGATTAGAAATATATGGAAAAATATTAATGAGATAGACTATTGTGTTGGCAGCCTTTACCAAAAAATATTTATAGTAACTTCAGCATGAAAGAAATATTTTTACCCTTTCTAAAATAGTATTATTCATTCTTTCTTCAAGATTAATATTTGGGACGTTTCTATAATAGCTATGCGTCTTTTAATACCCTCATATTTTCATAATTGAATAAACTAATTGGATATGTACTCTAGGAAAACATTTGTTATCAGGGTTTTGTTTTCTCTCCCAACATGATTTCTAGCTAAATGTTTCCAAATTTTGAAGGTTCATAAAACATCATTGTTATTTTTTTAGAATTAAAATCTAGATGTTTATTGAGAAATAATTTATAAAATTGATAAAATAAGAACATCTACGTGGGAGGTAGTCCTAGCTTATACCCATCTATTATAATGGATATCCTCTAAGGGGCCAAAGGAATATAAAAGTTGAACTATTAATGGTGAATCTGTTATCATTTCCCATAACAGAATCTTCCCAAAATGGAAGTTTGGATGGTGTGCTGTTACTCAACATCCCTTTCTTATTGAGTAACCTTAGTCCCTTAGAGATTACATTCCCCAATATCATATTCCATATAATGGGATTATCAAAATTAGAATTACTGTCAATACCTAATTGTATTTAATGAGTCCTTCCATTGAAAACATACATCCTTTAAATGAGACAACCATTAAATATATTTTTTAGATATTTTATTTATTTTATACAACTTATTTTAGACCTAAAATAAAACCACTGTTGGTCTATAACCATTAAGGAAATCAAGTATATATGAAGGGTTTTAATTAAAACAATATAAAAAATTGGTGATGGAGCGGTCATCTAGTTGTATTAATGTATATCACCTTCCCTAAACCTTACCCCTCTTATAATTCCCTAATAGGACATATCCTGCTACCCTTTATTTCACTTTTATGAATGATTATCTAAAAGAAAAAAATGTGAAAGGATCATCCATATTTAGGAACAACTCTTTATTTATAGAATGGATGGAAATATTCAACACTTTAGATGTGTGAAAAGCAAAATCCACTAAAAGGGTCTGGTTAGTGGGACGTTCAAAATCATGTTTTTATAATGTTTCTTATAGTCAGGGTTAGTGCTACTGAGTTTACGACAATGGAAAAAATAATTTTTTATTTATTTAGAGTTAGACCTATGTATGGGTTCTTTTTTTAATGATTTTATACATACTAAACCACTTAGTTTTACCTTTAGACTGCGGCATAAGTAAACAAGATCTTAGCCTATCATTTTATACTTGATTTAAAATGCAATTTTTTCGAGAGAGGAAAAGACATAAACTCTTCAAGGGTTAGTGAGTCACAACCAGACAACATGGTTTATACTAGGGTAGTGTAGGCATTATATAAAAAAATTAGAAGGATCATTTCTTTATATTAATCATTAATAGTTACATTTATTTTTTTTCTAAATCTAACATAAAATAGTTAAATTCAACTAAATGGGATTCAATAGAACTACCATGCTTCATATTAAATGTGAAAATTTGGTGTTTTTTATAAATTATACCAACTAAAAAGCATTCATGTAAAAAATTTCTCGATTAATATATTTATAATAAGTAGTGGATTCAATGGAAACCTTCTTAATAACATTATTTACTAAAAAATCTGTATTTAGATCTCAATTTTTAAATTTCTCATGGACCTAAAAAGTTTTCCGGATCCTTTTATTTGGATTTATAGGACCTTATTAGGAAAGAACTGGTGAGTATAATTCAAGATTTCTTCTTCGGAGTAACCATACCATGATTTTCCTCCACCACTACATTGATCCACATTATCAATGTCAATGAACCATATACTATGATAAAGTAAATTCCAATAAATTTATGTAACTTCCCATACATTGGATTTTCTATTTTAATTAGTAGAACGCTCCCAGGTCATCTTCCTAGATGGATTTATGATGAACAATAGGATTTTATTTAGGGAATATATCCACTATATTCCATTTCAGAGACTAATGAGATGATCCGATACATTAATAGAATGTCTACTGGTTTTAACCTCATAATGAAGTTGGACATGGATAAGGCCTATAATATAGTGGAAGTGAGTTTCATTATCAGAGTCATGGGTCGCATGGGTTTTTTCTGATTGGGTGGTCTACATTTCTTTAGTCGTTTTTTCTAACATTGTTGTCCAGTCAAATTATTGGGTAAAATGTATAGTTTCTTCATGTATGTCAGGGTTCTAAGGCAATGTGACCCCCTTTTCCCCAATATTTTTATTCTTTCAAAATATTCTCTCATTAGACACCTTATCAAAAGAAATATTAAAGGTCATTTTCATTCATTAAGGTGTAATAAAAATTTCAAGGGTGTATCTCACCGTTTTTTGTGGATGACCTTATTATATTCACCGATGGTAGTATTAAGTCTATTAAGGACCTCAACCTTATCCTCATGTAGTATTGTAAATAGAGTGTGCATTTTATCAACAAAGGGAAAAGTAATGCTTTAATTTCAATTTATTTATTTAATAAGAGGTTGTATAATATTGAAGACAAATTGAGTGTCTCCAAATGGTCATTTCCCCTAGATTCATTGTCCAATTTCCCCAAGTAGAGTAAGGATTCACCATTTTGACAGGCTTATTGAAATAAGTACCATCCACATTGTTAACTTGAACCCTTTTGTGTAGTTTTACCCTTGGAAATAGAATTATCTCTCTATAACCATGAACATCTTATCAGCTTCTAATGTTACTTTGTTAATGATAAAAAACATTGAAACCATTCTGGTCAACATTACCTAAGATTTTCATGTAGAGGGTAGACATCACTAGAAATTATGGCATAGAATGGAACGTGACACTGAGGATGAAGGTATTAACCTTAGACGTGTTAATGATTCCATGGGCCTCCTGCAAGTCAGGCTGGCTTGGGACATCCTAAAAGGGAATTATCCATGGGTGAGCTTAATCATCAATAAATATGGGACTCGTTCGGACATGTGGAGGAAAAAATATCAATTTAGTGGGATTCGATCATTCTCCAAATTAATTCTCTTAAAAGAACTCAACATGGATTGTGTTTCATGGGTCTATCAATTTATGGTGGGGAAACTGGGTGGGAAGTATGCCCTACATCCCATGATGTTCCACGCTGGAAATTTATTTTTCATAGGCATGTTGCTTCCCTTATTTCATCCATTACATTATCAACCATCAACCAGCATGAGATATTCTATATAATTGTGGTCATTAATGAATATGACAATATGGGTTTTATTCATTATTTGATAGTTATTTTTTCATCCAAGGAATACTTATTTTTAATGAATGAAGGTGTTGGTCATGAAACATGGGTTAGTATTCTATAATTCCATTATATTCCCTCTAAATATAAATTTCCAATTTTGTGCTTCTAAAATCAGGCTCTTCCAATAGATGAGGCAGTGCTATACAAGGGGATCAAGATCATATATAAATGAAACTACTATGAGAAAACTAAATATGATTTTACATATTATATTTTCATTAAAGGAAAGAGGGCGGCCTTGGTCTAGAGTGGACTATATATGCTGAGTGGTAAGAAGATGCTGATATATTCTGGTGGCACATTTCTTTATTCATGGTTTCTATGATCAAATGTAAATGTGTACAAGAATAATTCGAGAGATCTGTTCCTGGTGGTTAGTTTCTAGAGAATATGGAGCACACACAATAAGGTCAGTCACGAGGGACTTCCCTACTCATGTTTGGTAGTGATTATCTGGGTTAGGTTTCTAGTGGATGACCTAATTTTCCTCCACATACAGTGGTATCTTTCCCATTCACTCTATTTTTTTATAGCATGTTGTGGTTCAGTCCCCCCAGCCATTGGGGTGGGGGGGTGGGGGGTTCTGTCTCGGATTAGTATGCCTCAATATTATTCACTTTTAGTGATTTCTTCGGAATGAGTGATTCACCCCTTAAATAAGTTCATTCAATGCTAAAGGAAATTGAATTTATGTTTCTCTTGTAATACTATTCTAAACCAGGTTGATATCCAATACTACATTTTTCTCATGTCCAACCAGAATGTAATTGTCACCCCTTGGTCTATCATTTATTTTGTGTAGAGATGAGTAAGACTTTTAAACAATTACATGGATCTCCCTAATACTTATCCAAAGTGTAACAATGTCACTAATTTTCTTACTACTTAGGCCTCTCCAAGAAACCCATGCAATATTTTTACCAACAAAGGATCCCTTCCCCCTAAGTGTGTTTGTTTGGTTAATGCTGATTTCTTTGTGCTACACTATTTTATACCTTCTTCAACTTTTTTGGCCTCAAACCTTCATTAAAATAAAATATATCAAATTATTTATTAGATAAAAACGAGATTTAACTGAAACATTAGTGCTAAAATTATGATATTCAGTAATTGTATGTTATGTTTCATTCACTGTTATAATTTGTTTCTTTATCCTTCAAGCGACATCAATTAATCCCTACTAAACTATCAGACCTATGATCTTAATTTCTCAATGATTATAGTCATTATCCTCATTGAGTTTATAAATCATTTCCTGGTTGTTTACATGTTAATACATTGAGTAAATTTTGTCTTCTTTTGGGATAAGTTAGCCATGTTCCCCCAATAGCCACCCAATATTAAGGGTAAATACTATTTATCCAAATAAATTCATATAACAGAGAAATTATAGAGGGGAAAATTCATCTAATATGATATAGTAGATAAAAGAGGTGATTTAAGAAGAGAACAAAATGTTTAAATTTAAAAATGAAAACCAAATTGAAAGAATGAAATAGGTCCAATAGAAAAAGTAAACTAGTAAGTCTCCAATATAACTTATAAGGGGTAAGGGTGCACAAAACGAATGGTAGGACACAAAAAACCAAAGGAACAAATTTTGGAGTTACAAACCGAAGTCAAATTCAATAGAAACTAAACCTTCAAGATGTAAAAAATAATTAAATAACATATGAAATAAGGAATTATGTTCTTCAGTTCTTTTAGGACTGACATGCATGATAATAACACCAACCACACACAAATTTTATTCATGCTCAAAAAATGGGTTGACAACATAAAAGGGAAATGAAATGTCGATAAAAGCATAATGATTCAAATATTAAAATAGTAATCATGAAAATAATTTAATGAACTTTTGGTGTTGGAAGTTAGTTAGTACGAGTATCATGATCTCTTCATGAATTCTCTTGATATCTTTACCAATTTCTTGTACAATTTAAGGATCCAGGTGCTCGCAAAGTAACTCCCCAAGTCTGAATCATTTCTACTCAGGTACTCAATCTTATTTATTCTAGGTTTAAGGACAATGTAATCAATTATTTACCAAATGTGGTACACCAGTAGTGTACCATGGAGATCAGACGACATAGGTACCTAACACTGACGAATGGAAATCAGCTTCTTGGGGTTGAAGATCAATAATAGGAATTCGAGCACAACAAAAGATGAGAGGGGTGAACTGAAATAATTTTCAAGGCAATGAAGGGGTAGGGGTCATTAATTCCAACTAACACACACTGTAATCGGCAAAAAAACATCCAATCAGAGTGCTCCATGAGACCATGATGAACCAAAAACCATATAGTGCACTCCAGCACTCATTATAATTTGATAGTGCAGATCAAGCTGGCAGCATGATGGATCAATGTCCAAGAAAACATCCTGTGTGGATTAGTGAATCAGAATAGGTGTGGGAAACTAGATGGATGAAGTCCAATACCCAATGAATAATCCCACAAAGTCGGTCGAATAAAATTAATCATGGAATCATCAATATGTAAAATTAAATAAATAAAATAATTCAATATTTTTTGTGCGATGTGATTTTGTTGGTTAAGAATCTGGTCAGGTGCATAGATTGGATTATGAATAAAGTGGATTAGAAATAATCACATACCATAACTTTTAAGAGGATCAATTCATGATGAAGATAGAAGAAGAGTAGTAGTAGTGATTGAGTTCAATGAGAGTTTGAATGACCTGAGTGAGGACTCTATTATGGTTCTATTTAAATGATCAGGGAGGCTTTTATTAGCTATTTTCAAAAAAGGGTAGATAAAGATACATCTTTATCATCCCTAAAAAATTGCAATGATAAAACATACCTTTACTAGAGAAAAAATTCAAGCGATGATAAAGATATGTTTTATCAACAATTTTTTAGTGCTGATAAAAATAAATCGTTATCAGCATTCTCAATATATTGATTAGCTCATAATTTTGTTAATATAATGAATATACTTTTGAAATTTAAATTTATATGATTATCAATAAATTTTTAATGAATTAAAAATTTGTATTTATAAATATAATTATAAATAAATAAAATTATTATTTAAATATATTTATCTAAATTTTATAATAATATAAATAAATAAATAAATAAATATAAATATATATTTGGTGATTTAGGGTAAAATTACATTAAACACACAGGTCAGAAAGGCAGGCTATAGCCCCCCAATGGGATATACCACCCATAAAACCTTATTTATTCGATACATGTACCAAAGGCCCACTGATAATGAAGCCCATTACATGGGCCAAAGGCCCACAAAATGGTCTAAAATCCTAGTGCAGTGACATTCTTACAACATATTGTTTGTTTCATGTAAGTTTCATGCCTACCACACTCAAACACACCGCACAGATTGGACGTAACATGTAGTTCACCACCCCCAAGGGGTAACCCTCCTTATTTGGATCTGATTTGTTATTTATAAGGCCCTAAATTTGTTCTTATTACCAGGAATGTGATCCCTCATTATGTAGCCCAAAGGACCATGGCATCAGTTAACACAATACCCAAATCAAACTCTGTATTAGAAATGCTCTACAATGGCCCATCGAGTAACCAACTTCCACCAATGGGATAGGGAAGCCCAGTCATTTCCCCAGAGGTAACTAGTCACTATGAAATCCCCCATACAAAGCCTACATCGACGGACAACCGTTGTAATGTAGCCTCTCATGGGTAAATGAAGAGCTGCCGGTTGATGTTGTGCCAACCCCCATTGTCGTTTCCATTGGTTCACCTAACCCAGCACCACCACTAGAAAAAAATTCTCCAGAGAATGACATTCCATCACAAGGAGCTGGACAGTTGTGGATCACTATAAAGTTAACCTCTCATACCAACATTTGATATTTGGACCACCGTATTCCCACAACGCACGTCCCTATGCCAACGTCATATCGACACCCACTACTGACTCACTAACCACCATAGCAATGCTACCCAAGCTTCATGAGATTTGTCTCATCCTATTAGATCATTTCCACTGAATCTTGTCCCCAATGTGAGTGGCCACAAGACCACCAACCCCACCATCGAGAAAGGATTGTCCAATTATGTTTCAATTGATGAAAATATTAACTAGAACCATAATCATCCACCCACCTGCTAACCAACAATAATCCACCTCTGACATAAAACACTCACATAATGTCTCCCCCATCCGCAAGCCAAGTTGATAAAGTCAACACCCACAGTCGTCGAGTGTCGTCACAGTTGATCTGTCCAAATGCCACTTTCCTATTAGATCACCACCTACGACCACACACTCATCCATTGACCGGAGGACCACCATTATCACTTCCAACATGGTGCCTCTCCATGAAACTTTTTGTGTTCAGTGATGCAATCCGGTATCCTGCACCAAATTAAATTGGGATCAACATGAGATATTCGACAATGGAGCCCAGCCCCCAGTGAACGTAATATTACAGGGAACTCTACCATTGAGGAAAATCCAAACTCCGTTAATATATTTATAATTAAAATTATGATAAATATGTTTATTATATTAATATAATTGTTATAATTTCATAATTATTTAAATAAATATTTATTTGTTTGTAATTATGATTAAAAATAAGTATATTATACAATATTTGTATATAATTATAATTATAATTATATTATTATACTTATATTTATATAATTTTATATAATTATATATAATTATATATTTATAATTATTAATATTAAATATATAGATTAAATTATAAATATAATAAATATATTTATTACAATATTGTAATTATTTAAATAAATGTTAATTTATTTATAATTAAAATTATAAATAAAAATATTTTAAAAAATTTATGTAATTATCAATAAATTTATATAAATATATATATATATAATTATTTAAATTTATATAATTATATAAATATATATTAATATGTAAATATATAAAATTATAAATATAAAAAATATATTTATTATTTAATTTATTTTGGGAAAAAGTAGGGATGTTCCCTTTTATTGAAAGACATAAAAAAGAAGAGGTGAAGGATGGGGTTTAACATAGAAAACTAACTTCATCAATAAAAATAGTAAAATGTATATATTCTTCCAAATCTCAGCTCTCACCTTAGATTCCTCATCACAAATAACATTCCAATTGATTCATCCCTGCCCAAGGCAATGACCGCTAGGATAGGAGTCTCTCTTCCAAGTTTTCACTTATTAAAAAAGGCATTAAATTCCACGATCCTCTTATTTAGATTCTCAACATATGATTGATCCTTCCCCATCTTATTACTGGACCCCATTACCCATAACATTTCTTGAAGCCCCCTCAGTACAAAAAAATAGCAGATTAGTGGTGGGTTTTTATAAGGGGTATTCCACAACCCCATCTTAATTCATTTTAGTGGGGATTCTTCAAAACCTATTCTAATCACCGAATTTAGAAGGGGTTCACAACCCCCTCTAGAATTTTTAGCATTTTTTATTCAATATTTGGTTGGATTTTAGACATGATTATGGAAAGGCCACTGCAAATTTAATAATCAGTTGAGTTATATGTTCGGTATAATTTTAGAGGCGTTATATATATATAATATTTGATTGGATATTATAGGCTACATATATAATGGAATTTATTTCAAAAATGGAAGTATTGGGGGTTCACAACCCCCTCTAATTTAAGATATTAGAGGGGGCTCATGAACCATTGTTAAGCCAATAGATTAGATGGGGTTTTGAATGTAACGCCCCGACCCCAGTTACCCAGAGTCGGTGCATTATTACATAACATTGGCATGATCAAAAGAAAGATCAAGTCGCGAAAGACCAATTAGTTTAGTAGCCTTGGAATAACTAGATACATTCATAAAGTTTACAATACTTCATAAAATGAAAACTACAACAATATAGTCTATGTAGTCCACACTCTTATCCCCTCATACTATCCCTGCAGGTAATTTATAAAATACTTTTTCACAACCTAGGAAAAATAAAACATAGAAAGGGGTGAGATCAAATGCCCAGATGGGATAACAATATAGTGGAAACATTCATAAATTGGAATAAATATTTAAGGAAATGTTTAACTAAAACAAAATCCTTTTAAACTTGAACTTAAACATAATATAGCAGAAATAAAATGAAATAATTCCATTTAATTATTCACATGTATATTCTACTAATCGTATAATCACATGCAATATTAATAACCACTTTCATAATGATGGAATGCATAATGCCAAACTATCATAACCACATATCCAAGGACTAATGCCAAGACTACAAATAAGATTTTGTCAAGGACTTGTACCAAGACACTAGTTTTTCTCATGAGACCTACCGATGCATCGGGGAGCTATAGCGGGCTCCACCCATCACATATTAAGTCCAATGCATTCCCATATGAAAAGTTTAAACCTAATGTAAACATTCGTAGTAAAACTAGCATACGAAATGTAAATACTTCAGCCATAAACCATGAATGGAATAAAAATAACACATCCATAGTGAAACATATCACAAAACCTTAAATAAAATATAGAAGTTTTGTATCATAATAAATCAACTTCAAATAAGCGTAAATTCACTCAAAGGATGTTGACATAGATGAAATCAAAACTCTTTTTAAAGAAATATATCTTTCTATTTTGAAGTCATTTAAGATACATTAATTTATAAAATAAAACATTTTCATTGAAAATATTCATATAATCTTTTAAGGTAATCTTCGATGATTTTATAATGGCGGAAAATAGCCGCACCTGACGTATATGTTAAAAAACATTCTTACCTTAATTCTATCGAAAAGGTTAAAAAGAACCTTGTTTGGAAAAAGACAGAAATATTTCTTTATAAACCACTTATAATAGTCAACAAGGGTATAAATAACTTTAACCCATATTCTAGTAGATAGTAAAAATGTTTTGAAATACATTTTTAAGAAACATGGATGTGGATGATAAAGAAGTCCCAGTAGATTATTACGTATAAACAACCTCGGATAATGAAGAAATTGCGAAATAAACCCTTACCTTGTACTTTTTCTTGGTTGAGGGTAGGTTAACATCCTGTATAATGGTGAAATAATTGTTATTAAATTATACAAGAATCATATACATTAATATGATATCATATATGATCTTTTAACATTTCTTTGTTAATAATATCTTAGAATTATCGTCTTTTTGGGTGTTAACATACTCGTTTTCTTTTATATGTTTTGTTACGTAAGACATGTTTGTCATGGATAGGTTGTATCTTAATCATATCCAGAATGATATCAAGTCATTAGATACTATTATTAATCATCAAATTAGAATTATACTTGAATGGATACGATGGAGAATGTATCTCATCGCGTTCGGGGAGACGGTAGTCCGTACGTACGCACAAGCGACAATATGATTCTTTTGATATTAAAATAATATATATTTGGATGTTATATCATATATACAGAATCATTATCATGTTATATTTATTATTTACATGAATTACACATCATTATTATACCCATCCGAATAATAATTTATTGAATAACAATTACACCACGACGTGGAGACGGTAAGCCGTACGTACGCACGTATGGTGACATGCTATTCAAAGCATGGATAGAATACAAAATATGGTTGTAACATATTTATAATAACATCATAGTATATATAAGATACTAGAGTTATTATTTTATAATGGGAATGAAAGAAGAAGTTGAAGAAGAAAGGAATTTTAATGAGGGTGGTGAAAACATTACCTCTTCTTCGGGTTCTTCCTTTTGATTTGATCAAAAGGGCTCCATAGGATGGATTTATGACTATAAGAAGGCCTCTAGGATTAATTGAGGGAAGTTGAGAGAGTATTTGGGCAGATTTTGGCCGAGAAAAATAGCTTTGAAGGCGTGAATTAATGTGAAAGGGGAGTGCCCATTTATAAGAGGGGTGAGGGGCACCTTTGGAAAAGCTAGAAATATTATTTTATAATAAATTCATATTTGGTTTCTAATGGCTCCAAAGTGTATTATTTAATGGTTAAGGTTGGGATGGGTCGAAGACCACACAACCAATAGAATTTAGACAGGTTTGGGTCATTATATTAACCTTATCTTTTATTTTTAACTCTTAGTTAATTAGTTTGACACATACCATGTCACTTTGTATTTTATATTATATAGCTAATAAACATACTACGTACCTACAAGAGACCCCCAAGTGGTCCATTAATGATACACCTATCATGATATAACTCTCTTCGCCGAACCATAGATTTTTAGGAATTGAATATCAATTAATAATATAATATGTTTTTTCAAAACTCTTTTATGTCAATTTTGACACTATTTGGAAAATTGATTTTTGTGAAAATCATAACAGAATTATTACTTAAAATAAGTTAATTAAATAACTTCTAACATGAAATATTAACCTATAAAATCAGTTTATTTCATAAAATGTCTCAAATTATGTTTATTTGTGTATTTGAAATAACAATTATTTAAAATTTTCACTGTTATGGTAATTAGTGCATCATCATTGTGTCATAAATTAATTAAATTATTTAATGCCTAAAAATTATAAATAAAATATCATTATGTAGGAAATATTTTTATCTTTTTAATGAATATTTATAATTGAATTTATCTTATGTGTAACCCTATATTAAAAATGTTTTAGTAAATAGACATTGATTTTAACTCTTTTAACTCTTCTTTGAATTAAATAATAATAAATGTCCTAATCTAATCCAAGTGGACCTAAATGATAATATTATATTCCTGAGGTTTTTTTTGGTCGATATACACTTGTCCAATAGAATTAGGACATGTTTTAGGGTAATATTAATATTATTTTTACCCTTAATTACCCTATTTACTTTTAACCATGGTAAATAATTGTAAAAAGTTACTATTCAACAAAAATTATTTTCATCTCATTGAACCACATTTGACTCTTTGATATTAATTTTGTCTCTAGGATTTTTTAAATTCCACTCACATAAGCGGTAAAATTATGTCTTATAAAAAATTCAGTTTTTTAACTACGACTTAGTGGTTTCACTACTCATCAAAAAATGAAGTTTTACAGAAAAATACCAAAATTTCAACCGAGGCTTATTTCGATAATCCAAATCCAAAAATTCAGTCCACTTTGAAAAATAAAATTTATAAATTTCAAAAAAGTGGGTATTACTATTCATAACGGCTAGTTTGATTGGTTGTGGTGTGTTAGAACTCAATGTTGCGTACAACACACGCTATTGCACTATTCAAAGAGAAGCATACCGTTGAAGCTTGGGGTGTTACATTCTCCCCTCCTTCAAATAATTTCATCCTCGAAATTTCTAGTATACTACCTCATGAAAAGACTCGGGTGGTTCTTCATCATAAGTTCCTCGGGTTCCCATGTTGCCTCTTCTATCTTATGGTTTCTCCACAAGATTTTTACCAGACGAGTCATCCGGTTTCTCAGTACTTGTTCTCTCGTATCAAGAATCTTGACTGGCTCTTTGCAATAAGACATATCAGGTTCCAGTTCTAATTCCTCATAGGTGAGTACATGCGTTGGGTCAGGCATGTATTTCCTCAACAGAGATACGTGGAACACATTGGGAACATTGGAGAGACTTGGCGGCATTGCCAATCGGTAAGCCACATCCCCAATTCGTTCTAAAATTTCAAAAGGTATGATGTACATGAAACTCAGTTTACCTTTCTTACCAAAACATATGACTCCCTTCCATGGAGATATCTTCAGAAAAAACGTGATCACCGACTTGAAATTACAAATCCTTCCTTCGATTATCGGCATATTTCTTCTGCCTACATTGAGCTGTTTTGATATGGTTTTGGATTACCTTCACTTTTTCCATCGTTTCCTCCACCAGTTCCGGGCCTACAAGTTTTCTTTCACCAACGTCATCCCAACAGGTTGGTGTGCGACATCTCTTTTCGTATAACGCTTCATATGGTCCCATCTGAATACTCGAATGGAAGCTATTGTTATAGGAAAATTCTTCCAGAGGTAAATATGGATCACACATACCTTGAAAGTCAAGTGAGCAGGATCGTAACATGTCTTCTAAGGTTTGAATAGTTCATTCTAATTGTCCATCAGTTTGAGGGTGGTAGGCAGTTCTCAAATGAAGTTCAGTATCCAAGGATTTCTGATGACTTTTCCAGAATCTTGAAGTAAAACGGGGATCAAGATCAGAAAAAATCTATAGGGGTACTCCCTAAAGTCTCACCACTTCATTAATATATAGTCTTGCTAGCCGTTCATGTGGTAAATCTTCCCGTATACCACGAAAATGTGCTAAATTGGTAAGAAGATCAACATTAACATGTATTGCATCATTTCTTCTAGGAGTCTTTGGTAGCCCCATGACAAAGTCCATCGTAATATTGTCCCATTTCCACTCCGGTATGGGAAGAGGTTGTAATACTCCACCAGGTTGTTGCCTTCCAGCTTTCACTATTTGACAAACCATACATCTTGACAAAAAATCGGCAATCTCTCTCTTCATGTTGTCCCACTAAAAATGTTCCCTCAAATCTCTATACATTTTGGTGCTCCCAGGGTGTATAGAGAAATTGGAACTGTGAGCATCATCCAGAAATTCCCTTTTTAGATCAGGTATATTAGGAACACAAAGCCTCTTCCTGAATTTCAAAATTCCTTCTTCATACACAAAGTCTCTCAATCTCCCATCATTCGCAGATTTAATCTTCTTTTGAAATTCTTCATCATCGGTCTGAGAACTCTTAATCCTTTATACTAAAGATGGTTTGGAAACCATTTGAAAAATCATTGATGTTTAACCTTCCCTGATTATTCGCATGTCCATCTTCACTAGATCCATGAAAATTGGATCCCTTTAAATTCTCATATTGTTCAAAACTCCATGATCTTTTCTGCTCAAAGTATCTGCCACCTTGTTTGCTTTCCCCAGGTGGTAGTGTATCATTCAATCATAGTCTTTGAGTAATTCAATCCATCTCCTTTTCCTCAGGTTGGGTTCTTTTTGTGAGAAAATATACTTCAAACTCTTGTGATAAGTATAAATCTCACATTTTCACCATAGGGGTAGTCCCTCCATATCTTCAAAGCAAAGATCACAGCTGCTAACTCGAGATCATGTGTAGGATAGTTTTTTTCATGAATTTTCAACTGTCGTGATGCATAGGCAATAACCTTATCATTCTGCATATGGAGACAACCATGTCCTTTCTTCGATTCATCACTATAAATAATGAACCCATCATTCCCCAATGGTAGTGTCAATATAGGATCATTCACTAATATTCTCTTCAATTCTTCGAAACATTCTTCACACTATTTTTTACAAACAAATTAAACCCCTTTACGTGTGAGATTTGTTAATGGGTTAGCCAACCATGCAAAATTCTGGACAAAACATTGATAATAACCTACTAAACCAATAAAACTACGTACCTCAGTTATACTCATCGGTGCAGGCCATTCATGGATTTCCTTGGTCTTAGAAGGATCAAAAGAGATTCCATTTTTAGAGACAATATGTCCAAGAAAAGAAATCTCCTGAATCCAGAATTCAAAAATTCTAAACATCCCATATAATTTATGTCTTCTCAGAGTCTTCAGGATAATGCGCAAGTGATTTTCACGATCTTCGTAGATTTTAGAGTATACCAATATATCATGAATAAATACCACCACAAATTCATTGATATATTCCTTGAAAACTGTATTAATCAGATCCATGAATACAGAGGGTGCATTAGTCAATCCAAAAGGCATTACTGTAAACTCTTAATGCTCGTACCTGGTTCGATATGCTGTATTCGGAATGTCTTCCTTCTTCACAGACAATTGATGGTATCCAGATCGAAGGTCAATCTTTGAAAAGTATTGAGATCCATGAAGTTGGTCAAATAAATCATCAATGCGAGGTAGGGGATACTTGTTCTTTATTGTCATAGCATTGATCTCCCTGTAGTCGATACATAACCTCATAGATCCATATTTCTTTTTAACAAAAAGAACAGGGGCTCCCCATAGAGAAACTCTAGGGAGAATAAACCCCTTATTACTCAATTCCTCTAGTTGTTTCTTTAGTTCAACTAATTCAACAGTGGGAAATCTATAAGGGTTCTTCGATATAGGCCTTGATCCAGGAATTAAATCAATGAAAAACTCAACTTCTCATTCTGGAGGATGTCCAGGTAAATCTTCCAGAAACACATCTACATATTATTTCACAATAGGTACATCCTCAATTTGAACATTCCTTTCCTCACCCATTTTAATTTCATCCTATTCCTCCCCAATAATTGAATTTAATTGAGCTACTGAGTGTGGATCTAGATAAGAATTAGGTGGTGATGATTCTGCTCTAAAGATAAGGTGTTCCTTATCATCATCCTCAAAAATCGTAACCTCCTTCTTCTTATAATAAATGTTCACATCATGGACCGAAATCCAATCCATACCAAGGATTATATCAAACTCAATCATAGGTATGACGATGAGATCAGTAGATAAAGAACATTTATGTGCTATAATGGGGACTGATTCACAAAACTTTTTTGAAATGATACACCCCTTAGGTGTTTTAACTGACAACTCCCTTGTTAAATCAAATTGGAAATATCTAGTTTTCTTATAAAACTGGGTAGATATGAAACAATGCGATTATCCATAATCAAATAATGCATTTACTAAACTTGAGGAAACCATTAAATTACATGCCACCACGTCCTTCGGAGCTTCTACCTCAGCAGTAGAGATAGCATAATCTTAGCCATGATCCCTTGGCCTTTTTTGAGGTAAGTTCCTCTGACTCTTAGGACATTCATTGGAATAATGTCCCATCTCCCTGACATTGTAGCACTGAACATCAAAATATTCCTTCTTCCCTTTGCAATCATGAGCTTGGTGGCCTTTTTCACCACACTTTTAACAGACTCCCATTCCTTTTAAGCAAGTACCAGGGTGTTTATTCCAATATTTACCACATGATGGATATTCAACATTCCCCTTCTTCCCCTTATTTCTATTCCAAGATTGATCAGCATATCTCTTCTTCTCTTTCTTTGCTTTAAAGTCATAAGACATAGAGAATTGATTTTCTATCTTGATAGCACATGAGACAATGTCTTCGTATGAAAAGAATGAGTGTGAGACTAATGATCAATGGAGAAATGGTTTTAACCCATCAACGAAACAATCAATCATACTTCTTGGGTTATGTATATAATCTCCAGCATACCTTGCTAACCTTGTAAAGTTAGCCTCATACATTGTGACATTTTCATCCTCCTTTTGTCTCAAACTCAGAAATTGCCTTCCCATATCAGCTCGATGGTCACGAGGAAAGTATTTTTCTAAAAATAGATCTTTTAACTCCCTCTATTCCATATTTGATACTTCATCATCTTCCTTCGTTTTTTGAATCAATGACCACCATTGATCAGCATCCCCAGAGAGGCGATAAACTTCCATGACAAAATTTTCCCTTTCAATACTCCCGAAAGCCTGGAATATTTTCTCTAGGGTACTTATCCATTGCTCAGATACTAATGGATTTGTACTCCATTGAATGTTGGTGGTTGCTACCTGGTGAAGCGATCTAACATTGATCCTCCACACTGTGGATCAGGGTGATCCATACGGGTAAGGTTATTATTCATAACCTGAGTGATTTGTCCCAGTATGGTGATTAGTTTATCAGCACCAGTTGCATCACCAGCTCCACTATAATTATATTTAGTAGGAGGGAAATCCCTACATGGAGTGAGTGCATTGATACGGTTTCCATTTCTTCCACTAAGTTCCATTTCTAAACAATGGCATAAACTAGATCAGTTTATGAATCAAAATACAAAATTCCATACTTATAAAACAGTTAACATAAATTGAAATATTTATGGATATAATCCATGATCATAAAAATGTTTTCTTTGAGGAGGTATATACTCATAAACCCTTCATAATGATTTGTAAAGAAAATGAGAGTTATCCTAAGCATATCCCCCGGGAGTGTCGTAACCAAGAGTGCAGCAAGGCCCATTATCGTGCACCAGTTCCCGTTCGAGCCTAGCTCAAAGAGGTGTTTTTGGGTTTTACCCCTAGGTACATCTGTGCTAGAGCAGCCTCTACCTGCTCGTATCCAGACAGGCATGTATTGCTCGGAAAACTCAGAAAATCTCTACAATACAAAAATTCTAGGATGTTCATCTATACTAATCCTTAATGTCCATCTTAAATCTATGTGCTCTAATCAGAGTTTATCTAAATCTAGCTTCCAAGGGTTGTAATAAACTTACTCTAATACCAACTGTAACGCCCCGACCCCAGTTACCCAGAGTTGGTGCTTTATTACATAACATTGGTATGATCACAAGAAAGATCATGTCTCAAAATACCGATTAGTTTAGTAGCCTTTGAATAACTAGATACATTCATAATGTTTACATTACATCATAAAATGAAAACTACAACAATATAGTCTCCATAGTCCACACTCTTATCCCCTCATACTATCCCTATAGGTCATTCATAAAATACTTCTTCACATCCTGGGAAAAATAAAACATAGAAAGGGGTGAGCTCAAAATCCCAGTAAGGATAACAATATAGCAGAAACTTTCATAAATAGGAATAAACATTTAAGGCAATGTATAACTAAAACAAAAGACTTTTGAACATGAAATTCAACATAATATGGAAGAAATAAAATGAAATAATTCCATTTACTTATTTACATGGATATTCTACTAATCAAATAATCACATGCAATATCAATAACAACTTTCATAATGATGGAATACATAATGCCAGACTATCATAACCACGTATCCAAGGCCTCGTTCCAAGACTAAAAATACGATTTTGTCAGGGCCTTGTGACAAGAAACTAGTTTGTCTCATGAGACATAACGATGCATCGAGGAGCTATAACAGGCTCCACCCATCACATATTAAGTCAATGCATTCTCATATGAAAAGGTTTTAACATAACATAAACATTCGTAATAAAACTAGCATACGAAATGTAAATAATTTATCCATAAACCATGAATGGTATAAAAATAACACATACACAGTCAAACAATTCACAAAACCTTCAATACAATATATAAGTTTTTTATCATAATAAATCAACTTCAAATAAGCGTAAAATCCATCAAAGTATGTTGACATAGATGAAATCCAAACTCTTTTTTAGAGAAATATATGTTTCTATTTTGAAATCATTTAAGTGTCGTATATTTATAAAATAAAACTGTATCTATGAAAATATTCTTATAAGATTGTAAGGAAATCTTCGACGATTTTAGAATGATGGAAAATAGCCGCACCCGCTGTATAAGTTAAAAAAACATTCTTACCTTAATTCTGTCGAAAAGGTTACAAAGGACCTTGTTTGGAAAACGACGAAAAGATTCCTTTATAAACCACTTATAAAGAAGTCCCAATATATTATTACTTTAAACCATATTATAGTAAATAGTAAAAATGTTATGAAATACATTTTTAAGAAACTTGGATGTAGATGATAAAGAAGTCCCAATATATTATTAAATATAAAAAACCTCGGATAATGAAGAGATTGAAAAATAAACCCTTACCTTGTACTTTTCCTTGGTTGAGGGTAGGTTAAATTCGTGTATAATGGTGAAATAATTGTTATTAAATTATACAAGAATCATATACATTAATATGATATCAGATATTATCTTTTAACATTGCTTTGTTAATAATATCTTAGAATTATCGTCATTTTGGGTGTTAACTTACTCGTTTTCTTTTATATGTTTTGTTACGTAAGTCGTATTTGTCATGGATAGGTTTTATATTAATCATATCCAGAATTATATCAAGTCCTTAGATACTATTATTAATCATAAAATGTGAATTATACTTGAAGGGATATGATGTAGAATGAATCTCATCGCGTTCGTGGAGACGGTAGTCCATACGTACGCCGGAGCGAAAATATCATTCTTTTGATATTAAAATAATATATAATTGGATGGTATATCATATATACAAAATTATTATCATGTTATATTTATTATTTACATTAATTACACATCATTATTATACCCATCCAAATAAAAATTTATTGAATAACATTTACACCACGACGTGGAGATAGTAAGCCGTACATACGCACGTATGGTGACATGTCATTAAAAGGATGGATAGAATACTGAATATGGTTGTAACATATTTATAATAAAATCAAAATATATATAAGATACTGGAGTTATTATTTTAGAATGGAAAATAAAGAATAAGTGGAAGAAGAAAGGAACTTGAAAGAGGGTGGTGAAAACATTACCTCTTCTTCAGGTTCTTCCTTTTGATTTGATCAATAGGTCTCCTTAGGTTGGATTTATGACTAAAGGAAGGCCTCTAGGATGAAGTGAGGGAAGTATAGAGAGTATATGGGAAGATTTAGGCCGAGCCAAATGGCTTTGAAGGTGTCAATTAATGATAATGGGGAATTCCCTTTTATAAGAGGGGTGAGGGGCACCTTTGGAAAAGCTAGAAATATTATTTTATAATAAATTCATAATCGGTTTCTAATGTCTCAAAAGTGAATTATTTAAATTTTAAAGTGGGTATGGGTCTAAAACCACTCAACCAATATAATTTAGATAGGTTTGGGTCATTATATTAACCTTATCTTTTAGTTTTAACTCTTAGTTAATTATTTTGACACTTACCATGTCACATTGTATTTTTAAATTATATAGTTAATAAACATACTATATACCTCCAACCGACACCCATGTAGTCCAATAATGATACACCTATCATGATATAAGTCTCTTGGACGAACATGAGATTTTTAGGAATTTAATATCAATTACTAATATAATATTTTTTTAAAAACTCTTTTATGTCAATTTTGACACTATTTTGAAAATTGATTTTTTTGAAAATTATAACAGAATGATTACTTAGAAAAAATTTAATTAAATCATTTCTAAAATGTCATATTAACCTATAAAATTAGTTTATTTCATAAAAAGTCTCAAATTTTATTTATTTGGGTATTTATAATATCAATTATTTTAATTTTTCACTATTATGGTAATTGCTGCATCAATATTGTGTGATAAATAAATTAAATTATTTAATGGATAAAACTTATAAATAAAATATCATTATGTGGGAAATCGTTTTATCTTTCTAATTAATATTTATAATCGATTTTATCTTATGTATAAACCTATATTAAAAATGATTTAGTAAATGAACATTGATTTTAACTCTTTTAACTCTTCTTTGAATTAAATAATAATAAATGTCTTAATATAATCCAAGTGGACCTAAATGATAATATTTTATTCCTGAGGTTGTTTTTGCTCGAGATACACTTTTCCAATAGAATTAGGACATGTGTTAGGGTAATATTAATATTATTTTTATCCTTAATTACCCTATTAACATTTAACTATGGTAAATAAAAGTAAACAGTTACTATTCACCAAAAATTATTTTCATCTCATTAAACCAAATTTTACTCCTTGATATTAATTGTGTCTCTCGTATTTTCAAACTTCCACTCACAGAAGCAGTAAAATTATGTTTTATGAATAATTCAGTTTTTTAACTATCACTTAGTGGTTTCACTATTCATAAAAAAATGAAGGTTTTCAGAAAAATACCAACATTTCACCCTAGGCTAATTTCGATATTAAGAATCTAAAAATGAAGTCCATTTTGAAAAATAAAATTTATAAATTTCAAAAAAATGGGTATTACTCTTCATAACGGCTAGTTTGATTGGTTGTGGTGTGTTAGAACTCGATGTTGCGTACAACACACTCTATTGAATTATTCAAATAGAAGCATACTATAGAAGTATGGGGTGGTACATTGAACCCCTTCTAGTTTAAGATATTTGTGGGGGTTTTGAACCGCCACTAATTTATGAAATTAGAGGTGGTTTTGAAACCTCTATAATATATGATGTTAGAGGGGATTTTGAACACTCTTTAATATATAACCTTAAGGGGTTTGGAATCTATTTAATATATGATGTTATAGCTGGGTTTTCAACCCCATTTACTATATGGAATTAGAGGTGGGTTTTAAACCCATTATAAGTTATTACATTAGAAGGGGTTTTGAACCCCTTATAATTTAATATATTAGTGGGGGTTCTGAACCACTATTAATTTATGACATTAAAGGGGCGTATTTAACCCCTTAAAATATATGACATTAGATAGGGTTTTCAAAGCAGTTTAATTTATGATGATAGAAGGGGTTCAATTACCACCACTAATCCTTTGATTAGAGGGTTTTTTAACCCCAATTTGTTTTTCTAAAATAAATGTCACATAAATTTAAATTAAATAATATATATGTGTGTGTGCTCATGTGTGTATACGTATATATTACATAAGCACATTATATAAATGTATTGAAATTCATTATAAACACACACACATATATATAAATACATTATATATATACTTTAAATAAATACTTATATGTATAAATAAAAATGTATACAAATATAAATATTGGTATACATAACATAAATGTAATTATAAATATATTTAGTCAAGTATATATATAATTTATATATGGATATATAAATACTAAACATTCATATTATGATTTATATTATACATATATTATAATAAATACATTTTTATTGTTTATTTATGTATAAACCCATTTATAAAATATTATGTTTACAAATATATATAATATAGAAAAAATTAAAAAATATATATTATATATTATATATTATATATATTATATAATAATATTTTATATTTATTATATATTGTATATATATATATTATATTATATTATATATTATATATTATATATATTATATTAAATATATATATATCTTATATATATTTTTCTATATTATATTATAAAATATTATATTATATATATTATTTTATAAAATATTTTATAAATTATATATTAATTTAGTAAATATATATATCATTTAATTATATGACATATTTTTGATTATATGAATTTATTTAATTACATTTTTGTATATATGTATATGTGTGTCTACATGATATAATATTAATGTATACAATTACATACATAAATAATATATGTATAGTGTTTATAAAACATATACATGCTCATAGACATATTAATGTATAGTATGTTTAAAACCAACATATAATTCATATAGTTTAAAAAATAGGTGTAATAAAAACAATAATAATTATTAATTAATTATATTATTGTTACACACACGGACCTATATATAAGTATAGAATAAAAATTATATAAATATAAATATATATTATAATTATATCATATCTATAAATACTATATAAATACATAAATATACATTTAAATAGAATTATCTCTATATATATATATTATATATACAAAGATAACATATATATATGAATTATAAACAAATATTTTATACATTATACACGAAAAAAAATATTATATGATTTCAATTTCAATAGACAAATATATATATATATATATTCTCTAATTTAAATCTATGTAAATAAATGTATATTATTTTATATAATAAAAAAATATTTGTTCAGCTGTGTGGTGATGGTGCTATATGGGAGTCGACGGGTCTGATGTTCGAATCTTAGTGGACGTATGAATTTTTAATCCCCTACCATGCTATGTGCCCTCGGGACTGTGTCTACAGGTTAGGGGTGGTCCTTGCGGGGGTCTGGGTGTCTGCATTGAAAGTATCCATTGGTGTTTGGTTGTTTGTGGGTTGCTGTGTGTTTTGGGTGGTGTCTGCTTGAGTGGAGTTCCACGAGGATGTCAATTGGGGCGGACATGGGTGTGTTTATGGGTGTGTTGGGGTGCTATTAGAAGGGGGTTGGGGTGTGTCAGGGGTTTAGTCCAAGGGGTGTCAATATCACAATAGGAGGGTGGTCCCTACCGGTGTCTTGTTGTGTCAACGGGTTGGGGTGGTGTTCCGCGGGGGTGACATAAGGGGAGGCTGGGGGTGTCTATGGGTTTTTCAGGTAGTGTCAATAGGAGGGGGTGGGGATTAAAACCCACTATAATATAACCCCATATAAACACTGATCCATTTTATCAACGCTTATGGAAAACTACCTCTAATCACAATCAGTGGGCACTTTATCAACAGTTATGAGTAACTGCAGCTAATGTGTTTAGAAGGTGTTATAACCCCTTAGTAATATAAAATTAAACCCTTCTAATTGCCCAATTTTTTTAGCACCTCCATGATCACTACCTCTAAGGTTTCCTCCTAGGGTACCTCCTTAGATGAGTCTGTCACACCAAAGGATTAGTGGTTTGAACCATATCCTTGCTCAAATTTTTGTGGGGTAAATCCTAATAATTTTCAACATTAAGAAGTCATGCCTCATCATGTGGATGAGAAACATATGAAAAAATTGTCATAAAGGTTCGAGTATTGGGGATAAATACATCCTTATATCTCTTAATATCATCCAGACCTGGAACACTATCACAATGCCCCATCGAGGGAACCCCATCTGCAAACTTGTTACTGGTCTAATGTGCTTATATAGATCATAGGCCAGTGGGAAAAGAAACAACAGCCTACTCAACTTTAGAGGTTGCAGGCATGTTTCTTTCCGTGGAATACTCCAACATGAGGTGCGTAACTGTATGATTAACTAGAGGTGAATGGACAGCTTCCAAGACAATATAACACAAGCCATCAAGTCTAGAAAACAAGGGGTTGTGTGGATTTTATGTCAACTAAGATGGTTTAAAATATATTATTAGATCCTTATCAGAGGGATTTTCAGATTCAGTACTGCTTCAAGGATTTGAGAACATAGGGAACATTAATCATAAAGAACCTATTGATAAACTATCTCTTTTGTAGCCACATCATTATATTATTTCACTCCAAATGATATCCCATCTTCCATAACCTTATCCCATGCATTGGAAACATTTTTCCCATGAAGACGAACTGAACTCACACCAACATGGAAAAACATACTACTATCCTATAATTCCTCTTGAGATCTAAGAAATTCTGTCTTCTTAGAGTAATATTCTTTCTATGTGGGGATGGGTAAAATTAGAACATAATCAAAACTGCTATTAATAGTGGATTCCCCAAATATTCCATCCAAAATGGTCGAATGACTCCCCAATTTATGAAAAGTATCACAGCAAAGACCCTTCCTCTCTAAGCTCACTTTTGTTTGATCTCCACCATCGATAGAATAATCATATACAACATTACCAAAACTATTATGAGAATCATATTTCAAAACCTTATCATTTTTGAATCTTATATTTTTTTTAGGACCACAAGTTGAATAGAAAACACAACGAACATATCTCTTACAATTTGAAACATCATATTTTATGGCCTCACAGTTTATAAAAAATATAAGTACTTTTTCATACTCTATAAAAATATCAAATCTATCATCATTATTTTCAAGAAGAAATCTACCAAATAATGCAGCGAACATGTAATTTTCAACTAAGAACATATCTTAGTGGCCAAATTTGGCTATCTCAGTCTCCTTGTCTATTTTTATTGGAACCCCAATTTCCATAGTAATATCATATAGGATTACAGGGAGCCAAAATATAAAATTAAGACCCTAATTCTTAACCCATAGTTTAAAAATGAATATTTACCTCCATATGGTTGAAATTATGGTCCCATTCTTCTAAATGTAAAATGTATGGCTTTAGGGAAATCAAAGAAAAGGCATAAGATTGTATATCTAGTTCATCAGAAGTAAAGAGGATATGGAAGAAACCATGTGTCAATGAAACAAATTTCCAGCTTGTGACACCCTAGATTCCTGAAAGATGTGAAACTGTCTCTATAATTCACCACTTTATGGTGCCACTAGAAAAAATTATACATGTAATGATATAATGATTACCAATTTCCATGTGTTTCGAGATAGCATCTGTGTTGACTTTAACATGTGAAACATTATAACTTTATCAGAGACCTCTAGTAGAAAATCCCTTAAAGTGAGGGAAAGGTCAGGAAGAAATGTAATCAAATGTATGAGCATTGACAACAACCCCACATAAAACGGATTTCTGATCATATTCCAAATCCAGCATCATTGTGTGAATCAATTAGCCCATGGGTAAGGCAAACATTTAGAGACCCGAAGCCTGACGTACATTGACATTACATTACATTTGCGGAATACTTAGTACATAAAAAAAACACACACGCAAGGATCGTAATAGTTTAGTGTCTTTGGAAACTCAGAATATAATATTCTAATCCTGGTGAAAGATCTTCAACATATCCCATAATGATCATCCTTTTTTTACCTAAAACCTTTCGTTATATCCTAGGGAAAAGAAAACATAAAAGGGTGAGCTCAAATTCTCAGTAAGGGTAAACAACAGAAATATCAATCACATCATATTCAAAAGAACATAACATTTTGGAAATCTTAACCTGCAAAAGAGATCATAATTTCATAACATGGGATAAATCATGGCAGTGAAATGTAATCACAATAATCATAACATAAAACATGAAACTTTGTGGTATTCACACATAATCATAGAGAATCATTTCTTGTTAGTCAAGACTCATTGCCAAGACTATCTTATTGGACAAAGCCCCTTTCGGAATCGAGTAACCCTCGTTTCAGTCCTGTTTCACTGAACCGGTATAACCTACCATTCCAGCCATGTCTATCTCATGAGATATGAAATCTTTACCCAATGCATTGGAGGGATATATAGGTCCCATCCATCTCATAATGATACCATTCTTATGTGTGCCACAAAATCATAAATCATACATCATTTCATAACCCATGTAATACAAATGGGAGTCTTAAACATCATGACATCATAAAACAATTCATATAAGATAAAGGAATTCATAAAAATAATTCCATCACAACATAATAAAATCAATGTAATAATAGGGATAAAAACAGAACCTTTTATTATCTTAGATGGAAAATAATTTTGATAAAACACTTGAACTCCATTCTTGAGGAAAATATCCTTTCTTCTTCAAAAACATTTTTCCTTTCTTAACATGTCATAAAACTTTAAACTAAATGAATTTGATTAAAAATAAACTTGAAAACTTGTAAAGGAAACTTATTGGAAATAAGGTTTTAAAAATACATTCATGCCGTATAAGTTAAAAAAACATTCTTTTCGTACTTTTGTCGGAAAAGTCAAAAAGTACCTCGTACGAAAAACGACAAAAGATTCCTTTCATATCTTTTACTAAAATCTCACCGAAGGGTAAAATTGGACTTAAACAATTGTAGGTGGATAGAAATAATATTACATATTGAGGAAACATGGATGTGGATGATAAAATACACCCCAGTAAATGCCAAAGTATAAACAATCTCGGATAAAATTGAGATTGTGATATTTCCCTTACCTTAGGTCCGATTTGCTTCGTAAGTGTCCGAACATCCTGTATAATGATTTAAATAATGTCATTGACTTATTCCAGAATCATTCTAATTGTTATGATATCATATATGGTTCACCTATGACTTTAGTTTACCCGTTCTTTTGTAAATTCCATGTTAAAGAGCGTTTTGGGTAAAATCGTTTCATTTATCGTAGGTGTTTTGACTTGTTGTTCTTGACATTATTATTACTTATATCATGATTTACTTACTACCAAAATATAAAATATGATTTATATATCATATATATTCAGTATATATATATATATAATAGATAGATAAATGAAATGAAAAACATCGTTCATGGAGACGGTAGTCCGTACGTACGCATGAACGTTGTTTTTATTTCCTTATTGTCTTGAATGGAAGTAAGTAGATGACATACATATAAATATAAATAAATCCAGTATCATTATTATGTCATATATTTCATTAGTACTTATTATATATACTTTATAATCATTCATGAATGGTTAATCATTGAGAATGAATCTCATCGCGTCGCGGAGACGGTAGTCCGTACGTACGCACGAGCGATGATATCATTTCCATAATTATTGAATTGGAGTGGAGTGGATGATACAATATATCAGAATCATTATTATGTTATTATAACTATATATAGTTATTCTTTACACCATAATACCCATCCATGTAAGGTGTTGGTGGAAAAACAGATTACACCACAGCGTGGAGACGGTATTCCGTACGTACGCACGCGCGGTGATTTCGTTTTCCGTAGGATGGATAGACAGTGAATTAGGATTGTTTCGTACATATAATAATGTATCAGTATATTAGTGATACTGATGTTATTACTTCCTAATTAAACAACCTAAGAAGAATAAGTGGAAGAAGAAATAATGGTGAAATAATTGGTAACGGAAATTACCTCTTCTTTGAAGCGCCTCTTTGAGACCTCCTCTTAGGGCACTAAAATTGGTCTTTGAGAAAGACCAGAACCTCTAGGATTATTATAGGGAAGTGGATAAGGGATTTTGGCAGGGTTTTTCCGAGCTTGAGTGCTCAAATTAGTGTGAGGAGGAGGGGGAGGAGGTGTCCTTTTATACGGGAGGAGAGGGTCACCTTAGGAATATCTCAAAATATTATTTTATATTAAAGTCAAAATCGGTTTATAATGGTTCCAAAGGGTCTTATTTCAGAGATAAAGTGGGAATGGGTCGAAAGCCTATCAACCAATAGGATTTAGACAAGTTTAGGTTATTATTTTAACCTTATCAATTAGATTTAACTCTAAGTTAAATAATTTAACTTCTACCGTGTCTTTTTGATTTCATACACTATATGGTTAATACAATTACTATAACATGCCAAACGAACCCCAAATTGTTTATTATTAATATATATATCCTTATCTAAGTCATTTGGCCGAACCTTAGATTTTTTGGAATAAAATAACAATTAATAATATAATATTTGATTTAAAAACTATTTTGTGTCAATTTTGACACTATTTGATATATGATTTTTCTGAAAGTCATAACAGAATTATATGTTCGAACCATGTTTATTAAATCAAAACTAATATATCATAGTAACCAATAAAATTAGTTTAATTCATAAAAAGTCTCAAATTATATTTATTTTGGTATTTATAACATCAATTATGTCAATATTTCATTAATAAGACAATTACTGCATCATCATTGTGTCATAAATAAATTAAATTATTTAATGTCTAAAAATTACAAATAAAATACCATTATGTAGGAAATCTTTTTATCTTTCTAATGAATATTTGTAGTCGAATTTATCCTATGTATAACCCAATATTAAAAATATTTTAGTAAATAGACTTTGATTTTAACTCTTTTAACCCTTCTATAAATAAATTAATAATAAATGTCCTAATCTAATCCAAGTGGGCCTAAATGGTCATATTTTATTCCTAAGATTGTTTTGGATCGAATTTCACTTATCCAATAGAATTAGTACATGTGTTAGGGTAATAATAATATCATCTTTACCCTTAATTACCCTTTTTACTTTTAACCGTGGTAAAAAAAAGTAAAAAGTTACTATTCACCAAAAATTATTTTCATCTCATTGAACCACATTTTAGTCTTTGATATTAACCGTGTCTCTCGGATTTTCGAAATTCCATTCACAGAAGCGGTAAAATTATGTTTTATGCAAAATTCAGTTTTTAACCTACCACTTAGTGGTTTCACTATTCATCGAAAATTGAAAGTTTTCAGAAAAATACCAAAAATTAGGCCTAAGCTATATTTGATATTATGAACTCAAAAATGATGTCTATTTTACCAAATTCAAAACATATCAGTTGCATTAACTAATTTAAAAATTAATTCTCGTCGTCAAAACAAATAGCGTGTTTTTAAGAGATAATAACTATCAAAAGATTGACACTAGTTTATAACTGGTTTAAATGTGAAATTACATCCAATGACCAACATTGTATTAAATTATAAAAATATATTCTAAATATACTTTAAAAACACTCAAATTAATAATTTATCACTATTAATTATTTCGATTAAAAAAGTTGTTTTTAATTAAAATTTAGTAATTTTCACTATTCATCAGAATTTGAAAGTTGTCCGAAAAGTACCAAAATTTCACCCTAAGCTAATTTCGATATTACGAATCCAAAAATGAATTCCATTTTGAAAAATAAAATTTACAAAATTTCAAAAAGTGGTTATTACTATTCATAACGGCTAGTTTTAATAATATTTTAATAGCATATTGTTGTTTAGTGAAACTCGTTATTGCGTACTATACATGCTATCGAGGAAGGTCGTGATTGACTGTAATGCAAGGCAAGTCAAGGATGTGTGTTGTGCAAGCTCCTTTTGGTGTAGCGTACAACACAAGACATTAATAAAATTAAAAAGAATATTTTTCATAAAATCTCGAGCTGTTACAAAACATCATCCATAGAATTAAGGGATGAGCCTATCATGAATCTAATGTCGAAATCATTATCACACATTTGAGAGAGAATCTCTCTCAAAGCCAAAAATCCTCATCAATATTTAAATATATTTATTATAATTTTACAATTAAATAAACAATTATAAATAAATATAATTATAAATATAATTATAAATATATATATATATTTAAAAATATTTCCCTTAATTTTAAATATATTTATATTATATATACATATATAATTATATATATGTATATATATTCCTATATGATTTTATATAATTATATATACTTATAAATATAATAAATTTTTTTATTATTTAAATATAATTATTATAATTTTATAATCATTTATAATTTTTTTTTAAAATTATAGTTATAAATAATCATGTTGAATGATATTTGTATATATAAATATATTTATTTAATTACATAAATTTATATAACTATATATATTTATAAAATTATACATATTTATTAATATATATATATAAATATTAGGTGTTTGGGGGTACAATTACAACTAAACACACACACCATAGACACACAAGCTGGAAATGCATGTCATAGCCCCCCTGGGATAGCCTACCCATCAAGACCTTTATTTATATATTACATGTATATTGGTCTATATACCCTTCTTAGTACATTTTCCATAGGCCTAGCATTGGATATCTCTAATTATTTTTAGTTTGATGGTCTAAATTCCTTACATGCATCACCATATACATGGGTCTACACCCCTTTCTTTCATCATGTGTGAATCATCACCTTCCCACATCATGTCTGCATCACTGCCCCATTTGTCAACACGTGTTCCAACAACCACATAAAAAGCCTACCAAGGGGCATGTGAGGATTCAAACCCTAGTGTTTTGGATACAGGATTATGGGGATTACCACTTAGGTATCATTGCTAGTAACACTATTCAACCTCACACCACCCCCCACTGAGAAATAAACCATCTCCTTCTACCCAGATCAAGCTTCTATGATAATCATGCCACACCAAACCTTTTTTACACTACTTCCCCAAATCCTTATACATTGTAGCCTATAGAACCCCCATTTTCTATCAACTGGCACACTGAGTTTACATGTCGCCACTACCTCGAAGAGTCTCGACCTTCTCGCTCACTGTTTCTCACCATTGGAGGTCATAGGCCCACACGAATCCACTAGAAATCATCATCTCACTTCTATGAAGTTCCTAAGGCAAATCTTTGAAGGGCACTAGTTTCACACATTTTTTCATCATATGAAGAAACAGTTTTATGTGCCATCACGATAGAGAAGGAATTTTATAGGATCAGTATATTTAATGTAAAACAAGACAAGAAGAGGCCATATGAGGACCATGAAAAAGGTAATGTATCAAATAAGAAGAATAAGTTTGAACGGTTTTCATCTTGTGAAAACTTTGGAAAAAATCACATTGGGAAATATTTTAAGGGATTGGGGGTTTGTTATAAGTGTAGAGATAAGGGACACTAGGCTCATGAATGAAATTGAATGAAACAAATCAATGATGTCTAGTGATGGAATTTTAAAGAGATGGAACACAATGAAAATTAATTACCCAATAATTAATGGAAACTACCACATAACATGCTGAGGGGAGATGACCAAGATTTTGTCATCAAAACAGTTGAGGTTGAAGTTCCAAATGATGAGGTGGAAGGTGCTTTAATTATTTACTCAAATTTAGCTAAAGATTTTTTGATTCTGGATCATCGCATTCCTTTATATCTTCCCAGTTTTCTTAAAAAATTAGATATTTCCAATTTACCATGACATGGGAATTGTCTGTCAAAACTCAATGTGGGAACCATACTGCTACAAATATATGTCGAGAAGTTCCTATTATGGAATATAAACAAGATGTAATTACAAATATTGTTATCATACCTATGTTTGATTAGGATATAATCAATGGTATGGGTTTTCTTTCAAACTATGATGTGTAAATCTATTACAAGAATAAGGATGTTGCAATTTGTCTGGAAGATGTAGAATCCATTATCTTTTGAGACAAAACTCCATCAATTGATTCTTACCAAAATCCACCCACAATATCATTACATAATGCAATTATTGAGGGGGAAGAGAAAAAAACATCTAAGGATGAAGGAGGTAATCTTAAAATTAAGGACATAACTATTGTAGTGGAATACACAGATGTTTTTCTTGAAGATTTACCTGGACACCCCTAGAGTGTGAAATTGAGTTTTGTATTTATTTAATCCCAGATGAAAGGAAACTATTAGAAAATCCATATAAAATTTCCATTTGGGAATTAATAGAAATAAAAAATTAACTTGAAGAGTTGGGTTAAAATTGATTTATGTTCCCTAGTGTTTCTTCATGGGGAGCCCATATTCTCTTTGTCAAAAAAAAAGATAGACCTATGAGGTTGTGTATTGATTATAGGGAAATCAATGAGATTACAATATAAAACAAGTATCCTATACCCTCTATCGATGATTTATTTGATGAACTTCATGGAGCTAAATTATTTTTGAAGATTGATCTTCATTCTAGATATCCTCAATTATGAGTGAAAAAGGAAGTGTTTCTGAAGACAACTTTTTAGATGATGTATGGTCATTACGAATTTACTGTATGCCTTTGGGATTTACTAATACACCCAATGTTTTTATGGATCTCAATAATATATTATTCAAGGAATATATTTATGAATTCATTATTGTATTAATTGATTATATTATGATATATTCTAAAAACAACGAAGATCATGAGTATCACTGGTAAATCATTCTTAAGACTCCAAGGAGAGAAGAATTATATGGTAAATTTAGAAAGTGTGATTTATGGCTTTAGGAAACTTATTTCCTTGTCCATATAGACTCCATGGATGGAATCTATATTGATCCTTCAAAGACAACGGAAATTAATGAATGTCCAGAAATGACAAGTATAACCAAGGAACACAGTTTTATTGGTTTAATAGGTTACTATCGGAATTTCATCCATAATTTTTCCCGATTGGCTAACCCATTAACAAGATCACTCGTAAAGGGGTTAAATTATTTTGAAAAAAAGAGTATGAAGATTGTTTTTATGAATTGAAGATAAGAATAGTGGATGCTCGGATCTTGATTTTACAATCTAGGAATGATCAGTTTGTTATTTATAGTAATGCATCAAGGAAATGACTTGGTTGTGTCTTTATGTAGAACGATAGGTTTATTTCATATGCATCAAGGAAATTAAAAACCCATGAACAAGACTATACAACTCATAATATTAAGTTAGCTAAAGTAATATTTTCTCTGAAGATAGGGAGACACTATCTTTATAGTGAAACATGTGAGATATATACTAATCACAAGAGTTTGAAATGTATTTTCTAACAAAAAGAACTCAACATGAGATAAATTAGATGGCTTGAGATACTCAAGGATTATGATTGAACAATACACTAACCACCAGCGAAGGAAAATAATGTGGTGGATTCCATGATCATAATTAACCATGGAGTTCTGAACAAAATGAGAGTTGAAAGGATCCTATGTTTATGGATCTAGTAATGATGGATATGTGAATTATAATAGATGGTGATACATCACTAATTTTTCAAATAGATTCTAAACCTTCTTACTAGAACATATAAAATGATATTAGGTTGATGAAGAGAAGTTTCAAATGAAAATCACTACTATGAATGATGTGAGATTTATTGATTTCGTATTTGAAGATGGAATTTTGAATTTTGGGAAGAGGCTTTGTGTTACCTCTATATCTCAGTAAAAAGGGAATTTTTGGATGATTCTAATAGCACCAATTTCACTATACATCCATGTTTCACTTAGATGTATTGAGATTTGAAAGAATATTTTTGGTGGGACAACATGATGAGGGAGATTTCATATTATGTATTGAAATATTTGGTTTTTCAATAGGTGAAGGCTGGAAGAAAACATCATAGAGGAGTCATACAAACTCTTCCTATACCTGTGTGTAAACGGGATGATATTACGAGGGTTGTTTTATTGGTACTACCAAAGGATCTCAAAATTAATGATGAAATATGGTTTATTGTTGATTGTCTCACTATATCAGCACATTTTCGTGCAATAAGAGAATATTTTCCACATGAAAATTTAGCATTTCTATGTATTAATCAATTTGTAAGAATTCATGATGTACCCAAATATATTTGTCCTAATCATGATCCCCATTTCACATCAAGATTATAGGAAATTATCCAGAATTCCCTAGATATTGAACTTCTTTTAAGCACTACATACCACCCTCAAACTGATGGGAAATCAGAACGTACTATTCAAACATTCTAAGACAAATTGAGATCATTCTCACTTGATTTTAATGGCATGTGGGATCAATATTTACCTTTAGTATAATTTTCTTATAAAAATATCTTCCATTTAAGTATTAAAATGTAACCATATGAAGTTTTATATAGAAAGAGATGTCATGAATAACTTTTTGGGGTGATATTGGTTAATGAAAACTTGTATGTACAGAACGTGTTGAATAAAAAATGGAGAAGGTGAAGATTATCCCAACCCATATCAAAATAGATAAAAGTATTAAAAAGAGAAATACCAAAAAAACAATGGATGGATTTGGAATTTCATGTAGGATATATTGTTTTATTGAAGGTATAGCTATGGAAGTGTGTTATACGATTCGATAAGAAGGGTAAATTAACTCATATGTACATCAAACCTTTTGAAATTCAAGAACAAATAGGTGTTGTAGCCTACCATTTGGAAATTCCTCCAAGTCTCCTGAAAGTTCATGATGTGTTTCACGTATCACTATTAATGAAATACATGCCAGCCCAAACAAATGTAGTTTCCCATGAATAAATAGAACTGTAAATCGATCTCTCTTATTGGGAAGTGCATACCAAGATTCTGGATACCGGAGAACAAGTGTTGAGAAATCAGACAACTCGTATGGTAAGAGTTATTTAGAGAAACCATAAAGTGGAAGATGTGACGTGGGAACCTAATGAATATTTGATGATGAACCACCCACATATTTTTATGTCATTATATTATAGAAATTTCAAGGATGAAACTATTTAAAGGAGGCAATAATTTAACACCCTATTCTTCCATGATATACTTCTTTTTAAATAATTCAATCACTTTCAATTGCTTTCAATTGCTAACCTCACGACCTATCAATGTAGTCATTTAAAAAGATGTTTTGAATAGTATTAACAAAATTTTGAAATTTTATCAACTTTATTTTTCAAAATAGACTTCATTTTTGAATTTTGAATTTCAAAATTTTCATTGGGTGAAATTTTGGTAATTTTGTGAAAAGATTCTATTTTGATGAATAGTTAAAAATATTTCCCAAATTCCCCGAAGGCCTTCTTTTTATTGATTTTTGATAACCCTCATTGATGAGATTATGGGGAAACCTTACAAGGCATGTATGATTATAGATTACATGACCAGTTGGACTTATGAAATATTCAGACTATACCTACATGGAACTGCTCCTCCCAACCTTCATCATCATGAGGTTAGCTCTCCAACTTCACATGGCTTGTTCGGCTAGGATTTCCGTCCATGCAGAGGCTGGTCCGAATAGAAATTATATACCCTTCCCTTCTGATAAATCCTCTTAGCTTCTGCTCTAGTGAATGAGCATATTCTGAATCATCATCTAGATACTGCTCCTTGTAGAGTCTGTCTGGTCATTAAGCATAATTTTAGGTGGCATGAAGTTCTTTAGTTGTCCCTAAGTACTTGAGGTGTCCTAAAGGCATTGAGGTGGCACAAAATACTTAATATCCATAAGGCCTTGGGTGGACCGAAGGCCTCAAAGGACCTGATTCCTTAATAAGTGGCCTGAAAGCCCAAACAGATGAATAGTTTTGGCTCCCACAACAATGAATAATACTAGCTACACTACTGCTATATTAATTTTAGAGTACCTAATATAGTACTCCTACTGTACCCAGAATTTATGTCTCTACCTATTTTGAACACGGGTCTCTTATGTGGACTTGCCGACTCCTCACCAACTAGGCTGAGGCTCATATGAAAAATGTTTGTATGGTTAATGCTCGACTTCCACTAGGGGCCCCCGCTAGGACCGAGAGCATGTTGCATGCTCCCCAGCTAGGTAAATGGCTTTGAATCACCCTATCAATAAGACACACAATGTTCAAGTCTGGATGGACTCGAGCCTGGGCTAGTCCCCACAGGGAGAAAGGGGTGCAACGAGTGGGTACCACTCAGCTAACACCCAATGGAAAAAACGTGAGTATGATTAATGCTCGACTCTTACCAGGGCCCTCCAGGACCCAGAGCAAGCCGCATGTTCCCCAACATTGAAAATGGTTTTAAATCACCCTGTGTTTAATACACACAATGTTTGAGTCTGGTGAGACATGATCCTGGGCTAGTTCTCACGGAGGGCGAGGAGAACAACCAGCAAGTACCACTAGGCTAACACCACATGGAAAAACATGTGTATGGATGATGCCTGACTCCCACTAGGGGGCCCTGTCAGGCCCTAGAGCGTGTAACATGTTCCCTTACTAGGAAAATGGCTTTGAATCTCCATGTGCATAATACACACAATGTTTGAGTCTTGTAAGACTTGATTCTAGGCTAGTACCCATGATGATAGAGGGGTACAACCAGCGGGTCCCACTTGGCTAACACCCCATGTGCGAATAGTTAAAAATACTTCATTTTAATTCCAAACCACCTTTTAATTTAATTTATTTATATAGGTAGACTTTAATTATAATTGGTTAAAAAGTTCAATTTTATTTAGATTTTATCCTTTAATCCAATTATGGTTATTTGATGTAATTTTACATTTAAATTGTACATAAACACATGTAATGTTTTTTATTGTTATTACTTCTTAAAAACCCACTTTATGGTTTCGACAATGGGAATTAATTTTAAATTAATTACTTCATCTTCTGTGTTTTGAATTTTAAAAATAAATTATATAGGGGGAATCATAAATTCCATATTGTGTAAATAGTTTCCTTTTATTTTTGGGCATTAGGAATACTAACTTCATTAATTTTTTTTATTTACCATGGTTAAAGGATAAATCTGGTAAATAATGGAAAATTCTAATATTATAATAATATTAAACTACCCTAACATATGTCCAAATATTATTTTATGAGATACTTCCAACCATGGGAATCCATGGGTCAATTTTTGTACCTCGTGGATCCATAATGGGGTGATAATGACATGTTATAATAATTCATTTAAAGTAAAGAGAAATAAAACAAAAACTTGTATCTTTTTCTAAAACAAATTTAATATAGGGTTATATAACCGATATATTTGACTATAAATAGTCATTATAAATATAAAAATATTTTTACATCATGGTATTTTATTTATAATTTTTGACCTTAAATAGATAAATTTATTTTTGACATAATGATGATACAATTATAACCTTATTAATTAAAGATTCAAATAAATGATATTATAAATATTAAATTAAATATAATTTGAATATTTTGATGACATTAACGAATTTTTTGTATAATATTGACATATTATATTTGATTTAATTCCTTTTTTAAAAATTAATCGATTTTTTTAGACTTTAACTAAAATCAATTACTAAATATTGTTAAAATTGACATAAATGAGTTTTCCAAAAACAAATACTATTGTATTAAATGATATGATAGTCATAAAAATCTAATATTTGGAGAAATGAATTATATAATGTCAAAAATTTCATTGGTGATCCACTTATGGTTCTATTGGAATTTTATCGTATCAATAGAAGCCTTATATTATGGAAATACAAGAAGACATGGTAAGAGTTATTGTTTTTAACTAAGGGTTAAATCAAAATGATAAGGTTAATTATGTGACATATAATTGTATAAAATCTATTGGTTTATATAATTTGTACCCATTATCATCTTAGAATATAAATATATCAATTTGAAACTATTATAATTCTAAAATAATTTTATAATAAAATAATATATCAAGACTTTCTGAAAGTTCCTGTCCTCCCTCTTATAAATGTCCACCACCTCTACCAACTTTCTCACACCTATAAAGACCCTTGGATCATCCATAATATCCTAAATTAAGCGCCAAACATCCCTAAATTCCTTTTATAATAATTAACTTGGGTTGAAGGCAATTCAACAAATCCTTTTGGCTCAAATCATATGACGTTACCCGATTTAGAGGTAACATCTTCTCTCAAGTTCCTTTCCATTATTTTCCTTCTCCACTTCCAATGATATTATTATTCTATGACTACATAACAAAAAATGCCTCATAAATTTACTTGGATTTTTTTACGAGATGTATTCCAACTACACATACACACTGTTATCTAATTGATACGATCATAATATTTCTGTGTACGACCATCTACTGCCTCACGAAACGATGATTGTGTAATTTTCTCCAACCAAATTTCATGGTGGACATTATGATTGAACTATATTTATATATTATATATATTATATTTATATTGTCTCTATGATTTTATAATTTTTATTTACAACATATTTTTATGCTTTCCATGATATGTAAATATAATAATTTCATTTGAGAAAGTGCAGACTACTACCCCCACAAATGATATGAATTGTTCATGGCATAAATGAAATATGTAAAGGATAAATTTATCAAACAAATATAACATATATAACATAGATAATACAATAGAATTATAAAAAACCTATGTATCATTTAGTTTTCATTCCTTTAATATGACAAAGAAATGAATGTAGTGTTAATGCGTACATACGACCTATCATCTCCATGAACAATGCATTTCATTTATTATCACTAAATGTTATGTACTATTATAAATACATATATACTTGATATATATGATATGAAAATAATTAATAATATTTTGGAGGGAATGGACTTAATACCATATAGAAAATTTACAAAAAAACAAATTCATTTTTGACTCAAGCACCGAACATCAAAAAAATGTCTTATATAAACTTAAAAAATTAATTTATTGATATAACATGGAAATAAGTGATATTAAAGGAATAATAATCCATAAAAAGTATTTAAAACAAGTATAAATTTACTTATGTTTATTATTCAGGAAGAACAAGGAACATACGTGACGAGTCAGACTCTAGGTAAGGGATTTCATCTCAATTTCATTTCATTGAGGAATATTGTAATGTTATTCACCTAGTTCCTTTTATTTGGTATAGATTATACCTTTTGACATGTGATCACGAATCTCATTATTTTCATGGTATTATATTATTTCCTTCATGGGAATTACTTATAGATCCTTATTACCCATTCAATATGTTTATTTTATAAGAAATATTATTTATTTTAGTTATTAAATATGAAAAATAATTTGGACTGGAAATGAATGGTGGAGCCACTACTACAAATATAATCATTATTAGCGCTAGAAAAGGGCATTAACAAATCGAGGCGAAGATAGGGGTCCCTTTTATCAGTGCTCAGAAAACTTCTGATAAAGGCCCCTTTTATCAATGCTAAAAAACCACAGATAAAAGGGTCCATTATCAGTTAATTTTTAGTGCTGATAAAAGTTAAAAATGATATTAAAAAAATAAATAAAAATTTTAATTCTGGGTGGCTTCCACAGCGCTTGACGCCCCCCTTAATAGCGCCCCACCCCCATGGTAGCCCACGCATTCCCTAGCTAGCTCCACCCAGCCCCACCTACTTTAATAGCGCTCCCACCCCACCCCCCTTAATGGTGATAGGTTATTCCCCCACCTCCGTACGCGACCTACCTCCCAAGGATTCGATCTAAAGACCTGTTGCATGTGCTCCTAAGTCTTTACCACTCCACCATATTTCTTTTCTCTTCATTTATTAATAAATATATATATCTATATATATTTAGTTATATTTACTCATATATTAATATATATATATATTAACATATATATTTATTTATTTATTAAGTTATATTCATATATCTCTCTCTATATTAATATATTAATATATATATATATATTCGTGTATATATATATATATATATTTAGTAATATTAATATATATTTATATATTTAGTCATATTAATACATATATATATATAGTTATATTAATATATATATATCTGTATATTAATATATATTTATATATATATATATATATCTAGTTGCAAATTTTTATCCGTATATTTATTTGTAAATTAATATATATTTATAAGATTAGTTTTAAATACAAATTTAATTTTTTTTCTGATGTCTATTTATAAATAAATACATAAATAAATACTACACACACACACACACAAACATATATATATATACGAATATATATATATATATATATGTACATGAAAAACGATAGACTGCGAAAACGACTATAACATCTAATACAGAAGTCAGTCTCAACTCCACAAGCAGTCAAATTGAAGAAAATGAATGAATCTTCAATATTATATGTGGTACATGCCTAGAGGACATATGAATCAGAAGCAATATGAAAAATGTTAAAAAAAATTGGATATTCGGACAAGAAACTCAGTTTTGGAGGCCTTCTGGGACATTTAATCCTCGAAAAATGTGACAGAAGATTCTCTTTTCTCATTAGTGCGTAGAGCTCGTCGTAGGATTCGATTTGATATACTGTAGAGATCAAACAGACACCCGGATCAAAAGTTACGGTCGTTTGAAGTATGAGTTATATTTTCAACATATTTTTGATCTTTAAATAAATTTTTTAATTTCTTTTGTCTTCAAAATGTTATTATATTATTATTAGTCAATGATAATTAGAAATATTTTAATTAAAAATATTTTTTTAAAAAATTTATAAGCCACTTTTACTATATATCTTATACATTAATTTAATATTTCCATTTATCCTTATCTAACTTTTTTTAAAAAAATATATTATATTATATCAATATTTATACTTATATTTTAATATAGTACTTTTTGTGAAGAATATATTTTTTAGAAATATACACTTTATCAGTGGTTCAAAAAAGCGTTGATAAAGCCCCCCTTTATTAGTGCTTATAAAAATGCAATGATAAAGGGGGCCCCTATAACAATGCAAAAAATATCACTGATAAAGGGGGTTCCTTTAATAGCTCTTTTTTTAGCATTGTTAAAAGTGCACTTTATCAGTGCTTTTTTAGAACTGATAATGGCGTGCCCTTTATTAGCGTTTTTTAGTGCTATTAAAGGGTGGCGCTATGGAAACCCAGTTTCCTGGTAATGAGCTCAGACATTATATAACTCCTCGATGCATCGACATGTTCTATTGTGAAGAATAAGTTGAAGAAAATGTGTTTCAACCCTTAGTTTTATACCATCCTGTGAAAGGCCTTGATTGTAACATGTTTTGATAGTATTGAGACATGATTTCCTTAAATAAATTATTTCCCTCATTTAGTTTCAATCGTTTTTTATCTATGATATTTTGTATCGAAATATCTATTGATGTAGTTTATCATCTATTTTTGACTTATATCATGTGTTTCATTTTCTAAATCTTCATATTATTTATGCCATATATAGTTATACAAATAGAAAGTGTGTTCAATTATTTACTTTTCCCTATAGATTGATTCATTATTTCTTATGTTGTACTTACCCTTACTGATCATTCAAGATAACCCTTATTATGTTAATCTCCCTAGGTTATGAGGAAGAGAACATTGATTATGCTTTCAAGGATTCATTTAATATCAATTATTGTCTTGCATGTTTTATTTTTTTCCAATGTATTATAGGTATCATCTATGTAATCTATATTTCCATGACTGCTAAAATGTACAGTCCATTGAGATTATTTTCCTTATAATAATTTCAATGAAATGTAATAATGCACCGACATCATGTTATCTAAGGTTGTGGTGTTACAAATCATGAGGCAATACGTTAAGTCATGATCTCACTAGGGGTAATCATATCACAAAAATTACATTTCACGAACTTTAAAGCCTCAATCTAGGTGTTCTCATCGAATGAAATCATTAGGGGAATAGATCCTTCATTTCATTACCTAACCCATGCATTTTAGGTTGGCGTTTAGATCCTCAGTATAACTTGACCCATATGTGTAGAGCCTCAATCAATACCCCACACTACCCATCCATGTATAGATGCTTATTTTCCCAATCACCACACATACACCATATCTTAACCATACTAAATAAATACACATAATAATAAAAAATCATAACAATCAATATGGGAATATATATCATTCCATAACACATTAACAATATTTACATTTACTTTACATAACCCATTTATCCCATTTCCCTTTCTTATTCCAAACTCACTAAGCATAGTAGATAATTGCCACACATTAATCCATTTATAATATTCATCAATCCTCATCTGTTACCCCACTTCAATATTTAATAATTCCCTTACAGAAACCCATTTAACATATCCATCAATTCCCAAGTCATTAACCCTTTTAAAAGTTCATCATTTCATATGCACAATCCCTATTAGGAATTTCAAATTAATTAATAATCCTTATACCATCAACCAATTACCCTTTTTCATTTCATAGCTCAAATAATCCATTAACAATGAGCCAAATGACACATTATTCCATTATCCAATTCTAGAAACATATATCAATATCCATCATTCAACTTAAATTAACATGAAAACATGTTCTTTGTGGGATCTACGCTACTAACCACTAACTCTACACTTTACCTTTCCAATTTCTAGGGTAAACAATGTTTGTTCACCCCATTGGTGGCCCTAAATAGGTCAGTTCATCCTCCATGCATCCCACGGGGATGATGATGTGTTAAAATTATCATCTAGACATAAATTTTACGATGTTTCATTAAAGTAATCAAATTAACAATGATATGGAACCAATAACACAAATACATATCCAAAAATCCATGTTAAAACTTTGGGATTTAACCTATAGACCACCTACCTCGAATCCAATGATGAATGCAGTCCTAATCTTTACCAAAGATCTAGATTCAAAATCCCCATTAATATTGATCCTATTATTCAAAAAAAAAAATAGGGCTTTGTGGGATTTGGAAGATTATAACCCAAGATAAAATCCCCAATAACTAAAAAGAGTGATAAGGGAGGGAATAAACTTTCGTGGATCTTCAATCTGCAACCAACAACACTGAAAATAGCCAATAAATATGGGTGATTGATCTTTATGAGATATTGCGAGTTTTGGTTCATCACAGGGGCTAGGAGAGTATATAAGAGAAGAAAAATCAGCTGGGAACCTTAAAATCATGAGGTGTGGAAGGAACTAGAAATTTAGCATTCTAAAGGGGATCATGATTTACCAGCATGATTTCCAAACCATGCCTAAACCATGCATAATCTAGTATCTAAGGGACGATGTGATGAATGGTTTCCTAGGAAGATCTGTATTATTTGATTAACTGTTCTCAAATCACCTGTAATTCCATTGTCCATGGTTGCATGGTTTTTATGGGAAGGACATATGAATTACATTACCGTGTGCCAACTATGCACCTTGTACAGGTGGGATTAGATTACCTTTTATTCATGTCCCGAATCCCCAAAACACCACTATTACCCCTTATAAACGCATAAAACCTTAAATTAACAAATATATATATATATATTTAAACCAAAATTTAAATAAGTTCATACCTCCATGTAGTTGTGATCATCAAATGCATCAAGGGAACAATTGGTCATGTATTAACATTGTCATCATCTGAGGGCTCCTATGTTTTTAATGTAGTAGGCTTATCAATCATAGAATATACGTGTAGGCTAACTACCATATTTTCAAGATTATTCGGTTATTCATCATCCAAAAAAAATCATTTTTAATTGAATTCTAAGAATCATTAATTTTCTTACCTCTCAAAACATTAGACTCCTTGTTAGCCTAGAAAGTAGTAAGTGACAAGACTTGAGTAGCTTTATTATAAAAAAGGCCCCAAGATCATTCACTCGAGAATGCAGGTATTGTAGCAGGTAGGTAATGTATGTGACAAGCCTTGAGTACCGTAGCAGGAAGGTACTGTAGCATTACTATTCACAGAATGGGCATTGGGCCAAAATTTTGGGCCTATGGGCCATGTAATGGTCTACTTTCCCACTAGGTCTTTGGACCAAATATATATGATGTACTAAAGCGGGGAGTTGGTTGGGTTATCCCTTTTGGGGTATGACTTACCTTTTAGGCATGTGTGTGTGTTGTTGGTGTATTTGATGTAATTGTACCCCTAAGCACCTAATATATTTATATATATATATACATACTCTTGCCATCCAAGATGAATCAACACATGGAAAATAGAAAAACTCTAATCTATCACCAAATAATGACCACAACCAGTCCCTACAACAAAGAGGTCATTATATATATGAATAGATTTATCCTCACCAATCTCAATTCTAGGTTGTTTCAACCCTAAAACATTAACACTTTCATGCATTTGTTGAATACCGTATGACATTTAACCCTAACCATTTTGATGAAAGCCAACATCAATTACCTATTTACATGAATCCAACGTATGATTTAACTATTAAATATAGGCAATAAAAGGTCTTATAATAGGTAGATTCTAATATAGAAGTGACAACTATTCTTGAAGTCCTATAAATAAAATAAATGAAAGACTCTTCACACTCATTCCATGTTTTAAAACTTCATTGGATATCAATAAAATTTCTTTAGTAGAGACATTCCCAACATTCATCTCCTTCTAACTATATTCCTTTTCATGATATCCTCTAAGACCAAAAATCCCACAGATAATAATTGTATGATAGTTACTCATTCAATGAACAATAAAACAAAAATCTCTAAATAATAAAGTTATTTTATCCTATTTAATTATAGAATTTCTCTCATCATCATGCTGGGAGGTTTCTATTATATTAATAAGTGTATCACTGAGATTAACCTCCATTTATATCCTAGTATAATGGATGAAATTTTCTATTCATACTCTCTATCTCTACAGTAATTGGAACATAAAATTAGGCAAAAAAGTCAATTCTAGTGAATTTCATGCTAAGTGTATGGTAGCTCCAGTTGGATGTTGTGTTATCTAGTAGTCTTTCACTAAAACTAGACACATGAGTCCTGGAGTTAACATCCGTTCTTAGAAAATTAGGAATATTATCTTGATTGCAAAGTTGAGTTCAATATGTAATGGACGTTCTATAACTACTAACTTTTTTGATGCTCTACATGTGATGTGTGTTTGAAATTTCATGATAATAACTCACTGAATTATTATTTCCCTAATTTTTCCCATTAGTATAAATTTATTTAATAGGTTTTGAATCCCAACTTGGTGAAATTTCATTTGCATTAATATTTAAATATGTTTTATGAATTTTTAAAAAATACGAAAACAAAATGATACAATTTATTTTAATGAGGAATGAAAAAGATAAATCAAAACACTCCTCCTAAATCTTATGTCTCATTTGTGACAAAAGATTCTACTTAAATTCGGTGTGGAAAGGGCCTATAACTAATAAAGATTATTATGAAAATAATAATTAATTTATTAATAAATAAATAAAAAAAATTATTATAAACCTACGTCATATGATGGACTACACCATCCCCCCGGTGCATATAGTCCTGTAGTGATATATCCCCACCTAACAATGTTTCATTTACCTCTTAGAAAGCATGAATATGTGCCTCAAAATATGTCACCTACTGTTTCATCCCTGCAACAATAGGATCCACAACCTCATTGTGTGAAAATATAAAACTAGGAATCCATTTTCCATATTTCAATTTGTATCCATGTCTATCACAAACAATAATGTGATGAAATATCTCATCCCTTCTCTGGGAAAGTTTCCACTGGTCCTCTAGATGTTATGCTAGCTGAACCTAAAATGGGTACTATAATATATATATATATATTAATATATAGATATATGTATGTATTGATAAATATTACAGGAACATACTAAAAGAGCTACAACCACTGGGTCATTTCAATCAGGAGTCATCATCAACACTGATATGATATCAGACAGTAACGGCCCGAACCTGGATTCCACTCAATAGTTCCCCATGCCCAGTTGTCCATATGGAATCAATATAATATCCCCAAATTCAAGAGGTATAATACTAGAAGTGAGGGCCTATGTGTGTCAATGAGGATATTATGCCCTCATTTCCTGATTGTAGCACATCGGATTATCAATATCATTTAAGTAGTGGAACCAATAATACAATCAGATAGAAGTAAACAATGGTAAAATGATAAATATACAATACCAGAATTAATGTCTTATAAAAAATTATGATACATCTCATGTGTCTTTAATATTTTTTCCATTTAATATATACAAGGAATTTGTAAAATACAAATTATAAAATCGCAAAAAGAGTCAAAAAGGTGTCCTAGTTGCATTAAAAGTATCATCTTGGTACCATACTACCCTAATCCTAAGTAGCTATTCGGTACCTGTAGTAGGGATCTTTCCCTTATTATTACATACAATCGTATATTCTACTTGGGTCCAAAAAGGTGACCCAAATAGGGTGTAAGATATAATCCTATTAGAAAACCAACCATGGTTTGTGCCAATCAGTTAGTGAAAATATATAACAAGCAGTGTGCAATGAGTGAATCAGTAAGCATGGATGTACTCAAATGAAAACATCCTTTTTGTGTAGTTACTCTTTTAATATCCATTTAATTTAATCAATAAAACTTAATTTAGTTTATAAGGCTCAAGATCCTGCATAATTCTGACATCTCTTGAAGTCATAAGCACAACAGAGGCCTCAATATTCCATCTAAAGAGGTATAAGTCAAATCATCAATTGATAATTTATTCCTCATTATCAATTCAATTATAACATCCCATATCAAATGGAAAAAAGGTACACTAAGGATGTCTAAGGACAAAATTAATCAAATTCGTATTTGATATAAAACACCGAAAGGGTTTCGTCACATTCAAGGCATTCAACCTAAAACAACATCAATAAATATCATTAATCATATAGTACATTCCATGAAAATCACAGGACATAATTTATTTCCAAATGACTACTAAAAATTGGCCACATGACACGACAACATATATTAACATCTAAACATTAAGAGAAATGCATGATAAAACATACATACAGTCCAATATTGATATCTTATCCAGTATCAACTCCTGATTTGACCCCAATCAAAATAAATATGAAGAACGAATCAAGAACACAAAACTATGGATTATGAGCCCAAATCCAAATAGCGCAGTTGATAGACATAATATCAGAGAATACATAAAAAGTATTTTAGTTCATACTGATGCAGATTTGATGAGATAGACAACATTTGAATCCAATCTTGGATGTAAGATTTATCACAAAATCTACCCATAGGCACCGAGGAGGAGCTCCTAAGGGAATGAGAAGTTGTAAAAGTGGAGAAAACGTGATTTATGTTTAAAATAGAATTTTAAATTAATTAAAAATATTAAAATTACCCAAAATAGTAGGGTCACATAGTTTAGGAGCATGGCTTAGAAAATCTTATGTCGATCGTGGACAGCTTCCTATATCTTAAGGGAATAATTCAATGTTTACCTGCATGGTTTAAAAACCTTGCACAAACCATGAAAAGAGCCACTGTATGGTTTGGTAAAAACTATACACCTACTCTCATAGCCATGTGTCTCCTCTTATATTATTTACTCAAAACATGTGGCCTATAGATACCCATTTTCTGGCCTCACAAGGTTTTTATAAACCATGCAGCATGTCTCCCATGGTTTGTACTAACCGTTCGCCTGCCCAAAGTCACCCAAAACTAGTTCAGAGATTCAAAGGATCCCCATAAACCCCCTAACACCTCTATTACCTTAATTGGAATACATAAAAGTTCAAATTTAAGAAACAAAATTTAGAATCGATAGATAACAAGAAATTGGTACGTCAAATAAGAATTAGGTTCTTTCAAAACTCCCCCCTTAATGAAATTTTTCCCCAGATTTCCCTTTCGTGGTTGGTGATGCATGATCTGAACACAACTCTAGATTCCATGATCATTGATCAGCCTACATCTCCCATTACTCATCCTACACTCAGACATGATACGATATCACTCCTACTAAAGGAATGAACCCACCTTGGAGAACATACATTCTACAATCCTCTATACGTATGGGATGCTTCTCAAAGGATGCATCCTCCTATAACTCAACATCCTCAGGCTGAAAGGCATGAGACATGTCTGAATAGTAACATCACATCTCTGAATCATGGAAGACATTGTTCATAGCTTGGTACCTCATAGGTAACTTCAACTAATAGGGTAACAACCTGACTCTCTCTAGAATCTCGAACGACCTGATGTATCTCAGTGATAACACACCATGTCTCTTGATACTCTTGTGTCCTATCCTTGATGAAACACATAAGAAAACAAAATCCTCAACCTATAACTCCATAGGCCTTCTTTGGTGATAGGTGTATGATTTTTGATGAGACTACATAGTAGCCATCTGCTTCAAAAATAACTACATCTACTCTATGGTCATCTGACCAAGATGAGGTCCCAGCATAGCTACATCTACACCCTCTAACCAACACAGCGGTGATCAGAAAGACCTAATATACCAAAAAAAATATTTAACCATCTGAATAATATCATTAAAGGAAATATTGTCAGAGGATTCAACTAGAGGTATTATCCTCTCCAAAGAACCCATGAAATCCATGGAACATCCCCAAAAAATATCCACAAGAACATGAATCATACACATTAACTGGCCATAAATCTAGGGGGTAGTATGTCATGATAAAAAAACCTATATACCCCAAACCATCTTTATCCATTTACAAAATAAAGAATAAAAACAAGAATCCATATCTAAAATGATAGTATGCAGGACCCTATGGATTCGTACTCTCTCACGGATGTACTACCTCATAAGAACATCAACATTAAAGGTCTCCTTAATCGGTGGAAAATGTGAAACCTTCTTGTTCCTGTCAAAAAAACCCATATAGAATCATTACCTCAAGGAGACCTCAGTAATCCCATCCTCAAATCCACAATGACATCCTTCCATTTATACTCAGGAATAGGTAGCTTCTGTAAAAGTATGGTTGGTGGATGATGTTTTACCATCACCTGCTGATAGGTGGAACATCACATGAAAAAACTAGATACATTTATTTTCACAGTCAATCATGAATACTGGAGATGTTAATTATGAATCAAATTATGCTCCTAGAACCATATACCACTAAACAGTTCCTCGAGTAAGATTGGCACACATTGACTCAAGCACATCTCCCCAAACGCTAGAGGCTGCCAACTAGCAGTGAGATCCTAGGTGTGTGATTAGGGATACTACGCCTTGATCTTCTAATCAGGAAGGGATATGGGTTCATCAGGCTTGTCAGGGTGATTTGGTGGTTGTGGCCATGGTATTCAGACCACAAACATATAGTGACAGCAGGGTGAATCAGCTCGGGGTATCTAGTCAGTTTCATTTGATCGTGGTACCATCCATGAAAACACAGTGCCATGGTACCATGAGGTGTAGGATCTCAGACCATATAATGTTAGCGGTACTATTATTTTATCCTCTATTTCAGCTTCATAACATTTTGATAGAGGATATTTGTGTAGTTTTATATATGTCCTAATTGTGGAAATCCTCGGGCTCTGTGTTTATAATTTTGATGGCATTATGATGCTATACACTCAATTAGAAAATATAAAGGAAAGTGTGTGTCGGTGTAGGGAGTTCCTAACAACATGAAATATGTAATTCTTCCTAGATGGGAAGGAAAAATGAATGCCATGTGATTTCTATTAGGTTCTTAATATGATGCATGAGATGGAATACCCATATATAATCAGGTTTCAACCAAAATATAACCCATGTTAATATCAATAGTAACAATATCATTCTATTGAATGACCCATCAGTGAAATCAAATCAACTGTTATATTCAAAATCCATAAAAGAGTAGTTAAATTTGAGGAAATATTCTTTTTTCTGGTACACATGGTCGCTACACCCAAGAACAACTCATTACCAAATTCGTTTTCCTTTTTACCCCTCTCTATTGTCTCCAAAGAATAAGAAACCATAAAATTAAATTCCAATACGACTTTGAAACACCCCAGACCCGGATTCTACTCAACAGTGCCTCGAGCCTAGATAGTCACATGGACTCAAACTCATCTCTCTAGATTCTAGAAGCTACCGACTAGCAGCGAGGGCCTAGTTGTGTTAGTGAGGAGACTATGCCCTCACCTCGAAAGTGTAATACATTGGATTTCCAATTTAATTCAATTATTGAAAGAAAAAATATTATCATATAAAATTAAACATAGGATAATGAGAAATAAACAATACTAGAAGTTGTGTCATACACAAAAATGATGATACATGGATCAAGTATTTAATAAATAATCCAAAACATGTATACAAAGAAAATTTACCATATAGATAACAAAAGTAAAACAAGAATCAAAAAGGTAACATAACAGCATAACAAGCCTCATCTTGGACTCATGATCCATTTTTATTCAGTAGCTATCAAATAGCTGTAAAAGGGAACTTTCCCTTATCATTACCTACCATCATATAATCTATTTGGGTCCACAAAGGTGACCCAAATAGGGTGTGAGAAATAATCCCATTTGAAAACCACCTATGTTCTGTTCCAATCTGTCAGTGAATATATATGATAGAAACTATGAAGTAAGTAAAGTAGAAAGAATGGATGTACTCCAAAGTAAACATCTTTTATGTGAAGGAACTCTTTTTTACATCTATTTCATTTAGTCAATTCAATCCCTTTGAATTTATAATTATCAAGATTCGGTGCAATATTGGAATCCCCCTTATAGTCAAAAGCATAGTAGATTCTTCTATAGGCCATCCCTGGATGTATAATTATGGATCGAATTCAAGCTTGTTCCCTGGATTGGTTGACTTGTCATAAGATTCATTTGTTCTTTAATTTAGTTTAGAAACTGAGTCTATCCGTGAAATTCCTAAGTTGTAATTCATGTATTAGTCATGGTGTAATTTAACCAACACCCTACAAGCCTATCCATAAGTAACCACTAAGGAAACCAATATCGCTCTAGGTGAGGAATTACATCACAACCAGTCATGTTTTTTCTCAGCAGCCTACTAAGGGATCCCATGCATCACCCATGTCTTAAATAGTTAATGGCTTTTGAGTCCATACCTAGAATTCTAATATGAATACATGTATGACATGGAATATAATTTAGTCTACCAAGAGTCTACACATGGAATCCTTCATTTTGATATATGTATCATCTATTGCATAAGCATGGGTCAAGGAAATTGAGTCCATCCATGGAATTATAATATAAATTGACATATTAACCTAGGATATTAACCATTTAATCATTTCAATAATTATTTATTCAATTTCATTTTTCATTCTAGGGTCAAAACCAATGAAATACATGTACATATCACCTCAAAAGGTGTTACAAGCATTGAGAAGCCTAAAGAAGATTGGACATTCAATAACTCACACAATCATTTTCAATATAGTAAAAATATCATGCATAATATGATATTATGTGGCTTAGATATAAATTAACTCACATGGGAAAAAATAATCACAGAATTATGAAGATTAAACTACCCATTAGAAGCCATTGTCTCTAAATAACCCACATGGGAAAATAATTTACAGAAACTCAAGCATAATCATGCTAAACAAGGATAAGGGTCATTTTTCATCCTCACTCATCCCTTTCCATTCAATCCATTTAATTCAGAATTCATTATCTAAATCATCAGTTGAGAATGTATTCTTCCTTATCAATTCTATTTAAATATCCCATGTCAAATGATAAAAAGGCATTCTAAGGGTGTCTAATGCCAAAATCCATTGAAGACGTAATTAATAAATGACACCCTAAGGGGTGAGTCACATTCATGGTATTTAACCTACAAAAACATCAATAATGATATTTAATCACATAGAACATGCCTAAAAAATATAGGGATTTAATTTCATTTCAAACAAAACCTAAAAACTAGGTGTGTATCACGACAACATATATAAATTAAGAAAATAGATTGAGAAAACCTTCCTAAGGTCCGTTCTAGATATCTAATCAAGTATTAGCTCATGATTTTCCCTAGATCGGAAGAAATATATGGAAAGGATGCAAAATGTGAAAATGGGACATATGAGGCTAAATTAAAACAGTGTAGTTGATAGCCTGTAAAATGTAGAATGGATAAAAATAAATTTAGATATTTTTGATGTGAATCTGATATGACAGACAACTTTCGAATCCAATATTAGGAAAAATATTTATCTCAAAATCTACCCAATGCACTAAGGAGGATCTCCCATGGTCATGAGATTCTATGTGGGAGTAGAAAATCTTATCTATAATTAAAATAAAATTTTAATTTAATTAAAAATATTAAAATTCCCAGAAATAGAATGGTCACACATTTTAAGTGAACAGTTTGGGAAATCATACATTGATCGTGCAGAATTTCTTATATTTTAGGGACATAGTATATGATTTACATGAACAGTTTACAAACCTTGTCGAAGCCATGTGATGAATAGCTGTCATGTTCTGAAAAAATTTCCGACCTGGCCACACAGCCATGTAGACCCTCATACATATTTTATTCAAATAGTGTGGCCCATAGACCCCCACAATCCAGACTCACATGGTTTATAAAAACTATAAGGCATTCCCCACATGGTTTGCAATTACTATGGGCTTGGAAAAAATCACCCTAAAAACTTATTTTGGGCTTAAAACGAGCCCCATACATCCCCTGAAACATCCATTACCTCAATGGTCATATATAAAAGATCACATTTAAGCAATTAAACTAGGTATTGAAGGAAAACAAGAAATCCATACCTCAAAGAAGAACTGGGTTCTTACACATTCGATGCACCTTTCTCCAAAAACAATATCCCAATAAGATATAAATATAGACCACAAATCCTATTAATTAAAAAAATTTAAAATATAATAATAAATACATCATGTTCAATCTAATAAACCTGATGAGTCCAATGATTATGAGGTGGTCCCTATAATGTATAATTAAAGAAATTTCATGATTCTACCTCCAACATTAAATTAATTAAAATTTAGAACATGTAAAATGAAAATCACTCTTCAAAATATATTAATGAAAATAAATATACCTACCATTGAACCCTTATTGGACCAATATGCAACTAACTTATTCCACTGATATAGGAGAAATCCACTCAGGACTCTGTCCAAAAAGTCTAGGCCACCCATATTTGGTACCCAGGGCTCCGTCTTGATTCTATGTTTATGATATGTACAGATTTTATGAAATTTGGACTTATAAAATAGCATAAAATAATTCAAAAACACTCACATATAATTTTATTTTTATAAATAACTATCATAAATGTAATTATTTTTTAATCATAGTTAAGAAACTAAAATGATCCTCTTACATGGACGTCCCTTTATTTCTTATCTAATGTATCCTAGGTCAATAATACCTAGACACATAGAGTAGATGATAATATATATAGGTCTCATATGATATGACGCAACTAGTGAATAATGTAGGGGACCAACTCCCATAGGATGTTATGTCTCATCAAATGATATGTCACGGGTCATTTCAAAATCCCATGATGAAATACCATGATGAGGAGATCAATTATGACAGGAATAAGTGGTTGAGTTTGAACCAATTGAAAAAAAATCATACATAGTTATAAAGATGTGAATATATAATATTAATTCTTAATTAAAAACATATTTATATTCGTAAATAACTCTACTCGTAGATACATATGGATCTTATGAATGATGTGGATCTGGTGCCTATTACCCTAAAATGTCTGTAGTCATAGAAAGTATTAGTAAAAAATAATTATTTTCCTTTTAAAGTTCCATATAATATGATCTATAAAGGAATCATCTACTTTTTGTTAATTTTTCCCAATTTTTTCAAATATAAATGAGTGGATGGATCAAAACACATATTTAGGAAAATATTTTATATTTTATTGTGTCATAACATTGAAATCACATAAAATTGATTAATATTGAATTCCAATTTAATTTATTAATCAAATATTCCATATTTGGAAAGGCGGAGTTTATCAACACTATGAAATAATGTTATTGAATATTTATTTCCACTACCAACCATTACATATTTTCACTATCATATAATTTACATGGGGAATCTACATACATGAATATAAAATATTATTTAATATATCATAATGATGCATAAAATTTTTATAGGTAGAATATTATAGAAAAATAAATAAAGGCCATTCCAAGGGGATGCCTCAAGTTGAAATAGAGCCACATATTTTATCTAAATTACATATTGGTAGCATTGAAATATAAAAGAATGTTTCTAGAAATATTTTCGTATAATTTAGCTAAGGTTAATATTAGGGACATATAGATGTATAATTTGAAGAGAGAGAGAAATAAAAGATGGATGTTAACTCATGCGTGTTCTCTCTAAAAAAATGGGTTTTAAAGAAACACATAGAATATTGTATAACTAAAAGGGGGAGTGTAACATGAAAATCATCAAGTGAATGAGGAAAAATATCACAGATTAAAAGGAGATAATTTTGGTTTGAAGTAAACGGACTGAATTATGGTTTATTCTATCCAACCCATTTTGATTGATTCTTCATTAATCCCCTTTAATTTTATTCACTGTCCATTCATTAAAAATCATCCACCCATCCATTTTTAGGAGGATTTGTAGGATATATTTGAATAAGGAGTGGAGCTACACGATAGATAGTAAAATTTTCCTATATATTTATATATATCTTAATTATTCTAGACTAGGAACTATGATGTGGGGTAAATGAGATTTAATTCAATGATTTTTTTCATGTCAATTGAAATCGTAAAATATTTGATTCAACATGTTGTACTAAAAAATAAAATATATTGAGTACTAGTTAATAAAATTAATAGTGAGGGTGATGGAGATAGGGTTGAAGAACAAATATTTGAAAAGGATATCATCAATGTAGTTTTTTAATGGGATTTTTATGGAATGTAGTGGGAACGTAGTCATGATAAATTAATAAACAACTAAACATAAGTAAAATTCACAAATTATAAAAAATTTTAACCTTAGTAGTATGTCCTATGATATCCTATGTTAACACTATAAAAAATTCATGATGTTGAGAAAAAAATGTATTATAAATTCATTTGATATAAATCAGAATGTCAAATTCTACCAGGATTACCCTATTTATTTATTATGAAATCAAAACTCATTTTTTTGAACCTTATACTATCTCATTTTCAAACTCACACAATTAATAAAAAATTACAAAAATCATTTAAATTCTAATCATGATTCCCAAAAACAACACAAAAAATTCTTAGTTTTCATTCTTTGTATATAAGTAAATCAAGGATCTAATCAGTATAGAATCCTTAAATAGATGGTATGGTACTTAATATTTATCTTGATACTAATACCTTATATACTATTAGGATTTTTATAGTTTAATATTAAATAAATACATCAAACAAATTCAATACATACTGGGATAGGAGGGGTTTAAATTGATATAAAGAAATATTTTAATGATAAAAGGGAAGAAAGATAGTTATTGATACTATGGGATCTATCATGAGAGATTAAATAATTACATAAATAAAAAAAATTCTAGAACTAACTTCATGTTATTATGAAAAATAGATGAAATACCTGGGGTGTTATGAGACAAATTCTATGGAAATTTTTCCATTCTATAATTTATATAATTTTTTAGAGGGATCATCATGACTCATCTTAGAGGTAGCAAGGAAACCTCAATCAGGATATAATTTTTGCATTTCTACGGAACATACAATAATGATATCAATGTCTTATAAAATGGGATTCATTTAAAGTAAATATCTATTTTTCCAGTAGATTAGGAAATATTGTAATCATTTTGGAGCATTTTTCATAAAATTAAATCTAAATTTTCATGGAATGAATAAAGAATATAGGTCTTAATTCAGAAAAATAAAGTCCACATCGAGTGTAATCAAGGAAGGTTTTCTAAAATAGATAAATTTATTGAACAATTTTCTCAAAATACCCATGCTTGTGTCCCAGACCTTGAAATCCCAGTAGGGAAGATGACTAGTTAAAAGAGTGCGAGGGATAAAGGAAGAATGATAATTAGTAAAAAAAAATTATCTAATATATTGTGTTTTGGAAATTATTATATGTAATAATAGTGATACCAAGGAATAATGTCCAACAATTTTAAAAAATGAGTTAATTAATTAGAAATAAGATATAATGTAATTTATGAAATAAAATAACCTTCTATAGGAGGAGAAATTAAGGAATATTGCTAGAAATGAAGTAATAGAAAAAAGGAATGAATTTGAAAACATTTATTGATGATATTTTAGAAAAATTTGGACATATAGTACCATTAAAAAAGGCATAAATGAAAATAAACTAATCAGGGAACATTATTAATATAGGATAAGATATATTTCATATGAAAAATTTTAAATTCAAATTTTAAATATGAAAAGAAAAAAACGATACAATTTGTTTTTTAAGAGGTCCAATTAAATGGAAAATTGATGCCCAAATCAAGAATCTAATCATAATATATGAAAAATATTTCGAATAAGATAAAAAATTCTACATGGATTTTCTACCGAAAAAAGATATTTTTGTTGAAAGAATACAAAACAAGTGGACAAATTACATACCTGAGGGAAGCTTATAAGAAAAAAATATGTTATTGATTTGGATAGAACTGTAGTATAAGGAAAATCATTTTTTTATGATTTACATGGTTTCCCACTAATAACATTCCTATTACCCATGTAATATGGATGAACACATAGATGAAGAAGCCATACTAACAAATTTAAAAGCGGAACCCTTGGGTGAAAAAAATCATTGGAATTTTAGTTTATTATTTTAACTATTTATCTCAATAAGATGATAATTCATCCCACTGAGGGAGTTATATTGTTTATAAAAGAATATCTCTATAAAATAGACCAAAGGAAACATGGTATAAAGACACACGTCACATTTAAAGGACACAATGGAATTAACATATTCTACCCAACCATTATATATCACCTTCCACATACATTTATTAATTTTTAAATAATTCAATACATTACACATATAGTGCTCACATCAACTGAATGTAGTTCCTCTCATCACTATGGTGCTTCCTGAGATAAATGGTTCTTATCAATTATATATTGTTGAAAGAAAATGGGATGCACTTACACATGTAAAAAAAAACTGGAAATTTTCATTCACGGGAACAAAAACTGGTGCCTAATATTTTGTTGTATCCCCTCATGGTCATTAATTAAGGCAAATCCACTCATCAAACCCTGAAACTATATAATGGTAATTGTTTTTATAAAATTTTTATTTGGATATTTTTTCTATCATAAACATGGAATTTCTGGAAATACTGAACTACCCAACATCATAAAAAGTAATAATTATTTGTCAAATTATATATGTCCTAAAAACATTAAAAATATGAAATGTCATACATCTCAAAATGAAAATACATCAATCCCGTTTTATTAGAAGCCCCAAAAACATTTAGATTGAGGAATCAAATTTTTAAACAGCTCAAAAATGATTAGACTAAACACATAAATATATTGACATCCTTGGTTGCATCAACTAATCTTTAAATAACTTATTAAAAATTTAATATAAAAATTAATATTTATAATTAAAAAATTAATACATAATGTTTCAATTTCATTGTCTTCTAACACTAAGTATAATCCATATTGCCCATCCATCCCCATGAAATTACACTATATCAATCATCTTTATCCTTTACATACTAAAATAATTAAGGTAAACTATGGATTGAAAAATGTGAAGTGGTTATTTCTTATTGAAGGAAAAATGATACGAAATAAAATAAATTCGGAAATAAATAAATATAGAATATTATATTAGATTGATAAAAAGTTTTCTTCCCTTCATGAATATTTTTCTTATTTCATGAAAAAACATATTATGGTGAAGAAAATATATGGTATAATGAACAAGTATCCTCTTCCCTCTAAAATTTTGTATAATTTGAATTTAAGTTGGTGTTTTCCATAAAAATTAAAAAAATTAAATTTTAAAAAAGTATTGATTTATGATCCATGTATTCTTATCCATATCATACAATTATGTTTAGTCATGAATCCCCAGACTTGAACTGATCATGGCTATCAGTATCCTGGGCATAGTGTATCCTCTCATTCCAATAAGACCATTTATATTTCATGAAAAAATGTCTCTATAAGATTATTTATCCTCTAAAATAAATATTACTCTATGTAATGACTGCTTATTGAGGGAATAATGAATACGATTAATACAATGTACATCTATAAGATAAATACGCAAAGGGAAGAATATGATAAATCCTGATGAAAGTATTGTGATATATGAATCATCTTAAGGATATGAAAATGAAGAAAATGTAACTAAAATATTTGATTATGATGATAAAATATATTTTTGATTCAACTGAAGAATCATGATTCATTTACCATTTATTGTTGGAAGAGAAATGGGAAACATTATTAATGATAAGAATTGATAATTGTAATAAATTCATGATTTTTTCCAATAAAAACATCAGAAACTATAATAATAATCTTTCGAAAAAATTGGTCTGTTCACAAATCCAAGTCACATAGTCTAATGGATTCCACTATACAAGATAAAAATCATCATAAATATGTCGAATATTATTTAGATTAATGGGAATTTTTGGATGAAATCAAATGAAAAAAAATATCTAATATCAGTTTCTCTTCATAAGGGGTAATTAGTTAAGGGATAAATATGACAGTAGAGGTTGATGATGAATATATTATAAAAAAATTAGTATGGATGGGGTACAAGTAATTTGTTTTCTGTATGAGTGAAATGCTTGAAGAAACCTTGTATATAAAAATAATAGTGAAAATCACACATGGTAATCATTGAGTCTCATATTCACAATACATGAGGATTAAATTTAGTTGAATATAATTTATATGAATCAAAATTTAGCTTAGATGAACTGAATTCAGAAACTCAACCTAGAGTTACATGGGTATTGTGCCTGAGTATCACTTCAATGAATCACTCTAAATAACAAATTAGATAAAATACATTTAATTAGATAAAAATGGTCATTTTTGAACATAAAATTCTGTTTATTGAGAAATCATGGCCCTATGTGTGAGTGTATATTAAATATTAAATCCATGAATATGTTTTACAATAAAGATAAGATATGATTATCATGTATAAAATTTATTCTATAGTTAACATAATTAACATCAATGGATGTTTTCTATTTAGAATGGTTTAGTTCTAGATTATAATATACTCATTACATGAATACTGTTTATGTATAATTAATGGATTAATAAAAACAAATATATGCATGTCAAAAGTGTTCCTTATAATTAAAATACATGTTATGGATGGGTAATAATAAAATTTTATTTCTAATAAGAAAATTAATGTGTCTAAATAGTTGTATAGGGATGAATGATTGATTATGAGAAATTGGGTAGTGGGTGAGAATATTTAAATAGAATAAATTGAAAATGTATTGTTATATTAACATCAAGTTTGAAATAATTATTTCCTATTAATAGTTGATAACCCATACATTGTACATTTAATAAAATTAATGCTCTGTGAAACTATTAATTGAATAAAATTTGTTGAAGTGATGCGGTCTCTCAATTCTGGGGGTATACAGTTTACATATTTTTGATATTATTTTATTATCATAGTTTACATATATATTATGGTTTTCTATGTTTTCTATTATAAACATTATATGAATTTCTGTTTTTATATATTAATGAAAAATAATACCATTAGTTAATTTTACTCTAATTTTTTTTATGTTTCTTTCATGTATATATAAAAAAATAGACAATAAAAATAGTTAAATAGTTGCTAAAAAGTTAAACAATTAAAAAAATGTTTTAAAACAAAGAGTGGGGAAACAATCAGGCCTTTCACTAAACATGAAAATCTACAGTTTCTCCTCCAATGATCTCTTTAACCAAATTAATATCTTCTTTATAATGAACAATGATGTGTTTCTCAAGTTATTTATAAACAACATAAAAAATCTTGAGTTCATATCATTCAATTAAAAACAATCCTTGCCATGAAATTTTCATTGAAAATATCCAATTTAGATTAGACGGAACAAAAATGAAAAAACATGTTCTGTCTGTGATGTCAAAATGAAAGGTCCATTACAAACTCATTCATATCTCTATAATATATTATTAATATTCACTAATGTAAACTAATATTGATCATCTTTACTTCCATGAAATGGATCACCCCAATCACACTTTAACAATATGTATATCAACCTATGAGTGATTAAATATTATATGTTGTCGTTCAATTAAATATATTAATAACTAGAATCAACCTATGGAAAACCACTGCCAATATTTTTTGTTTCTTTTTCTAATCAACATATCTAATAAAAAATCAATATCCATTAACATCTAAATCTTTGCTATGATGAGACATTATAAATGGACCCTTATCTTGTTGGTTAAATTATTTGGTTAGTATAGGATCACCTAACTCACATAGTTTATGTGACTATATATTTCATAGAATTCAATAAAATTTGATTCAAAAATAAATTATTAGTATACATCATTAATATTGAGAATGTATTAATATTTACAAAATCCTTGAACAAACCATTAAAAGATGCATAATGGGACCACAGAATATGATAATCACTGAGACACAAAATCTCTTATTTAAATCATTAATGTGTTTCATACAAATTATAACACCATGTTTAAATGATAAACTTTATATATGTAAGATGAAAAGGTAAAATTTGAACTATAAAATGATAAAATACTAACTAAATAAATGGCGAAATATATGGGTTATTAAAAAATATATATCGATAAACCTTTACATACTTGATGTTGTCCATAACTAACATAATATCATATCCAAATGGACCATCATGAATCCTAGAGGTCTTATATAATTGTTTTACAACTTCTATATGGTATTTTGCATAAAAATACGTAAATTAATCCATCAAATGACCATTGGTTATTGAAGCATCTGGATGAGCACAATTATGTATGATCCATTTCAGTGCATTCAGATACCACAAAATAGGATACACACACCTAAACTGCACTGGACCAGTAACCACCACTTCTTCCATAAGGTACACTTTCTAGACAACAATAATATCAAAAAACAATGGTGAAAAAATATTCTCCCTATAAAAAAAGCATAAGAATAATTCCTTCCACCAAAATTTCTAAATAACCCATTTATTGTTTTATTAAAAAAACTCTTCAAAAATATATCATCTCAATCAGTAGTTGAACTATATTGGGTGATAAGAAATCATGAATTGTGATTGGTATCAACTTTTGAAGTATTATGTGATTTTCCTGAATTTTCAACCCCTAAAATGACATTCTCATCACATTCACACACATGAAAATGTTAAAGAGTAACCATCAGACTCTTTGAGCACATTAAAAATAGAAATAAATTCCTCTTTCCATTTTTTACTTATTATATACTATTCAAAATGAATTTATGCCTTGTTTCTCTCACCAAACATTACATGATATTGTTTCTTTTGACTAATATTTTCTAAATCATTTCATGCATTGATATGGTCCTTTGATTTTTCTCTAACTACTATTGTTTTCCAAAATAATATATCATTGAATGTTTTTAATGTGCATGAGTTCCAGATTATTCCTTGGCATGTTGGTTTTTTAGTAATGGAAATTAAAAATATTTCTTCTTCTAATGTTGATTGTATTATCTACATGTACAATGAATATTGGGTAATGGATGAGCAACTAAATCCTTAAATTCATATACCATGTGGATTTTCTCTTCTATAGTGTACAATAACATTTCTACATCATTCACGATCATTGGTAATGGATTGAATTCTCTAGAACCATAAAATTATACTCTAACCTTTCTGAACCGTTGTTGAGGGGGATAAAAAATTATGTAACCCATGAATACACATTTATTTAAATGTATAAGTGATGTGGAATTTTTTACTTTTATTTAAAAAGGGAATTCCCATGTGTGGCCTTTTTCGAACCCTCCACACATGGTTACCCCCCTTCCCCACGAAGAGTTCACTGCCCTGAGGTAGAGCCCCAGCCAGAGAAGGAGTCGTTGCCAGCTGAGATGGTAGAGCGTCTTGGAGGGTGACAACCCGATCAATAATAGTTCGTCAAAGAAATCTGTCAGCACATTGGGCTGCACCTCATTTTACCAGCCCAATTGAATTTTTTACTTTTATAGTAGAAATAGGATGTAAATTCCTTTCTCATACTCTAACTTGATAAATTTTTATAAGTTTATATGTCATTGATTATCAATAATAATGTAGCCTAAAAATTAAACATTTCCTCTATTTCACAATCATAACTCATCACACAATCACCCCAAAACTCATTTAAATCATTACTCAATGGATGAAGGTGAACATAAATCTTATGCCTAAGACTTATATTTCCATCAACAAGAGTCTATAGTAATAGAAATTGTTGTTCCATGTAAATCCACCAAGGAAGATTTTACAAAACCCACACCCGAGACATGTTCTATGAGTTTCACCAACCGTAGACATGGATAGATTAGAATAGTATTCTTCTAACCCAAATCTTACATTACATGTATCTTTAGCAAAGTCACGATGTCTCCGATCAAAATTCTTCCATGAAAGATATTCTTCTTGGTGGGTTAGCATATCACTTTATTTATTTTTTTCTATATTCCAGCTCATTAATTTAGGAACTTTAGATGACATATACACTCTTTTCAACCTCGACATTATTTAAAATTAATTTATTTTCTTTCTGAAAATCAGTTCCCAAGTTTTTTAGTATGACTTTTCTATGATTGATTTCCCCCATTATCTTTCCACTTAGAGGAGTCACAGATAGATCAATTATCCAAATGGATAGTTTACCTTAAAATTAGAAAACAGTTGTTTTCACATTTATCTATATTATTATATGTGTGATGTCTGTTCTCTGTCAACTTATGAACATGGTAATATGACTTCAGAGTCAAATCATATATACGAATTACTGTTTTTCAATAACACTGACAAAATGTCTAATGATATTTCTTACCACTAATTCAAAGTCTTCAAATGAAAAACTCTATAATGAATGACAATTTACTATAATAAGTGTGCTGAGAATATAATTTATTTTTTCATCATCAATTATATCAAAAATATGTCAATGAATCATGGTCTTCACAAGAGTGCGTGATTATCTCACCAGTATCAAAATTTCGGAAGTCAATGCCGTCATGAGCTAACACATGTTGCATTTCAGTAATCATTTCATGCATTAGATCATTCATCATCACATCAACATCCATATGAACTATTTATATATGTTTAAAATGAATATATTATTCTGTATGATGATTCCAACTCTAATAACTTTTGAAAAACCTATTCAATAATAAGTTCTTTATCATTGTATCTCATGTCAATTGATATCTATTTTCACATTTTCTAAAGATAAAACTATTATAGTAACTTTTAAAAACTCTAGTGAAATAAATAAACTGCAGAATTCCTTAAACATTTCTCTAGATTTTCTATTTAGAAGATCAATCTAATTTGTATCAATATTTATATTTCTATAACAAGTAGTTAGTTTTAGAGAAGACTTAATATTTCATGCATTGTTAGAATTTTAGATCATAAAAAATATTTAAAATAATGACTAAACAATTATATGTGGAATTCAATTTATCCTCATCCCAAACAAAAAATAATTCACAAATGACATGAGCATAACATTTTAACATTTTCAAAATAATTCCCAAAAAAACAAAAATGATATATTCATGATATTTTAAAGGAATTCCCAAAACACTTAAATATTTAAAAGACGGTAAAAAATATTTTAAAAGAAGAAATATGTAATTTTACTAGAAGGACCAAGTTAGAAAATTTATGTTATGATTTTTATAATGGATTTTAGTGATAGATTGATATATCTCACTACTTTTCCAATTTAATTTAATAATTATTTTTTAAACTCATCTATTTTGGATGGATAATTATTTAGAAGATAATATTTTCAGTGAGTAATTATAAAATATAGTTTATCTGTTGTATGTCTCTATAATCATAGGATAATTGTTATTTAATTGTAAATATTAAAAATACTATAAAATTAAATGTTCTCATAATCCCAAAAAAACTCAGTTAGATGGTAAATATTTCACCACAAGATTAAAGGAACAATACAATAAAATGGGATCATAAGCCGAAATAAATTTTCCATTTCACACAGTTAATGGAATCCAGACATCAGAACTAAAAAATGATCCAATCCATGATCAATAAAAATAATACATGCATGATCCAACATGAAAAAATGAACAGACCTGTCCAAGATATCAAACCATTTTCACATTCCTAAACACCGAAACCAATATGCGGTCACACTTCACTTGAAATATCATGTCCAAAGTTTAAGATTTTTATTCAAATTTTTTGGATGAAATTGAATGATAATCCATAATATTTATTTAAAATATTATGAAATAGATGAAATGTCCCATCATTTTATTCATAATTTAAAAAAGAATCCTTATTGTTTTTATTTTATTACTTTTTAAGGGATAAAATACTTTAAAAAAATGACAAAGAATGTTTTATAGGGTATTAAAAATTAGTAAGTACCCAATATAAACCACTAAAAGTTCATGAAATAAAATATTTTTTTATAAAATTTATTTCCTAAAGAAGATATTCTAGTCCATGTATGTTAATGCCCATTCAATTTTCTCATCAATGTGTATGTGCATGTGTTCGATTTTTCAATATGATGAAAAATATTACTAAATGTATATTAATTTTCATTAAAATTAAAAAAAAATAAAACCAAATTATTTAGACATAAAAAATAAATTGATGGAAAAAAATATCCATTTTAATGTAAAAGAAAGATAGGGAGAGATATAAACTTCCTCGGTGAGATATATAATTTATATTAACATAGCCCATTCAAAAAAAATTCAAAAACATGTAATAATATCTAAAAATGAATGCATTTTTTCTTTAGGTTATTCGATTAACATTATAAGATTTATATGGAATTATATGAAATTTAATATAAAAAAACTAATATTTACAGATTCTAGATTTCAATAAGTAAATGTTATTCGAGTGATAAGGTTGTGTTATGGAATTCGACGAGTAATTTTTTTCTTTCTTTTTTCATCTACAAATGGGCAATTTGGGTTCTAAAATGCATCCTAAAAATATGTTTCTACACAATCCTTGCAATCCTATATCATTAGATTTTATAATTAAGAGTATTACTATATACGAAAAATTTAAAAACATTAAAGGAATGAAATATTATTTCATATAGAAGGTGTGAATTAATACTTCAATTTACTACAAAACTTTTTTGAAGCATGAAAAAATAAATTCGCATATCTTTATAAAAGGAAAGCTAATAGAAGAAGTTGGAATTAAGTTAAAAATGGCCATATTATGGTTTCTATAAAACTAAAAACTACTGGTAAATGTATATATATTTTTCCTTATGAATATATTTACATTCCAAATTAAATTTTCAAAAATTCCACAAGATCATTTGTCCTGATCTTTAATAAGAAGGAAAAGGTCCCTCTTGAAATGAACGTCTAAGAAGATATATTATTTAAATCCACTAGATGGAAAATAAAAACCCTAAAACATATGGTGTTTAAAATAAATGAAGAATTATTTTTTACCTATAATAGATTGAATAATTTGGGAGGACTATGAGTTGAGGGGGAGGCAGTAACCAGATCATGGGAAGTGGTATAGAGGTGGAACTAGTGGTGACCGAGATAAAATGTGGTGGTGGAATCTTCATTGAAAGGGGTGTGGTGAGGGTAAGAGAGAGGTAAATGATGGGGTATGGGTGACAATGGTGACCCTTTTAGTGGAGACACTGACATGGGAGCATTGAGGGTTAGGGGAGTGGTGGTGATGAGGTAAGACTAGATATTGTTGGAGGCACTAAGATCAATGGTGGTTGCAGATCTAGGAATTGAGATGATACGATGTGGTAGTGGATCTAGGTACAAAATTAGTGATAAGAGAGGTGATGGTGCATGAGGGAGGGGCATCAGTGACACCATGCGAGATGAGGGGAAATGGTTGCGGCTCTATGTGTGAAGGGAATGAGCATGAGAGTGTTATTGTGCATGGGGGAAAGGGATCCTAATAGATGAGGTGTTTTTTAATTTATGTCAGCAACCACCTATGTAAGTCACTCATGGTCACTATTAGAGATCACTAATGGTAGTTTCCCTTCCAGCAGATAAAAAATTCATATTTTCTAGTAGTTACACTTTTATCACCACAAGAAAAGTGCTGATAAAGGGGGACTTTTATCCACCCTAGAAAGGAAGTGATTAAGGTGCTCATTTATTAGCACTAAACTAGAACTACAAGAGATTCCCCTTTATTAGAACTATAAGTAGTGTCCATAATGTCCATACTATTGTATAATGCTATATAAATTAAATCACACTATAACAATGAATACAGAAAAATATAGAAAAACATAGGATATAGAAAATTCATAATTTTATTGAAATAAAAATTACATCAAAAAGAAAATAAAGAAGAAACTATTATAGACATTTCAAAAAGTATTCTGCACAATTACATTAGAATGAACAATTTATCATAAATATTAAAAAACATCGATGGTTTCATTGTATTTGGAACCCAACCCCCTCTAAAAAAGTTTGATCATGGTATTAGTAACAGAAAAAATCACCCTAAACCTACATAAAAATCTACTTGTATAAAAAATTATTATGTTATTAACATTGTAAAAAAAATTAGACGTTAATATTAAACAATACATTAATAAAATGTCATCTTAAACTAAAATCCCACAATTTGAGTAATAATATCCATAAAATGATTCATATTTAGATTTGGACAATTCCAATACATAGAAAGTAACTTATGGATCATTTTTCTAAACTATCGAAACAATATAAAAGTTTTTACTCAGATTTGAGAATGTTATATATTTTTTTACTAAAAAGTCCTTTTAAATTGAAGACATGCACTTTGAGTCATACAAATCACATCGTGTGCCGGTTTGATGTGAAACTAATCCCTACACGTCAAAAATAACATATGAATTGTTTTCCAAAATTATCAAGACCATCCATGTGTTTTTCACATTTTTCAGTGAATGACATAGATTTTGAACCAAAACGTTAATTTTAGATTGATAGCGGTAATTATGAGTCATATAAGGCACATTGTGTGTTATATTTAGGCGTAGATGATTCTGAAACCTCAAAAATGACATATGGTTCATTTTATTAATGTATAGATACAATATGAATATGTTTTCTTCGTATTTATTTCACCACATTTATTATTTTCTAACATGTCTATTTTAAATAAAAATACAAACTTGGATTCATATCGGTCACTATGTGGATCTTATTGAGGTATGGTTGATTTCTACATGCCACAAATTACTTATGGATCATTTTAATAATGTATCAATATAATCTGAATTTGTTTTCCTGCTATTAATTATGCCACTTTTTTTTTAATCAAATGTCATTTTAAATTAAAAACACACATTTTGAGTCATATCAATCACATCGTATTCCAATTTGATGTAAGACTAGATTATAAACAGAAAAAATTACATATGAATAGTTTTTTAAAATTATCATGAAAATCTATTCATGTTTTCTTAGTTTTCTATGAGTGACACAATTTTTGAACAAAAATGTCAATGTAAAACTTATATGAGACACTTTGTGTCATACTGAGCCCAACTTGTATAATATTGATAAACGACTAGTTCCTACAAATTAAAAATTAATTATGGATCAATGTACTAAAGTATCAGAATAATATGAATGTATTTTCATGGTTTTTAGTATTTCACTTATCTTTTATAGTAAAACATAAAATTTAAATAAGATTTCACAATATGAGTCATACTAGTTACACTGTGTGGATGATTATGGTGGACTAGTTCATACAAGTCAGAAATGAATTATTGATTATTGATTTAATTTTTCAAAAAAAAAATCAATGTGTTCACTAATTTTTTATCATGTCACTTTTATTTTTTAATAATATTCTTTTTTAAAATCAAAACAAGCTCATTGAGTCATACCTGTCACACCATAAATTATATTGCTATGAGGATGATTCCTAAAATAAAAAAATCATATATTAATCATTTTTCTAAAGATTAAAACCTATAAAAAAATTTCATTTTTTATCAGGTCACTTATTTTTAATAAAATGTAAATTTAAACTCAAAACCTCCACTTCGAGTCATAGTAGTCTGATCATGCGTCAGTTTGATGTGAGGATAATCTTATACATCAAAAATGATTTATAAATTGATTTCCAAACTCATTAAAACCATGTGAGTGAATTGTTTAGTTTTTAGTGAGTGACACAAGTTTTTCACTAAAATATCAATTTTAAACTGATAACAGACACTTTGAGTCATACCGGGAACACTATGCATCCGATTGAGGTTCTGCTAATTAATACACATATAAAAAGACTTCAGGATAATTTTCAAAAATTATTTAAACAATCCAAATGAATTTTCAAATTTTTGAGTTTGTCAGTTTTATTTTTTACGAAAATGTTATTTTTAATAAAAGACACACATGAAGTCATACATGTCACATGGTACATAATATTCAGGCGTGGATGATTCTTAAACATAATAAATGACTCAAAAATCATTTTTCTAATATTAAAAAACCCATTTGATTGTGTTTTACCTATTTTGATTGTCACATTTTTTTTACTAAAATGTCATTTTAAACTAAAAACATGCAGTTTGATTCATACCAGTCATATCATGTTTCAGTTTTATCTGAGACAAATTACTACACATCCAAAATGAATTATGAAACATTTTATAAAAATTATCAAGATAATATGAAATTGTTTTCCCTTTTTTCGGTTAGTGGCACATGTTTGGAATGAAAATGTCAATTTTAAACTAAAATCAAACACTTTGAGTCATACATAGCACACTCTATATCCGATTGAGGAGAGAAGAATTATTATATGTCACATTTTACTTATGTATCATTTTCATAAAGTATAAAAATATTATGAATGATTTTTATTTTTTTGAGTATTCCATATGACTTTTATACTAAAATCTCATTTGGAAATTAAAAGGTACACATCAAGACATACTAATCACACCGTGTATAGGATTGAGGTGTGGTTGATTACTATATGTAAAATTTCACTTATTAAAAATTATTTCAAGCTTCAAATCAATTTGAATTCATTTTCATAGTTTTTTAGTATGTCACTTGTGATTTTTACTAAAATTTCATTTGAATATAAAGACACACAAATGGAGTAATTCTAGTTACACTTTTCTTTTGATTGATGTTATGTTGATTCCTACAATAAAAAATGACTTATAGATTATTTTCATAAATTATAAAAAATAATATGAATGTGTTTTCATGGTTTTTTTGTACCTCACTTGTTTTTGATAAAATTTCATTTTAAACTAAAGAACACAATAGTTTAGTCATTTTGTTTACATTGTGTGTTGGTTTTATGTGAGGATGATTTATACATGTAAAAATGGAAGATGTACCATTTTTAAAATTATCAAGAAAATTGGAGTGTGTTTTATTGGTTTTTCATGAGTGACGCATGTTTTTAACTAAAATGTCAATTTTAAACCATTAACAAACACTTTGAATCATGTCGGGATCTCATTGTATTGGGTTGATGTATGGACAATTCTGAGATGTAAGAAATGAAATATGGATAATTTTACTAAAGAATCAATACAATCCAAAATCATTTTCTAGGTTTTTAGTATGCCAGTTTTCTTTTTAACGAAAATTTCATTTTTAAATAGAATGATAGGCTTTTAATCATGTCGGTCACACTATGTGTCCAATTGAGGTGGAAATAATTCCTATGCATAAAAATGACTTCTGGGTACTTTTAATAAAATATAATAACAATAAAAATCTATTTTCATAGTTTTATGTATGTCACTTTTTGTTTTTACTAAAATTACATTTTAAACTGAAAACATGCACTTTGTGTCATATCGTTCACATTGTACTTCGTATTAACATGTATTAAATTCTTACATATAAATAATGAAATAAAGATCATAGTTCTAAAGTATCAACATAATCCAAATTATTTTTCTTAGTTTTAGTATGTTACATTTCCTTTTTACTGAAATGTAAATTTACACTGAAAACACATACTTTGAGTCATACTGGCCACTTCAGGTGTCTATTTGAAAAAAAATTCATAAACATAAAAAATTATTCTGAATCACTGTACTAAATTAATAAGACAATCTGAGTTTGTTTGATAAGTTTTCTATAAGTGAAGCATTTTTGACTAAATTATAAATTTTAAACTAGTAATGGACACATTGATAAATAATAGGAACACCATGTATTTGATTATGGTGTGGATAATTCCAAAATGTCAAAAATTACTCATGGATAATTTTCCTAAAGATTCAAAATAATCAGAATATTTTTGGTCATTTTTTTATGTTACATGTGTTTTCAACTAAAATGACAATTTTAACTAATAACAGGCACTATGAGTCACACCAGACACACCATGAATCATTTTTCGCTGTGGTTTATTCCTAAATTTCCAAAATGAATTACAGATCATTATAATAATGAATCCGTTTGAAATTAAAATGAAACTAATTAACAATGTAGATTAAATTATGAGAAAATCAACTAAACAAGTAGTAGGAAGTCATATATTCATGATGCATGTATACATTTTATCACAAGATATGCTAACAATTTGTTTCAAAAAAATCTATTTAATATTTTGAATATCATGATTGTAAAAAAATATAAATAAATAATAAATAGATATTTTAAATAAATTTATATTTAAATTCATAAATACCACTTCAAGGATGTAAATTTATTAATGATATATGATATCTTTTATAAATTTGAAACCACAATAACAACAATATTTTATATTTTTTTATCTCAAACACTATAGAAACATTAATTAAAATAAGTAATTTTTATTGATATATGTTTTTATCATGAAATTTTATTATAAATACACCAAAACTTATCCACTTATAGATGTATATAGGCTCCTTGCACTCATGGACTTTCCTCGTGACATGATTTGTATTATGTTTAATCATCACCCTATCATAAAATATTTTTCATTAAAAACATATTATAAAATATATTACATGTGTTTTAGTTGTAAAATGTTCCTTGTAGTTTATTAATAATTGAGAAACACTATCACTTATGGTATTTTTGTTGGGTACTCATGCCTTGAATCTATAAAATAATTATTTGTAGTATCCAAAATAACTGTAATGTGTTAACTATACTTTCTAAAAAATAAAAAAAAGTAATAAGTATTGAAATGAATGAACATATAATTGATTTGATAAAATTTTAGAGTTTTACCATTGCATCATGGGTATTAAGAGGAGTCTATTATATAAAATTTTACTTTAAAACAGTGTGGATATTTTTTCTACTATTCCTTCTTATTTCTTTGGTTCCAATGAGAATAGTTGCGTATAATATATTTAAGGACTAATGACTCTAGATTTTTATTCAAAGGGTTTTCCCCTCAAATAGAATTTATATTTAAACCACATTGTTTTGAATACTATTCAATCATAATTAACATATTAGATCATCTGTTGGAAAAATAAAACATTGAAAATAACCTCACATATGAATTTAGAAAGGAAACTCTTATCCATTCATTCATGAGGATTACATTTAGATTCTCATGACCAATATAGTTTATAATTTCCTATTCGTACAAATTTTTCTTAAAAGAATGTTGCAGTTGTATCACCACATTTTATAATTTAATCTATATGAACCTTTAATATTAGAAAATTCCTAATTTCAAATAGTGGGTTAAAGGTACATTGTGAAGATCTTTTTGATTAATTAGTTAATCCTTTAGAACATTCTGATTCTACCTTCCATTTCACCCCTTCCCTTTATGTGTTTATAATAACATTCATCATTTAAGACTATTTTCATGAATTTTTATAGGGTTTTCATGAAAAATAAATTTTAAATGAATACATACTTATAAAAATGTTTTTTATGAGATCTAACTTCCATAAATTGAAAACTAAAATAGTTTTCTAGAACATATTAATCCTAGAATCATCAAGTGGAATATGTATCTACATGCTCGACTATTGTCCTGCATTAATCTCCACTCTCAGATAACCTATTGGAAGTTATTTGTTGTGTAGAATGTCAACGTGGAAATTGTACATTTTACCCCTCACAACATGGTGATGGGTGGATGCTGATAGATATATATTAGAATAATTTCAAACTTGTATAATATCATTACATGAAAGTTATCAGTGTCATCGTAGTTCACATATAATAAAAACAATTAGGAATATATTTATTTCCTCTTCTATTATATCTCTTTATGGGGAACCTCTTTCCTTAGTATTGGTTGGGGGTCTTCACATAGGGGTTTTTCTTGTGATATTTCCTCTATTGGATTCTATCCCATAACATTTTTTAACATCTCTAACTACCAATTATTTATTCCTTCGAGCTAAAATAATCATGCCTTAAACTATGAGTTTTTAATAAATTTTTCCCCCAATTCATTTCTTTTCTCTAAATTTGTTTAGGGGGACACCCCAAAATAAACACCTTTGATGCGTCCATAAAATTTTTGTAACACCTAGAGATTTCATGAGAAATATAATTTTTAATTTATTTGGGGGCTTGTGTTGTACGCTACAATAAGATTATCTTTTTCTATATGAAACACCATATTAGCTTTTAGTATACGCAACACTATTATTTGATTATGTTGCACATAATTTTATGTTCTTTCGAATAAAATTAATTTTACACAACACCGAGTATATATTTTGATCTACGTATAAATGAACTTTGTTTTGATTATGTTATATGAAACACTAAAGGTAGATTTCACTACATGCAATCCTAACTTTTCTTTCATTACACACAAGAGTGACCTTCCTCAATAGCTTGTGTTGTACGCAGTACCGAGTTTCACTGAACAACGATATATTGTAATAATATGATTTTAAAATTTCAGTTATGAATATTATTAACCAAATTTTGAATTTTATAACATTATCATTCATTCTACACATATTCTAGAACATGGTATGAGAACAAAATAAATTTTTTGTGTAAAATAAGTATTTTTCAAAAAATGCCGTTTTTCCACCTTTTGATTGTAACGATCCGAAATTTTGAATAAATCTTGTTTCCTAAATTTCTGTGTTATTTTTATACTCAACAAAAATGTTTCAATTGATAACATGAGTATAATTAAAATGAGACCGTTGGGTTTTGACTGTTATATGACCATTGGTCAATATGACCACTGGAAACTAAATGTTTTGATTATTGTATCTAAATACAAGTAATCTTGGTTAATTAATATAGAAAAAAGATTTGATGGCCTCACCCAGTAGTCTTGGACCGATCAAATCCCATCTAACAGAACTTGGGAAGGAGGTAGCACCACTGGGCTTTTCTCTGGACCATAACCAAGCTGAACTTCATTGTGTGAAGCTAGAACAGGATCGCCTTCATGAGAAGTTCAAACTGATAGAAATTACTACTCATGCGATGTTGGTTGTGCCTCCCTCGGATTCTCTCACCTTACCACACCTTACACTTAGGTCCTATGCTGGTGTGATAAGGGGATATGTAAGGAGACCGTAACTGCCTTGTTTAATCCATTGTTTTAAATAGAAAATTAAGATTTATTCTTATGATAATGTTTATGACATTTCAAATGTCCGAATAAATATAGTATGCATATGTTTGGTAAATTTTAGATGAAGGATGTTTTAAAAAAATTTATTTAAACCTTAAATAATTAAAAATGTGTAATGATTTTCAAAAAATGGTCTTCTACAATTATGTTCAGAATGATATTTAGAGTCTAATAAGATCAACTTAATATTTGATGAATAGTAAATTATGAATAGTGATTTTATGCTTAGGATTAGTAATGTGACCAAATGTATTAGTAATCTCACTTAAATAAAGTATTAATATAATCTAGGCACCTTGATTAAGTAATGTGATTCAATAAAATGGTTAAATAACGGTTTCATAAATTATTATTCAAGTATTAGTTTTTTTTGGTGAATATTTTTTTTATTTAAAAGTTAAATTAAAAATATTTAGAAAATTATTTTTATAAAATAGATTTCATTTTTGATCTCTGAGCATCGATATTATGTTAAGGTAAATTTTGGGGTTTTTTCTGAAAAAAGGAATTTTTGGTGAATGGTGTATTTATTTAAAAAATAAATTTAAAATATTTAGAAAATTATTTTTATAAAATGGAGTTCATTTTTGAAATCAGAGCATTGATATTTGGTTAAGGTGAAAATTTGGGATTTTTCTGAGAAAGTTGAATTTTCAGTGAATAGTAAAAATACAGATTTAGGGTTTCGGTATGTTTAATGACATTATAATTGGGTCATGATGATTTAATGAGATATTTTAAGTGTTGGCCGACCAAAGGTGATTAATTATTGTATTGGGGGCCCCATGTGGCCTAACTCCATTGGAAATGCCAAGGGATAGCACATGGTTTTGAGAAAAGCACTTCTAAGATGTCCCTTGGCCATTAATGCCTTGTCCCCTCACTTTCCCTATAAATACCCACCATTCACCCCTTTAGTTTTCACTCCCAACTCTCCCCCAACTAATCTCTGGTCTCATTACCTCCCATTTAGTCCTCTAAAGGTTCCCCCAAGCCCAAAAGGTCCCAACCATTGAATTTTAAGAGTTACATTTTAAGGTAAGGGATCCGACCACTCTCTTTCTTTTCATGTAATCTCTTTTATGTCATTTATTTTATACTCCATGTTACTATGTTGGAGGATGTTATTATATATTAATATTACTGAAATATTAATTTTCATATGTTGAGAGACCCCCTCTTGATCTCATAAATTCGTTTTAAGAATGTTTTAAGTGGCGCCATTAGGCTGCCGAATTTTTAAGGGATTCGTTCACCTTTCTCATTTTTCAAAGTTCTACTTTCATGTCAAGTATTTCAAGTTCCTTTTTATTATGTTGGATTATTATCTCTATATCTATCATACTAATCTTTTATGTTCATGTGATTAGAGACTCTATTTGATCTCGTCAATTCATTTTTTGAAGTTTAAGTGACGCCGTTAGGCTGCCGAATTTTCATAAGAGAAATCTTATTTTTGTCTTTCTTTCATGTTCTTCATTTCGTATGGTACATCTTTTAAATTTCATTACCATGTTCATATATCCTTTATATTATGTCCCTATACTGTTTTATGGGTCATTTATGAATGATTAACCCATGTCCCCTCTCTTTTCAATGTTTTCTAAAACCCCGAAATGTAGCCGTTATGCTGCAGAATTTTTGTCTCAAAATGCCTCTCTCTTTTCTCAAAATTATTTTATGTTATTAAGTGAATACTCAAAGATCTTATTTCTAAAGGGTTATTCACATATATATCAAAATTTTCTATTTTAAATTCTGGGATTTACAAACATGAAACCCTCTTTCCCTTTCCGTGGGTTTAAAGTGACATGAAGATCGTGTCTTTAAAGCAGTTTTTAAAATGTTTTGATTATGAAATGAAACCCATTTCTTTTATGATATATGGGTTGTTTATGAAATGATTTATGATGATATATGTGGCTCAAATGATGATAAACACAAATTTAAGGGTGCGCCCTAATATCTCTCCAATGCATTGGGTAATGATGTAACCGCTTGAGATTACAATTTTCACGATATCTTGGTGAATAACCTTGGTAATTTTCAAATGACACCTTGGGGATGGACCATGGTGATATGTTCATGATTTCCAATATTAAATGTTGTAGACACATCTTCAAGTTATGAAAAATGTTATTTTTATTATGATATGCCTCATGATTTCTTTCTCATGCCTTAAAGTTATTTTTCATGACATTGTTGAAGTATCTCAAGCTCACATGTAAAATGATTCTCTTGTTTCCCTTACTGGGACTTGTGCTCACCCTTTCTTTTGATGTATGTCCCCAGGTTATGAGATGAAATAATGAACCTAGGATGAACATGAGGAGAATCCTTTGAAGTTTTTAAGAAGAATGTTTTATGTTTTCATGTTTTAAGTTCCTGGTTTCCAAGACACTAAACCATAAAGATCCTCAGTTTTGTAAAATGTAAAGAAAGTTTATGTGATAAAAAGGAGGGATGCTATATTGATGGTGCAACCATTTTAAATATAGTTTTTGACACATTTATAAGTTCAATTTTACAAAATAAACTTATTCATTGCAATAAGGATATAAAAAATTACATTGGATAAATTTTTAATATTTTTTGTTAACTTTCATATTTTCATTAATAGTATTAATAAGCAAAATTTTAATTAAAAACAACTTTTTTCATAAAGATATTTTATATGGTTAAATTATAATATTTAATGGTTTTAACTTATAAATAGAATATATTTTTACCATTTAAAATAATTTATGTCATTATCATTAATTTTACATTGAATTCACAACTAAAAACATTTCAATCTTTTGCAATGTTTTAAATAAAAACCCAATTTTTCGACAACTAAATTATTATTAAATTAATTAATGCATATTATATGTTTTGAATTTTTAAAAATTTATTCCATATTGGGAATTATGAGGTTCAAATTTTTTAAATAGATATTTTTTATTTTTGGGCATTATGAATAGTAACTATTGTAAATTTTATTTACCATAGTTAATGGTAAACCAGGTAATTAAGGGTAAATATAATATGATAAAATTACCCTAAAACGTGTCCTACTATAATTGGATGAATATATTTCACCCATAAAACATACTTTGGTCGAAGTGAAATCTATTGGAATCCACTTGGATGTGATTAAGCCCTTAAATTTATTTTATTTAATGGAAAGTGAAATATGTCTCACTCCAACTTTAATAATTAATGTATTTTTAATATAAGGTTATAAAAAATCTAAATTCGATTATAAATACTCATTTGAAAGGTAACATGTTCTAATTTGTTATGTTAATTTATTTTTTATTTTTATGAAATATTTAATTACCTTAATAGCTTATACAATAATGATGCAGAAATTATTTATTTAGTGAAAAATCAATAATATAGTTTTATTAAAATAACAATACCCATGAAAAGGCCCAGACACCTGGACAAAACTTATTGGTCGTGTATATCTAAACCATAATCATCCAATGGTCTTATATTTGACCATTTTAAGCCTTATAAATGTGATAATGACACTAATATTATTTTATTTTAAATGATGTCAAAGTTTTCACCTTCGTAATTTAATAAATATAATAATTTAAATGTTGTGATTTTAAGATGATAAATTCAAGTAAAAGTATCATTATGAAATATATTAGATTTATCTTCATCATAGGATTTGTTTTTTTAATTTTTATGCAAAAATAAGTATATTAAATAATTTTATAAAAATGTTGTAGTAATTATTTTATTAAGAAAAATATCAAATAAATAGTATTAAAAATATTAAAATAAATATTATATGAACTAATTAATGTGCTACACGAATTTTATAGATGAATATTGCATGTTATAAATTTATGAAATATTTTGGATCAATCATATCTTCTGTATGGATTTTATTTAAAATGAAATAATTGAATAGTGTCAAAATTGACACTATTGTAATTTTTTAAAAATAACATATTATTAAATTGTTTAAAAATCCCAAAAATATTTAAAAATAACAAATTAAAAATTATATGGTCTAAAATGTCATAATGTATCTAATTATAAAAAATTAAAAACACATATGTAAGTAGTTATAACAATTTAAAATTTAGAATATTATTACCATAAATAAAATTAAATAGATTAAATATGGACAAATCAAATTGATAAAGTTTAAAATAAATTAAAAACATGTATGAATATTATTGGTTGATTATATTAAAACACTATCTCATCTCATATTATAATTTGTGTCATTTTTGATGGTTTTTATGTGGTGTTTTAATTTATTATAAATTAATATTTTTGAGGTTTCCCAAAGTTCCCCTCCCCTCTCTTATAAAATGGCACATCCTACCTCTTCTCTTCACAACATTTTGAGCTTTCAAACTCATCCAAACACAACCCATTTGACTTCTCAACTTCCTTAACAACATACTAGAGGTCCTAGTATTCTTCAAAGACAAGATTTAGTGCCCTAAATGGAGGGTTAGAAATGGCACGTTGAAGAAGAGGAGTTTCAGACACATACAGAAGAAATTGGACCTATGATAAGGAATAATTTTGAAATATCCTTTTTTATCCGAGATTGCTTATACAAAATTATTTACGCAGTTATATTTATCATCCTTGTACATGTCATCTAGAACTATTTTCATAAAATGTTTACTATTCTTCCATGTATGTTTAAAGTCATTTTTACCCTTTGTTGACTTTTACCACATGGTGTGGAAGGAATCTTTCTTTTTTTACAATACGATGTACTTTTTGAGTTTTCCGAAAAAAGTACGATGAGAACATTTTTTGTAAATTATATAGAATGAACATATTTTTATAGTTTCATAAGGCCTTATTTCCATGAATCATCCTCTACAAGATTTCATGATTATTTTAAAAAATATCTTTTCTTTTAAAATTGCACGTCATTTTTAGAAAATAATATGATTTAAAAGAAGAAAGGATATTTTCCTTAAGAATAAATTTCAAGTGTTTTATCAAAACTATTTTCCATCTATGATGAATTTTTTTAAAATGGTTATGTTTTAGGTATAATGTCTCTATGATTTAAATGGTTTGATTTTGTTTATGATGAAATTATATCCATTGTATTATATGGATTATTTTATGATGGAATGATGTTTATGAAACCCATTTTATTTTTTGTGTTAAGATGAATGATTTATGTTTTTTTGTGGAACATGAAATAATGATTTCATTATGAGATGGGTGGGACCTCTATCTCCCTCCAATGTATTGGTTAAACCCAGTTCAGTAATGGAATTTGTCCACAATGATGGTCTTGGTAGAAATTCCTTGGATACTATGGAAATCATATCATCTTCTTAATGGTTTTCCACAATTACATGTTTTATTAACATTCTATTTTATCATGATTAATGTTCCATTATGATATATGACTTAAGTAATACCATTATTTATGTCATTACTCCTGATTTTGAGGTTTTATGTTATTGTTTTTACGTTCAAATGTTTATGGATTGTTTTATATTCTCTATGTTTACCCTTACTGAGCATTTGAGATCACCCTTTTTATGTTTAATTTTCCCCAGGTTATAAAGAAAGGTTTTAGATAATAAATAAAGGGGAATATCTTTTTGAGAGATGTTGAAGATCTATCACCATGATTAGAAGATTATGTTATCAGTTTCTAAAGAAAATAAACTAATATGGTCTTTGGGAATCTGTTTTTGTTATGTATTAAGTATTGCAAAAAATTAATGTATTGTCTATGTACGTAAATCTTTGGGTCTCTACAGTTGGTATCAGAGAAAAGGAGGTAGGAATGAATCCCATCCTTGGGAACTCTCACGTGTGAGCGTTGTACGAAGCAAGGATCTCTGCCCAAGGGATTTATAAGGAAATGGATGCCTTTGGGGTTGGTGGTATGTCCCACCCTGGGGGTGTAGAATCCCATGGAGTGCATTGATAGGTATCAATTCTAGTCCACTAAAAATATTTCATGACCACTACAGTTGGTATCAGAGATAATGTTTAGTCAACTTTTGGAAACTAGGATGTGAAATCTTTAGTCAGATCCCTAGAGATATTTCTAAGGTGTGTCTAGGGATTTACCTAAGGATAAGTATAAGTATAGGTTAAAATCCTAGAATTATGACAACTATCATGAATAACATAGTATTAAACCTAATATGTTAGAGATTGAAAGTAACCCCATTGATTACGTTGTTTTCCTACTATGATTTTTGCCTCTCACACTATTCTTTTCGGGTTTTAGAAAATGGATAGAAACATGAAGATTCATGTTAATGAAGAATATGATGGAAAATGGAATGATATTATTCATGAGAAACCAAATGAAACAGTATTTGGAAGGAAAAACAGTGTTATTATGCCTAATCAGAAATCTCATAATATGATCAATAATCTCAACTTTGGTAAGTTTCCTAACTCGACTAATAAGAGAAAGATTTAGTTTCATAATGATCATAGAGGAAAGAAAGCTAAATTTCCATCATGTAAGTCATGTGGGAAAAGGCATGAAGGAGCAAGTTTCGAAGGAACTGGAAGATGCTTTGGGTGTGGAAAAGAATGACACAAAGCCAATAATTGCTAAGTAAAAGGTTTTGTTAACATAATGGACATGGATAATGGTACTACATAGACATCAAAAACTTTTAAATGTTTTAAATGTGGAATGTACGGGAATTATGAAAATAGATTCACTAATGGAAAATCTCATGAAGTGAATCAGAATGGTCATATGGGTAGTATTTATGTAGATTATGATGAAGAGAATACAAATGAAATATAATATTAATGAAGTGTTGAGGAATAAAACGATGAAGCTCGGTCAATTCTTTATGAAGGTAGTAAAATGATTTCATGTTTATCATGACTAATGTTGTATAAGTGATTTAATAGTACTATGGAATAAAGAAATATATAAGGATTCTAACACAATTGTTTTTCCTTATGTATTTGATAGTATATGTTTAATGGTACCAGTAACCATGAAAAGTGATTGAAATATTTTTGGAATGAAAATTATATGCGCATAATGAAAGGATAAAGAGAAAATCATATGTTTGATAGTATTAAATATCTCATGACTGGTATAAGGGAAAAGTGATATCATGGTTTGAGTATAAATTAATTTTGGGATTTTGGTATGTTGAAATAGTTAACTTTTGACATCATTCATGTTTTCACTATAGTTCTATGGTAATTCATGTTTGAAGATAATACATGATTACAATATTCACTTGTTTGGAATGTGACCAAAAAGATATATATTATGATATATGGGGGATAAATGATGGTATTCACATGCTTGTTAGATGACCTCTCTAGTAATATTTTTCATTATACTATGAGATTGGACAGAAGTATTTTGGATAAGCCTAATGATTGAAATGGATTAATTTAGAAATTAGATAGTATTATTTAAGGCTATAAAATTTTGATATTATTTCGGGAATGTTATAACATTGTAGTTTTAGAAAAAGGACAACCCGTACGATGGGTGACAACTCATTGCGTCGATGAAGGTTGCAGGAATCGAACCCACAACCGAAGTGTGACATACCTTTATCGCCTACCACTGGCCTACAAGAAGTCCCTAGTTTTTAGAAATTAGTTTTATTATATTATGCATTATAATAGAAGAAGTATAATTATATTTTTGGCACCATATGCAATTAACCTCACCATAGACGGACTTATGTATATTTTATATCTTCTGCTAACCTTTTTTGTGATAGATACAGAAGGAATGTCCTATCATTCTATCGCATGATCTGAAAATACTTAATGAATGATAAATTCAACTTAATTTAATTAAATAAGAGATAAAGTAGAAATTGTTCAAGGAATGACCAAATATGACAATACACTAAAATCATGTAAGTATTTCTTCATCTGAAAAAATTCATCAACATTAGTGAAATGATCTTGAAAACCAAAATTATTGTCCTAGTACCCTCATATCTGATGATTCAAATGGTACCTTAGATCATCACAAATATATGGCTGTGTTATTGTTGGATTTTTCATAGCCATGTTCTCTAACATTCTTCATCAAAACACGATGGTTATATTTCTATTCCATATCCATATTTCCACCCATATTCTTCTACGTGGAAACCCATTGTTGAGTTACTATGGGTGACCATTATGTTTCTAACATTCCTTTTTAAAATTAAGTTTTAGTATTCCATTTTACGATGTGGGTTCCTGTAAAATAAACTTTCATGTAGTAAATGATTTATAACCCCAATGAATTTATAAGGGGAAATTAATTTTAAGGGGGGTAGAATGTAACACCCTGAGTTTTATTGAGAAATATTCCTTTTAATTTCTTTGATGGCTTGTGTTGTACGCTACACCAAGACTATCTTGCGCTATACCCCATACCATATTAGAATATAATGAGGATAAATAAATTAATGATATTGCATGTCAAGGGGCTTTTATAGACACCTTTTGAAATAATATAGGAGCAAAAAATAACGTACCCCTCCAAGAAGTCAAATTGAGACAAAAATCCCATACCGATTTGTTACCTTTTTTATGTTGAATATATACTGCCCATAAATTTTTATTTTTATGATTATACTAGAAAATATTCCAGGTTTACATATCCATGTGTAATAACATGAAGATAATGGGACCAATCATATATCATGCCAAAGGTGCATTATATAAACCACACAAACGAAATGAATGGGGAATTTGTATATGTCTCCCTAATATAAAAGAGAGAATAGAAATATATTACCTTAAGACATGATTTTTGTTGTAATCATTAAAAAATTATATATAATTATTTTTTTTATAATCCAGTAAATATCCATATTCATATGTATCATATCATATATAGTTTTCATATGACAATTAATTACCCATTTATTCACAATTCCATGTTAAAGTCATGTTCTGTGAAATGACTACATTGTTTCTCACATATGTTTTCATTTTTTTTAATATTTTTAAATAGATAAAAAGTTCATAATATCTATAATTCTAACCTTATCATAAATATAATATATATTCAATATTTATATTTTCAGAGAAATTCATAAAATTTAATGATATAAAGTGAACTACACAGTTAATAGAGACGGTAGTCTGTACATACGTATGATCATTATTTCCATTTTATCATTGGATTGAAATAAAGAAACTTAAATGAAATTTATTATCATTACATAATAATTATTTTTAATAGATATCACATATGTTTTTTAAACCCAGTCTTAATATATTTCATGAATATCATGAATGAATCACATCACTTCGAGAGGTGGTAGTCTAGCGCACACAAGAGATGTGTTTTTCATTCCAAAAATATGGATAGTATAAGTTTATGTGGAATATAGTAATTCATAAATAATAATAACATTTAAAATATCCTATATAAACTTATAATGCATTTTATAACCAATACTGATAGGTGGTAATGAAAAAATGAATAACATCATTTCTCGAGGCGTTAGTCTACCGTACACCCTAATAATGATTTTGTAACCCATTTTATGGAAGTCGATATGGTTTTAGGTCATTCCCATAACATAAAAAAAAATTAGTATATGGAATATAGTTAAGTTATTATATCATTATCGTATAACAAATATTGAAGGAGGTGAAAGAAGAAATAAAACAAAAATGTCTGTTGATGAACGTTACCTCATCTCCGGGTATCTTCCTTAGGATTGCACTAAAATTCTTCCTAGGTTATGGTTCTATAAAAATATTTCTTTTATAATGATAAGAGTCATGTTATATGGCATTTTCTTGGCAGATATAGAATTTTTTGATGGTGTCAATATTATAAGAGTGGGGGAAACCTTTTATAAGTGAGGGGAGTGGCATAATTGTAATTTTTGGAAACAAAGTATTCACCCCACATTTGATTCATGTAACAAGGCTCCAAAATGAATTATTCTACAGAATAGATTATATGAGGTAGTAATATGGATAAAAAATGGGTGCTATACTTGTTTTGGGTTATTATTAACCCTTACATTTATATTTTAACCCCTCTTGGTAGAACCATTTTAACTTTAACCACGTTAAATAATATATATTGTTTTTCCTATTAGTTTTGGGAAAAAATTAATTCAACCTTATTAGATAATATAATTCACACTACTACCAAATATAAATTTATTTTTTCAAATTTCCATTCAAATGATTGTAAAATTTTATTTTAATATTAATCCCATAAAGGCGATGATAAAATAAATTCTTAAAGTTGAAATGATTAAATGTTTACAAAGTTTTTATATCCAATTTCAGTATAAAATTGGTTCCAATGATATAAATTAGATTAATTGATATGATTTTTTAAATTTGCGGTAAAAAATTAATTTTATTAGAAATATAATACCGCTTTTTACCTAGGTAGAGGGAGAACCATTACATTGCCCATGGGCCCAAGGAAATGTTTTCTGCATCATGTATGTATCACTAATTTCCCAAGTCATGCCTGCATCATTTCACAAATCTAGAATACATCAATCCCCCTAATGTTAGTTATATAATCAACTAATGTATCATAAATCACACAATGGGATTTCCAGTGTTCAAACCCTGGTCCTTTGGGTGCAGTATTTTTTTCACTATTCATAAAATAAATTAACCATTCTAAAAATTCTAAAAAATTTACCCTAATATAATTTTGACATTATGATGCTGAAAATTAATTTTATTTCGGAAAATAAATTTTATAAAATTAATTATATTAAATTTATAACAAAAAACATAGAAGGGATGATAATGCATGTTTTCATGAAGTATATTTTTCAAGGTGAAGAAGATTTTATATTAACACTTTTTATAATAATAATCATTGCATGAATACCAATTAAAATATAATAATATATAATATAAAATTTTAATTTGAAACATACCTCATTTGGGATTATTTTAATAAATTCAATTGGGGAAACATTATTCACTTCAAAACAATTTTCATAAAAACCTTTTTTTGAACTGAAAAATAGATTTCTTCTCAAATACAATATAAAGTTGATTAAAAAGTAATTTTGTGGATTAAATATAAATAAATAATTATTATTATACATTGAAATATAATAGGGAATTTAAATTACTTAATTTATTGAAAATAAATAACAGTTTTACAAAAAATCATTATTTCTCACTATTCAATGAAAAATTAGTATTTTTTAAAAAAATCAGAATTTCACTATAAAATTATTTCGAGATGATTATTTAAAAATGATGTTTATTTAATTTAATCAAAATTATTATTCCTCTATAAAATAATAACAATATTTTCCCATAAAAATATATAAAATCAATTTTGACGAGAACATAAATTTGATTAATATAATTACATTAATAAAAATTAATTGATTATTTACTTTGACTTTATAATAAAAATGAGTAGGAAATTTATATTTATATATCATAATGTTGTTAATATTATTCATACCCTTTAATTTAATAGCTATGTTATAACATTTAAATAATACTTTAAAGTTCGCTAGAGCTTGGTGTTGTGTGTCATACATGATATCAAAGAAATTCGTTGTTGCATACAACATAAGATAAAATCATTGATTCATGTAGTTTACGATATAATATGTGTTACGTGTAATGAAAAACATTGAAAAGATTAAATTTAACTATAATTTTTTTACAAAAACTCATCCTGTTACGAGATCATTGAAATCAATGTGAGAAATAATGATTAATGAGTGAAGATGAACTTGAAGGCAATAGAGAGTGTGAACCAACAACAGATCGAGGTAAGAGAGATTGGGTGGAGAATTAGCGAGGTAGATCAATGACAAATACGTTCTCTTGCGCAAAAAAGGTTCAATTTTTTTTTGGAAAACTAAAGACAAGAAAAGATGTTTGGGGGTGAAAGTAAAAACAACTAATCATATACCTTGATTTTAATATATATTTATAATTTCAAGAAAAAGAAATTAGATAAAATTTATACAAAGGCAAATATATTCAATCAAATTATAAAATTCAAAAAAAAGTTTAAATAAATAAATGATTGTAATTGTAATTTCTATTTATTTTTTTTTAATGTGAAATTTAGTAAAAGAAAAGAAATGATTATAATGTCTCTCCATCTTGGATGGTGTTAATTTTTAAAATAAAGGATTTTTTTGAAATAAGAAAATAATAACCCTTATTAAAATTTTACTTTTTCAATACATGGTTATACGAAATAATTTTTTTTCTATATTTAAATTGAATCTTATATTTTTAAATTAATATATTCACTATATATATATATAATATTTATACTATTATAAATAAATTAATATATATATATATCACTGTATTATTATATATATGTCTGTGTATATATATATATTTAAAAATATATTATTGTACATATAATTATATAAATTGGAATTCATAAATATACATATTTTTAAAATAAATTTATAATTATATATAATTATATATATATTAATGTATTAAAAATATATTTTAGAATATTTTATTTATAAATTATGCCAGAAAAAAATATTTGTATAAAAAATATTAGATTTTTTTATACACAAATAAATATTTATATTAAAAAATATTCATACACACATAATCAAAATTATTTATGAACAAATAATCAAAATTATCAATTCCAGGAAATCAAAATATATATAAATTGGTATCATAATTTATTTACTCAAAATATTTAATTCATGAAAATGATAAATTTTAAATAAAATAATTATTAATTCAAATTGATTAATTCAAAAAAATAGTTATTTAAATGTATTAATAAAAAATTATATATATATTATTTATATAAATTATTAATTTAAGATTATCAGAATTATTAATTATAAAAAATATATATAATCAAGAAAAAAATTTAATTATATTTATTTATATAAATATAGTCAAAATTATTAATAATTAATATTATTATTACTTATAAATTACTTTGCATTTATAAAAAAATTATTTATAGATTACATTTAAAAAAACTTTTATATAAACAAGAAAATACAATTTATTATTATTATTAATCACAAAGTTGGTCATTTATATAAATATTAACTTATGAAAACAATGAATAAAATATGAATAGGGGTAATGTCAAAAACCCATGTCCATAATTTTAAGCACTTCACAACAAACATACACATGGTTTAAAATTCATTCGATGTAATATACACATTTTGAAACCTCATGTTGGAGCTCTCAAATTCATTCAACACCCCATATATACTTCATGACCCATTATGGAATTTTTACACACATTTTGATTGATAATAAATTGATAAAAAATGTAAATTTATAAATTCAAGTTGGCACCAAGATACACAATAATAAACACTAATAATTTTCCTTGAAAACACTTATGGATGTTTAGAAACAGATGTTATGGAATTGATTTCCAAGAAAATGGTTGAAAGAATTTGAAAAACACTATTTTATCGTCATAGAATGTTATATAGGATTGAAATTAACAAAGAAACAATTTTTAACCAAATGGTATTCAAAGGCTTGTAATATAATGTTGCAGCATAAAAACCCCATCCTCATATCATTGGATTATGGCATAGATAAAGCCTGAAGATAAGGTTGATACTTTAGTGGTTATTTCAGAATATTATTGGGATCCAAAAAAGAGTGAACACATCTTATTAGTGTAAACTAACAGCACATTAGTGGTGGATGTTGACTGTTTTTGGAGCGATCAGACAATAAATGTTTGATTTGTTGTTTTTTATTGGTAAGGGTGCACTGACTGAAAGGCAGAATATACCAACCCTAATAAAGAAACAATGAATTTTCAAAAATAACTTGAATAAAATATTAATTAATAATTCAAGATTTAATAATTAAATAATGAATGTAAAACACAAGGATTTATGGACTTTTTCCCTTTTGGGACCTGCGTGCATGATAACAAAAAACGCTCACATAAGCATTTAATACATCCTAAAAACATAAATAGATTTATAGTATGAAATGACGAAGAAACATAAACAGAAGCATAAAAATTATTCCACTGAAAATGATAATCAGTAAAAGAATGTAAGGATCATATAGAGTTGAAGGCTAGGTGGTTGGGTTGTCCAAATCTCTTCGATTAATCAATAGAGAGCTATACTGATTCATCAAACTCTTTGAGGATCGAGTTGCTCGCAATGGTACTTACCAACACTGGATCATTTTCACTTGGGTATTTAACATCAAATCTTATTGGATTAGGGACACTATGGTTCATGCTCATATAGAAGCAGTACACCAACATTGCACCACACAGATTAGATAACACGAAGACGTACCCCTGAGGAATGGAAATCTCCTTATTAGGGTTTGAGAACCGGAACAAGAACTCAAGTGCACCACTACAAAGAGAGTTATAAACAAAGATTAATGTAGAAGAAATGAAGGGTCATGATCATCAATATCCCCTGAAACACACTATATTCAGTAACATCACATCCAATCAGAGTGCGCCCTGAGACTACCTTGAACATAATTCCAAAGAGTGCACTCACGATCCTAGGAACATTTGACGGTGTAGACCAACTGGGTGGCGCAATGGATCAACAACCATAAAAATATCCCTCATGGATCATTGAGTTAATAGATTTTTTGGAAACAAGATAGGTGAAGGCCATAGCCCAAAGAAAAACTCCACTGACCTTGCAAGAAGACCACCGGGAATAAATAAATTATACATCTTAAATAAATCCAATACAAAATCACATGAACTATTGATGTTAATATCAAATAAAAATGGTATAATAATATTAAACATGAAAATTTCAATATGAAAACAAGAAATTAATACCATAATTCTAAAATTTCCACCATTTCAATTTATGTAGGGGATGTACTTGAACTTATTTCAATAGAATATGTAACAAATTTATCCTATAAAAAATATAGATAATACAACAACTTTAGTTGAAATATCATCCGGGTTATTAGTTGTGTGTATCTTGTTGAAACACAAGATTCCTAATTCTATAACATCACTTGTAAAGTGTATCCTAATATCTATCTATTTTTATTTAACCCTTAATGCTATATTTTTTAGTAAATAAATAGAAGATTGACTATCAAGATAAACATTAATAGTGTAATTATAATGGTTAAGTTGATAAGGAAATCCATTAATCCACAATGCCTCTTTAACAACCTTGATAAACATTATGTACTTGGATTCCATGGATAAAATGGAAACCACGAATAACATGTTACACTTATAGTAAATGGGATAACTACTTGAAATAAAAACAAACCCAATAAAATAATTTGGTGTATCAATATTTCTTGTATATTTAGCATGTACATATCCAACTATAATTTTATAAGTATCCACATTTTTACCATAACACAATTAAAAAATATAGATATAAGGAAAATATATTTTTACAGATAAAATGAGTGTTTTTTCTAAAAAAACATATTTTCCCTCTTTTGATGGCAAACCCTTTTAAAATATTATATATGAAACTTTAATATAACCCCATAGAAAAATAATCTTCTTATTTATAATCAAGAAATAATAATTCAATTTTGATGAAATTTTTGAATTTTTTTGATAAAATTCATTTTTAATGAATATTGAAAAAATACTGCAATTTGTTTCAAAACTGTCATTTCATATAATTTAAATATATGGCTAGATTATAATTAAACATGGTTTTAAGGTATAATTAGATTATTTTTTATAATTTAATCTAATCTCATCTAGTAGAAGTAATTTTACATTTATATTGGATAAAAACACGTGTCAATCTATTGATGGTTTTTACTTTTTAAAAAACATGTTTCCTAATTAAGTCAATGAAATCAAATTTAGATGAATTTATTTAAAAAAATTAAATTTAATTTTGAAAAATAGAAATACATGGTTGTAATAATTTTGAAAAATATGATCTAATAGGATCAAAATAATTTTTGGTGAATGGTAACTTTATTATTTTATTGACCACGATTAAAGGTAAATTGAGTAATTAAAGGTTAAAATAATATTTTAATAATATAAAAAGACAATAAAACATTTCCAAATTCTATTGGATGAGTTATGGATGAACAATGAAACCATTGTATCAAAACAGTATCCATTGGAAGACACATTGGTGTTATTATTAGATTTATAACATTTAATTTAATGTAAAAGCAAAGGTGTCATAATCAAGTCTCTTCTTAATAAAAAAATGTAACTATGGGGTTATATAAGTGATCTCATAAAATAAATATAGTAATTAGAAAGATAAAAATATTAAATACGTCATGGTAATATATTTAATTTTTTTAGTAAATAAATAATTTAATTTAATTACGACACAATGATGGTCCAATAATAGATTTATTAATTAAAGAATTAAAAAAATCTTATTATAAATATGAAAATATATAATAGATGATATATTTTATGCCATAAACGAATTTTATAGATGACTATTACATGTTATAAGTCTATGAAATGGTTTTTTTGAAGGTTTCTCTCTGTTTGGATTTTTTAAAATAAAATTAAATGTATAGTGTAAAAATTGACATAATTGATATTTTAAAAAATTAATTTATAAATAATTTTAAAATACTAAAAATATTTTGAAATCTCAATGTGACTATGATAAGGTATAAATGTTCATTACGTTTCTAATTATGGGGAATTGACCCTAAATAAGTAAACATTGTAGCCTCTAAAAATTTTAAATGTTATTAACATAATTAAAATTAAAAGTTAAAAAATAAGGGTAAGATTAAAAGATGGGGTTTAAACTTAAATCAATACATGTATAAAAAATATTGTATGAGTTGATTTAAAACTATTCTCATATTATATTCTACATATCTCAATATTGTGTCATTTGGATTAAAAATATATATTAATTTAACACTTTATGATTTTCCAATGGTGTCCCTCCACTAACCTATAAAAATTTTCCCACTCTTGTCTAATACTCAAACATCAGGAACCAATTTTTAAGGGCAGGATATAACCAAAACCCTTCCTAAAATCCCACCCAAGTTTCTTGAAGCCTTATTTTTTGTAGAACGCCCTTATTATAGGTGTTAAGTTTTTCTTCAATGGTGATCAACTGGAGAAGAGATATCGTTTTTATGTGTTTCTGTTTTATTTATTTTTCCACTTCATTTAATTATTATTTTTATAAGATGAAATAATCACTATATTATAATAAATCTCATAAATTTTATTATTTTAATATCATCACCTAAATCAATATCCAATTTCATCAAATGAGAAATGAACTTTTCATTCATGTGTATGGCAGACTACTGCCTCGTGAACCGATATAGTGCATTTTCCATTACCGTCTATCAAGACATGTCAGAATTATTGGATAAATATTTATATATGATATTAATGAAACATTAATCATTTTGAAAGAATTATATTTCAGTTATGTTTTTACCTTACATGGACATAAAAACGATAATGTCGTTCTTGAGTTTGTGTGAACTATCACCCCCACGGAGTGATACGAATCGTTTTTTCTTCACCACATCACTTGTATGATATATATAAGTATATATAATTGATTATTATGATATTAATAGTATTATGAACATTATTTAAAGATAAAATAATAGTTACCTTATTTCCATAATAATAAATGAGAAGTTGAAAATGTAACTCATGCATACGTATGGTCTACCGTCTCCATGATTATAACATTGTTCATTTTTCATAACCCTATTTAGAGGTTTTATTAAAAACGTATGAATAATTTTACAAAGTGATGATTATTTCCTCAATATTATTTTAGAGATTATGGACTTATGACAACATGGACTAGTGACATAAAACCAAGTTAATTTTTTACTGAAATACCAAATATCAACAAAACATACGATATGAACATTAATAAATATATTATTTTTATAAAATGCTAATAAGAAATATCAAATAAATAACAAACCTGAAAAAGGTAATGAACTATTTATAAATTAACCTAATTTTATTTTTTATGAATATAATGATTTTACGTAATTATTCAGACATATGGTATGGGACATTGTCTCAATCGTCTTTTATTGAGGCATATTTTGATATTATACACCACCTACTTTTATAAGGTGTGTAATTAACCCCTTTAACTTTTAATTTAATTAAAAGGTTTTATAAATTAATATTATTCTATGAAGTTTTTTACTAAATGAAAAAGGAATATTTTTTTAATGTATGCAGCAACAACGACTTTTCCACCGCCATGACCATTAATTACTATTTGGATTCCTCTATTAGACATACTATTTTTATGGGGAAAATAAATTATGTATTCCCTTTTAATGTATTTTGGTTTTTAAAATGGATTTGATATGGGATTGATTATGTCAATATCTTGAAATGATATCTTGTGATTGCAATATGGAAATGTTATTTTTCCTTTATTCTTGTTAATGTGTTACAATTATGTTATGGTTCATGTGAATTACTAATTTATACATGTGGTTCCATGATAAAATTAGAGAGGTTAATCCCATGATATCTCTCCAATGCATTGAGTAAGGAGATAGAGTTAAACAACAAGGTATCTTTTAATATATTTAGGGAATATACTCTGGTGATTATTTCAATCATAAAAAAATGTTACTCCCTATGTTGTTTTGAAAGCTACATTGTAATTATGCTATGGATTCCATAAGTTACCTTTATTATTTATTATTGCATAGAATTTTTTCATGAATTTTATTATTCCTTGAGTTATGTTAAATAACTTATGTTTTATTAGTGAAATGTATGATTTTGTTAAAAAAAATTCATGAGTTTAAAATATTCATAAACTGATTGTTTCTGTCATTATTCAGTATCTCATACTGAGATTTCTATGCTCATCACATGATTTATAAATTTTTTTCCATTGGGAATAATGTTGGGTAAGATAATGGAAGAATTGAAGATGAAAGTTATGAATATTTATATAATTTAAAAAAAATATTTTTTTAAAGAGTATTATCTTATGAATAAATGGATAGTGAGTATACGAGTAAACTTTGTAATATTTGAGTTGTAATTTAATATTTATTGTATAATTATTTAAAACTATAATCTTGAAAAGATCCTCAATGTTAATTCTCTATTTAAACCAAGATTATGTAACTTTTAAGGCCGACTCCTTATATTTTGCATCAGAAGAAATTTTTATAAAACATTATGTATTATGTGTTTTTGTTAAACATATGGTAACATTATATATCTATTATTTTGGTTAAATCCTTATTCTATAAATTCATTAGATCAAGGAAAGTAAGTTACAAATGGATGGAGGAGGATCTAAAACAACATTCCTATGTCTTCCTGATGACTTGTTTGAAATAATTTTTAAAATTTCATGTCTGGATGATTCTAGAACTTTTTCTAACATACAACTCACACGCAATAACTTTGAGATATCCAAAAACTCTACTATACCTTGATGACATTGTGTATTATGGGTCATTTTTAATAAAATATTAGTTTCTAGATATTCTCATATTTTAAAAAATAGGAACATATTATCATGTAATTTTTAGATATTTTACCTTATAATATGATTATAAAGCATATAATGATTTTGAATAATATGCTAAAGAAGGATAACAATTCACATCCTATTTATGTTTTCTTTTAAAATATTGGCTTTCTCCACATATTTATGTTATTTTAAGAGGAACATTGATTGAATGTTTAAACTCAAACTCAGTCTGAATGATTTATAAAAAGAATGTATTATCTGACGTTTTGAAATTATATGTCATGTAAGATTATTTTCAAAAAATATTTCTCTACGAACAGTCAAATGACCCATGATGTATAAGGTGTATTTGGACAAATGAATAAAATGATTATGAGGAATCTCAAAATCATGGTTGTAATTCATGGGCCTTCTATATATGTAAAAATTACTATGAACCCTGGTAGACACCATCATCACCAATGTTAAATTTTTATTCAATAGTTAACGAACAAGGGAAACTGGGGGAAACATGGCCTAGGGAGGCCTAATGTAGTGAAAACCAAGGGCATCCCCTCAAATAAGATTCACCCCCTCTGGTTTGATGGATGAATCATTATACATGCGTGTGACATTGGAACCATGATTAACCAGAGAGACCATGTGATCTACAACTTTGTTCCCCTCACGCCAAGTGTGAGTAACCTCTACATTGCTATTTGTAATCATCATGAATTTAATGATGATGAATGAAATGGAGTATGGAAAGGAACCTCTATCTTGTAAGGAGTCATAAATGACCATGGAGTCTGTTTTAACCTATGATAGCTATATTCTCTCTTGATTACAAATGATGAGACCAGTACAATATGATTTTTCCTCTTCCAGTATCAAGGTACCATTGCAATAATATGTTGTGAATCCTAGCCAAACACATCCTATGAAATCCTGCACTACTCCTCCACCTCGCATGATTCAGGAGATCCAAGAACCATTTGTGTTCATTTTTAGGTGAAATAAAAAAAACATGTCATTATATATAAGACATGAAGAATTAAGATGTTGAGGTCATTATGAATGGGGATACAAACGAGAGGAGTAAGATAAAAGTTGTGGTCGAAACATTATGTGGTTATTTTTGAGGATTTAATCTCATATTGGAAGTATTTTGGAGGGTTGATATAGTTTTAGAAAAAGGAAAAACTATAGGATGGCTAAAAACCTTCCATGTCTGGAAAGGCAATGGGGATCGAATCCACAACTGAAGGGTGAAAAGGGTACATTTCCTACTACTATAATACATGAAGTACTTGGTTAGTATAAATTTATTTTATCAGTTAAACAAGTTGATTCAATAAGAAATAATTTATCTTAGTAACTTATGGTTTAAAAAATAGATATAATTGGTATTGGAAATTATTTAGGGATTGAGTGATAAATGTTATTTTGGGAACCCTATATGACTATGGAAAAAAATATACTATGGGATTTTATATGAAGATTAATGGTTTACCTATATTTTAGAAGAATTTATTTTTATATTGTGGAATTATGATGATTTATGTTATTCATGGAAATGATTAAGCTGTTATAGAGAATATGTAGTTAGGAAATTACTTTTTGTTAACAGACATTAAGAGTGAATTGTTTTATTTGGATACAAATGTTAAACCATATCCTCGAAGACTATGTGATTAAATCCTTCTTAATTTTGGGTTCCAATTTTAGTTTGGATTATTTGACAAATTTTAAAGTGGGTTATTTGTTGAATAGTCTATGTTGGACAATGGGTATTACATTTAAATTTTGGAGATTAAATGTGGACATTATTCTTTGAATGTTTACTATTATTTTCTGAATTATATTATTTTATCCTAAAATTATTGTTTTGGTTAATGTTTCAAGATCTGAGAAATAGATATTTAATATATTTTGGACTATTTGATTCTCTATATGTTTATTCTCGTGCTTTAGGTATGGAAACAAATCATCTTAAATAATGATTATTTTGATAAAAAGATGATTTTTTGTGGAATTTTATTAAAGGATAAAACTCTACTTGTCATGTAAGTGTATTTACTTATGTTATTATTCTATGTGGTGAAATAATTTATTAACTCTACGAAAAGGATCTAAAAAATAGTTTACCATTTAATTTTCTTACCATGAAATCAAGGAATTTTTATCATGTCACTAGTTTTTGGTTTTCTGATTTTAATATTCTCATGATCATGTTTTCTATCACTCTCCATCAAAACATGATGGTTAGTTTTTCATCCATATAGATTTTTTACTATGTGGAACCTTTGTATATCTTATCTCATATTACCTTTTTACAAAACATTATTTCTTTTAATGGGGAAGTTTTATTGACTCTTTTTTTTTGATTTGTAATTTTAATGAGGTAAATTTGAAAAGTGAAACCTTGGTTATAAAGCCCATATTTAAAATTGGGAGGAAGAAATTTAAAAAAGGGGGAAGGGTGTAACATCCCCAGAAATTATATAATAAGTCCTTTTTATATGTATTAATATTTTTGAATTAGATAGTAATTTTACATTAAAATGGATTCTATGTCTGATAGTGTACTTGACATGCAACAGTAGGTTTCTATGATATATTACGTTGCAAACAAGACAAAGTAATTCAAAAAAAATAAAATTTTATTAATATTATTTTTTAATATTGTAGTTATCTCATAGCTATTATAATGGTGAGAATTAACAATATTAACTTAATTATGGTAATAGGGATTACAAATGTTGATATAATGATTCTTTTTAGAAAATAAAAACGAATTGAATTTAAAGGATGTGTTTTAAAAAAAAACTATTTATGTTTGAATAATTGTGTTTATAAAACAATAAAATAACTCTTTTTGGATTATATTAATGAGAAAAACAATTAATATGATGCTTAAAATTAATCTTATATGTTTTATGGACATTATATAAGAACAAATACAATTTTACAGAAAAAATTAGTGTTTTTCTAGAAATGAATTTTTAACGAATTTTTATAGAGAGCCCATTATAGATATTTTTTGTAACTTTTTTATGTTTAGTTTTACAAAATAAACATCTTCTTAAAAATTAGGACATCAAAATACACATTGGTTGAGTTTTTGGTATTTTTTTGATAAAATTCATTTTTAAAGAACAATGAAAAATTACAGAATTTTAATTCAAAATGGACTTTCCATCTAATTTAATTATATTATTACAGTATCCTTTTAAATATATTTAAGGAATAATTATATTATTTTTTTATACATTAATTTAATTTTGTCCATTGGAAGTAGTTTCACATTTAAATTAGATATAGGAACATGCCAATCTTTTGATGGGTGTTCTTTTTTAAAAACATGTTTCCTAATTCCGTTAACAAGGTTAACATTAAATTAATTTTATTCACTTTTTTGAATTTAATTTTCAAAATTGTAAATATATGGTTGTAATAATTTAGAAAAATTGGATCTAATAGGATCAATATAATTTTTTGTGAACAGTAACTTTTGTATTCTATTTACCACATTTAATGGAAAATCAGGTAATTAAAGGTAAAAATAATATTATAATAAAAAAACCTAATACATATCCAAATATTATTAGATGAGTTATATATTACCAATACAATCCTTTGGTCTAAATGGTGGCCTTTAGAAGCAACTTGGGTGTGATGATGACATTTATAACATTTAATTTAAAGGAAAAAATATCATAATATTGTCTCTTCTTACTAAAATAATTTTAATATGGGGTTATATAAGAGATATTTTAGACTATAAAAATTCATTATAAATATAAAAAGATTAAATAAATCATGGTGATTTATTTATGATTTTTTGAAAAAAATAATTATATATAATTATGACACAATGATGAAGAAATAATAGATTGATTAATTAATGAATCAAATAAATCATATTATTAATACTAAAATAAGGATTATTGGATATAATTATTTTTATAAAAGAATTTTATAGGTTCCTCTGTCATTTTTAATGTCTATTAAATGTTTTCTTAGATGTTCTCTCTCTCTTTGTAGTTTTTTAAATTCAATGAATTGAGTAGTGTGAAAATTTATATAATTGATATCTTATAAGAATAATAAATAAATTAATATCACAACATCACTATGATGTGATATAAAATATCATTAATTTTATAATTATGGGAAATTTACTCCATATAAGTAAAATTTAGAGCCTCTTAATATTTAAAATGTTGTTACCACAATTAAAATTAAAATATAATAATTAAGGGTAACCCAAAAATAGAAGGTTTAAACTAAAATAAATACAAGTCTATTATTTATTATATTATAGTATTAAGAACTATAATAATCAAATATTTGACAAATCTCATTTTGGAATCATTTGGAATAACAAAATAGTTTATATTAATATAATATTTTTTGAGTTTCTATGGGTGTCCCTCCCCTCTCCTATAAAATGGTACCCATTATTCTATAATACACACACATAAAGAACCATATGGATCATCCATCTTCTTCTCATAACACTTAATATAATACCTCCCTACTTTTTTGTTGCCTTAGTTTAGGCAGAGCACCTTTCTTAGAGGCGTTAAGGTGTTCTTCAATGGTGATCAACTGAAGAAGATGTATCATTTTTAACTGATTATGTTTTATTTATACTTCCAAATTCATTAAATTTTATTCTTATAATATGAAATAATAACTCTAGTATCCTCAATATACTGAGATTCTATAATGTTAATATCATCACCTAAATACATATCCAATTCCATCAATTGAGAAATGAACATTTTGTTCATGTGTACAACGAAGTACCGCCCCGCGAACCGATACAGTTCAATTTTTCATTACCACCTATCAAAACTAGTTATAATGATAGGATATATATTTATATTTTATATTAATGAAATATATATCATCGGAAAGAAAAATATATCTATTATATTCTCACCTTCCATGGACATAAAAATGATAACATCATTCGTGTGTATGTGTGAACTATCTCTTCCACAGTGTGATGTGAATCATTTTTATTTAACACATTACTTGCATACTATATATATTTATATTGAGATAATAATTATGATTTTAATAATATTATGGTCATTATATAAGGATAAAATAATAATTACCTTATTTGTATAATGATCAATGAAATATGGAGAACATTACACAGGCATACATATGGCCTACAATCTACATGATTATAACGTTGTTCATTTTTCATAACCAAAATTAATTTTGGGATTTAAAAGGATTATTAATTTATTAAAGTGATTATTATGTCATCAGTAATATTATGGAGATGATGGAATTATGACCACCTAGACTAGTGATATCAAATAATGTTCATTTTCGACTCAAGTACAGAATATCGAAAAAACATCACATATGAACTTAAATAACTATGTAATTTTTATATCACGATATTAAGTGATATAAAACAATGAATAGACTTGAAAAAGGTTCACAATAATGTAGAAAATTACTTAGGTTTATTATTCAGGAATATAAAAATTGTACGCGACTAGTTGGAATCACGATAAGGGACTTTGTCTCAATCTTCATTCATTAAGGCATATTTAAATATTATACACCACATTCTTTTATATGGTGTGTAATTATAACCTTTTAATTTTTAGTTTATTATATGGTTTTCTAACGGAATATTTTTCTACTAATAATTTTACTAAATTACAATAAGGAATGTTTTTTAACGTACATGGTAACGAAGAGATATCTACCTCCATGAAAATTATTGGATATTTGGATTCCTATATAAGACTTATTGATTTTCAAAGGAAAATAAATTATGCATTCCATTTTCTTGTATTTTAAAATAAAAATTGGTTTTAGAGGGGATTTATTATGTCAATATCTTGAAGTTATATCGTGTGATTGCAATGTGTAAATGTTATTTTGCCTATATATTTGCTAATGTGTTTTGGTTGTGTTATGGTTATTTGGAATTAGTTATGTATATGGGTTTTTACAAGATAAAACGGGGGCGTTTCAACCCATGACTATTATCCAATTCATTACATAATGAGACGAAGTTAAAAAATAAGGTTTCTCTTAAGATATGTAGGGAATATGTAGTGATTGGTCTCCCAAACTTAGCCGTAATAGTTACGCCCTCTTTAGTTCAGAAATCTAAATTTTAAGTATGATATCAATTCCACAAGTTACCTTTATGATTAAAAATTTCTAAGAATATTTTTATAAATATTATAATTTTTTGAGTTATGCTAAAGAACTTCTTTTTTATGGGTGAAAATTAGGATTTTCTGAATATGTTTTCATTAGTTTCAAATATTCATGGACTAACAGTTTCTTTCATTATTTTATATCCCATACAAATATTTATGTGCTCATCCCAAGTATTTTGAAATAATTATTATAGGGTAAAAGGATGGTTAATTGAAAGGGAAAAGGATAAGATTAATGCTATGAAGATATCTATCCTGAAAAATAAAAAACATGTTTTAAATAGTTTTATCTTGTGAAAAAATAGAAAGATATTAAAAGTGTCTAATTTATAATATCTGAGTTGTTATATAACAGTTATGGCCTAATTATATAACACACTAAACCAAAAAAGATACACAATGTGAATTATTGGTTTAACTCCTGATTAGGTAACTTTTAATCTCGAGTCATTATACCAGGGGTGGCCATAAACCTGCTAAGGATGAAGATTGGAAATTCTATATCATGAATAGTGTAGATAATGAAATACATGATGACAAAAACAACATTATAATAAGTTTTTTTTCATATAAACTAAAAATCATCTTCAGTAGTGGGTTCTTTTGTCAATGACAATTTAAAGTTCTTTCCATGAGGAACAGTAACGAGTTTGAGAGATTCATAAAAAGTATCTATTAGGTATATTTTATATTAGATTATGTTGAGATAGGTAAATCAGTTTTTTAGTTTTGTCTATTATTATTTCATTATATAATATTTAATTAGTCACAACTAATCCTTTCATCTCAAAATTCCATTTAATTGATATTTTACGACAATAACGAGACTCCTGTTTTTGTAAATAATAGGCATAGCATCAACATCCATAAGAAAATAAAGTATGAATTTTTTTAACTTTTTTTGAAATATAGAATATCAATTTATTGGATTATAGGAAGTTGATTATATGACATAAAATAATCAATTTTATACCAATACATTCAGGGTTGTTTTAAATCATAAAATGATTTATTCAAAAAGTTGAATTGATTGAATTTAATTTATTAAAACTAACAATTAGTAATATTTATGTAAATCTTCTAATTTTAACAACCATGATAAAAGGTAGTTTTATCATCAAGTTTTTATATGTCCATGTCAATATCGGTAGCATAAGTAAGTAATAATCTAATTAAATAATTCTAAAAAACATGGGATTTTTTGGAATATTCTATTACTTATCATTGAATAAATACCGTTGAAAAAAGTCTTTATTTGAATTTTATTTTATTTATAATAGTTTAATCTTCTTTCTTTTTTTATATCCACTTACAAAAATTTATTTTTGAATAAGGTGGATTATTTATAATCGACCAAGTTTAATTTTTTATTGAGCAATTAATTTCTTCATCCTGAAAAAGACACATTGTTTAGAGTATTATTCATTAAGTTATTGCCCATAGATTTGAGGATCATCATATAATAGATCCTGAGAAATAAGAAAGACATATCAAGCCATATAGTATTGGATAAATTGAGACTGAGGTATGGAATGCTCCTCCCTCTATATCGAGTCAATTGATAGTCCCTATTATTAGAAGGACACATTGTTTTTTAGTCTATCCAGAACTATAGGTGGAATAATCCTGTATAATAGGTTGTGGATATGGTTGAGTGGGATAGATAGGAGACTCTAAATGAGACAAAGGCTTAGTTTCATTAACTTTTTCTAAGGCTGGATCACTGCTTCCTAATGTGGAAGCCTTGGGTTTAGGAGAAAAAGTATCATACAATACTGTATCCCTAAGTATGATACATTTTTGTTAACCATGTTTCTCAATCCAATATTTTAACATCTTAACAAAATTTGGGTAACCTACAAATACACATTTAAGGGATCTTGGTTCTATCTTATCAGTTTTAATATAAGTATAATTGTTACAATCCAAGACCCTTAGGTAGCTATTTAAGGTGAAATTACCATTCCACAATTTATATAGGGTTTCAAATAGATTATAAGAAAGAAGGACATCTATTAATGAGATAGATTGGAGTGTTCGAAGCCACTACCAAAGAATATTTATAGTAACATGAGCATGAAATAATGATAATGACTCTTTTTAAAATAGTATTATTCATTATTTATTCAAGACTAATATTTGGTAAGTTTCCATAATAGTTAGTTGTCTTATAATACCTTCATATTTTCATAATTGAATAAACTAATTTGATAGGTACTCTAGGAAAATATTCGTTCTCAGGTTTTTTTTATCCCAACATGATTTGTAGCTAAAATTCTCAAGATTTTGAAGGTCTATAAAACAACAGTGTTTTTTTCAGAATAAAAATCTATAGTTGTATTGAGAAATTATCAATGAAAGTGAAAAAATACGAACCTCCAACATGGGAGGTAGTCCTATATTTTCCCCATAGGTTAGAATGGATATATTTTAAGGGGATAAAATAATTCAAAAGTGGTAAAATTAATAGTGACTCATTTAGAATTTCCCATCACACAATATTCCCAAAACGGAAGGTTGGAAGGTGTGATGTCACTCCACATCCCTTGCTTATTGAGTTCCCCTAGACCCTTGGAGAATACATGAACCAAAATCATATTCCATATAATGGTATTATCATAATTAGAATTTTTGAATCTACATAATTTTATTGAATGGGTATTTTAATTCATAACATACATCCCATAAATGAGAGAACCATTAAAGATATTTTTAATGATTTTAGAGATTTTCATTCAACCTGTTTTAGACCTAAAATAAAACCAATTTTGGTATAGATCCCTTAAGGAAATCAGGAATCTATGAAGGTTTTTAATTCACATAACATCAAAAAAAAATTGGTGATAGATCAGTTATCTAGTTCTATTAAAATAGTTCCTCTTCTCCCAACCTTACACCTCTTATAATTCCCTATGAGGACATCTCTTTAAACCCTTTCTATATTTTCTATGAATGAATTTATAAAAGAAAAAATGTGAAAGGTGCATCCATAGACAAGGAAGCACTCTTGATTAGGAGAATGGCTCCACACATTTAACACATTATCCTTTTCAAAACCAAAATCCACTGAAAGGGTCTGGTCAGTGGAATGTTTAAATTCAAGATCTTGTCTAATTTTCCTACATTCAAGGTTAGTGTTCCCATGTTTACCAGAATGGGACAAAATGTTATTTATTTGTTTAGATTTAGATCTATGTGAGGGTTGTTTTTTATTGATTTTATACTTATTAAACTACATACATTTTCCTTTAGTGTGTGGAATATGTAAACAAGATCTCTGCCTCTCATTTTATTCTTGTTTTAAAATGCAATTCTTTGTGGAGAAGAGAAGAAATAAACTCTTCAAGGGTTAATGAGTAACAACCATACATCGTGGTTTCTACTATGGTTGTGTAAGAATTATCTAATGAAATTATAAGGATAATTTCATGATATTCATCACCAATAGTTACATTTATTTTTTTCTAAATCTAATATAATATTATTAATCTCATCTAAATGAAATTCAATAGAACTACCATGATTCATCTTGAATGAGAATATTTGGTGTTTTTTAGAAATAATTCCAAAAAAAATATCTTATGTATTGTTTTTCTAGTTTAATATATATAAAATAAGTATTAGATTAAATGGAATAATCCATAAGAACATTATCTCTTAAATAAAGAAATAATGATCTCTCAATTCTGGAAGTGCTCCCAGAACGAAAGATTTTTAGGATCCTGTTAGTTTGGATTTTTGAGACCTCATTAAGAAATAAATGGTGAGTATCATTCAAGATTTACTATGAGCAGGAAACAGACTAATAGTGACCTATACCACTACTTTGATCCACATTCTAAAAGTAAATAAACCATACTCCATCAAAAATTAAATTCCATTCTGTTTGTGTAACCTCTTATACAAAAGATTTTCTACTGTATTCTGTATAAGGATCACATGTCATCTTCCTATATGGATTTATGATGAACAATAGGCTTGTATTCAAGGATAATCTCCACTATTTTCCATTTTAGTGACTCATGAGATATTTTGAGACATTAATAGAAATTATACTAGTTATAACATTGTAGTGAAACTGGACAAGGATAATGCCTATGATATGGTGGAATAGAGTTTCAGTATCAGATTCATGGGTCCTATAGTTTTTTCTAATTTGGTGTTTGAACTTTAATTAGTTGTATTTTCTATCCTTAGTCATCAGTCATATTAATGGGTTAAAGTTGTGGGTTCTTCATGTATTTCAGGGGTCTAAGGCAATATTTGTACTCATTCCCAGTAATATCTTAGTAGAAACCTTAAAAAAAGAAATATATAGGGGAATGTTCATGCTTTATGATATAAGAAAATTTTCAAGGAAGTATCTCATCTTTTTTTTATGAATAACCATTATATATTAACAAATGGTATTATTAATTCTATTAAAGAGCCCAACCTTATCCTCAAGGTGTGTAATAAATTGAGTTGTATGTTTATCAACAAAGTTAAAAGTAATTTTTTAATTTCAATTTATTTCTTGAATAATATATTGAATAATATTGAAGACAAATTGGGTGTCTCCAAGAGGTCTTTTACCCTAGATTATCTTAGTTCTAGAATTTCCTGGGGCAGTGTTAGGATTCACCATATTGATGGAGTTTTTGAAAAATGTACCAGCCACATTCTTAACTATAACCCTTTGTGATGGAACCACCCTTGGTAATAGAATTGTCTCATCCATAACCATGAACATCTTTCCAGCTTCCAATGTTCCTATGTTAATGATCAACAAAATTAAAACCATTCTGGTAGTCTTTACCTATGAGGTTCATGCATATGGTAGACATCACTAGGCATTATGGAACATGATGGCACGACACAATGAGGATAGAGGTATTAACCTTAGAAGTTTCTCATATTCCATGGGCCTCCTTCAATCCAAGAAGGATTGTGACTTCTCTATGGGTAAGCATAATCATCAATAAATATGGGTCTTGTATAGTTATGTTGAGGGGAAAAGCTCAATTATAAGGGATTCGATCATTTTCACCTTCATTCTCTTTAGAAAAACACAAAATGGATAGTGTCGCATGGGTCGATCAACTTGTGGTTGGAAAACTAGGTGGGAAGTTCTCTCGACATCCCATGATGTTCCACACTGGACATTTCTTCTTCATAGGCTAGTCGCTTTCCATCATTCATCGATGTCATTCTCAAAAATCAACCAACAGAAGATCTTCAGTAAAATTGTAATCATAAATTAAGAGGAAAAGATGATTTTTATTCATTATTGGATAGGTATTTTTTCATTGATGTCATTCCAGCGTTTAGTGGATGGTAGTTCTAGTCACAATATATGGGGTAATATTCTAGGGTTCCATTATATTCCCTCTAAATATAACATCCATATTTTGTTCTCGTAAAAATTGTCTCGTCCCAGAGATGAGGTTGTACGATGCAAGGAGATCACCATCATATATAAAAGAAACTATTGTGATAACACTAAAGAAAATTTGACATATCCTTTTTTCTTTGATGTCAAGTGGGAGGCCTTGGTCTATAGTGGCCTATATACACTGAGTGGTATGATTATGCTAATTGCTTATACTGAGAAATTTCTTCATTCATAGTTTCTCTAATCAAAAGTAAATGTTTACAATAATAATTAGAGAGATCTATTCTTAGCGGTTAGTTTCTAGAGAATATGGAGTGCTCAAAATAAGGATAGTCATGGGGTACTTCCTTAATCAAGTTTGGTAGTGATTATCTGGGTTAGGTTTCCAATGGCTGACCTGATTTCCCTCCTCATATAGTGGGATCTTTCCTATTCTATATGGTTGTTCATAACTGATTGTAGTTCACTCTCCATAGTCATTGGTGGGGGGGGGGGGGGGGGGTTCTGTCTCAGATATGTCTACTACTATATTTTTCACTTTTAGTGCTTTCTTCAGTCAAAGTGATTCTCCCACTACAGAAGTTCTTTCCATTATAAAGGACATGGATTTTATGTCTCTCTCATAATACAATTCTAAACCAGGTTGATATCCAATACTACATTTTTCTCAAGTCTAAATATAATTCTATTTTCACCCATTGGTCTATCATTTATTTGGTATAGAGATGAAGAATTATTTTAAATAATCTCATGGATATCCCTCATACATGCCCGAAGGGTATCAATGTCACTGATTTCTATACTACTCAAGCCTCTCCAGGTAACCCATGCAATATTTTTACCAACACATGACCCCTTCCCCCTAAGTGTGTTAGTTTGGTTAATGTTGACGGCCTTGTGCTACACTATTTTATACCTTCTTGAACATTTTTGGTCGCGAGCCTTCATTAAAATAAAATACATAAAAATATGTAGTAGGGAATCATGATCTTTAACTACAAGAATAGTGCTAACATCATGATATTTGGTAATAGTATTCTATATTTCATTAACTATTATAATTGGTTTATTTATCTTATAAACAAACTCATTTAAGTCTTACGAAATGATCAAAACATTAATCTTAATTTATCAAACAATAAATTCATTTTCCTCATAGAATTTCAACATTTTGTACCTAGTTGTTTACATGTTAACCGAATAACTAAATATTGACTTCCTATAGAAAAAGTTAACTATATGAATCCAAGAACAACCCAATATAATGCATAAATGGTGATAATCCAAATAAATTTGAAAACATAGAAATTATAGAGGGAGAAATGAATCAAAATGGTTATAGTAGATAAAAGAGGTGATTAGATAAGAGACCAAAATGTGGAAATTTAAAAATGAAAACCAAATTGGATGAAATTAATGGGTTTGATTGAAAAATAGAACTAGTATGTTTTTAATACCACTTTATAAAAGGTAAGGGAGAAATGAACGAAAGGCATAACACACAAACCTTAAGGACCAAATTGTGGAATTACAAACAGAAGTAAAATTCAATAGAATCTAAACATTCCAGATGAATGAATTAAATAAAGATCATATGACATGAGGATATATGTGATTTGTTCCTTTTGGACCAACATGCATGAAAAGAACAACAGCTGAACACAAATTTTATTCATGCACAAAACAAAAATGGATTGAAAATATAAAAGGACAATGATATGTGAATAGAATAATAATGATTCAATTACTGCAAATGAGAATAAGGAAAATAATGTAATGAACTTATGGTGGTATAATTTTGGAGGTATGGCTATCATGATATCTTTAAGCATTCTCTAGAGAGATGTACTAATTCTTCGTATTGACTAAGGATCCCGGTGATCACAGGGTTACTCCCCATGTATGAATTATTTTAACTTGGGTACTCAAGCTTATTTCTTCTAGGATGAAGGACACTCTCATCAATTCTCCCCTAGAAGTGGTGTAATTTTAGGGTACGATGTAGATCAGATGACACAGGGACATAACTTCAAGTTATGTGAATCACCCGACTAGGGTTTGAGATCAATAATGGGAACTCAAGAACACCACAATTGATATAGGGATGAAATGAACTGAATGTCAATGTAATGAAGTGGAAGTGGTCATTATATCCCACTAACACACCCTACTGTTGTCAAAACACATCCAATCAGAGCTATAAAGGATTCCATGATGAACCAAATAGCCTATAGTGAACTCAAGAACTCTGTACAATAGGACAATGCAGATCAAGCCGGTAGCATGATGGATCAATGACCTTGAAAACATCCTATTTGGATTAGTGAGTGAGAATATGTGGGGGTAACTAGTGGGATAAAGGCCAAGACTCAATGAAGAATCCCACAAAGATGGCCGAATAAACATAAACATGCAATTTTCAATATGAAAAAATTAATAAATACAATAATTCCATATTTTTTGTTTGATGTGATATGGCATGATAAGAATCTGGTCAGGTGCATAGTTTGGATTTCTATTAATGTGGAGAAAAAATAATCACATACCAATTCATCAAGAAGATAAATGAAAAATGCAGAAGCAATTGAGATTCATGAGAGATTGAACAACAAGAGTGAGGACTCTTTTGGTGTTCTATTTAAAAGACCAGGAAGACCATTATCAATGCTTTCCAAAAAGAGTAGATAAAGATACATCTTTATCATCCCTAAATAAGTGATGATAAAAAAATCTTTACTAGAGATAAAATTCAAGCACTGATAAAGATATGTTTTATCAACATTTTTTTAGTGCTAATAAAATAAATATTCATTAGAATTATCAATTCACTAATAACTAATCAATTTTAATTATATAGTAAATATAATTTAGAAATTTAAATTTAGACGATTTTCAATAATTATTTAATTAATTAAAATTTTAAATTTATTAGTAAAATTAATAATAAATAAAATTATTATTTAAATATATTTATAAATATTTTATAATTATATAAATATATGTATATATGTATATATATTAGGTGCTTGAAATTAATATTACAATAAACACATATGCACCACACACACAGGTTGGAAAGGCATGCCATATCCCCTATGAGATATCCCACCCATCAAACCCTACTTATTTGATACATGGCCCGAAGACCTAGTGATAATGAATCCCATTACATGGCCCAAAGGCCCACGAACAAGTTTGAAATCCCAGTGTAGTATCATTCCTGCATCATATTGTCTGTTTCATGTATATGTCATGCCTAACATGCACAAACACACCACATTGGACGTAACATGAAGGTCATAACCCCAAGTTGTAACCCTCTATATTTGGTTCTTATATATTTTTATATAGACCAACAGTCTATTCTTATTATATTTCATGTGACCCCTCATTAAATGTACCAAAGGACCATACATTCAGTCGGCACAATAGCCTAATAAAACTCTGCACTTCAAACACTCTACAGTATCCCATCTAGTTACCAGCCACCAGTAACATCTAGGGAAGCCCTATCATTTACCAGAAAGTAAAAAGTCACTATAGAAATCCCACATCCAAAGCCTGCACCAATAGAAAACAACTTTAAACTATCCTCTCAAGGGTCAATGAAGATATATTGGATTATGTGTTGCTAACACCTATTGTCTTCACCACTGGTTCACCTCACCCATCTCCCCCACCACTACAAAACAAGTTGTGAGAGCATCAATATCCATCACGTGGAGCTGGAATGTTGTGGATAACTAGTAAGAAAACCTATCCAACCAACATTTTATATCTGGGCCATCTGATTCTGGCAATGCACATCCTTCTGCCAACATCTTATCATCACCCATTACTGAATCACCGACCACCATAGTGAGGTTACCCCAACTGGATGAGATTGGTCCCATCCTGTCAGATTTCTTCCGCTGAATCCCATCACCACTGTTAGTGAATGCAAGACCACCACCCCCTCCATCGATCAAGGATTCTCCTATTGTATTTCTAGTGACGGTAAACATCACCAACACCTTAATTGGTTACCCACCCTCTCACTGACCATAATCCAGTACCTGCATAAAATACTCACAAAATGAATTACCAAATTCACATGCCCTGTTGATCAAGTCAACACCCCCAGTCATCGAGTGTCGTCGTATTTGACATGTCTGAATGCCGCTTTCCTAAAGGATCACCACCTGAGGCCACACCCTCAGTCATTGATTGAAGGCCCTCTAATATCACTTCCCACATGGGACCTCTCCATGAAACTATTGGTGTCTATTGACGCCAGCCTGAATCCCACCCCCAATTAAATTGGGATCAATATGAGATAGTCAAGAATTGAACGCAACCCCCAATGAATATAATATTATAGGGAACTCTATAGTTGCGGAAAATCCCAACTACGTAAATATATATAATTATAATTGTAATAATTATATTTATTATATTAATATAATCTTTATTATTTTATAATTATTTAAATAAATATTTACTTATTTGTAACATTGATTATAAATAAATATATTTAAGAATATTTGTATATAATTATAAATGTAATTAGATAAGGATATAAATGTATATAATTATATAATTGTATATTTTTATTTATAAATATTAAAAAATATATATAATTATAAATATAATATAATAATTTATTTTTTCTATATAGTTATTATATTATTATAATTCTTAAAATAAATATTTATTTATTTATAATTATAATTATAATTAAACATATTTAAAAAAATTGTATGTAATTGTCAATATTTTTATATGACAATATATATACAATTATATATAATTATATAAATATATAAATATATATATATTAATATATAAAAGAATAAATATAAAAAATTAATTTATTATTTGAATATATTTTGTTGAAAACATATGATTGAACCTTCACTATCTTAGGATCAGACCCAACTTCCCATAACACTTCCTGAATCCACCTCACTAGAAAAAAACAGCAGATTAGCGGTGGGTTTTTAGAAGGGGTTATGCATAGTCCCATCTTAATTCATTTTCGAGGGGGTTCAACACAATCCCTTTTAATCAATGAATTTAGAAGGGGTTAACAACCCCTCTTAATTTTTAGCATTATTTTGTTAATATATTTTTGGATTTTATAGGTGTTTATATGAAGGCTACTGCAAATTTAAAAATTAGTGGAGTTATATGTTCGGTTAAATTTTAGAGGCATAATATATATATATATATATATATATTTGTATATGATTGGCTATATATATAACGGAATTTTTTTATAAATAGAAATAGTGGGGGTTTATATAAAATTTATAGGGGGTTCATAAATCATTTTTAATCACTTAGATTAGAGGGGGCTTTGAACCCCGTCTAGTTTTTGAAATTAGAGGGTGTTTTGAACCCCCTCTAATATATGACATTATAAGGGATTTTGAACCCCCTTTAATATATGCGGTTAGAGGGGGGAGGGTTCATCCCCATTTAATATATGACATTATAATGGGTTTTGATCCCCTTATGATTTTTGACATTAAAGTATGTTTTCAATCCCTTCCAATTTATGATATTAGAGGTGGTTTTGAACCCCTTTATTATTTAAAATATTAGAAGTGGTTTTAAACCCCTTCTAATTTATGAAATTAAAATGGGTTTTTATCCCCCATTAATTTATGACATTAGATAGGGCTTTCAAACTAGTTTAATTTATAAATGTAGAGGGGGTTGATGAACTGCAACTAATACATTTGATTAGAGGGTTTTTTAAACCCCCTATAAATTTTAATTTAATTTTTAAAATAAATATCATATAAATTCATATTTTGTACTATATATGTGTGTGTCCACATGTGTGTGAATATATATATACATATTACATAAACACATTATAAAAATGTTTTGAAATGCATTGTAAACACACACACACACATATATATTTAAATACATTATATATATACTTTAAATAAATTCTTATACATATAAATAACAATTTCTACAAATATAAATATTGGTAACCATAACATAAATATAATTATAATTATATTTAGTCAATTATATACATAATATATATATATGTGTGTGTGGTTTTATAAATACTAAACATTTATATTATGATTTATATTATTCAAATATTATTTTGAATACATTTTAATAGTTTATTTATGTATAAATACATTTATACTATATTATATATACAAATATATATAATATAGAGAAAAATAATATATATATATATATATATATATTACTTATAATATATAAATATATCTTATATATATATATATATATATTATATTATAAAATATTTTATTATATATATTATATTATAAAATATTTTATAATGCATAAATGTATAATTTTATATATGTTAATTATATAATTATTTTATATATATTTTCTTATACCGTATTTGTTATAAATTAATTTAGTATATATATATATATCTCATTTAATTCTATGACATATTTCTAATTATATGAATGTATTTAATTTTCTGTATGTATATATGTATATGTTTGTATACATGATATAATATAAAAGTATATAATTACATGAAAAAATAATTAATGTATAGTATTTATAAAACATATACAGGCTCACATACATATAAATGTATAGTATTTTTAAAACCAACATATAATTCATATAGTTTAAAAAATTGGTGTAATAAAAACCACAACAATTATTAATTAATTGCATTATTGTTACACACACAGACATATATATAATTATATAATAATAATTATATAAATATAAATATATTATAATTAAATTATATCTATAAATATTATATAAATACATAAATATACATGTAAATAGAATTATTTATCTATATATTATATATATAAAAATAAAATGGATATATACACATTATAAAAAATATATTATATATTATATACAAATAAAAATATATTATATGATTTAACTTTCAATAGACATATGTATATATATATATATATTTCCTAATTTAATCAATGAAAATAAATATATTTTATGGTATATAATATAAAAAAATTGGTTCAGCTCTATGGTAAAGGCGCTAGGTGGGAGCCGATAGGTCTGCTGTACTACTATCAGCGGACACATGAATTTTTAATCCCCCTAATATTCTACATGTCGTTAGGCCGGTTTTAGCTGGTTGGGGGTGGTCCCCACCTGTGTCTGGGTGTCTTTGTTTGGGTGTCTCCACCAGTGTCTGGGTGTCTGTGGGTTGTGGTGTGTCTGGGGTGGTGCCCGCTGGGGTGGAGTTCCACGGGGGTGTCAACAGGGGGTGGTTAGGTGTGTGTCTATGGGTATGTTGGGGGTGTTATTAGGAGAGGTGGGGGTGTGTCGGGGGTTAATTCCAAGTGGGTGTCAATAGCACAACACGAGGGTGGTCCCACGCGGGTGTCTGGTTGATTAAATTGGGCATTCCCGCATGTGGTCGGGTGTCTTTGTTTGGCTATCTCCACTGATGTCTAGGTGTCTGTGGGTTGGGGTGTGTCTGGGTTGGTGTCTGATGGGGTGGCATTCCATGGGGGTGTCAGCAGGGGGAGGTCAGGTGTGTGTCTATGGGTATGTCATGGGTTGTTAGTAGGAGAGGTGGGGGCATGTCGGGGGTTGAGTTTCAATTGGAGGGGATGGGGTGTGTCAGTGGTTGAGTATAACGATGTGTCAGCAGAAAAACATGAGGGTGGTCCCCGCGGGTGTCTGGTTGATTGAATTGGGTGTCTCCATAGGTGTATGGGTGTCTGTGTTTGGTTGTCTCTTCCAGTTTCTGGGTGTCTGTGGGTTGTGGTGTGTCTGGGGTGGTGTTTGTTGGGAGGGAGTTCCATGGGGGTGTCAGCAGGGGGCGGTCAAGTGTGTGTATATGGGTAAGTCGGGGGGTGTTAGTAGGAGGGGAGGGGTGTGTCGTGGGTTGAGTCCAAGGGTGGTGTCAGCAGCACAACACGAGGGTTGTCCCCACGGGTGTCTGGTTGATTGAATTGGGTGTCCCCTCTGGTGTCTGGGTGTGTGCACAGGTTGGGGTGGTGTTTTACATGGGTGTCAGTAGGGGGCGGCCTGGGGTTTTTTATGGGTACGTGGGTGGTGTTTGTAGTATGTGTGATTCCCACTGGTTGGGGGTTGTCCCCGCCAATGTCTGGGTGTCTGTGTTTGGGTGACTCCACTGGTTTCTGGGTGTTTGTGGGTTGTGGTGTGTCTGGGGTGGTGTCCGTTGGGGTGGATTTCCTCGGGGGTGTCAGCAGGGGGCGGTCATGTGTGTGTCTATGGGTATGTTGGGGGGTGTTAGTAGGAGGGGTGGGGGTGTTTCAGGGGTTGATTCTAAGGGGGGTGTCAGCAGCACAAAAAGAGGGTGGTCCCCGCAGGTGTCTGGTTGATTGAATTGGGTGTCCCAGCAGGTGTCTGGGTGTGTGCACGGGTTGGGGTAGTTTTCCAGAGGGCTGTTAGTAGGGGACAGCTGTGGGTTTTTATGGTTGTGTGGGTGTGCGGGGGTGTGTCAGGGGTTGAGTCCATGGGGGTGTCAGCAGCACATCAGGGGGGTGTGGGTATCAGAGGGGGGTGTGGGTATTAGGGGGAGAATCTGTATAAAAAATGTGATGTTAAGGGGATTTTATAGAACCACTCCTGAACTATATGTGGAATTTGGGTTGGACATAATCGCCTCTAAATGAAACTTTTGGTGGCTATTTTGGGAGAAATTAGAGGGTGTTAAAACCCTCTATAATCTAACCGTCTCTAAACACAGATCCATTTTACCATCACTTATGGAAAACTTCCACTAATCACACTCGGTGGGAACTTTTTCAATGGTTGCGAGTAAACATCGCTAAAGTGTTTAGAATGAGTTATAACCCCTTCAAAATTCAAAATTAACCCCTTCTAATCACCCATTATTTTTGTAGTACCTCTATAATCACTACCTCCATGGGTGCATCCAAAGGCACCTACTTAGATGAGTCTATCACACCAAAGGATTAGAAGTTTGAACCACAACCTTCCTCAAATTTCGGTGGTGGAAAGCCTAATAATTTTCAATATTGACTCCTCGTGCCTCATCATGTGGATGAGAAGCATAAGAAACAATGGTCATAAGAGTTCTAGTCTTGGAATAAAATACATCCATATCTCTCTTAATATCATCCTAACCTAGAGCACTATCACAACCACCCATATAGGGAACCCCATCTACAACATTGTGACTGTTCTGATGTGCTTAGGGAGATCATAGGCCAGTGGGAAAGGAAACAATAGACTGCTCAATTTAGAGGTAGCAGGTCTATTTCTTAACTTGGAATACTACAACATGAGGTGTGTAACTGTCTGATAAATAGGATGTGAAGATAAAATATCCAAAATAGTGGAACACAAGCCAAAAAGTCAATCCAAAAAGTGGTTTCCTAGCTTCTATGTCAACAAAGATGGTTCAAAATCCATTATTAGATACTTATCTCAGTCATTTTCAGACTGAGCATCGCTTTGAGGATTTGAGCATATAGGGACCTTACTTCTAGAAGTATATATTGATAAAATATTTCTTTTAGAACCACATCATTAGATTATTTCAATTAAAAAGATAACCCCTCTTCCTTAACCACATCCCATGTATTGGCTCCATGTTTCCCATGAAGACCAATTGAACTCACACCAATAGGGAAAATCATACTATATCCTATAATGGTGCCTAATAACCAAGAAAGTCTACCTTCATAGGATAACATTACTCTTGTGTGGGTCTAGGTAAAATTATAATATCATCAAAACTATTACTATCAGGGGATTCCTTGAGAGATTCCATCCAAAAATAGTGAAATTCCTCCCCAATTTTGGACTAGGATTGCAGCTAAGGCCCTTCCTCTCTGGTCTCACATGCTTGTGAACTCTGCTATCCATAGACTGAGTATATACATCATTACCAATACTATTATAAGAATCATATTTCAAACCCTAACACTTTTTGAATCATATATTTTCATAATGACCTCAAGTGGAATAGAAAGCACAATGGAAAGATATTTTACAATTTGAAACTTCATATTCTATGACCTTACAGTCTATAAAAAATCAAAGGACTTTTTCATACTCTATAAAAAGATCAAATCCATCATCCATAGTTGCAAGCAGCACTCTACCTAATAAATTAAGGAATATGTCAATTTCAACTATGAACCGATCATAGTGGCCAAATCTGGCCATCTCAGTTTCCATGTCTATTTTTATTAGATCCAAAATTGACAAAGTAGTGTCATATAGGATTATTGGGAGCCAAAATATAATATTAAGCCCCTATAACATAACCTATAGTCATAAAAGGTTTTTTTCACCTCCATATGGTTGAAATTTTGGTCCCATTCTTGTATATGTAAAATGTATGGCTTGTGTGAAATCAAAGCAAAGCCCCTAGCCCACATCTACAGTCGTCCGAAGTAAAGAGGATATGGAAGAAACCCTATGCCAATGAACAGCATTTCCAGCTTGCAAGACCCTAGATTCCTGAAATATGTGAAATTTTATCCCTAATTCACCACATCATGGAGCTCCTAGGAAAACTTAGATGTGAAATGATATAATGATTACCAATTTCAATGCACTTCAAGACAACAACAAGGATGTCATTAACACAGGAAACAACACAGTTTCATCGGATTCCTCTAGGATATACTCCCATAATATGAGAGAAAGGTCATGTATAAATGTTATCAGATGTCTAAGCATTGATGGAAACCCTAAATCGATTGGTTTTATGAATATCTATTCTAGATCCAAAATCATTTTGTTAATTGAATCACCCATGGGTGAGGAAAACATCATCTATAGAATTAAGGGTTGAGGATATCATAAATGTAAAGTCGAAATCGTCATCACAAATTAGGGCGAGAATCTCTCGCAAATCCTACCATCCTTCTCAATATTTAAATATCTTTATTATAATTTTATATTTAAATAAATAAATATTATTATTTATTTATAATTATAATTATTAATATATATATTTAGATAATTATAAATTTATTTATATTATATATATATATATATATATATTTGTATTTATATTTATAAAATTATATATATATATATTAATATATATATAATATAAATAAACTAAATATTTTTATTATTTAAATATATTTATTATAAATTTATGATTATTTATATAATAATATTTTTTTATAATAATAATTATATATAAACTTATTGAAAGATATTTGTATTTATAAAAATATTTATATAATTATATAAATTTATATAACTATATATATTCATATAATTATAAATATTTATTAATATATATATATATATATATATATTAGGTGTTTTGGGGTTAATTACCACTAAACACACACACCAAACATGCATAAGCCAAAAATGTATTTTATATCCCCCCTTGGGATAGCCTACCCACCAAGACGTTTATTTATATATTACATGTATATATGTCCATATACCCGTTTAGTACATGGTCCATAGGCCTAGCATTGGATAGTTCAAATGATCCTCAGTTGGATGGTCCAAATTCCTTACATGCATCAATACATTCATGGGTCTATGCACATTTCTTACATGATGGGTGCGTCACCACATTCCCACATCATGTCTGCGTCTCCGCCCCCTTTGTCAACACCTGTGTCTGCGCCCACAACATAACCCCCCAAGGGGCCTGTGAGGATTCAAACCCCAGTCTGTTTGATATAGGGTTATTTGGTTTACCACTTAATAATCATTACCAGCAACACTTTTCAACCTCACACCATCCCACACTGAGAAATAAATCGTCTCCTACATCCCAGATCAGGCTTCCATTATAATCATGCCATAACATAGCGTTTTCTTACCGCATCCGCAAATCCCTATACACTACAGCCTTTGACACTCCCATTTTTTTTATCATCTGCCATATTGAGTCTACATGTCCTTGTTGCCTCGAAGAGGGATGACCTTCTCGCTCACTGCTTCTCACCATCGAAGGTCATGGGCCAACACAGATCCACTAGAGATCATCGTCCCGTAGCCTGAACCAACCTCCCATAGAGAGCCTCCAACCTAACATTGTCAGATGATACATCCTAAATTCGAGTAGTCTCTACCATTATCTTGGATGTGATACATTTATTAGGAACCGATGGTTTTGTCCGAACAACAGAATATATATTGAGTTAGTCAAATGAGTTGTCAGTGTAGGCCTAACATTTTACCTTCCCTTAACTATATTTTCCATTTTTATTGAGGCCCTTGGCAGGTAATTATGCTAGGGAAGAAGTAGTTCCCCTATTTCTAGAATTATATAATCCAATAGCTTGTCCTTCCAAATAAAGAGACCTTCTTAGGGTGTGGAAAGCCTCTATGGGATTGATTTTATTAGTCATTTGAGTTATATTAATCTAAAAACCATTAAAATGAGATAAATCCTATATGATAAAATATTTCATCTTTTTGAATTTTATAAAATTATGAATGTCCTTCCCCTAACCTATTATCCCTCCTTGAAGAAAACCAAAATGGTTGGATAATAGAGGAGTCCAGAACACTAAGAGAATTTTTCTTAGCCCCAAACATGTGTAATAATAATATATCATTGATACCAGGATAATCAAGAACATAAAAGGGAGATTTTGTAGGATTATTTCTTGAAGCGGCATTGAAAATGTTATAATTTACATTACTTTTACCCTTAACCAACATATGTGCCTACCACCATTTTCTATCCAAATCAGGTTGACTGGATAACTAATCATCCATTTGATTATATTTAGAGTTACCATCTTGATATTCCAACATAGTACCCTTATTAAGTGTATTCTTAAATGTTATACTTACAATTGGCATGTCTAGGTGCACCAAATAATTAGGGTGAGTTATTCCATATTTCTCTTTCTCCAATGTCATAGAGGAAAAAATTACCAGATCACTATGCTCAACATTATTTCCATTTCCCAGATTTCCTGTTGGAATTACCTTACTTCATAGGCAATTAGGATGGACACGGGGAGGCACAATATGTACCTTCTTCTCCTTATTTCTTTAAAAGGGATAATTATTATTATAATTTAAAATATCCTTACAAACAGTCTTATAGAAATAAATTTTTGTTGATATTTTACAATTTTTTAAGTCATGTTTAAATCAATTTTCGTTAAGTGAAATAGAAAATATTCCTTTCATACATAACCAAGAGGTTAATATTATCATCTTATATAGAGAGTGAAAATTATCAATAAGAGGGAAGAATATATTAACCTATACTAACATCTAATCATCATATCTATATCTCCTTATTTCTGTCTCCTTATCTTTATGAATTGGAGCACTAATTGCAAGAGAAATATCCTTCAAAATCATATCAGGGTAATAAAACCAAGTCATGATAAGAACCTCTATCAAAACTTGTGAAAATGAGTTATTATAATGAAAAATATATAAGTGTGGACCCCACTCCTCGATTTAAAACAACCCATGTTTGAGCAATGGAAAACCAAATCCCTAGTCCCAACATTTATGGTGTTCATATGGAATGATCACGTGATAGAATCCATTACCAATCAAAATGATCTTCTAGTTAGAAAATCCCCAAATACATGAAATCTGTTTAGAGAGGTCATCCAATTTCTCATATTTGTACCCTTTTCGTAAAGATATATGAGCTATTATTGAAAAACATATACAGATCATGCCACTCGACCACATCATCCATACAAGGAGATAAATAAGTGTGTTTATAAATATTTGTATTCAGTTAAAAATATATTTATACAATTATATATATAACTATATTTAATTACAAATATAATGAATATATTTGTTATAATTCTATGATTTTTTCAATATGTATATATTTATTTATAATTTTATAAATATTTTCTGAAAAATATTATATATTTTTAATTTTTATAATTGATAATTTAACTTAAAATAATATTTGAAAATAATTTAAATATATTAATTATATAAATTTCAAACATATTGAAAATATTATATGTTTAGTAAATAAATACATGTATAACTAGATATTACAAGTGGATTAAATAGATTATTAACCTTATTAATGAATATATTTTAATAAATGAATAAATAAAATAAAATAAATTAAATAATTATTAAATAATGGATTCATAAAATTTACATGAATTATAGAAAAATAAAAATGGTGAAAAATGAATAAATATGTGATATTAATTACATATATGAAAAAATTATTAATAATGAATTATATTAACTATAAAAAATATTATTAATTAAATTAAACTAAATTATGTAGATGGGGTCCTAACCTAGTGGTTGAGGCTACCACATAATCCTGCATCAACCAGGTTTCAATCCCTAGTAGCATTATATTTGAGGATTTATGGGTGTGGTGACGTGGGACGTGATCTAAGAGCGGCATGGATGGTTATGAATGATGGGATCTTTCTGACGGTGAGGATGATTTTTCTACAAGGGGGGATCAACATAGTGGCGCAGTTGTAGAATTGATGTTTTGGCATGCGAGCGGGGGTGCAGAGTCCTATGATAACATTAGCATGTCGGCGATGGGAGATGATTATTGATCGAAATCGGCTGACATTCACTGTCGGTGGGCTACCAGTGTGAAGCATCTTCAGTGATGGGGTCAATGGTTTTTGGGGCCTTGATCAGCGAGGACAAGGAAAATAAAGGCTTGTGGCTGTTTGTTCTGTTTTTGAAAAATACATAGTGCAAAAGCAGCAAAGGAACATGTCACAAAAAAGTCAAATATGCGAGTTCACTTGGGGTTTGAGGAAATGATGTAATGGAAATTCATGCCTACTAGGCCTACACAGTCATGTAATGGGGTTCCTCTACCTATAAAAAGAGATAATTCCATGTTTAGTAAAATAAGTAAGGACTTTCCTCATACATGTTAAAAATTTAAAATATATAAAATTAATTCAAAATCACACACATATGTATTCTTGGTGAATATATTAAAATTTATTTATATTAAAATAGAAAAATAATAGAAACGAATAAATACAGAAAATACAAAAAATGGAGAGATATAAAAAAGAGTAAATAATAATAAATCAATAAATAAAAATGTTTAAATACAAACATGTTCACATAATGGACATACATAAGAACAGAATCTACACACACATATTCAAAGACACACATATATACACATATACACATGCGTACATAAAATTATACTTGTACTTATATTTTAAATTATTTAATATCAATAAAAACTTAGATTTAAATAAATATATCCATTTATATATTATGTAATTTTTTTACTATAATATTAATAGTTTATATTTATTTTAAATAAATAAAAACTTTTTACCTAATATATATAAATAAACTATTAAACATTTTGACTGACATATATTTGATAATTTTTTATTCAAAAAATTATTAAAATAAGATTCATTTATTATTAAAAGTTATATAAATCTTATTTATATATTATAATTATGAATATATAATTAGTTTAATATATATCTTATTTGAAAAATATATAAATATTAATATATAAATTAAATTACTCTATACGACTTTTATCAGTTCTAGAAAAAAGCACTAAAAACGGTACCCTTTGATCAATGTCTTTGTTCACATTTATAAAAAGTAACATTATCATCCATTTTTTAGAGCACTGATAAAATTCACCCCTTTATTAATGATTTTTTTCAAGAACTATTAAGGGTCTGCATGGGATAAAGCGCGATCTATGGTAGTGGATGCTTTAGGCACTAATTAAGGTAAAATATTTTATTATAAAAAAATTAATTAATAAAATAATTTTATTAGTCAAATATTTATTAATTTTATATAATTGCCTAAAAGATACATATTTTGGGTAGATGGTTGGGTAAAGAAATCAATAGTGTGGTGGTGGTTTTTAACATGAGATTGTAACAAAAAAAGGTTTAATAAATGACGAAAAAATATATTTTTATAAATATTTATTAAGTTAAATTTTTTATAAATGTTAAGATTTATCATTCTTATACTATATAATATTATATAATTATAAAATATATTGTGTTGTATACAAATAATAATATAAAATTATCATTATTATTATTTTTCTTTAATGCTAACTCATAAATAACTTTCTTATATGAAATCAGAACTGTGATCCCACTATGACAATGGGATCACTACATTGAGAAAAACAATTTAATACCTATATGTGATAGGTAATTTTGATATGATTTTTGGGGCCCGAGTTAAACAACATATTTTTATTCTTCTCATGATTTGATTAAATGAATAATTTTTCCGTAGTGATTTTTTTGAATAAATTGATAGTCTATATATTTTTTAGATATTTGTTTAACATATTGTTATTAATTACTAACAATTTTACATATTTATATAAATTTATATTCCTATAATTAAAAAATAAATAAGATGTTTTTGGTTTTTAGATAATGAATAATAAAATTATGATGGAGTAATTTTTTAAATGATTATAAATTAATTATTTAAATGACGATATTTTTAAAGAATACTGTATAAATTAATGTGTAAAATTAAAGTGGAATTCAATGGTTTCAACCTAATAATATATAAAAATAAATCATTTAATAATATAAATAAATTTGAACTATGATAATGAACTAAGGGAAACTACTAATAAATTTCTATATTGTGAATCATAAATTTAGTATGTTGATGGATTATAATAATGTTAGGAAAAAATTTAGTATAGTGTAAATTTTCTTCATAGTGAGGTTATTAGAATTTAGAAGTTGATTATTTAAATCGGGATAATTTAATGTAAAAGGATTATACAAACCTTACAATTAGTGTTGTTGAATTTCTGAAGATAGAAATTCATTAAAATATGAGAAAGAACAAGAATATTATAATTTTTTTAGATAAATGCTATGGATAAAATTATGAAATTTTGACCATATTAAGAATTAAAATATTAATTTTTAAATTTATATAGGGGAATAAATAACATAATATTTTATTATTGAAATTTTTATTTTATTATTAAGAGGTGAGGTTGATGAAATTTGTGGTGAAAGAAACAAAACAATTATAGACTTTTATGGATTAGGTTTCATGTTACTAATAGAAGGGTCATTAAATTAGTGGTATGATCACTTTTCTTATTTAAGACACATTCATATGTGATAAAATCTAGAAACTACTAAATGTTTATACTGATGATTTACCATATATGTTACTCTAATACTCACCCACTGATACAAATTATGCATTAGATGATGATATTTGAGTATTTACCCTTCTCATCCACTATTATTGGAAGAGGTTGGGGATAACCTATATATTTATTTCATATTATTCACTCATAGTACTAGGTTAGTATCCATCAATGATATAGAATATTGTGGTAGATAATGATTTAATAGAGTGTTTATACTCATTCTCTCCTATAGCATTGGGATCGAGGTTGGCGATGATACACAAAGTACTAACTTACAACACACACAGAACAATAGGATGGTGTAGACTGGATATTAATCTAAAACTCTGATATATGATAAATATAGATTTTTATCCCTCTAGAATGACCGGTACAATATTGGTGGAGATTTTTATTTCTCTAACATCTCATGGTAGTTCATAGGTGAATTGTTTGATAGGAAAACTATGAAGAGATGTATGATAGTAATATTATTTAGGATATGTTATTTATCTATTATGACTACCATCTACATGTGGGTTGGATGAGTTCAAACATCTAAGATGTGGAGGGACTTGATAGCTACAATGTTACATATAGGATCACCCCACAATGGGGTGGGGTAATGGTTAAATCTATGAGACCCCGATATATCTTAAAAAAACAATGTTTTCAGTGGCCCTTCTTTATTATTTTATAAATAAGTTTATATATAAAATAAATATAAGAATGTTTTAATTTAGTAAGATAGGTTAATGAGTGAAATTGGTATACTTATAAAATTTCTTATAACTTTATGATTAATGTGTTGAGATTCTAGATTTTGGGAGACTTTTTTTCATATTGATTTACCGAGACACAACATGTTCATATTGATGACGTGATCCATAATATGAACAATATAAGTATTATTAACCACCCATTCATGTAAAATTTTGTTCCTCACTATTTTGTTTATATATATTAGAATATAGATATGGTAGATGATCTTGGAGGTCGTAGATGGATAGTAGATGTGAATTTTGTTGGCTTGGAGTGCAAATTGTGACCAAAATATTAATTTTTTAATATTCAATAATAATTTTGTTTACATTTGATTATATTGTATTATCACTACTACAAAACTAGGTTTATTCAGTGTTATGACCTTAACAATGCAAGATAAAATCGTTGTTAAATATCCCCTTTTTCATCACTAAAAAGATTTGTTAAAGGGGTCTCATTATGAGTGCGTGTAAAAATGATCTCATATAGACCCCATTTATTTGCACTAGTAAAAGAGTGCTGATAAAGGGGGTCTATACCAACACTTCTAAATTTTATTGATAAAGGTGATCCTTTTTCAGTGCTTCTAAAAAAATCTGATAGAATTTATATTTCAATAAAAATCAATGAAAATAATATATTAATATATAATTTCAATTATATTGAAGTAAATAAATTATATATTTTTCAAATATGTTTTCGATAAGTCTGAATAAGAATTTACAGTTAATATATAATATATTTAGTGTAAAAAGATATAAAAAAAGTTAAAAAATATTTTTATTTGACAGTTTGATAATTATTATTGATTAATAGTCATATAAAAACTATTTGAAGATAATAAAAATGAAAAGACCATAAAAAATATAAAATAAGTTGAAAAAAAAGTAAAATGTAAAACCTCCATAACATTTGCTCCGGGTGTCTGTTTAGTCTCTACAACAAATAAAATTGAAGATTGCAGAAATATATACACTATGTTGGCCTAAAGTGACCTTGGTAAATATTTTTTTATATCAAAAAAGGCCAATGAGACCTCCAAAATTGAGTTTTTGGTCAAGGTACCTAGATTTTTTAACATTCGATGGATTTTCAGCCTCGTTTAAGGGGGATTATTGTCAATTTTCAATAGCGAATAAATTTATTCCTAGTTATTACATTCCTATTTATATTATGGTCAAAATTTTTTATCATTTTTTACATTTTTTATATATTATTAAATATATTTTTTATTTATAATTACATATAATAAATAACTTTTATAAATACATATGTCAACATATTTACATAAAAATATATTTCTAATTATAAAAAATAAATATTTATCATTGATTTTATTTTATATAAAAAATTATCCTTTTTTATTTACCTTATAAAAATGAAATAATATGTTGATATAATTTTTATATATACATTTGTGTTGGTATTAATAAACACACACACATATATATTCTAATATATATAAATGAATATTAATATGTAATATATTTAAATAAATATAATTTTATTTAGATATATCATGATTTTAAAAATATGTACAAATAAACAGAAAAATCATTAAATATATACAACAAAATACACATGTCATAGTGGTAAACAATATTCTGTCTCATATGGGAGGTCCTGGGATCAATTCGAGGCATGCGTCTGTATTCATGGAAGCCTTATATTTATATTGAAGAGGGTGTGGTGTGCGATGGAGGATTAGGTATTCTAAACCACTAAGAAAGGGTATGTAAGAACATTTAATGGGGGTTTCTAGGTTGTGTGAAAAAATAATTTCTTCATATGTTTAACAGTGCCTTTTTAGCGATGTTAAAATCCTACCATTAACAACGCTAAAAAATCCAAGTTAAAAGAACCCATTAAAAGGGATACAAAAGAACTGTTAATGACAACACTAAAAAATAGATAATAACATGTTCCTTTAACATGGGTTTTTTAGAATGGTCAAAATACCCCTTTTAACAACGCTCACAATATCAACACTTTCAAGGAGTTGAAAAAAATCTTATAATTAGTGTTGTTAAATCCCTAATTTGAAATAGAATATATGTATATGGTATTTATTAATATTACATGATATTTTATTATGGATAATTTGTTATATAATAAAATTTTATTTTGGATTCTTGATGATTCTATTTTATTTTTTTAGATAATGAATCCTGATTTTAGGTTATAATTTATATTTAGAGTAAATTCCTCCAATTATTTGAGTGGATACATTTGTTTTAGTTTATAGTCTCTAGATTAATATAGGTATTCTTGGGAAAATTAACCTACCAGTATAATAAAAATTATAAAATGGAATCAAAGAATTAGGTTATATTTTATATTTAGGAATATCTGATGATTGATTGTGATATTTAGATTCAATTTTACGAACAGTAGTTCATGTATTAATAACAGATGATTTTGACAAGGTTGGGGTGGTAAATTATTTCTAGAAAATATTCTCAATTTTTTTTAAAATGATTAAGTATGATGAAGGGACACATTCACCATGATGGTTTAGGATATGATTTTATAATTTAATGTTACTTGTATTTGATTAAGATTGTTGATAGTCTATATAGAGTGGACCAATAAAAGATTTATCAATATTTTCCACATCATATTCCAAGAGATAATGTTTGGGTTGTCATTATGGAGGTAGTGGGTTATGATTAATGATAGTTGGATGTTTCATTGTATGTTTGTGGTTGTGATGACAAGTTGAGACATAGATAACTGATGATATCAATACTGGAAATATAGGTCATACCAACATTTAAGAACTTTTGGCATGAGACCTTAAATAATCAGTATAGCAAATACAAATTATTTGATGATTCACTAAATATACATCTATTTGAATAGATATTTATACCAACTTTTAAGAAAATATTATTGTAGGTATATACCAATGATTTAACAAGACCATTTCTATAGGTTCTACAAAAAAACACATTGACATTTAAACCCATGATCTCTATGTGGTATCTTAAAGACATAACCACTAACAAATATTTTTTGTTTATAAATTGATATATTGATATATATATATATATATATGTACATATATATATATATCAAAGTAATTGAATTTTTTATATTCATTATTATTATTATATATAAATAACATTATGACCTAAACCAATTGTTTAGTTATACAAGTTGAATAAGTGTTCATTATAATTTCCAATACCATCAGTTTTACCAATCCATTGGTTATGAATTGAATTATAGTGATATTTCATAAATAATTGGTAAATATAAGATCCTGACCCTTTCGGAAGTTATCTTAGGTGCCATTTTATGTAATTTTTTTTATTAAAGTAACTTTGATTGGAGAAATGACTTTGGGGCGTTTGGATGGAGTTTGAAATGCAATTTGAGGCAAAAGGGGTTGGGAATAGTTGTTTCATTATTAGAGATAACCGTGAACCCAAAGCTAGGTAATCGTGAAAACCTAGATAGTGAGGGCCTCACGTTTGGCACACAGTTTTCCCTAACTGTGTACCCATGACCAAAAAACTATGTGACCAGTTTATTTTCACCTGAAAAGTAGTTTTAAAATCACCGAACCCCTAAAACACATCCTGTTATACCTATACTCTAACCTAGACGTTTTTGGTTGATTTTAGACATTTGAGGAGGGGTTCTAAGGTTGTCTGACCCCCATTCACCAATATTCAAAGCACGAATCAACGTTCTACTCTTCTCTTGGAAGGTGGATCCCATATCGATGAATATCCAATTATTTTTTCTTTATTTCCTTGATGTTTTGGTGGAATTTATCCCTTATTTCTTTATATATAATTTTTTTGCTGATATCTTGATATTGTATTGTATATAGAGATCTTGATTGATTATATTTTAATATCCATGATCTTGATTTATGGATTTTGATCCAAAACACAAATCTATGCTGTTTTACAACTAAGATTTTAGGGATTTCAATTGAACAAATTTCCATCAATGAATTGAGGTAGGTTGTCTATAATCTAATTCCCATAGTCATGGGTTTGATGTGTGTATGAAAAATTATAGAATTTCTAGTATTCTTTTGAAATTTAATTCCTAAATTGGGTTAATTTGGTTGAGACATTGATTTATTGAAGCATTATTGAATTAAATGATTAATTGAAGAATATCATGAGATTTAGGAGTATTCCTATTAGGGAATATGATTGGGGAAATTGATTTTGAGATAAATGGGTGGTAATCTAGAGAGTTAATTAGGGGATTAATTATGAGATATTGAATTGGCTAGATTGAAATAATTTATTATGTGCCTTGATATTGAGATCTAAATAATTAAATGTGGAATTTATTATGAAATATTTATATTTAGAATTTGTAAATTATTAATAAAAAATTAATTAGGGGATATAGACTGTGTTATTTATTAAGTCAGTGATGAATTAATTAATGGTGTTGGTGTAATTAAGTAATTTGTGAGTTAATTAGGGATATTGATGTATTTTACTAATTGTAAAATTAATAATGGAATTGAGGTGGATAATTAATTATAAATTAATTACGTGAGAATGAATGGGAACAATGTCACTCTAAATTTAGAAGTATAAATGGTAACATGGTCATTTTAATTATCGCAAAAGGAATTGGATCACGGTTATTGAAATGAGAAATATGAATGGTAACATGGTCACTGTACTAATGAGTAAAAGAATGGGAACATGATAATTCCATTGAGATGTAAGAATGCTGAGATGGTTATGTTACTTATGATATTGTTGTTAGGATCTTATTCATTTATGAGTGAATTAAAAGAACTATAATAAAGGATCTCTGAGATATGGCCTCAAATAACAATCCTTAGAACTCCAACATGAGTTGAATCCGGTACTGAGATATCATATCACCCTTTTTTGTTGAGCTTTGACATAAGTTGAAGAAATTATTAGGATATGATATTACCAAGGTATCACTTTAGGCTCTATCATGATTCGATTCTAGTATAGAGGTACATGTATCCTCAAGAATCCTAGAGTTAATATGGTTAAATAAAGAATAAATGATTATGGGATAACTGTTTTTATGCATTGTATTATTTTATTTATAGAAATGTTACACTATATTTTGACTATACTTATTTTAGACACCATTTCTGGTGGCCTATTGTGTTTTACTCAAACCGTATTCGAGATACCTAATCAGTACATGAATAGACATTACTTTTAAAGGAGAAGTTATTGGAAAGGGCCATGTGTTGGATTTATTATTGGGGTTAGAGATTGGATGAGGGGTCCAGATGTGGTTCAAGGCCCTCTTGGGAGTCATTAGTGTCTTTATATTCAGATTCTTTTTTACGAACTTTTTCACTAATATTGGAAAAACATATTTTCCATTTCAACAAAATATTGTATTTTCTATTTTAGTTACCTTATGACATTGGTATTGTTCTAGTTATATATGATTCTAACTTTGTTTATCTATTTCTGCAGGTGTTTTACTCTGATAAAACAGTGAATAGTCACCCCATTACTTACTTACAAGACCCTGGTTTCTAGCCGACAACCTCTTGCATATGGGGAGACAAGCTTGATATCATCTTTCCAACCGACATGGGGCACTGTTGTGTTGCACCTGGGTCGGGTCATTATAGTAAAGGTCATATAAAAATGGTTTTATTGAACTATTGGTATAGGTGCTTGAAATTCTTGTAATATATACCAATGGTTCATCCATACCATTTATATATTCTAATGTATCCCCATGATTCTCCAAAACCGTGGATATAATATTTCTATTCGTAATAATTGTAAAATTTCATCATTTTTTTCAAAAATAACAATAAAATTAATTATTATATGGTTGATATTTAAAAAAAATCATCTAAAAAAATATATAGTAATATTATATTTTATAAGATATCTCATGTAAAACCATTATCAATCACTTAATCACCTAATTATTAACACCAAAATCCTTACCATAAGGAACACTCATGACCACTAACTTTTAACTATGAATTCAAGAAAAAATAATTCCTTGATATTCTTATTAGAAAAGTATCATAGACTAACATAAATTCGTCTTATAAAACTATATATGATGAATACCATGAATTCATCAAATTTAAAAATCAAATCACAACAAAAAAACATATCATCATAAAATTATGAAATTGAAACACGTAAATAAAAATAACCTCATTATAATATAATAAGTTCTATGAAATACTATAGCGCATAAAACACATTAGAAAAATCAACATAGGAGATAATATTTGTAAAATGTTAACAAAATTATATAAATATAAATGTAAAATTAAGGAATAAGTTAAGACCCCACAAAAAAGGATAAGAATTTGGATGATATTTCATTATAATATGGGATAATTAATTATTTAAAATCCCACTTAGAATTTTTAAATTTGTTGAGTGTGGTATAGTATCCATAGGGAAAAAGTTTAATGTGCATGGAATCAAAATTAATAACAGTCAAGATAAGTGAAAAAGGTATCATGAAACCATTCATATGTATTTTAAGTAACATGTGATGTGGATGGAATAATAACTAAGAAATAGAATAGATTTAGAGAAAGATAAATCACATATTGATATATAATAAAATGTTGGAGTTATATTTGAATCTGATGAGCTAGTTTTATAATGTTCTCCCTTAATCATGTATAAATATTACAAGAACTTGTCGAAATTAATATAACAAACTTATAGGATGGTCAAACAAATATTAGATGAATCTGTAAGGACATCAGTAATAGAAATCGCTAAATCGCAAGATGATAAATAATTTTTTACTAAATATATCTTATCAGTGAACTCTATCTGTTAATCCAAAGATTTATTTTTTTATGATTGATTAATATTTTTGATTGAATTTCCTAAAGTTCATTAGTCATTAAATCTTAATTATTTGAATGATGGACTATCAAAAAATCAATGAGAGAGCATTGTCTAGAAAAATAATTCATAATAATGTAAAATTGGTTACAAACATGATATCATTCCCCAATAGATGATTTAATGATAAAAATATACATAGCCCCAAAAGAATCCACTTTATCAATTAAATCCATTAAAATCAATGTATGAAATGAAGGGAAGAGGGAAGATGAATCTTCTCTATTGAAGGTCTATAGTTTCATCTTGAACTGCCTTCCCATTATCATAGCTCCAAGTATCTGGATCACTCTAATAGGTCATAGCTTTTCCATTTTTATTGATGTGGTGCATATTTTCTTAATTGTAATTTTCACACAAAATTTAGCCTCAATCTCAAAACCAAAGAACCAATATTTTCTCCCAGGATTCCACATGGAAATTTCACTAATTATTATTCCCCAAATAGGTGAAAAAATTTGAACCCTCCCAAATAAATGTGCCACTCTATACATAAGGAACTCTCCAGAATGTTCTGCATCCAAAATATTCATATATACATGATCAACCCAAACTAAATTCACTGTTGGTTACTCCCTTAGGCGGATCAATAAATTTTTTTATCAGCTTTATCAGTGGATTTGATAGGTTTTCATTTTGTGCTGAAATTCACAGTGATTTTATCAATTGAAGGAATATTTGATTGATCGACTATGGCCTCATGATAGGTATATAGTCACTTCTCATAAAACATCACCGTAAAACACTATGTTCTCATTCATCATGCATGGTAGGTTTAATAAAGCGAATTATAGTTGATTGTGAGGATATCTACAACATATTGGAAATTTTACTTATGGTATCTATGCACAATCAAATATAGCTCCCATAACAATAGGTTAAAAATTTCACGTAGATGGTTGGAAATGGAATGTTTTTTTGGACTCAAGGATAGTTAGTGATTTTCCATAAAGTCAATGGGTAACTACAACAGGTTAGAATTGGTTATTTTCTATCTTATATACTTTTTAAAATTTAATCATGCAATCCACTATATATTTTTTATTGAAATCATGTGTGCCAATCCACTTGTGGTAGCTTCAGGACCTTCATGTGGTTGGTTCCTCGATTAATTTTTAGTGTGTTGGTAATGTAGGTCAGCCATGGTCACTTGGAATCATTTTCATTATGGTAGTTAAAATGCATGGTCATTACACTTACCTTAAGAATCTAAGTAATGTTTGTAAACCGTCATCAATTTTATCCCACCTCAACGTGAAAAAATAAAAAATTTTGTTTAAAAAAATTATAATAAAAAAAAATTAATGAAATAATTTTTTAGAATTTAAGGTTAAAAAAAATAAGTGCAAAAAATTTTGTTTCAAAAAAATATGTAAATAATGAAATAATTAATTCCAAATTTTGAAACCACATTCAAATTATTAACAAAATAAAAAATCTATGAATATTTGGGATAATCCTATCCAAATAAAGAATAAAAAATTATTTGATCACTTAAACGAAGAAATTAACAATCATTTACTAAAAATATATAATTTGACTAAAGTTTTTAGTGAATATCATTTTAAACTTCAAATAAAAAATATTTTATTTCCATATATCAACACATTTTAAAAAATAATTACACTTAAAAATATAAAATAGATTTATTAATTTTTATTAAAATAATTTTATAGAAAATTCCCCCACATATACATTATTTTAATATTGGGAAATCCATGATTTTGAATTGTAGATAGAATAAATATGGTATGAATCCTCTCAAAGTAAATCATATTAAAATATTAATTTAAATAGGAATGAAAATTTTATAGGAGAATTTTTTTTATATAATTATCACATCTTGTTTTACAATGATTCAAATACACTATAAATCTAGGAATAGTGAACTCATCAGCCATTTTAAATGTTACTCATTCTATATGAAATCACTCATAACCCAATTTCAATAAATGTTCATGTTCTCATTATGGGAGTGGAATTATGTCCATTTTATGTGGAATTAAAACCATTACTAGAGATACCATCAATTATCACTCTCCCATAGTTTAATAAATTCGAAAATAAATTTTTAACTTCATCAGTACGACTAAAAATATTTTCTTATAAGTCAATTTCTCCCTTCTTCATTTGGATTAAATATTCCTCTCAACTTAATAAACTTATTTTTGACAACTAATCATGTCATTTGTTCATTTAGAAAAGTATTTGTAGAAATATTATAGGATTTATAAATGTATTATACTTTTTTAGTTTCTAATGTATTATCGATTATCTTTAGGATTACAATTACCCATTTTCTCTAGTTTCAATGGACTTAAATAACTATCTTTTCAGTAGGCCCAATGATGTGTTTTTTTTTCAAAAATGATGAGTCTCATAAATTAATGTTCAGAGGCTCAGTTTCCTCATGATCTAATTAAAATTCTACAATAATCTTTCCCCATTCACAAACATGTAATTATCTACATGGAAAGAAATTTTATTGAAGGACCGTGATCCTTAAAATAGATTTAAATTTTAACAAATTATAAAATTTTTTAAATAATTTTTAATATAAATAAATCTTTAAAGAATTGAAATTATTAGTTAAAATAATATCTCCCCACAATTAAAACCCAAAATTTTCCCTAGTGATGAATTTTAGGGTAGGAGAGACATTTAACCTTTTTCTTCATGGAATATTTATAGTTCCAAAAGTTTAGTGTTTGGTGAAGGGGTTTAATCATGTTCATAATCGTTTTCGTCATTGAACTAATAATCCAATCAAATTTGAATATTTCCATGTTTTTTATTTTCAAAAACATACATAATAAATCAAAATATATCTAAAATTATATCATGATGAACAATTATATACAATAATAATAATTAAATCAATTGAATTTTAAGGGTGAAGTAAAGTTTTAATTTATACTTCATAATGATTTCCAACACTACATATTTTAGTGAGATAAACACCAAATATAGAAAATATATTCACTTGATTCCATTTATAAAAACAAATGGGAATCCCCCATACTTATTTTACAACATCATGTTGTAAAAATAATTGAATAAATAGATTAGAATAATACTATCATAAATGTAGGATATTTAACCATTGGATTTTTTCCATGTACATTCTCCCTTTTGTATTGGAGGAGTTCCTTTGGATAGTATGTTCTAGATCATTATAATGAAATCCAATGATGATGATATTATTTAATGAAATTATACTAATGTAAAATAAGACCAATTTTTGAGTAATGGTAAATTTTATCTAGAAAGATCACACTAGTTGACCCTTGTTGGATTAACGAAGAAGTGAAAAATTCACTGACAAATGGATTCACGGTTGGTTTATCCATCATGTGACAACTTCCTCTTATGGTCACGCCACATAACATGTGACCAATTCAATTTATGGACACTACATCCTTTACTCTAGTGGTCAAATGACCATCCTGGGGAGTTTATTTCCCCTTGGGGACTTGTGTTGCTGAGAGATGCGCATTGCCATGGTGATCACCTTGAGAAGAATTTAAAATTATTGTAAATGGATTATAATAGTTGGATATGTTCAATTTAAACAAAATAATTTCATAGAAAACACACACAATGATCCATGGGTAATATCTCATGGATCACTATGTTTATAACACTATTAAAAAATCATACATGAACTATGCTAAAATGGCCTATATCAATGTTAGAGAATCACAGACTACTAGAGGGAGATTAAAATCTGGATTCCTTTATTATAGATTTAAAAGGAACTGATAAAGGACCATTTATCGATGCTTTTAGAAGCATTGTTAAAGGGTCATAATGTAGTGGCCTGTTACAGCACACTACAACACCAATGTAGTGTGTTGTAATAGCACACCGCAACACATCCAAAACACTAAATTAGAAAAATCAAGTATAAAAATATTATTTAAATTAAGATAAATCAATTTAGGCATGTTTGGATAGTTTTGGCTATGTGATTCACATTTTACTCTAAAATGATATTTATATGTTGAAAAAAATCCATGGAGTCATACGAGTCATTCCACATGTCTGATTAAGGTGTGTACGACACATAAAAATAAAAAATGACTTGTGGATAATTCTCCTAAACTATCAAAAAAATGAGAATTTTTTTTCTCAGTTTTGAGTAGATAACTTATATTATTTACTAAAATGTCATATTAAACTGGAATCACACAATTGGTATCGTATCGGTCACATTGTGTGTTAGTTTGATGTGATACCAATTCCTACACATCAAAAATGACTTATAAATAATTTAATTTAATTATAAATCCAATTCAAGTTTGTTTGCATAGTTTTCAATGAGTGACACTTTTCAAACTAAAATGAATATTTTAAAATAATAAGGGATGCATTGAGTCAGGCCGGACACATCATGTGTCAGATCGAGGTGAGGATAATTTCGACACATGAAGAATGACTTATGGATTGTCTTACTAAAGTATCAAAATAATATTAATGTGTTCGCTTGATTATGATTAGGTGATTAGGATTTTAATTAAAATATATGTCAAATTTAAATAAAAAGACACACTTGGAGTCATATCGAACACACTGTGTGGTGGATTTAGGTGAAGAGAATTATTATAATTCCAAAAATGGATTATGGGTCATTTTCATAATATATCAAAACAATCCTAATTCGTTTACTCAATTTGGGGTACATAACAGTTCTTTTTAACTAAAATGACATTTTAAACTAGAAACCTAAACATGAAGTCATAGTGATCACATAATGTATCATATAGATGTCAGAAAAATTCATACAATTCAAAAATTATTTACAAATCAACATCATAAATTATCAATAAAAAACAAATGTGTTTTATTGGTTTTCAGTAAGTTAAATATTTTTAACTACACTCTAAATTTTAAACCAACAACAGACACATTGATTCATACCAAGCACATTGGGTATTATATTGAGGTGAGGCAGATTCATACATATCATAAATGACATATGGATCATTTCCTTGATGTATCTAAATAATATGAATTCATTTGATCAGTTTTGTTTAGGTCAACTATCCCGTTATTAAAATTGATGTCATTTCTAAATAAAAATACGCACTTGGAGTCATACCGATCTTTTCATGTGTCTAATTGAGGTATAAATGATTTATAAATGTCTTCAATGACTTATAGATAATTGAAAAAAATAAATTTAGACACAAATGTGAATTCTTAGATTTGCTTAGTTCAGCTTTAATTTTTAAATAAAGAGATGAACTAGAAGTTATACTGATCATACCATTCATCAGATTGTGGAACAACTGATTCTTAAAAATATATAATGACTTATGGATGATCTTACTAAAGTATCAAAGAAAAATAAATTTTTTATTGGGTTTGAGTGGGTCAGTTGTCATTTTTATTAAAATTGATGTCATTTTTAAATAAAAAGTTGCACTTGGAGTCATACTAGACACACCATTTGTTATATTGAGGTACGACTGATTCCTACCTCTCTCAAATGACTTATGGATGATTTTTCTAAAGTATAAAAACAATATAAATGAATTTTCTTGGTTTTGAGAAGTTTTTTTCCTTTTTATTAAAATTGACTTCATTTTTAAATAAAAAGATACACTTGGAATCATACTGGTCACTACATGCAACAGATTAAGGTACAGATGATTCCTACATGTATCAAATGACATATTGATTGTTTTCCTAAATTATCAAAACAACTGAAATAAATTTTAAATGTTTTGAGTACATCACATTTTTTTCCAAAATGTAATCTTAAACTAGAAACATAGACTATAACCCATAAAGATCTTATCATGTATCAATTTGACATGAGTCTAATTCATACATGTCATAAATGACATGTTAATCGATGTTCTAAATTATAAATAAATTCCAATAATGTTTTCTTTGTTTTTAGTTAGTTCCAATTTTAGAATTAAACTATCAATTTTAAACTAATAAATGACACATTGAGTCATAGAGATAACACAATGCATCGAATTGAGATGGGACTGATTTCTAAAAATCATGAATGAATTCTGAATTGTTTTTATAAAGTATCAAAACAATTAGAATATTTTTTCTTGGTTTTGAGAATATTATTTTTCCTTTTTACTATTATTAATTTAAATTTTAAATAAATAGAAACACTTGGAGTCATACCAGCCATACTGTGTGTCGGATTGAGGTGTGGATTATTCTTACACATCCCAAAGTATAAAAACAATCCTAACTACCAATGTTACCACATTTCCATTGTCTTACTATGTCAAACATCTGACACTGCAGATTGACTTTATGTTTTAAGATGAAAAACCTTTCCCGTTACTGAATGTATGAAGATAAGAGACATTCAAAAATGAGAATGGGTTTTCAACTAATAGCACTGAATCAATATACAATGTTGGGAGGTCAAAAAATAAACATAATGAAAATGGAAAGCATGATAAAATTGGCAGAAAGAATCATTTTATCTCTTTTGTGGCTGGTCATAGATAGTTGAAATAAAAATATGACTTCCTAATATATTATTCAAAAAAACTAAATAAGCATTTGATAAAAAAGAAAAGAAACTAAATTAAAAACAATAGATAAAATCATGAAAAATTTAATTAAATAAGTGGTAGGAATTCACCTTTTCTGGATGGTTATATTCATTCATGATGCATTTTCATGTTGTCCTTATCTCATTTGCAGGATTAAAGTCTATTCCCTCATGAGCATGAGAAGCTTCGAAGAAACCACCCCAAAATAAAAAAAAAAGAATATAATTATACAAGAAAACTATTATTATATGAGAAATACTGAAATCAAATAAATTAAACATAAATATGTAACAATATATTAATTATATAGATAATTATTTTACAGTTGAAACATTATTTATCACAGGGATATGCCCGCAATAAATCAATGAATAATAAAAAAAACACAAGTAGATCTCTCCAAAAAATTAATCAATGAGTGAGGAGGATGATTATAAAATAAGATACATTGGACTGATGCTTTGTATCATTCGAGAGAATATAAGGATATCATATTGGGTTCACACAATATTCATTTTGTGTAATAAATAAGAACAAAAATTATATTCATTATAAAAGGTGAATGACTACCATTTGGGAGAATTAAAAGGATGTTAATTAGATATTCCAAAGGGTGGATTGAAATGGCATGTTAAAGAATGATATGTTTTTAGATAGATAAAAGTAAAATATACATAGTGTTTATTGGATGTGTGATAAAATAAATGAAGTGATTTTGAAGAAGTATTACTGAGTAGGTTATCATTTCAATTATGGCTATATTTTTATCAATTGAAAGAAATACAAGAATGGATTAAATCAATGAAAAAAATTTCATTAGTGATTGGAATGTTGTTTTGAAACTCGAAGTGCTAAGACTCTATAAAAACCTCATTTCCCCATGAAGAGCCAAAATAATTCGGAGAGGCTAACAATGATGATAATTGGATCAAATCTATTCTTGAGGAGGTTGATCCAAATAATTACAACAAGAAATGAGGAGCTTCATCTGAATAAAAAAAATTAATGTTTCCTATGAGTCATGTTGTTGCATATATTGTTCAAAAAATATCCATTAGTTTAAAAATTCAAGATTTTTTTTTAATTTTCTTCCTAATTCTGTAAAACTCATAAAAAATGTTCTTGGTATTGTATTAGAATGAAACATTTTTTTATGTCATGAAATTGAGAAGGTCACATCTATGGGGAATAATATTAACACCAAATGGACATAAAAATGGATTTATGTTTATGTTAGTATAACATAAAATTCAATAGAATTAAGAATCCATACTGAGCATATCATGTCATTAATTTATGAAATCAAAACTAATAAAGTTGACTTGAAGTGTGATTCTAAAGGTGTAATGATTTTATCCTTGAAAAATATTTTTTATTTGAACAAAATAAATTCTATTAGAACTTATTTATTAAATTTACTTAAATCAATGTTAATATTTTATTTTTTCAGAATTAGTTAAATGTAGTGGTATAAGACTTATTCTTCAATGATTTAAAATATTCTTTGATATTTAAATAATTGAATCATTTTTTCATTAAATAAGTAACTTTTTGAAAGAAAATATCATATTTAGAAAAGCATTGGTCAATCCTAAATTAGATAGAATAGTAAATTCTATCAACATTGTACTCTTATTCTTCACCATGTAATGAAACAATATTTTATGTTTTAAAACACCATGTTTCTAGGGTTTTCCCTAGAAAAAGACTCATTCCAATTTTATATTTTCTTACTATATTTCAACAACCAAAATCTACATATCAATTACATTTTATCTCAAAACCATTTTTTCCAATATAATATTGTCAATGGATTATAAAACAATAAACATATTTGATTTTTATTTTTATAGAATTTAATTCATATTATTTAAATTCAAATTGAAATATTTCCAAAATAAAAAATAATATAATTATATTTTTTCAAGAATTAGTTAAATAAATTAGACAAAAAATCATACAAATATATTATTTGTTATCATCCTATTTAACAGACTCAGTAGAATCAATTTATTATTATATTTCATAAGTGACCCCTAAATCTATCCATCATCTTGAAATAGTTCCCAACCATCTTAACAAATCCATTAATTTTACACTATATCTCAGTGCTAATTATCCTATGAAAAAATTTCAGGGAAAAATAATTATATAGTTGTTCTCATATGTAATAAATTTCATCATCAATTATTTGGAAACAACTTTTAGAATTACATTTCAGATAGATGGGGATAACCCTATATTTCAGTTCCCCCTCACCCAACCCTATCAATTCCAATTGTTTCACGACATAATATAAGACCCCAAAGATGATAGATATTTAATCATCCATGTGATTTGCAATGTAATATTCCAAATAAATGATAACAATGAATGTTATATGGATGAATGTTTTAGTAATTAACGATTTAAAAGAGGTCAATGTCATGAAATATAGGTAATGGGAGACTATTATACCTTACAATAACATGACCGTATATTTGGTTTGACATGTTTTAAGTAGCACAATACCAACATTTTCCCTAGGAGACCCACAAGATATCGGTTAACATTATACATCAATATATTTAAAAATAGTTAATTTTGGGTTGTTTTATTATAGGATAGTGAAACTAGACTTGTTGTGGTACATGGATGTGGGATGAGAAGGTTTAAGGGATAATTGAGGGAAATTAGAGATATAAAAAAAACATATATTTCCTTCGATCTGTTGTCTTATTCAACCCTTCAATCGCTTGAGACTTGTATTCAAGCCTTGGAATGTTTGGAGACTTGATTATTGTAGAGATCCAAAGCTTGATGTACAGGGAAATTACATTACTTTTGAGGAATACTTGATACTTAACGAAAACAGACACACAAGGACCGTAATAGTTAATGTCTTTGGAAACTGAGAACGTAATATTCTAATCGTGTTGAAGGATCTTCAACATCTGACATAAAGATCTTCCCCTTTTGGTTTTCATAACTAAAACCATTCTTTAAATCCTGGGGAAAATAAAACATATAAATGGTGAGATCAAATGCTCAGTAAGGGTAAGCATAGAGAACATAAAACAATCATAAACATTTGAATGCAAAAACATGAACATAAAATATAAACATCAAAATCATGAGCAACGACATAAATCATGAAAGTACACAAGGCATAGATCATATTGAAACATTAGTCAGGATAAACTAGCATGGTAATAAAACATGTAGTTGTGGAATCCATTAATCACACGTTACAATTTCCATAGTAGCCAATACATTTCTTCCAAGACCATCTTAGTGGACAAAGTCCCATTCTGAATCGAGTTCACTCCTCGTTCCAGTCCTGTAACACTGAACCAGATTAACTTACCAATACAGCCATGTCTATATCATGAGATATAAATCATTACCCAATGCATTGGAGGGAGATATAGGTCACACCCATCTCATAATGAAATCATTATTACTTGTGCCACAAAATAAACATACATCATTTATAATAACCCAACGAATAAAATGGGTTTCATAAACATCATCTCATCATCAAATAATCCATATAAAAGTAATGGATATCATTTCATAATAATAAAAGTGAAACCATGTAAATCATAGAGACATTATACTTGAAACATACACATATGAAATAATGTCATCATAGATGGAAAAATGGTTTTGATAAAACACTTGAACTGAATTCTTGAAGAAAATATCATTTCTTCTTCAAAATCAATTTCTTTTCACAAAACACCATGCAGTTTTAAAAGAAAGATATTTTTTTCGAAATAGTCATGAAATCGTTTGGAGGAATCTTCATGAAAATAAGGCTTTATAAAACTGTAAAAATCATTTCATTCCCAATAAGTTAAAAAAACAATCTCCTCATACTTTTGTCATAAAAGTCAAAAATTTCATCATGCAGTAAACAAAAGAATGATTCCTTCAATAACACAAATTAAAATTCAAAGAGGGTTAAAAATGAATTTAAATATACATGGAAGAATATTAAACACTTTATGAAAAACATTTTTATGGACATGGATGAAAAATATTTTCCCAGTAAATACTTACGTATAAGCAATCTCGGATAAAAATGAGATTTGCAAAATTATCCCTTACCTTAGGTCTGATATGCTTCGTACGTATCCGAACCTCCTGTATAATGATTTATATAATGTCATTGACTTATTACAGAATCATATTAATTGTTATGATATCATATATGGTTCACATATGACTTTATATTACCCGTTCTTTTGTAAGTTCCATGTTAAAGTAGCGTTTTGGGTAAAATAGTTTTATTTATCGTACATGTTTGGACTTATTGTTCTTGATATTATTAATTATAACCTGATTTAAATAATTCCAGAATGTAAAAAATGATTTATATATAATATATATTATGCATATACATATATATATATACGATAGATCTATAAATGGAATGAAATACACCGTTTATGGAGACAGTAGGCCATACGTACGCATGAATGCTGTTTTCGATTCCTTATTGAAATGAATGGAATTAAGTAGATGACATAAATATATATATACATAAATCCGGTATCATTATTATTTCATATATTTTATGATTACTTATTATATATACTTTATAATCATTAATTAATGGTTAACCTAGAGAATGAATCTTATCACGTTGTAGAGACGGTAGTCCGTACGTACGCACGAGCGATGATATCATTCCCATGATCGTGGAATTGTATTGAAGTGTATGTATAATATTTCAGAATCAATATCAATTTACAATAATCATATATAGTTATCTATTTACACCATTATACCCATCCATGTAAGGTGGTGGTCGAAAACAGATTACACCACAGCGTGGAGACAGTATTCCGTACGTATGCACGTGCGATGATTTCGTTTTCCATAGGATGGATAGATGGAGAAATAGGGTTGTTTCATACTTATAATAACATATCATTATATGATTGACACTAATGTTTTTACTTCATAATGAAACAACTAATGATGAATAATTAGAAGAAGAAATAAATTTGAAAGAATCGGTAATAGACATTACCTCTTCTTTGAAGCGCCTCTTCTTAACATCCTCTTAGGTCAGTAAATATGGTCTTTTAAGAAGACCAAAACCTATAGGATGTTTATATGGAAATGGATAATAGAAATTGGCTGGGTTTTTCCAAGCTTGAAAGCTCAAAGTGGTGTGAGTAAGAGAGAGAGGAGATGACCTTTTATAAGGGATGAGAGGGGCACCTTTGGAAATATAAGAAATATTAGTTTATATTAAATCCCAACCCCACTTAAAAACGTCCAAAATGACTCATATCCAAATATTAGATGAGATAAGGTTGTAATATCGTCAACCAATAAAATTTACACATGTCTTGACCTTATTTTAGTCCTTATCATTTTGATTTATCCTTATTTAATCTATTTAAGTTTATTTGTGGTAATAAAATTCTAAATTTTAAATGGTTATAAATAATCACTTATGTGTCGTTAATTTTCTATAATTGGATACTTTATTCCATTTTCGACTAAATAAATTTCAATTTATAATTTTGAAATATTTTTGTGATTTTTAATATGTTATTTTTATAAAATAACAATAGTGTCAATTTTGACACTATTAATTTATTTGAATTTAAATAAAATCTACATAGAGGATATATTCGAACTAAAATATTTAATAGATTTCTAACATGTCAAATTTGTCTATAAAATTCGTGGAGCACATTAAATAGTTCATATAATATTTATTTTAATATTTTTAAAACCATTTATTTGGAATAACTCTTATTAAAATAATCAGTACAACATTTTTGTATAATTATTTAATATACTTATTAGTTTCATAAAAATTAAAAAAAATCCTTTGATGAAGATAAATATCAAATATTCTATAATAATAATTTTACTCTAATTTATCATATTAAAAATACAACATGTAAATTGTTATCTTTACTAAATTATGAAAGTGACAACATTGGAAATATTAAAATAAAATATTATAAGTGTCATAATCACCATAATAAGGATCCAAATGGTCAAAAATTCAGCCAGTGGATGATTATCATTTACATATACACTAATAATATGTTTTGTGCCGGTTTTTGGGCCTTTTGATATGTATCACTGTTTCAATAAAAACTATATTATTGATTTTTCACTAAATAAATAATTTATGCATCATTAATGTATAAGATTATAAGGTAATTAAATAAACCTTAAAATTTACAAATAAATTACCATGATAATGAAAAATATTTTATCTTTCAATTGAGTATTTATAACTGAATTTATATTCTGTATAAATTTATATTAAAAATACTATATTTATTAAAGTTGAGTGAGACATATTCCACTTTCTTTTAAATAAAATAAACTAAAGGTCTTAATCACCTCCAAGTGGGTTCCAATGGATTCTATTTCGACCCAAATATTCCTTACGACAAAATATAAGCATCCAATTATATTTGTACAAGTGTTAGGGTTATTTTATGTTATTATATTTACCCTTAATTACCCGATTTACCTTTTACAATGGTAAATAAAATTTACCGTAGTTACTATTCATAAAGCCCAAAAATAAAAAGTAGATTTTTAACATAATTTGGACTCACTGATTCCAAATATAGAATCCATTTTTATAAATTCAATATAAAATAGTTTCTGAAATTAATTTAAAATTAATCCTGTTGTTAAGAAAACGTGTTTTAAAAGTTATAACATTGCAAAAGATTGAAATGTTTTTACCTATGAATTCAATGTAAAATTAATGTTAATGAAATAAATTATATTAAATGGTAAAAATATATTATATTTATACTTTAAAACAATTCAATATTATAATTTAACCATATAAATTATTGCGATGAAAAAAGTTGTTTTTATTTAAAATATAACGTGTTTTTACTATTCATCAAAATATGAAAGTTACCAGAATAATATGAAAATTTTATCCAAAGTAAATTTTAATTTCATGATTCCAAAGAAGAATTATATTTTTTCAAATTTAACTTATAAACATGTCAAAACTAGATTTAATGTTGGTGCGCCATCAAAAGGCGGCAAAACTACATTTTTTTAAAAATACTTATTTTACCCGAAAAATTTATTTCGTTCTTATACCATGTTCTAGAAAATGTGAAAGATGAATAATAATGTTATAAATTTCAAAAGATAGTTAATACTATTTATAATGGCTAGTACATAATAATGTTTTAACAATATATCATTGTTTAGTAAAACCCGATATTGGGTACTACACACGCTATCAAGGAAGGTCGTGATTGCGTGTAATGCAAGCCAAGTCAGGGTTGCATGTAGTACAAGACTTCTTTGTTGTTTTGTATAACAGAATCCATCCATATTTCATTAATACATTGAATATATATATATACATATATATATATTCACTCAATGTTGCGAGATTGAAATTGTGTGTAACATGATCCAAGAATAGTGTTATGTATACTACAAGCTAATGAGGTGTTGTGTATAGTACAAGCTAATCTTGGTGTAGTGCATAATAGAAGATCAAAAAATATATATCTCATAAAATCTTGGGTTGTTACATTATACCCCCCTTAAAATGAATTTCGTCTTCGAAATTCGTCGGGGTTATAAATCGTTTACTATACATAGAAACCCACATCGTAAAAAAGAATACTAAAACTTAATTTTAAAAACTAAAGTAAGAAATGTAACGATTACCCAAAGTAACTCATCACTGGGTTTCCATATAGGAGAACATATGTGATAATATGGATATGGAAGAAAAATCTAACCATCAAGTTCTGATGGAGAGTGGTAGAGAACATGGCTATGAAAACACCAACAATCACAAAGCCATAAATTTGTGATGATATAAGGTTGAATCTGATTCATCAGATATAAGGTCACTAGGACAACATTTTTGGTTTTCAAGATCATTTCCCTAAAGTTGATGAATTTTATTTAGAAGAAATACTTACTTGATTTTGGTACAATCTCACAGTTGTTCATGCCTTGATCAATTTCCACGTTATCTCTTAACGAAATGAAGTTGAATTTTTTATTCATGAAGTGTTAGCAGATCATGTGATAGAATGATGGGTCATTCCATCTGTTTCAAAACAAATTGTTAGAAAAAGTTATCAAACATACATAAGTCCATCTATTGTGAGTTTAATCGAATACGATTCCAAAACTAAACTTATACTTCATATATCACACCACTTAATAAAATAAAACTAGTTTCTACTAACCATGGACTTCCTGTAGGCCAGTGGTAGGTTAAAAAGGCCTGTTTCACATTGGTTGTGGGTTCGATTCCTGCAACCTTGTCTAACGTGATGGATAGTCTCCCATCCTGTAGGTTGTCCTTTTTTCTAAAAATAAATTATTATAACATTCAATCAATAATATCAAAAAAGTTCTAGCCTTAAACAATACTAACTTATGTCCAACATAATCCATTCCATTATTTAGACTTATCCAAAATACTTCTTTCCAAACTCATAGTATAAAGTGAACGACTACTAAAAATGTCATATAACAAGCAGAAGAATACCATCATTTATCCAACATATATCTTGTTGGTCACATTCCAACCATGTGAATATCTTAATCATGTATTCTATTGAAATATGAATACCCATTGAACCTTAGTGAAAACATGAATGCTCTTAGAAGTTCTCTCTTTCCACATACCAAAATCCCAAAAATTCTATATACACAAACCATGATATCACATTGTCCTTATATCATTCATGAGCTCATTAATACTATCAAACATATCATTATATCTTTATCCATTAATTATGCGTATATCATCTACTATCCAAAAAAACATGAATAACCTTTCATGGTTACCGGTACCATTCATCATATATTTTAAAAACTCAATAAAAGGAAACAGTGTAACAATCCTTAGATTTTTCTTTATTCCATAGTATCATACATTATTCTTGATAAACATACAATCATTACACTACCTTCTTAAACCACTGACAGAGCTTCATCATTTCTTCCATCTCATATATCATATGTTGTCTCTTCATCATCATCCACATGAATACTACTCATATGACCATGCTGATTCTCTTCAAGAGATTTTCCCTTAGGGAATTGGTTTTCATAATGCCCATACATTCCACATTTAAAACATCTAATCATTGTTGATGTCATAGAAATACCATTATCCTTGTACATGGTGTTAAATGAACCTTTTCCTTTTCACTTACTGTCTTTGTGTCATTCTTTTCCACACCCAAATAATCTTCTAGTTCCTTTGAGACAATCTCCCTGATGCCTCTTCCCACATGATTTACATGAGGGAAGTTGAACTTTCTTTCCTCTATGATCATCATGAAACTCCATCTTTCTCTTAATATCTGAGTCGGGAAACTTACCCAAGTTGAGATTATTGATCATATTATGAGATTGATGATTAAGAATAATAACAATATGTGGACTTCCATATCCAATTTCATTCGATTTCTCATTAATAATATCATTCCATTGTCCATCATATCCTCCATTATCGTGAATCATCTCGTTCCCAGCCATTTTCTAAAACCCAAAAAAAGTGTGAGAGGCAAAAATCATGCTAGGGAAAACAACATAGTAAAGGGGGAGTACCCCCAATATCTAACTTCTTAGGTTAAATTATAAGATTGTTACTGTAGTTCTAGGACTATATCCTATATGTATACTTATCCTTAGGGACATCCCTAGACATACCTTAGAAATATCTATAGGGATCTCACTAATTTTTTCGCATCCTATTTTCCAATGGTTGAATAAACCTTTCCTATGATACCAACTGCAGAGACCCAAACCCTGATGTACATGGACATTACATTACTTTTTTGAAATACTTGATACTTAACAAAAACAGACAAACAAGGACCGTAATAGTTTAGTGTCTTTGGAAACTCGGAACGTAATCTTCTAATCGTGGTGAAAGATCTTCACCATCTCCCATAAAGATCTTACCCTTTTGTTTTTCTTACATAAATCTATTCTTTAAATCCTGGGGAAAAGAAAACATATAAATGTTGAGCTCAAATGCTCAGTAAGGGTAAGCATAGAGAACATAAAACAATCATAATCATTTGAATTCAGAAACTTGAACATAAAATCTAAACATCAAAATCATGAGCAACGACATAAATCATGAAAGTACACAAGGAATATATCATAAAGAAACATTAGTCATGATAAACTAGCATGGTAATCAAACATGTAGTTGTGGAATACATTAAGCACATGTTAGGATTTCCATAGTAGCCAAGGAATTGCTGCCAAGACCATCTTAGTGGACAAAGTCCCATTCTGAATAGGGTTCACTCCTCATTCCAGTCCTGTAACACTGAACCAGATTAACTTAACATTCCAGCCATGTCTATCTCATGAGATATAAATATTTACCCAATCCATTGGAGGGAGATATAGGTCCCACCCATCTCATAATTAAATCATTCGTACTTGTGCCACAAAATAAACATACATCATTCATAATAACCCAATGAATAAAATGGGTTTCATAAACATCATCCCATCATCACATAATCCATATAAAAGTAATGGATTCATTGCATAATAATAAAAGTGAAAACATGTAAATCATAGAGAAATTATACTTGAAACATAGACATATAAAATAATGTCATCTTAGATGGAAAAATGGTTTTGATAAAACACTTGAAATGAATTCTTGAGGAAAATATCCTTTCTTCTTCAAAATCAATTTCTTTTCACAAAACTCCATGCAATTTTAAAAGAAAGAGATTTTTTTCGAAATAGTCATGAAATCTTTTGGAGGAATCTTCATGAAAATAAGGCTTTATAAAACTGAAAAAATCCTTTCATTCCGAATAAGTTAAAAAAACATTCTCCTCATACTTTTGTCGGAAAAGTCAAAAAGTTCATCGTATGGTAAACAAAAGAAAAATTCCTTCCATAACATAAAGTAAAAGTCAAAGAGGGGTAAAAATGACTTTAAACATACATGGAAGAATATTAAAAACTTTATGAAAAACATTTTTATGGACATGGATGAAAAATATTACCCCAGTAAATACTTACGTATAAGAAATCTCGGATAAAAATGAGATTTAAAAATTTTTCCCTTACCTTAGGTCTGATATGCTTCGTACGTATCTGAACCTCCTGTATAATGATTTAAATAATTTAATTTACTTATTAAATAATCATATTCATTGTTATTATATCATATATGGTTCACATATGACTTTATATTACCCGTTTTTTTGTAAGTTCCATGTTAAAGAAGCGTTTTGGGTAAAATCGTTTTATTTATCGTAATGTTTGGACTTGTTGTTCTTGATATTATTACTTATAACCTAATTTAATTAATTCAAGAATGTAAAACATGATTTTTATGTAACATATATTAATCATATACATATATATATATATATATATGATAGATCGATAAATGGAATGAAATACACGGTTCATGGAGACGGTAGGTTGTATGTACGCATGAACGCTGTTTTCGTTTCCTTATTGAATTGAATGGAATTAAGTAGATGACATACATATATATATACACGAATACAGTATCATTATTATGTCATATATTTCATGATTACTTATTATATATACTTTATAATCATTAATGAATGGTAAAAATGGAGAATGAATCTCATCGCGTTGTGGAGACGGTAGTCCATACGTACGCATGAGCGATGATATAATTCCCATGATCATAGAATTTTATTGAAGTGTATGTATAATATTTCAGAATCAATATCACTTTACAATAATCATATATAGTTATCTATTTTCACCATTATACCCATCCAAGTAAGGTGGTGGTCAAAAACAGATTACACCACGGCATGGAGATGGTATTCTGTACGTACGCACGCCCGATAATTTCTTTTTCCTTAGGATGGATAGATGGAGAAATAAAGTTTTTTAATACTTATAATAACATATCAGTATATGAGTTACACTTATGTTATTACTAAAAAATGAAAAAACTAAAGAAGAAGAAGTAGAAGAAGAAATAATGTTGAAAGAATCGGTAACAGACATTACCTCTTCTTTGAAGCGCCTCTTCTTAACCTCCTCTTAGGGCACTAAAGATGGTCTTTTAAGAAGTCCATAACCTATAGGATGTTTATATGGAAGTTGAGAAGAGAAATTTTCAGACGTTTGCAGAGCTTGACGGCTCAATTTGGTGTGAGGAAGAGAGGGAGGATATGACCTTTCATAAGGGAGGAGAGTGGCACCTTTGGAAATATAAGAAATATTAGTTTATATTAAATCCCAACCCCACATAAAAACATTCAAAATGACTCATATCCAATTATTAGATGACATAGGGTTGTAATCTCATCAACCAATACAATTTATACATTTTTTTATCTTTTTTTAAGCCTTATCATTTTGATTCATCCTTATTTAATCTATTTATGTTTATTTTTGGTAATAAAATTCTAAATTATAAATGGTTATAAATAATCACTTAGGAGTTGTTAATTTTCCATAATATGATACGTTATGCCATTTTAGACTATATAAATTTCAATTTATAATTTTTAAATATTTTTGTGATTTTTAAACAATTTAATAATATGTTATTTTTATAAAATAACAATAGTGTCAATTTTGACAGTATTCATTTATTTGAATTTAAATAAAATCTACACAAAGGATATATTCGAACTAAACTATTTAATAGATTCCTAACATGTAAAGGTTGTCTAGAAAATTCTTGGAGCACAATAAACAGTTCATATAATATTTATTTTAATATTTTTTAAACCATTTATTTGGTATATCTCTTAATAAACTAATTAGTACAACATTTTTGTATAATTATTTAATATACTTATTTGTTGCATAAAAATTAAAAATAAAATTATTTTGATGAAGATAAATATCAAATATGTTATATTAATAATTTTACTCGAATTTATCATCTTAAAATAACATCATGTAAATTGTTATCTTTATTAAATTATGAAAGTGACAACTTTGGAATCATTTAAAATAAAATATTATAAGTGTCATAATCGTCTTAATAAGGATCAAAATGGTCAATAATTCGTCCAGTGGATGATTAGGGTTTATATATACACTAATAATAAGTTTTTTTTAGATTTTTGGGCCTTTTGATATGTATTACTATTTCAATAAAAACTATATTATTGATTTTTCACAAAATAAATAAATTCTGCTACATTAATGTATAAGATAATAAGGTAATTAAATAAATCATAAAAATTACAAATAAATTACCATGATAAATAAAAACATTTTATCTTTCATATTAATATTTATAACAGACATTATATTCTTTATAAAGTTATATTAAAAATACTTTAATTATTAAAGTTGAGTGAGACAAAGTTCACTTTCCATTAAATAAAATAAACAAAAGGTCTAAATCACCTCCATGTGGATTCCAATGGATTCCATTTCGACCCAAATACGCCTTAGGATGAAATATAAGCATCCAATTATATTAAGACAAGTTTTAGGGTAATTTTATAATATTATATTGACCCTTAATTAACTGATTTACCTTTTACTAAGGTAAATAATATTTACCGTAGTTACTATTCATAATGCCCAAAAAAATCTTATTAACATATTTTGGACCAACCAATTCCAAATATTGAATCCATTTTTCTAAATTCAATACAAAAAAGTTTCAGAAATTAATTTAAAATTAATCTCGTTGTTAAGAAAATGTGTTTTAAAAGGTATAACATTGCAAAATATTGAAATGTTTTTACCTATTAATTCAATGTAAAATTAATGTTAATGACATACATTATATTAAATGTTAAAAAAAATATTATATTTATGCTTTAGAACCTTTAAATATTATAATTTAACTATATAAATTATTGCAATGAAAAAAGTTGTTTTTAATTAAAATATTGCGTGTTTTTACTATTCATGAAAATATGAAAGTTACAGAATATTATGAAAAATTTATCCAAAGTAATTTTTTATTTCTTGATTTCAAAGAAGAATTTTATTTTTTCAAATTTAACTTATAAACATGTAAAACCTAGATTTAAAGTGGGTGCTCCTTCAAAAGGCGGTAAAACTGCATTTTTTTGAAAAATACTTATTTTACCTAAAAAATTTATTTTGTTTTTATACCATGTTCTAGAAAATGTGTAAGATGAATAATAAATTTATAAAATTCAAAAGATAGTTAATACTATTTTTTACGGCTAGTTCATAATAATATTATAACAATATATCGTTGTTTAGTAAAACCCAGTATTGCGTACTACAAACGCTATCAAGGAAGGTCGTGATTGCGTGTAATGCAAGCCAAGTCAGGGCTGCGTGTAGTGCAAGACTTATTTGTTGTTTTTTATAACATAAGCCAACCGTATTTCATTTATACATTGAATATATATTTATATACATATATATATATTCACTCAATGTTGCGAACTTGAAATTGTGTGTAACACGATCCAAGAATAGTGTTACGTATAATACAAGTTAATGCGGTGTTGCGTATAGTACAAGATAATCTTGGTGTGGTGTATAATAGAGAATCAAATATATATATATATATATATATATATATCTCAAAAAATCCTGGGGTGTTACAATTATGGCCTAGATTCAAACTTGGATTCATCAACAAAGAGTATCGGTAGCAGGTTCCTTCCACAGAGAACGTCAGATATCGCAAACTGGTTCGTGGTGGTTAGGGTTCTTAAAATAGATCGTGAAACTTTTATCAATGCTTAAAAAACAATGATAAAGATACATTTTAACAGTGCTATGTTAATAAGAACTGATAAAATAAATCTATTTCAGTGATTTCTTTTAGTGTTGACAAATTGATATGTTTATCAACGGTAAAAAGAACTGATAAATACATATAATTCTTAAAAAATGCATTCTTTAAAAAGTATAATTATTATATATATTTATATTACATAAAATAATAATTTTTATAAAATAAAAATTTTATAATAATTTGAATATATAATAATTTATTTATAATCATATAAATATTTTTTAAAAATAATATTTATATCATTATATATATTTATATCATTATATATATTTATATAATTATATATATATATATACATGGTAAATTTATTCTATATTTAAATAAATGTATTATAATTTTGTAATTATTTTTTTTATAATTATATGCATAATTTCAAATAAATATTATTATTTTATTTATAATTATAAATGTATAAAAAATATTAAAGATAAGTTTATAAATATATTTATTTATGAATATTTTTTAGAAATTTATTTTTAACATTATTATTGAATATTTAATCTTATGATCAATCATACCAAAAATGACTATAATTGATTATTTAAAAATGAGTACAATATATTGAAATGATGGATAATTTGGATTAATATAAATCATTAAAAATGGTTATATATTGAAATAAATAGGAATACATATTGAAAATATTAAAACATCATTAATATATATATATAATAAATAACATAAATCGATTAAATTCTAAAAAACTATTTGTGTGTGTACATATGTATATAACAATGCATTAATTACGTACATGTGAAATAAATATAATACATTTGATCTATGTTATAAAATGAAAAATCCAACGAAATTAAATTATGTCCATTACTTGATGGAATTAGTCAGTATTATTAATTCTTATTAATATTTAATTAGAAATCATTACTCACTAAATAAATTTCTATTTAATGTGAAGCATAAATAATACTTTCTATTATATAAACCATAATTATACATTAATATATAAATTTATTTATATATTATATACTATTTTTTTAAATTACCAATAATTATATAATTAATAAAATGTTTAATATTTTTCTCAACTTACTTATTTTTAGTTTAAATTTGTTTACTTTTCATTTTTTAAATCTATATATTTAATACATAATATTTATTACTATTTATATTATATATATATATATTATAATAAATTTATTTTTTTTCAATAATTATTTAAATAATAAGATTTGTTTTATTTTTTAATAAAAACGTTTTTATTTTTTATTTGTTTAATTATTTAATTTTATTTATTTGGACATTTTTCAACACTGAAAAAAATGGTAATGGATTCGTTTATTAACATTAAAAATAAATTATTGATAAAGGGAAACCATTATCAGTGCTTAAAATAAAGCACTGATAAAGGGTACCATATTTCCATGCTAATAATAAACAAAAAATAATTGGAAACTTTATCAGCACTAAAAAAGTGATGATTAAGGGTTAAATTTATAAGCACTTTTTTTAGCGTTGATAAATTCCAGTGCTGTTAAATAACTATTTTATAGTATTGTAGTCCTAAAAAAGAATCATTTCAAGATTATCATTCAAGTAAATTGATGGTAGTATAGCCATTTCGATTCCAATAAATGTTGTTTTTTATTATTTAGTCATTAACCAGAAATGTTCTGTTCTTCTCCCCAACTAACTCTGTAGCCCCATTGATAACCACTATTAGAATGTTGAAGGTTCTAGACAATATAGTTTTATTTTTTCATAGAAAAACATCAAACTTGAAATAAATAGAAAAACCACTTGACTAATTTTGGAGTACCTATTCAGAATTATATTTCCAGGGAAGTATTTTTTTATCTCCTTGAAAATTTCATAATTTTCATATGACTCTCTGTTAATTTTCTCCACCTCTCTCAAATCTAATAACCATCTTTCACAAACAGATTGGAAAGCTATGTTCAATTATTTATCTACCTAGTATGAATTTTTAGGTAACTAGATAAGTAGACGACATGTTTTCCAAAGGGAATTAAATAAGGTGATAACCCTATATGGGTATTTCAAGTAGTAATGTATTCTCACATTAATTTATCCATCTTAACTATCCAATATTTTCTATAAATTAATAATTTATAATCCAGAAGTTTTTTAAGGTCCCTGTTAGATACCCCAACTTGTCCACTAGTATATGAGTGATATATATTACCGGTTCTATGAGTAAACTAATACTTATCTATTAATCCATTGAACATGTAATTGTTGAAATGTGTTCCATTATATGTGTTCAATACTTTGGAATATCTAAACATAGAAATGATATTATTCTTGACAAATTTAATCCTTCTAACAGTATTTTTTTAGAAGTTATATGTCCTCAACCCACTAAGACTCATAGTGTACAACCACATGGATGTAATCATTCCCATTAGAAGATTGGAATGGTCTCATAATTTCTAATCATAACACATCAAATACTACTGCAACAATAATCTCCTTTTTTGAAATCTCATAATTCATTCTTAAGTTTATCATCCTTTGAAACATTACATAGCCTATCACAAGAATCCAATAAAATTTGAATATATTATTCTAGTAGAAACTATAATGTAATAATTCCTAGGAAGTTCTCACTTTTCCATGGTCTCCATACCAAGATGAAGTGTGGAATACCTCTGGAATTAGAATCATTTCCTCCTCAGCCATACATGTTATCAATATTACATTATCATGCCTTCTAAAAATAAATGCATCATCCCAAAAGTAGTACTTAAAATCACAAATTAATTTCATTATTTGGTTCTAGGAAAAGTCATTGGGAGGGAATCCTACAATATGAAATTTATCATAGTACACAATATAGGTAGACTAATAGAATGATGCAGTTAACAAATTTTAATAAATAAATAATGTATTGATCCCTCTTGTTTTTTTTTGAGAAGTCGGAATCCTTGAAAAATGTTATACACCCAAATTTCCATAACTTTTTTTATACATGATTTTAAAATCAAACCCTTGTAACTGCGTGGTCCATCTCATAATCCTTCCTTTTCACTCATTATTAGACAAAACATACCTGAGAGGATAATGGTGTGTGGATATTATAGACTTAATCACCACATGATATCACGTAAATTTATCCATGAAAATCACATAAGTGGCCAAATACCGTTCATTAGTAGTGTAATTCAATTATTAATCATCTATAAACTGTCCAGCTTAGTAAATTACACATATCCTTTTCCCTTTCCCTTTCTCAAACACTTCTCCCCCAACTACATCACTAGTATCTCACATAACATCAAACGGTATCTTCTAGTATGGAGAATTGGTAATGAGTGATGATGTCAATTATTACATAAGTAGATTTGAATATAAGATGGTTTACGAAAACATAATGGGAGATTCTTTGACAAGAATCGAGCATAATGGCTAGATTATTTTTGAAATTTACTTGATAAATATCTTTTAGAAACTAGTACAGACTATAACTTTTATAATTACATTTAAATTTATAGGATGTGGAAGAATTTTTATTACATCAATTCTCACATTATCCCCTTAACTACCCATCCTATAAACAGTATTTCCTACGAAAACACACTTATTAACCATGAACTAACACTTTTAACAGTTTAAAATAAGACTAATCTCTTTAAATATTCCCAATATAGTTTCTATATTTTAAAAAATCTCTCAAATTTGTATCCAACAATAGTAAAATCATCAATAACACCCTCACTTATCATTTCAACCATATCTAAGAAAATGGTCATCATATATCTCTACAAAGTGGAAATATCACCAAAAAACAAAAAATAAATTCTCTTATAGTAATATGTCCCAAATAAATATATAAAATATGACATTATTGATCCTCTAAAACTATCTCAAATTGGTTATGACCAGATTAGCTCTCTAGTAATCAAAATATTTCACTTCCATCCATACTCCTTAATAATTGGTCAAGAAATGGAATTTTTAAATGGACTTTAAATGTAGTATCATTAATTTTATATAATACATATAGAAAACATACTTATAAATAGTTATGGTTTTAATTGCCACATTTTTATCATTGGTTTCTACAGTCACTCCACTGATTTTGGGAGCCACTTGCATATGAAAAACCCATATTCCTTTTTAAATGGGAAAAATTATTCAAGAATCTTGAAAAACTGGATTCCTCCCCAACCACTTAATCCATGTTGGGGTAACGTATTATGTTATCCTTAGCTCTAATTTTATTGTCAAATTTTATGGCAATTTTATGAATATAGTATAAATTACTTATTCCTTTTAATTTAGCTATAGACCAAATGATGATAGATCTGAACTTTATAACGAAATGAAACAAACACTATTCATGAATTCCTTGTAATTTGGAAGAGATAATGATGGGTAATGAATAAAATATAACCTATAAAATTTTATTAAAATGATCATGGATGTTTATGAGGTACAGATCAAGTAAATTTTAACTTGATGGAAGACTCATGTGTCTAAGAAGAGCATATTCCTCAAGCTAGTTCTTAAATCAGGAACTATATAAAGAATATTCAACATCACTGATGTCTCCATATATCTATTCATTCTATTTTGAAAATATGTTGGGATCAAGGAATTTTATAAACTAAAATCATCGAGGTTATCTAAGAAATCTCCCAAAAACACATCTATAGGTCCATCATCCATACTATAGAAGATTCTCAAAAGTTGTTTCATGAGGGTTTTCTCTTTTATTAATTTCATATATTATCCTAAAAGAACTCCACTCATTCATCAATGGGTTCCTTGGCTTCAAAAGGAACATATATATGACTTATTTGACTTTGGGTGGGTCCATTAGTTTATTTTAAAAAAGTGAATTAATTTTTTATCAAAGATTGAAAATAAAATTTCGCTATGACACATCATCAAAAAATCTTTATATGGAATGGGAATACATACCAAGGACGGTGGGAACCACCTTTTGACACTCAACATACAATTTCTAAAAATAACTACAAATGTACAATACCCATACCCACCACTAACATTTTATTAATTCTCTACATTGGGAGAGTAATGGATAAGTCAACTAACTACAGGATAAAAAATATAGGTCTTGATACTCCTAATCCCACGGTTTAAAAAAGTGACATTAGAAACATATTAATACTAGAACCAAGAACACATAAAAATTTCCACATAGAATCTCATAATGTTAAATTTCTGGAAAGACATAATGGATCCTAATGTCTAGGTGGTATCCTATTATGTAAGACAACACTACACTTCTATGGGCGATTTATATTGAAAAGTAATCCAATGTTTTGTTATTTAAATTATTTATTTCCATAATTTAAGATAATATAGGCTCTAAATTAATTATTTTATAAAATTTCTAGTTATTTAATGTTTTTTATGATGTTATAGAAATTTGATATGTTTAGATTCATGATTGTTCGTATTAATTCTTTTAGGTAATTTATTAGTTAGCAGAAATTTCTTCACAATTGTAAAATTTTCATTAGTTCCTTCTTCATGTTTATTTTTCAAATTATTTATTTATTTATTTATTTCTTGGGGATTTAAACTTGAATAACTTGTTTCAAAAAAAATTCGTTGTACTATCTAAATTTATAGATTCTATGATTTATTCATTCCATATTCAAGTTTCATATATATTTTTTTGATGATGTATAAGAATATTTTTTTCATCCTAGGTATTTGAGACACCACATCAGGTTTTTATAGAAATTAGATTCTCTATATGACTAGTTTTAATGGAATTTTATACCTTTTGTTTTTCTATTTTTGATAAATATACATCCATTTGATAGATTTGAATTTGTAAATTGTTCATTTTTTAAACTATACCATTTGATTATAGATAATTCTTTTTTTCTTCTAGGGAATCCATTTTCATCAACAACTAATGCACAATTTCTATTACATTTCATTGTTAATTATAAAAATCATCTTTATGTAGGTTTTGGAACTAATTCCTAGGATTTTGATGAAATCTAGTGGGAGTAGTAGGTATAAGCACCCAATGCTCCCTCTATGAAAGAATTGTACGATTCTTATAGATATTATTATATGTGTTTGAAAATGGGTCATCCCTAGGATGCATTTCAAGTCCATATCCCACAAGAATAACATATTTAGGTGACTGGGTAGGAAAATAAAAATTTATACAATAAGTGTTTTAATGAATAAAACCCCCTAAAGGGTGATATTTCACCGGATGTGTGGTTTTTCAATCTCATTATAATAAATAACAACATATACTTCACCTTTTGGAAGTGAGTTATTTTATTTTAAAAACTACATTTTTCTAGAAAACATATACATGAAATTTAATGCCAATGTGTTAAAAATTTATTTTAATTCCTCTTTTTTATTTTCAATATCATTCCAAATATATAAATGATCAACCATTGTTTGATAATATGGGGTGATTCTATTATAAAATATTTCTATAAGAGACTATGGAATTTCTTAGTGATATGAAAACCGAATTAGTAATAATTAGATATAGTCCAATCTTCATGGAATAATTTACCCTCATCTTGAATGAATCCTATGAATTTTTTCCTAATTTTAGTGGTCATCCTTATATGGTATAATTTCATGAAAAAAAAATCAATGAATTCATCATAAGTATCAAAGTAATCCTCTTATATTTTTTGAATCCATATTTTCAAATTTTCATTAAGGAAAAATGGAAAGACTCTAAATTTTACCACTTCCTCACTGTGTTGTCTCAGTGGTAGTTGTTGAACTATAGAGTAAAAATCCATAATGAATTCAAAAGATTCTTCATTGGGAATTCTATTCAATGAAAATAGTACGTAAAAAATTTATTATTTTATCTTATTTTTTGTAGAGAAATGTATAAACCTAATACTTTATGGGTTGGTTTAAACCCTGGGAAATTGAAATTATCAACGAATAAGCCTCTCTATCAGTTCATTTTTAGGTTGTGGTGGATTCCTATTTCCAATTTCATAAATAAAATTTCACTTATGATCTTCTTTTTTAATTTATTTTTTAATTATTCTAAAACATAAATACATATTGACTTTAGAAATAACGTATATAAGTTTACACTAGATGTCTTATTTTTCATGCACAATAGATTCATGATATATATATGTATATATATATATATATGTTTTTAATTTTTTAAGAGCCCTGAGTTTTTTTCTTCTACTTGATTTCATGTGCCTCCCCCTAAAATGTTTAGAAAATTTAACTAGAATACTTCAATAATCTTAGAAAATTTTTTATTTTAAATCTAACTTAGAATAGGTTAAGTTGGTTAGTAGGGTATTGTATCCACAAAGAAGGTGTTGAATGTGTCTGAGCCCTAATGTAAAATCCTCATAAAACATAAAAAAGGTACCATACAAAAAACTGAGATGTATTAGTATTAACAATTCAAGTGTATAGATTAGTAACTATACAGGAGAACATATTGTTTGAGGGATATATCATAGATTGAGATCAAATAAATTATTGACAATATAGAGGAATTTGATTCACTATTATTATAATTTTTTCACTTAATCATATAGAAAAGTCATTATAACTTATTGAAAATTTTCTAACCAACTTATAGACACATAATCCATTGATCTGATGAATCCTATAGTTTATCAATTGTAAAAATCACTAGACCACAATACAATAAGTTAATTTTCACTAAGTTAAAGTTATCATTAAACTAAATTAGTTACTATAAGGAATTATTTTTATGAATTATACCTATTTTTTATATAATTATATAATGTTCAATAGTCATTTACTCTCGTGGTTTTTAATGATGAACAACTAATGTATAATGGATTGAGAAACATCATTACAATTATTTTCCATAAGTTAAAATTGGTTACCATTATGATATAATTATCCAATAGAAGATTATCTAATTATCATGCACATATCACTAAACAAATACATCATATCAGTTTATTCAATATAAATTAATGAAAGAATAGAAGATAAGAGGGATGATGAATCTACTCTCCCAAAGTGCTATTGTTCTAGATTAAACTATCTTCTTTCTGCCTTGATCTTTCCAGATTTCTTTAAGTCAACTACTCACCCCATTTAATCATACCTCTTTTTTTCATTTGGTTTAAATATTATTAAAAACCATTTTTATTGAAAATTCAACATCAATATCACTGTTACAAAAATGGATGTTATCTCTCGAGCATTATTGTGGAAATTTCACTCTATATTATTCCCCTCACATGTGAGATTAATTAAAAGATCCCAAATGAACATGATATTTCATACATGTGGAAGTATTCATAATATTATCTTCATACAAGCTTTATCTCAATGTTAGTATCATGGACAAATCACCATATTTTTTCGATATCCTCGATCTCATCTAGAAATCCACATAATATTTCACCTCATCTCCCAGTTTTGAACACCCATTTCTATCTTGTTATTATAATATTAGAATTTTATGATTCTCATTTCAATTTAACCAACACATCACCTGTATATACTATGTTATCATTCTGAAGCTCCATTATTATCTTGAAATAGATTTTACATTGTTTGGGGAAAATAATTGAAAAGTTCTTAATCACCCATAAATGAAATCGCAACTTTAGTACTAGGCTCCTCAAAGACCCAAGATCAAGAACCAATGGACAAAAAAACAAATATCTCAAATAAAATTATGAAGTTCCAAATTAAAATCACCATCTTAATGAATGAATAACTGATAATATCTCAAGCTTTAGTCAAACTAGGGGTATTTTATTTGGCAGTTCACGGTGGAGAACAAATTTTCAACCCTACCGTGATCTTTAATCAGTTCTATTTGAACATCCATGTAACTAACTAGAATCATCATGTAAATTTTCATTCATTCATACAATCATGATCATCTTAAGATTTTATGTGTTTAGACTTAGTGACCTCGCATGGGCTTACATGGTACTTCAACAAATTCGAGCTCATGGCATTAGATAGATGAAATTTGTACTATATTAATTAAACTTATTTTGTGTCTGAGATACCTGATCAGTATCATAATATTTTTGTAGCTCTCCATCAAGATTCCATATCCCTTTCTCCCAGTCCCAAGATCATTCTAAAATCATGAACAAAGTCAGAACTCAACGTCTATTCCTCCCTTAAAAAAACTCAGAACATATTTCTAAAAAAGATTTATTAGTGAATTATATAGTATTTAATTTGACTATGAACATCTCTATAAGTTACAAAAATCAAGGAAAAATGGTCTGATTCATTGTGGCCTCTGGATAGGTTAATAGACCCTTCTTTTATAATATTCACCCTGAAATAGTATGATATCTATTCCCAAGAATAATATGTTTAATTCATATTTTTTTAATCAAATATAAGGAGTGGCATGTCATAATGAACGATCTTGTTATGGTGTCTGGGCACAATTGGCCGCGACTCGCATTTTGGTAGGTTAAAAACTTGAGATAGTTATTTTTTAATGGAATGATCAGTCATCATCATTGTAGGTTTGAGAATAACTTTATGGATAATTGGAAAACATGGTAGGTATTGATTAGTATTGTGGTAGAATTTATAATTTTCAAAATTTAAACATGTTTATTTGAATTTTGTTTTTACGATCCCATATTCCACTCCTCTTATGGTTTCTTGGATCCATTAATATAGTAAGTTGTATAATGAATTTTTAGTGTGTTCGAATGGTGGATCATCCATGATCAGTTGGAAACTATTTATTTATTATAGGTCAAAGACATAATAATTGAACCTTCCACATGAACCAAACCCATGACTAGTAAACCAACTGAAATTCATTATCACATGTTGCACACCTCAACACATTGAAATAAAAATTATAGAGTAAAACAAATTAGGTTGTAAAAAAATAATGAATCGATTTTCCATAATTTAAGGTGAGACTATAAATATTAATCTAAAAATATGATATTTTAAAAAATATTAGGATGAAATGAAATAAATAATTAAAAATTTTAAACATATTTCAATATATTATGAAAATAAATTTTAATTTATTGTTTCATTAAATAGAATAGAAAATGATGAAAAATTATATGAGACTATAACTAAAGAAAATTTTAAAAACTATCCTCTGAAAACATATATTTTAACCAAAATATTCAATAAATTTTATATTAAACATGAAATAAAAATATATAATTTGAAATTAGTTTCTTATTATGCTAACAAAAAGACACTTAAAAGTCAAAAATAGAGGTCAAAATTTTTATTAAAATAATTTTTCATTATAATACACTCTTAAAAAAGTTGAAATTCCATTAAAATATCAAAAATGAGGGTATGATGACTTAAAACGTACTTTAGGGACTTATGGTCCTATTTTTATTAATAAAAATGGGCTCTGAGCCCCCTAAGTAACCAATATAATATATCTTCTGAAAATTATTTATTTTAATATTCATTGAGTCTAAACGGATAACATATAATTCTATATAGCTATATGAAGGTAAATTCATATATTTTAACTTTTATTTGTACATAATTAATATTAAGTATTAATTATTCTCAAATTTTAATTAAATATTATTTTTATAATGTTTTTTAATAATTGATTTGATAGGCCAAGAATAATAAATAGACCCCCCTAATTATAATTTACAATCATTGAATGGGGTTGAAAATTTTTAATATTTTCTTAGAGAACTAGGTACATTATAGAAATGTTTTTTTAAAACCACTTTTTCAGGGAAAAACTGTACCAATGTTTTCTTGAATACCATTGTTATGGGTCTATTGGTATAATACATATTTATAGTAGTGACTGTCATGAAATAATTCAAGATAAATAATTTTATTATATAAGTTTGGACTCGTATAGTTATCAGGAAACATGGTGGTAATGATGTTTTAATGAATGATTGAAAATGAATCCCAATATTTTATATTATTCCTTTTAATTCATGATTTTTTTATAATAAATAATTTTTTCTAATATAATATTTAAAAATAATAATATAATTGTATGGGAAGTTAAGAGTTATCATTACTAAATTTACACTAATTATATTTAAATATCTTATTGATTCTAACATGATGAATCATTAATGATATGGGAAGTGAAGCATAATCATGGTGGGATATTATATAATTAGATACATATGGTATTTAGTAAATTTAATTTGGTATTTTTTTGGATAAAATACCCACTGATGATAAATTATTATCATAATTGAATTACTCATCTTTAATAGGTTTGTAAAATAGTATAATGTATAATTTATTATTATATTAAATATTAGTTTTAAAGTGAGATGATTCTATAAGGGATATCTTGTAACAATTCAAATTTATGATGGATTTTTTTTTTGATTTGGGGAAATATATTTATTGGTAATTTACCCTGAATATTAGTGTAGTGTTCAAGAAATATTTGTGATTTATATTTTGAATGTTCTCATGGTTCCAGTCTACTCTTTTTGGGTGTTATAAAATGGTATGGACCTACCCGATCGTGTTATTTTCACATAGATAATTCATTTATCTTCATATATAGAAATATGGGCCTTGATACATTGTTAATTATTTTATATAATAGTTAAGGGTTGAAGAGTGAATATATTAAAACACCTCAACTATAGCTTCTATAGTATAGTGGAATTGAATTGAATAAATATCTCTTGGTTTTCAATGAATCCTATAATTACCAAATCTAGTGGTATTTAATTTATATTGAGAGTTGGAATAGATGAAATTAAGGTGAGATTAATGGTCATGGACTATTAGGTTGATTAAATTGTAGAAAAATTATATTGTTTTTTTAAATTGAATGTCAATGATGATGGTGTGATATCATTTACTATTAATTTGTTTTTTGCAAGGTAATGGAAAACAAATTGTCTTTTATTTCATGATTAAAGCCTATTAAGAACATAGAGTAATTTTAAAATGTTGGATGTGGTTTCTGAAGGGATGAAAAATCATGTTGATTTGAGGTTTTTAAGAATATTTTTGGATAAAATTCATGTATATGATTAAAATATAGGTAAATATTATTTCATTAATGAGTGATAAGACACTAAAAGAAGGGATTTATTGGAAGGAAATTGGTAGTGGAGAAAAAATTAAAATGAATCTATATAATTATTTTGATAACCAACAATAACTGATATTGAGATATTTTATAACATTTAATTGCATAAATGATATAATTAAAAAGTGGAAACCTCATTTTTAAATCAATATCTATTAAATTTTGTAATTTACCAACCCATTATACCATTGAACCAATAGTTGGACCACTACATCCAATGGCCTCAAGTATTTCTCCACGTATGATAGAGTGTTCCACAAGTGGCGAGGGTCTCAAGAGGCGATATTGGGAGGCAATACCCTCATACCAATGTTTTGAAATAGTATAATTGAATAAATAATAACAGAAAATAGTGAAATCAATAAATAGAAATGATAAAGTAGAGAAAGATAGATTTTATATAATTGAACCATACTAGCCAATGCCAGTCCGTACAGTGCATGGATGATGGATTATACATAATTGAAATCTATAAATAGTAGAATTATTTATGATACATTACAAAAAAAGAATGTATATAAAATATCTAGGGGTGATCTCCATCAATATCCCAATATCCATCTTGGTCCTTTTCTCCTAACACCTTAGAATAAAAAATACAACAAATAACATAGCTCCTAAAAATATGAGGTATATTCGGGTACCAAGGGTACCTGAGTAGGGTTTGAGATAAAATCTCAATAGGACAACACCCATGGTGTCTAGCCTGATCCAGTGTAATAAAATTTTTTTAGTGTGTATGTATAGTGGAATAACAACAAAACTGAAAGAATAAATAAACACCCATCGAGGTTCCTAGTGGACACCTGGTGGCAAAACATGCTTCAACACATAGATGGTATATCTGATTTGGTTTACTATATAAATATATATATATATATATATATATTTGAAATATATATATGTGTTTGTGTGTGTGTCTGTGTTTGGGTGGATCAGGATGTACCATCACCATCCAATTCCAGGGAGCTCTCATGGTATACCCATAACCCAAGTCCAAGAGCCCTCATAGTCTACTGGCCTACACACATTTTATTTATAATGGGGTGGATCGGGATGTACCACCGCCATCCAATTCCTAGGGAGATCTCATAGTCTACCCCCATAAGAATGCAATGATTCCTTTCCATCTCTTGGAATTCTCATATTAAATATATTTTTGGGTGGATCGAGATATACCACTATCATCCAATTCTAGGGGAACCCTCGTAGTCTTCCAATCACCCAGGTCCAAGAGCCCTCATCGTCTCTTTACTTTCATGCAGTAAATATATTTTTATGTGGATCAGAATGTTCCACTCCTATCCAATTATATGGGAGTTGTCATGATCTACCCCTAATCCATTTCCCAGATCCCTCTCCATCTCGTTTAATTCTCACATCCAATATATTTTGGGGTGGATTCGGACGTACCATTGCCATGAAAATTCTAGGGGAGCTCTCACGGTTATCCCCTAACCCAAGTCAAAGTGCCCTCATAGTATCTTAGAATTCCCTTGACTATATGGAGTAATCATTCAAAACATATAATGAATGATCCATTTACCAATAATTCATCCCAATAACCCATTTCATTAACATATAAGCAGTCATGTTCACATTTGAACTTATGTGAACGCATCTTAAGAAGTTCAATAAAAAATTTCACAATGGTTTGATGACGTTAAGTTAAAATACACAATTAAAGGTCCTCCCATGCATCTCATTAGCCATATTAAAATCCAATTAATAAAAAGAAAGGATTTAATAATGTCTAAACCATTAATTTAAGGTATACCATTTGGTTTGGGCCATCCTACTCATAGTCGTTTCACTCAATTTTCCGAAACATTAAAAATTTATTTATGGTATAACTGTCACGGTCAATACATTCAAAGGATGAATCTATCTCATTTAATACATCCTATACAATCCCATTTACCTTAACCAATTTATATCATTCAATAAGACATGGAAACTACATTTCAAAGGCTCATGTGTAAAGGAGTAGTGTCGTGGAAAAAAGCATACAACCACTTGGGAAATTTCAACTACAAGGGTCAAAGAACTTAACATCCCATTTATAAATTATGATCTAAATCATAAATAGAACACCACAGAAAAAATGGGGGAAGTAATGAAGCCTAATAAATAAATTTTTACATGATGGCTGTGCACCTCAGTTGGTGGGGGGTTTTTATAAAATCATGAGTTCATATCATGCTATCACACATCATATTTATATTTTAATTAAATTTACCAATGAAAAAATTTAATATAAACACACATAAGTAACTAAAAATTATGGACGGTGTGATAATAAATCAATTAATTAAATAATAAAATTAGAGGCTGAGGAAAGAGATCCTCCCTTTGGGAGGAGCAAAGCCGAACATTTCAGTTTTTGTAAAAACCAGTGGCGACCACTTGAAACTGCCCCTCACTCGCACGTACATACCTTTATATATATATATATCCATTAACCCAATATATTTATTCCCCATTCTGTGAGGGAATACATACAAAGAGGGGATATGTATTTATATATACATTCATAAATAAGTATATGAGTGCACTCCTTAAAATTGATCAAAATGCACTACAAAAAATAGAGACTCAAAACTACCAATAGACCGTAAATTAAATATGAAGAAAACAAACAATGGGTTTAAAACTTACTCCAAATCGATGATGGAAATCCTAATGAACCCAAACTTCTTCTCTAACAACGACGGTTGATGGAACCCACTCAAATAAGACCCTATAGTACTTCCCCACAACCTAACATCAGAAGAAACAATGAAAATCTGATTAACACCAACCTAGGGTTTATGATGAGCTACAACGAGCGATGGGGAGGCTTAAATTAAAAAATGAAAAGGATAATAAGGAGGTTAAATTCCATTCCTTGAATATCTGAAGAATAATTGTGATGAAATGGATAGAAATCGGTGGTAAAAGTAGGAAATGTGGGATTGTTTCATGTTGCACTACCAAGGGGAACCCTAGGGGGGAGATGCATCAAGAAAATAAGATGTGGGGGGGTGGGGGTTATGTTTTATGTTTCCATTTTATTTTATTTTATTTTATTTTATTTCCATAAAATAGAGTATAATACATGGTTTTACCTGAATGGTTTTCCAAACTATGTGCATTCCTTGTCATGAATAGTGAGAGGATACTACCTAAAAAGCACACCATACAAGGTAGGTGCACGATTTGGAAATCTGGGTGCATCCCATGGGCACCACCACTTCCCCCTCTGAACAAGGCCACACAATTTCCTATAGTGGGCTTCATGGTTTTTGAAAATTGTGTGCCCTATGCAGCCATTCAGAACTATCATTTTCCTAGTCGGTCGCTCCTAAAACTACACAAGACACATGAAAAAATTCGTGGGCCTTTACCCAAGTACTAAAAAGTCACATTGAAAGGTAAAAACTTGTAAAATGATTTTCTGATGCTCAGTTTTATATACAACATATTTAATAAAAACAAAAAGTTCAAATTCCTTTTCTTTTTCTTGTACGGTTCAAAACACAAGATGATACAGCCTTACCACCTTAGAACTTCATATCCCTGAGAAGCCTTTTTAGAATAATTTATATATCACATAATCTACAAGGTTCATGAAGGATTATTAAAATGGTCATGTTTCATTTCAAAATTCCAAACACATCACCAAGAATTTATTAAGAGAACGGCACTTAATCCATAAAGAATCGAGCTAATGATCATTTTCTTACTGAAACATTGAGACGAATCATACATGATCCCATTACCCAAAGACATAATCCCATCATTGAATCATTATAAATGCGGCTAATGTTACTTCCTATCATAGGATTTTATGTTAATTGGCCAAAACCAAACAACGGTTCAACCCACTATAAGAATTTCATTATAAGCATTGCTCTAAGAATTATAATGGTGCTTCTCATGTGATTTACTAAATGGTTAAAACCATTGATTAACCATTGAAGTCAAATCCCAAGTTGATCCATCTTTTCATGAAAATCCCCAACTGATACACACTGCACTTTTATTCACCTGAAGACATGCCTTAAGATTGCATTTCACATATTATAAACATTGTACAAAAAATCAATGGATTGAGTGACTCCAGCTAACCACATCAAAAAAATGCTCAACATAGATGGTTGACACATTTCAATCAAAAATGTGATGTCTTCTCCCAAGGTATCTCACATTTACCATGAGGACGTCCACCAATGATCATGACCAAACTCCTGTGACATTCCTGACCAAACCATGAAGGAAACCACACATCCAACGTGAAACACTGAAAGAGTTTACCCAAAAAATTTCATCATATTTATAAATATTTAGTGTGGCATAAGTCCTAGACATTCTTAACGTATGTAGGAATCCGTCAAGATAGGGGAAATTCTCTTTATTAATCAAAATACACGAAGTGGATTGAAATGGTTGCAGTCAATTTACACAATTACTAGATAGAAGAAAGGTTGAACCACAACTAGTTGACATTATTTGTTAGCAGATATGCTTCACCAAACAAAACATCATCATTAACTGATCATAAGACTTCTCCACCTGAGGCACAATGTGATAATTCAAGATTTAACCACTGAATTCCATCTGATACTAACAATGTTTTTGAAGGGTTGTGTATACATCCAACCACATCGACGATGTAATGCCAAAAAAGCACATACATTTTCAAAATGGAAGGGCAGAATAGATTTATCCCAGGGTTGTATTTCCACATAAACCCATTAACATTGAAGATGACATACAAATTATTCCATTAGCAAGAAGGAAGAAAAGGTCAACTGACCTACGATGCTACCGACCATGCCTAAGGCATGTTTAACCATCTCAAACCGTGCATTTCCCATACTCAATACCAAAAAATACCTAATAAAAACCTTATCTACCCATCCAAACAAGGGTGTCATTTAGAAAAATTAAAGTCGTAACAGGTTCAAAAAAACATGAATAGTACAAAAAATTAAAATGTCATGCATTAGTAAGGAATTTAAACCCAAAGGGTTCTATATATCATGGGATGGTCCCTTATGAAAAAACAAGATCCAAACATGCCTCTAGGTATTGTCAATAAAATCTACTAGCTCAAGATCATGTCTTCTAAGAGACTATCATCTAAGACATTGGTAAAAAGAAAATGGGTCCTTAAAGAAAACACTACCGCTTCCATTTCATGGCATTCAATGAGATGTTTAATCATACCCATACACAAGGGTTTAATATCAAATACACAACCTAGGGTTCTTTTTCCAAGACCTTCACATTTAACATCATTACACATTACACATTTGAATATTATTAAAAAAACCTCAAGTACCCATTAAAAAACAGTACGTAACTTGATTGATCTCAAAAGTAAAAGAAAAAATAAACAACTCTAAAAAAAATTCCTATTTAAACATTTAAAATTTCATTGAAATTGAGTTATAATTTGTAAATTGTCAAAAATTTATCTTTCTAATTTATAAGGGCTTCAACAAGGGTCCCTCTAAGTCAACCTGTCTTCTCTAGAAAGAAACCCAATATCATTTTCTCAAATATGAATTTTTGTAAAAACCCAAAAAGGTCATCCCACAATACATTCCTCTAACGGACCTACGTGGATCCTGTTTATCCCTTAGTAGTTAAACCTTTGATTCAAGATCAAAATTAAACAACAATTTGCAGTTAGAGCCAATTCACAGAACATCAAGAGACTACATTTAACACATGATACCATTTCCCAATTCATGAAGTGGTCATACACATCATGGATTAAAAATTGGATCCCATTAACAGATATAAATCTCATTCCGGAATAGAACGTGCTTATATATATATAATGGCACAGTCTATTGGGTGACCACAAACCAATTCATAAAGTTATCATACACTTTACCAGTTGACATTTGGCTTCCATTTAATTAAAAAAATCCAATTAGAAATTTAATGTTAACCAACCTTCTCTTTTATTCAATGGCTAGAGTATACGAGTTACCTTATCCCTATTATAAGTTGCCCATACACCTTAAAATTGAAAATTATCTATCGTTATAATCACAAACAGTTTACATATATCAAATTAGTACAATAATGATATCACAATCAATAAACAATGAATCATGGAAAACAATCAATGAGAAAATCTACACTAACTAGAAAACACACTTAAGGATTACATTAGAAGGTACTAAATCAGAATGATACAAGGATAATTAACATGAAATATATCAACATGCTACTAAAAAAAGGTGTGGCATATCACTCAAAGAACACCATCCAAATTTAATATGGAACTTACTAATGAAACTACATGTCATGGAATATTCATGAAATGTTAATCGCTATGTGCCTATAAAGATGTATGCAATGAAATTTCCTTACCATATCAATCTACATGAAAATTTAAAAAATTATTAAATCAAATCTAGTGGAAAATATGCTCGTTAGTCAAGGTGAATTCAAATTAAATATTACAACAGATAGCATGAACAAAAGTCCCAGTCATGGTCACTTGGTCATTCCCCGTACATAGGGTGATCAGTCCAAAGCATGGATATTAACCATACACTAACACATTCCTAGTATACTGTCTAAAAACCACAAATAGTAAGACACATGAAAAAAATAATGTCTAATACCACTTATTAACATCAGGAACTATCTTACCATTGAACCAATAACCGGACCGGTGGGTCACATTGCCTGAAGGTTGTCTCCCCTTACTCCAGAGGCTTCTAACATGCAATGAGTGTTTCATGAGGTTATATTGGGGAGACTATACTATCATATAAAAGTTACCGAACAATATAATAGAATAAATAATAATTGAAAATACCAGATTTATTAAATAACAATGATAAGTTAGTGGAAGATAGATTTTATATAATCGAAAAAAGTGGCCAACACTAGTCCATACAATAGATGGATGATGTATGACACATAAGACAAAGTAGTAAAAAATATTATGCTTTAAAATTCGTTACAAAAATAAAGGAATGACATCAAATACCTATGAGTAATCCCCATGAGCACCACAATCTACATATTTATTCTTTTCTCCTAACTCCCAGGTACAATCTATTCAAATAAAAACCTAGATCTTAAAATTATATGGCCTACTCAGGTTCCAAGGGTACCAGAGTAGGGTGTGAGATAAAATCCTAGCAGGCCGACACTAATGGTTTCTAGCCTGATCGAGTGTAAAAAAAAATTGACATTTTGATGGTATAACTATTTCTGACGCTTTCGTCGGGGCATGCACATCCGTCCTCTAGGGTGCAGAAGGCACGACTTTTTTTGCCCCGCATTCCCACTTTTCAAAGGTGGGTGACATCCCTTACTTATTCATGGACGTCTGCTTCTTGATTGAAATGGGATGATGGGATGTCAGTTCCTCCTTCCGTGGATTCCTCCTTAGAACTTCTCACCAAGTCCAGGAATCCCTCATAGATTTAATACGTTGTCCGTGAAATTCATCCCAGTGCCATGTTTCCATGCACGCCAGTTAATTACACTTCTTCTTTCAGGACATTCCAAAGGGTCTAGTTAGGGCAGCAACCTTCAGTCGGGGGAGTAGTCACGTAGAGGCATCATTAACGTGTCTGAACGCTGTGGAATTAGTGTGTCTCTCTTTTTTCCCTTATTATCAGACTTCTCAAGGGTGTAGATGCCTGAGGAATCCCACATCGAGTGTGGGGAATCATATTCCATAGGCATGTATTTGAGGTTTTCCTCAGCTTCCCATGTTTAACATAGGGTATGTCGCGAGTTTAATGTCTAGCAGAGACAGATCTGCCGGATCAGAACACCAGCTGGAGTGGATCAGATTGAGGAATCCCCCTTGAGGGAATAATGATATCAGAGCTAGCCCGTGGGCGGCTTCCCAAATGCTATGGAGTGGAATGGGGTGGCATGATCTCATCGATATGTGGTGGCTCGGGTAAGAATCAGGATTGATGAAAGAGAGCTATATGAAGTGGAGGGGGGAATGAAATGGAGCCGTCATGGGGATGATAGTGGTGATGGTCTTGAATCTCAAGGAGACTTCCTACGTATCCCCGTGGTAGGGAATCAATGTCCACGTATCTTAGAATGAGTATGTGGGGCTTATGCTCTGGGCCTCCCAAGGTGATGGGAGAACTGAAAGGAATGAGGTCGGAACGACCAGGTGGTGGGCTTGAACCTCGTGAGGCTTCCTACGTACCATGACTTGACATGGATCAAAGACCACGTAGTTCAGGTAAAAATGGGGGCTTGGCACACCGACACAGAGATGGTCAGGTCCAATGATTGTTGGGCTTGAACCTTAGGGAGGATTCCTACGTATCATGCCTTAACATGGATCAATGTTCTCATAGTTCAGATGGGGTGTCTACTGGCGAACCGAAGTGAAGAAGGACCTTGGTCCGATGGGTGACGGGGCTTGAACCTCAGGGAGGTTTCCTACGTACCATGCCTTGACATGGATCAAAGTCCTCGTAGTTCAAGTGGGGTTTTACCGGTGAACCGACGTGAAGGTGAAACCGTGGGTCCACTAGTGGGGGGCTTGAACCTCATGGGGCTTCCTACGTACCATGCCTTGACATGGATCAAAGTCCTTGTAGTTCGGGTGGAAATGGGATGTTGAACTAACATGAAGGGATGCCAGAACAACTGGATGGTAGGGTCACAACGACTTACCGGTGGATTGGGATGCAGTTTAATGTTGTGTGGGACGAGGGCGTGTCGGAGAACCGACGTGAAGAAGGACCATGGTCCAGGTGGATGGTGGTTTTGAACCTCGGGAAGGCTTCCTACGTACCATGCCATGACTTGGATCAAAGACCTCGTAGATCAAAAGGGATGTGGGTTCCAGCAAACCGACGTGAAGAAGGACCTTGGTCCGATGGGTGACGGGTTGGAACCTCATGAGGTTTCCTACGTACCATGCATTGATATGGATCAAATTCCTTTTGTTTGGTTAGGGTTTCGTCAGTGAACCGACGTGAAAATGAACCCCAGGGGTCCAATGGTGGTGGTCTTGAACCTCGTGGGGATTCCTAGGTACCATGCCTTGACATGGGTCAAATTACTCATAGTTCGGGTGAAAATGCGATGTTGAACTGACATGAAGGGATGTCAGAACAACTGGATGGTAGGGTCACAGCGGCTTACCATTGGACTGAGATGCAGATTAACGTCGTGTGGGACGAGGGCGTGTCAGAGAACCGACGTGAAGAAGGACATTGGTTCAGGTGGGTGGTGGTCTTGAACCACATGATGGCTTCCTACGTACCATACCATGACATGGATCAAAGTCTTCATAGTTCAAAAGGGATGTGGGTGTCGGTGAACTGACGTGAAGAAGGACTGTAACGACCCAAAATTTTGAATAAATCTTGTTTCCTAATTTTGTGTGTTATTTTATTTTTTTATACTCAACAAAACTATTTCATTTGATAACATGAGTATAATTAAAATGAGACTATTTGGTTTTGACTGTTATATGACCATTGGTCAATATGACCACTGGAAACTAAACATTTCGATATTTGTCACTAAATACAAGTGATCTTGGTTAATTAATATAGAAAGAAGATTTGATGGCCTCACCCAGTAGTCTTTGACCGATCGAAGCCCATCTAACAAAACATGGGAAGGAGGTAGCACCACAGGGCTTTTCTCTAGACCAAACCCAAGCTGAACTTCATTGTGTGAAGCTAGAACAGAATCGCCTTCGCGAGAAGTTCAAACTCATAGAAATTAGTACTCGTGTGATGTTGGCCGAGCCTCCCTCGGATTATCTCATCTTAGCACACCTTACACTTAGGTCCTATGCTGGTTTGATAAGGGGCTATGTAAGGAGATCGTAACTGCCTTGTGTAATCCATTGTTTTTAAAAAAATATTGATTTCTTCTTATAATGATGTTTATGAATTTTCAAATGTCCGGATAAATATCGTATGCATATTTTTGGTGAATCTTAGAGAAAGGATATTTTAAAAAATGTTTATGTAAATATTAAATAATTAAAAATTTGTAATGATTTTCAAAAAATGGTCTTCTACAATTATGATCGGTATGAAATTTAGAGTCTAATAAGATCAACTTAATTTGTGATTAATAGTAAATTATGAATAGCGATTTTATGCTTAGGATTAGTAATGTGACCAAATGGATTAGTAATCTCACTTAAAGAAAGTACTAATATAATCTAGGCACCATGATTAAGTAATGTGATTCAATAAAATGGTTAAATAACGGTTTCATAAATTATTAGTCAAGTATTAGTTTATTCAAGTGAATAGTGTCTTTTAATTAAAAATTAAATTAAAAATATTTAGAAAATTATTTTTATAAAATGGATATCATTTTTGAACACAGAGCATCGATATTATGTTAAGATGATTTTTGAGGATTTTTCAGAAAAAAATGAATTTTTGGTGAATAGTCTATTTATTTAAAATTTAAATTAAAAATATATAGAAAATTGATTTTTTAAAATGGAGTTCATTTTTAAAATCAGAGTATCGATATTTTGTTAAGGTGAAATTTTAGGATTTTTCTGAGAAAGTTGAATTTTCGATGAATAGTTAAAATACAGTTTTTAAGTTACGGGTGTTTAATGACATCATTAAATGATGTATTAAGTTTGTAATAAATATGGTCGACATATGAATAGTAAGATATGGTATGAGGTGTCCCATGTGGCCAATACCATGGGCAAGCCCATGGGTTTTTCAAAACCACCCATGAGGTGTCCCTTGGCCATTAATGCCTTGTCCCCTCAACTTCCCTATAAATACCAAGCCATCCTCTCATCCATTTGAATCCCAAATCTCCCCCAACAATGATATGGTATCATTATCTACCATGGTCCTCCCAAGGTTCCCCTAATCCCTCAAGGTCCCAACCTTTGAGTTTTAAGAGTTACATTTTAAGGTAAGGGATCCAAACTCTTCCTTTCTTTTCAAGTAATCTATTTTATGTCATTTCTGTTATGCTCCATGCTCTTATGTTGGAGGATGTTATTTTATATTCCTCTCACTTCCCTTTTCATTTTCATATGATCAGATATTCCCTCTTACTCTCATAATTTCATTTTTTTTGAAGTTTAAGTGGCGTCATTAGGCTGCCAAATTTTTAAGGGATTCGTTCACCTTTCTCATTTTCAAAGTTCTACTTTCATGTCAAATCTTTCAAGTTCATTTTTATTATATTTGTGTATGATCTCTATATCTATCATACTGGACTTTTATGTTCATATGATGAGAGACCATATTTGATCTCATCAATTCATTTTTGTTGATGTTTAAGTGACGTCGTTAGGCTGCCGAATTTTCTTAAGAGAAATCTAATTTTTGTCTTCCTTCCATGTTTTTCATTTAAAATGGTATGTCCTTCAAATTTAGTTACCATCTTCATATATCCTTCATTTTCTATCCCTATACTGTTTTATGGGTCATTTTATTTTTTTTGACCCATGTCCCCTCTCTTTTCAATGTTTTCTAAAACCCCGAAACATAGTCCATATGCTGCAGAATTCCCGTCTCAAAATGTCTCTCTCTTCTTCTAAAGTTCTTTTATTTTATTAAGTGAATACTCAATGCTCTCTCATCTATAGGGTTATTCACATATATACCAAAATGTTCAATTTTAAATTCTGGTATTTACATACATGAGACCCACCTTCCTTTTATGTGGGTTTTAAAGTGACACAAAGATCATGTCTTTAAAGCAGTTTTTAAAAGGTTATGATTATGAAATGAAACCCATTTCATTTATGCTATATGGATTGTTTATGAAATGATTGATGATGACATATGTGGCTCACATGATAATAATGGTGAGTATAGGGGTGCACCCTGATTGCGCTCCAATGCATTGGGTAAATACTTAATCTCTAGAGATGACCATTTTGACTGATACCTTGTGAATAACCTTGGTAATTTTTATTGACACCTTGGGGATGGACCTTGGTGAAACGGAAATGATTTTATTTTTTAAATGTTGTACCCACATCATAATGTTATGAAAAACGTTATTTTTATTATGATATGCCTCCTGATTTTTTTCTCATGCCTTAAAGTTCTTTTCATTACCTTATTGAAGTATCTCAAGTTCACATGTAAAATGTTTCTCTTATTTCCCTTACAGGGCCTTCTGCCCACCCTTTCTATTGATGTATGTACCAGGTTATGAGATGTATTAATGAACCTAGGATGAACTTAAGTATATTCCTTTCAAGTGTTTAAGAATACTTTTTTATGTTGTTTTCATGTATTATTTTCTTGGTTTCCAAGATACTAAACCTTAAAGATCCAAAGTTTTGTGTAATGTAATGAAAGTTTATGTTATAAAAAGCCGGGATGCCACAGTTGGTATCAAAGGATGGTTTATTTATTTGTGGAAATTAGGATATGAAAACTTTAGTAATAACCCAATAGAAATGTTTAAATATATGAAATCTTCCAGGTATTTTGGTGAGTATTGAGTGAGGGGTTGCCAAGAAAATACATCCTTGTCTGGATACGAGCATGTAGAGGTTGTTCTGGCACAGATGTACATAGGGGTAAAACCTGAAAACACCGCTTTGAGCTAGACTCGAATGGGAACTGGTACACGACAACGGGCCTCACTGAACTCTTGGTTACGACACTCCTGGGGGATATGCTTTGGTAAATTAATAAGCTTAGTATGAACCATTATTAAAGGAACAAAGATAATATAAAATAAAGATTCAAATAAGAATATATGATCATGGATAACATAGATTGGGACCTAGGGGATCACAAGTTAGGGTATACATTTCTTCTACAAATTTATCCTTCTATGCTTTATGTTTCCTTTTCATGATTATTGGATAAGTATTTAATCCCCCTAATTATACGTTCTTTTCTTAGTTAATGGCGGGAAATTGAAGAGCAAGTCCCAATGACCAATGTGATAGGAAATGTGACAATTTCCCTATTAATGAGAAAGAGATGATGAAAGATCAAGTTGAACATATTGTGATTATGCCAAACCAGCTATCAAAAATCACAATTAATAATTGGTACCTAGTTGAATACCAAAATTCATCAAGGAAGAAGAAGACAAACTCTCAAGGATGTTTATCTGATAAAGTTGATAAGGGAAAGAAGACCCAATTTCTTTTTTGCAAAAAGTGTGGGAAGAGGCACAAAGGAGAATGTCACAAAGGAACCGGGATATGTTTTATGTGTGGGAAGATAGAGCATAAAGTTTCCAATTGCTTTAAAAAATGGATAATGTGATGAATGGAGATAATGTTCGATCTACTGTACCTTATACATTTTGATATCGTAAATGGGGAGATGTTAGACATTATCCAAGGAAATGCTCTATTGGAATGGATGAGAATCATGATGAGCATCAACAATCTTCTAGGACAAGGGAACAATGCAAGTCCTATGCTGAGATGGATCATGATGACTGAAGTACATGTAACTTCTTCACAATAATTGTCTATTTCATGTTGTATTTTAGTTCGTGCTCTATGAGCATATCTTTTAGGTTTTCTAAGATCATCGAGTCACTACCTAAGATGATTTTATATCATTAAAGAAAACATCTACTGTTATTGACAACATTTTGATGTAGTGAAGTTGTTCTTCTTAAAAACAAGGGGTGATTAGGGGATTAAAAGATGATTATTATTTTGGAAGATGTTCACTATTTTGGGAACCCTATTTGATCGAGGTAAACAGATTACTATGGTATTTTCTTTGAGGAGTAAAGGTTGACTTATATTTTGTAGAATAGATGAATTTAAGGTGGACTTATAGTATTTTAGGTTACATATGGAAATGATTAATCTATCTTGTGGAAAATGTGATTAGGATAGTTAATTTTGTTATAAGATGATAAGAGTGGTTGATGTTGTTTGAAGATGAATGATAATGTCTATCTTGGAAGACTATGTTATGAGAACGTTCTTATAATTGGGTTTCAATCTTAGTTTTGTTTATTTTGTGGAATTTCATGGATAGTTATTTATGGAATGGTCTATGATGAACTTTGGGTAATACCATGGAACTTTGAAAATTTAAAAGTAGTTTCCCTTATTATGGGATTCTTTATTTTTGAAGAGTTGTTTTATCTTACCCTTTATGTTTTTTGGATAATGTTTAAAGATAGTAGAAATTGATAGTTAATATTTTGTGGATTACGTGACTCTCAAGAAGATGATTCTTGTGTTTTGATGAGACCAAGTGTTTTTGAATTCTCATAGTTTGGAGAAAAGATTAATTTCGGTAAGAACTTATTAAAGGATGAAACTCTACTTGAAGGTAGGTATATTTACTTATGTTTTTATTCTATGTATTAAATGAATTCCTCAAAATTATGAATAGGAATGCAAAACAAAAACGTTGTTGGTTTATGTTTTCAACTAGATAATCAAAGACCGTTTACACACATCATAACTTTGGGATTTTCTCATGGTTAACTTTCTCCTAATCATGTTTTCTATCACACTCCCTCAGAACTTGACCCTTTGTTTTCTCCTCCATGTCCATGTTTTCATACATGGAATCCTAGTGTGGGTTAACTCAGGTGACCTTTGTACTTCCCTTTCTATCTTTTGAAGTAATAGTTTTACTGACTCCTTTTCCGGTGTGGGGCTTTAAATGAAATTTCAAAACAGAATTTTAAAAATTTTGAGGATGCAATTTCTTAAGGGAGGAAGATTGTAACTACCTGAAATTTTGAATAATTCTTGTTTCCTAATTTTTTGTGTTATTTTATTTTTTTATACTCAGCAAAACTGTTTGATTTGTTTACATGAGTATAATTAAAATGAGACTGTTGGGTTTTGACTTTTATATGACCATTGGTCAATATGTCCGCTGGAAACTAAACATTTCTATATTTGTCTCTAAATACAAGCGATCTTGGTTAATTAATATAGAAAGAAGATTTTATGGCCTCACCCAGTAGTCTTGGACCGATCGAAGCCCATCTAACAGAACTTGGGAAAGAGGTAGCACCACTGGGATTTTCTCTGGACCCAACCCAAGCCGAACATCATCGTGTGAAGCTAGAACAGATTCACCGTTGCATGAAGTTCAAATGAATAGAAATTACTACTCGTGCGATGTTGGCTGAGCCTTCCTCAGATTCTCTCACCTTAGCACACCTTACACATTGTTCTTATGCTGGTGTGATAAGGGGCTATTTAAGGAGACCGTTATTGCCTTATGTAATCCTTTGTTTTAAATAAAAAAATTTATTTCTTCTTATGATGAAGTTTATGAATTTTCAAATGTCCGGATAAATATAGTATGCATATTTTTTGTGAATATTTGAGAAAGGATATTTTTAAAAAGGTTTATTTAAAACATAAATAATTAAAAACGTGTAATGATTTTCAAAAAATGGTCTTCTACAATTATGTTCAGTATGAAATTTAGAGTCTAATAAGATCAACATAATTTTTGATGAATAGTAAATTATGAATAGTGATTTTATTCTTAGGATTAGTAATGTGACCAAATGTATTATTAATCTCACTTAAAGAAAGTATTAATATAATCTAGGCACCTTGATTGGGTAATGTGATTCAATAAAATGGTTAAATAACGGTTTCATAAATTATTAGTCAAGTATTAGTTTTTTTGGGTGAATAGTGTTTTTTAATTAAAAATTAAATTTAAAATATTTAGAAAATGATTTTTATAAAATGGATTTCATTTTCGAACTCAGAGCATCGATATTATGTTAAGATAATTTTTGGGGATTTTTCTGAAAAAAGTGAATTTTTGGTGAATAGTGTATTTATTTAAAAATTGAATTTAAAATATTTAGAAACTTATTTTTATAAAATTGAGTTCATTTTTGAAATCATAGCATCGATATTTGGTTAAGGTGAAATTTTGGGATTTTTCTGAGAAAGGTGAATGTTCGATGAATAGTGAAAATACACTTTTTAAGTTACGGGTGTTTAATGACATCATTAAATGATGTATTAAGTATGTAATCAATATAGTCGACTTATGAATAGTAAGATAAGATATTAGGTGTCCCAATTGGCCAATACCATGGGAAAATACCATGGGAAAGCCCATTGTTTTTTCAAAACGACCAATGAGGTGTCCCTTGGCCTTTAAAGCCTTGTCCCCTCACTTTCCCTATAAATACCAATCCATCCTCTCATCCATTTGACTTTCAACTCTACCCAACGAAGATCTGGTCTCATTACCTCCCAAGGAGTCATCCCAAGGTTCCCCCAAGCCCTCAAGGTCCCAACCTTTGAGTTTTAAGAGGTACGTTTTAAGGTAAGGGATCCAAACTCTCCCTTTCTTTTCAAGTATTCTCTTTTATGTGATTTCTTTTATGCTCCATGATCTAATGTTGGAGGATTTTCTTTTCTATTCCTCTTAATTCCCTTTTCATGTTCATATGATGATAGATCCCCTCTTATCTAATCGTTTTATTTTTTTGATGTTTATGTGGTGCCGTTAGGCTGCCGAATTTTTAAGGGATTCGTTCACCTTTCTCGTTTTCCAAAGTTCTACTTTCATGTCAAGTATTTAAAGTTCCTTTTTATTATGTTGGGGTATTATCTCTATATCTATCATACTGAAATTTTATGTTCATATTATGAGACACCCTATTTGATCTCGTCAATTCATTTTTTTGTAGTTTAAGTGACGTCGTTAGGCTGCCGAATTTTCATAAGAGAAATCTAATTTTTTTCTTCCTTCCATGTTTTTCATTTCAAATGGTATGCCCTTAAAATTTCATTACCATGTTCATATATCCTTTATATTATGTCCCTATACTGTTTTATGGGTCATTTATGAATGATTGACCCATGACCCCTCTCTGTTCAATGTTTTCTAAAACTTCGAAACATAGTCGTTATGCTGCAGAATTTCCGTCTCAAATTGTCTCTCTCTTCTTATAAAGTTATTTTATTTTATTAAGTGAATAATAAAATCTCTCTCTTCTATAGGGGTATTCACATATATACCAAAATTTTCTATTTTAAATTCTGGGATTTACATAAATGAGACCCACCTTCTTCTTCTGTGGCTTTTAAAGTGACACAATGATCATGTCGTTAAAGCCGTTTTTAAAACGTTATGATTATGAAATGAAACCAATTTCCTTTATTCTATATGGGTTATTTATGAAATGATTGATGATGATATATGTGGTTCACATGATAATAAAGTCGAATTTAAGGGTTTTCCCTGATAGCGCTCTAATGCATTGGGTAAAGTCTTAATCTCTGGAGATGACCATTTTGACTGATTCCTTGGTGAATAACCATGGTAATTTTTATTGGCACCTTGGGGATGGACCTTGGTGAAACGGAAATTATTGTCTTTGTTAAATGTTTTATCCAAATATTAAAGTTATGAAAAATTTTATTTTTATTATGATATGCCTCATGATTTCTTTCTCATGCCTTAATGTTCTTTTCATGACCTTATTGAAGTATATCAAGTTCACATGTAAAATGTTTCTCTTGTTTCCCTTACTGGGCCTTCTGATCACACTTTCTTTTGATGTATGTCCCCAGGTTATGAGATGCAGTAATGAACCTAGGATGAACTTAAGGAGAATCCTTTCAAGTGTTTAAGAATAATTTTTTATGTTGTTTTCATGTATTATGTTCCTGGTTTTTCAAGACACTAAACCTTAATGATCCTTAGTTTTGTGTAATGTAATGAAATTTTATGTTATAAAAAGGAGGGATTCCACAAGGACCTTGGTCCGATGGGTGACGAGCTTGAACCTCATGAGGTTTCCTATGTACCATGCCTTTACATGGATCAAAGTCCTCGTAGTTCAGGTATACAGTTTAACATCATGCTGGATGAGGGCATACAGTTTAACATCATTCTGGATGAGGGCATATAGTTTAACGTCATTCCAGATGAGGGCATTGTCATGGATGATGCTTACTCTAATCCCACATGAGTCATGCTCGGTGTGAGAAACAAGATCCAGTAGAGACCTGATGATCACGTCGTGAAAGGTGCGTCCATGAGTAGAAAAGAGGGGCTTACGAGTTATGCGGCCCAAGGTGCTGGGACTTACTCCAGGATGGAGGATCGAGAGTGACAAAGCATAGGGGGAGAGAGATTTGGGATCGAAGGAAGTTGGTGCCTCGTTCCCTATCATGCCCTCCACTGGCCCTGGCAGTGAGGAAGTACAAGGGTTCCTAGGTGCTACCATCCGCAAGAGGGGCTATGTGGCTTACACCGAGGTGGATTCCATTCCCCGTGGACAAACGCCACTCCCGGAAGGAGGATATCATCCCTTGTAGGGACCAAAGGTCGTAAAGAATGTCCAAGCTGGGGGGACCCTACATGCGGGGCACGGGGTCGGGTCACAGTTTAACGTTATGTGTTAAGGACGAGGTGCTTGTCAGTTTAATGTCCTATAGCTCGGATGAGGTGGGTTTACTCCACACCCCTAGGGATTACATGACTAGTACCCTCTACCCCTTTGGGAAGGGAAGACATCGGTAAGGCCGTGTAAAAGGGGGGTCGCTGAGCGAACAATCGAGGGTTCCACGTTTGCGTGGCTATGCGAAGAAGCAATATCAATTAGATTGACTATCCAGAGAAGCATTGGGAGACGAACCGCTACTGGTGGTGTCGTCTAGGGGACATTGAAATCGAAGAGTTCAAACCTGGAGGGTCACACAGGAAGAGGAATTTCCAAGAAGAGGGGTCCACAGGCAGGGGCCTTTCGAAGCATGGTTGCTTTGCGTAGTTGCGAGCACTTGCGAAGGGATGTGCTTCGCGAAGTGGAGTGCCTTGGCCTTATCATGGGGCATAGATGCGGCTGGGATATTCTTCATGAAGTGGAAGGGTGTTCACGGAGCATTGCCTTGCGAAGTAGAGGTGCCTCACGAAGCAAGGTGCTGTGAAGCAGCGTGCTTCGCGAAGTATAGTGACCTTGCCTTTTCATGTGGTTCACGTGTACAGGATGGGTGTTTCGCAAAGCATAAACGCTTCGTGACTTCCCGGGTTCCCTTGGTAATCCCCTTCCTTCATTAATGCACATAGGCTTCGTGAAGGGCATCCCTCTCGGAAGAGGGGCTCAAAACGAGTCAAGGCGAAGGCCTCTTGTGAAGCAAAAATACATCGCCGAGTTCATGATTCCCAGAGAAAAGAGTGCTTCACGATTTGGGAGTTGAGAAGTTGAAAGGTTGGATTTTCCATCCGGAGAGCTCAATGGGAGATTGGTATTTATAGGAAAGAGGTGTGGCGAAGTAGAGCTCATGCGGTCGGAAGGGGGCTTCGGTTGCTTTATGGTGGGTCGCGAACGTCAACCGGGTTCGCAGAGGGTTACCGCCTCTGGTGCATCGCGGCGGGATCGTGATCGTCAGGGAGTTTGCGGAGCATTACCACCTATGTTACTTCGTGGTGGGCTTGTGAACGTCAGGGCATTCAGAAAGCGTTACCGCCTCTGGTGCTTCGCGACGTCCACATAGCTAGAGGGCTTCGCGTCGGGGCTTCGTGAGGAAGGGCGCAGGGACTCTTTTTTCTTCGTTCTTTTCGTCCAATATTTTGGCACCAACAAATTCCTCCCCTTAGACATGGAGCTATAGAGGGACCAAGGGTTGAAGTATGATGGAAATCTCCAAAATTAACAGCAGTTCGCTGTGCTGACTCGCGAAGAAGGCGCGCGAGGCAGGCATGGGTCGAACGATCTGGACGCGCCATGAAACTCCACGTGGGATGGACGCGCCGCGAAGCTCCAGGGTCGCTGCCTATAAATAGGGATCTGACCACTCTAGTCTTTTTCCTTCTTTTCAAATTTTTCCTTTTGCTCTCTCGATTCGCGATGCTCCGCGTCCTCCGCGTCTGCTCACCGTGAATCGAGCTTCGTGGCGAACCGCTAGTCTACGACTCCGTGACTGCGCCAAGAGAACGTCTTCTTGCAAGCTGAGGTCAGACCCTGAGTCTTGTATTTGTGAATGAGAAATGCGAGAAATCACTGAGAACAATCTTCGCGGCCTGACCCAAATTTTTCTGAGTTCTGAAACCATAATGGCCCATCAAGAAGCTGTGGTGGGGTTACTCGCAGACGCCGCTCGGAGGGATGAGATGGCCAACTGTCTGAGCCTAGTGGAGCTGGTTCGAAGCCACTCAGACCATAATTCTTTGACAGAACTTCTATCAGAGAGCCAAAAGAACTATTCGGTGTGAAAGAAGCTGCCCTTGTATGGATTCGGGCTAAGGGATGATGTCTTCATTCTTGAGGCGAGCAGGGACGAACCAGCTTGCTGGTTCAGGAGCACACCATGCTTCCGTCAATGGTTCAGCGTGGCCGATGGTCACGCGTGGGAGGACTTCACACCTGTGACCACCAACTGTCTATACAAAAATGTGAATAACATTGATGGGAAGCCACTACAACTGGAGACGCCCCCTCCCATGCACTGCACCATACTGAAGGCAGCTTTGCGGTATTCGAAGAAAGGGGTTGTCCGATGATTGGGACATGCGCTAGGGCGGAAACTTCACCAATGACTGGGCCTGGGCCTACTGGGTAGGTGCCTCATGCGATGAGTATGAGGCCTAGCTGAGGAGAGTGGGCTTGTATGAGGTGTCATGAGCTTCTCAATTGCACATTTATCAACCAAAGCAGATGGTGCCGGAGTTGTTGAGAAGCTGGTCATCTAGGACCAACAATTTTCACCTACACCATGGGTAGTTTGGCATCAGTCTGTGAGATGTCCATCAGATTTCGGGGGTCCCGATATTGAGGGCCATGTATGATGAGTTCCTCCCCATCATGAGTGCATAGGAGGATCCGGAGCTGATGCCCCGACTGGCGCTGGCACTGATGGCACTGGTCCTCGGAGAGGACAAGGAGGCGGTGAGAGATGTCCACATTAAGAAGTGGTTCAAGCGGTTCGTGAACTTCCCGTAGGATCAAGAGTTCCCTCCGAGGCCTCGAACATGTCCAAAGGGGGCTCAACGGGGCAAGGAGCATTTGTATTGGCAGCTCTTGGAGGACAACCAATGAATGACCTGGGGTTTCGTTGTCAGCACTGAACAACAGCTGATAGTCAGGATGGCGGCGTTTATCGTGGCCCTTATCTGCGGTTGGATCCTACCAGTGAGGGATACCAACATGGGGGTGCAGCCCAGATCGTTTATCATGGCATCCATGCTGGCCACAAGACGGCGGGTCAATTTGGGGATCCCAATGCTCTCTAGGTTATACAGGATGTTGTGGCACATTAGCGAGGGCAAGAAGCCGCCGAGGATATGCGGGCCCTTCCACATTCTATATGGGTGGATCGCGGCGCACATGAGGGGGGTTTACGAAAATCAAAACCCTATTTCGCCACCGGGGATGAACATTCGCCCCTCCATTCTGAATGTGGCCTGGGGCTTCCCATTCAAACTAAACCTACCGATGGTGCTGAACCAGGTGTGGAAGGTGGACAAATTTAACTTCCACCCATTTCCATTGTTGACGGGAGTACTCACCGACGATGGTCAGGGAACAGAAGAACACCGGGATTATCTCCTGGCATTTTGAGGTGTAGTTTTGGTGGCACGGGTGGACTGTGAGCCGCTCTGTGAGCCGTACCCCCCGCACCGGTTCGTGAGGAAATTCTGTTTCCTGCAGAAGCTGACCCCGTAGGTCTACTGGGAGGTGCATCATGAGGAGAACCTATGTGTAATGAGGTAGTTGTGGATCATGTTTACACATGAAGAGAAGAAAATGCGATTTTCATTACCTCCGTCCACTGTCGCCTTTGGACTGGTGAGGGAGCATGCCATCTGCTGGGAGGTAGATTATCCGGGGGAAATTCTAAAGAAGCCAACAGTTCGAGCCGATGATGGCGGGCCTCCCCTATCCCGAGGTCGGGCTCGTCGGGCAGTAAGGGCCTCTTGTAGTGGCGGGGCTTCCATGGTGGAGAGACCTGCACCAACTGAGGATGCGGAAGGAGCGGCGGATCCAATAGCAGTCGTGGACTCGGTGATTCGGGAAGAGTAGAGCCATCCGGAGGGGCGGCTACAGAGGGGATTTTGTAGGATATCCACTCAGTATCTAGGGAAGCGGTTGTGCCATATTGACATTCCAGAGGATGTTCTTTTCCCAGAGGTCTGGGACAATTGGGATGTCAACCAGAAATTCCTCATCCTCTCGAGATGTTGGGACACCTGATCTATCTCGGGATGGTTCTACTGGGTATAGGCCCTGTTCGGGCTGGTTTCATGGTGTCTCTGGCGAAGGCGGAGCAATATATGGATGAGAAGGAGGACTTTGTCCATTCCAGTGGCGCCCCACCGCCAATGACAGACCGAGTAAGGGTACTTCTGGATCAAATGGTTCCCTCGTAGCAGTCGGTCGCCGAATTGAGAAAGTGCATCCCCCTACATTAAGAATTAGATGAATCCTCTGGGGAAGATGAGGCCGGCGGAGGGATACCATTGGAGGAAGGTGAAGTCAGAGATCAAGACTCAGATCTCAATGATTTCACAGAGACTCTCGAGGTAACATCCCACGTTTCTTCCCTAGGGATCTACTCTCGGGTCATCATGGATTTCTTACCAACGTTTGAACCGTGCAGGAGGAGCTTATACATAGACCTCTCTCTCGCTCCTTGGTGGGTGACGATGCAGGACCGTCGGAACCCACACCTGTGGCTGCGTCCAGTTCAGTTTCTGGTGGGGATAGGGCACCCGAGGTGGCTCTTCCAGGATCTCCAGGACTTCAGAAAATATACGGAGGGCCACTCCTCGAGGTCACGTCAGCATCGACTCAAGAGCAGCACCAGGAGTTTGTTCTCCGTAAGTTTTCTCCACTGAATTCATTGTTTTCATATTTAGATCGTGCCAACTGACATTCATGCCCTTCCCTGTTGCTTACAGTTCTACGACTGGCATGAGATGCTGCGGCAAGGCTGGTCGGGATGTCTGGTGGCATCCCTCAAAGGGGCATACCGGTGATCGTGGAGATAGTTACCCCACCTACCGAAGCTGCAGCACTCCCTATCATTGGTGGGACCCCCAGCAGGGTCGTACTCGAGGTCATTGAGGTGGAGTCCGACGATGAGGATTGACCGACCAACCCAATTCCTGACATGCCTGTGTCAGAACCAGATGTCGCGCATGATTCAACTCCAGACGCAGATTCTGTGGAAGATTTCTTGTGGTCGTACCCTGCATACGAGCCTCCCAATCGCGCGGACTGGGATGAAATGGCCTCCAATGAAGAGGACAACAAAATAGTCTGTTGTCGATCGTGGAAGCTGATCACGCACTTCATCAATGACACCCCAAGCGTTGTGGTTGAATGAGATGGACAGACTCCGCTCACGACTGCGAAAACTGTGCGCTGGTGGAGTGGATCCCAACGCTCTCATACGATCATCCGAGATCTCATGGTAGAGAAGATCTGGGAGTATGGTAGCGGGCTCAGTGTGGGCTGGCAGAGGAGGAAGGCGACAAAAATCAAGAAGCCCTATGAGGCTGAAAACAGAGTCGAACACCTACAGATTCGAGAGGATGAGCACTCTGCCTCTCTCAATGCACAATCTGAGCTAACCCCGCGATTGAAGGCCCAGATGGAAGAGGCAGAAGGGCGTATGAGGCAGGATTCCAGAGAGATGACCACCATTTAGGCTGACATATAGAGGTCCCGAGTTGAGACTGACGAACTGCGCCCCATCGCTGATGAGGAGGAGCGATAGCTGAGTCAGTGACATCAATTCTTTGTCACCACAAGTCAAAGGGTGGCGGAGCTTCAACACTCTTTTGACGGGGTCAATCCGTCCATGGGGGGAGTTGACCCCTGGGTACTGTAATGATTACAAACCATTAAACGTACTTTCATGCTTTATTTTTTTTAATTCTGTAGCATGCATGAGTTCTGTTGTTTGCACTGGTTCATTTTGCATCCTTACAATTTTTGTGGGACATCAGGTAACAATTCCCTAAGCTCACGTGGGTCGGGCCCGATGTAAGAAACAAGATATTGTCGCCCCATCGTCCCCTCCAAACATAAGATGGTAAACCAAGCTTTGAGCATCCTGGGTTTGGTTAACCGATCCGGATTTCTGGGAAATTGGATAGACCTGGCCAGAGAAGGAAGTTCTTAGAACAACAGAAATGACAACCATTAACCGTGGCGGAAAAATGGTATCCTTACTGCATTAGCCTGAAATAGGGATAACAAATGAGGGCCGACCGTTGACCATGTTTGAAAAACGGGGCCTAACTCAAATATATTCGTTCAGTCTTTCAAGACGTTGGCCCAGGATAGCAGGACGACCATAGGTCGAGCATCCATGCTGTTAGGGGGTCACTAAAAACATGACCAGTCTTCCGGAACGTTGGCCCAGGACAGCAGGCGGACCATAGGTCGAGCATCCATACTGTTAGAGGGTTCCTTCAGACATGAAAGGGGAAGAGGGTCTGAATAAAGGGCATTCAAAGCATGGGATGTGGAGTGATGGTTTGTCAATACAGAATCCAACACTCATGAAATTACACCACCGTGGTGGGAGTACGCGAGATGGGCACATCAGTTTGATCATGGATCATACTTTCATTCAGACAGGGCCTCTCTGGCGAGGGGGTCTGTCGCTTCCCAATTTCATCTTGGGGCATCCTGAACCTATTCAGGGTAGAGTTATGGTTACCTGGTCCCCTACGGGGGATACATCCGGGGGTCCGGAAAGGGGAAGAACATGATTTATGATTCATGCGGGCTGGACCCTAGGTAAAATACCTGGCTGTCCCTACGTATCCCATGAGGATGGGAATCAACCCACACATAGTTCTATAAGCACAGTTTAACATCATGTAGGATGAGAGAAGCCTGGTTTCACTGGTACACATCCTACCAAAACTACTAAGCCCACGTGAGTCATGCTCGATGTGGGAAACAAGAAGTAATGGAGAATTTTTCCTGACACAAGAATGGGTATGTTAGGGCGAAGGGATGCTCGGTGAATACTGGCCCAATGATGCTAACACGACCATGTGGCGCACCTAAATGCGCGAAGAGGTAGAGCCGAGTAGGTTGGAATTCCACTTGAACATGAGGAAGTGGAAATGTGTGAATCATGACGCTCATGATTTGGATCGAAATGATGGAAACATGATGATAGAGGACAACTGTTGACCATGGCGGAAACGTAGCATCCATATCACATTAGCCTGGAATGGGGACAGACAAATGAGGGTTGACCATTGTCCATGTTTGAAAAATGTGACCATGTAGAAAATGTTGTCAGAGATCTATAGAGACGTTGGCTCGAAACAATTGGAGATACTTTATGCCCAGCATCCATGGAGAGCCCTTTAGCCTAGAATCCATGTCGTCTGAGGGTCCTTTTGGATGTGGAAGAGTATGAGGATCCAAATAGCTAGTTCACGAACCATGGTCATGGAATGAGGAGAATGTTCCCATGAAAATCCCACACTCCGAACTCTTTTTCAAAACACATATGAATGGGTTAACGATACACATTATATTGGGGGAGTCGAGTACCTTCCCATAAGGAGATCTTAGTTTATGGTCGTAGAATACGGACCATGGATGGGAGGAAACACAGGAGGCACGTGGCAGGTAATTAGGAAAAATCCAACGTTAATGGGAACCAGGGATTTGTACGGTGCGGTGAACAACCAGACGTGAATGAGTATATAATCCCATACCACACCGCACAACCCCCTTGAGAGAGGTTTTAGGTCAAGGGACCGAAAACGAGAGTTGAGCTGGGCCTGAGAAAATTGCAAAGGCGTTCCTACATACCCCATGGGGATGGGGATCAAGCCATACATAGTTCTGAAGTGTGGGACAGTAAGGTACCAATGCCAGGGAAAAAGGGGTGTGCGGGCTTGGCCCTTGCACCAAGAGAAGAGATATTTGTTATATCTTGTTTGTCCTTTAAGGTTAGTAGGTTTTTTTTGTGAAGCAATAGGCCTAGGGTAACAAGACCTTTTGTCACCACAAGAATCAAGTTGTGATAGTCATTGAACAATGGAATGGCACTTAACCAATACCCAACGTGATTTCACCTATTATGGGGTCATCACAATGTAGTGTCGTCTTTCGTCATGCGGCTAGGATGATAATGTCATAGATTAGGGTCGTGTGATAGGACCAAGCAAGCATTTTAACATCATGCATCGCAGACGTAGCAGAGATGATGCTAGGAGGGGGATGTGTATGGTGCCATGCAACATAACTGACGTGAATGGGTAAATAATCCCATATCATACTGTACGCAATCCTGAGATAGGAACCTCGGGCCAAGGGGCCCAAATAGAGGTAAGAGTTAAAGTGGGGAGAGACTAGATCCCAATGAGCTGGACCTGAAGACGAGACATCTGGGTGGTCCTACGTATCCCATAGGGACGAGGATTAATTCTCACATAGCCCTTAATGAAGATCTTAGTTTATGGTCTTAGAGCTCAGACCGTGGGAGCCTTGAAGGACACCGTATTGCAGTTTTATCCCCCAAACATGCAAAGGTGCACTGAGGGATGGTGCCATGAGTGTTGAGATTACACCTGGATACGATGGGGTGGAACATAATGTGAATCATGCAACCAACATTCAAGTCCTGGAGGGCTGGCGTGACGACAGAGGAATACTGCTGACCATGTTCGCAACACAGCATCCTGCCACGTTAGCATGAAATGGGGACAATCAAATGAGCATCGAGCACTGACCATATTCGAAACACGGGATTTGTATCAATTTGTTTTCTATAACCCTCTTGGGCGTTGGCCCGTAACGGTAGGAGGGCCCTTGGCGTTGTATCCAGGCCGTTCTTGGGGGTCCCTTTGGGTATGAAATATGATTAAAGCCCGAATGAAGGGAAACACGAAGCTTGACAAGTGGAAGGAACATGACCAAGTTTAATTTGACACTATTGGTCCTAGACTAGAGTACGCTTAACACATGGTCAAACCACTGCAAGGGGTCTATGGACTCAACTCGAGGGCGACCAAGAGATGGCGGGTTCCCGGGAGAAGGGGGTATAGTGCCAAAAACCCTGTGCCATACCTATGTATCCCCCTCTTGGAGAGGGACAGGCCAAGGGGCCTAGGTGACCGAGAGATCGGGAGATCTCTAATAAATGGGGCTGGGCCCGAAGTCTAGACATTCGGGTGGTCCTACGTATCCTATAAAGATGGGAATCAAGCCACACGTAGTTCTTGAGGGTGCCTTTTAATGTCGTGCGGGACAGAAAATAGGACGGCTAATTCTCCAATCGGGGTGCACATGGTGTGGCTATTGAAAACCCAGCGTGAATGAGGACATAGTCCCATAACACCCCATGCAGCCCCGTAATCATTGTCCCGAAGGCAAGACAGAAGAGACAAATTAGTTGAACTCAAGATGGACCCAAAGACAGGAGGTCTGGCCATTCCTACATATACCATGAAGATAGAAATCAAGCCAGACGTAGTTCTTAGTAGATATTAGTTTATGGTCTTAGATCTCGGACAATGGATGGATGGCACTTTCCATGTAAGCACAGGCCTCCACCCGATCCCTAAGCCCACATGAGTTAAATTCGGTGTGGGAAAAAAGGGAGGAAGATTCTTGTCGTAATACTCGGAACATCCATCAAGGGGAAGTCGGTGAAGAGCCCCTAATGACACCATTAACGTGGCTTTGTTCCCCTAACGTACAGATGTGTACTGAGGAATAACACCACGAGTTTCGAAACTCCACTTGGACATGACGATGGAGAAGGATGTGAATCGTGTAACCGAAATTTTGGGCTTAATGGGGTTGGCGTGGTGATGGAGGATGACTGTTAACCATGGAAGAAAAATAGACTCCATAATGCGTTATCCTGAAGTGGGATCAACAAACGAGCATCGACCGCTGAAAATATTCACAACATGGGGTTTTTATCTATTTTTTACATGAAACACTCAGTAGCGTTGGCCCGTAACGGTAGAAGAGACCTTGGGCGTTGTATCTAGGATGTTCATGGGGATCCCTTTGCGTGTGAAAGATGGTGAAAGCCCTAATGAAGGGAATCATGAAGCCTGAAAAGTGGGTGCGGACGTGTCCGAGTAGAGTCTGACATTCCATGTAACTACACCAGAGTACCCTTCGACACATTGGTGAACTTCCAAAAAGGGTCAGCGAAGTGGATCAGGAGGGAGAGGTACACAACCTGGTCCTTACAATCCTGACGTGAATGAGGACATAGTCCCGCAACACACTACATACTCCTCTCTCCGAGGAAGGGTAGGCCAAGGGGCCAAGGTGGGATGGAGATTTTTCGAAGATGGGGATGGACCCGAATCCTAGACATTCGGGAGGTCCTATGTATCCCATAAAGATGGGAATCAAGCCACACATAGTTCTCAGGATACATTTTAATGTTATGCAGGACGAGAAGTGGAGTAGGATACCCCATATAAAGGAGGTGTACGGTATGGTGAATAAACCGATGTGAATGCGGACATAATCCCACACCACACCATACACTCTTGTAAGAGAAGACCTGGGCTGGGGGCCCGAAAAGGCCAAGGGGCCTGATAGTTATGCTTTGGTTAGGAAGGACTGACCTACTTGCAGTTTAATGTCTTGCAGTGAGGACGAAGGTCGGGGAATAGGGATCCCTGGACATAGGAGGTGTATGGTACGGTGAACAAAGTGACGTGAATGTGGACATAATCCCTCACTACACCATACACTCTAGGTAAGAACTTGGGCTAGGGCCTAAAAAGGCCAAGAGGCCTGAGGCTGGGCCTCGGTAATGGAATGTGTACGACATGGAAAGTAGCCCGACGTGAATGAGGACATAATCCCGCACCACTCCGTATACTCCCTTTAAAAGAATCAGGGTCGTGCGCCCGACCGTTGGAACCACCCAGAGGGAAGTTTGTCGCTTCGGGATGGGGAAGAATGAATCTATGCACTCGATGTTTGGGACATCATGGGGTGGACCCAAAGATCCGTGACACTATTTACCATGTTCAAAACACAACGTCCCAATAGTTTCCTGATATGGGAGCAACAAATGAGCATCGACCACTGACCACGTTTGAAACATGGGACTTGTATCAGCTTGTGGCTTGACATCCTTGAGAGCGTTGGCCCGAAGTGGTAAGAGGACCCTTAGGCCAAGCATCCATACCACTCAGGGGCCCATTAGGATGAGGAAAGTGATGCAATCCTAGTCAAGGAGTGGGTGAAACATAGCTGTACCCATCTACGAAAGAGGGGAACATCTCTAGGGAAGGGGAAAAACATCCGGGTTGAGGATTGATTGACCTAATTTGGGGAAAAAGTGGGCACCATGCCATATATCTTGACCCGAGGGGAAGATTTTGGCTTTTGGGGTGGGCCAACGGACAATGTGCCTGGGTGTTCCTACGTATCCCATAAGGATTGGAATCAAGCCATACGTAGTTCTTGAAGGCCGTGCAGTTTATCGTCGTGTGGTGAGGACGTGGGAGGATAGATGAACGGAAGTGGGTACATGGTGTGACCCTTATAATCCTTGTATGAGCGGGCCTAAAGAAGCCTACTCCTCATCATGAGAGGACCCTTTGAGGAAAATATACCAAGGGGGATAGTCAAAGAGAAGAATTCGAGGCTGGGCTCAAGACGAGATGTCTGAGCATTCCTACGTATCCCATTAGGATGTGAATCAATCCATACGTAGCTCTAAAAGCGCAGTTTAACATCATGTAGGATGAAGAGATGCGTCTCATCTGGGGATATGTACGGTACGGTGGGTAACCCGACGTGAATCAGGACGTAATCTCACACCACACCGTACAATCCTTGAGATGGTCTTGGCACTGGCGAGATTTGACCACCAGATCATCCACATAACATTCCACCAGTGTCCCGAGAATCGGCATGAATATGCGATGCATGGTCCGCTGATAGGTGGAACCTACATTCATCAGGCTGAAGGGCATAGCCTGGTAACAAAAAGTACCTTGGGGAGCCCTGAAGGTAGTGGACTCATCATCCTCGGGGGCCATCTGGATCTGGTTGTACCCGGAATACCCATCCATGAAGGAGAGGGCTTGGAACCCGGTGGTGGCATCAATTAACAACTCTCTCACTAGGAGGGGAAAATCAACCTTCGGTTAGTGGCGGTTGAGGTCGTGGAAGTCAATGAAAACTCTGATCTGCCAGTTCTTCTTCCTGACTGTCACAATGTTGGCAAGCGACCTGGTGCACTAAACTTCCTTGATGAAGTTGTATTTGATAAGCTTCTCAACTTCGGCCGCAACCACGACACTATGAGAAGGTTGAATCATTCTTAGAGGCTGTTTGAACCCGCGATGGTTTTTTTGGGAGACCAAGGTGGTAGATGGCTACCTGTGGATCTAGTCATGGCATCTCATCATAACTCCAGGCAATCACTTCACGACACTGTTTGAGAAAGTCCACATACTATTTCTGCTCATCGAGGGGCATAGCGGCACTGATCAATGTGGTCCTAGGATCTGCCACACTACCGTGGTTCATCTGTACAAGTTCACCAACTATGGAAGATACACCTTCTTCCAAGGCAGGGGGATCATCCTCTTGATCCTCTTCTCCAGCTATGGAGGGATCTTCCGTGGGGGGCATCGTTACGGAGCCACCATACTCTGATGGGGGGATGGTTCCGGTCTAAGAAGTAGTGGTCATTACGTTAGGATACCCATGCACCATTGAGACCGTGGAGATAAAGGCAGTCGATCCTATCCCATTTGGCCTATGGCCCAAGGGGCCACACATGATGACAACAAAGCAGTACTGACACATCGGCCTAAGACGGTTGATTATAGCATGGCGGAAGCGACACATATGATGTACCACAATTGCCATGAGCATAACATCCCAATATAGTACAGGGGTAGGAGGTTCCAGGATCACTTGGGCCTGGTTAGTGTAGGAGTACGAGGTGATTTTTCATCATCGCGTGGACATGGGAATATTCCTTCCTCTTGTACCTGAAATAAAAAAACACGGTCCCATGATGGGGGTCGTGGCCTCCAACCAATGGATCGGGGAAATGTAGGTGTCGTCTAGACCTTCCCAGGGATCACATGTGACCAGGGCGGGTTTATCCTCACTTGCCAAAATGTTTTTATCCTTTCTCTTATATTAGTCGATGTCCAGGTAGTGGGCTTCACATGAGGTGAAAGGAGACACATCTCCTTGGAGCATGCCTACTCGAACACTGAGGGAGTATTTGAGGCATTGTTGATACGGAGAAGGGACCACTGCATGTAGATGGAGCCACGACCTTCCCATAAATGCGTTGTACGCGGTGTCCTGGGAGACGACCATGAACTCGGTGCTGGAAATTTTTCCACCAAACTGGGTCTTTAATAGGATCTTGCTGACTATGGATGGCTTGGTCCGATCATATCCCTGGATTCTAAGGTTAGAGTGAGTTAAATCACCCTCAGAAAAACCCAACTTCTGCAGTGTCCGAGTCGGGATTAGGTTAATCCTAGAACCTGTGTCAATAAGATAGTGGTAGACATCCACGCCATTGAACTGGCCAGTGACGTATTGTGGGTGAATGTGACCATGTATGGGAGGGTCTTCATCTTCACCGGAGAATGATATAACTGCATAACATTCATCGTTCTCAATTGCCTCAGCGTGGAAGGCTTCTGCAGCTGCTACCTCCGTCTCAAACTGGAGGGGACACCTTAGGCCCTCGTCAAGTGCCTCATGCATTTTAGACGACAGGCGAAGAGCCTCAAGGATAGAAAGCCTTCCGGGAATTCAGGAAAGTTGTTTCAGAACATCATACTTATGTGCCAAACGTGAGCCTCTGCATAGAGGAGGTCGTTCTGCAGTTGGAGGTGCGGCGGGCCCTACCGGCTGAACCGGTGGCTGGCGGGTACTGGGTACATCCCGGTGCCTGCTAGTTGATGCCTGAAGAGTAGCTGCCAGATGAGGACCGCACAACTGAGATTGGCCTGTATGAGGGAAAAACTGGCCGTGGTATGGATGAGACAGCTCTTCCTAATCTTGGAGCACAAACGACGGTGGAGATAGATCTGAGGGCACCAAATGAGGTTGCGCGTGCTGAGCTCAGTGTTGGGCCTAGTGTCTGGTTTCAGTAGCGTGCATGGACTGACTGAAAGCGCCCACTATTGAGTCTTGACGACCCATGTGGCTGCGATTCTGCTGACGTTGACGTAGGGTGGGGACATCAGGGAGGCTCACCTGGCGTTCCCCCTCATCGGGAGTCGTATAGGGATTTACTAGCTCCACGATATTAACCGAAGCATACCCTTGACTGTCGCTCAAAGAGTCATCCACCACAGGGCAGATTTTGGGAGGAATCCCCATCCTAGGGGGCATGAAATCATCGAGAGTGCGGGACGATGAGGGATGTGGTGGAGCGTGTTGCTTCTTCTTGCGCTGCCACTACTTGTCCTTCTGGGGAGAGGCCGACGGAGATGACGACAGAGAGGTACTGGTCGCATCATCTGAAGGCTCTGTCTAATTTAGGCGCGCCCGAATGATACTGTGGGCATGGGCGACGGTTTTATGGGCCATCCAGTCGTCGTACATCTGGGACCCACGGTTGGTAACCTGCTACCACTCACCTTCGTCGTCGTTACCACTTTCTAACCTTACGAAGACACCAGCCACTTGTGTCGTGGCCGGGCCCAACTTGACTATGTTGTTGTCGTCATGCTCTAGGATCCAGTATTTAAACACATAGCACTGCTTGAGGGTGTGATTCAGAATCTGATGATAGGGGCAGTAGTTGGGGTGATCAGTGAGATTATCCTCTATAGGCCTTCTTCACTTGGGTAGGTGCACAATCCCCTGCTCTAGGGCACTTCGGAAGTATCTGGGGACCTGATTCTCGTTGGATGAGTAAGTATGGTGCCTTCTTTCTGAATAGGGGTCTCTAGGAGCCTGGACCTGACGGGGGGCCGGAGGGGCCTGCCAAGGAGGCGGAGCCTTATTATCCCGCCTAGGTGGTGGTGGAGCATTGCGCTGGGGAACCTGTCAGTTCTGAGGCGATCACTACTAGGCAGGAGCCTGTGCCTGAGGTGGAGGGCCTCTGTGGGGTTGCGGAGCCTGTGCCATTGGCAGTAATTCTAGCTGCATGTGGGCTTCTATTTGGTCCACCGCGGAGGGCTCGACTCTGGAATCCCTCTTTTCTGGGATCACGGGGGGCAGCAGATGTGCCTGACTAGCCTGTTGTAGAGCTATCTCAAGGTGGTGAGCCCTATCTGAGAAGTCCCGTAACCTTTCGGGGTAGTTCTGGGTGATCAGGGAAGGAACTAGTTCGATTTTAACATTACCGACACACATCATCAGTAATTACTCCTGAGTCAGTGGTGTTGTGACAATAAGGTTTTCCTTATGACTTTTCCATTCCTTCTTGTTTTGAAAATCACAAACACCTTATCTTAAGAAAAATTTCTTTCTTAAGGAAAATTGCTTTTATAAGAAAAATTGCTTTCTTAAGGAAAATCACTTTTATAAGAAAAATTATCCTTATCATATTTTCATCCATATTTTTCTTAAGTATGAGATTCATATTCATTTTCTCATAATCATTGAAACTTTGATATAAAGCATTCTGTTTTAGGATTCAGATTCTGGATAAGAACTATAAGGAAGTTTCATTCCGAAATCCGGATATGAACTCTGACTAAGTTCTATTCCAGACTCAGGATACGAATTCTAAAGAAGAATTCTCATTACGAATTCCAATGAAGAATTCTCATTACAAATTCTAATGAAGAAATCAGATTCCAAATTCCAATTACGAATCCTGATGATGAATTCTCATTACGATTTATGATAACGAATTCCTATTCCGAATTTGCATTCCGAATTCACCTATTAAACAGAATTTGAGAATCTTTGTTTTATACACTCTGAATTAATTCAGAATCCGAAAAATATCTTTGTTAGACTCTGAACTTTTATATTGCTTACACTTCTATAGTTTGTCTACACTTTATTATTGTTCCTTTCACTCCGAACCTTCACTCCGAAGTTTTCATTCCGAACATTTATGTTAGAGTTTAAAACGATGTCGTACATTCTGTTACACTTGTTTTGTTATAAAACGATGTCGTCTGTTTTGTTATAAACTAACCGTTGTCTATGTGACACGTGTACAGGTCCCTCCGATCTTTAAGGAAAATATGACCGTTAAAGAAGGATCCGACCTTACCTATAAATAGGAGCTCATTTGAAAGAGCTCGTAATGGATGAGGCTGATAGCTGTTGCAAGTGTTGAAAGGCTGACTAATCTTCTTGAAGTGATTTTTAGAGAGAGAGACTCTTATTAACTCTCAAAGCTTCGTGCGACTCCTAATGTTGGTGATTACATTCGAGGGCTTCCGAGGATAGGAAGACAGAGGTGCCGACTACCTTAAAGTTCGAGGGCTTCCTTGCTGAGGAAGACAGAGGTGTCCAACTACCTTGAAGTTGAGGGCTTGCGGGGATAGAAAGACAAGGACTCCAATCTTCATATCGAGGGCTTACCCTGGTGTGGGTAAGACAGATTTGCTTGAAAGTATAAATCAAGGGAACTTTATCCAAGGATGTTGGATACCATTCTCTTTGGGTTAAAAGACTTATATCTTGTTACTAGTAGTTTTACAACTTGTTTTTATTCCGCTTCATTTTGTATTATAAGGAAAGTATAACTTTTTATACTTCCTTATTTGTACTCTGTTTCATTTAGATTCTATACGCTTTAAGGTAGAATCTCATATTGTAATCTTTTGTTAAGTTTCAATTTCCGGAACCATATTTCCGGAACCCTCATTCGGAATCTATTTCCTAGTTTGCATTCGGTGTTAAGAGGTGTTGTGAATTTTCTTAGTTTAACTTTGTTAAACTTAGTCTTTTAATTTACTTAAGGAAAACATAGTTATTCTTAACTAACTTTAAACGTTCCAAGGGAATTTTTAAAGTATACAATTCACCCCCCCCCCTCTCTTGTATTTTGAGCATCTACATCACTATTTCGATCCTACAATTGGTATCAGAGGAGGTCTCTGAAATACTTGTTCTCACGAATAAGTTTTTCTTGCTCATTTTATTATTCCGAACTATCTTATTACGAATTTTCCCATTCCAAACTTTTCCCATTCCGAACTTTGTTATTACGATTCTTTGCTACTAACACCTTTGTGTGCAAAGTTATTTTAGGTATGGAAAGAGTTAATGTTGGATTAATTGATAATCTGAATTCGAAAAGACCACCTATCTTTGATGGTAATGATTATGAATACTGGAGAGATCGTATGAAGACTTTTGTTATCAATACTGGAGTAGACAACTTTGTTATGCTTACTGGTGATTATAAAATTCCAGACAAGGAAGTCAGAACTTTTACTAATCAGGAAAAGAAAGAATATCAACTAAACTATAAGGTACGAAACACTTTACTATGTTCAATGACCAGAAATATATATAGCCAAATTTCTTCTTGTGAATCAGCTAATTGTATATGGAAGAAGTTAGAGGTTTCACACTTTGGGACTTCTAAAGTGATTGAGACTAGAAGAGCTATGCTTAGAGCTGATTATCATGGCTTCAATTTTCCTTATGGAGAACCTATCTGTAAAGTTCAACAATGATTTATGACCATTTTCAACAGTCTACAATCTATGGGAGAGAAATGTTTAGATGATGAAGCTCTTGTGGACAAGATAATTGACATTATGCCCAATGAGTGGGAATCCAAGAGAACAGCTATAGATGAGAATAGGAAGGTCACTCAAATTACTCTTGATGAATTATTTGGAACTCTTCTACCACATGAAACAAGAATGAAGAGAGATGCAGACAACATCATGAAGAAGAATGGAAATGGTATTGTTTCTTTTACTACAACTTCACATCAGGTGAAAGCTAAGACTCCTGAGAGAGTAACCAGATCTAAGTATAAGAAAGTTATTTTCCAATCCGAATCTAGTGAGAGTGAAGTCTCAGAAAATGAATTATCCAATCTTGCTCGAAGGATGAACAAGATAGCTGGACAGAGAAATTTTCAATCTAAGTATAATAAAAAGGAAAGGAAAGATAAGAAAGATGGAGAAGTTACTTGTTATGAATGCAAAAGAGCTGGACATATTAGACCAGATTTCCCTATGCTTAAAAAGAAAGAAAGGAAGGAAAGACATTCAGACAGGAACAGAAAAAAGTATTATAAAGTTAAAGATAAGAAATTTCTGAAAGCTAATGACACCTGGAGTGCCAGTGGTGGTGACTCTTCAGATGAATCTTCTGATTATGAATCTTCAGGACAGAAGAATCTTGGTCTTATAGCCAGATTACCTATTGATAATTATTGTCTTATGGATAAGGTACAAAAAGTTGAATCCTTGACCAATGTTTCTTTAAATTCTAATGATAGTAAGTATTATAACTCATCTGATGAAGAATCATCTTCTGATGAGGAAAATACATTACCTACTTATGAAGAAGTCTCTAGGTTTGCTGAACTTCTTGAGATTGAGAATTCCAAACTCAATAAGAAACTTGATAAGGCAAACTCTAGGAATTCTATTCTTACAAAAGAGATATCAGATCTTTCTAAAGATCTTGATTGGAAAAATGCTGATTTTGAAAGTATTTCAAAAAATCTTGAGGATGTAAGTTCTGAGAAGAACAAACTTTCTAAAGAGATAGAAAAAGTAATTTCTAATAAAAATGTTTTCGAGCCTAACTCTAGTACAAAAAATAATGATTTTGAGGATAAAAATTTGGTTGTAAAACTCAAGTCCGAAATTTTTTCCTTAAAGAAGTGTTTATCAAACTTTACCCACGGTAAGGAAAATTTTGATAAGATGTATTCCCAAATACGACCTTTAAGAAATAAATCCGGATTTGGTTATACACATGCAAAACCTATTTTCAGTAACAATTATTTTGTTCCTCAATGTGCCCCATTTTGTACCAAGTGTCAATGTGGTGGTCACTGGGCAAAGAATTGTTCCTTAAACAAAACCCAATCTCTAGGATTTCACAAAGCTTACTTTTCTAAGAAGATGTGGATACCTAAAATTTTATTTTCTGGGAATCTCGGATCCAAACAAGTTTGGATTCCGAAAGTCTACTTTTCTTCTTGATTTCAGGATAATAAAGAAATTACCAGCAACAATACATGGTACATGGATAGTGGATGTTCCCGGCACATGACTGGTAAAAAAAGTTTTTTTGAAAAGGTTGTCAAAACGAAAGGAGGAAAGGTAACTTTCGGAGACAATTCTAAGGGAGAGATTGTTGGTATTGGTAATATTGTTTTTCTTGGTAAAACCTTGATTTCAAATGTTCTTTTTGTTAAGGGTCTTAAGCACAACCTCATTAGCATAATTCAGTTATGTGATGAAGGTTACCTTGTGAATTTTAGGAATGAAAAGTGCTTAGTTCACAATTCCAAGGAAGAATTTATTCTCTCAACCAATAGGAAAGAGAATGTCTACACCTTAAACTTAGAAGATCTTAGAAGCCAAGATTTACCTTGCCTAAGTGAAATGGAAGATCATTCTTGGTTATGGCATAGAATATTAGGACATTGTAATATGAGAAACCTATGTAAACACTGTAAGAAGAAACTAGTTAAGGATCTACCGGAGCTTAGATTTGATTCTTCTAAAGTTTGTGATCCTTGTCAATATGGCAAGCAACATAAATCTAGTTTTAAGTCAATCGGTGAAGTCTCAACAACTGATGCATTACAGTTAGTGCACATGGATCTTTTCGGTCCAACACAAACTGGAAGTATTGGAGGCAAATACTATGTATTTGTTCTAGTTGATGATTACACTAGATTTACTTGGTTCTATTTTCTAGTAAAGAAATCTGAAGCTTTTTCCTATTTCAAAAGTTTTAGAGCTCAAGTTAAAAATGAGAAAAACCTTCCATTGAAAAATATTCATAGTGATCATGGAGGAGAATTTCAAAATTCTGATTTTGAAACTTTTTGTAGTAAGAAAGGTATTACTCACAATTTTTCAGCACCTAGAACTCCTCAATAGAATGGTGTAGTTGAAAGAAGAAATAGAATTCTTCAAGAGGTAACTAGAACCATGTTGAGTGAATATTCTATTGCTAGACATTTCCAGGCTGAATCTGTAAGTACTGCTTGCTATACTATAAATCGAGTTTTGATTAGACCTTTTCTTAATAAAACTTCTTATGAGTTATGGAATGGTAGAAAACCAAGACTTTCCTACTTCAAGGTTTTTGGTTGCAAAGTATTCATTTTGAATACTAAAGATAACATACATAAATTCGCACCAATGTATGATGAAGGAATTTTCTTAGGATATTCCACAACTTCTAAGTCTTATAGAGTTTTTAATAAAAATACTTGTACTGTTGAAGAAACAGTACATGTAAAATTTGATGAATCAGATCCTTTTGTTTTTAAACCATTTCAACTTACATCTTCGGATGTATTTTAAAAAACTGATTATCAACCTTTGATAGAAGAACCTTCTGATAAGGAAATTTTTCTAGAAGATACTTCTGAAACATTTACCCCAGAAGACTTTCTACCCTATGTTGATGAACAGGTTTTACAAAACCCAAATCAGGTGTTTCATAAGAATCATCCCAGTGATAGTATCATTGGTGATGTAAATCAAATTGTAAGGACTAGAGGATCCTTAAGAAATGAAGTAGAAAATCTAGCATTTCTTTCCCAATTAGAACCTAAAAGCACTAATGAAGCTTTAGGTGATGATGATTGGATTAAAGACATGCAAGATGAACTAAATGAATTTGAAAGGAATAATGTCTGGACCTTGGTTGAAAGACCTAAGGAAACATCTGTTATTGGAGTAAAATGGGGTTTCATAAATAAATGTGATGAAAACAGAGTCATTGTTAGAAATTATGCTAGACTTGTTGCTAAAGGCTATAATTAGCAAGAAGGAATAGACTATGAAAAAACCTATGCTCCAGTAGCTAGACTTGAATCTATCCGTATTCTACTTGCCTTTGCAGCATTCTTTAATTTCAAACTTTTCTAAATGGATGTGAAATGTGATTTTCTTAACGGTTATGTTCAAGAGGAAGTTTTTGTAGAACAACCACCTGGCTTTGAAGATACAAAACATCCGGATCATGTTTTTAGACTTACCAAAGCTTTGTATGGCCTTAAACAAGCCCCACGAGCATGGTATGATAGACTCACTAGATTCATGCTTCAAAATAACTATGTTAAGGGAAATGCAGATCCAACCCTTTTTATAAAGAAAGATAAGAAAAATATTTTGATTGTTCAAATTTATGTTGATGACATTATATTTGGTTCAACTTAGCAATCTTTGACTGACTCTTTTGCTAGTCTAATGAAATCTGAGTTTGAAATGAGTATGATGGGTGAGTTACCATTTTTCCTTGGTTTTCAAATTTCTCAAAAACCAGAAGGAACCTACATATCTCAACATAAGTATATTAAAGATCTTCTTAAAAAGTATGGTTATGACAACACTAAGAGTATATGTACTCCCATTGGTACCTCAAACTCTTTAGATCTTGATGAAGCTGGGAAACCAGTAGATCGAACATCTTTTAGTGGTATGATAGGAAGTCTACTTTACTTAACAGCTAGTCGACCAGACTTAATGTTTTCAGTATGCTTATGTGCAAGATATCAATCCAATCCTATGGAATCTCACTTAAAGGCAGTAAAAAGAATTTTTCGCTACCTTAAGGGAACCATGGATCTAGGATTATTTTATACTTCTGGAAATGATTTTGTTCTAAAAAGATTTTCTGATGCTGACTTTAGTGGATATAGAATGGATAGAAAAAGTATATCCGGAACTTGTCATTTCTTAGGAGATTCTTTAGTTTCTTGGTTCTACAAGAAGCAACATTCTGTAGCACTCTCCACTGCTGAAGCTGAATATGTAGCAGCTGGAAGTTGTTGTGCACAACTGTTGTGGATGCAACACACACTCACAGACTATGGCTTGAGTTTTACTAAAACTCAAATTTTGTGTGATAACACAAGTGCCATTGCTCTCAGTAAAAACCCTACACATCACTCCCGTGCAAAACACATAGATATTAGGCATCACTTTCTTAGGGATCACACACTTAAAGGAGATATTATTCTTCAGTTTATCGGAACGCAAGAACAACTTGCTGATATTTTCACAAAATCTTTACCTACTGATAGATTTGAATATATTAAACAGAAGTTAGGAATGATAACCATAAGGTAATCCTTCTTAATTAACTCTCTGTTAAAAAAAATCTCCTTACAGTAATAAACTCCTTTTCATAGGGGGAGTACATTTGATTGTTTGTTTAACAAAGTTTTATCTAAAAAAAAAATTCAAACTTTTCGGAAAGAAAATTTCTGGAATGGAATTTTCGGAACTACAATTTTTCAGTTTGGACATTTTCGTATAGAATACTTCTGGAATGGAAGTGTTCGTATTAAAAATTTACGGAATGGAAAATTACGTACTGGCAGTTTCATAACCAGATTTTTGTACCGATTTTTTTTCGTAATGTGTTTTTCGTATTGACTTTTTCGTACTGAGTTTTTTTTGAGATTGTTTTCCGAAGTAAATTTTTGAGAACTTTGTCTTTTCATAATAAAGTTTTTTTTCGTAATCATCTTTTTATATTACCCATTATAAATAATCCTCCTCAGTCAGTCTGAAATATATGATTTCCCTACTCAAGTTTTCATAGTCATATTTTTACTTGATGGAATTTTCTTGTACTATGTTTTCTGATTACATTTTTCTTAATTCTTTGTCTTGATAAAAACCTCAAAAAGATCGGATTCAAGCTTTCAACCGTCAGATCAGATCTCAGCTCGTTCCAACCGTTAGATCAACTGTGGAAGGTGAACCGTCATCTCGTTGCCTATATAAAGGGGACCCAAATACTCGTCCCACATCGGTTTCAAGCTCTCGCGTCCCGAAGCTCTGTCCCTCTGATTTAAGGCCGCTCCGAACTACAGTTGTCTCTGTTCCAAACATCTCAGAGGATTACAGATCCGAATGTCAGCAGAGTTAGCATCTCAAGAAATGTCATGCACTAATCCTATTTCACAATGGTTAGTTTACAGAGAAAGGTTAGTCCATCCGGATTTCTTCAACAACCATGATTCTCTTATTTCAAAGAATATTAAGTTGAATGGTTGGGAAGATGTTGCTGTATCCAAACCGGGGACTCAAGACGATGTTTTTACAGAGTTTTTTGTTGAGTTCTATGAAACAGTTTCCTTCTTTCAGGAAGATAATAGGGAAAATTTGTCTTTCAAGTCGTATGGAAAGACCTACAAACTTTCTTATACCAAGGCAGAAAGCTTGGTATGGTTGTCCTATGAAGGAGAACCCGAATTTATTTCTCATGTTTTACCGGACTCTAAGGGTAGCTTCGACATGGAAAAAGCCTTAGACACTCTCAGACTGGCTGATGACAAGGCTCCGAAGATTGCAAGTCTATCCACAAACATTCGGATTCTAGAGTTGTGGGTGCAAGGACTTATCATACCGAGGAAAGGTGATAAAGATAGCTTGAAGAAGAGTGAAATCTATATCTTATATTTCTTGATAAATCTAAGAAAGTTTAACTTCATGAGGCACATTCTTATAACCATTGAGAATCTTAAGAAGGTAAATCTCATAGCACAGATCGTAATGTACCCAGCAATATTATCAATGTTGATAGTTCGGTTCCTAGAATCTTTCAAGGAAGCCTGCAGATCTAAGCCAACGGTTTGTAAAATTTTGTTGGTTAGTGATGACACCCTTAAGAGGATGGATGTGGCTTTCAACAAGGAGATTGGTGAGTTCATTGATTTTCATAATCAAGAAGAAGCGGTTCCGAAGGCTGCTGAACCGGAATCATCCAAACCAGTAAAGAAAAGAAAGTTGAAGGAAGATGCAGCTGAAGTCGAAGATCCTACGTCTAAGGAAGCTCAAACCGCACCTCCCAAACCAAAGAAGAAGAAGGCATATCCTGATGAGGTTGTTGCGAAGTGGAGAGCAGACAAAGAGAAAAGGAAAGAAGGGGATCCGCAGTTCGGATTGGACCCTGTGGAAGCTAAGGCCCTGAAGGAGAAAACTGCTGATGAGCTTCAAAAACAAGTAAAGGAAAAGAAGCTTAAGAGGAAGATGTCAGAAGCTGAGGCTGTCCAAGATTTGTTGAAATTTAATGAAATAGTATCCGGAAGCATTCCAGATCCAAGATCTTTCTCCTTGGAATCTCTACCTGAAACTCCAGGAATAAACCTTCATTTTCTGGAAGAGACTACAGCTGAGCATGTTGAGAAAATCGAGCAGATTCAGCAAGTGGGTGAGGAAGAATAAGTTACTGAAGGAAGTGGTGAAACAGGAGATCTTTTGAAAAAAGTGGATGATTATAAAGGATCACCTACGGAACATCTATCACTCTGAACTTCAGAGGCTGAATTCTCTAGGTTAGTAACTCCAGGGAAGGATAAGAATGAGGAAGATGTTGTTCAGAAAGTTGTTGATGAGATTGTTCAAGTGTCTACTGGCGAGCAGAAAACTCCTGATCAAGAATCAATTCCGAAAAAAGACAAGGGAAAGCAACTCCTTGTTGAAACCCTGAAATCAGTGGCTAGCAAGAAAATAGAGTTTGGTGATTCGTCTAAAAGGAAGTTGGAGCTTATTGAGGAAGAAAACTCTCCAAGAAAGATTTCAGATTCGGAGTCATCTTCGTTGGGGCATGACTTTGTTGTTCAGTCCTTAAAGAAGATGGTGGGAACCATTCCGACCTTCTCTAGTATTGACTCAAGATGTCAGATGCTCCAACATGATCTAAATTAGAAAACTGACTCCGTATCTATGGTGATGGACAAGTGCGTTGAGATAGAGGCTCAGTTCAAAATGTTTTTTGTTGGTTACGAAGCACATAGAAAATCTTTCAAGAGGATGACAAACTGGTCGAAGAAGACTTTGGAAGAGATGAGGTTGTTCGATGAATTTCAAGACAATGTTAAAGATGATTTTGATACCGAGGACAAGAAGATAAATGAGTTAACTGCATCCTTTGAAGAGAAGTTGACAGAACAAAAGAACTTCCGGATTCAAGAAGTGAGAGATCTGAATGGGAAGCTGAATTCTATTTCTCAAAACTGGAAGTTTGAAAGGGATCATCGGATTGATTTTGAAGAAAGGATGAAGGCTCAGGAAGAAAAGATCAAAGCTCAGGAAGAAAAGTTGAAAGCCCAGGAAGAAAAAATTGAAGCTCAGTCCGCAAGAATAGTTGTCTTAGAAAGGCAAGCTGAAGAAGATCATAAAGACCTGAAGAAGATCAAGACTATTCTAAAGGGGCTCATGTCGAAGGAAAAAGATCCGAAATAACCAAATTCGATCTTTTTGTTGTATTCTTTTTGTTGCTGAGATTTCAAAATTAATGAAAGTCGTTCTTGTCGTTTCTATTGTTGTCATTACTAATTTTTTAGGTACTTTGTTTTTTTTCCATTCCCTCCAATTCTTTTTTGAAAATCACAAAGGGGGAGAAGGAAAAGATCCTTAAGAAAAAGAAGTACTCTAATAAGAGTTTATCAAAGGGGGAGAAGAAAAAGATCCTTAAAAAAAAGAAAAACTCTAAATAAGAGTTTGTTTAAGGGGGATCTTTTTCATTAAGAAGACCTTCTTATTTATCACTCCGGAAATCTGAATACGATCCTTAGAGTTTCAAAGCCTAAGGGGGAGTTAGTTGTATTCATCAATATCCTTAAAGCAAAGGTAGATAAGCCTTAATGTTTTTCTTTCTTCTTAGAATTTCATTTTCGTAAGGATGGTTGTGCTTTCCATAAAGGGGGAGATTGTTGAGTCAATAAGGTTTTCCTTATGACTTTTCCATTCCTTATTGTTTTGAAAATCACAAACACCTTATCTTAAGAAAAATTGCTTTCTTAAGGAAAATTGCTTTTATAAGAAAAATTGCTTTCTTAAGGAAAATCGCTTTTATATGAAAAAGTATCCTTATCATATTTTCATCCATATTTTTCTTAAGTATGAGATTCAGATTCATTTTCTCAGAATCGTTGAAACTTTGATATAAAGCATTCTGTTTTAGGATTCAAATTCTGGATAATAACTATAAGGAAGTTTCATTCCGAATTCCGGATATGAACTCTGACTAAGTTCTATTCCAGATTCAGGATACGAATTCTGAAGAAGAATTCTCATTACGAATTCCAATGAAGAATTATCATTACGAATTCTAATAAAGAAATCTCATTCCGAATTCCCATTACGAATCCTGATGATGAATTCTCATTACGATTTCTGATGACGAATTCCTATTCCGAATTTGCATTCCGAATTCACCTATTAAACAGAATTTGAGTATCATTGTTTTATACACTTTGAATTAATTCAGACTCTAAAAAATATATTTGTTATACTCCGAACTTTTATATTTCTTACACTTCTATAGTTTGTCTACTCTTTATTATTTTTCCTTTCACTCTGAACCTTCACTCTGGAGTTTTCATTCCGAACTTTTATGTTAGATTTTAAAACGATGTCGTACATTCTGTTACACTTGTTTTGCTATAAAACGATGTCCTCTATTTTGTTATAAACTAACCATTGTCTAAGTGACACGTGTAAAGGTCCCTCCGATCTTTAAGGAAAATATGACGGTTGAAGAAGGAGCCGACCTTACCTATAAATAGGAGCTCATTTGAAAGAGCTCATAATGGATGAGGCTGATAGCTATTGCAAGTGCTGAAAGGATGACTAATCTGCTTGAAGTGATTTCTAGAGAGAGAGACTCTTATTAACTCTCAACGCTTCGTGCGACTCCGAATGTTGGTGATTACATTCGAGGGCTTCCGAGGATAGGAAGACAGAGGTACCGACTACCTTAAAGTTCGAGGGCTTCCTTGCTGAGGAAGACAGAGGTGGCCAACTACCTTGAAGTTGAGGGCTTGCGGGGATAGCAAGACAGAGACTCCAATCTTCGTATCGAGGGCTTACCCTGGTGTGGGTAAGACAGACTTGCTTGAAAGTATAAATCAAGGGACCTTTATCCAAGGTTGTTGGATACCCTTCTCTTTGGGTTAAAAGACTTATATCTTGTTACTAGTAGTTTTACTACTTGTTATTATTCCGCTACATTTTGTATTATAAGGAAAGTATAACTTTCTTATACGTCCTTATTTGTACTCTGTTTCATTTAGATTCTATACGCTTTAAGTTAGAATCTCATATTGTAATCTTTTGTTAAGTTTCAATTTCCAGAACCATATTTCCGGAACCCTCATTCGGAATCTATTTCCTAGTTTGCATTCAGTGTTAAGAGGTGTTGTGAATTTGCTTAGTTTAACTTTGTTAAACTTATTATTTTCCTTTGCTTAAGGAAAACATAGTTATTCTTAACTAACATTAAAGGTTCCAAGGTAATTTTTAAAGTATACAATTCACCCCCCTCTTGTATTTTGAGCATCTACATCACTATTTCGATCCTACAAGTGGCATGTCGAGGGAGTACGTAAGCCCCTTCCACCAGGCAATGAATTCCGCGACTCGCTCATCAAGCCTTTGTTTGCACATGAAGAGGTTTGAGATGCTGGTCTTTCGCGTGGTGGAGCTGAACTAATATAGGAACTTTCGGCGGAGATCCTCCCATCCAGTCACTGATCCGATGGGGAGCTGGATGTACCAGACAAATACAGGACCCTCCAATTTCTTCACAAAACATCAGAGCTTGGCGGCTTCCTGTTGTGTCGGGGTCCCCAACATGGGGCCACACCTGGAGGAAAAATGAGCCAAGTGCTGCAGTGGGTCCCCTATCCCATTAAAGGGTGAGAAAGTAGGATTCCCAAAACCCAGGGGTGCAGGCATATCATCCACCCACGCGAGATATGGCCTTTCATATGGTGGGACTGCCACCTATCGCATTTCCAACGCCTCGAGTCGGGCCGTGAGTGCCGTTATAGGATCATCCATGTGGGGGTCCCTGTCTTGATGGGGATCCCTAACCACAAGTTCATTTCCAAGCTCTTCGACATGGTAAATGGCTTCAATGGATCATGGAGAGACTGACGGAAAGGTCCTTGGGATGGCTCGAGGAAACCGGGCTGGATTCGTCGGATTGAATCACCGTTCAGGATGGTTTGGCGAGACGTATCATGCCCTCTTGCTCTGAGTTCTGGCTTCTTCCCTGTCAGTGGGAGTAGCATGATCAGGGTTTCCCAGAGGCATCTTGCCAGGGGGAAGTTGTTTCGGCCCCTACCGCCCCAACTTAAGATCACCATTATCGGGTCGCCTCTCTATAGCATGCTCGGTTAAGAGTTGATCGACCAGCCTCTTCTGCTCAGCAGGTTGCTGGAGCAACGTAGCCTTTTTGGGGTCTTCATCTATCATCTGTACTAAGGCGGACGGGTCTGAGTTCTTGATAGTTACAACATGTTCTTTACCCATACCGGAATTTCTTCTGAGTACCGACGACTCGGTGTGTGCAGGGAGGCCTAGAAGGTTCCTTTACTGGCGACTAATCCTCCCTGATGGGTCCAATAGTGGTGGTACACCTTCAGGGGTAAGTCTCCATCGAATAACTCCAGCTCATCCTCCTTGTCCACTATGTCAGCCATGTGGGCCGCAACCCTCCTTGGGGGAATGTCCTCAATGTCGCATAATGAATCGGGCTACCGCCAGAGATGACTGAAAAGGAGGGCAGCATACTGTCCCCAGCCACGGACTTACACATAGGTGGTAGCTTCCCTGATGATTTTGTGGAGTACGTTGAAACTATGAATGCATTTTTGTTGGAGGGTTCTCTGGAGACCTGGTGACTCAGGGTGCTGGGCCACTGGGAGTGTGGCCAAATCGACCAGACGACATTGATCACCGATTTCCTCGAAGTGCACTTGGCTCCTAGGGTACAACACCCGATGATAGTGAAGACGGAAGTGCTTCACCCATAGGGTTTGATGGAAGCACTCGAATTCCTCCGGGGTGAGGGATTCCAGCGCACAAAAGTTCGATGATGCCGCCGGCCTGAACTTCTCCAGGAAGTGATCCACTGTGGGAATGTTCCAGAAGCTCTTGGGCTCGGATTCAGGGTCTGGACCCGTATTTCCCCACTCATCAACCATAGGTGGCTGAGGAACCGGTAGCAGTACTAAAGCGGACCGCTGGGATAGTAAACTGGGTGGCGGAGAATACGGCGAATGAGCCGACTAGCCGCCGCATTCCGGGCCATCCTACGAAGAATGCGGTGAACTGACCACAATTTCACGATATGATAGGCTGATAGCCACATCCTCTGGTGTAGGGATCGTGGTTACCAGCGATGGGTCACACTGTTGCTCAACCACCATCAGTCCCCAAAATAGCTCTCTGTGATCTCTGATAGAGTTAGAGGGCGCTTCTGGTGATGACAGTGGGGACTAAACGGTCGGAACCTGCGGGATTCCCAAAATTTCTTCCTCTTGGATGTACCTGTGAAGAGAGGCAGGAATCTGGTGGACATTGCATTCTGGAAGGATGAGGCTGACACTCCTTGTTTCAGCCCCGGTCCATGATATAGAAGAATGGGGGGAAGGTTCCAATTCTTAGTCTCATTCTTCTTAAGAATCGGAGAAGCGGGCCGGTTTGATATCTGCCTGAGAATTCAAAGGATTCTTCTTGTGGCGGCAACAACCCACTCTCCTGCCCCTAGATGGCTCTTCGGGACAAGGTTGATTCCTGACATGAAGTCTCAGGGTCGTGCTGGCGCTGGGGTGGACAGGACTTCAGCTGGAGATAGCAGGGGTGCGAGGGGAAACAGGGAAAATGTCAAAGGGAACATGGGGAGGACCTCCATGAATAGCACCTGAGCGGGTGAAACCTCTGTTGGAACCGGCAGGAGCATTGGGAGGACCTCCATGCTTTGTACGGGTGGAGGGAGGTTGACCTTCATCCCTTTGGTTTATAGGGAGAGGAGGACCTTCCCCAGTTGCGGAGAGGACGTAGGGTGGATCCCCACGTTGGAGAGGGACCAGATGGGAAATGAATTCATATCGATGGTTGGGGGAAGGAGGGACTCCATACCCGGTGTGGTGGGCATGAGAGAGGCTCCCGTGCCGAGGGTCACTGCCGCGGGGCTGGTCTTCATTCGGGTTGGAGGCAGCACATGGAATACCTCCATGACGAGTTTTGGAGCGGGGAAGGTCCACGCTCTGTGGAGTAGTGGTACGGGGAGGATCTCTGTACGAAGTGACATCAACGTGGGTTGGTTCACGACGATCACCACTCATTCCTGCGACCCAGAGAGTCAACCCAGCCTGCCCGGGGGGCTGTTGGGGCCTCGATCCAGGTTGGGCATAGGAGTTCCCCTGCTCAGTGTATGTAGGACTTTGTGATATGCATCGGCAGTGGCTCGGGCCACAGTAGAAGTCGACATTGACGCCCTTTGGTGGGCGTCCTCAGCTCAGCCCCAAGGCTGGCGTCGGGTCAGGCGATCCGGTACGGGTGGTGCAGGCACATAGCCTACTTGCTCCTCTGGCAAGGCTGGACAGCGGCACTGACGCGGCCGGGTGGGGATCCTTTCTTGGAGTCCATGGATCGGGACTCTGACTGGGCTGGGCCAGACGTCACCCACCTCATCATTGTGTGGCCGGGAGTCGTCAAGGTGTTCTAGGGATAGGCTCCCAAAATGATTGAATGATGGGGTGGGGAGCCGGGGCTCCCTGCACGGCCCTCGAGGGCGGCGTTGATGGCGGGGCCTAGACTCCTCCTGGTCCAGGTGGGCCATATCCCGAGTTGGTATTATGCCCTCCTCCTCATAATGACATACGAGGTCGTTAATCACCTTTCGTTGGATGACCTCCGATGGGGAGAGAGGGCATGGGCTCCCCATGTTCGTGGATTTAGATGTCGTTGTGGCAGTAGTGGAGCCATGCGTAGCGGCTGTACTGGTATTTCCCCTACCGCTGCATAGGCGGGTGGGCGGAAATCGTGTCCTTGTAGCAGCAACCTGATTCCTAGGAAGCAGGGAGATTAACTCCTCAGCACTACGAGGAAAAGAAACTGACATCAGTGCCCCAGTTCCATTTCATCTTCTGTGGCCGGTAAGAGGGATCCACGCCGACAACATTGCAGAACAGAGTGCCCCACGTTCTACTACCCCAACGTCTGGTGAGTTTCACGCCAGGCCCACTATTTTCTTGGCGGGACCAAGCTCCAGATATCTAGATCCGGCGACACGTCAGTCTACTGATGTATTGAATTGTAATAGTCTCCACATTGAAGAGAAGAATTTCATGTGGGGTTCACCATTTATATTTCCGACGCTTTCACCGAGGTGCGCACATCTGTCCTCTAGGGTGTGTCAGGCACAACTTTTGTTGCCCCACATTCCTACTTTCCAAAGGTGGGAAGCATCCATTCCTTGTTAAGGGACGTCTACTCCTTGATCGAAACAGGAAGATGGGATGTCAGTTCCTCCTTTGGTGGATTCCTCCTCAGAACTCGTCTCCTAGTCCGGGTCTCTATCATAGATTGAATACATTGTTCATGAAACTCTTCCCATTTCCATGTTTCAATGGACTCCAGTTAATTACACTGCTTCTATCAGGATATTCCAAGCGGTACAGTCCGGGCAGCAACCTTCAGTCGAGGAGTAGTCACATCGAGGCATCATTAACGTGTCTGAATGCTGAGGAATTGGCATGTCTGTCTTTTTTCCCTTATTATAGGACTTGTCAAGGGTGCAGAAGCCCGAGGAATCCCTCATCGAGTGCGGGGAATCATATTCCATAGGAATTTATATGAGGTATTCCTCACCATCCCATGTTTAACATAGGGTATGCTGCGAGGTTAACGTCCAGCAAAGACAGATCGTCCTGATCAAAACACCAGCTGGAGTGGATCGGATTGAAGAATCCCCCTTGAGGGAATGCCGATATCAGAGATAGCCTGTGGGTGGCTTCCCGAATGTTGTGGGGTGGAATGGGGTGGCATGATCTCATCGGGATGTGGAGGACCGAGTAAAAATCAGGATGGATGATGGAATGCTATACAAAGTGGAAGGGGGAATGAAATAGATCCGTCATGTAGATGATGATGGTGATGGGCTTGAATCTCGAAGAGACTTCCTACGTATCCCCATGGATGGGAATAAAATTCCACGTAGTTCATAATCTGTATATGGGGCTTACGCTCTGGGAAGCAGAAGGTGATGGGAGAACGGACGTGAATGAGGTCAGAATGACCAGGTGGTGGGCTTGAACCTCATGAGGCTTCCTACGTATCATGCCATGACATTGATCAAATACCACATAGTTTAGGTAAAAATGGGGGATTGGAACACCGACATGGAGACGGTTGGGGCCAATGATTGTTGGGCTTGAACCTTAGGGAGGCTTCCTATGTATCATGCCTTAACATGGATCAAATTCCTCGTAGTTCAGATGGGGTTTCTGCTGGTGAACCGACGTGATGAAGGACCTTGGTCTGATGGGTGATGGGGCTTGAACCTCAGGGAGGTTTCCTACGTACCATGACTTGACATGGATCAAAGTACTCGTAGTTCAGGTGGGGGTTCTACCGGTAAACTGATGTGAAGGTGAACCCGTGGGTCCACTAGTGGTGGGGTTGAACCTTATGAGGCTTCTTAAATACCATTCCTTGACATGGATCAATGTCCTCATAGTTCGGGTGAAAATGGGATGTTGAACTGACATGAAGGGTTGTGAGAACAATTGGATGGTAGGGTCACAACGGGTTACTGCTGGATTGGAATGCAGTTTAACGTCGTGTGGGATGAGGGCATGTCGGAGAACCGATGTGAAGAAGGACCTTGGTCCAGGTGGATGGTGGTCTTGAACCTCACGAAGGCATCCTACGCACCATGCCTTGGCATGGATCAAAGAACTCGTAGTTCAAAAGGAATGTGGGTGCCGGTGAACCGATGTGAGGAAGGACCTTGGTCCGATGGGTGACGGGCTTGAACCTCGTGAGGTTTTCTACGTACCATGCCTTGACATGGATCAAAGTCCTCGTAGTTCGGGTAGGGTTTCGTCAGTGATCCAACGTGAAAATGAACCCTGGGGGTCCACTGGTGGTGGTCTTGAACCTCGTGGGGATTCTTACGTACCATTCCTTGACATGGATCAAAGTCTTCATAGTTCGGGTGAACATGGGATGTTGAACTGACATGAAGGGATGTCGGAACAACTGGATGGTAGGGTCACAACGGCTTATTGCTGGATTGGGATGCATTTTAGCATCGTGTGGGATGAGGGCATGTCGGAGAACCAACATGAAGAAGGAACTTGGTCCAGGTGGATGGTGGGCTTGAACCTCAGGAATGCTTCCTAAGTACCATGCCTTGACATAGATCAAAGACCTCGTAGTTCAAAAGGGATGTGGGTGCTGGTGAACCGACATGAAGAAGGACCTTGGTCCGATGGGTGATGGGCTTGATCCTCATGAGATTTCTTACGCACCATGACATGACATGGATCAAAGTCCTCATAGTTTGGGTATACAGTTTAACGTCTTACTGGATGAGGGAATACGTTTTAACGTCATGCTGGATGAGGGCATACAGTTTAACGTCATGATGGATGAGGGAATTGTCATTGTCAATTCTTACTCTAATCCCACGTGAGTCATGCTCGGTGTGAGAAACAAGAGGTAGTAGAGACCTGACGATCACGTCGTGAAGGGTGCGTCCATGAGAAGTGACGAGGGGCTTATGCGTTAGGCAGCCCAAGGTGCTGGGACTTACCCCAGGATGGATGCCCAAGAGAAATAAAGCACAGGGGAGAGGGATTTGGGATCAAAGGAAGGAGGTGCCTCGTTATCTATCATGCCCTCCACTTTTCCTGGCTGTGAGGAAGTGTGGAGGTTCATGGGTGCTACCTTTCGCAAGAAGGTCTATGGGGATTACCCCAAGGTGACTGCCCTTCCCCGTGGACAAACTCCACTCTAGGAAGGAGGATATCATCCCTTGTGGGGACTCGAGGGCGTAGTGAATGCCCGATCCGGGGGGACCCTGCGTGCGGGGCACAGGGTCGGGTCACAATTTAACATCATGTGTTGAGGACGACGTGCTTGGAAGTTTAACATCCTACAGCTCGGATGAGGTGGGTTTACTCCGCACCCCTAGGGAATACATGACCGGTACCCTCGGCCCCTTGGGGAAGGGAAGGCGTCGACAAGGCCGTGTAAAAGGGGGGTCACTGAGCGACCCATCGAATGGTCCACGTTAGCGTGGCTATGCGAAGAAGAAATAGCTGTTTGCAGGCCTATGTGAAGAAGCATTGGGCGAAGCAACGCTATGGGTGGTATTGTCTAGGGGATTTTGAAATAACATCATGAAAACGTCGAGGGTCGCATGGGAATAGGAATTTCCAAGCAGAGGGGTCTACAGGGAGGGGCCTTGCGAAGCATGGTTGCATTGCGTAGTGGAGAGCACTTGCGAAGGGATGTGCTTCGCGAAGTGGAGTTCCTTTGCCTTAGCATGGGGCAGAGAAGTGAGTGGGAGGTTCTTCGTGAAGTGGAAGGGTGTTCGGGGATCACTTCCTTGTGAAGAAGAGGTGCCTTGCGAAGTAAGGTGCTGTGAACAGTGTGCTTCGTGAAGTACAGTGACCCTGCCTTGCCATGTGGGTCACGTGTATAGGATGGGTGTTTCGTGAAGCATAAATGCTCCGTGACTGCCCGGTTTCCCTTGGGAATCCCCTTCCTTTGCGAATTCCCTTAGGCTTCACAAAAGACATCCCTCTCGGAAGAGGCGCACAAAACGAGACAAGGTGAAGTCCTCTCACGAAGCAAAAATACCTCGCGGAGCTCATGATTCCCAGAGCAAAGAGTGCTTCACGATTTGGGAGTTGAGAAGCCAAAAGTTCGGATTGTCCATCAATAGAGCTCAAGGGGATCTCGGAATTTATAAGAATGATGCGTCGTGAAGTAGAGCTCATGCGGTGCGAAGGGGGCTTCGGTTGCTTCGCGGTGGGTCGCAAACATCAACCGGGTTCGCGGAGGGTTAACGCCACTGGTGCTTCGTGGCGGGCTCTCGAACGTCAGGGAGTTTGTAGAGCATTACCGCCCCTGGTTCTTTGTGGCGGGCTCGCAAACGTCAAGGCATTCATGGAGCGTTACCGCTTCTGGTGCTTCGTGGCAGCCGCATAGCTATGAGGGCTTCGTGTCGGGGCTTCGCAAGGAAGGGCGCAAGGCCTCGTTTTTCATCGTTCTTTTCGTCCAATATTTTGGTACCAACAATAACATAATAACAACAAAACTGATTGAATAAATAATGGATAGTCTTAGTTCCTACGGGACACCTGATGATGATACATAATTCAGCCCATGGATGGTATGTTTGATAATGTCAACATTATATATAGATAGATAGATATGTTTTCGGGTGTTTTGGGATGTACAACCACTGTCCAATTCCTGGGGAGCTCTCACAGTCTACCCATAACCCAGGTCTGAGAGCCATCATTGTCTCTTGCCCATCACACATATGATTTATGGTAGGGTGGATCGGGACATACCACCACCATCCAATTCATGGGTAGATCTCATAGTCTACCCATAAACCACTTCCAAAATCCCTCACCGTCTCATTTCTTTATCGCATTAAATAAATATGGTGGTGGATCTGGACATGCCATTCTAATCCAATTCTAGGGGAGTTCTCATGGTCTTACCCTAACAGAGGACTAAGATCTGTCACCCTCTCTTGACTTTAATGAATTAAATATATGTTGGGGTGGATCAATATATACCACCGCTATCCAATTCTAGGAGAGTTCTCACGGTCTTCCCCTAACCCAATATCAAGATCCCTCGCTGTCTCTTTGCATTCTTAAATTAAATATATTTTGGGCCATATCTGGATGTACCACCACCATCTAATTCTAGGGGATATCTCATGGTCTACCCCTATCCTAGGTCCATGTACCCTCATCATCTCTTAAAATTATGATGCCTATATGGCGTGATCATTCAAAGAATATAATGCATCAGGAATTTACCACTCATTCATCCCATTAACCCATCCCATTCACATATATGTAGGCATGTTCACATTTGTAGTTAAGGAAACTCGTCTTAAGCATTTCAATCAAATATTTAACATAGGATTGATTAGATTCGAATCAAATACACAAGGTAAAAAAATCACATGAATCTCATTAGCCACATTAAAATTATTTTCATACAAGGAAAGAATTTTATTTTGACCAATCCATTTATTTAAGGAATATTATTTGGTGTGGTCCATCCTACTCACAGTCATATCAATCAATTTTCCTAAACAAGGAAAATTTATTTAAGGTAAAAGTTTCTTGGTCATTCCATTGAAAGAATTACATTAACCAATTCATATCACTCAATAAGACATGAAAAATAAATTTCAAGGGATCATGTGTAAAGGAGAGGTGTCTTGGAAATAAACCATACGACCACTAGGGAAATTTCAACTAAAAGGGGGAAATCACATAACAAACCATTTATTAATTATAACCTAAAGAATAAAATTAAAAAAGAAGGGAAAGAATATAAGAAAGAATAAAAGTATACTCACTACATTTTTACCTTAAAGGCATCACACCTCTATTAGAGGGGTTTTATTATAAAATCACGACTTCTTATTGTGCAAACACACATCATATTTAAAACATCATCAACATTACCAAAATAATAATTTAATCTAAACATACCGAATTAACTAAAAAATAAGGATGGAGTGATAATAAAATAATTATTTCATTAATAAAAAATGGGTAAGGAAAGGGATCCTACCATAGGGAAGAACCATGCCAAACACTTCATATTTGGTAAAAAATTGTGGTAACCACTCCAAAACGCCCCATAATATCATAAAAATATGTTTATATATATATATATATATATATATATATATATATATATATATGTATATATCTATTAACCCAATGCATGTATTCCCTACACCATAATGGAATATGCACATGGAGGATATATATATACATATATATATGTATACATACGTGAGTATATTAATTCACTCATTCAAAATTGATCACAACCCACTAAAAAAATCTAGAGACTCAATACTGTAAAAAGACCCAAAATTAAATAGGGAAAAAATTGTGGGTTTAAAAGTGATGCGAAAAAGACTCCAGCAGAGTGAATCAACCCAAACTGCGTTGCCTTCGGTGGTGGTTTCTGGGACTCACAAACATAAGAATCTATGAAAATTGTGTACAACCTAACAAGAGAACAAAGAAATAATATCCAATTAACCCCAAAATAGAAGTTCAGATGAGATACCATGGGCGACGGTGAGAGCTAAATCATTGAATAGAAAGAGAATATAGAGGGATAATGCTATATGTCGATGATCTGAAGAATAATTTCAAAGAAACAAATGAAAATTTGTGGTCAAAGGAGGACCTGGAGGAGGGGTTCACGTAGTGTGACAAAGGGGAACCCCTAGGGTGGGATGCATCATGCAAGTAGGATGGGGTAGGGGTGAGTTATGTTTTAAGTTCTTATTTTAATTATTTTAATTTAACTTATTTTCCTAAAATAGGGTATATCACTTGTTTTGACCAGCATAGTTTTTGATACTCTCTGTAAACCGAGCGGTGAATATTACGACCATACTTCCTCTGAATAACACCATGTTGGAGAGGAACAGAGTTTCAAAAACCATGAAAAACCTGTGCACACCACCTCTTCCCCTATGAATAAGGAAAAAAGGTATCCTGCTGTGGGATGCACAGATTTAGACAAATGATGTTCCCTCTACAGCCTTTCAAAACCATGATTTTCTGTTTCTGTTAGTCCTAAAACTCCTCAACCCACTTGGGAAACTTCTCAGAACATTTCCCAAGTCTAAAAAATCACTTTGAAAGGACCCAACACTCATAGTTGTGTTTTTAGGATTGTTTTTAAAAACTACACTTTGAGTAAATGAAAAGGTTCAAATTCCTTCACTTTTTTATTTGCTTCAAAACCTAGGTCATTACAATTGATTCCATTGTAAAGTGCTATGAAATAGCTTATTTAATTGACACCAACGACCATTTAGGTGGGTGAATGTTTTTTGGGGAATACCAAAAGTGGTGGGATCATATAAAATTTTGGATTTTCATTCGTTTTAATATATATATTCAAAAAACAAGATAAAAACAACCTAAGGATCGTCTATATAGGATCATTCACCTTCAATTTATAATAAATTTTAAAAATAATTGTATCAGACAAGATAATTATGTCAATCAAGTTCCATTTCAATTATTCATGTGTTTTCATTGCAGTGGAGAATCTAAAATAGGATTCCCATAGATGTATTAGCACATGCTCCCTGAAAATCAAGAGAGAGTTTTTGTTATTATGAATGCTAGAATAGAGGAACCTTATACTTCACATTGTTTACCATTCGAAATATAATTACTCTTGTTCTCTATGTTTCATAGAGGGAGGGTGGAGGAATATTCTTTCTAGTGATTGTGATAATTATAAAATTAAAATTATTATGCACAAATAACTCTCTTATTTCTCTAAAATGATTTAATTTTGATTTTATGGTTAGGGTTAAAACAATTGATAATTTTACATATACCCTTAACAATATTTTAAGTCATCTTAATAACTTATGTTTTATAATAATAACAATACCTTTATTATTATTATATCTGATGAAATGAACTTATTTTAGTATAATTTATTAAATAAATATATTAATTTTTATTTAAATGATATTTAATAAAATATTTAATTTTCACTAGGACATTCACATTACACATTAATCCTACCATATAATTTATCAAAACATGAATAATAAAACATTTTTTCAAATAAATATTATTTAACTGAAAAATAATTAAATATTATATTCACTGAACTCATCAGTGAATATTTATTTTAATATTAAAATAACTAAATAAATATTTATATTATGATGTTGACTAAGCCAATAAATAAATAAATATTTATTTATAACCTTTTGAATAATAAACAAAAGATAAAATTAAACTGTTAGATTGTGAACTCAAATATCTAATGATTTAATATTTATATGATGAAATTTATATGAGTAATTATCATTCAATAAGATGAAAATAATATTTATTCATACAAATAAATTCAATAAAATTGAATGAGATTATGGATACAATTATTGTGTTACCCTCTATGACCATTTCTTAATGGAATTAAGTGAACATAACTAATTTCCAAGATAAATATTTATAAATTCATCAAGACACAAGTAGAGAAAATATAAAATTTCATTTTCATAAAAACATTCCTATAAAGGTTACTGTATAATATTATCTCCTTGCTTAAAGATTTCTCATCAGGCAGTATGCATACTTGTTTCATCACCCTATACACCAAATTTATCCCAACATGGTTACTTTTATATCTGAGGGGTTACATAGTTAATATTATATTGTTTCATTGAGATATGCTATAAAGATGCGTATATTTCCTTTTCCAGAAATCTTATTCCTCAAATTATCCTGAACATGTAATTTTAAACCACCCATTCATATTTTTGAAAAATTATATTTCTTCACAATACATAACTGTTATAGTGTTTCTCATTCCACAATATTTTTCACTCTCATTAGTGTGAATAGGACATTCAATAAGGCATATTTCACACATGATAGTAAAGGATCTGTATGACACATCATTAATCTCACCATATAAAATAGTGTGTGTTTACTCTATTTACTAACTACAGTAAACTATGGTGTATAAGTAAGTGTATGTTGAGAGAATATCACAATCCCTTTAATGTATTTAATGAATTCAAGGCTATGACACTTCATTCTTTATTCTGAGCATATTTCATTCATTTTTTGACCAAGATTCTTCTATATGCCTTTCTTCTATTCCATAAGTTTTGTTAAGAAATCATAATTAAACCACATTAAGTAGATATATCCATACCAATAAAATAAATTTATAAATATTAGAAATTAATAATATCTTCCACTACCCAACAATAAAAATGGCCCACAAACACATGAGTGCACAAATTGTAAAATCTATTTCTCTCTATCAACTTTTCCACTAGATAAATCTATAGTCAATTTTTATCACAAACATGAATATAATATTTAAAAGGTTTTCAACTAAAAATAATCAAAATTACCTTTATGAAGTAATTTTTTAATATAGTACACATTTATAAGACTAATTGTGTGTTTTTAAAATAGGGGGAGATACGGTTCACATGAACCTGATTTTTTATATATTTCCAAAAAAAATAATTTTCATATTTTGTTATATAAAGGTTGTAACTAAAATTATCCATCCCATAATATAAGATATATTTTTAAAATTTTAAACTTTTATTTCCATGATTCATAATAATGTAATCAATGTTTAATCATATGTATAAAAATAATTTTATTGTTTATAATGAACTCATAATAACAATTCCATAAAACAAAAGTCAATTTTTCCATCAATATGAGATGGTAGTTTCTTATAGCCAACTAGCTAGTGTCACTCTAATGGAAGCACAAATATCCACCTCATATTTAGAAATCCTGTTTAATATACTTGGTACATACATTTGAATACAATTTTGAGGACGAAAAGTTGTATTTAATGCCCAATTTCTACAAATAGATATATCCCAGTTGATTGTGAACATACTTGATGCCTAACGATTTTTCTAATTAAGGTATTGTTCTTCCTAAAAGGACCATTATTTATATAGTAAAATCTTTCCACATCCTTATTTTTATCCTCCATGTGTATCCACTACTTTTTATAAAGGTTACGATGGTGTGTTAGACATAGAATTTTCCTTTGATCTTTTTTCATTCCTTTAATCTTATTCACCAAACGAATGGTAGGTTTTTCATTATTAATGTATTTATCCTCTTGTAAAATCAATTTAAATATGTTTGGGAGAATCTAAAATTATTTTTCATATTAAAATTCATAATAAATAATTAGAAACTTAGGGGAGGTGATGATTGAATAATGTTGGTGAAGAATTACTTGGGAACCTTAAAAATTATAATTTTTAAATTCTCATTATATGTAATCACCTTAACTGCATTATGTTTCTATATAACTCTTTCTTCATTAATTCACAAAAATAGTGCCTTTGATATTTCTTAACACAACTATATTTATTTCTCCTGATATAGATCGTGGAGATGATACAACATAAAATATGCATCCACATCTTCATGAAGCGTATGCGTAAAACCAGTTAGGGAAGAAAAAACAACGCATTATAATTTCAATGAATCATAGACATGTTTCTAAAATATATTTTACTTCCCCTTTCCATCCTCCTAATATGGCACAAATGGAACTAGGAAATCTAGTACAAAGAACTTCTACCTCTTTGAATAGTAAAAATTGAATTCATCTGTACCATTCCAATAAGATTTCAATCATCATAATATTATCTTTCTCCAAAATAGATCATATGGATAGTGACATGATCGAATGGATTTACACTTTACTACAAACAAGGAAATATTTTATACTATATATTGATTATCAATTATGATGTATTTAATAAATTAAAAAGTATCTCACTTTTTTATCAAATACCGAAAAACCTCACCATAAGATTTTTAATATGTAGTTGTAAAGATATTAATTTAGAAAGAGTTCATGATTCCTTCAAATATTCTAGATATATTCCTTTTAAAATTATTTAAATATATTACATGGAAACCACAATGAATCAAATCTCATGTATCCATCGAGTAGAATCCCAATTCTTGAATTCCTAAACTCTTATTTCCTCAACTACTGCCTATATGTTACACTATGTCTTGTAGGAAAAACTACTGATGATTCTAACTTTTCATGATAACCAAATAATTCAAATTGGAGCTCCCCCATACTAAAAATCACCCTAACGAGGACCATACAAGTAATTTTTTTATTGATTAGATTCTTAATCAAGTGATCAATGGAATTTTCAAATTTAATATTTTTATTGATGGATATTGATTTTATTTTGTATTAATATTCATTAATTTTATCTCTACATTATTTCCATTATTTTTAGAATTTACACAATTAATTAACCATATATGCTAAAATATTTTATGAATTATTATTTAATTATATATTTTATTTATCATTCTGGATAATTTATTAACATTATTTGATAATTTATAATAATCTAAATAAACCATACATCACATAAATAAATATTTATCCATGAATTGAAAAAAATAAAATAATCATGTGATACGATCATATACTTTTTTACAACATGTTGGCTTATTTAACAGTTACAAATAAACATTAAACCAAGGTGAAACACTCTTTGAGCCAATGCATAGCCTAAGCTTCACTATTTATCCATTCTCTTTGGTATCTCTTTTGTTAGTTTCATCTTAGAACGAGTCCTAAACTACCTTTTATTAAGGGGTGCTCCCTCCATTACAAATGTAAACACACACACACACATGATTGGGGTATGATGGTTTTAAGGCTACAAAAAATAAACCATGGATACATAGGTTTGTATATAATAACTGATGAAGAGATGATTCATATATGATCATTTTTAATTTAATAAAAGTATCACATAAGACCATATATTAATTATTTATATTTAATAAAAATTGCAACACATAAACCAGTGGCTCAAGATTATTATTAATCACAACAGTAAATAAAAGTATTTATACTTATGATAAATCATGTCACATTGATTTAATTATTGTAGATGTATTCGAATTAATGAATTAATCAAAAATTTAATTAAATTTATCATTATATTTATATTTTGGAAAAATATTTATTAAGATATAATATCATTATATCCAATTTTTATTTTTAATAAATTAATTAAATCTAATTTTAATTCTAAAATTATAAAGTACACTTTTTGTACTCATGAGGCCATATGAATTGTACCTTATGCATTAGATAATATCTATTTATAGTATTTAATACATACATAGTGTGTATTATCACATTAAATGTTGTTTGAATCAGTTGGTGTATAGTACATGTCATTTAACGTGTACTTACATGACATGTATGCTAATATGGAATTTTAGGATAGATATTGTGTGAAGTTATATGGTTCAAACCATACATTCTATGTGGTGTGTATGGAATGCATAAAATGACATAATATATAAGGTATATATCACAAGGAATGTGCATGAAGTATAAAAGATGTACGTTGACCACCACACGATAAGTAGTTAAAAAATTTATACGACTTGTAATTAATAAAGGAGTAGAAAAAATGAATTATGAAAGAAGACAGCATAGACACATGGTGTAGAACAACACCACATAGACAACATGTACATACAACTACATGTCATTTAGTTTGTGACTCACTTTAATTATCCAATGTATTAACCCATGTGAAATTTATAAAATCTAGATTTCTATCATGTGCATGTTTTCATGTTTTACATAGTTTGTAAATGCTAGCTACATGTCATATAGTAGACATATAGGTACATCACATAGTTAGATGTCCATTCACAACATGTATTGACACAAAATTTTTGACCACGTGTCTTATCATGATTTAAAAGGGGTTAAAATCATGTGTGGTTAAATGAAAAGTATGTTAGTTTCATGTCATGAAATTCATATCAAATAGATTGTCATACTAGTATTCAATACATGTATTTTAATGGTGTTTCATACCACATCACATGGAAAGATGATATTTACACAGATCACATATTGTTTGAGTTGATCATGAGTACACAAAATATAATATATGGTTACTTTCCCTATATTCATTTCCTAAATATAGTGATGTGGGAACCTCTAGATGTGATCTCTATGACTTTCATACATGTCTTGACATGTTCTTAGAAATTCAAATTCTAGTTATTACATTATTGTATCATTTGAATTAAGAATGGAATTCAGATATTAAAATTAACAAATAAATGGAATTGGTAAAAGAAATTATATATAAATATAAAATTGAATAAGAGCACCTAGGTACCACATGAAGGTTTTGAATCATAGTGGAAGTGGTCATAAGGTTTTTGATTTTGTTTTGTCATCAGTTTCAAGGGATGAAATTAATAAACATTGTGTACTAAAACATAGAGTCTCCTTGATAGGTTGTAATGGCCCATACCTCACCCGTCTATTACATTGTGAGAATGTGGTGTTGGAGGTGTTTCAGGAGGTCATGGTGACTTATCCCCAACACTTCCAAATTTCCAGTTCTGTGAACAATGTTTCCAGTTTTATGAACAGTAATGATAGGTGTACAATGTAGCACAGATCAGTAGAACAGATCAATCGCACATATCGGTAGCACAGATCGGTCGCACAGATCGGTGGAACAGATTGGAAGCATAGATCAGTAGCACAGATCGGCCGCACAGATCGGTCCAACAGATCTATGGCACAGATCGGTAGCACAGATCGGTGGCACAGATCGGTGGCACAGATCGGTCCCACAGATCGGTGGCACATATCGGTATCACAGATCGGTGGCACAATTCAGTAGCACAAATGGGTAGCATAGACCGGTTGCTCAGATCGGTAGCACAGATCGGTGGCACATATCGGTAGCACAGATCGGTAGCACAGACCGGTCGCACAGATCGGTATCACAGATTGGTCGCACAGATCGGTAGCACAGATCGATAGCACAGATCGATAGCACAAATCGGTAGGTGTACAATAACGGTAGGTGAACAATGTTTCTAGATTCCTACAGTTTTGACTCTTTTGACGTTTCTTATGACGTAAAATACATTTAAAGCCTTATTTTAAGGACTCTTAAGGCTGATTCAAATGCCATAAATGCTATATTAATTATTCCTATGTCTCAGGATTTTTTTACTTGGTCAAAACGCATGGGTTAATGCGATCTGTTTTTAATTGAGAATTAACCGGATCTTAAACCGTGGCCTCATTAAATCGTCAAAAGGGACAAGATATCATCCTCTCTTGTTCTTACTCTTTGTTCACTATTATGAGACGCTAGAACCTTTCAATCCTTCTTATAAGAGTTTTGCAATCAAACTCTACTCCTTTGATTGGTTCCGCTCTGTTTTGATGCAACCAAGAAGTATCGATCAACCATCGATATAAGGTATGATGTGTCATCGTTATTTTGGGGTTCATCTTCTCTTGTTCTCTATTCCATATTATAGCATGTAATCTTCAGGCTTTTATTGATTTTTATTGGGGTTTGGTTGGTGCTGTCGTACCGTGGAATCCTCGGGTGGATGCAGTTGTCGCGAGAGGAGGATTGTGACCCGTTGTGAGGAAAAAGAACATGAGGAACTGTTTGAGGTCGGGGATTCATTACTTCTCTAATTTTTTATGTGCAATCGTAGAGTTAGCATGATGTATCCCTTTGGATCACAATGAAATTGACCTAATTAAATATTTTAACCGGATAAAGAAATTTTTATCTCTCGTAAGTTATTGCCTCATGTTTTGCTAGATAATGTGATATCTGTGATTGCTTTTCTTAGCTGTTTTTTCTTGATGGAAATTTATAATGAAAGTAAATCTGGAATTAATTGATAATTAACTGGATAAAGATAATGAGGCATGTAAATGAATTCGGTTGTTGACGTTGTTGTAGTTGTTCTAATTTTATGTGAATTAGATTGGCATAGTAAGCATGTCAAATCTTTTTTGATAGCTTACTGATTAGGTTTCCCAGAATTGGAACCTACAAATTGAATCTGTTAATTCATGTTGGATTAAAGAACTAGTTGGTTGATAAAATTTAATGCCTGGTAGGTTTTTTAGTTACCCTCTTGTTCCTAAGGCCGAGTGCCTTGTGCTTTAGAGCCATGAGTGCTCATTTTGTATGAAGGCTGGATGCTTTGTTAAAGGGCCAAGATCCCATTTGGTGTGATGTTTGATTTCTTGCTGCTTGTGTTGTGATGTGACCCTGGATGGGTGTTTGGATATTTGGAGGCAGGGAGGCCTTGTGGTTGTGGTAGAAGATAACGCCTTGAGTGGCGAGATGCACTATTTTATGCATGTGGGTGTTAGTAGGAAACCAATGATGATTATATGGGATGGATTGGATGGCTGGATGTTGGTGGTTTTTTTTGGTTGTTTATCTGCATTACTTTTCCCCACAACTCAAGGCAGCTGGTCTTGATTACTCTCCTTCCGAAGGAGGAAAAGGCACGCGGGGTATGCCACGTGCTTTCCGTGTTTAGCCTCTCGAGGGAGGATGGGTGTATGGTATTACCATAGGCGGAAAAGACTTGACAGGTAGTACATCTAATCACAGTGCTGATCCCCCTTGTGTTTAGTAGCATAGGTTGCTTTTCTAGAATACCTGGGAATATGGGAAAGTGATTTCTGTAACGATAGATTGATTAAATGGTGATAATCCATGGGGATGGAGATGCTGGAATTTAAAGGTGATGTTGAATCTTAAATGGAGTAGTTAATTTTGAATGTGATGCCAATTCAGTTTAATGAGGTTGTGTTCATGTTTAATTAATGTTTAATGAATTATTTAACATACAATGTAATTGATAAAATAGGAATTAAGTGATCTAATAAAGTCCTTAAATGGTTGTGTGCTTAAAGGATACCTAGTCTTAGAAGTGGTAGCCCAAAGTCTGAGAGACGTTGCCTGCAGTTGTGTCTAAGACTAGCTTATTCCCATAGTGTGTTTGTGAGTTATATATATTCTATACTTTTTTGTGGTTATATACACTACTCCACCCTGTTGGTAAGGGAAAATGACACCCCGAGGATTCTGAGACCTGGGGGTGTTTTTCCAACATTCAAATGGGAGGTTGAATGGCTAACTACCCCCTTTAGTCCCACTCTCTTTTCTTGATATATACTAGTGCCCTTGGCACAATGGTTAGTTTTCCCCATATATGTGTGTAGAGGGTTGTAATGGCTTGTGGTTATTTCACACACATATATTCTGTATATAGTATCCTATGGACTACTATATGTGTAACGTGTATAGGCTGTGATGGCTTGAGGATCCTTAATTAGTGTATGGGTTGTGATGGCTTTAGGTATAATACCCGACGTAGGATACACATTATGCGAGCTGTGGTGGCTCCCAGAAAATACCTGGTTACTTGTTTTTGTGAGGATGGTGGCGTGCTTCGCCCAGGTGTCTACGGGCAAGCCTTTGTGGTGAATGTGGTGCAGATTGTGGAGCTTATCCTAGGTGTCTGTGGGAAAGCCTTTGGAGAGAGATGCACATGACGTATGTCGTTGGGGAAAAGTGGAAAACCATTGTTGAAGTAGTAGGAGGGTACCCTTGATATTCTTTACTATATGCTATATTCTTGTATGTGTTACTTGGTGAGAGTAGCCATGGTGAGGTTGGGAACATAGTATACTTGTTTAGGTGACGAGTTAGTTTCACTTGTTGTTCACTGTGTTTTAGTATTCTTTCATTACTTTTTCATGAGAGGCTTCGGGGAGGATCATTCTGATTATACTATTATACTCACCCTACGTATATATAAATGGGTTTTCAGGTCACTTGGAGTAGGTTAGAGATGAAGCTGGTTTCTACTAACTTGGAGTTGTACGAGTTGTTCGGGCTTGTGGTCGCTGCTGTTTTTCTCCTTTCTTTTGGGTACTTATAGTTTTCCCATTTCGGTTGTAGTAATTTTGCATGGTATTTCATATATGTACTTGGTTTTCTTTTATATTTCAGTTCTGAGTTAGAGTTTATTGGTGTCTATCTTATCGCTCTCTTCTGTATGTGTTCTCTTTGATGGTAATGCCTCCCTATTGTGTGTTTACTATACTCTTGGTGATATTCGCCAAACCGGGGCCTACTGGAGGCGGGAATCAGGGGGTAATTATCTCCCTTCTCACATTGCCGGCCCAGTAGGGGTACACATTGTGGGGAGGGGGGTCGTGACAGAGTGGTATCAGCAGTGGTTGAGGGATATGATGAAGTTTGGAGTTAGGAATAGGTGAGGTTGAATGGGTTGGTAGGGTAATGATGTCATTCATGTTTAGAAAGTGAGGTAAACACTGGAGACCAGCTAATAAATAGGCATTTAGGGCCCCTTATGATCTGTTTCAGGGACCATTAAGTTTACAATGGCTACTAAACAAGGTGATACTGGTTGCAGGGTAGATACCTAGGAAAGGATCACACATCATTCTTCATTGGGCCTTTGTTTGAATGGGTAGACATTGGGATAGGTTAACCTAAAATGAATGAAAGAAAACAATTAATTAATTAATGTTGAGTCTTCCATATTAAAGGATTAGGAGCTCTAACAGTTTGTTCATTTTCATGAATGGATCCAGGTCGACGTCCTCATCAAGATCACATAGAAGATGTCCAGCAGGCTGTGCCAGCAGATCACCGTTGGGTAGAGGTTGACGATGATGACACTTGGAGGAAGTCACTCCAAAAGTTTCAGCGCCAGAGTTTGCAGCAGTATGAGGGCTCTTTTTCAGATGCAGTCATGGAATACTGGTTATTGGAGGTTGAGATCGGCTTCAGTTTGATTCATTCTTGGAAGGAGCACTGGGTGTCCTTGGTTGTGACAATGTTGCATGGAACAGTAAGGTAGTGGTGGCTCTTGTTCCTCGGGGATCGTGAGGAGTCAGCGATCTCATGGGAGGAGTTTCTAGGAAAGTATAGAGTTTAGTTCCTTTCGTCGACTTTGAAGGTGTCTAGTCATCAAGATCTTCTTACCCTTCGACAGGGGAGCTCCAGTGTTAGAGAGTTTGGAATCCATTTCAGGAACCTTCTACGATATGCTTCAGACCTGTTACCAAATGAGGAGGCCAGGGCAAGGCATTTCGAGTCGGCATTGTGTCCAGAGATCTAGTGCCAGTTCACCCCATTTATGTTGTAGACATATCTTGAGGTGCTGGTGAGGGAAGAGGTTGTTGAGAGGACTTTTTCCAGGACCAGATCGTCATGACGGGGGAATCGTCATGATTCCTCACGAAGTAGAGCTTTGGTATGGGGTTCCCGGTTTTCAGGGCAGGAGAGTTTTTGTTCACCTAGGGGTAGGTCCCAGCCCTTCCCATATCGCTTCTCCGGAGGAAGAAACTCTCAGGACTATGCTAAGGGATCAGGCACTTGTTTTTATGGTGGTGGTCGTGGTCATCATTAGTGGGAGTGCCCAACTTTTCAGAGTAGTCATCGTGCACCGGGCGCTCCGCTCCAGGTTCCTCCATTGAGGCAGTTCCAGCCGAGGAAGCTGCAGTAGGTTTAACCAGCTTTAGATCACCAGAGGGTAGATGAGGCGGGCAGAGGACAACCACATGATGCTCCCCATCCTCAGAGAGCAGAGCACAGACATGGTGGTGGTCGTCATCATGTTCGGAGAGGTCGTGGAGGAGGCCATGGTCAGCTTCATTCTCTAGCATTGCCAGCCCCAGGTGAGCCAGATGTCGTTCGAGGTACCCTTTGCTTGTTTTCTACCTTTGTGTATTCCTTGTTTGATTCATGAGAGACATAATCATTTATATCACCTACACTTATCCATGCTTTGGGACTTTAGGTAGAGAGGCTTTCAGTGCCCTTGGCATTGAATACGCCAGTTGGAGGTCGAGATAACTTGTTTGAAGTTTGTAGACATTGTGAGATAGTGCTGGGGCAGCACCGCTCTTGGGGAGATTTCCAATGTTTACGAATACAACCATATGATGTCATCCTCAACATGGATTGGTTGTATTCGGTGCAGGTTATTGTGGATTGCTACAGTAAGAAGGTCATTTTCTTTGGTGCAGAAGGGGAGAAAGTGGTGTTTGTTGGTGAGAGAGATCCTCGGATTATTCATAGACGAGTTCCATCCTTATCATCCTTGATGTCTAAGATGATGCTATGTTATTCAGAGGTTGAGAAGTTGGTGTTTCCTAGGGTTTTGGAGGAGTACCCTGATGTCTTCCCAGAAGAGGTCATAACATTACCCCATCGATGAGAGATCGATTTTGGGATCGAGCTACAGCCAGGAGCGTCTCCTATCTCTATGTATCCGTATAGGATGGCCCCTTCTGAGTTACGAGAGCTACGTATAATGCTTTATGGTCTGTAGTAGTGTGGTTTTGTTCGTCCAAGTGTGTCACCGTGGGGTGCACTGATTTTTTTCATGAAGAAGGCTGACGACAGTTTGTGGTTGTGTGTCGATTATCATCGATTAAACAAAGTGACCATAAAGAATCACTATCCTTTTTTTCGAATTGATGATTTATTTGATCAACATAAGTGTGCATGTTGGTTCGAAAAGATCGACTTGCGGTCAGGATATCATTAAATGCGTGTGGAGGAGGAGGATATCCCAAAGACTTCTTTCTGTTGTTGTCATGGGCATTATGAGTTTGTTGTAATGTCGTTCGGCGTGATGAATGCTCCGGCTGTGTTCATGGGTTTGATCAACACTGTGTTCCGTGAGTTCCTAGACAAGTTTGTGGTGGTTTTCTTCGACGACATCCTTGTGTACTCCACATCTGAAGAGGATCATGCAGGGAATCTACGTGCCATTTTGGTAGTTCTTCACCAACATCAGTTGTTTGGGAAGTTTTCTAAGTGTGAGTTTTGGGCTCGAGAAGTCCGTTTCTTGGGGCATGTTGGGTCCCAATAAGGAGTAGTCTTGGATCCATCAATGATAGAAGCAATGGTGTCCTAGGCAGCCCCCAAGACTGTGTCAGAGTTGCGAAGTTTCCTTGGAATCGCAGGCTATTACAGGAGGTTCGTAGGCTATTTCTCATGGGTTGCGACTCCTCTAACAGCCCTGAATAGGAATGATCAGGCCTTCGAATGGACTGATCAGTGTCAGGCAGCTTTCGAGTATCTAAAAGAGAAGTTAATAAGTTCTCTCGTTCTTTGTCTTCCAGCTGAGGGAGTCCATTTTAATGTTTTTTGTGACTCTTCGCATCTGGGGTAAGGGTGTGTCCTCATCCAGCAGAGGTCACTTGTTTCTTATGGGTCTCGACCGTTGCATCCCCATGAAATCAACTATTCCACCCATGACCATGAGGTGGCAGCTGTGGTGATTGCTCTGAAGTTGTGGAGACATTACCTCATTGGTGAGCGCTTTGTGGTTTTCACCGATCATAAGAGTTTGAGGTATGTTTTCTCCCAGTGTGACTTGAACTTACGACAGCGTTGGTGGATGGAGTTCTTGCAGGAATACGACTTTGAAATATTGTATACACTTGGAAAAGGGAATTTTGTAGTTGATGCACTGAGCTGAAAGTCACGTAGTGATGTTGTGCGTGAATCTGGAGATACATGGAGAGTAATGGAAGAACTGTCAGAATTACATCTAGACATGGAAGAGGTTGGAGGTAGAGGTTGCCTTTTCCAGATGATGGTGGAGTCATCACTGATGTAGAAGGTGGAAGAGTCCCATTTGGGTGATCAAGAGGTGGATGTTTGGAGCGACAGAGTTGTTTGTGGTGAGGCCCCTGATGGTTGGTCGGAGGATGAACAACACCGAGTGTTGTATCATGGCAGGATTTTTGTTCCCTTGGCGATGCATGAGACAGTTCTCCAAAACTTCCATAGTTCACCCTTAGCAGTACATCCTGGTGTGACAAAGATATACCAATCCTTTAGGAGTCAATTTTGGTGGCCTGGGCTGAAGCGTGCAGTTGCGGAGTTTGTGTCTCGATGTTTAGTCTGCCAGAAGGTGAAGGCCGAACACCGTGTTCTTGGTGGTCTTCTCCAGCCATTAGAGATTCCTAAATGGAAGTGGGAGGATATCTAAATGGACTTTGTTATAGGTTTACCTTGAGCCCCGGGAGTACATTATGCTATTTGGGTGGTAGTGGATCGTTTAACAAAATCGGCCCACTTTATAACAATCAAGGAGTCGAGCACAGTGGTAGTTTTGTCGAGGAAGTATCTAGAGGAGGTGGTGAGACTTCTTGGAGTACCTAGGAAGATCATTTCTGATCAAGATCCTTGTTTTACCTCCAGGGTGTGGTGAGGTCTCCAACATGATTTTGGTTCTCAACTATGCCTTAGCACTTCTTTTCATCCTCAAACGAATGGTCAAACTGAGTGAACCATCCAAACTCTCGAATACATGTTACGATCTTGTGTTCTTGATTTTGGAGGTTCATGGATGAGGAACTTACCCTTGGTGGAATTTTCTCACAATAATAGTTTTCACTCCACCATAATTATGGCGCTGTTTGAAGCCTTGTATGGATAGCCTTGCTGTTCTCCATTCTGTTGGACTGGGGTCGGAGAGTTAGCAATTCTCAGACTGGAACTAGTGTATAATACAACAGAGACGGTTCAGATGATTAATGAGAGGATGAAGGCAGCACCAAATCGTCGGAAATCATATGCTAATCAAATAAGGAGACCCTTGGAGTTTAATGATGGGGATCATGTGTTTCTGAAGGTTACTCCCTGTCGTGGGTAGCGAAGGTTTGGTCGTGGAAGTAAGCTTTCTCCCTAGTTTGTTGGGATTTTTGAGGTGTTAGCTTGTGTTAGAGCAGTGGAATATCAAGTAGCACTTCCCCCACAGATGAGTCGGGTACATGATGTTTTCTATCATAGCTTCGTCGTTATATTCATGATGACTCTTACATCATCAATTGGGGAAAGATTGATGTTGATGATGATGCAACCTTTGAGGATCGACCTGTGGACATCCAAGACCAGAAGGAGATGGTGTTTCATGGGCATTCTATCCCCTTAGTTCGTGTCTTGTTGCGACACAGTGTTCTAGAGGAGCGTACCGAGGAGCTTAAGTCACATATAAATTCTCAGTACCAAAAGTTGTTTAATGTTTAACTCTTTTCATGTAATGTTGTTCCCTTTGTGGTTAGATATTTCATGTTTTATTTATAAACATCTTTTGTTCCATTTGTGGCCTCCTCTCTTTTGAGAGGTATCTTGATGGATGGTTGTTCACCCCACTTTTTTCCTTAGGTTGGTTTTAAATTCTCAAGGTTGAGAATGTTTTGAGAGGTATCTGATGTAATGGCCCGAACCTATCTGGTCCATTACTTTGTGTGAATGTGGTGTTGGAGGTGTTCCGGGAGGTCAAGGTGACTTATCCCAAACACTTCGCCAAATTTACAGTTCTGTGAATAGTGTTTCAAGTTTTATGAACAGTAGCGGTAGGTGTACAGTGTATCACAGATCAGTAGCAAAGATCAGTGGCACAAATCGGTAGCACAGATCGGTGGCACAGATCGTTAGCACAGATCGGTGGCACAGATCTGTGGCAGAGATCGGTTGCACAGATCGGTAGCAGAGATCGGTCGCACAGATCAGTCGCACAGATCGGTAGACAGATCGGTAGCACAGATCGGTATCACAGATCGGTCGCACAGATAAGACGCACAAATCGATAGCACAAATCAGTATCATAGATCGGTCGCACAGATCGGACGTACAGATCGGTAGCATAGATCTATAGCACATATCGGTAGCACAGATCAGTATCACAGATCGGTAGGTGTACAGTAACGGTAGGTGAACAGTGTTTCTAGATTCCTACAGTTTTGCCTCTTTAGACGTTTCCTTTGACGTAAAATACATATAAAGACTTATTTTAAGGACTCATAAAGCCTATTTAAATTCCATAAATCCTATATTAATTATTCCTATGTCTATGGATGTTTTTACTTGGTAAAACCACGTGGGATAATGCGATCCGTTTTTAATTGAGAATTAACCGGATCTTAAACTATCGCCTCATTAAATCTTCAAAAGGGACAAGATATCATCCTCCCTTGTTCTACCTCTTGGTTCTCTGTTTTGAGGAGCTAAAACCTTTCAATCCTTCTTACAAGAGTCTCACAATCAAACTCTACTCCTCTGATTCATTCCGCTCTGTTTTGATGCAACCAAGCTGTATCGATCAACCTTTGATATAAGGTATGTTGTATCGTCGTTCTTTTGGGGTTCATCTTCTCCTATTCTCTTTTCCATATTATAGCATGTAATATTTAGGCTCCTAATGTTTTTTCTTGTGGTTTGGTTGGTTCTGTCGTACCATGGATTCCTCAGGTGGATGCGGTTGTCGCGAGAGGAGGATTGTGACCCGTTGTGTGGATAAAGAACGTGGGGAACTGTTTGAGGTAGGGTATTCATTTCTTCTCTAATTGTCTATGTGAAATCATAGAGTTCGCATGATTTAGCCCTTTTTTATCACAATGACATTTACCTAATTAAATATTTGAACCGGATAAAGAAATTGTTATCGCTCGTATGTTGTTGCCTCATGTTTTGCTAGATAGTGTGATATCTATGCTTTCTTTGCTTACCTGTTTGTTCTTGATGGAAATTGATAAATAAAGTAAAGCCAAAAATAATTGATAATTAATTGTATAAAGATCAGGAGACATGTAAATGAATCTAGTTGTTGCTGTTGTTGTGGTTGTTCTAATTTTATGTTAATCAGATTGGCATAGTAAGCATGACAAATATTTTGTGATAGCTTACTGATTAGGTTTCCCGGAATTGGAACCAACAAATTGAATCTGATAATTTAAGGGGTTTTAAAGAACTGGTTGGTTGATAAATGTTAACGCTCAGTAGGGTTCTTAGTTACCCTCTTGTTCGTAAGGCCGAGTGCCTTGTGCTTTAGAGCCATGAGTGCTCATTTTGTATGAAGACTGGATGCCTTGTTAAAGGGCCAAGGGCCCATTTGATGAGATGTTTGACTTCCTGCTGCTTGTGGTGTGATGTGACCCTGGAGGCATATTGTGATATGTGGAGGCAGGGAGGCCTTGTGGTTGTGGTAGCGGATGATTCCTAGAGTGGTGAGATGCATCGGGGTATGCATGTGGGTGTCGGGGAGAACACAAAGGATGATTGTATGGGATGGATGTGATGGATGGATTTTGGTGGGTTCGTTTGGATCTTTATCTACTTTAATTTTCCCCACTACTCAGGGCAGCTGGTCTTGCTTACTCTCCTCCTAATGGAGGCGAAGAGACATGGGGTATGCCATGTGCTTTCCGTGTTTAGCCTCTCGAGGGAGGATGTGTCTATGATCTTACCATAGGCGGTAAAGACTCGACGGGTAGTCATATAATCACCGTGTAGATCCCCTTGTGTTTAGTAGCATAGGTCTCTTTTCTAGAATGCCTGGGATTATGGGAAAGTTATTTCTATAATGAACTATTGATTAAATGTTTATAATTCATGGGGATGGAGATGCTGGAATTTTAAGGTGATGTTGAATCTTAAAAGGAGAAGTTGATTTTGAATGTGATGCCAATTCAGTTTAATGAGGCTGTGTTCATGGTTAATTTATGTTTTAAGAATTAATTTACATACAATGGAATTGATAAAATGGAAATGAAGTTATCTAATAAAGACCTTAAATGGTTGTGTGATTATAAGATACCTAATCTTATAAGTGTTATCCCAGAGTCTGAGAGACGTTAGTTGTAGTTGTGTCTAAGACTATGTTATGCCCATAGTGTGGTTGTGAGTTATATATATTCTGTAATTTTTGTGTTTCTATACTCTACTCCACCCTGACTGTAAGGGAAACTGACACACTAGGGATTCTGAGCCATGGGGGGTGTTTTCCTCAACATTCTGATGGGAGGTTGAATGGCTGACTACCCACTTTAGTCTCGCTCTCTTCTTTTGGAAGATACTAGTGCCTTTGGCACAACGGTTAGTTTTACTCATATATGTTTGTAGAGGGCTATAATGGTTTGTGGTTATTTCACACACATATATTCGGGATATAGTATCCCATTGACTAATATAGGTGTAATGTGTATAGGATGTGATGGCTTGAGGATCCTTACTCGGCGTATGGACAGTGATGGCTTGAGGTATAATACCCAATGTATGATACACATTATACAATCTCTGGTGGCTCCCAAAAACTACCTGGTTACTTTTGGATGCGAGGATGGTGTGGTGCTTCTCCCAAGAGTCTGCGGGCAAGCCTTTGTGGTGCACGTGGTGCAGATTGTGGAGCTTAGCCCAGGTGTCTGCGGGAAAGCCTTTGGAGAGAGATTCATATGACGTATGTCGTTGGGGAAAAGCGACAAACCTGCGGGGAAGTAGTAGCAAGGTACCCTTGATATTCTTTACTATATGATATATTCTTGTATGCGTTACTTGGTGAGAGTAGCCATGGTGAGGATGGGAACTTAGTATACCTATTTAGGTGATGAGTCAGTTTCACTTGTTGTTCAATGTGCTTTAGCATGCTTTCTTTACTATTGCATGAGAGGCTTTGGGGAGGATCCTAATGAGTATACTATTATACTCACCCTACGTATATATAAACTATTTTTCAGATCACTTGGAGCTGTTGGAGATCAAGCTGGTCACTTGGAGCTGTTTTTGGGTACTTGTAGTTTTCCCCTTTCAGTTGTAGTACTTTTGCATGGAATTTCATATAGGTACTTGGGTTTTTTTTATATTTCAGTTCTGAGTTGGAGTTGATTGGTGTCTATCTTGTCCCTCTCTTCCGCATGTGTTCTCTTAGAAGGTAATGCCCCCCATTTGTGTGTTTACTATACCCCCGGTGCTAGTTGCCAAACTGTGGTCTACTAGAGGCGGGACTCGGGGGTCATTATCTCCCTTCTCTCATTACCGGCTCACGAGGGGTACACATTGTGGGGAGGGGGTCATGACATAAGTTCTTTGAAAGTAAATATATAAATAATTTAAAATAATAATTACCTCAAAAAAATAATCTGACTGATCAATTCCTATTAATTCACTTTTTGTGTTTTCATTATGGTAGATAATCTAAGTTAGTATTTCTATAGTTGTATCTTAATACGATCCATAAATATTTGGATGATGTTCTGAGTATTTAAAGTGTATAATGATGGAACCTAGTGTTTTGAATTATTGATGATTCATCATAATGATGGGTATTCTTATTCTGTACTTTCATGAGAGGGAGGGTAGAGGAAGAATCAATTTAGTTCTTAAAGTAATTCTAGAGTGGATATCATTATGAACAACAAGTATATTTCTTGTCTAAAATGATAAAATATGGAGTTTATAACTATGGTTAAATGATTTGACAATTACACATTGTCCCTTACAAAAACTTTTAATCTACGAAATCCCCCATGTAGAATAATAATTATATTACTATTATATATAATTCAATTTTATTATTTAAGTTTCATTTATTATTTTAAAAAACCAATATTTCTTTAAATATGTTTAAATAAAATATTTCAATACATTATATCCATTAAGTGATATCATTAATCCTACCACATAATTTACCATTCCTTAAATAATAAAATATAAATTACTTTAAACATTATTAATTATGTAAATATATGAATATTGTTTTAATTGAACTCATGAATAATTGTTTTTGTAATAGTCAAAAACCAAAATGAATATTTATATCTATATAATCAATGAACTCAGTAATACATATTTATTTTTTTATTACCATGTGAATGATAAACAAGATATGAAATTCCACTCACAAATTCTAAACTCAAATATCTCAAGATTGAAAATTTATAAAATCATATTTAAAATAATTTTTAGTGTTCTAAAATCTATGAATAATATTTTTTTTCTCAATATTAAATTAAAAGGAATTTATTGATATTTTCGATACACTTAGTGAGTGAAAATATATGTATATTTCACTATGGATTTAGGAGACCTTATATAATGTTGAAGACCATCCTCAAGAAACACTAAAAGGTACCCATAGTGATGAAATTTTATGATAAAACAAAAACCCTTCAAAAAATTATATTAGGCAATATAATCCCTTTATTTATAAATATGTCATCATTATATAATGTTGAAGACCATCCTAACTTTTTTGATCGATAATTTTCATTTATTGTGTATAACCATATGGAATTAATTTTCACTCAGAAATGACTATTTATGGGAAAAGATGTATTGATTGTTTTCATATAGTTCATTTACTATTCACGTAATAACTTTTTAAAGTTTAATAGGATGTAATATTACTGGTGGTTTTTTGAACGATTTTCCTTATGCTCGAATTATTTTAACTCATTTTAATTTTCATTTTTATTATTAAAATTAATTTTAATTACAAGAGGTCATTCAATGGTTTAGTTAATCTTCATGGATAGTTTGTTAAGAAAAGATAATTTTCGGTAAAAATGTTAAAATTGAATGTCCCTTTTCATAATGTTTTAAATTTAGAAATTTATTACGCCATTGAGTTTTGGCTTGGGTGATTCCATTGTAATGATATTTTGAGAATTTTTTTTGAACAATTTATATTTTAATTAATGTGGAAGGTTTTAATAAAATTGTAAAACATTATTTAAATAATTAATTTCACTTATATTAACCTTATATGTCTCATTATATATCCCTTACATAAACCCTAGACTTATTTTATTTATTTTATCAGGATGATACAACCAATATTGTTTGTCAAATATATTAGAGAATGATAAATTGAATAAGAAACATGTATGGTTCTTTGATTCAACAAATATATTTTGTTTTATTTCTATGGCCTTATCACCCACCACTTTAAATATTTTATAAATATAATTTTTATGTGAAAGTAAAGTAAGAAGATTATTAAAATATAATGGTTATAATGGAATCAGATTGACATCATTTTGATTTATGAATTGAGGTAATTTGTAGGGAGAATTTTTATAATCTCAAAATTATTTCTAAAATGTAAAATACATAGCAAAAAATTATCATGGAATGATTTAATTTTTGAAATTATTTTTTTGAATATTTTTTTTTGAAATTAATTATGCAATATATGGCTAAAGAAATATTGTAGAGAGTTGTTTTGATTTTTTTTTGATAATTTACATAATAAACTGAAACCTGGAGGAATCATTTTGAAAATAATATATCATTTTTCCATACATTTAATGAGAATATAAAAATACCGTGAATAATAAAATCTAATATACATATTGGTATTTATATAATAAGAAATATTTATACTCTCTATAACTTTTGGAGAATTTGCATTTTTTTTATTTATGGTTATAAAATTATATTTTTATACTCCCTGCATGGATAAGAACCCAAAAAATTGTGGTTCTAAAATATTTTCCCAATGAATTTGAAGTAAATTGTATTCAAAGGTATGAGAATATTCTAATTTTGACCACACATATCAAAATAAAATTTGGAATATGGAATTTATATAGATGGTAAATATTTTGATAGATCTATTTAGATCCAAACCCAAATTTTTCATAACGTTATTAGTTTATACAATTTTAATGTGTTAATTAAATTATTTAAAACAAATATATTTTTTGGATATAAACCAATGAATTGCAGATTACTAAAAAATCATTTAAAACTAATTAATTGAAAGTAATTATTTTTTTAAAAAAATGATTAATGAAATCTTATTTATATATATTTAGATTTTTGGATTATATTGATGAGGCAAGAAAACCATTATATATAGGTGATATTAAAAAATATTTTAACTCTTAAAATAAAATAAAAAATTATATAAAAATTATTTAATTTAATAATAATTTATTATAATTTTTTTAACATATATATTATAATTTTTATATAATTATATTATATTTTACGATATATGAGAATAATAATTTAATACCATTTTCATTTTTTTCACTTATTCTTTAGTAAATAATATCTTCGAGGTATATAATGAAATTTTTTATCCAACTATGCCATTATGATTGTTATAAGATGATGAATTGTAAGAATCCAACATAGGTCAATCAGACACATCATTAAAGGTGATATGAATCATGGATTGTGGTATGTTCCTAATCACCATGGGTGAGAATCTAGTGCCAAGGCATTGAAATAAATGGCTAGTAGGAATTAAATTTCCATTTAATAATGACAATAAACATGAAGTATCTGACCAAGAAACCAATATTTAGTTTCCCTACATTAGACTTCCTCGCATGGGAATTAAATTACCAATCCAAATATAGAATAAATTAAAATAAAAATCAAAATGCAATATAAAAAATAATAGAGATTACACACCCTATAGAATATAAATTATAATACAATTAAAATCACTATTATAATAAATATAGGAAGTGAATGATTTATATGAATTTAAAAAGAAATGACTACAATTGTGTTTTGAAAGCTAACTATTTTTTCTTGTATATACTCATTCCAAAATAAACCAACAACCCAACCCACTACCTGAAACAACACTTTGTGAACCATGGTCACTCACCACATCCTAACACATCATTCAATAGAATAAATAAATGATATAAAACATGAGATCGAAATCTAGGATCCTATATAAAATCAAGGTATCTTCCTACATGAACACATGTGTCCATATATGGTGGAACCCAAATAACAGCAGTATGATTTCAACTAAAGATTCTATGATATTCCATTCATAATTTTTTTATAAATGATAGATTTAAAATTATTTAGTAGTTATTTTTTCAACATAATTATATGTATAGAAAAAACTAATAATATAATCTTTTTTCTAAAACATCCACCATTTTAAAAGAAAAATCATGGTTGGAAATCCAACTTAGAAAAGAAATCATTTTAAAACCTGGAAATATTTCCTTTGAGTATAGGAAAAAAATATACTCTTTTACTCTTTTGAATACATTTTTTCTTACCTCACACTTTACTCAAGAGGTAAAATTTATTTTCTAAACAAAACACTTTTTAAAATTTTAATACGAAATTGGTGAAATTATAAATGTAAAACAAAAACTAAGATTTGAAATTAAATATTTAAAAAAATCAAAAAAAAATTTAATGTAAAATAAATCAAAAATAAATAAAATAAAAATTAATTTGGAACTATAATATCATGGTAGAAAAACATGATTCAATTAAATTCATATAAATTGTGCCACAAAACCAAAATAGGTTGGGGATATAACCAAGACTAAATTGGTAATATTTAGGAATATTTAATACAAGAATAAGTGTAAAGGGTAACTCACAATGTTATAACAAATAATTATTAGGGAGTTATAATATTGAACCCTATTTGGAAACGCAAACCAAAAAATAATGAGATCTTACTTATTCTCATTGAGTCCCAATCCATTTTGGGAGCTTACACAGTATCACAAGTTCAGAGATCCATAATGGGAACTCTTTTGGTCTCTCTGGGTGATAAATCCATGCAAGTACCTCCCTTAGTCTACCTAATACAAAACCCCTAGCCATAAAAAAACAATACAAGGCTAGAAATAATCTAAAAAATATACTTATATACTTCTTTTTCCCATGAAATCAATCTATTGTAGGTGAGAAAAAAAGTGAAACAATATATGACACATGTATAAACTATAAATCAGAACAAATAAATCTCATCTCACCTCCAACGCACTCTCAAGAAACAATAATTTTCACAATACCCATGAAATCACAAAATATTAACAATTGTATATCCCATAAAAGGAAAAAAATCCTAAAAATATACCACATAGTGTTTCACACAACTGGGGTTCAAAATTTTCCAATAAACTCATTTTGTAGAGTAACAAATATGTCCTTTCAACAAACTTGTTAAAAAAACTATTTTAACAGTAACCAAAACCTTTGAAATGAAACTACATGTTAATACTTCCAAAACAAGTTTGTTCACACTTAGGAGTAACTTAAAATACTAAATTCTTCTTTAATTGAAGAAAATCACTCAATATGAGTTTCTCAAATTGGAAATAAACATAGGGATAAAATGCATAATTTACTATCCTAAAAATTTTAAAATATCTCTAAATGAATTTTAAAAAAATTATAGAAATGGAAAACATTATAGTTCAAATGAAAAATAAATATTCATTGAAAACATCCATTATACTGAGCAAGAAAACATGGAATAAAATATATAAACACATCAAGTGTAACACACCATGATTTTATGAGAAATATTATTTTTAAATTCATTGATATCTTTTGTTGTACACTACTACAAGATTATCTTGGGATATACACAACACCGTATTAGCTTGCTATATACACAACACTAATCTTGGAATGTGTTACACACAACTTCAAGTTAGTTTGGTAGAAATTATTCTACATAACATTGAGTATAGATTTATTTCTATGTATAAATGAAATTGGTTCGGATTATGTTATATAGAACACCAAATGATTATTTCACTACACCGACTTGGCTTGCATTGCACACTAGAGCGACCTTCCTTGATAGCTTGTGTGGTACGCAATACCATGTTTCACTAAACAACGATATATTGTTATAATATTATTATGAACTGACTGTTATGAATATTATGAACCAAATTTTAAATTTTATAACATTATAATTCATCTTACACATTTTCTAGAACATGGTATGAGAACAAAATAAATATTTCGTATAAAGGAAGTATTTTTCAAAAAATGCAGTTTTGTCGCTTTTTGATGGAGCACCAATTTTAAATATAAATTTTTACATGTTTATAATTTCAAGTTGACAAATTAAACTTTTTATATTTAATCAGGACATAAAAATTTATGTTGGATAAAGTTTTGACATTATTCTGGTAACCTTCATATTTTGATGAATAGTAATAATATGCTAAATTTTAATTAAAAACATCTTTTTTCGTTGAGAAAGTTTATATGGTAAAATTATAAAATTTAATGGTTTTATATTATAAATAGAATATATTTTTACCATTTATTATAATGTATGTCATTATCATTAATTTTTACATTGAATTCACATGCAAAAACATTTCAATCTTTTGCAGTGTTTGAAATATAAACCCATTTTTTCGACAATGGGATTTGTTTTAAATTAATTAATTCATATTATATTTTTTGAATTCGTAAAAATGGATTCCATATTTTGAATTAGGAGGTTAAAATTGTGTAAATATATATCTTTTGTTTTTAGGCATTATGAATAGTAACTATGGTAAATTTCAATTACCACAGTTCTAGGTAAATCAGGTAATTAACGGTAAAAATAATGTTATAAAATTACAATAACACTTTTATTAATATCATTGGTTAATTATATTTCTCTATAAAACATACTTGTCTCGAAATGGAATCTATTGTAACCCGCTTGGATGAGATTAAGACCTTTAATTTATTTTATTTAAAGGAAAGTAAAATATGTCTCACTCAAACTTTATTAAATAATTATTTTTAATATAAGGTTATACAGAATATAAATTTTATTATAAATACTCATTTTAAATATAAAATGTTTTTCTTAATCATGGTAATTTATTGGTAATTTTTAAAAAATATAAAATTACCTTAATATCTTATACATTAATTATGCATAAATTTATTATTTAGTGAAAAATCAATAGTATATTTATTATTAAAATATTAATTCATATAAAAGCACCAAAAACTAGACCAAACCTTATTTTTTGAGTATATATAAACCATAAACATCCAAGGGTCAACTTGTGGACCATTTAGAGCCTTAAAAAACATATTATTACATTTATATTATTTTATTTTAAATGATTTCAATGTTGTCACCTTCATAATTTAATAATGAGAACATTTTAAAAGATTGTTGTTTTAGAAGATAAATATGACTACAATTATCATTATAAAATAAATTAGATTTATATTAGTCATAGTATTTTATTTTTAATTTTTATGCATCAAATATTTATATTAAATAATTATACAAAAATGTTGTAGTAATTATTTTATTAAGAAAAATATCAAAAAATGGTTTTAAAAATATTAAAATAGATATTATATTAACTAATTAATGTGATCTGCAAATTTTATAGATAAATATGACATGTTTTAAATCTATTAAATATATTTGTTCGAACATATCTTCTATGTGGATTTTATTTAAATACAAATAATTTAATAGTGTCAAAATTGACACTATTGGTATTTTATAAAAATATCATATTATTAAATTGTTTAAAAATTAAAAATATATTTAAAAATTAAAAATTAAAAATTATAAGGTCTAAAATTTCATAATTTATCTAATTATTGACAATTCAAAACACATAATTAATAATTTATAACAATTTAAAATTTTGAACATTATTACCACAAATAAAATCAAATAGATTAAATAAGGATAAATCAAAATGAAAAGGTTTAAAATAAATTCCAAACAAGTCTAAATTTTATTGGATTATTAGATTACCACCATATCTCCTCTCATATTCGAAATTTAGTCATTTTTTTTATTTTTTATGTGGGTATTGATTTTATTATAAATTAATACTTTTGAGAGTTTCCTAAAGTGCTCCTCTCCTCCCTTATAAAAGGGAACCTCCTCCCTCTCCTCTTTACACCATTTTGAGCTTTCTAACTCGGATAAAACCTGTCCATTTCTTTTATAAACATTTCCATAAACATACTACAGGTCCTGGACGTCTTCCAATACTAACCTTAGTGCCCTAAGACGAGGTTTAGAAGAGGCACATGAAGAAGAGGTAATATTCTTTACCGATTTTTTTCAAACTTATTTCTTCTTCTACTTACTCTATATGAGTTGTTTCACTATTAAATAATAACTACAGTATCACTTGTATTCTAATATGTTATTATGTATATGAAAGAACCATATTATATCTTCTATCCATCCTATGAAAAATGAAATCACTATGCGTATGTACGTACGACCAACCGTCTCCACAACATGGTGTAATCTGTTTTTCATCACCAACATTCATGTATGAGTATAATTATGAGAGAAATAACTATATATTATTATTGTAAAATTATATTAATTCTGAAATGTTATACACCATACATAAAATTTCACAATCATGGGAATGATATCGTCGCTCGTGCATACATACGGTCTATCGTCTCTACGATGTCATGTAGTTCGTTCAACATGGTCTTCATTGAAAAATGATTATATAAATGAAATGAATGAATTAATATGATATAAGATTCTCCAAATTATATATCTATATCCTAAAAATAGGGATAAAAATTTGTTCGACAAAACATGCAAAAGAACATAAAGTAGTTAACACCCAAAAAAGGACAAACAATGAAATGTTACTAATAAATGAATAATAATATGACCATATATGATTTCATAAAAATGACTATGATTCTGGAATAATTCAATGAAATTATTTAAATAATTATACAGGAGGTTTAGATACGTACAAAGCATATCGTACTTAAGTAAAGGGATAAATTTTCAATCTCATTTTTATCTGAGATTGCTTATATCTAAGTATTTACTGGGGCAATATTTATCATCCATGTCCATGTTTTGTAAAAATGTTTTCATAAAGTGTTTTTTATTCTTCCATGTATTTTTAAAGTCATATTTACCCTTTTTTGACTTTCACTATGTTCTATGGAAGGAATATTTCTTTTGTTTACCATACGAGGTACTTTTTGGCTTTTTCGTTAAAAGTACCAGGAGAATGTTTTTTAACTTATGCAGCATGAATGGATTTTTATAATTTCATATGAAATTATTTCCATGAAAGATTCAATTACAAGTTTTCCAGTTTATTTTCAATTATCATATTTTAATTTAAAATTGTGTGACATGTTGTGAAAAGATAATGTTTTTGATGATGAAAGGATATTTTCCACAAAAACTAAGTTCAAGTGTTTTATCAAAATTGTTTTCCATCTAAGATGATATAGGGATATGTTTCTATCCCTGTTATTTCATTTATTTGATTATGTTTTGATGCAGTTATTTTTATGAAGTTCTTTTATGTTATATGGATTACATTATGATGACATGATGTTTAAGAATCCAATTTTATTACATGAGTTATGCTATGATATATGTTTTATGATTTTGTGGAACACATAATAATGGTTTAATTTTGAGATGGGTGGGACCTATATCTCCCTCTAATGCATTGGGAAAGGATTTGAATCTCATGAGATATACATGGCTGGAATTAAAAGTTAATCTAGTACAGTGATAATGGACTAGAACGAGGAGTGAACTCGGTTCAGCAATGGACATTGTCCACTACAATGGTCTTGACAATGAGCTATGACTAATATGAAATTATTTTCTATTATTATGTGCATATTCCACAAAGTTTCATGTCTTATTTTATGATTAATGGGATTACATTTCAGTTCTATGATTTATCCCATGACAGGATATTTTCTCCTCTTATGCAGGATAAGATTTTCAAATGTTATGATCTTAAGAATATGATATGACTGACATTTCATTTATTTACCATTAATAATAATTTAAGCTCACCCTTTGTATGATTTTTTTCCCATGACATGAAGAAAGGTTTTAGGTAAGAAAACAAAAGGGGAATATATTTATGGGAGTTGTTTAAGATCTTTCACCATGATTAGAAGATTATGTTTCGAGTTTCCAAAGACACTAAACTAATATGGTATTTGGGTGTCAGTTTTTGTTATGTATTATGTATTATGCAAAAGTAATTGAATGTCTATGTATGTAATGGTTTGGGTCTCTACAGTTGGTATCAAAGAAAAGGATGTAGGAATGAATCCAATCCTTGGGAACTCTCACGTGTGAGAATTGGATGAATAATGGCTCTCCACCCAATGGATTCATGAAGAAATGGATGCCACTGGGGTTGGTTGTGTGTCTTTCCCAGAGGGAATAGCCTCCCATGGAGTGCTCTGATAGGTATCAATTCTAGTCCACTGGAAATAATTCCATACTGCTATAGTTGGTATCAGAGCAAATGTTTAGTCAACCTTTGGAATCTAGGAAGCAAAAACTTTTGTGAGATCCCTAGAGATATATCTAAGGTATGTCTAGGAAACCCATAAGGTTCTGTATAAGTACAGGTTACGATCCTAGAATTATGATAACGATCATTAATAACCTAGAATTAAACCTAATTTGTTAGAGTTTTAAAGTAATCCCACTTGATTATGTTGTTTTCCAAGTATGAGTTTTTCCTCCCATACTATTCTTTTTGGGTTTTAGGAAATGGCTGGAAATAAGAGGATTCATGTTTACGGAGAATATGATGTAAAATAGAATGATATTCTTTATGAGAAAGCAAATGAAACAGGATTTTGAAGTCCACACATCATTATTGTGCCTAATCATCAATCTCATAAAATGATCAATAATCTCAAATTGGGTAAGTTTCCTGAATCAGCTAATAAGAGAAAGATGGAGTTTCATGATTATCATCGAGGAAAGAAAGTTCAATTTCCCTCATGTGAATCATGTGGGAAGAGGCATCATGGAGAATGTTTCAAAGGAATAGAAAGATGATTTGGGTGTGGAAAAGGAGGAAACAAAGACAATAATTACAAAGGAAAGGTTCATTCAAGAAAATGGACAAGGATAACAGTATTGCTAAGACATCAAAAATGGTTAAATGTTATAAATGTAAAATGTATGGGAATTATGAAAATCGATGCCCTAAGGGAAAATCTCATGAGGAGAATCAGCATGGTGATATGGGTAGTATTTATGTTGTTGATGATGAAGAAACTATAAATGATATAGGAGATGAATGAATTGTTGAGGAATAAAATGATGAAGCTCAGTCAATTGTTTAAGAAGGTAGTGGAATGTTTGTATGTTTATCAAGAGTAATATTTTATTGGTAATTTAATAGTACTATGGAATAAAGAAACATCTAAAGATTGTTACACTATTGTTTTTCATAAAGTATTTCAAAGTATTTGTTGAATGGTACCAATAACCATGAAAAGTTATTCAAATATATTTGGAAAACATATGATATGAACATAATTAAGGGATAAAGAGAAAATAATATGTTTGATAGTATTAATGAGCTCATGACTGATATAAGGACAAAGTGATATAATGTTTTGAGTATATTGAAATTTTGGGATTTTGGTATGTGGAAGGAGTTAAATTTTGAAAACATTCATGTTTTCACTAAGGATATACGGTAATTCATGTTTTAAGTGAATACATGATTAATGTATTCACATGTTTGGATTGTGACCAACAGGATATATCGTATGATATACAGTGGATAAATGATGGTATTCACATTCTTAGAAGATGAACTCTCTAATAATCTTTTTATTTATACTATGAGATTGAGCAGAAATATTTTGGATAAGCCTAAATATTGGAATGGATTAAGTTGGAAATCATATAGTATTGTTTAAGGCTATAATTTTTTTTTATTTTTGTAATGTTATAATAAGTAGTTTTAGAAAAAATAGGACAACCCACAGGATGTGAGAAAAATCATCGCATCGGAAAAGGACACGAGAATCAAACCCACAACTGAAGTGTGTCAGGCCTTTATCACCTATAACTATCCCACAAGAAGTCCCTTGTTTGTAGAAATTAGATTTATTTTATTAAGCAGTTTGATAGATTAAGTATAAGTCCATTTTCGGAACCATATATGATTAACCACGCCATAGATTGACTTATTTATATTAAATATCTTTTGGTAACTTTTTTTGATATAGATAGATGGAATGACCTATCACTCTATCACATGATATGAAAATACTTCAAGATTGAAAAATTCAACTTCATTTCTTTAAATAATAGAAGTAATGGAAATTTTTCATGGATTGACCAATGATGATATTACACTGAAATAAAGTATGTATTTCTCCTTATGAAAAAATTCATCAACTTTAGGGAAATAATCTTGAAAACCAAAAATTTTGTCCTAGTACCCTCATATATGATGAATCAGATGGTATCTCAGATCATCACAAATTTATGGATTTTTGATTGTTGGATTTTTCATAGCCATGTTCTCTACCATTCTTCATCAGAACAAGATAGTTAAATTTCACTTCCATACCCATATTTTCACCTATTTTCTCTTATATGAAAACCCAGTGTTGAGTTATGTTGGGTGACCATTATGTTTCTAACATTCCTTTTTTAAATTAATTTTTATTATTCCTTTTTACAATGTGGGTTTCTATGAAAGAAAATTTCAAGTAGTAAACGATTTATAACCCTGACGAATTTTGAGGGAGAAATTCATTTTGAGGGGGGGGGGGTGGTAGAATTTAACACCCTGAGATTTTATGAGAAATATTCTTTTTAATTTCTTTGATATATTCTGTTGTATGCTACACGAATAATAGCTTGGGCCATACGCAACACTATGTTTTCTTATAGTATACACTACATTATTCTTGGCTAGTTTTACACACAATTTCAAGTTTGTTTGGTAGAAATTATTCTATAATACATTGAGTATAGATTTTGTTTGATGTATAAATGAAATAAGTTCCGATTGTGTTATACGCAACAACAAATGAATCTTTCACTATACATACTTGGGTTGCATCACTCGCAATAGCGAACTTCCTCGATAACTTGTGTGGTACACAATACCGAGTTCCACTAAAGAACGATATATTGTTATTATATTATTATGAACTAGACTTTATGAATAGTATTAACCACATTTTTAATTTTATAACATTATAATTCATCTTACACATTTTCTAGAACATGTTATGAGAACAAAATAAATTTTTTGTATAAAGGTTGTATTTTAAAAAAATGTAGTTTTTTCCACCTTTTTATTTCACACCAATTTTAAATCTAATTTTTCAAAAGTTTAAATGTTTGATTTAAATAATTAATCCTTTTATTTTTAATCAGGATATAAAATTTATGTTGGATAAAATTTTGACATTATTCTGGTAACCGTCATATTTTGATGGAAATTAAAAATACGCTAAATTTTAATTTAAAACAACATTTTTCACAGAGATAATTTATATATTTAAATTATAATATTTAATAATTTTATAGTATAAATAGAATATATTTTTACCATTTAATATAATTTATGTCATCATCATTAATTTTACATTGAATTCATAGGTAAAAACAATTCAATCTTTTGTAATGTTTTAAATCAAAACTCGTTTTTCTTCCACAATGAGATTAATTTTAAATTAATTACTTCATGTTATGTGCTTTGAATTTGTAAAAATGGATTCCATATTTGGAATAATGAGGTTAAATTTGTGTAAATGGATAACTTTTATTTTTATGCATTATGAATAGTAACTACGGTAAATTTTATTTACCACATTTAAAGGTAAATCAAATAATTAAGGGTAAAAATAATATTATAAAATTAAACTAACAGTTGTCTTGATATCATTGGTTGATATTATTTCACTCTAAAACATACTTGGGTCTAAATGTAATATATTGTAACCCACTTGGATGAGATTAAGAACTTTAATTTATTTTATTTAAAGGAAAGTGAAATAAGTCTCACTCAAACTTTATTAATTAAATTATTTTTAATATAAGGTTATACAGAATATAAATTCGATTATAAATACTTATTTGAAAGATAAAATGTTTTTATTCATTATGGTAATTTTTTTTGTAATTTTTAAGAAATATATAATTATCTTAATATCTTATACATTAATGATGCATAAATTATTTATTTAGTGCAAAATCAATAGTATAGTTTTTTATTTAAAAACTAATACCCATCAAAATGACCATAAACATGAAAAAGATTTATTTTTCTAGTATATATAATCCATAATCATCCAAGTATTGACTTTTGGACCATATGGAGCCGTATAAAACATATTATGACATTTATATTATTGTATTTCAAATGATGTCAAAGTTGTCACTTTCATAATTTAATAAAGAAAACATTTTAAAAGATTTTTGTTTTAGAAGATAAATTCCACTAAAAGTATTATTATGAAATATATTAGACTTAAATTTATCATAGTATTTTATGTTTAATTTTTATGCAAAAAATAATAATAATAAATAATTAAACAAAAATGTTGTAATATTTTTTTTATTAAGACAAATATCAATCAAATGGTTTTATAAATATTAAAATAAATACTATATGAACTAATTAATGTGCTCCATAAATTTTATAGATAAATATTACATGTTATTAATATATTAAATATTTTTTTCTAACATATATTCTTTGTATATTTTATTTAAATTTAAATAATTGAATAGTGTCAAAATTGATACTATTGGTATTTTATAAAAATAACATATTATTAAATTGTTTAAAAATAAAAAAAAAATATTTAAAAATTACAAAATGAAAATTATATGGTCTAAAATTTAATAATTCATATAAATATGGACAATTCAGAACACATAATTAATTATTTATAACAATTTAAAATTTGGAACATTATTACCACAAATAAAATCAAATAGATTAAATAAGGATAAATAAAAATGATAAGGATTAAAAAAAATCCAAACATGTATAAATTTTAATGTTCGATAATATTACCAACATATATCATCTCATCTTCAAAGTTGAGTCATTTTTGTGGTTTTTATGTGGGGTTTGATTTTATTATAAATTAATATTTTTGAGTGTTTTATAAAGTGCCCATCTCCTATCTTATAAAAGGGAACCTCCTCCCTCTCCTCTTCACACAATTTTGTTCTTGAAACTCAGACAAAACCATCCCATTTATCTTATAAACTTCCCTATAAATATACTAGAGGTTCTGGACATCTTCAAATACCAACCCTAGTGCCCTAAGAGGAGCTTTAGAAAAGGGACGTCGAGGAAGAGGTAATATCCTTTACAGATTCTTTCAAAATTATTTCTTCTTCTACATGACCAATATTTGTTGTATCATTATTAAGTAATAACTTCAGTATCACATGTATACTGATATGTTGTTATGAATATGAAACAACCATATTCTATCTTCTATCCATCCTATGAAAAATGAAATCACCACGCGTACGTACGTACGTCCTACCGTCTCCACACCATGGTGTAATCTTTTTTTCATCACCAATATACATGGATGAGTATAATGATGGGAGAAATAACTATCAATTATTATTGTAAAATTATATTGATTCGGAAATATTATACACCATACATACAATTTCACAATCATGGGAATGATATCGTCGCTCGTGCAAACGTAAGGCCTACCGTCTCCATGATGTGATGTGGTTCATTCTACATGGTCTTCATTAAAAAATGATTATATAAATGAACTTAATGAATAAATTGTTGTACCTCTCGTACCCCTCATGGTATAATTTTCATGATCACAATCACTCTCTTATTTATCTAATCTTGTTTTAAGTGTTTTTGGATGATAGGCATGATTTCAGGTTGCCAAGGAATTGGGCCAAGAAAGCCATGAAAGCAAAAGTGGACTGATTTCAGTCCACCGGCCAACCGGTGTACCATCACCGGCTAGCCGGTGGAACTCAGACAGAAGGGACACCTACTGTCTCAGCACCGGCCAACCGGTGGCCTCCTCACCGGCCAGCCGGTGGAGCCCAGACAGAAGCCCTCTCCATTTTCCAAAGCTCCGGCCAACCGGTGGCCAACCACCGGTCAACTGGTGGAGCCAGTCAAACTAGCCGTTGGGCTTTGACCAGACTTGTCCACTTGACTCCCAACGGCTTCGAAGGCCTCTCCAACGGCTCCGAAGACCTCCAAAGGCCATTTGAGGGTTCCCCCTCTATAAATAAAGGACTAGGAAGCCACGGAAACGTACGGTAGCCCACGGGAAAATTGTTTGATCATTTGGAAAACCTCCGGCGCATTCCTTCAAGGATCCCCATTTGCTCCAACCCATTTCCACATCCAAGGAGCACCATCAAAGAAGCTTGGGAGCACTCTTCATCAACTCCAATCAATCCATTGGCGCCCAAGACTTCTCCACATTACGGTTTTTCTTATTTTATCATTTTGAGCATCAATTTGGGTTTTTGCCTACAAACCCCTCTTTCTTTTCTCTTCCTTTTGTTTGGGTTTTCACACCACCTTCAAGGTGTGAAGAGGTTAGTCAAGCCTTCCCTTTAAAAGGCTTGAGTCATAGGTGAGCTAGCCTTCACCTATAAGAAGGATAGTGGGTTCATGCTCAACCATTAAAAGCAAGCTGTAATAGGTTCTAGACTACCTTAAAATCTAGTGGGTTTCTTGCTAAAACCATTAAAAAGAAAGCGGTAGTAAATCTCTCAACGGTTGAGTTGGGAGCGGAGACGTAGGCTTTGGTTTAAGCCAAACTCCATTATCAAGTTTTGTGTCTTGCCTCTTTTATTTCCGCTGCACCTTTAACATTGTTTTAAATTCTTAATTATTTTTTAAAAGGCAATTCACCCCCCCCCCCCCTCTTTCCATCACTCTCCGCCCAACAATTGGTATCAGAGGCAAAATTTGAGTAATACCCTAACCGGTTTCAAATTCAAGATCCTTTGTGATGACTTCAACTTCTTTCTCCCCTGAAGGCTATTCTTTGGGTCGTGCTCCATTCTTTGATGGAACCGACCATACTTATTGGAAAACCCGCATGACCACTTTTCTTAGAAGTATAGGTTATCCTATTTATAAAATTGTCATGCATGGTTATTCTCTTTCTTCTCCCGATGAATCCAAATAGACTCAAGTAGATATTAAAAATTTCGAGCATGATGGAAAAGCCATGAACGCTCTACATTGCGGCCTTGATCGTAATGAATTCAATCGAGTTTCCACGTGCACTTCATCTCATGAAATCTAGAAACTATTGGAGGTTACCCATGAGGGGACCAACAAAGTTAAGGATACTCGATTGGATATGTACTGTCAAGATTTTGAGTCTTTTACCATGCATCCATCTGAAAATATTACTGAAACGTTTACTAGATTTACTGACGTTTGCAATGGGAGAAAGTCCCTTTGTGATGATGTGTCTACAGAAACGATGGTCAAGAAGATCCTTGGGATCTTACCAAGCACATGGGCACCGAAAGTCACGGAAATCAAAGAAGCAAAAGATGTCAAGAAAATGCCGGTCGAAGAGCTCATCGGATCCCTCATGACCTACGATATCACCATGAGGAGGCAAGCTGAAAAGGAATGCAAACCGATCAATGTTCCAAAGAACATCGCCTTAAAAGTTCAAAAAGAAGAAAGCTCTTCCTCCTCTTCATCTTCCTCTTCAAGCGGCGATTCAGAAATGGAGAATCTTGCCCGCAAAATGAAAAAATTCATGAAGAAGCACAAGAAGAAGAAATCCCGCAAGGCTCAACCCAACGAAAAATCCGAGCCCGAGGTAACATGTTACGGGTGTGGCAAGAAAGGCCATTACAAGCCTGATTGTCCACTCAACAAGAAAAAGGCCAAGCAAAAGGAAAAGAAGAAGGCATTCAAGGCCACATGGAGGGATAGCTCCACATCCTCCTCCTGCTCCTCCTCAAGTGACAACGGTAAAAAATGCCTAATGGCATTTCATGAGGTATCCTCTTCCGACTCCTCATCCTCTAGTTCTTCAAATTCTTTCAATCATTTATCTTATGAGGATCTCCAACATGCAAGAGATCAATTGGAGGAAGGTTTTCACTAACTTTCTTCCAAATTTATTGCTTTAAAAAAGAATTTCAAAAAACTTTCTTCCGAAAAGGAACAACTTCTCAAAGAAAAGGAGGAGTTGTCCCTCAAGGTCCAAAACCATCCCGATGTTGATTCTATGAAATCAACAATCATGGATTTAAGGGAATCCCTATCTAAGTTCACCGGAGGTGAACATAACCTTTCGAAGCTCCTTGGTTCCCAATGCGTATCTAGAACCACCCAAGGGCTTGGCTATTCCAAGAAAGCTTCCTCTTCCCATGCTCCAACTATTTTTATAAGGGGGAGCTCCCAATATAAATTTTGCAACTATTGTAAAAAACCCGGGCACTTAATTTATGAGTGCAATTGCAAAAATGCCCGGTATGGAAGGCCCAAAACTATTTTCTTTAACGATGAATTTCATAGGAGAAGACCCACCACTAGACAAGTATGGATTGAAAAATCCTTTTTAGCGAGTCTCTCCTGGCCAAAATTTGTCTCGGTTTCAAAATCCTCTCCCCGGTGATTTGTTGTTTTTATTTAGGGGGAGTTAGCCTTTTTGCTTCATTTTCAAAACATTCAATTCAAAACTTTCAATTCAAAACTTTCAATTCAAAACTTTCAATTCAAAACTTTCAATTCAAATTTCAAAAATTTCAATTGGTTTAAAATCTCTATCTTATTTTTCAATCTTTCCCTCAATCAAGTTTTATGCCCCGTGCTATTTTGATAATCACAAAGGGGGAGAAATTCTTGGTTGATTGGGGGAGAAATCATTCTCTCATGCTTTGCTTTACTTTCCAATTTATCCTTTAAAGCATGCCTTTCATTTCAGACATTTTTCATTGCTTGTTTTGGTGATTGTGATCATCAAAATAGGGGGAGATTGTTGTACCTCTTGTACCCCTCGTGGTTTAATTTTCATGATTACAATCACTCTCTTATTTATCTAATCTTGTTTTAAGTGTTTTTGGATGATAGGCATGATTTCAGGTTGCCAAGGAATTGGGCCAAAAAAGCCATGAAAGAAAAAGTGGACTGATTTTAGTCCACCGGCCAACCGGTGTACCATCACCGGCCAGCCGGTGGAACCCAGACAGAATAGACACCTACTGTCTCAGCACCGGACAACCGGTGGCCTCCTCACCGGCCAGTCGGTGGAGCCCAGATAGAAGCCCTCTCCATTTTCCAAAGCTCCGGCCAACCAGTGGCCAAGCACCGGTCAGCCGGTGGAGCCAGTCAAACTAGCTGTTGGGCTTTGACCAGATTTGTCCACTTGACTCCCAACGGCTCCGAAGGCCTCTCCAACGGCTCCGAAGACCTCCAAAGGCCATTTGAGGGTTCCCCCTCTATAAATAAAGGACTAGGAATCCCCGGAAACGTACGGTAGCCCACGGGAACATTGTTCGATCATTTGGCGAACCTCCGACGCATTCCTTCAAGGATCCCCATTTGATCCAACCCATTTCCACATCCAAGGAGCACCATCAAAGAAGCATGGGAGCGCTCTTCATCAACTCCAATCAATCCATTGGCGCCCAAGACTTCTACACATTACGGTTTTTCTTATTTTATCATTTTGAGCATCAATTTGGGTTTGTGCCTACAAACCCCTCTTTCTTTTCACATCCTTTTGTTTGGGTTTTCACACCACCTTCAAGGTGTGAAGAGGTTAGTCAAGCCTTCCCTTTAAAAGGCTTGAGTCATAGGTGAGCTAGCCTTCACCTGTAAGAAGGCTAGTGGGTTCTTGCTCAACCATTAAAAGCAAGCTGTAATAGGTTCTAGACTACCTTAAAGTCTAGTGGGTTTCTTGGTAAAACCATTAAAAAGAAAGCGGTAGTAAATCTATCAATGGTTGAGTTGGGAGAGGAGACGTAGGCTTTGGTTTAAGCCGAACTCCGTTATCAAGTTTTGTGTCTTGCCTCTTTTATTTCCGCTGCACCTTTAACTTTGTTTTAAATTCTTAATTATTTTTTAAAAGGCAATTCACCCCCCTCTTTCCATCACTCTCCGCCCAACATAAATATGATATACCATTCTCTAAATGATATATCTATAACCGAAAAATAGGAATAAAAATTTATTCAACAAAACATGCAGAAGAACATAAAGTAGTTAACACCTGAAAAATGAGTAACAATGAAGTGTTACTAATAAACGGATAAGAATATGATAATATATGGTATCATAAAAATGACTATGATTCTAAAATAATTCAATGACATAATTTAAATCATTATACAACTGTTTCAGATATGTACAAAGAATATCAGACGTAGGGTAAGGGATAATTTTGCAATCTCGTTTTTATCCATGATTTCTTAAACGTATGTATTTACTGAGGTTATATTTATCATCTATGTCCATGTTTTATAATAATTTTTTCATAAAGTGTTTTCTATTATTCCATGTATTCTTAAAGTCATTTTTACCCTTTTTGACTTTTACTTTATGTTACAGAAGGAATCTTTCTTTTGTTTACCATATGAGTTACGTTTTGACTTTTCTTGTAAAAGTACGAGGAGAATGTTTTTTAACTTATACGACATGAAAGGATTTTTATGCTTTCATTTGAAATTATTTCCATTAAATATTACTTCAAAAGTTTTCATGTTTATTTTCAATTAATGTATTTTAATTTAAAATTGTGTGACATGTTGAGAAAAGAAAATGTTTTTGATGATGAATTTATATTATCCTCAAGAAATAAGTTCAAGTGTTTTATCAAATTTATTTTCCATCTAAGATGATATAGGGTTATGTTTCTATCCCTATTATTAAAATTATTTGATTATGTTATAATGGAATTATTTTTATGAAGTCCTTTTATCTTATATATATTATGTTATGATGGAATGATGTTTAAGAATCCAATTTTATTACATGGGTTATACTATGATGTATGATTTATGATTTTGTGGAACACATAAAAATTGTCTCACTATGAGATGTGTGGGACATATATATCCCTCCAATACATTGGGTAAATATTTGTAGCTAATGATATAGACATGGCTGAAATGAAAAGTTAATCTGGTTTAGTAATACATGACTGGAACGAGGAGTGAAAGCGGTTCAGTAATTGACATTGTCCACTATGATAGTCTTGTCAATGAGCCATGAATAATATGAAATGATTTTTTATTCTTATGTGTGTATTCCACAAAGTTTCATTTATTATTTTATGATGATTGGGATTACATTGAAGTTCTCTGATTTATCCCATAACATGATATTATGACCTCTTATGTAGGATAAGATTTTCAAACGTTATGATCTTAAGAATATGATATCATTGACATTTCTTTTGTTTACGCTTACTGAGCATTTCATCTCACCCTTTTGTATTTTTCTATTCCCCAGGATATAATGAAATATTTTATGTAAGAAAACAAAAGGGGAATATATTTATGGGAGATGTTGAAGATCTTTCACTATGATTAAAATATTATGTTCCGAGTTTCCAAAGACACTAAACTAATACGGTCGTTGGGCCTCTATTTTTGTTATGTGTTAAGTATTCTGAAAAAGTAATGTAATGTCTATGTACTTAATGGTTTTGGTATCTACATCAATTGTCTCATTAATTAAAATATATAAATAGGATTTATGATTAGAAACATAGAATCGGCACATGACATGTTAAATAAAATAATTTCATAGAAATTATAATCTCAAATCAAGAAGAAAAAATTCTCATTCATTGGTAAAATCAAAACTAAACAACAAATAATCATCAATAAGACCAAAATAAAGAAACCTATGATTAGACAAACCCAAAACCTTAATCAAACTTCTAGTGAGATTAGGGTTCAAGGAAGAAAGAAATTATATGGGAAATTTTGGAGGGAGTGAGGATAAGATAAGAAAGAAAGGAAAAAAGGGGATTAATATTACAGAATTTCTTGGAATCCATTAAAATAAGGATAAAAAAATGTAAGATGAGGGGAGAGCTCCAATACACTATATCCTTTGGTTGATTTCATAATAGATGAGGAACAATAGAGTCTAAAAAACATAATATTCATCAAGCTTAAATATAAAAACTCACTTTTAAGTCATTCTTGGAAGCTCATATTGTTTGATTTCAAGATTTACCAGACTATGTTCCAAATATGTAGCTCACACTAGAAAGGAAATATAACCATTCATGGTTTGTACACAAGGTTTTCCAATACATACCCCATCCATACTACCCTCACTCTAATTGAGATGTAACGTTAGGCATACTATCCTCAAATAGATTTCACAAATAGTGGACTAGTCATGTATTGCACAATTTAAGAAAAAAAACGAACTCACATGATTACTGATGGAACCTTTATAGTTTAATCATTTCATGCATCAAACATTTTACAGATAAAACCCATGGAAAATTCTAAACAAGAAATTAATAACTCAAGAATATCCTACAATTATATAATATATAACACCAGAGTAATATATTGGTGTCATTGTTCTCCCAACCATTCAAATTTTTTCCCCTAAACATTCTGATAAAATTAGAAAAAATGAATAACTAAATCTCCCATCACCTACATATATAAGTATTAATGATGGGGAAAAATAATGAAGTCAATTGAGAAAGGTTTGCACTAATATAATAAAATTCCCCCAGATTAATAGAACTAATGCACAAATATAATAAATACCTCCAACTGAAAACTCAAATCATGAACATGGTATATAATCTTACTGAACATGGAGAATTACCACTTGTCTCAGCACTATTTTAAACTATTTTACGATGGTGAAATAAATTCAAAGAATATAATTTGGGAAAATTCACCAAATCAAACATGTCATCACAAAATTAAAAATAAAAACAATAATCCTCCATAATCAACAACATCCAAAAGTCACATTGACTGTCCAAGAGACCAATCAATAAATCAAAGAGTAATAATTACTCAAGGAGAACCCAAAATTCCATGAATAATGTATGGAGAACCATAAAAATTCCCAGAATTAGATTCTAATATTTATATAAACCCAAAAAATTCATCATCATGGATTTACAAGGACTCTAACCAAAGGATAACAAAAAAATCGAAACGCAATAGGTCATCTCTAGAACACTGACCATGATGAACCCAATAAAACCAAAATTGGGTACCCACTAGTTAATAATATCAACTTGCATAACAATCATCCTAATTACCCATAAATGTAACCAAGTTTCACCCTATCTAATATAATAATTCCAAATCACAACATACGAAAAAATCATAAATAACCCGTAAGAAACAAGATCATATACTAATGATTAGGAAAAAGCATCGATAATAATATATCATAGATAAGGAAGCCCCCAGTTCATTAACTAATGAATCCAATGAACTTTACCTCAAATTCCACAATCCTCTCAAATACCAATATGCATAAACATAATAATAGTTAATTATCTATATCTAAATTAATCCCAAGACTTATGCTTACTGTTATGAAACTCAAGTAAAAGTTTCCTTCATTACCCCTACATTCCAACTTCACTTTTTATATTGATCCACCATCGTTGAATCTCCACCCATTTTCCTAGAAGGTATTAAGATATATTCGATGGTAACCCGTATGAGGTCTACCCAAATACCTTTTTTCAAAGAATTGAGAATTCAAAAGGTTATAATTGACTATCTTGGGTGAAAATAACACCAAATCCACCGAACAATTAGTGTACTCCTCACCCTTTTAAAAAGAAGAACAATTTCATTGAATAACTAAATCTAAAAAAAATTCGAATACATGATCCAATTATACTATGATTGGATAGTGGGTTGCCACCAAACTTAGATAGGTGTATCATGAAATCATATAGAATATACTTCCGTTGAATCTTCATGAGTTTTTAGAAAATTATATTTTCCATTATTAACCTATAATCACTCCACCACCTCAATTGGACCTTAATCCCCACATAAAGCCGAAAATTTGTGATTTTAGAAGACCAAGTGAAAAGGGCAGTCCAACTCTACCAGTCTATTTAGAATCTATGTAGAGACTAAAACTAGAAGGGTTGAACCCAAATGAAAAAAATCTCCCCTAGAGATATAACTATATTTTTCATTGAATCCATTCTAGGATACATACTTTTAATAACATAATACATTAAACAAATCTATTCATAACTAAAATCCCAAATCCAATCCTAATAAAAAAATAATGGAAAAACCCACAGTACAATCCAACAACATAAAAACCCAAATAATTATTTTCTTCAAACTAAAATCTTTTTATAATGATTCAAAATATCATTTTTAAAAATAATACACATTAAAAAAATAAAACCCCTTAAAAATATATCAATTCAATTATTAAATGCATGCAAATACCTTTTCAAAGCATAAACACTGGATCCAAAACATAGAAACTTATTTTCCAAAAAAATATCACTTGAACCACTTAAGAAACCCTTTTATTTAAAAATACCTAAAAAATGAGATTAAATATTCAACCAATTTTTATAACCAGATAATGAGATTTAAAAACCATTAAAAATAAACAAACAAATTTGGTATTAAAATAAAAACAATTTATAAAATTATTTTATTGACACAAAACTATTCTTCTAAAAAACAAAACAAACTTTTATAAATTATTTTCAAATGACATGGAATAATGCATTAATTGAAACATCACCCAAAAAATTTTAAAAAATAGCTTTAATCGCTTAAAAATAAATGGTAAACACTGATATAAATAAATTAAAATTCAACTGAGTAAAAATAAACAATTTGGGAGGGATAAAAAACTATTAATCGATCTTCCAAGAATGTTGGAAAACAATACACCAATCATGCAAGAGGCTCGGTAATGTTTTAATAACCCATGTTAATGGGATCATCATACTTTTATAGACTCTGTGAGCTAGCCATGGAGCTCTACTTCAGCCTCTATTTTTATCTAAAATATTTAATGGAAGATTGAAGTATTTTAAATAACTAAAATAAGATCACAACAACATGTTCTTAGATTAAAATACAACAAAAATAATCAAGAATAGAATCAAAATTCAAGACTCAAATTATTCAAACACTTCGTAACTAAGGTTCTATCAAGGTAGATGGTTATTAGGCAACTACTCATGAAATACCTTCTAATTTTCAATTGTAGTTTCTTTATACTTACAAGACACATCTTGAAAAAACAAGATTCTTTTTTGATACAATTTAATAATGAATAATCTTGAGTCTACCCAAGTGGATTCACTATATGTCCTAAGACATATTCTTGACACAATAGGATGATTACTAGTGACACGGAATAAAAATAAATCAAATCTTTCAATAATTTCTCCTATAGATAATAATACTAAATTTTTATAATCCTACCATGAAACTGGAAAGGTTTTTCTGTATTTCAGAATTCTATAAATGTGAAATAAATAGCCAAACCCAATAAGGAATTAACTAAAATAAATTTTTAAATAAGATATAACCAGTAATAGTGATTACCCTCACTCGAAAATATAAAAAATTCAGTTTAATTCACTTAAATTATAAATATCAAAACTTAATACATAATATGATCAAAATTGGAAAGAATAAAATTGAGGTTGAACTAGTGGACATATTGGCTAGTAAATACTCATCTGAAAATAAATGAAAAAACAAAATATACCATCCAAAACATCTCTCAGAGACACATGAAAGCCCACCGGATCGAAAAATGTCCAATAACAAAAAAAATGAATAATTTCAATCATTATATCACAATTGAGGTACCTTTATAATATCATGATTGATACTTAAATGCACACATGTGTGTACATAGGGTATGAGATAATTAGTCACAATATAATATTTGAAAATTATTAATGAAATTCCATTCATAAATTTTAGTTGAATAACATTTATTTGGCATGTTTTAAATATAATTAGGTGTAATTAAAACTAGTAACATGATATTCCCAGTTTATAAACTATACATTTTCTAATATAAATAAATGTTGGAACCTAGATTTGTAAGAAAAACACTATAAAACATGAAAATAGGTACTATGGAATTATAAAAACAAAACCATGTATTTTTCTCATTATAAATACTTTTTAAAAACCTCACAAATGACCAATGTGGAGAAATCCATTTGAAGAACAATATGACCGTACCACGATTCACTGTTTCATTTTCACCCTTACACCGCTATGCTAAACATATTTTGTATTAAAAATTATAAAAATATTATCAAATTGTTCTTCATGTTTGATCCAATAATTTTGTGTTTATCACTGTTAAATAGGACAATGATACTTGTTTTGAAAATTACAATGTAGGTGGAGGTGATTTGGAGGGCCCATGATGAAGTCTTTGAAAAATGGGGCCAAACTGCACAGGATCCAAGAAGTTCAGTGGACTCAAATTCATGATGATACTACTCTGTGTATCCAAATAGAGTGCAATTTGGTGGGCATATCCGAAAAACATTGGGATACAACTTTCATTTATTAACCCAAGAAAGATTCGGCCATTAAGGGGCCCATCCGACCTGATCTGTCCAGCACACTCAATCAGCTTGAGGTCAAAAGTTGTGTGTAGTGATCTGTCCATATCTCGCGCTCCACTTTTTGAAAAGATTCCCAAATTTTGGTGGAGATAGTCAAGACGTGGGGCTACAACTTTTTATTTTTCCACAAAATGTGTTAAGAATTCTGCTAGGCTAAAACAATGTTCCAAACAGTTTTTGTAAATCTGTGTGCCCAAAACCACCTCCCACATTTCATATAAAAGGGCACCTTGGGCTCCTCATTTGAAAGTTCGGCCAAGGAGTGAAGTGTTGACAATTTGGAGTCCTAGAGGAGTCTTCTAATCACCTTGTAGGTTATGGAGGCCCCTATACTCATAGGGGGATCAACAATGAAGAAGGAGTTCAACCCGAGCATTCTCCTCCTCTCGATGTCGAGCTAAAAGTAGGGTGTTCGTTGTGAGGGAGCTACACACATGTAAATGGAGTTCTGATGCATAAACTAGCTACCAGTTTGGAGTAATTTGGGTGTTTAAACATTTAATTCCATGTATATTATTTTATTTCAGATTATAATGATTGATTTGATACATGTGAGTGTTATGCTCTTAATTTCTAACTGATCGGTGTGAGGTTTCAAGTGCGTGACTTGTGTTGTTCTGATTGGAAATCACAAGAATACTTTTCATACCCAACTTATTGAGATTTCAATGTGCTTTGGAAGCTATTATTCCATGAATATGTACTGGACCTTGACAATACGATTGTTACATCATGGTTTGGTCCTTAAAGCATTGAAATAAAAGCTTAGGAATGAATCGAGATTTCAATTAATTCCAACCAAAGAATTACTCTAAACCTAATATGAATCTCTATTAACAATGAACTTGATATGTGTGTAGTGAAATAACATCTACCCTTTTCTCATATTTCTCAAAATCTACTTGGTCACTCATCTTTAAAGCTATTTCAACAAAGTCATTGTTTTAAACTGTTTTCAAAACCACCCCCTCTCTTAGTCATTTGTATTAAAAATACACATTCTAAACATACCAATGCACCTTGAGAGATGACCTAGGGAATACCCTAGACTATAAATATAAATTAAAAATATAATCAATTTGACGTGTCACAACAATGCGGTCATATTTTGGCACCGTTTGCGGGGAGCGCTTTGATTTTTTTTGTGCGTGTTTTTGATAAAAATTTTGTAATTTTTTTGAATATTTTTTTGTTTTATCTTTGAACTTTGAATTTATTTTTGTGTTCTAATTTTTTTATTGTGTAGGTTCTGTGTATGACGCGTTCTACTCCGGGAAACCTACAAACTTTCGAACCCGAACCAGAGAGGATCCTACATCAACGAAACCGAGACATACAAGACCACACTTTGAAGGAGGAGACATCCCATCTTAAAATTAATCTTGATCCTTCTTATTCATCTGAAACCAATGTTAAAATTTAACATAACTTGTATAACATGGATGAAAATAATCGAACATTAAAATAATTAACCTCACCTGATGTTGATATCCAGCCCACTTACATTCAAATTCAAGGCGAGGCACCTAATTTTGAATTAAAATCTGGTTTAATCCATTTATTACCAAGATTTCATGGACTGCCTGAAGAAGACCCTCATAAGAACATAAAATAATTTCATACTGTTTGTTCAACATTAAAACTTGCTAATGTTGATTAGGAACAAGTAAAGCATTGAGCATTCCCATTTTCTTTAGAAGACACTGCGAAATATTGGTTGTACTATGTTAATTCACCAATAAGAGGTTGGGCGGACATGAAGCGCCTTTTCATGAAAAATACTTCCCAGCCTCTTGAACTGAAACTATAAGGAAAGAAATATGTGGTATAAGACAATCTCATGGTGAAACACTTCATGAATATTGGGAAAGATTTAAAAGGCTTTTTTCAAGTTTCCCACACCAACAAATAAGTGATCAACTCTTAATTCCGTATCTTTATGAAGGTTTAATTCCACTTGATTGTAATATGATTGATGTTGCTACATGTGGTGCACTTGTAGATAAGACCCCAATTGTTGCGAGAACCCTCATTGAGAACATGGCACAAAACACTCAACAATTCGGTACATGGTCCAGTGTTCCCATTCGAGGTGTCCATGAGGTGAAAGTACTGAGTTTGAGAAGAAGGTGGACACGAAGTTCGAAGAGGTAAGTACCCTTCTAAGACAACATGCTCTCTCCCTAGGGAAATCTCAATCTCCTCCTCCCATCCATTGTGGAATCTGCTCTTCTGACACCCACTATTCTGACCAATGTCCTCAATTGAGAGAAACTTCTGAAAGTTGTGAGGCAATATTTCCTGGACGCCCCTTTAAACAACCCTTTAGGCAAGAACCATACTATCCATCCAACCAAGGGTGGTAGGAAAACAAAGCCTATAGGCAAGGGGGTATTCAAACCAACCTCAATAGCAATGGATCCAACAGGGTCAGAGTAGTCATCCACCACCACCCATAAATCCTCAACCACCCCAAAGGCCATTCCAACCACCCCCTCCAAAATCCAATCCTAGCCTAGAAAATATGATGAAGCAAATGGCTGCCAATAATATCCAATTCCAACAAACCACCCAAGCAGCCATATAATACCTAAAGACCCAACTAGGCCAACTTGCCAACTCAGTGGGGGAAATTCAATGTCATGGGTTGGGGAAACTGCCATCTCAACCAGTAGTAAACCCTAGGGATAAAGGAAATGTTAGTGCCATAACCAATAGGAGTGGGACACAACTCAAAAGCCAAATGACCCCACCGTTAGAGTCATCCCATCCAAAGGAAACCACCATCCCAACTACTGAAAATGGTCTAAGAGAAGAAAACCCTTTTCCTAAGAGAAGCCCTTCCAAAGGAAAGACTGTGGCTGTTGATGAGGCACCTATCCCAACCATTCCTCTTCCATTTCCTCAAAGGGCTCCCCAACCTAGGAAACAAAAAGAAACCGAACTTGATAAAGAAATCTGGGAAACTTTCAAGAATGTACTGGTTAACAATCCTTTGATTGATGCTGTGAAGCAAATTCCAAGTTATGCCAAGTTTCTGAGGGAGATGTGCACACACCGAAGGAGGCTTCATGGTGATGAGAAGGTGAGCCTGGGGAGGAATGTTTCAGCATTGATAGAGCCATCACTTCCTACCAAGTGCAATGATTCTGGGACATTCTCGATTCTGTGCACCATAGGGGAGTATTCATGTTCCAACGCTATGCTTGATTTGGGTGCTTCTATTAATGTGATGCCTCACTCTATTTACTCTTCATTGCAGGTCGGTGAACTGAAGCCCCCTGGTATTATCGTTCAGCTATCAAATCGGAGTACAGCACACCCCTCTGGTGTGTTAGAGGATGTTCTTGTGTGGGTGAAAAATTTAAATTTTCCTGCTGATTTTTATGTGCTTAAAATGGAAGATGATAGGATGAATGGACATGCCCCAATTATATTTGGGAGACCTTTCTTGAAAACCTCCAAAACCATAATTAATGTCCATAATGGTACATTATCTATGGATTTTGGTGGTAATACTGTCAACTTCAATATCCTTGATGCCATGAAGAACCCCTTAGAAGAACCCTCCTCTCTCTCTATCAATTCAATTGATGTTCTCCCTTCCCCTGAAACAATTTATTTTCATTCACCTGATCCCCTTTTTGAGTTTTCTTCATTGATTGAAATTTTAGCTAATGAATCAAGCATTGATTGTTGTAGGGGTCTAGAGAAATGTCATGCATGTTTGTTAATTGATGATTTCTTGAACACAGAGGATCACATGACCATCGATGACACTGCTAAGCTTGTAAAAGCTCATTCCTCATCTGAGGATGTTACCATTGAGTAGTTAGATGAGATCAGTGACTTCTCACTATCACACACACTTACTTCAATCCAAAATCCCCCAGAATTGGAATTGAAACAACTGCCTCAAGATTTAAAATACTCATATCTTGAGAATGGAAACAAGTTTCCCATCATCATTGCTAGTTCACTCCCTCCTGAGCATGAATTGTGACTGCTTGATCTTTTGAGGGAGTATAAACAAGCTTTGGGATGGACACTTGATGACATTCCTAGAATTATCCCATCAATTTGTACACATCATATTTTATTAAATGATGAGGCTAAACCAGTGAGGCAGTCAAAACGTCGACCGAACCCAAACTTACTTGATGTTGTCAAAAAGGAAGTAACAAAACTATTGGCTGCTGGAATCATTTACCCTATCTCTGACAGCCAATCAGTCAGTCCCGTTCAAGTAGTTCCTAAAAAAACTGGCCTTACTGTAATTAAAAATGAAAACAATGAAGTGGTTCCAAATCGTGTACAGAATAGTTGGCGTGTCTGTATAGACTATCGTTGACTAAACCAACACGCTAGGAAGGACCATTTCCCATTTCCATTCATTGACCAGATGCTAGAGTGGATAGCAGGGAAGTCCCATTACTGTTTCCATAATGGGTATTCTGGATACTTTCATATCCATATTTCCCCCGAGGATCAGGAAAAGACAACCTTTACTTGCCCCTTTGGTATATTTTCTTATAGAAGGATGCCATTTTTTCTGTGCAATGCTCCAGGTACTTTCCAACGATGTACGGTTAGTATTTTTTCAGATTACCTGGAGAATTGCATGGATGTTTTGATGAATGATTTTACTGTTTATGGATCCTCTTTTGATGAATGTTTGAGTAGTCTTGCTTCTTCCCTACGTCGCTGTATTGAAAAGAACCTCGTATTAAATTATGAGAAATGCCATTTCATGGTGCGACAAGGCATTGTTTTGGGACTTTTCATTTCTGGGGAAGGTATCCAATTGTACAAATCAAAAGTAGATATCATTTCCTCCCTACCATTCCCTAAAAATGTTCAGGATGTGCGGTCTTTCCTGGGTTATGCTGGATTTTATCGCCGTTTCTTTCGTGGCTTTAGTAAAATCTCACACCCCCTCTCCCGATTACTCCAAAAAGAAAAAGAATTTGATTTTGATAAAAAATGGGATGAAGCTTTCAATAAGTTAAAATGGAGTCTCACATCACCCCCGGTAATCCAACCACCTCGGTGGGATGTACCATTTGAGCTCATGTGTGATGCCTCTAACTATGTAGTTGGGGATGTCATATCACAAAGGGTCGACCGAGCTCCACATGTCATAGCTTATGCCTCACGTACTCTGGACCCTGTCCAAGGAAACTACAGCACAACTGAAAAATAATTTCTTGCCATTGTGTTTTCCTTGGATAAATTCAGGTCATACCTTCTAGGGTCCAAATTCATTGTGTTCTCAGACTATGCATCCCATCGATATCTCCTAAAGAAACCAGAAGCCAAACCACATCTCATTCGCTAGATGCTCCTCCTTCAAGAATTTGATCTAGAAATTTGGGATAAAAAGGAGCAGAGAATGTGGTTGCTGACCATATCAGTAGGATTCTCCCATACTCGAACATTGACTCATCCCCCTGTATTCCGATAAAGGAATTGTTTCCTGGTGAGAAATTGTACCGAGTGCAAGATGTTATTCCTTGGTATGCCGAAATTGTAAATTATTTGGTAGCATCTTGCATTCCTGCTGATTTCACCGAAAACCAGGCTGACCGTCAAAAACATGAGTCGCGTTGGTACATTTGGGATGATCCCTACCTCTAGCGCACATGTAGTGATCAAGTTATTAGGCGTTGTGTTCCCGATAGTGAGTTTAAGTCTGTCCGTAGGTTCTACCACACACTTGCTTGTGGGGGCCACTTTGGTCCCCAACAGACTACTCGCAAGGTCTTAGATTCTGGTCTCTTTTGGCCCACATTGTTTTGGGATACCCACGAATATTGTAAATATTGTTCTTGCTGTCAAAGAATAAGGAATGTCTCTAAAAGAAATGATATGCCCCAACAACCCATACTCCTCCATGACATTTTTGATGTTTGGGGAATTGACTTTATGGGACCATTCCCCAATTCATTTGGGAACCTTTACATTATTCTGGAAGTGGATTATGTTTCAAAGTGGGTAGAGGCACGAGCCACGAGGACAGATGATTCCAAGACAGTTGTAGAATTTTTGAGAACTGAAATATTCTGTAGGATTGGATTATCTAGTTTTATCATCAGTGATCCGGGTTCTCATTTCTGCAACCACACAATGAAATCTATTTTTTCGAAGGTATGGGGTTGGGCATCGAGTGTCTAATTCTTATCACCCACAAACAAATGGTCCAGCCGAAGTATCAAATAGAGAGGTAAAACAGATTCTTGAGAAAACGGTTCATCCAAACAGAAAAGACTGGAGTCTTAGACTCGATGATTCGTTATGGGCTTACCGTACTGCATTCAAAACTCCAATTGGAATGTCACCATATCGGCTAGTTTTTGGGAAAATTTTCACCTCCCTGTTGAGGTAGAGCACTGGGCCTACTAGGCTATTAAACAATGCAATTCTAATATTTTTGGTGCAGGTATTCAAAGGAAGTTGCAAAATCAGGAGTTGGAGGAAATGAGAAGAGATTCATATGAGAACTCCGGAATTTATAAGGAGCGAACCTAGGCTGACCACGACCGTCTCATCCTTCATCGTCAGTTCCACATCGGGCATAAAGTCCTCCTATAAAATGCAAGGCTGAAGTTGCACCCTGGTAAGCTTCGTTCCCGTTGGTTTGGACCTTACATTGTTACTATTGTCTCTCCATGTGGTGTTGTCCAGGTTCAAAATGAAGACACCAAGCAAACCTTCACTGTCAATGGGTAGCGGATGAAACAGTTCCATGAAGCCATTCCGGAGTCCCCAATGGAGGAACTCCATGTTCAAGAAGTGGTCTATGAATAACACTCACCAGGTTTTATCCTTCCTCCCCACAGTCTCTTTTACAGTGAGGACACTGCATTCTCTAGGTGTGGGGGGATGGGTACATTCCTGTGTTAGTTAGGAATTTTTTATCATCATTTCTTCTTTTTTCTCTTTTTCGCTTGTTTCATGGTATTGTCACTTTCCCCCTATTTCCCCCTCACTTCTATGATAAAATGATAATTTTGATGCCTAATTTATCATGGAAAATGATGCCCATTTTATCATTAAGGTTATGGAAAATACATGAGGAATTTCCCATTTTCAAGTTGTTTTAACATTCAAAAAAAAATTAAATTTTTTTGATGAAATGTACATTTCAACATGAATTCAACATTGTGGTGTGAATTTCTCTTGAAAAAATGGTTGTTGTTCGATGATATGAATGGTTGTATCATTTTGATGCCATTGAGAAGAGTGGTTCCCTTTTTTGTGAATAGTTTAAGGGAAAATTATGTCATTTAATCTCTCCACAAAATTTTTCACCCAACCATGAAGTGTGAATTTTTCTTACTTTATTGAAGGTAAATATAAGTTAGGTTAATTTTTCTCTACTTTCCAAATGATATTTACATACATTCGTTCCTTATCTGATCTATTTCATTACTATACCAGAATGACCTACGCGTGTGTACCTGTTATCTAAATGTTGTACGCCCTAAAAAAGGGTTTGTATTTTGAGTAGGTCAAAAACCACACTTTCTCGACTTTTGATGTTGTTATAAATATTACAATTAGTGTCGTGACGACATCAAACAGGGGTTGAGATAAGAGTGTGAGATTTCTTCCAATTGCAACTTTTGAAAAAAAACAATTTGAGGGGAGTGATAAATTGTATATCATATGGGGATATCTAGGTCGGGAGCTTTAGGTTTGACTTCTGGGAATGCTTAATTGAGTGGGTCTTGGAATTTGATTGCAAAGGATGTAGGGAATGTTCGGTGGAAAGAATAAAGTCAGTAGACTAATTTTAAAATAACTTATATTTATTTAATAGAAAGTGGAAAGAATATAATGAAATGGTTGTCACACACACACGTGGAGAATTGGTGACATGATTAACTTTTGAATTATTTTCTTTTATTGGTATCATTACTCTCTTCGAATTTCATTTGGATACAATTTTTTAGACGACTTTTTCCATGATCACTAAGAATAACTACTCGGTGTGGTTTTTGCTTTGATCATAATCTATCAAAAATTAATTTCTAAAGAATGTTAAATCTTCATGAATTTGGAAATATCTACATGCATAATTTTTAGTAATGTGAATTTCCCCATGAGTGAAAATGTTTAGGTGTGGGGTTGTGATCATACCATGATTCACTGTTTCATTTTCACCCTTACACCGCTGTGCTAAACATATTTTGTATTAAAAATTATAAAAATATTATCAAATTGTGCTTCATGTTTGATTCAATAATTTTGTGTTTATCACTGTTAAATAAGAAAATGATACTTTTTTTGAAAATTACAATGTAGGTGGAGGTGATTTGGATGGCCCATGATGAAGTCCTTGAAAAATGGGCCAAACTGCGCAGGATCCAAGAAGTTCAGTGGACTCAAATTCATTCTGATACTACACTGTGCATCCAAATGGTCTGAAATTTTGTGGTATTATCCAAAACTAATTAGGATACAACTTTAATTCAATAACCCATGAGTGATTCGGCCATTAAGGGGCCCAGCCGACCTGATCTGTCGAACACACCCAATCTTCTTGAGGTCAAAAGGTGTGTGCAGTGATCTGTCCATATCTTGCGTTCCTCTTGTTTAAATGATGCCAAACTTTCGGTGGATATAGTCAATACATGGGGATACAATTTTTTAGTTTTCCACAAAACGTGTTAAGTGTTTATTCTAGGCTAAAACAATGTGCCATGTGGTTTTTGTAAATCTGTGTGCCCAAAACCACCTCCCACATTTCCTATAAAAGGGAACCTTGGGATCCTCATTTGAAAGTTCTGCCAAGGATTGAAGTGATGCCAATTTGGAGTCCTAGAGGAGTCTCCTAATCACCTTATAGGTTCTGGAGGCCCCTATCCTCATAGGGGGATCAACAATGAAGAAGGCGTTCAACCCGAGCTTTCTCCTCCTCTCGATGTCGTGCTAAAAGTATGGTGTTCGTTGTGAGGGAGCTACACACATGTCAAGGGAGTTACGATGCATAAAATAGCTATTTGTTTGGAGTAATTTGAGTGTTTAAAAATTTCATTCCATGTATCGTATTTTATTTCAGATTTGAATGCTTGATTTGATACATGTGAATGTTATGCTCTTAATTTATAACCGACCAGTGTGAGGTTTTGAGTGCGTGACTTGTGTTGTTCCGATTGGACATCAAAAGAATCCTTTTCATACCCAACTTATTGAGATTTCAATATTCTTTGGAAGCTCTTATTCCATGCATATGTACTGGACCGTGACAATACAATTGTTACGTCAAGGATTGGTCCTTAAAGCATTGAAATAAAAGCTTAGGAATTAATCGGGATTCCAATTAATTCCAACCAATGAATTACTCTAAACCTAATATGAATCTCTATGAACAATGAACATGATATGTGTGTAGTGAAATCAAATAGACCCTTTTATCTCATATTTCTCAAAATCCACTTGCCCACTCATCTTTTAAGCTATTTCAACTAAGTCATTGTTTTAAACTGTTTTCAAAACCACCCCCCTCTCTTAGTCATTTTTAGTAAAAATACACTCTAAACCTACCAACTCTCCTTGAGAGACGACCTAGGGTTTACCCTAGACTATAAATCAAACTTAAAAATATAATCAATTTGACGTGTCATGACAACGCGGTCCTAATACACTTTTGAGACTTTTGAAACCAGACTATTGAAACTATAGAATACTCTTTCAATTGAAATATTTTTTTCAAATCCATCTTCAAAAAACATTAAAAGTCAACTAAATCATGAAATAATGAAAATAAAACACCATTAAGAACTATAATATCATTTAAGTAAAATTATAATGAATAAAAATTATATAAATGGTGCCAAGAAACCAAAAGCGGGTATATAGGGAAGAAATAAACCATAAACTAGGAAAGCCTTATATTCATTAATCTATAAATAATAATCATGGTAAACATTATAAGATGTAATATATAAAAATTATAGACCAATAATATCATAACCATAGTTATCTATATAAAAGAAAAAATTTTGAGATCTCTCGTAGCCTCATTAGGTCACAAGCCATTTTATGATATCTTTTAGTCTCACTGAGACACAAATAATTTCTTGGTGCTCGATTAATCCCCCTGGGATATAAATGAATCTCAATATCTCTCATAGTCTACATATCCCACACCATACAACCTCACAAACGATACATGGGTATCACACATCCAAATATTATACATAACTACATAGGGTTCCCTTGAAATCAATTAAGTGGAGTTGAGTAAATAAGTGAATCATATCTTCCACACAGGTGTTAATAAAGATCCTGAAAAAATAAATCTCATATCACCTCAAGCACCCTATTAAGAAACAAACCCTATTCAAAATCATCCATGAATCATATAATATTTTCAATTCCATATCCTATAAAAGTGGGACATAATTAATAAGGAAAAACACAATGAGGATCACAAATAGCATTCACTATCACCAAATGAAATAATTTTATAGAGTTCCATTTATTCCTATGAAACCTACTTATAAAATAAACCAATTTATTATTACAAAAATACTTTGAAAACTACACTAGTGATAAATAATTCAAAAATAGGGTATTCTTACATTCAGACTCAATTGAAATATAAAATATATCTTTTGTTAAATGTAGCCAATTAACACGGTTTACCACATTTGGAAATAAAAAGATAGCCAAAAACCTTAAATTACTATCAAAATAATTTTAAAATATCCTCATAGAAATTTTTACCACCACATGACATGAAAAAAATATAGGTGAAATAAAAACACAAAATCTATTAAAAATACCCATTATTCCAATAATTAAAAACATGGAAAAAATTCATAAACCCCTAAAGGGTCACATAAATATATATAAATTAATATTAAATAAATTTGGAAACATACTATCACCTCATGGAATTTTTTATTACAGTAATTCATATATACCCCTATCTTAACCAAAGAAAAAACACTTTTCCTTTGATGGATAAAGCTAAACCATTTAATAAATCACTATCAATATCCCCTAGGAAACTAAAACATATTGTTAGAGAAATCTAAAACATAAATCCATATTCCATAGATATTATGGTTTATAGAGGAATTTAAATATAGGGGAAATTGTGTAAGGTAGGGTGGGAAGTGAAAAAAGAAAGGTACAAATTGAGAATCACCATCCAAAACAACTTGTAATCCATGTAGAGGATCATCGAAACAAAATAAGTAGTACATTAGGGTTCCCTTGATTATATTCATTGGTCGGTCAAATGGTAGGGAATAAAAATAGGGCCCAATGTTTCTTAAAATCATGTTCTTGCAGAACTAGAAAGTGAATAGTATGTGAATTTGGGAAGAACACGCATTTTGGATGCATGGTTTACCAAACCAGGAACCATCTCAGTAGCACAAACTATAAAGGAACATTCAACACCACACAATTTGGGTACATTTTTTCCCAAACCATGCACCAACCATGTAGCCACCAAAATAATTGATTTGTATCACTATACACAATTTCCTCACATGGTTTTCCCAAAAAATGTGAATGATATCCCTAGTACACTCCATGAATAAATTTCACTCACATGGTTCAAATTCATGTCCACATGGATTACTTGACCCATGTGGTAACCATGAATTCATGAAAAAAAATTGATGGTTTCAAATTTCAAATCCAAAACTCAAAAAATGTGAAAATATACGGAAATTATAAAATATATAATACTAATGTTATATGGGGATATTAAATGAATGATTTAAATCTAATAATTCATAATAAATTATAAACCATGGTGTGGTCCATGAACCGACTGTTGGACGGAGAATAAGGGAGTGATGGAAAGAGGGGGGGTGAATTGCCTTTTAAAAAAAATGATTAAAAAATTAAAAAACAAAGTGAAAGTGCAGCGGAAATAACGAGGCAAGACACAAGAATTGATAACGGAGTTCGGCCAAAAACCCGGCCTACGTCTCCGCTCCCAACTCAACCGTTGATAGATTCTACCGCTTGCTTTTCAATGGTTTTAGCAAGAAACCCACTAGACGTTATAGTTAGTCTAGAACCTATTACAGCTTGCTTTTATTGGTTAAGCAAGAACCCCCTAGCCTTTTTACGGGTGAAGGCTAGCTCACCTAAAACTCAAGACTTTTTAAGGAAAGTCTTGACCAACCTCTTCACACCTTAAAGGTGATGTGAAAACCCAAAAGAATGGAGGATGAGAGAAGTGGGAGTTTGTAGGCACAAACTCAATTTTAAGCTCAAAATAAATAAAACAAGAAAAACCGTATTTGGAGAATCCTTGGGCGCCAATGGATGATTGGAGTTGAAGACGTGCACTCTCAAGCTTCTATGGTGGTGCTCCTTGGATGTGGAATTGGATTGGAGCAGTTGGAGGTTCCTTGAAGCAATCCGCCGGAGGTTCGCCGAATGATGTAAAATGTGTCCGTGGGCTTCCTTGAGTTTCCGGGGCTTCAAGGTCCTTTATTTATAGAGGGGGAACCCTCATATGGCCATTTGAGGCCTTTGGAGCCGTTGGAGAGGCTTTCGGAGCCGTTGGGAGGCAAGTGGACCAGTCTGGTCAAAGGCCCAACGGCTAGTTTGATTGGCTCCACCGGATGACCGGTACAGGGCCACCGGTTGGCCGGTGCCTTGGAGATGGGAGGAAGCTTCTGTCCAGACTCCACCGGCTGACCGGTGAGGAGGCCACCGGTTGGCCGGTGGCAAGACAGTAGCTAACACTATTCTGCTGGGTGCCACCGGCTGGCCGGTGCTGAGGCCACCGGTTGGCCGGTGCTGAGGCAGTGGCTCAGCCTTCGGTCTGGGTTCCATCGGCTGGCCGGTGGTGAAGCCACCGGTTGGTCGGTGGACTCTGAGAGTCCATTTTTGCTTCCTTGCTTTCTAGGCCGAACTCCTTGCCCACCTAAAAAGATTCCTATCATCCAAAAACACTTGAAAGAGGATTAGATAAATAAGAGGGTGATTTTGATCATGAAAATCAAACCACTAGGGATACGAGAGGTACAACAATCTCCCCCTATTTTGATGATCACAATCACCAAAACAAACAATGTAAAATACTAAAAAGATAGGCATGCTTTAAAGGATAAAATGAAAACAAGTAATGCATGAGAGAAAGATTTCTCCCCCAATCAATCAATAATTTCTCCCCCTTTGTGATTATCAAAATAGCACGGGGCATAAAACTTGATTGAGGGAAATGGAGATTTTAAACAAATTGAAATTTTTGAAATATTGAATCAAAAAAAAATTGAATAACAGTTTGAATTGAATGTTTTGAATCAAAAAATGAATAACAGTTTGAATTGAAAGTTTTGAATCAAAAATTGAATAACAGTTTGAATTGAAAGTTTTGAATCAAAAATTGAATAACAGTTTGAATTGAAAGTTTTGAATCAAAAATTGAATAACAGTTTGAATTGAAAGTTTGAAAAGAAAAAAACAAAAAAATTTCAAATTTGGAATTGAAAAATTTGATGCCAAGAGTTGAAATTGGAAGTTTGAATAAAACAAAAAGGCTTAAACAAACTTAACTCCCCCTAAATAAAAACAACAAATCACCGGGGAGAGGTTTTTGAAACCGAAATAAATTTTGGGCCGGAGAGACTTGCTAATAGGGATTTTTCAATCCACACTTGTCTAGTGGCGGGTCTTCTCCTAAAAAATTCATCATTTAAGAAAATGGTTTTGGGGCGGCCATACCGGGTATTTTTGCAATTGCACTCATAGATTAAGTGCCCGGGTTTTTTGCAATAATTACAAAATTTAAATTGAGAGCTCCCCCTTACAAAAATAGTAGGTGCATGGGAAGAGGAAGCTTGATTGGAATAGCCAAGCCCTTGGGTGGTTCGGGATACGCGTTGGGAACCAAGCAAATTGTTCAAATTTTGTTCACCTTGGGTGAACTTGGCTAGGGATTCCCTTAAGTCTTTTATAGTTGATTCCATGGAATCAATATCGGGAAGGTTTTGGATTTTGATGGTCAACTCTTCCTTCTCTTTAAGAAGTTGTTCTTTTTCGGAAGAGAGTTTTTTGAAATTCTTTTTTAAAGCAACAAATTTGGAAGAGAGCTCGTGAAAGCCTTCCTCCAATTGATCTCTCGCATGTTGGAGATCCTCATATGACATGTGATTAAAATAATTGGAAGAACTAGAGGATGAGGAGTCGGAAGATGTTACCTCATGAAATGCCATTAGGCATTTGTTACTGTTGTCGCTCGAGGAGGAGGAGGAGGAGGATGTGGAGCTATCACTCCATGTGGCCTTGAATGCCTTCTTCTCCTTTTGCTTGGCCTTTTTCATGTTGAGTGGGCAATCGGGCTTGTAATGGCCTTTCTCGCCACACCCGTAACATTTTACCTTGGGCTCGGATTTTTCGTCATGTTTTTCCTTGCGAGCCTTGCGGGATTTCTTCTTCTTGTGCTTCTTCATAAACTTGTGCATCTTGCGGGCAAGATTCTCCATTTCGGAATCGCCGCTTGAAGAGGAAGAAGATGAGGAGGAGGATGAGATTTCTTCTTTTTGTACCTTGAAGGCGATGTTCTTTGGGATTTTGATCGGTTTGCCTTCCTTTTCAGCTTGCCTCCTCATGGTGATTTCATATGTCATGAGGGATCCAATGAGCTCTTCGACCAGCATGTTCTTGATGTCCTTCGCTTCTTGGATAGCCGTAACTTTTGGATCCCATGAGCTTGGTAGGATCCATAGGATCTTTTTCACCATAGTTTCTGCGGACATATCATCACCAAGGGACTTTCTACCATTGAAAACGTCAGTAAAGCGTGTAAACATTTAAGTAATATTTTCATGTGGGTGCATGGTAAAAGACTCAAAATATTGACGGTACATATCTAATCGAGTATCCTTAACTTTGTTGGTCCCCTCATGGGTAACCTCCAAAAGTTTCCAGATTTCATGAGATGTGGTACAAGTGGAAACTCGATTGAACTCATTACGATCAAGGCCGCAATGTAGAGCGTTCATGGCTTTGCCATCAAGCTCGAAATTTCTAATATCGGCTTGGGTCCATTTGGATTCATCGGGGGAGGAGAGAGTGTAACCTTGCATGACAATTTTATAAATGGGATAACCTATACTTCTAAGAAAAGCGGTCCTACGGGTTTTCCAATATGTATATTCGGTTCCATCAAAGAATGGAGCACGACTCAAAGAAAAGCCTTCGGGGGCGAAAGAAGTTGAACCCATCAAAAAAATTATCTTGAATTTGAAACCGGTTAGGGTATTACTCAAATTTTCCTCTGATACCAATTGTTGGACGGAGAAAAAGGGAGTGATGGCAAGAGGGGGGGTGAATTTCCTTTTAAAAAAAATGATTAACAAATTAAAAAACAAAGTGAAAGTGCAGTGGAAATAAAGAGGCAAGACACAAGAATTGATAACGGAGTTCGGCCAAAAACCCGGCCTACGTCTCCGCTCCCAACTCAACCGTTGAGAGATTCTACCGCTTGCTTTTCAATGGTTTTAGCAAGAAACCCACTAGACTTTACAGGTAGTCTAGAACCTATTATAGCTTTCTTTTATTGGTTAAGCAAGAACCCACTAGCCTTTTTACGAGTGAAGGCTAGCTCACCTAAAACTCAAGCCTTTTTAAGGAAAGGCTTGACCAACCTCTTCACACCTTAAAGGTGATGTGAAAACCCAAAAGAATGGAGGATGAGAGAAGTGGGAGTTTGTAGGCACAAACTCAATTTTAAGCTCAAAATAAATTAAACAAGAAAAACCGTATTTGGAGAAGCCTTGGGCGCCAATGGATGATTGGAGTTGAAGACGTGCACTCCCAAGCTTCTATGGTGGTGCTCCTTGGATGTGGAATTGGATTGGAGCAGTTGGAGGTTCCTTTAAGCAATCCGCCGGAGGTTCGCCGAATGATGTAAAATGTGTCTGTGGGCTTCCTTGAGTTTCCGGGGCTTCAAGGACCTTTATTTATAGAGGGGGAACCCTCATATGGCCGTTGGAGGCCTTTGGAGCCGTTGGAGAGGCTTTCGGAGCCGTTGGGAGGCAAGTGGACCAGTCTGGTCAAAGGCCCAACGGCTAGTTTGACTGGCTCCACCGGCTGACCGGTACAGGGCCACCGGTTGGACGGTGCCTTGGAGATGGGAGGAAGCTTCTGTCCAGACTCCACTGGATGACCGGTGAGGAGACCACCGGTTTTCCGGTGGCAAGACAGTAGCTAACACTATTCTGCTGGGTGCCACCGGCTGGCCGGTGCTGAGGCCACCGGTTGGCCGGTGCTGAGGCAGTGGCTCAGCCTTCGGTCTGGGTTCCATCGGCTGGCCGGTGGTGAAGCCACCGGTTGGCCGGTGGACTCTGAGAGTCCATTTTTGCTTCCTTTCTTTCTTGGCCGAACTCCTTGCCCACCTAAAAAGATTCCTATCATCCAAAAACACTTGAAAGAGGATTAGATAAATAAGAAGGTGATTGTGATCATGAAAGTCAAACCACGAGGGGTACGAGAGGTACAACACCGACCACATATCCTTTTAATATAAATGTACTAATTGAATGAATAATTTTCTCTCAGTGGGCACACTGAAAAATTGAATAACATATTTATACCATTTTTATATGTAGATAACTATTTGTGGACTATAAAATCTATTTTGGATATTTTAAAAATAGTTTATAATGATTAGAATATTTTTTCATAAATACAGTAATTAATAAATTAAACATGGTACATGTTTAAATATTTATTATTGAATTACAAATAACATTTCTTTGACATATTTATGTTTTTGAGATAATGGATTGGAATAATGAAATTGTGGATTAATTAAGATATGTATGGAATTAAAATGAAATTGTTCATTTTGAAAAACTATGTTAAATATATTTGTTTATAATTATCTGAAATAAAACTAGTAATTAATAATAATATTACATGACGATGAAAATTGGTATATTTATCATTAATAACAATAGTGAAATATAATCATTTAATAAACAGGGATTATATAAATTATGATAACATGTTTTGTTTTAAGATATTATAAATTAATTATACAGGTGTTGATAATAATAAAATAATATTATTTAAATTAAAGTGTTCAATTAAAGTAATAATAATGTGAGTAATCATAATGATATATATATATATATTTGTATCTAATTTTATAAAATAAATTAATGTGAAATGTAATGATAAACTAGGGAAACACGTAAATAATTTTAATGACGTGAACTGTTAATGAATAATAGTTGAATATTTAATAATATTAGGTAAAATATTAGTAATGGGTAAAGTATCTCCTTAGAAAATTTTTGAACATTTTTCAGTTTAATTTTTCAATCATGAAAATTTAACATGGATGAATAATATGAACCTTATTAGTTTGGTAGTGGATTTTCTTTGGTGGAAATTATGATAAATATGAGAAATATGAATGATAGATTAACAAATATGTTGATAAATTTCATGTATAATATTATCAAATGTGTTATATTACAATAAATATCCCAATAGTTTATTTTTGAAATTAATATCATACTATCATGAGATAATGATTAGTAACTTCATAGATAATGTGGGATGTTCCATGTGACTAATGGAAGGGACATTGATTGATTAGTGTGATTCCATGTCATGTTTCTATCATATTGATATAATTTCTAATTTGGGGACTATTGGATTTCTATCGAGACAATGAAGTGTACATATTACCCTAACACTCACCCATTCTATTGATTTATTTAGTTTTACCATGATATAAGAGTACTTACCCTTATCAACCGGTATTATGTGTATATGATATGGTTAACATATATAATTATCTTATTATTTTCACCCATAGTACTGGGTTTGGGGGTAATGAATAAACACATAAGTGAGATAGAAAACGATTTACTAGAGTGTTTACAGTCTTTGTATCCCAAAATATAAAATCAAGGAGTATGATAGTACACCAAGTACTTATTCCAAATATACCCACATCACTAGGTTAAGTAATTCTATATATATTCAAAAATAACATATGTATAAGATTAGAAGAAAATTGTTCACATCCAATATCACTGGTATGATATTGGTTGAGATGTTTATTTATCTTAACTTTTAGGTTAAGAAATAATTGTTTAATTATTAAATGGGATAATTAATATTTGATGTAAAATAAACTTATTATTTTTGTGATAATATTTGTTTTCTGATAACCATCCTCAAGTTGGGAAGATAAGTTCCAAAATCTTAGATGTGGTGAGAATTAATTAATGGAGTGTTATAAATAGGATCTACTCATTTATAAGGTAGCAGTACAGATTTGAAATTTTAGATTTTTGTGGATCCCTTATTGGACATAGTTCATGGGGTCCCTTTCCAAAAATTTTATAAAGAAACATGAGTATATATTAGATATAAATGTAATTTTTTTATATAGAGAGTTTATAAATTTTAGTAAAGGATTGATTGATTAAAATTGAAATAAATATTATGATTGGGGTGTTGAAATATTATTTTTAGGTACACTTTGTTTTTTAATGATTTATGTAGAAACTAGATATTAATTGGGTAAGATAACTATTTGAAAAAACTGTAATGATTATTATTAATCACTTATGGTTCCATAACTTTTCATTTTTTCTATTTTCATTTCAAGAATATTAGAGGATATAGATAGTGGATCTTGGAGGGATTGGATGGTTTGTGGATGTGGTAGCTAGTGTCTTAGATTTTTCATTTTTATTTCAACATTAATGTATTTTATAATTATAGTTACATTTCCTAAAGATTTTACATTATGTGTTTTATGTATAATGTATTATTCATTTTATATTATTTTCTATTATTGGTATTTTTAATATTTGGATGTCTTTTATTTTGTGGTTGATCATATTTTATATTTTATGATGGATAATGTCTCAGGATTATAGGTTAATGTTTATATTAATGGGTAATGAATCCTTTTATTTGATTTGATACCTTAGCGCTTGTAGTTGGCCTTTATCCCATTATAGCTGGTCTTGGATAGATTACATACTTAAATATCAAAATGTAAATGCAAATGACTATAAATAATATTCAATGTATACCTTCCACATCTTACTTTGGTATTATTTTTTCATCTATTTTATATCAACAACTCGGTATAATCTGAGTGATGTTATTTATTTTAATAATTCATTACTAACATCGAATATCATTGATTCAAGTATATATATAAAATATTATTCAACTATGGTGCACTATAAACAATTTATTTAAAAACAGAAAATTAATTCATATTGTGTCTAAAATTGAAACCAATATTATACATATTATACATCTAAATAGATTTTAATATTTTTTAAATTTTAGAACCTTTCCATAAGATAATGAGAGAAAAGCATATTCTATACCTCACATTAACATCAACATATTTTATAAACATTAATATATACATCAAAACTTGATGTATTTATTTTAATATTATTGGTTCCTATATTTGAATACATATATTTGAGTAATAAATTGTATCTAATAACCAAGAGGTATAAACAAAAATATTACATGTAATGAAAATTATAAAAAAATTAGAATCTTCTACTAATTTTTTATTCATTTTAATGAAATTTCACATCCACTGAAATTTCCATCCAAATGAAAAGAAAAGATAATTTTTTTGATTATATCCATTTTTTAATAGAGTTTCACAAAGTAAATGAAAAATATTCCTTTTATTTTTAAAATTAAAATTTTATTTTTTTCCTTAATTTGATTCTATTTTTAATATGAACTGAATAATTGTAAAACCCCAACACGAATCAGTGGGTCTAAGACTTGATACCACATGACCTCATGTACGTCTCCTAGTACTGAAGATATTTTCAACTAGTAGTGAGGGAAAATAGGGATATCATTAGCAGGTTTGTTCCTCATTATCAAACTATAAGAGTATACAATTGTAGTGATAATAATAAAAATCAACAAATAAATATTATGTAATAAATCATCTGTATAGTAGTGAAAAAATAATGTACCAACCCATGATATTTTAATATAGAATGTCAATAACACAACCCTAAACTAAGAAAAATGATCCCCATAGATGGGGGACTAGTATACATAACAAAAGTAACAAAGAAAAAAACAATATCTAACATCCAAACACAACAAAAATATTGATTTTCCCTACACCCTATGATAATCCTACTCAATGTCCCACCATAAGGCCTTTTCCCTTTACCAGACCCCATATTAGGAAATCTTAAAGTGATTTGAGATCTCAAGTAGGGTGTGAGTATGAGACCTAGAAGGATTTCACCATCAACATTTATCATAAGTGAAAAAGATATGCTCTTTCATTATAATAGAATTAATACAACACATATAAGAATCAAGTATATCACACGAGAATAACATATATGTTGGGTCTAATGATACCAACTATACCATCTTATGCTCCTTGAATAAAGGAATATCCACTATCCTCTTGACACATCCCCCTTAACAGGATAGTCAAAAACATTTCTATCATATTCCCCTTGAAGGGATGTCCCATGCATAGACCAACCATGGTTATACATATACCCCTCTGGGGATAGTTTATATAGATTAAACTATATGATAATCTATAGAAAATAGATGAAAAACACCTGAAATACAAGATATGAATGACATATAAAACATCATGTCATGAAAAAATAAAGTAACAACCATGAAAAATCAATATGTGATAAAAAATGAAGAACATGTCTTATGGGACTACACACACTTGTCACAAAAACATGCCATGAACCAAATAAATATATGTCAATGATAAGAAGAACCTACCATAGGTTCAATGATGTTTCGACAAAAAGGTACATTTATTAGTTCAATCTCATAACTTTGAATCCTATAATTACTAAAGATACAAAAAGATTAGAATTTTTGGATTAAAATTGTGGATAAAACAAACCTAAAAGGTAGGAAAAGAATACAGATACCATGGAACATCCACTATCGACAATGATCTTGGTCTAAAGGATGTCCATAAACAACTTTTCTAAATGATGAACATGAAAATCCATGGAGAAGGAATTATAGAGGGAATTGGATCAACCAAAATAACCTAGAGAGATTAAAGGTTTTGTGGAAATAGAAAAGATAAGAATTGGAAAATAAATGAGCACTTAGGCATTAAATATGTATGGATGGGCTACATTCATGGGATGAATTAGTTATCAACATTTTTTATAATTACATTTGCTAATACACTATAATTCAATTCCCTTTGGATTAAAATAAAAAACAACACACATGTCATGAATTTACCTATCACTGAATGAAAAAATATATATCCTAAAAGAAGATTCAATTATTTTTTCCAAAAACCATTCATGTCGTGAATATCTTTTTATGGAATGAAGGGACTCTAGTAGCTAGTTTCCATCCATTGAGTCTCCTCCTTCTCTGAATGATCACAAAACCTCTATGACAAAATCATTACACCATAAAGATAATTTTATTATCAAAATAATACATACCATAAAATTTCGGATGTCAAAAATCACAGTAACGCCCAGATATTTTGTGAAATATACATATTTTGAATTAATTTAATCTTTTAGATATTTTTCATTTGATTATACACTGAATATTGATTGTGGTATATGAGTGAACCAAGTTATTATTATTTGATACTCAAAATGTAGATATTGTGCTACATAAAAAACATAGATCAGTTTCTAGTAGACTCAACACTATTTCTGGCTTGTGTTAAACTCAATACCATGTTCCTTTGATAACAAGTATGACATGAAAACCCTAGCTTTACCAAACTGAAATGTACTTTAAATATTATTACTAGAATTTGTAACATATCTATTGGAATGGTGGTTATTAATAAGATAAAATAAACATGGTTTAAAAAAGTACATAATAGTAATTATTTTTTTACCAATTAGCTATAAATATACGTAAAACCCTTTTGAATATATAGGAAATATTTTGCTGGAAAATTATATTTATGAAATCAAACACATTTTACCATAACAAATTTATTAATGCATTTTTTATAAATTACTGTAATTATATATATATATAAAGATATATTAATTTTATTTAACTATTTAATTTTCAAATTATGGGTTTTATAAATAAGAGATAATAGTAAACATATTTTATGAATAAAAGATGTATTTTTTCTAATGTCACTTTTAAAACATTTTAAGGGAGAACCAATTTTAAATATAATTTTTGACACTTTTATAAATTTTATTTGAAATAATAATATTACTTTTTGTATGAAAAATAAAAAAATTTACATTGGACTAATTTTTTTTATTTTCTTGATAAGTTTCATTTTTTGAAGAAAATTGAAAAACACTGAATTTTAATAGAAAAATATAATTTCATTCTATATAACTATATAGTTAATTTTCATAATTACTTTAAATAATATTTTATATCAATTTTACATAAATTTATACAACTTTGGTAATTTTAAGGAATTTCCCATTGGAAATGGATATAAAAGAAATTCAAACATTTGAACATTTTCACTTTAAATGTCCAGTGTTTCATCCTATATGTAGGATTATTTTTAAAATAATTTGTGATACATATGTTTTTAGAATTTGGAAAAATTTATTATATATTTTTATTAGTAATAATTTATAATTTCTCATAATTTAAACATAATTTTTTACCAAAAATATTATTGAATGTAATTTAAATTATTTATAATGATGAAGGTGAAACCAAGTTTATTTAATTGTTAAACATTATCATAGGGGGAAAATACCCTAGAAACATGTACATAATCCCTTTTCTGGGAATATTTCAACCATATAATCCATTTGATTGAAAATGGAAATTTTTGGAGACACATTATTTAATGGGTGAATCTCTGTAGAGTTTACCTTTTTGTATTGACAAAAATTACAATCCTCTCCCAATTTAAATGTGTGCTTACTCCCTTAACATCATTACACCTATCAAGCAATTTAGATCATAAAACAATGTATAAATAATCTCAAAAATTCTATCCCTTAATCATAGAGGCCTCACTTTCGCAATACATCGATCCAATGATGCCCTTCTATGCAAACCAAAAGATGTTACCCAAAGAAGAGGCAACATCCTTGCACAAACCCTTTTATTATTTTCATTCTCCACCTGATAAACTATTATTATTCCACTATTACATAATAATCATAGTATCCTAAATATACAGATATGATTTTAGGATATTGTTTTTATGTACACTCAAACTCACTTCCTTCAAATTAGATACATAGTAAACGTTTGTGTGTACGGCGGACTACCACCTCAAAAACTAATGTCACTTGTTCTTCCATTGCCACATTTCAATGATGGAAATACTAATGTAATATATTTTTTAATAATATATACATGATATTAATGATTTATTTATCCTTATAGAATTATTTTATGAAAAATACCTTCATTGGTTTCATTTTTAAGGTGTACGATAACATCGTTTGTGGATATGTGGACTACCGCCTCCTCAAAGCGATGTGATTCGTTCACACATTAGACATAATATTTTAAGAGAGGGTTTAATGAAATTATATTAAATATATCAAATAATAATTCTAATTTAATGATAATATTTATAAAATTAATTCATTTATTTAATTTCTATCAATATGATAAGAAAACAAAAATAGTGTTCATGAATACGTATGACCAACCGTCTCGACGAACGGGGAATTCCATTTCATATGTATATATGTCATTGATTATTATAAATACTTATATACTGAAAATATATAATTTTTATATAATTATTTAATTTCTATAAAGAGTTTAATAATATTATAGGTAATATGATCAATAATTAAAAATCAAAACATATTCAAATAAAAAGCATTAATTTCCCAAAACATAACATTAACATGGAATCCTTAATAAATAGGTTATATAAAGTAATATTCAAATAATATATGGTATGATATAGAATAATATTTTTATTTGGTATATTTATAATGAACATATACTTATTATATAGTAGTTTAGAATGGGTATGATGGAAATCAAGACTTAAGGTAAGTGTTTTTTCGTCTCAATTTTTTTTTGAGACATATGCCTTATTCACCACTCATTTATTTTGTGTGGTTCTAATACTATAAATGATTTATCATATGATTTATATAATTTAATTTATGACTATTGACACACATATTATATTATCTTTATTTCATGGAGTTTAAGGTTCAAAAGTTTACAAATCTTTATAGTAATTTTGTATCAATTTTCCTTTTTTGAGATACATGCCATGTTATGAACATATATTCTTCGAAAATTTGTATATAATTCTATTTGACAAGTTATATCAAGAATATAATAATTTTCATAATATTATAATCTTCACTTAATGTTATTATTTTGATATTATTATGAATCAATGTTACCGAAGTGTTAATAGTTTATTGTCACAATCTCATCTTTTATCAAGAATGCTTATGATTATTCTTCTATAGATGAAATATTTTGATGTATATATCAAGAAATATTTTTACTTTTATTATACTATATAAATTAAGAATATCTTCAATTATTGTTACCATTTTTAACACATTGGAAGTTAATATAATTAAGAAACTTTTTTTTGGAAATTATTAATTTATTTATCCTTTCGGTCTAAAATCTATGTTCTTCAAAAACCATTGTTTAAAAAAAATGTTTTTCAAAAAGGTTTATATTTTAAAAATTTTATGAAATTAGTTCTAAAGAATAATTTATATTTTTTAAAATTTATTTTCAAAGAAAACAGTTCTCCAAATGTTTTATGTTTTGAAAATTATTTTTCTGAGAGAAAAATATATTTTATTCAAAAAAAATTAAATTATTTTTCAGGATTCCATTAAATGTTTTCAATTTGTTTAAAAAAAATGGATTTTGAAAATTTTTAATATTTTAAAAATTAAAAATTAAATAAATTATATGTTGGAAGTGATCTTTCAAAATCCTCTCTATCAGTGATGATATCATTTCATATAGTTTATGTTTTACTAGGGTTGTGATACAATGACACAATTCATATCCTTTCGTTGAATGGTCTATGTTTATAATGAAAAATTTCTTATGAAAACTATTTCACTTCCATGGGTTATACCGTGAAAAAATTATTATGAAACTCAATTCCATTCATGGGTTACTATAAGATGAATTGATTATGAAACCTATCTTTATTCTATAGATTATGATATGGTGAAATGTTTATGATACCCATTTAATTTCATCATTCCAGATGTGATGTTTATGAAACCCATCTATTTTCATAAGTTATAATATGATGAATGTTTTATTATCTTATAGAACATGCATATATGATTTAATTATATCATGATAGGGACCTATATCTCCCTCTAATGAATTTGGTAAGGATAAATGTTTTATGTGATCAAAGGGTATATAAGAGGGCATCCCATGCTCAAAACAAGAGGGTACAGGGGAGGGAATCCCACGCACACAACAAGAGTGTACATGGGAGGGCATCCCAATCCATAAAAATTATTGTAAATGAGAGGGAAACCCATTCCTAAAATAATAGGGTACACATGAGTAAATCCCAATACAGAAAAAGAGGGTACATGGGAGGGAATCTGAAGACTAAAAAACATGTGTACATGGGGGGGGAATCCAAATACCAAAAAAATATCGCATGAAAGAGGTAATCCCAGACTCAAAACAAGAGGGTACCTGGGAGGTAATCCCATGCATGAAGATGTTACATGGGTGATTATCCCTTGCATATATTTTTATGAAGTTCTTATTAGGTATTCATTACATAGGATTTTCTATACATACGTTTAATCCATAATTCTATGTATTATTCCATTATTATGATCTCATGGATTATGTAGTCGATTACCTTGTAATTCATGTATTATGAATCATAAATCATTATACCTTGATTCATGATTATGATAATAGATATTCATGGTATGATCCTATAATTTTAGGATCATGTTCTCATACTTTTTTCTCGTGTTATGCTTACACATCTCCATTATTTAATCTTACTGAAAATCTAAGATCACTCCAATACTTTCTTTCCTATATCTAGGTTAAGCGTAAAGGTTTTATGTGGGATTACTAAGAGGGGAAGATATTTAAAATATATTATAAATACCTTTCACTATGTTTGGGGATTATGTTTCTAAACTTCCAAAGACACTAAACTATTAAGGTCCTCGGGAAAGTATTTTTTTAATGTGATGAATATTCATCCAAAATGATGTAATATCAATATATGTTAATACTGGGAAACTATAGTTGCTATCCAAATAAATCTTTAGTTAACCATTGTAAACCTGGATTAGAAATCTTTAGTGAGATTCCTAGGAATATTTTCAAAGATATATCTATGTATATCTCTAAGGATAAGTCTAATGATGACTTAAAGTATAGAAAGGATTTCCTATAATTTTGGTAAGGGATAGAGTGAGTGGATTCCAATAAATAAATAATTTGTTAGATATTAAAAGTGGTTTTGGAACTATCACAGATGTACATAGTGTTAATAACCTTAAAAACAGGGTATTGAGATAGACTCAATTAAGAATAGGTGAATTCCAATAGGCGTTTCTACAAAACCATTCTGACACTCCTGGGGAATATATTTTGGGAATTAAAAAATCCTTTTGAAACTATCATGATGTATTTGGATAGATAATTACTCTTAATGATCTAGGATAGACCTAAGTATTCATATATTAGAAAGTATATGTCCCTTTTAAGACATCCAATATGTAATTTTTCATGATTATATTATCTTATTCTATGATAAGTGTTTCTTACTCTATGATTTATGGATTTTTAAATTTTAGGAACTCAAATAATCCATGTTAATGTAGAATTCAATGGATAATTCAATTATGAACCACCTGACCAACTAAAGGTTATGTAAGATGGAGTGAAAATCATCGTTTCTATGACCACACAACCTTATCAATCTATTATTCAAGGTGAGTTTCCAAATGACCAAATGAGGAAACAAAGTTGTATTGAATCATTTTTAAGGGAATCACCAACTTCATTTAGTGGAACAAATGATCCATGGGTCACTATTAAAAGGATCTTTACCACTGAAATGAAAATTTTCATTATCCTTTGTTTATAATGAAAAAATATTTATGCTAGGATCTTATCACTTAGAAGGTGAAGAGAAAAATTAATGGAAAATTATCAAGAATATAATTAAAAAATATAAAATTAAATCCATGTATTGGGATGAGTTAAATAACTTATTTTCCAATAAATACCTTCCTCATATTCATCTCGCAAAAAGGGAGATGGAATCTGAAAATAAATCATATGGTTTTGATAAGAAAATAAGGACATAATTCAAAGTAAACTCTAAGATTTATGGTAAGAAGAATTTTATATTTACATTATGATCAAAGTGTGGAAGGAAACACATAGGAAATGGTCTTAGGGGAACTAATAAATGTATTTAGAGTGCAAAATAAGGTCATTGAGTAGCTGAATACTGAGATAATGGTAATAAATATAAATCTCCAAAGAATGCACCTCCCACAATTCAGTGTTTCAAAATTAATTAGTATCAAATATTTTCATAGAAAGTGATTTAAGCCAGACGTTGATAGTGATGGTCTTCATTAGTAATATCTAAAATTTAGGGATAATGGTAATGATTATGAAATACTAATGGATAAATTGAATAAATTAATTTTCCCTTTTATGATGGGAATTTTTTATTTGATTTTATTTAAATAATCCCTATGAAACAATTATTATTAATCCTCTAGTGAAATATTATGTGATTACCTCCCACTTTATGGATTCTTGATCAAATAAATCACATTTTCTACTATTTAATTACATGGATGGGGACATGATTTTAATTAAAATGTTTTAGTCTAAGATAAAATATTATGTAATGAATGAAAGATGAATTATATTTGTAAGGGTTAAAAGGTTTACCATTTATGTAATTGTTTATGTTAATGATTAGATAAAGTTTTAGATATTAATGTATTATCTCACTGTATGAGGATTTATGAATATTGTATAACCCCTAGTAACAATTTTTTAGTGATGATAACTGAAGAAATATGGAGTGACTTATTATTATACTTAAAGATATTATGATATTTTCGTGCTCCAGGCATAACAAAATCCACCTTGCTTTCTAGGAGTAAGAGATGAAGTGGAAATTTCTGAAGGAAAAACCAATGGCTGAGATTGTGCATATAAAATGTAATGGAATCAAGTAATTATATCCTATTGTGTAAATTAATCAAATTTAGGAAAAGGGTATTGAAATAAAATATGGTCATATTTGCATTATATTTTATGATATTAATAACCTTTTTTAATCCACTTTCACTTTTGGATTTTTGGTCATTAACTTTCCCCTAACCATGTTCTACAGAACTATCCATTAGAAATTGATGGTTATATATTTCTTCCATGTCCTTGATTTCACCTACCACCTATTTTATCCAATGTTGAAATCAAATTATTTGGTTCTTTAGGTAACATTTTGTTTCTAGCATTCCCTTTTCAAAGGGAGTATTATTATTCATTTTTATGATGTGCGTTTCTATGAAAGGAAATTTCAATTACTAAACCATTGAAAAGCCAAATAAATTTATTAGGAGAAATTAAATTTTATGGGATAGAATGTAACACCCTATTATTTTTGTGAAATATTTATTTTTTAATTAATTTAATCTTTTTGATATTTTTTATTTAATTTAACATGGAATATTGCTTGTGTTATTCGAAAGTAGCAATTTATTCTTACTTTATGCACACATAAAAATCAATCTTGTGCTTTAATAAATACTTAAATTAGTTTTTTTACATGAAACACTATTTTTGGCTTGTATTACAGAAAATTTATAGTTCCTTTGATAACTTTCATGACATGCAGGACCTAGTTTAACCAAACTCTAGTGTACTATTAGTAATACTATTAAAATATTATAGTTTTCACATAGAAGTTATAATGGGTTTTATGAATAAAATTAATTATATATGGTTTACATATTAATATTTTCAAAATTATTTTGTGACTAATTAACTATAAATAAAAATAAAACCCATTTGAAAATATAGGAAATATTTTCATCGAAAACTATATTTATGAAATCAAACAAAATTTACATTGATAAATTAATTAAACCAATATTGATAAATGATTATAATGAAATATATATATATATATATTATACTCAATAAAATATTTTATGTTCATCCTATGTGATTTCTAGATAACAAAAAAGAGTAAATCCTATTTGGTGAATAAAAATATGCATGTTTCAAAAGGGTAATTTTTCCACCTTTTACAAGATAACCCATTTTAAATTTAATTTTTTTTAACATTTATAATTTTTATTTTAATAAAATAAACCTCATTTTTTGGATGTTGAATATAAAAATTCACTTCTGGTTACTGTTTGGTATTTTTAAATGTTCTATTTTTTGATGAATAATGAAAAAAAATGAATTTCAATTGAATATTACATTTTTATAAAATTCAATTAAATTCATATATGATATTTACATTTTTTATTAATGTTAATTTAGATCAATTTTTCATCAATTAATACAAATTATGTAATTTGAATCAATTTCACACTGAAATAGGATATAATAACAATTCAAACTTTGGAACATTTTCACTTTTTAACCCCATTGTTTCATCCTATTTGTGGGATTATTTATAAATTAATTTCAAACTATTGTGTGTTTTGAATTTGAAAAAATGAATTCAAAATTTGGATTCTTAAAAATTTATAATTTATAGTAAGTTCAAATTAATTTTTTTACAAAAAAATATTAATGAAAGTTATTAAAATTAATTATAATGATTAAGGTAAAATGAGTTTATTTAGTGGTTAAACATTAAAATTAGGGGAATATACCATATATACATGCACAAAATCGATTTTCTGGACATTTTTAGATCATATAATCTCTTTTATAAAAAATAGACAATTATTGGAGACATATAGTGTATAGGATACCTCTCAATAGTCTTTACATTTTTATATTTATAAGAATGCCACATACCCTCAACTATAAAATGGAACTCACCTCCCCCAATTACTCACACCTCTCAAAACCTTTGGATGATTCACCCACAACAAAAAAATCTATAAACTTCCCTCCCTTCACCCTATAGTCCTCAATTTTTTATGAAATCCATCCATGAAATCCCTTTGGTGCAATCCAAAAGGAGTTACCTAAAGAAGAAGTAACATCCTTCTACAATCTATTATATTTTATTTTCATTATCCAACCCCTAAACAATTTTTATTTAATTCATATATAAAAACCTTTGTATACTCAATAGAATGATATTTTGTTTTGTTAGGGGATCAACCAATACTATAGAGACTCAGACTTAACATACATGGATATTTCATCATTTTAAATTAATATTCTTCACATTAAAAAAATATATGCCTGAGGACAGAAATAGTTTAGTGTATTTGAGAACATGGAAATATAGTCTTTTAACATGGTAAAGTATTTTAAACTTATACCTTATAGATATTACACATTTATTACTCCTAATTAATAACATTATTCGTAATATGTGGAAAAACATAAGAAATGGGTGATCTCAGATGCTTATTATGGTTAAACAAGTGAGATATAACAGAAAAACATGAGCATAAGGATATGATAACATGATCATAACATTGTATTATTGTAATCTTGATATCAAAGATCATAATCATGAATCATGGGAAAATTATTGATAGTTTATAATAAATTAATCACAAGAGAATCAAGAGCATAATCCATTGGAGTATAATAATGGAAAAAGACATGGAATTGTGGCATACACATAAAAAGATTAAATTTGATGTCAAGGGTACCATCTAATAATTTCATAACATTTTTGGCTAGGGATAATCTATGTGTACCTGATTAGGGATTATGATGACCTCATGTGTACCCTTTTATTTTGGGATTGGGATGCCCTTCAATGTACCCTCTTGTTTAAGGATGGGGATTCCCTCCCTTATACTCTCTTGTTTTTTGTTTGGGATACCGTATTATTTACCCAGTTGTTTCAGGCCAGGTTTTCCCTCCCATGTACCTTCTTGTTTTTGACATGGGGTTACCTCCAATTTAACCTATTATTTATGGGTTGGGGTTTCCTCCAGTGTACCCGCTTGATTCATTTTTCAGATTTCCTCCCATGTAACCACTTTTTTTAGGCTTGGGATACCCTCCCTTTCATACATTGAGCCTATAACACATTAATCATTATCGATTTCATTAGAGGGAGACATAATACCCACTATTCACATAATGCAATCATATATATATATTAAATAATATATTAAAACATTCATCATATCATAACTCATGAAAATTTATGGGTTTCATAGACATCATATCACAACCCATTAAATTAAATGGGTATCATAAACATGTCATCATATAATAACCTATTGAAATGAGATCGGTTACATAATTATTTAATTCTAGAGTAACTCATGAAAGTGAATGAGTTTCATAATAATTTTATCATCGTATATCTCATGGATAAGAAACAAGTTTCACAAGAAAATTTACATCATAAAAATAAACCATTCAAATAATTAATAATAATGCTTTATTTGGATCATAACCCTAATAAATCATATACTATATCAATGGTTATCATCATATACTGATAAGGATTTGGAAAGATTACTTACAAAATAACATTTCTTTTAATGTCACTTTTTAAAACATATAACATTTTAAAAATAAATTTCATTGAAATAACATTGAAAACATATAAGTGAATCATGAAAAATCATTTAAACACTTCCTGAGGAAAATATCCATTCAGATATGGAAACCAATTTTAAAGACATAAAACATTTGGAAATTTTTTTATTTGAAATAAACCTGAAAAAATAAAATGGAATATTTGAAAACCATTTTAAAAAAATTAGAAAATATAAAACATTTTTAATATCATTTTCTTTAAAATCATAGTTTTAGATGAACACAGATTTCCGACCAAAGAAATAAATAAATTTAGTTTTCTTAAAAAAAATCCTAATTATATTAAGTAAAAAAGAGTTGGAAAATGGTACCATTTATTAATGATATCATGAATAACCATAGGATAAAAAAATTAATGAGAGATAATGATATATATATATATATCATCTATGGAAGAATAATCATAAATAATATCAAATAAAAATGAGATTGCAGAAATAAACAGTTACCACTATGGTAACATTGAATCACAATACAATCAAAATAATAACATTAGGTCACAATTAAAATGTAATTAAAATAAGTATTTTAATGACATTACGTGTCAATGGTCTGTATATAAACCTTTTAGAATAATATAGGTGAATAACATGTCATGTGTCTCAATGAAGGCTAATTGAGACAAAATTACTAAATGGATTTGGTAACATTTAAAACGTAATCCCCATGAAATAAAGATCACAAAATGGATATTTAAATATAAGTAAATTTAAGTTTAATAATTATATTAAAAATTCATGGGTAGTATAAACACCACAAAAAATAACTGAGTGGTGAATAAATCCTTAGTCTCATAGAAATAATAATGAGACGAGAAAACCCTTACCTTAAGTCTTGACATCCTTCATACCATTTCAGACATCTTGTGTAATAAATATAATTTTTTAAAAAATATTACACATAAACATTTTATAATATATCATACCTTATATTATTTTTTTGACTTTATATTACCCATTTATTAATGATTCCAAGTTAATTTTATGTTTCATGTAATAACTGCTATGATATTCGTATATGTTTTGATTTTTTATTCTTAATCCTTTTACTTATTTAATGATTTAATTATTTATATGAGGTAAAAAATGATATAAATATCATATGTTTTTATTATATAAATATTTATAATAATATAAAAAATATAGAAATATGAAATGGAATACACTGTTCATGGAGACTGTTGGTCATACGTACACATGAACGCTATTTCAGTTTTATTATCATATTGATAGAAATAAAGTGATTGGATTATATGTGTATATATATATTCTCATTAAAATATAGTTATTATTTCATACGTATCGAATATTTTTACTAAACACATTTTTAATTCATTCCATGTAATGTGTGAATGAATCACATCGCTTAAGGAGGTGGTAGTCCACACATACAAAAACAAAGTTATAATATTCTACAAAAATAGAAAGAATCATGGTATGTGTTATATAATAATTAAATAATTATAAATAAATCATAAATTTAATATATGAATTTATATAATAAAACTTATATTCCATCAGTATTTCTAACCTTGAGTGGCGGTAATTGAAGAATGAGCGACAGTGGTTTGCGAGGTGGTAGTCCTCCGCACACATGAAAAATGATTGAATATCCCATTTGATGTATTGTTTTGTTATTTTAGGTATATAAAAAAAGATTACAACATATTATTATATTTATGATACCTATATTATTATATAATAATGGAATATTTTGATTTTATGGGAGGGATAATAAAAATAAAACAAAAGATCTTGTCGAATGATGTAACCTCTTCTTCGGGTAACTCTTTTTGGTTTGCACCAAATGGATTACTTGGATGTATTATTGCCCAATGTGAGGCATATAGGATTAAACTAGAGAATATTTAAGCTTATATGGGTACGTGTTTTATGATCCAAATGGATTTTGATGTGTTATGAAGTGAGGGGGGTGAGTTCCCATTTATAGTTGAGGTGGTGTGGCATTCTTGAAAATATAAAACAGTAAACACTATCGAGAGGTATTCCTTACATAATGTGTCTACAATAATTATCCAAATTCATTAAAAGGGATTATATAGTTTAAATATAAGAATAATATGGATTTTGGACATATTTTGGGGGTAATAAGCCCTATATGATAATTTTTAACCACTAAATAAACACGGTTTTACCTTAATTACTGTAATTAATTTTTATTACATTCACAAATATTTTTTGTTAAAATAAAAATATTAACATATCATAAATTTTAAATTTTATGAATAAAAATATGGAATGAAATTTAACAATATAAAAAAACAAAATTGGGATAAATTAATTCAAAAATAATCCAACATAAGGGATGAAACAACAAGTTTTCAATTTGAAAATGTTAAAAAGATTGAATTGTTTTTATATCCAATTTCAATGTAAAATTAATTATAATGATATCAATTGAATTAATAGATATAAAATTCATATAAATTAATATTTAAACAAATTTAAAATATAATTTTACTATATAATTAAACTATATGAAAATGATGTTTTCAGTTAAAATCTAGTGTTTTTCATTATTCATAAAAAAATGAGACTTCTCAAAAAATTTACAAAAATTCCTATAAATTAAATTTTGGAATTAATATTTTATTTTTATAAAATAAAATTTTTTACAGGTTTCAAAATTTAGATTTAAAATTGGTTCACCAATAAAAGGTGTTAAAATTACTTTTTTGAAAGAAACATCTTTTTATTCAAAAAAATGATTTATTCTCATATCTTGTATTAAAAATATAAATTGAACATTAAATATTTTAATACATATAATAAATGCATCCTAAATTAAAATAATTTTTCAAAATTAGTTTAATTATTTTTTTAAGGTAAAATGTTTTTGATTTGATAAACATTATTTTCCAGCAAAATATTTCCTATATTTTCAAAATGGTTTTATCTATATTTATAGTAAATTAGTAACCAAAAAATTATTGTTATATAATTTTGTAAATATTACATAATTAATATTATTCATCACAACCATTCCAAGACTAGGTGATAAAAATAATATATTAATAATATTATAATTGGATTTTGGTAAAACTAGGTCTTGAATGTCATCGAAGGAACCTGGCAATGTGTATAACAAAAGAAAAACATGAACTTTTATGTATCACAAAATAATATAAGTGTTATGTGTTAGGAAAGATCAACTTGGTGTTTCATAAAAATTAAGAATAAATTGGTGCTTTGATATTACACAAACTATATTAAGTGTTGCAATAAAGGAAAAAATCAAAACAGATTAAATTAATTCAAAAACAATATTTTAAAAAATATCAGGGTGTTACATTATACCCCGCATAAAATTAATTTCACCCTCAAAATTAATTTGTGTTATCATTGTTTTAGTAAATTAATGTTCCTATCATTTAACCCTATATCATAAAAATTAATATTAAGACTACATTTTAAAATGGAATGTTAGAAACCTAATGGTTTACCAAAGTATCTCATAAATAAGATTCGACATAGAACATAAGTGAAAAGTTAAAAAATGTAAATAGAAGAAAAATCTATTATTAATGTTCTGATGGATAGTGTTGGAGAATATGGTTAGGAAAAAGTTAACAATCAAAAAGTCATAACTTGAAGAGGCTTCAAAAAGGTTATTGATATAAAAAAATGATGATAACCAGAAATTTTTATATTTCAATACCCTTTTCCTGACTTATAAGAATTTAAACAATTGGACATATATACTTGATTTCATTCCATTTAATATACACAATGTCATCCTTTGGTTGTTCATTTGTTAATTTTCACCTCATCTATTACTACATGAAATGAAGATGAATTTATTATACCTGTAGCACAAACAAATCACAAAATACAATATTAGAATGATAACTCATTCCATATGACATTAATCATCATCATATAAAATTGGTTAGCATAGGTTATACAATATACATAAATCCACATATAGTGGTATTTTACATTAATATTTAAAACCTCATCTAATGTTTAACATAAACCATTCCATAAATGGTCAACATTATAATCATTCCCAAAATATAATTCACCCTTCATTCCCTTAATATGATCTTATATAATACCAAAAACTTTTTGTTTGAAACTTAGGTGCATACTTATATGGGTAGAATATCAAATGTGATTTAACTATTCATGAATCCATTTAATTGTAGGTAATCACATTAAATTACACTAGATGATAAATGACAACATTTTTATAGGGCTTATTCATAAAAAATCAAACATGAAATTCCCAATAGATAATGAGAGGATAAGTGTACCCTAATTTTCCTGATTCACATCACCCATTGATATTTCATAATAATTACATATATCCATAATCTTATTGGATTTATGATGTCTACCAACATCATTAACATTTGGGTTTTAGAACAATCTATAAAAAACCCATGATACTCAAATTGGAAACACTAAATTTCTAGAGGTTCATTATTTTAATATTTCTTTTTTATTCCCATTACCTCAGCATTTGGACACTTTATTGCCTTTCTTTCCAGACTTAAAACATTTACTAGTTCCCATATGGTAATTTCATCCATGTTTCCTTCCACACTTTGTGAATAATGTAAATCTAATCTTCTCTGATACATATTTAATATTGTTTCTTTTTAATTATATCCTTTTTTTCTTATCATAACCATCAGATTTATGGGGATCTTCAATATCATTTTTTGATAGAATAATACATGGAAGGTATTTACTAAAAAATAAGCTCTTTAACTAAACCCAGTCCATTGATTCAATTATATATTGTTCCTTTACATGATTAATAAAGCTCCAATACTGTTTCTATGTACCATAAGAGAGATAAGAGTCCAACAGAATTTTTTCACCTTCAGAATAAAGGAGAATAAAAAATATCATTTCATTGGTAAGGATCATTTTCATAGAAACTAGTGGATAATCCATTCCAATAGAATACAGTGGAATTTTACATAAAAAATATTAAATAAAATATTTTTATTCCTTTTTTCAATTGGAAACTCTGCATGATTCATTTCATAATAAGGTTGTGTGGTCATGGAAATCAATTTTTAAACTCTATCATGCATAATATTCTTTTAATCTCGAAGGGCTTAATTTTATTTTCCAATTATTTTCTCAATAACATACTTCCTATGGATTCTAGTCATTGAAAAATACCCTGAACCATGAAATAAAAAACATTTATCAAAGGGGGAAACCAAATAATCCTAAACAATTACTATTTAGATGTCTAAATCATGACTTATACTTTTAAATATATGAAACCTGAGGTTCCATTCTAGATCATTCAACAACATTATCTATATAAATCCTTTCTAATGGGTTTTTAAAGAGTTTATGAATTCCCAAATAATATCCCCCCCGGAGTGTCATACCATGTGTGCATCAGGGCTCGTTTTCGTCCCTTAGTTCCTGACTAAGGCTAACTCCATCCATTATTTTTGGGGCTATTAACCCTATGTATATATATTCTAGGTACAAATCCACTTTTAGTATCCATAAATGGTGTTATTTGTACTAAACCACTCACTCTATAATTTACAAAAATTATAGAACATATTCATATACATTAACTCATCCTTAGACGTATCCTTAAAGACATACCCAGATATATCCTTAGAAATACTCCTAGGGATCTCACTAATGTTTTCTGATACTAGTTAAAAAAGGTTGACTAAACTTTTCCATTGATACCAACTATATAAACTCAAACATAACATACATGTATAATATATCATTAAATATGAATATTTATCACATTATAAAAATACCTTCTAGGGGAACATAATAGTTTTGTGTATTTGGAAACATGGAATTATAGTCATATAACTTAGTGAAATATCTTCAAATTATCCCTTACATATATTACTCTTTTAGTAATACTACTTAAAACATTTCTTTATTACATGTGGAAAGTAAACATAAAGAAAGGGTGAGCTTAGATACCTAGTTTGGCTAAAAAATGGAGATATGCAATCATAACAAGAGAATTAGGGTACAAGAACATGGTTTTAACATTAGAAAATAATACCCTAAATATTGATGATCATAATCAATAATCATGGAATAAAGATTTTCAATTCATAGAAAATGAATCATAAGGGAACCAAGAGAATAATAAAATAAATCATAATAGTGGAATAAGACATGAAATTAGGTCATATACATAATCATAGAAAATACAATGTCAAGGATACATACCAATACCCTCATAACATGTTAGTAACGCTATAACCTCTTGTATACCTAGTTTGATCTTGAGATGCCCACCCATGTGCCCTCTTGTTTCGGGATTGAGATGCCCCCCCATTTACCCTCATGGTTTGGGATTTGGATTCCCCCCAAGTCCCCTCTTATTTGGAGCTTGGTATGCCCTCCCATGTACCCTCTTGTTTCATGCATGGGGCGCACTCCCATGTAACCTCTTTTTTCGAGCATGGGATGCCCTCTCATGTGACCTCGTGTTTTTGGCTTGGGATGCCCTCTCATATACCCTTTTGGCTCTTAAAACATTTCTCATTACCCAATTTGTTGGAGGGAGATATAAGTCTGACCATTCACATAGTGAAATCATAAATACATGTGAAATAAGATAATAAGACATTCATAATATAATAACCCATGAAAATAGATTGGTTTCATAAATATATTATCATAACACATTAAATTAAATTGTTATCATAAACATTTGATGAAATCATAACGTGTGAAAAATAGAAATATTTCTTAATCATTTCATCCTATAGTAACCAATTAAAGGAAATGAGTTTCATAAAAAGTTTGTTATATAATTTCCCATGTAGTAAAAATTGGTTTCATAAGAATCCTTTCATAATATAAATAAATCATTCAAATAAAGGATAATAATGGTGTCCTTAGATCACAATCCTAGTAAAGAATATATTATTTCAATGGATATCATCATAAATAGAGATAGATTTTTAAAGATCACTTGAAATATAAATTTTCATTGAAAATCACTTTTTCAAGCATAAAACAATTTAGAAATCCTTTTCTTTGAAACCTGTCTGAAATGAAATAATGTAATCCAAAAAAATCATTTAAAACTTTCTTTAGGAAAATATCCTTTCATCTTGGAAAACTTCTTTTTAAATGATAAAACATTTTGAAAATAATTTTATTTTAAATAACCAGGTAAACCTATAAAGTATTCTTTGAAAGCTATTTTATTCACTTTTTAAAATATAAAACAATTTTTTAAAATCATTTCATTTACATCATTGTAATGGGAGAGTACAGATTTCTGACTGAAAAAGGGAAATAAAGTAGTATTTTATTAAAAATAATTTATTAATTATCTTATGTACTAATGAATAGAAAAATGTTTTCCTTACCTTAATATATCGTGAATAACAATAAGGGAATAAAATTAAGGATATTTATTCATATATGGACCATAAGATTTCATATTTTGAAGCATAATCATAAACAATCCTGGTAAATTATAAGACTGTAGCAATTAACAGTTACCAATTTAGTGACATTAATTCATAATCATATAGAAACAACAACATTAAATTAAGCATAAAATCTCATTAAAATAAGTAAATTCAGTATATAACTTTTCAAATGGAATTATATAAACCTTTTATAATAATATAGGTGCATAACAAGGCAAGTGTCTCAAGAAAGAAAAATTGAGACAAAGTTACTATACTGATTTGGTAACATTTGAATAGTAAACCCCCTGAATGAAAGATCATACAATGGATATGTAAATAACCATAAATTTAATTATATTAATAATATAATAAATTCAAAGCTATTATATACACAATATAAAATAAATATGAGGTTAATAAGGCAGAAGCCTCAATGAAATAAAAGTAACACGAGAAAAGCCTTACCTTATGTTTGGACTTCCTTCGTACCCATTCAAACCTATTTTAAAATAAATATAATTTTATTATAAATATTCAAAAAAATCATATTTTAATATATCATTGAATATATGATTTTATTATGAATTTATATAACCCTTTTATTAACGATTCCAGGTTAATGTTATGTTTCAGTTAATAACCTCGTTTTTCTTCGTATATTGTTTTGAATTTTTATTATTATTGATCCTATTGCATAGATGCTAATTTACTAATTCTTATTACATAAAAATTGATATAAATATCATATATATATTCCATATATTTCTATTTATAATTATCTATAAAATATATAAATATGAAATGGAATACATTGCTCATTGAGATGGTAGGCCGTACGTACGCATCAATTCCATTTCTGTTTTCTTGTCGTATTAAAGAAAAGAAAGTAAATTACATATATGTGTATATACACATACATTATCATTATAAAAAATTAATTTCATAAATATCATATATTTTTACTAAACATATCTTTAATATAGTCCATGTAAAGTGGGGTAGAATCACATCACTTTGAGGAGGCAGTAGTCCATACGTCTTCACACGAAGTTATAATATTCCCCAAACATAGAAATCATGAATTCATATGTCATATAATAATAAAATAAGTATAAATGAATCATAAATTTCATACATATAATATAAAATAGAAATTATTGCAATATTTCCAACCTTTAATGGTGGAAATGGAAGAATTAATGACATCAGTTCGTGGGGTGGTAGTACGTCGTACACACGGACCATGATTGTTTATCCCATTTGATGGAAGTGTGTGTGATTGTACGTCAAGACATTAAAAAAACAAAATATTAGTATATTTAGGGTACTTAGTTTGTTATATAATCATGTAATAATAATATTTTAAGGGTAAGAGAATGATAATAAAACAAAAGAGCTTGTGGAAGAATGTTAGCTATTCTTTGGGTAACTTTTTTTGGTTTGCATGAAATGGATTACATTGATGCATAATTTCCAAAATTGAGTCATCTAGGATTAAGTGAAATAATTTGGGATTCTATTTGGTCAGGGGTTATATGAGCCAAAGGGTTTGAGTGGCGTGTGGATGTGACGAGGTGAGTGCCCTTCTATATTCGAAGAGGAGTGACATTGGTATAAATATATAATGGTAAACACTATTGAGAGGTCTCCCTTACATAATGTCTATCCCATAATTGTGTATATTATAGAAATGAGAGTATATAGTCAAAATATGTCCATAAAATGGATTTTAGAGAAGTTTATATGGTATTTTTTCACTTATGATAATGTTTAACCACTAAATAAACTCGTTTTTACATTAATCAGAATATTTAATTTTAATCAAATTCACTATTATTATTGTTAACATATAATGTTGACAATATTATACATTAAAATTATTATTACTACAAATATTTAATCAATTATTCCAAATTCCAATAAAAAATGTGGAAGAAATTAATTTAAAAATAATTTCACCGACGATATTGAACAATGTGAAACTAAAGTGAAAATGTTCAAAATTTTGAATTGTTTTTTATATCAAATTTCAATGTGAAATTGATTTAAATGACCTAAATCATGTTTACTAATCAAAAATTGATATAAAATAACCTATAAACCAATTTATAATATAATCTATCTATATAATTAAACAAAAGAAGGTGATGTTATTAATTAAAATTTAGTGTTTTTCATATTCATCAATAAATGAAACTTCTCAAAAAAACCAAAAAACTTAAATTTGGATATTCCACTTCCAGAAATGAAGTTCATTTTGTAAAAATATTATAAATGTTTCAAATATATAAATTTAAACTGGGTTATCTATTTAATGGTTATAAATTCAACTTTTTAAATGATAAAAGATTTTATTTATAAAATTGGATTTATTTTTATATCTTTTCTAGAAAAAACAAAATATTAATATTAAATAGTTTATTAAATAATATGTGGGTGTATATATATTCCATAAAAATTATTTATAATATTGTTTTACTTAATTTATTAGTATAAAATGTGTTTGATTTCATAAATATATTTTTGCAGAAAAAGATTTCATATATTTTCAAAAGGGTTTTATTTTTATTTCTAGTTAATTAGTCACTAAATTATTAATCTTATATACTTATGTAAATCATGTTCAATTAATCATTTTCAATTGCACCATTCCGAAAACTAGAGAAAAACATTAATGTTTTAATATTATGTTAAAGTTTGATAAAAATAGGTCTTGTGTGGCATGCATGTATTCATAGGAACTCAGAATTACTTACACCATAATCTAAGAATTGTGTTCTATGTTCCAAAAACTAATCTAAGTGTTTTATATAGAATAATATCTAATTTTTGATGCGTATAAATTAAGAATAACTTGATTCTTTCATATAATACTAGCTATATTTAGTTTTTCATGAAATGAAAAATATCAAAAAGATTAAATTAATTCAAGAAATATGTTTCAAAAAATCTCGGGGCATTACATACACTCACACACACTTCCATAAAATTTTATACAAAATCATCAATTTTGGGTATAGAAGGCTTCCACCTCATGATCCATTGTCACTCATTATTTAATTTCAATATTTCATGGTTAGACATAATGTTGTAATTTAAATTTTTATATGATATTTATGATGTATTTATACTTTTGGAATTATTATATAAAATATTCCTTCATGATTTCTATTTTGTGGCAATATGCTAACTTTGATTGTGGACGTGCGGACTACTGCCTCCTCAAATTGATGTGATTTGTTCACACTATACTGAGAACATATTATGTATGGGCTTAGTAAAAATATATGATATGTATGAAAAAATAATTTTAATTTAATTATAGTATTATATATATATACATATAATTTATTTACATTATTTCTTTCTTTATGAAAATCAAATAAAATAGTGGTCATGCATACATACGGCATGCCATCTCCATAAATGATGTACTCCATTTTATATTTCTATCACATATAGATTATTATAAATAATTATAAACTTAATATATATGATATTTATATCATGGTTTAAATTATTGAAATAAATAATTCATTATCTATAAAATATGATCAATAATTACATATCAAAACATATACGAACAATAAAGCTATTATTACCAAAAACATAACATTATCATGGAATTTTAAATAAACAGTTAATATAATGTCATAATTGAATTAGATATGGTATGATATATAATAATATAGATGTGTGGTATATGTGTAATAAAATTATATTTATTATAAATGAGGTTCGAACGACCATGAATGAAGTCAACACTTAAGGTGAGGGTTTTATCATCTAAATATTATTTCTGTGGGACATTTGACTTATTCACCAATAATTTATTTTTTGTGGTACATATAAAACACATGAATGTATTATATGATACTTATGCTTAATTTTTTTATCATCATAACCGTTGAGTGATAATTCTTCTGTGGGGTTTACTATTCAAAAGTTACCAAATCATTGAAGTGATTTTTTCTCAATTATCCTTATTTGAGACACATGAAATATTATGTACCTATAATCTTATACAAGGTTTATATAATTATATTTAATTCGTATATCATTAATCTTCATATTATCATTATATTTTAAGCTTCATTTAATGTTATTAATTCAACATGATTACAATTAAATGTTACCAAAATGGTTACAGTTAATTGCAATAATCTCATTGTTTTTCAAGCTTATTTTTGAATATGCTTCCATGGATGAAATATTGAGAACCATATATCATCAAATAACCTGAATTTTATTATACTATGGTTATTCATGTCATCTTCATGTAATGGTACCATTTGCACTTCTTTTTTCCCAATAAAATTCTTAAACTTTTCATAAGAAAATTTGGCTTTATTTTACTTTTTGGTTAGAAATCTATGTTTTTCCAAAACCATATTTTATAAAAAGTTTCTCAATAGTTTTTAATATTTTAAAAGTGTTTAATTTTTTTCGAATATTTCTTTATATGTTTTCATGGTTATTTTCAACGAAAAATGTATTATGTTTTAAAATGTAGTTTTCAATGTGGAAATGATATTTTCTACAAGAAATGTCTAAATGATTTTTCACGAATCCTATATGTGTTTTCAATGCAGATTCAAAGAAAATGATTTTGAAAAATATTTATGTTATAAAACGTTATTTTCAAATAAAGTTTATGTTTGAAGCGATCTTTCAAAATCCTTTTCCATCTACTATGATATCCTTTAATATAGTTTATGTTTTCTATGGTTATAATCCAAGGAAAAAATTCGTATATTTTTTATGAATGGATTATTATTATGATAAAATGTTTCTTATGAAACCCATTTCTCTTCCATGGGTTATTCCATGAGAAAATTATTATTAAAATCATTTCCATTCACAGGTTAATATAGGATGAAATGATTATCTAAAATTTTACTTTTCCATAGGTTATGATATGTTGAAATGTTTATGATTTTTTTTCATATATTGGGTTATGATATGATGTTTATAAAACCCATAACATTTCATGGGTCATGTTATGATTAATTTTTTATAATAATATGGTACATGTATAAACTATCTCATTATGTGATGGGTTGAACCTATGTCTCACATCAATTCACTGGGTAATGATAATTGTTTTATGAGGAAAAAGGGTATATATGAGGGTATCCAAAGCCCTAAACAAGAGGTTACATGAGAGGAAATCATATGACTGAAACAAGAAGATGCACAAGAGGGTATCCCAAGACCAAAATAGAATTGTATACATGAGGGTATCCCAAGCCCTGAAATAAGAGGGTATATGGGAGGTCATCCCAAGACCAAAACAATAGGGTGCACGAAAGGGAATCTGAAGCTCGAAACAAGAGGGTACATGGGTAGGGATCCCAAGACATAACCAAGCGGTTGCATGGGAGGGGATACCAAACTTAAAGTAAGAGGGTACATGGGAGGGATTCTCAATCCTGAAGATGGTACATAGGTAATTATCCCAAGCCTTGCATGTTATGATTATCTTGGTAGGTAGTCTTGACATAAGATTCTCTATGATTATTTGTGTGCCAAAATTCTATGTCTAATTCATATATTCTGATATAATGGATTTTTATCTTTATTTCCTTATTATTAATGTAGTATGAACTACCAATATTTATGTGGTGACTATTTATTTACATCTTTTATATGATGGTTATGATCATCTAATGTTATGATCATTGTCTCGCACCCTTATTCCCATGTAATGCTTGCATATCTCCCTTTTTTCCTTTAGTGAGCATCTAACCTCACTCCATTCATAATTTTCCATTCCCTAGGTTATGTAGAAAAATTTACGCAGGAGTAATGATAGGGGAAGATCTTTAGAATGGGCCTGTATAATATCCCCTCTATTAACATTTTGTCTAGATGAAGTGTCTTGGAGGGTATTCTCTAACAACTCAAGAAACTACTCCAAAAATTCTTCTAATAGCCCCCATGTCTCTTCTTGGAAGAACCCATGTTTCCATTGAACCTAAACTAAAGTATTATTATTCATTTATAGAACCTTATTACTTTGAACTAAAATCTTAATGCGATGCTGCAAAAAAGATTCAGCTGGTTCCAAATCAACATCCTTATAGTTGGGTCTGTGCACAGGATCAGGCTCATAACTCCAAATATAAGATATGTTGAGAACATTATGATACTATCATGGAATATAGAACCTATATACTACCATACTGATGTGTTTTTCAATATTGAATAATATTATGTACTATGATTTCAACATTATAAAGTTTCTTAGAAACCTATTCCCCAACCGAGGGGACACATTTAGAAAATTTTGTTCCCCACAACAAACTCCAAGGGTCCTCTCATCTTTTTGGAATAAAATTACAACCTACTCTAAGTCGTAACAAGATGATTCCATATTAGATGCACCTAGAATGATCTCTCTTTAACCATATGAGGACCAAAAACTAAAGATTCACATTCCTCATGCCATAATTGGGGTGAATGATAATGTCATCCTTCAAGAAACTTAAAAATAACCATATTAATCAATCACTATAATTTTTTGTTCTAAAACTCTACCACATCCATGTGGTCCTCCTAGGATCCTATAAAATCCAGAAAATATTCCCGAAGCATGAACACTAGTGTCTGGAACATTATATCTGTCTATCAGTCAGTTTAAAGGCACAAAGTTATACTCACCTTCAAACGATTCCCCATTTAATTATATAAAATGTTCCAAAACCATTATGTTAATCAAGTTTTTTTAGATACCATTTTAAGGAACTGCATGATGTTACATAATCTCCTAAAAACATATTCTTCATATCTCATCAACTAAGTTAATTTCCCTACCCTGAAATAACTAAGATAACTTGGTCCACCAATAAAAAACACAAAACTAGTGTAATAACCTCTCTATGACTAAGTAAACCATATAAAAAAGTCGAATTTAATTTCATCTTACTTCCATATAGGCTCTGTATGTTTTTATAGACACCCTCTTAGTTTTTAATGCTCTACATTTATCCTATGAAAATTCATACAATGGGAGATAAATCCTACAAAGTATTTTTCATATTAGGCCACTAGAACTATAGACTAACATCATGATATATTTTTTATCCTGGGTTCACATACCAATGTGAAGCAAGACATCCTTTCCTTACCTCTTCACTCATAGAGTAACGAACTATCACCATACCGCAAACAAGAAGCACACCACGTCAATCTACGATCTAATATTGAATCGAAACAGCTTCCACCAACCTATCATGAATCACGATACAATATATATTAGACTCATGAACGACCTTTAATTGATCCACCAATTAGGATTTTATCACCATGTGTGAAAAATCCTCTACCCCTTAATACATTCTTGTGTCCACCTGTCACTCTTCCTGCAAAGTTTTATGTTTCCAACCTATTGCCAAAATCCTCTCTTCAACTTCATGTGACTTCCAAAAAATGGTGACTATAATGAAATTCCATTACTTAGTATAATAATCCATTACAATGTAAAAAAACCACAAGTATTCTACCCAACACCTCTAATGAAGATTCATGTCACATTGGGATCAAATATACTACAAAATCATATGGTTTCTGTATATAAAAAATATCTCAATAAAGGGGTAGTGTTTATGAAAATTCAATGCAAGAACCATATTAGTCAACTCTATGTCATGAGAAAGGAAGTTCTACTAATGGGGTCATAACAAACAGTGACCTTAATGAAATACATTGTCTCGCTACATCATAACAACTCCCATGTCAATCACATATTCGTCATAGTAAAATGCATACAAAACTCTAGGATCATGAAGAATCATAACCGAAGATGATGTTAAAAATTTGTTCAACTATAAGACATCCTTTTCATATTGGTATATCCATTCAAACTTTAATCCCATTATTTTTAAGAACATTAATAGGTACTAATAGGTATGAAAAGTCCCAAATGAACATCATATAGTACCCCGCCAAAACAAGTAATGTCAAAAAATTTAACATGTTCCTCGGTAGGGCCCAAAACATAGCTGATTCAACATTGTATGGATAAAAATATATTACTTATTGAGAAACCACATTCCAAGGAAAGTGTAAAACTGGTATCCAAAAGATCCACTCTGTTAACTTGGTGTAAAGTTGATGTGCCCAAAGTGTACTCAATATGATCTCAAGATGTATGGAATGTGATTCCAATATCATTGAATATTTTTAGATTTTGTCAAAAAAAAACACAATGAGAAATGATTCTATGTATAGGTGAATGATCTTGTTAATGATATTCGTGGACACCACCATAAAATTCATTTGTCAAAAGTCAAAATGAGATATTCATACAACCCATATATTTTCTGAGAAAGAGTATTTGGAATTTATTACCCCCTAAACAATAGCTAATGGTATCCAGAAATCATATCAATATTTTAGAATAACTAAGATCCCCTTAATTGATCGATCAGGTCATCAATACTTGGAAAAAGTAACCTATTTTTCACAGTGATATAGTTTAACATCTTATAGTCTAGAAAGAGTTGAATACTACCACCCACATACTTAAAAACAACATCAATGATATCCATAGGGACGTATTTCACCTGATGAATAATTTAGATTCATGATATTCATACTAAAATGTGAGACATTTCAATTCAGATGGTTCCATACAATATAGTCAAATTGATATCGATCGCACCCTTATCACAAGATAAATCTCAAACTTAACTACCCTATCTTGAGGTAATCATATGAAATCCTTGGGAATTAAATATTAGATCTAAACAACTAAAAATGGAAAATAAGATAGATTAACATTTCGAACCACTAAAAGGATCATGTCTTCCACCTCCCCTAAAAAGACTTCTCTCGGAATAGGACCTGTTCAAACTGTTATTTCATCGACATACTATTAATTTGTTAAGATGATATTTTAACCTTTAGGTAGCGTAAAAGTAAATAATCTACATTAACAATCAATGTTTTCATGGAATTTTTCCACCTAGTAAATTATCTGGATTACATAAAAAATAGTAATCTTCATAATTATGAAGCTCCACACATGCTTGAAGCTAGAAACCACTATTAAAAATTAAGAACAAATATTATGATGAGCCAATTTCTTTCTCTTGGGTGTATTGATAAATAAGAATGTAGAAGAGTATATAATATATAAGTCTAACATGTTGTAAAAATAATGATATCAACAAACAAGAAATGACACACAGAATAGAAAAAGGGGGAAATAAGAGAATGGGATGGTGATCATAGGTTAAAATGATTTATGTGGTTTATGAAATGTTCCATTCATCCATAGAGAGGTAGAAAATTCACTATGTTTGAGTGAATAATTACAGGGATATTTATAGTGATTCATGATATAGAAACCCTAGTTTGGATGAGATAATATGGAATATAATTAAAATCTTCCACCAACAAAACAATATGCCTATTTTGATATAGTTCCACAAACACCCAATCCCAATATGCTATTATTTCAGTGGAAATAAGTCTGTAGAGATATAGTAACACTATAATCATTGTCTAAGATGCAACAATAATAATTCCAATGTTCAAACTGCTACATAACTTCTATATATAAAGTTATAGATGTTGTAGGGAATGTTCCAAATTTTGAACTATCAGAGTTGAAATATGGTGTACAGCCCGAGATTCTAGCATTTGGCCCAACATCATTAGATGTATTAGGATACACAAATCCAACACAATCCCACATTCACTTGAGTATATTTTAATGAATGGGATGAGATTATATCAAAAATTGTTGGAGATATCATATAAGAAATTAGGATCATAAATCAAACATTATACGGTACCCCCCATGAACCAAGCCTAATTAGTCACATAAACTCTACCAATAACCACTCCAGGACACCTTAGAGGCTCCTGAGTCACCTGATTCACTAACCCTTACAAGGACTACACCCATTGCCAAGGTCCTACATTTGCATCATTTTATGAACAAACTTCTTTCATCCATGAATCCCTTGAGAAAAAAGATTTATATGACCTCTCTTTCTATACTAATGATATGATGTGAGAGAAAAAATATATTCATTGATATAGTGTACCTATTTCCCATTATTATAGAACCTAGCCGAGCTATCTCCCATGGAGGGAGTTGAAGAATATTTTCCCTACAATGACTTCTGAATTTTATATATGGCATAAATCCCATGAATTCTTTCTGTTATTTCCATAATATGAAATTGGGACTATTTTAGAGAAGGAATGTATTTATCCACTAGTACCTAGAATAAGTCCTAACATAATTTATTCCTTAATGGACATCTATATTTTCAAAGGCTTACAGAGTATTATATCATAGGTTATTAGATCAAATTATTGACCTATAATTTCATGTTAGGATGAACTTGATATTTAAATTTATATATTTCTATGAATAATTACCAACTATAAGAAAACATAAGCGAATTGACTCATCAAATCACAGTGAATTGAATGAAACTGACATTGTATCCTACTAGAGCTCCATGACCTTTTATGCATTGTCGATATTCAGTGCTTCATTGAATAACTCCTCAAATAAAATTTTCTTAAAGGTCTACCATGTTATGTCAGCACGTCTACTGGCCTAAATCATAATGTCACTCCATTATTCAGCATCTCCGTAATGTACAGTGGTTACATGCTTCACCGTATAATCATATGGGGTCTTTAGAATATCATGTATCATCTCGATGACTTAAATATTGTATTTTGAATCATGTGGTCCTCTAGGGACCATGAATTTAAGGGGTTATAGAGTGGGAAGTCATGATAATATTCTTCCATTGTTGTCCCACTCATATGTGATCCTTTTCTCTGAACAGTTACTTTCCAGAAGATTCTAGGATGTATCAGTCCTATAGATTGAGATGATAGAGAAACCATGGGGCATGTTCTATATAATCCTAATATACAATATATTTACCATGAAATCAACAAGGATGTATTTTATAAAAATATATATCAAATTATAGAAAATAAAACAACTAAATCTAGAATACTGGTTATAAATCAAAGCCACACAAAAGGGTTTACTATAGTGTTTAACCTAAGAGGATACTCAAAAAAAATCACGTCCCCCTAACCACTACCCATGTAAAATTCAATGAATCTAGTACATGTGAATTAGTCACAACCTTAGGTTTTCACTCAAGTATATCATACTATGTCTCAAAAAAATGAAATAATGCAATAAAATCTCACATCAAAATTTACATTGACATTTTAATTATTTTGGCTCTATATAAGGAAAGAAATAGGAATATGAAGTGTGATCATATGTTTCTATGCATGGTGAATTAACACACACAAAACACCATAAATAAATATACAAATAGCAAGTGTATAACGCATGGTGAATTTTAATCAATTGTGACATAAAACAGTAAGAGTAAAAACTCTAACATTATTTGATACTAAAAGGTCTACTGCCTGGTGATATCTATCCACATACATAGTTCCCCCAATTGAGGTCCAAACCATATTACCTCCAATATACCATTTCCTAACTCAATTGAATGGAAAATAACATATTAGTTAATATAGATCTATGATACGTTCTTGTAACACCATGATCTAAATCACTAGATTGGAGTCGATAAGTCACACAACCTCATGTGTGCCTACCCGTATGCAAGAGGATGTAAAAAATTATAAAGGTCCAAGAATGACTTCATGGGGATAATAGTAACTTAGTATTAGATAGTCTGAGTATACAATAGAAGTAGTAAAAATTTAAATTAATAATTAAATAATAAACAATAAATCATCCGAGTAATAGAAAATAGATAATGTACAAACCCATGAAATTACAATTTGTAATGCCAGTCAGAGAAAACATAATTGAGAAAACGGATCCCCAACGTTGATGAAAAAACATAAGGTATAAATTAATAATGATTAAAATAAATGTTGACATACATCTTCAAAGTCCATCCTACAACGCCACACACCTTTTCCCCATCCTGCTCAACATCACATTGTGCGTCTGTTTCCTTTCACCGGATCCACATTCATAAAATTTTTATGCACATAGATATTCCCAAGTAGGGTTTGAGTAAAAGACCCATAAGGATACTAAAAATGACCCTTAACATAAGTGTATAATATATATTAGTGCATTCCCTAAAAATAATCAAAGTTCATATAATAAAAAAGTACATCACACAAGCATAACATATATTCCAGTTCTTTAGATATTGAAACTACATGATTCAACTCCATACCTATTGTACCACCAGAATATTTTAAATGATTAAAATTAGTTTTGATAGAATATATTACATACAACACTAATCATAGATTGGAACATAATGCCCAAAGACTTAATGGTATATTTCCTTTTAAATATTTTTTATCTCTTCAATAACACACAACATCCATGTCTAAATGAATCAAAATAGTGTATATAATTATAAAATAATAGTTAAATTGGTTTTTTAATAGTACTAATAAAATTATTAATGTAATGTCATTATAACATGTATAAAAAATTCATTTTTTATATATTGATACGAAAAAAAATTAGAATCAGTTGAATGAAAAAAAAAATTTCTAAAAACATTATTATTTCATAAAATTATTTTTTTGGTCTTTTCGAACATATTATAAAATAAATTTTTTTCAATTTTAATAATTTTATTTTTTGAAATAAACAAAAATTTTATAATATACTTTTTAAAATTATATATTTTTTAATTTTTGTGTTTTTTACGAAATGATTTATTTTTTGATGAATAAAAAAAATTGATTTTTATGGAATGCTACCTTTTTGTTTAAATAATTTACATTGTTAATTTATATTGTAAAATGATTTTAAACTAAAAATAGTTGAATTATATTAATGTTTGTCTAATTTTTTAAATATTATTATGTTTCATATTAAATTATAAAATAAAGACATTTTAAACATTTGAATTCTTTCTTTATAAAAACTATACACATGAGCCTCTGTATCATTGGTGAGGAATCTTCAAGTGCATCCATGAGACATGAAAACAAATATAGTAGGAGACATATGTTCATGTTACTGTAAATGTTATTGTATTTGGTATTGTAACAGATGCAACTACTCTCTTATGATCAACTGGTCTGGTCCTTGAGTCCTTCAGGCCTTTGAGCCACCCCTGAGTTCAGGTCAGTAAGGATTTTTGGACACCATAAGGACTTTGGGCCACCTCAAGGAATCTGGTCCACCTCAAGGCATTCAGAAAACATGATGTGCAGATGCAAGCCAGATAGACTCTACATAGGAAATGCTCTAGATGAGGATTCAGAGTAGGCACATTCATCAGAGAATATCATTTTGATTTGGGAGAATGATAGGGTATATAAAATCATTGATACCAAGCATGTACATCTATGTATAAGACAACAAGCTGAACTTCCATGCGAAGGTGGGGAGCTCATCATAATGCAGATTTTGGGGAGGGATGGGTTGAAGTAGTCATAGTCTGTATGAATTAATCTAAGAACATTAAGTCTTGTAATGTATCAAATAATAAGGTCCATGTAAGGGTTCCCCTTCAAGCATTAAAAGGGGTTTATCAAAAATTAATAAAGTGGAAGGACTTCGGGCCATTCAGACATGCCTCAGCAAAACCGTTTTACAACACGTCTGCGGGGTTTAATTTCAAATTAAAATTTAAAATTATGTGATGGTAATTTGGTAAAATATTATACATATATGGAATAATACTAATTAATATTATAAAATAAGGTAAACATAATTTTTTTTAAAATTAATAATAAAAATAGTATAAATAATTTACCAAGATTAAGGTTAGCACTAGTTTACAAGGGGTTAAACTAAAACGATAAGTGTTAAAATGACCTAAAAACTTATCCAAATCCAAATTTATGTCAATATTTCAACCTTATCTCCTCAATGGATTAATAATTTCTAATTTGGGAGTCTTTTTTCATGATTATAATACGTTTATCACTTTATATTTTATAAACATCCATGTGTGTCCTCTCCCCCACTTCTAAACAGCTAACCACTCTCCTCCACACTTCACACTTCAAAAAACATATGGTTCTACCAAGACATATCCATGTAACTTCCTTAATTATATTCTAATATCTTAGATTCCTTATTTTTAATAGGATTATCTTATATTATGTCTTTAGTTATAAACATAAAGAGGCACTGTGAAGAAAAGTCAAAATTCTTAAACATGTTTATTTTTTATTTTTTATTCCACCCCATTAATTAAATTTAATCTATGGTAATATAATAAATCCAGTATCCCCTTTATAATAATATGGTATTATTTTAATTTAGTAATCCATATCCATCTACACTTTCGTCAAACGAGAAAATGAATCCGTCAATCGTGTGTATGACAGATTGTCGCCACATGAACCGATGTAATTCATTTTGATCACTAACATTCAAGGATATATATATTGATGTATTTAATATGTATATATAATATTTACTATATTATTATAATTATATAATTATAATATCAAATATACCTTCTTACTTTACATGGTATTTATGTTATCATAATGTCGCTCGTGTGTACAATAAACAACCGCATCACAAAGCGATGTGATTCATTTTCACTTATGTTTTACATAGAATGTAAGAAGAAGAATTTTAATGAATAAATTTTATATATATTACATCATATTTTTTATTTAATATTAATATATAAAATAATTTATTTTCCTTTCACCCATTAAAGAAATGATAACGTCCCTCGTGCATATATATGACCTACCGTCTCCACAAAGTGATCTGATCTATTCTCCATGATCAAATTTCAATAATGATTATAAAATTGTATCCATTTATAAAAATTATATTTATAACATTAATATTATCATATATTTGATTTAAATATATAATATTCTCATAAATAAAAAATTTCAAGTTAAAAAATGCATGAGAAAACAAGGAAATTCTCACCATAAACAATAGTAATATAGAATGATTATTAATGAATGGGTTGTAATATATTATAAAAAGAACGTATATTCTATAATAAATATCAATGTGAAATTTTAACTAGTTAGATACTTGTTTACAACCGCTATATATAAGATTAAATCACATTCAACTAAAAGTAATTGTTAGATAAGGTACTTCATCTCAATTTCCCTTCAATGAGGCATATTGTAATGTAACATAATTTATATTATATGGTGTATATAATTAAAGTGTTTCATGATATTCTATTAATACATTATTAATATTGGTAATTTATTTTTTATTTTTATTTATTTCATCTAAGGGTATTTCATAGGAAATTTATTATGTGGTAATGGATTTCATAAAAAAATTTATTTTTATTGGGTTAAATTACTTCGTCATTGTCTTTGATATATTTAGATTATGTATTTAAATATTTTTGATAATATTATGATATATTAAATTTTTTTTATTTGGATTTAAATTTGATAAACATAATCAATTCATTGATTAATTTTCACATGAACGGTACGACCATTATAAGGGATTTCTTGTCAAATTCAATATCCTTGAGGAATAACTGTGAAAATACACCTATTCAAATTTATGTGGTGTATATAATTACCCTTTGATGTACTTAACGTGAATAACATTTATTGATGATGATTAATGTATAATTTCATGTTTATTCTACAAGGTGATAAAATATAAAAGTTTCCAAATAGGTAAAAATTAATTTACATTCTTAATTTTGTTTGTGTTTGTTAACTTTCAATTGAAACAATCAATTTCTTTTGATCATTTTCATTTGAAATTAAATTTACCACAAATATTATTATTTTTTATCATATGTATAGTTTTTACATAATCCTTATATCATTTATAAATAGGTTATTTTACTTTGAAAGTTATTATATTGATTGAGGTAATATTTATAAATCTATATCCTTTAACAAGATAAAAATATTTGATTTTAAATAAAATTGATTCATTAAATAAATAAATTATTAGATATCTGAGGAATTTTTGGGAATGAAGATTTGGTTGGGCCATTGTTAAAGATAGTCACTTGAGGAATCAGTTGTTTTATGAGACAAATCAATAGGCTAACCTTATTTAAATGGGTTTCTATCGTAAACGAACCCATAAGTTTTAAATATTAATTTAAAAAAGTATTGGTGGTAGAGGTACCATTATTCCTGAGACCATAAAACCCAATAAAAAATCATTTTATTCTTTAATAATTTCATTATTATTATCCATTAAATTTAGCAATGATATTATATATTAATGAATTTTTATTCTCTATTTACCAGATAAATGGATTGTGTTTTCAATTTTTTACCTTTCCATATTGGATATGAATTATCTTTTTGTGATAGTTGAGTGATTTAAATGCAATGTGTGTTAATTTAATTACCTTGAAATTTAAACTATTCATTATCTATTCGTGATAGTCATGTTACTTATTAAATTTCATGGTTCTTCCAGTGTTTATATGCCCATATTTATTATGATTTATTGATCATGATTTATTTACTAATGATATCTATAATTGTACATAACCCTTACTAATAATTAATGTTCACACTTATTTATTATTCATTTTCCATGAATCTAGGAAGTGTATGATAAATTATATGAAAGCCTATACTAGAAGTAATAATGATATTCTCACAAAAAATATATTCTAATTTGGGTATTCAATTATAATATGGGAATCTTGTATATATCTACTTTGCCAAGACTATTAAATGAAAATTTATATTTGGATGCAATAGATTATATCTAGTACTAATTTAATAAATAATAAATCAGATCTGGGATACCGGGGTTGGGGTTGCAATATTTGAATTAGATCAAGTTTAGTAGAAGCATTTTGAACTAGATTTAGGAAAACATATATTATGGAACAAAACCCTTTGATAAAAATTGTGGAGAAGTATAGAAGAATATTATAGTACAAGTGGACAGGGTTTTGGAATTGATCTACCATGTAGTAATAACCCTAAAGAAATCCTACCAGGATAGACTTAAGAATTAACATGTATAAGATAAGGATCCTTACTCAATAATCGGTCTGACACACTTAAGATATATGAATTTGAAAATTCACATTTTCATTACAAACCATTATTAATGATTTTAATAGATAATGATAATTAATGACCTATATTAAAACTAAGGTTTTATAGACTGAAAACATTGATTCATTATATAAAAATCATATAAATGATTATGTGGTTTTGTAACTATGATTATTGTTGACCACACTATGCTTTTCGTTTTTGTTAATGGTTGTAACCAGAAGTAATATTTATAACATTGAACTTGAAGGAAAATATGGTGACTATGAGAAACAAATGGAATGATGAAATGAGTGAATGATATTTTGATTATATATAATATGTTCTCCAAAAATATTCTTTACAACCTATACCTTAACCTACTCCCAATCTTTTTAAATAAGAGAATGATTGTGTTTTCTAATAGATCATGGGGTGGATACCATGGAATAAAGGAGGCTCGATTTCCATCATGTAAGAAATCTGGAAAGGGAGACACACGACGTTTCCTAAAAAAATAGAAAAGTATTTTGTGTTTTTAAAATAAAGGGAAAAAACAATAAATTTATGATGAAAATGATGTTTAGGATGAATGAAAATAATTTTTATCCTATGAATCCATTTACAGTTTATCGTATTAATTATGGGGAAACTGGGTAATATCTAAGTCAATTCCTTATTCTAATGGTTAAACCTTTGGAAAATGAAGGAACAATGTTGAAATAAAATGGTTAAAGTATTTATGTATTTGGATACAATAGTAAGAATTTTTATGTATTTTTAGAAATGGTATTTTGGGTATAAGAATTATGAAACATCTAATGATTGTGTCAAATTTTAGATGTATATGTGACTTCATTAACATAAGTGTCATGGATATTGTCATGGGTTTTGGAGTTTAATATTGATCATAATATCAATGTCAAAAAAATCCCTTTTGAAATTTTTTGGGGTGGTAATATAACATGATTATGGATATTTTGTAAAAACAATTATGGGTATACTACCTATTGGTTTACTATATAAAATATTTATTTGAGGAAGATTTTGTGGACAATTTTTGGTCTACAGATTAATGGTATTGGGAAAATTTAAGGTATATATTAACATTAATGTTTTAGTAATTTTGGGTCATCACATTTTGGATTTTTATAGTAATTATATTAATACCTTTTCGGAAAAAGGAAAATTCATTATAATTAGAGAATGACTTGGGGCTTAAAACCACAACTGAAGGAGGATAAAGGGGTTTTCTCCTATCACTGGCTACAAGATAATCTAGTGAATATGTCATTATTTTTAATTAAATGATTTGATGGATAATATTAATATTGAACCAGTGGTGTTACTATTATAGCTTGAAGATTAATTCATTATTTTTATTACTTGTTCTAATCATATTGGTTTTGAAAAACATTTATAGACTGATGGAATGACTTGTTACTCTTTTATATATATTTGATTCTTTAAAAGAAAACTTTATAAATTCAAGAAAAAAAATTATTTTTGGATATTAATTTAATGGAGTATGAGATGAAGTTTAAATTAATATAAGAATAAAAAAACGAAAAAATATTGCTTATTAAATATAAATTTATAAAGTAAGTGTCCTTTTTAATGTTTTTAGATTCTAAAATAATTCATCAACTTTAGGAAAAGGATCATGAAATTAAAATTTTATTCTATTACATTCATAATCGACGAATAAATGGAATTTTAAATCCTTATAGATTTATGGTTTTTAGGCCCTTTACATTAAATTGATCATTCACTTTTTTCTGGTCAATGTCCTCTATGAATCTATATAATCATATATGATTTTCTTCCATGCCCATATCTTGAAATTCCACCAATGTTATACTATTTGGAAACCTATTATGTATTATTCCATACGATTTTTTAATTCATTTCATCCTTTAGTAATAGGTTGTTTTAATAACACATTTTTTTATTTGGGTTTTCTATAAATGTATTTCCAAATTTCAAACCCTTGATTATAGAGGTAAATATTAAATTACGATGACAAAATTTATTTATGATGGTAGAATGTAACACCCTTTGATTTAAAAGAATAAAATTGTGTCTGATAAAATATAAGAAAAAAAATTCTATTATAAGAGAATGTAACACCCCAAGAATTTATGATATGTTTCATTTCAAATAAATGTGATCTTTTTGATAGCTTTTAGAACATGAAATCATAAGTCTAAATGAACTGAAATATATTATACCATTATAAAATATCTATTAAATTTGTGGTTATGAAGAATAATAAATAAATTATTAAAATTAAATGTTTTAAACATTAATCAAAAATTCATTGGCTATATAATGGTAATAAATAAAATAAAAATAATTTGAATTAAAAAGAAATATTCTCTGAATACAATTTTTTTATAAAAATGCAGTTTCGTAATTATTTGTGTACAAATTAAAAAATTATTTTTTACTAATTTGATAAATATTATCTTAAAAAATAAACTTAATTTTTAAAATCAACTTGTAAAAATAATATTTGGGTTAATGTTTTGGATTCTTAATGAAATAATTATTCCATTGATGAATACCGAAAATAATAATTTTTATTGAAAAGATCATTTTTTAATAATTAATATGGGTAAATTATATTATAGAATGGTTATAAAGAAAAATAAGATCAATTAAAATTTAATTTAACTAATTTAATTCATTTCAATCAATTTCATGTTAATATATTATATAAAAACTTTTTAAGCTTTTGTATGTTTTTTGTTGGAAAACCCATTTTTTGACGCATCTATGAGTTTAATTTTAAATTTAATTATTCCAACCCATTGAATTGAATTTGGAAAATAGATTCCATATTATTAATATTAAAATTTATATTATATAATAAATTCAACTTATTTTTTGAACATAATCAACAGTTAAAACAATAATAATTAATTACTATAGTTAAGGGAAAATCGTTTTATTGTAGGTTGATCCAAAAAAATAAGGGATAAAAATAATATATCCATTATTAAAAATTCATTTTATGTATATAATAATAATCTATATTGTTTTATAATAATAAATTTGAGATACTTTTTTCATGATAAAAATGTAGGTATCACTATATCATTATGAAATTTATATGTTTATACTCTTCCCACTTATAAAGTGACACCCCCTCTCCTTTTTCACCATACATCCAAATCCTTTTATTTCAGAAAATAACAAACAAAATGTATTAATTAATTCCATAATAAAATCTTATATTCTTTAGTTTTGTTATTAATACATCCTTATACTCATATAGGTATAATCCTAAAGTGGCTCTCAAAAGAAGATGTAACAATCTTAAACAAGCATGTTTTTTATTTATTTTCCCATCCCCATAAAATTGTCTTCAAAAATAATAATGTATTGTAAAATTTATCCCATATATACTTAGATGATATTATATTAATTTCATAACAGAAATCCATCTCCACCTCTATCAAATGGTAATGAAAACCATTGATCATGTGTACGGAGGATAGCCGCCTCGCAAACCGATTTAATTAATTTACCGTCACCACTTATAAATGATGGATATAATGATAGATTAAATTACATATTTAATATTTATGATATTATTATATTTTATTAATTATAAAATAACATATACCTAATTAATTTCAATAATGATTGATTACAATAACATAACCCATGTGTATGGCGAACTACCTCCCCACGATGTGATGAGATTCATTTTTCACATACACATTACATGGAATTTAATGAGGATAACATTTATTAATATAAGATATATATATGACGTTATATTGATTCTATAAAATTAATATATAACATAACTCCTTGTTCTTTTGTAAGGACCAAAAAATTTCATGGAATTTTTTTTCTAAATTTCATTGGAATTTTACAAGTCTCTGGATTCGGATGGTACTTGATTCCGAGGCCTGGTGTGGCCAGAATCAATTTATGAAGTTTACCTCGGGTACATTCAGTAAAGAAACGAGTGGACTTTTCTATCTTTTGAACCGATGATCGGAATTGAAATCTGAGGGCATCGATGAACTCACAGCTCCCGTAATTTCTTAAGGGGACATTTACCGTAGTTGCATTTGCACGGGAGGGGAAGTTAATTTTTGGGGTTTAATTAAGAAGTAAATAAAATTGTTTCTAAAATTTTAATTTTGTATCTAGGGAGGTTAATTACTCCCATGGGTAGTTAAGGGTAGGACCCACAACCACCTAACTAACCAAGTGTGGATGTTAGAGAGGTGGGGCCCAAACGAGCCCCAACCATTCAATTTTCCTCTAACTCTTAAGAACCACCTCATTAAATTGGAAAACCCCCTTTTTATTGCCAACATGTTTAATTAGTGAGGATATTTCCTCTCCCTCCATTTTTAATTATTTTCCAACATGTTTAATTAATGGGGACATTTCCTCTCCCTTCCTTTAATCAATTGTCAACACGTTTATTACGGGTGGTGATTTGAATTTTGGGAAGTTACTTTGCATGTGTAATAAAATAATAGGAGGAGCCTATTATTTTATTTTTTGGGGAGATTTTTCATTGTGAGAAGGAAGAACAGGAGAGCTCTTGAGATATTGGAAGATTTTAGGCCTCCGATGAAGAACGACGTCTCCTTCGACGAATAACGCCGGTTCCACAAAGAACGACGATCCGCCACCCATTCTCTTCTCTGCGACAATAGAGGAGACACCGATTCCTCCTCGGCGCAATCCGTCATCGCCTACGATCCCTTATCCCACGACGCCGGAATTCGACATCAATTGTATAAGTAAGGGGAAAATTTGTATATTTTTCTTTTATGAAAATTATACCCTCGTGCTTGGCGTTTAAATTGTTGGGCGATGATTTGAACCTCTAACGCGGTGGGTGCATGTTAACGAACAAGCCCTGACCCACCGATATTTTGTTCTTGATGCGCGGGGTGATTGGAGACAATGAAACATGATCGAAACAGCAAATCAGAGCCTTCGTAGTGAAACTCGGGTCCCGAGACGACCGAAGGCGCAGACGTGAGCAAAAACGGACCACTGAAATGACTCCGGTGGCCCACAGAGTACCGTGGAGGGGCGGGGTGCCGGAGCGGCGTCGACACTGGCTGGCCACATGGATGCAGCGGCGCCCCGGCGCACCGCCGGAAGAAGCCTACCGCGGCATCTGCCGCAGCAGCAAGGGAGGAGGATCCCGCGGTCGTGCGGGATCTGGGTTGACCAGCGGCGCCACCCTGGCGCCGCGTTCATGGAAAATGGGGGCCGCGCCCCCCGCTCAGCCAACAGGCTGAGCCATCACACCCTCCTCCCCCGTCCGGGCCGGTCTAGGACACGTGGACCGAGCCATGCCCAGACGGGCCAACCCGGGGGGGGGGAGCGGGGGTTGGGCCGGGTCGGACCGGGCCAAGACCCCCACTTCGGACAGTTTTTTGGTCTTTTTCCCATAACATGAGCTACGGACCATCGATAGACGCACCGTCAGTTGTGTAGGAATCATTGGATCGAGACAGTCATTTAGGTATATTACAATCCATGTTTCGGAAAAGTTTGGGTATGGCCGGGTTGGTTCGAACTCATAACCAACCGGGCCCTCAGAATGGAAACACTTATAACATGAGGACCGAACGTCCGATTAACGTACCGTCTACTACGTTGGATTCCTATTCATGAGACGGTTCTTTTGGTATAATCTAATTTATTTGTGGATTCAGTTGGAGTACAGTCGGGTTGGATTAGCTTATAAACCAACTGGGCCCCTAAAATGGAAAAGCCAATAACTCTCAGACCAGACGTCTGCTTGACGAACCGTCAGCGGCATTGGTAATCTCGTTGAGAAATGGTTCCTTTGAGTATACCCCATGGGAGTTCAGGGTATATTTGAGTTACAGTTTGGTTGGTTCATACATGAAACCAACCGGGATCCCAGGACAAAAAGACTAATAACTCACAGACCGGGCATCTGATTGACGCGCCGTCTGTTGCGTTGAGATCCCTATGACATGGAAGATCTTTGTGATACCTCTTTGTGGGAATTTGTGACACTTGGAGTGACGACCAGTGGATCGTGGAGCATATCCTCTTGGAGATTAGCAAACAAAGTACGGTGACCTTGTAGCTAGCTGAGACCTGATAACTGCTTGTATGATTTGATTAGGAGTGACTAGTATTGCCCAGTGGGGAGCACTACTTTGTTAGGTGGCAGACCCATAGCAGAGGAGCACAACTTTGTGAGGTGGCAGACCCAATGTACTAGACAGGAGGAGTACCTCTGTAGGCTATGAGGGGGAGAACTACTGTGTGAGGTGGAAGACCCATGGTAGAGGAGCACAACTTTGTGAGGTGGAAGACCCGCGGTACATGACAGGAGGAGTACCTCAGCAGTATAAGGTTAGTGAGTGGAACCTCGGAGTCGTGGAAAGACTGTTGCGCTCGACAGTGGAGGAGTTCTCCAGAAAACTTGTTTTCATCATCGTGAATAAAAATCCTGGTTTGAGCTGAGTAAAACACCATTGTGTTTACCTTAAGATTGAGATGGGTTACTTGATAACTTATGTATATGTATGGGAATATACCTAAGTAATGGGTATCTTGTGAGATCATTCTTTGTGGTTTATCCTTGTTGGTTTTACTGAGTCCTTCAGGGTCTTGGCATCCCTACTGAGTATTGTTATACTCACACCTGCACGGGATATTCCCGTACCTCATTGTGTTGGATGCAGACGATGGACAAAACTAATCGTGTTTGAGGCTCGTAGAGCTGGACAGTACCCGGAGGTGGACTTCACTACGAGAAGGTACCCAGATGTAAAAGATGGACGTGGAGAGCTGAGGTGTCCATCTGTACCTACCCATCACGTAGGAACTCCAGAGGACGATCAAGGAGCAGCTCGAAACCTTCCTGTTGTTTTGTCTTTTCCCTGTACATTACTATTGGGATTGTATTCCGGCCCATTTTTGTACTTTCAGCACACTTTTTATACTTCTTACTTAGTGTTTTCTTCCGCTTTTACTCTGGTAGTGTGTGTTTACATTTCGTAAAGGCAATGCCTTCCTTTTTTATCGGGATCTACACCTTTGGTGCTAGTCTCCAGCCCCTGGCCTATGGAAGGTGGTCTTTGGGTAGTCACGACATGGGATGCGATGACGGGTCGTGACATCTTTCGCTCGTTATATAATGATAATGACACTCATGTGTTTATACGACCTACCATCTGCACGGGGCGAGGTGACCCATTCTCCATGTACAAATTTAAATAAAGATTAGAAAAATAAATATAATAAAAAATAATATTTATATCATTAATATAATTATGGTTATGTTTTAATATATAATATTATCAATAGCGAGAACATTCATGTTAAAAAATGCATGAGAAAAGAAGGCAGTTATCACCCGAAACAATAGAAATAATGAAATAATATTAATGTCCGGGTTTTAGGATGACATAGAAGGTTCATAAATGTTATAAAAAATATTTATATAGTTATTTAATAAGTTAATAACACGTTCAAATATCTATATAAGATGTTAAATCATGTTTACCTATAAGTAATCAAGAGGTAAGGGACTTCGTCTTAATTTCAATTCATTCATGAATATTGCATTGTTATGAACCTAATTTCTTTCATATGGTGTATATAATACAAATTTTAATATAATATAATGAATAATGAATAATTAATGATATTTTATGTTTTATTTTTAACTATTCCGTCTATGTTTATTTGACATGAAAACCACCAAGTGGTAAATAATTTAATTATTCAAATTCTTTTCACTTGGTTAAATTAATTATTTGTTTTGTTTTTTATTCTCAGATTACATGTCTAATGGATTTTGATTATATTATGATTTATTTATACTTGTTCAATTTGTATTTATAATTGAATGAAATAATATATTCAATGATTAATTTTCTCTTCAACGTTATGATCATTACAAGGGATTTCATCACAATTCCCATTTCATTAAGGCATATTTCTAAATATACACCAATTCATTTTTATGTGGTGTATATAATAAAATATTTATGTACTTAACCTATATAAAATTTATTAATGATGATTAATGTATCATTTCATGTTTATCCTCAAATATTTTAAATTTTAATGTGACAAAAGATGTAATAATTATTGTACAATCCCAATTTAGGTTTTCCTTGTTAACATTCTCTTGAAACAATCACTTTCTTGTGATCAGTTTTTATTAGAAATTACATTTCCCATAAATATACATATTAATTTTCATGGATATAATTATTACATAAAAATTATACCATTTTTTACATATGGTATTTTACTTCTAAATTTTTATGATCGACAAAGGAAATATTGATATATATGTATCCTTTACTAAATAAAAATATTTGATGATAAGGCATATTAATTCATGAATTAAATAAATTATTAAATATATGAAGAATTATTTTTGAAATGAAAACAATTAAGGGGTCCGATTATAGATAGTCTCTCAATGCATTGGTAGTTTCATGAGATGAATTTGTTGGCTAACATGAGTTATATGGGTTTTTGGTTTATACCTATGGGGTAGTGTTAAACTATCATGTGAAAGGTCATGATAGTGTACATATCCAGAATCCTGAGATCATTTTCCAATAATTAAACATTTCATTCACTAATAATGTAGTTACTATTATCCATGAATGTTTTTCAATAATATTATATATGGATACATTTTCATTCCTTGTTTTTTGATTAAATGACATGAGTCTAAATTTATTAATATTTCCTTATTGATTTTGTCTTATATATTCATGGTTGTCAAGTTATTTAAAGAGAAATTGTTTTTAGTGAATTACCATTACATATTTATTATTCCTTATCCAGTCATGGTATTCATGTCATTGATTAAATGGAATGGCTATTCAAATATTTTCCTTGTCATATTGATTATGCCTTATTGATCATGCTTTATTTACACATGATATATTCCATTGAATGTGACCCTCACTGATCATTTGAACACGCCATTAAAATTTTCCTTCTCTAGAAATCTATCGATCTACTATGAATGATATTTAAGTTTATGCTAGAAGTAATAATGATATTTTCATAAAAAATTATGTTCTAAATTGTGTATTCAATTGTAACCTTGGAATCATGTATATAAAATTTTTACAAGAACTACTAAATTATTGGTCACTTGGTATGATATCTCTTGAATATGGTACCAATATAATTAATTATACACCATCATAGAGCTACTTGGGTTGGGGAAGCTACACCAAAACGAATATCGATGAGCCTCCTAATACATCCACTTCGATAGGATAATTTAAGAATATGTATGGAACATTCATCCTAAAGAGATATACCATGTAAATTCCAACCAATGTCTCACACAACCCACTATTTGGATAGTCCATACGTCTTAACCAGTATTCTATATAGTAGAAAATAGAGTAAAAACACATGTATCACCAGACAAAAATGATATATTAAAAATCATGTCATGTAAAATTATGGTCACAAAAATCAAAAATCAACGTATGCGAAAACATCCTTCATAATTTTCATGGGGATTAAAATAAATTCAAAAAATCTTTAAAAGAAACATATAAATAATCAATAATAGATAAGAAAACCTACCATGACTATAAAAATGTTTTGATAACAACGTTCCTTATTTGAGTATTATTGCACCCATTTAAATCCTAGAACCACTACTGATCTTCCATGATTAGAATAATAGGATTATTATTAAGGATAAACCAAACCCTAGATATTGGATAATATCACACATACGTGGGTTGATTCACTACTGACAATGATCTAGGTCTAAAGGATATAAAGAAACCACTTATCTAGAATCTCCATTTGTTGATCTGATGAGAACTACTTATGAAGGGAGTTGGATCACACAAAATATCCTTGAGATGGCATAGGGTTTGGGGAAATAAAAAAATTTAAAGAAGAAAATAACTGAGAAATCCAGAAATTAAATCTTATTGGACATGAGACATTCATAGTGGGAATTATGGATTCATATCTTGAACAATCAGATTAGATGATACGCTGAAAGTCATGTCACCTCATCATAAAATATCCAAAACCAGATTCAACTAAATAATTTACCTATCACATTATTAATATATTTAGTATCCATAAATAAAATTCGGGGCTTCTAATAAGAATCTATTGATGTTTTTATTATTTATTCAAGACATAAACAAGATCATGTAGAGATCTTCTAGGCTTTAATACATTTCCTTTCCAAATATTCCTAACATACCTCCGCTCATAAATTTACACCATTAAGAAACAACAATTAATAAAATGAGGTATACTATAAAATATAGTATTTCATAATACAAATGAATCATTATGTTTTTATTCACATGGAAAACCAGGGATAAAATTAATTAAATAATTTCACTATTCATCCTATTTTATAATTTTCAATGAGTGGGAAATATTGGGTGTTATGTATTAAATAATAAAATATATTGAATGATCCTTATTCAAATTTAATTATAACTATTATAATCCATGCATTTACTCTATTATCTTAAGTACATAAGTTCCATTATTGGGTTCATTTTATGATTTAAAAATATACTGTGTGCTGATAATATTATTAATTTATATACTAAACTTCTCCGAGTAATATTCTTTTAAATGTAACAACTTTGTGAAACCATCAATCACCTCATTATTCATATTTTACTCACTAGAAATTGACGATAAAATGAATATATAAAAATAAATTTAATCATTTATGAGTTTCTTATAGGATTCCTTTCATACCTCACATAATTTACGTTTTAGAACACCAGGTAAAGGTTACTTCAGTAAATAATATTTCCTCTCATGTTTTTTTGTTGTGTGAAATTCCCTTCCCGACTTTAAAAATTTATGTTATTTATGAAATGTTAATTTTCTAAAATTAATTATAGTTAATTAACATTATTATATTCCATTTTTATGGAAATAATACATAACATATTTTATCTTTTATAATGATCTCAAATTATTTAGATATTATAAATTTATTATTCTAAACTATCACTAACTATTTTCTTTAAATCCCAATATTTTCCGACTATTGAATTTGGAATATTATACCTATTTTATATTCTAGAGTAAAAAAATCAGTAATCCTATATTTACATTCCAATCTATGGAAATACCATTAATAGATTTATATAGGATTTTGGTTGTGAAATTGTATTATCTTTATGCTCCTTGATTGAATAATTGAATTTCTAACTTAAAAAATACTATTATTTGATTTATTGAAGACATACCTATAAAATTACACCAATATAGATATAACTACTTATTTTATGCTAATTTTTGTTAATTCCACCCACTATTCTTTTTAGAAATCCCCAATAGAACGATACGCCCAAATCCATTCCTAAAAAACATGAAATATGGTTTATTCAAAATTATAATTATTAAAGTATTTAACTACTCAATATTATATTGAGAAATTTAGATATTTACATTCATATAGAATGATATATGATTCCATTTATTATGATTATTAATTTAATACTTTTTATAACTATTATAAATTCTAATCATCTCTGAATACAATAAAATTCATTGAAAAATAATCCATTTTTATATTTTTTTATTTTTTAATTATCCTTTGTTTTCTCATTTAGTGCACATATTCACATAATGATTAACAATTAAATTTAATAAAAAAATAAGTGATATTTTCATTAGTTTTTTAATAACTTTTTGTCAATTTATTGGATTATGTACGCACCATGGACCTAGGGGAACTCTTTAAGATATGTGCTAGATCCTGTTACAACATCTTTATTCTCTCATGTATACCTCTCTTGATATAACTTGTAAAAGATCATATCTCAAACAACCATAATGTTAAGATGCAATTTTTTTAATTTTATATCCACATAAAGATGAAGGGAAATTTTTATATTCAAATTATTTTTTATCAATTAAGTGAGGATATATAATACCTTGTAAAATATAATGATATAATAATGATGCACGGATCATCCAAAACCATTATTAGAAAATTAATTAATTTAAAAAATAAATATTATAGTAACTTAAAATAAGTAAATTATAAACTAATGATATGTGGTTAGGTCAAAACATCTTATCAAGAAACATGAAACTAAATTTCATTATATATAATAAATAATTATTTCTACCCTCTACATTATTATTTTAGAAAATACCTCACATTAAAAAATATTGGTTATAATTTTTTCATATTTTTTTGGTATGTGAAGGCATAAAATAGACTTGAAGGGAAAAGGTGTATCATGCTATGTTTGTTAAGCTGGGTGGGTTAGGAAACACCTAAACATTCCCGGTCTAGGGAGGGTTACTCATTATATTAGGTGGGGAGATTCACAACACCCAACATTCCCATAAAGTTTATTTCCCATTATATTTCACAGAACATTTAGTTGTGGCTTATAGGCGTAAATTACCCCTATATTAATAGGGATATATTTTTTAGTTGGGTGAAAATTATGGCCCAATTAAATTTATTAAAAAATTATATATTTAACTACCTTTCATAGTAAGACTTACCTCACCCCAAATGCATGACCCCATTTGTTGACCACTCTCCCTTCAACCCAGTGTTCCTCCTTCCTTAATTATTCTATATCATATCTTTCTTGACTCCAATTGAAATATATTTTTTACCATTGGGGCCATATTTAATCATGAAATAATAGTTAATAAATATATAATATAATATTTTAAATTATAATATATACATATATTCTAATACCAATTATTGGATCCCAAGAACAGTTGAAGTGTTTGGTGGTCAGTATTTAAAAAATTCAACTAAATATGTGTTATAACACGAGATATAGAATACTATAACGCAATTTAAAAAATTATTATGTGTACATAACCATTAGCATAAAAACAATAGTAATATATAATACCTCAATGGTATGATGTGATCGCATCCTTCTCTTCACATCATTATGCAACCATAGCTTAAAGGGTCCAATTGAAAAACCATCTAGCTTGTCCATGTGTATACCATAGATCATCATTCATTTTTCCTGAACCCTGATGTGTGATATTAAAAAGAATGAGTGACTCATGATTTTTATATGATTTCTTGAAGAACATGGAATGATAAATCAACATGTTCTCTTAGGTCAGTTTATAAATTATAAAAATTGATGTAACCAATAATAATTTTTAAAATAAATAAACCAATTATCATTCCCACAAAAACTAAAATAATAAAAATTGGAATAACCAAATCATCTTTCAATATCATGGAAAAACCAAAATAATATATTATAATAAAATATTCATATTAATAAAACATTCAATGCTCCATGAATCACCCATGAATCTCGTTTTCCACCTAACAACACCACCTCATCCCTCCACAATCCACCTAACTACTCCCTTGTCCTCCAGGTGCCTCAGATCAGAAGAATTTCTATCCATGAACATAGAAATTACTCTATAATAATGGTATAAAACCTTAAAATAGAATAAATAGAGAAACACATTCTTTTATTGTCATTTAAACACAATTCACATAACATAGAATAGATAAACCACATACAAGAATTCATTTCATATAAAGCACCAAAATGCATTTATTAATGAATGGTCGTGCTTCTAGTAATACATCAATAATAGGGAAACAATCAATATTGATTAAACAAACAATTTCAATTACATCCTCCAACATCTTCAATAAATGGTTTTTTACATTTATAATAAATAAATTTAGTAATTAAAAATAGAAAAAAATATAATATAAATAATTGATAACAAATACCATTATGAGAATAATAGAAAGAAAAAATATTTTACATGAAGATAATTTCTACTCTAAAACTAGATCAATTTTTATATGATAATTCTAAAATTTAATTAATAAAGAAAAATCCATTAGACCTAAATATATGATAAATTATTTTAGAAGTAAATAATACTAATAATTAGTTAAAAGTTCGCATAAATCAATTTTATTAATTAGATAAATTTCATTCTTGGTGGTATCATATTTGGAATGTGATTTTTTATATAACAAATCTTGTACACATATGAGGTATTTCAAAAGTTTAGGAGTTAATAATTATTATATATGGGTCAGACACACAACCACTTCTTCTAAAAATCAATTCATAAGTAACTATTGATATTCTATTGTCTAAAACATCTTTTTAAAAATGAGTAAGAACCCAGAATCTTGGACTGTTGAGTTGTCACTATTAAAGAACATTAAATTGATTGCCATTTTCCAAAGATATTCGTGTCCTAGTTCAAAAAATTTTCAATTTTTTACTTATTTTCAACCTTCACAATCTCCATAATATATTTTTTAAAATTAATTTATAAAATATTATGAATTATTCAAATATCCAAATTCAAAATCCACATTGAGTACATTAATTTCACATGTAAAATAATAACTACCTGAACATCTCCAATATTGTTGAAATTATTATTCTAGGTAATCCATTAATTGATATTTTAAAAATAATCCAGATAAATATTATTTCACAAATTTATTATAGCAGAACTTTGATCTATGGAATATATATAAAAAATATTTATCAAAAGAAAAATTATTTCAAATATATAGATTTGAAGAAACATAATTCACCATGTTCATTTTTCAATATTTCCCTAATATTTATCAGTTTTCTCTCTCATTCACATATTTATATCACTCAAAAAAATATTGATGAAATATTAAATAATCAAAACCCATATATATTCACTATAAATATCATCATTATAATTATAGGGAGTAACATAAGAAAAACCAAAGAAATTATTTTTTAAAATATTTATAAAAAATACACAATCATCTAATCCTTTTCCAACCATTACTATTTGGAATTTCATCTATTATTAATATATCACTTATCAACATCAACAAAATAATCAAAGGCTATTTCAGAATTTTAAGCTTGTTCATTAATTAAATAAGTTGAATTCTATCTTTTGTTGTCATCCAAACACTGTAAGCACATACATTGAATCACGATGGGAAATGGATATATTTTTGATAGGGCCCCATCACAAATGTCTCGTTGGAGAAAAAGGCATCTAAAAGTGATTTCCTGAGGTTTTTTTATAATCTTATTGCGACACCCTATCATAGACACTATTTGTGATGCCCTCTGGACCCGTCCTAAAAAAACTATTTGTGATAGTTCCACATCTCATTGCAAATAGTTTTCTTGTGATTTTTTAAAATACCCATTGCAATGGATTGTTGCAAGTAGATAAAAAATGAATAAAATAATAATAATAATAATAATAATATATAATTAAAAAATGATAATAATACTAATATTAATTATATAAATAATTCTAATATAATAATAATAACAACAAAATAATATTAATATTAATATTAGTAAAATAAAATAAATACCAAAAAATATATTAATAATATTAATACTACTAATATAATAAAAATAATAACAAAATATTAATAATATTATAATAAAATTATAATTATTAATTTAAATAAAATAAAAATTTTAATATTTGTAAAAGAATAAAAAATAATAAAATAATAAGAAAATCAATATTCCTAAAAAACTAAATAATAATAATTGAAACAAAATAATAAATAAAAATAAATAAAAAATAAAAAATAATGAAAAAAATAAATCAATAAAATAATAAATAAAGAAAAAAAATGAAATATTCAAAAAAATCTAGAGAATATACTATATAGAAATTTAAATAGTTAATATTACATAAAAAATTCCATTCAAATGTTTTACGATAGAAAATAAATACACAATTGAGGAGGGTCTTCAGGAGGAGCTAGAGGAGATGGTGGATGGAACCCCTTCCCTAAATCTTGAGTTAAACATCAAATGTACTCCATCGTCTTTTGGTGTTGATGCTTCCATCAACAAATCTCCTCCTACTATTTCTGTTGCGACTTTCATCAGAGCTCTTCTTGGTGCTCCTGTTACCAATGACGCATCTCATTCTGCTCCCAATGCATTCTCTCTATATGATAATCCTAAGCTCGCAGTTGCTCCTGATACTATGAAACAAATGATGGTGACTCTCCATGAGTTCCTCTCAAGCTAGACACCAACATCATAGTAGTACCACAATAACTCTCAGGTGTCAATCAAGAGATGATACAAACAACTCAGCCATTCTGGAAGGCATACAAGGTCGCCTGCATCCAGGCTACCTCATCAAATTGGTGGGCACAGTTTTGATCATCAATCTCGACCAGAATCTCAGTCTGTTTCTGAGACATTTTTGTCCTCATATGAATCTTTCAAATACAAATTAATATTCAAATAGTTAAAATATTATTTACAACTTGATTTAAAAAAATTACTAAAATTTGATGCAGGTGATCACCTCTAATCTCTTCAGTGAGAGGATCATTGTGCAACCTCTTATAAACAACAAAATCGAAAATATCAGGCTCTTTGGCTACCTATAAGAATATAAAATAAACAACTTCCATTTAATGTTATATAAGTTATTTAAAAAACATACCACGTGTTCCCAATGCATATGAAATGTATGACTACTAGATTGATGTCTCACCACTTATCTCCCTTGGGTTTTTTCGACCTACCATTGATCTCCACTGAAAATGACCACCCAACCAGTGTAATCACATTCCATCTGAATCATAATATAAAATGAAATCAGGTCAGTTGGTGTGAAAATTACTTATTAAACTCTATCACTGCTGCTTTAATTGTTGCTTCCCTTCCCAGATTTTGAAAAAAAAATGACGTCAATGCTCATGCATAAACTCCTCTCATGCCTTTTAGATAGCGTCACCTGTGCTCTCATCTATGGGATACAATATACCCTACAAATAATTTATAATATCAAGTCATTAATTAAATATATTTAAAAATAAATATTATTTATTTACCGACCATCCAATTATTGGACATGTGGTACTGAACATCAATGAGAATCGGGTCCCATATGACCCATGCACGAGAAAAATAATTTTTCAATATAGTGCTCCCTTGTTCAATAGATATATGTAAAAATATTTCAAAAAGAACTAATAATCAAAAAATTTATATAAATTAATTAATTAAAGATAACTAAAATACATAGGTAATCATACATTTTCAAGTATGGATTGAATCCATGGCATGGATATTGCTCAGGGATAGGTCCAAGAATCATCAATTACACAATACCAAGCCCCCTCCGAGTACCCCCTAAACTATCAGTAGTCTGAGGGTCATATGACTCGACATGTTTTCATCCAATGGTAGATCATCCTCCTGCAACTGACAAAACAGACCCTCATCCATCTAAAACATGAAATTAATGTTGTTTTCAAATAGTTGAAAAAACTATTATATATAGATACATATGATATATGATTGTAACCAACATTAAACTATGTCAATGTTCATCTTCATCCTCATATTTTGATATGACAATGTTAATGTCTTCATATTCCTCCTCAGTATCTTCAATTTCCGTATGAGTTCCTATTTCATCTTCTATTTTCATTTCAAATTCATTTGTAACATCATTACCACCATCGTCACCATAATGGCTTAACAATGGGGTTTCATCATAGATATTTGGGTCTATTCACGAACAAGATATATATGGATTAGTCTCCTGAAAAATTTAAATTCAATTCAATTTAGCAGAACCATATTCAGTTTGAGTAAATTGATTTTCTTGAGATTTTATTTTTAATATTCTCCACCAGTCACCCAACTCTCTTGAAGTAGCACAGTAATATTCATAATGTATTTTATGTGCCTACTGATCCAATAAAAATGGATAATTTTCATCAAGAAGACTTTTCTATTTAATTTCAATGATTTCATGTTTTGAATGAACACGCAATCCTCTCTCAGTATCCAACCGCTAACATTTAAACATCATTATGTAATTATACCCCAGATAACAGAGTTCGAAGATTTCTTCCCATATGTTGTAAAAGTAAATTTTTTTATCTATGATGATATAATCTCACTAGAACACCACTATTCATTTTTTTGTTCCCCATATTCACTTGTATTAAATCAGAAACCATTCACTTGATATGTATTATAAGATTTAACTATTTTAGATGTTGTGTTAATCAATACACACAAACGATAGTCAATTTTATCATCATGTTGGGATAGTATAAAATTTTTAAAACAATTATCAATATAAAATGTAATAAATTGATTCTATATGTTAAACAATAAATAATTTATTTTACCATTTTTTGAAACTATTAAGAAATATTATTTTGTTCATATTCTTCAAGCACAACTGATGTAATTTGTGGAAGCTATTTCTTTATATGATTATAATATATAATAATAATAAAATATGACTAATTTACTATAACAATTACTCTTGAATATGTGATAGTTAAACTCACATTACAATTGGTTTCATTTCTTCACAGTTGGGAGGAACATATTATGGGCTCTACGTTGTTAATCATCTAAAATACATCATTATTGAACTTCATCAAAGATAAGTTCATGCTGAGTAAATATTGATAATTTATTGCTCATTTAATCATCAACATTTTCCTCATTACGGCCCATGATGTTTTTTCTGATTGATATTCATATAAAAAATAATGATAGTAAAAAAATAAATTTCCTCGTGAAAATAATATTTTGAATTTGGGCCTTCAATCGATGCATTGTAACATACTTCTTTCTTGAATTTATACATGTATCTCTCAAATGAGAAATCCCATCAAAACTATACCGTACCACAAAATATTTCTTTATATATAAAATTTAATATCAAATGTTTTATTGATTAAATGAAATCTGGTGGGATGATTTTTTCAAGTTTACATAAAATTAAAACAACAACTTCTTACAGTCTTCTTAGTGCATCCCAGTTTTTTGTTGCAAAAAAAATAATAGAAAAATATGATATGTCTCTTATCTCATACAAAATCATGGAAATAAATTAACCTCTTAATGCAATCCACATAGGTATTTACATTATAACATGATAGTCATGGCTTTTTAATCTGGTAATATGTCCATTTCAGACACATCTGCGCATATTATAATCATTACCATATGGAAGAATCAAATATACAATCCACTGAAAATATAGTAATAGATTTTTTTGGAAAGTGTATATGAAACTTTTGGCTTCATTAACATCAATGATCTAACATTTTCAAAAAGTTCAAGTTCTGGTCAACTACAAATTTGGGAAGGATATTATTATGCCTTTACAATATCATTGACCCTACCTGATGTCACCAATACTGTATGAAATTAGTTATCGAAAAACATTCTCTATATGGATGACATCTAACATGTGAGAGTCCAAAAAATTAGGCCTATATGGATGATACCAAAATGTGATCCCTTTTTTCAATATTGTGTTCTCTCCCAATGCCATCATTTTTATGGGTTTATTGTTGGTCCAAATGTGATGGGAAGTAATTAAGAGACAAATGATTTTAACACTATACCTAATATTAGTATTGGAGCTCCATCTCTTTCAATTTTTCCTTTTCAAAAATGATATTTCTTCCTCTGAAATGGATAATTGGTTGGGAGGAGTTTGCGATAACTGTTGAAAAAATACAGTTTTTTCAATTGATAAGAATAAATTATTTTCTATATCTCATACATTTTGTACATGATTTTGAACAATGTATACACATTCTAGATTGGATGCTATATACTGGGAACTTAATAATTGTCCACATTAATGTATCTTCAGTTGGAATCTTTTTTCATAGAAACATCACATATACTAACACCATTACACTATATTTAATTCTACTCATCAATAAATGGATCCAAATAAACATCAGTATTATTTTTCAGATTTCCTAAAATCAATAAGGTAAAAAAGATATATAGATCATTCATTCACATTCAAGGATTTAAATTTTATAGATTTATAAGTACATAACAACATAAATACTAACTAGTATATGAACCAAATTGATATAAACCATCAGTAGAAAGACCCAATCACATGTTTTAAGCTTGTAAATAAAAATATGAATGTACATGGTCCAAATGTTTCCAAAATCACCATCAGGTGGATGATTTAATCTTTTTTCAGTTGAAATACTGGTTTTGTGCCGTGAAATCAATTCTGTTGTGTTGTAAGAAAAATTTGAATGTTGTAAACTGGGTGTAAGTAGTAAATATGTCAACTATTTTAGAGAAATCAATCCAAACTTCCCTAGTTGAGCCTATTTATACCTCGACTGTCCACATTTGGGATAACTATATAGACCTCATTTTCCCCATAATATAAGATGGAATCATTTGAACATGCATGAATAGATTGATTACGGAGGCCCAGATTATTAACCATCCTCTTTCTCTCATAGAAATATATAGAAAACATATTCTCTATAGGAAATACTGTTTTAAAAAAATAGAACAACTGGTTAAAAATGATATTTGATGTTCCATTATCTGATTTAATAGCTATATATTTTGTAACCGCTTCATATTATCTTATCATTCAACTAGGATATAAGGAATCCTCAGTGGACCTCATCAACTCAAAAAAATCAGATCGGTCTAACTAAAGAGTTAAATCAATATCATCATGTGTTTCAATTTGTTTAAAATAAAAACCTTCCACATCATGTACTATATTTTGAAACTATAATGGATCTAGAACCAAATTATTAGTAACTTCTCTAGAACTATGTTCACTATGTTAATTCCAAAAAACAAAATCGGGTTGAAAAACAAAATGAAATAAATGACCCCCAACAGCGTCAAATGTTTCAAATATCTAAATAGCATATATTTTTTACAAGGAATATAAATTTCCACTAGATATATAAATTCTGGTTTTGATGATGAGATTAATTAGAAGGCTTCAACACCCTAAATATATACAAGATTCAACCTAGATCTATTTAGATTCTTTCACTAACTTATCCATGTGTGATCATCTATTAATGATTATTGTAGACATTCTTATTACATATTTCTCTAAAAAATGTAAAATAATTAGTTTTATGAAAATTATGATATAATAAATACACAGTCCAAAAAAAGAAGAAAATTAAATGCACTTTATAGAAATGTAAAATAATTTCTATTACATCATAGTTATTTATTATATGTGTTTAAAAATTAATACTAATAAACAGTAATTTATAGTAATTTATACTAATTACCACTAATTATTAGTAATTTCTACTAATTTCTACTAATTAATTATAATTACGTGTGATATAATTTTTAGCATATTATTGACATCGCTTCTTCCTAATGACTCATCTCATTGCAACTTTCTCCGACTAAAATCACTATGAAAAATATTCTTCGACGTACGAATATGAATTTTCGTATGAATGTGAATGGAGAGCAGAGAGGCCTTTCCACACTTCTCTCAATATGAACACATTTTAAAATGGATATCTTTATGTAAAATTTGATTGTTCATAGTGGTTTCAATGGGTGAAAGAGGGAAGGAGATTAGGCATCTCGAAAAAGAGCCTTTTTTCCGACGACTCATCTCCTTGCAACTTTCTTCAATTGAAATCGGTAGGAAGAATCCACTCCAATGTACACATATCTATTTTTGTATGAACTATAATGGAGATTTGGGAGGCATCATCAAACTTTTCTCCATTCTCGTGCATATGAAAATGGTTGTACTTACTCGAAGAGGATTTTTCATACTGATTTTTGTCTAACAAAGTTTCAAGGAGACGAGCCATCAGGAAAAAGAGCTTCCTCCAATCCACTATAAATTGTGACAATTTATTACAATTTATTATGAATGTGTTGCTAATAATTACTATTTATTAATAACTATTGAAATTTATTACTAATAATTTCTAATTATTAAAATTAGTACAATTTATATCTTATTATTACAATTTATTACAATTTATTAAAATTTATTAGTAATTATTACAGTTTATTACTAACTATTATAAATTATCATCATTTATCACAAATTAATATTTTTTATTACTAATTATTATAATTTATCTCTAATCATTACTAATTACCTCTAATTAATACTTATTTAGACTAATTACTACTGATTATGGAAACTAATTATAATTTATTACTTATTATAACAATTTATTTCTAATTAATACAATTTATTACATATCCTTACAATTTATTTCTAATTATTAAAATTTATTAGTAATTATTAAGAAAAATTAAATGATTAAATTTTATTAATAAATAATTAAATTTATTACTAATTTTTACCAAATCATACTAATTTTTTCTAATTATTACAATTTTTTAAAACATTCTTCTAATTATTACATATTCCTCATAATTATTACTTATTATTAATAACTATTACTAATTATTACAACTTATTACTAATTATTAATAATTATTATAGTTTATTACAATCCATTACAGTTTATTACAAATCATTACTATTTAATAGCAATTATTAATAATTACTACAAGTAATTACAATTTTATTACAGGTTATTAGTAATTATTAGAATTTATTATAAATTATTACTAATAATTACAAATTATTACTAATCGATATTAATTATTACTTATCAATACTAATTATTAAAATTTATTACTAATTATTAAAATTTGTTACTAATTATTACAAGTAATTATTATTTATTACTAATTATTATAATTTATTAGTAATTATTTCCAATTATTAAAATTTATTAATAATTATAAGTAATTATTAAAATTTATTGCTAATTATTACCAATGATTATGATTTGTTACTAATTATTGCAATTTGTTACTATTTATTCATGATTTTTACTACTTATTACTTGTTATTAATAATTATTACAAATTATTAGAAATTATAACTTATTATTACTTATTATTATCAATTAAAACAAAATGATACTAATTATTTTTAATTATTACTAGTTATTACAAATTTTTACTAATTATTACCAATTATTACTAATTATCACAATTTATTAATATTTATTCATAATTGTTCCTAATTAATCTAAATTATTACTAATTATTACTAATTTTAAAAATTATTACATATTATTATAAATTATTAATAATTATTTCTTTTTATTACTAATATTTCAAATTATTACTAATTTTTACTAGTTATTACTAATTATTATTTATTATTACTAATTATTAATAATTATTTTAATTTATTTCTAATTATTAATAATTATTAATAATTATTACGACGTATTATTAATTATTACTAAATATTAATAAGTATTTCTAGCTATTAAAAATTATTAATAATTATTACTATTTATTACTATTTATTACTATTTATTATTAATTATTACTAATTATTAATAATTTTTAATAATTATTACTAATTATTACAATTTATTACAAGTTATTACTAATTATTACTAATTGTTAAAATTTATTAATAATTATTACCATTTTTTTACAAATTACCACTAATTATTACTTATTCTTGCTAAATATTACTTATTCCTCTTAATAATTACTTTTTCATACTAATTATTACTAATTATTAAAATTTAACAAAAAATGTTACTAATTGTTGCAATTTATTACTTATTATTACCATTTATTACTAATTACTACAATTTATTACCAATTTATTACAATTTATTAATAATTATTAAAATCTGTTAAAATTTATTACTAATTCTTACTAATTATTACAATATATTAGTAATTCATACTAATTATAACAATTTATTGCCAATTTTAACAATTTATTACTATTTATTACCATTTATAACTAATTATTACAATTTATTACAGATTATTAGTAGTTAATACTAATTATTATAATTAGTTACTATTTATTACAAATTATTATTAATTATTACTAAATTTTAATTTCTTTACAATTTATTAGTAATTATTACAGTTTAATACTATTTCCCACTAATTATAACTTATTCCTGCCAATTATTACTTATTCACGCCAATTATTACAAATTTCTAATAGTTACCACTAGTTATGTCTAATTATCACTAATTATTACTAATTATTACTATTTATAAATATGTAATCCAATTTATTATTAATTATCGCTAATTATTTCTAATTATTTCTAATTATAACTATTTATTAATAATTATTCTAATTAATACTAATTACTACTAATTAATACTAATTTACATAACAACTATTAATTAATACTAATTAATACTATTCACACGTAATTATTTGTAAAAATAAACCATGATAAATAAAACTATCTAACTCTAATTTAATTTAATCCCATCTAATTAACAATAAATGTAACTACTATAAAATTAAATTAATTAACTAAAAAAATAAAATAAATAGATAACTACCTTAAAATTTAATCCTTAATAGGATATAAGCCACCGATATTGCTCTGATTTAGAATTTTAAGCATTGAAAAACTTTGAGAGAAAAAATTAAAGTATAGAGGCAGAGAGCGATAGGGAAACGAGTGGAATGGGGAAGAAAGAGGGGGTATATATAAGTTATATTATTTGTGACGAGACCCATCGTAAATACTAACCCCTCCCCCATATTAATTAGGGGTGGTGGTTAAAAAGGTAATTGTGATGGGACCAATTACAAATACCAAATTTTCAACATACTATTTGTGTAAGGAGATAAATAACATCACAAATAGTAAAAAATACTGCTGGGTATTTTCAACAATCTTTTATGCACATCACAAATACCCTTCTCGTTGTTTGTCACACAACTCACTCCAAAACTATTGCTAAGTGGGAAGTCTCCCCATTGAAAATAAGTAGGTATTTTGGATGGAAAGAGGGTCTCATCGCAAGTAGTGTCTCCTAATGGACTATTTGCGACGTGACCCCTCATCGTCACAAATACCCCGTCCCAAATACCAATTTTCCCCATAGTGAATTTTATCATTAAAAAATCCATAATCTTGCATAGCCTAGAATGTGATTGTATAGAATATTTTAATTACGATATAACATGATCTACCAAATTATTAATTTTCTTTAATCTATTAATTACAATAAGATTCATTACATGTGAAATGCATCTCACATTAATATGCTTACCTTGAACTATACTAGTTATTTAATTCTTTTGTTTTTCAACAAATTAAAATATCTTTTTTCTAGGATTTTCAAACATAATTGGAAAAGGTATTTCAATCCCCAATTACATAGGTAATTCTCAATAGTGGTCCCAATAGCCTCACCATTATGAATAAAAATAGGAAACATGTTTTTAAAAAATATATTCTATTACCAATGATTATCTACATAGTAATGAGTAAGATACATATAGTAGATCCGCTATGAAATCATCGGGGTGTCCATAGTTAGGGATACACTTAAGGAATTAGAAACCAATGAATCTTAAAATATAACATTTTCACCAACTTAGAGTTAATAACGATATATAGGAACTACCCATTATGATAGTCCTTGAAATCTAGGACACAAAACTGTAAAAAACATTATAAATCCTATTACTTATATTATTGAATAAGGTAACGCATACATGATAATCCAATCAACCAAAAACATCCTCCTTATATCTTGATTAAATTCTCATGTGCCTAATGGTGCTTCCCATTTTGAGCCTACTAATAATTTTATTTCAGAATGATCATTTGGACCAATTTTTTAAATCATAGCATAACACCACGTGTGACTTCTTAATACCATTTTACCATTTCTTATTTAAATCAATACTGAATTATTTTTCATAACATTTGCATCAATAACTCCTCTGAAAATTGTCTTTATAAATTATATTAAAATGATCTGATTCCTTAGACCATGTATTTGGCCACTTCCTTTTCATAGATCACTTCAAATAGTTTCCATTTTTTCATATCATGATTAATATAAGATTCCATAGTTGTTTCATCTCTAACATTTTGAATCTACAAAAAATGAGGAAGGGATTAATGAAATAAGTAATAAATGAAAGAATTATAATTAATGATAAAGAATTAAATATTTAGAATCTATTAAAAATTTAATTTTTTTAAAAGATAGTGTATAATGCAAATCAACGAAGTTAAAATGTGTTACTCAAATCACATTAAACACAATCAGTAGAATAAAATAAAATTAAGCCAAAGAAATGAAATAAAATGATAAATTGGAATGAAATTCAATAATAGATTAAAAAATAATGGTTAATGATGTATGCCAACAATTAATAATACATGATAATTAAAACCATAATTCTAAAAAAGTAACTCATTTAGGAAGATAAATATTGAATAAGAAATATAATGTGAGAATAAATTATAATTAACATTCTATGCATTTTTTGGTGACTCAATGTACCTTCATCCTATTAGGTAATTCAATCCCAATTGTTGAATCAGAGAATAGGTGGCAGAAGATATAGATTATGTTTTGTGGAGGAGCTACTCAATTGATGTGAGGATAAGAGGTCATCAACATGTCATTGCCAATATGTGAATTTCCTGAAGAAAATAAATAGATGAAATACTTTTATGACCCACACCCAATAAAAATTTTTTTAGGTCAATGAAGGTGATGTGAGTGACCCCTGAATCCTACCACAAATATGTTATGGGTAGGAGACTAGAACTCAATAAATTTGGGGAAACCAATGAATTTCATACATAATTGTTAAATCATTTATGATGAATATGAAATACATAGAAAAATAATACATTCCCTAGAGACATAAATATTTAGTGTCTTTAAAGACTAGACACATAATAAAATTAGTTGTAAACAAACTTCAACATCTCCCACTATGTTATTTATAAATTAAAATAATCTTAGAAAAATTAAACTTAATACCATTCTTCATATCATGGGAAAAAGGAAACAATATAAATGGTGATCACAAATGATCAATAAAACTAATCATATTGGGTATTTGTTAATAATCATGAGTGGGCATTAAATATTCATAACGGTATAAGAAGATGAGATTAAAAATATAAATCAATGCCCAACAATTCAAAGATAAAAACAATGCATCATTGGATAAATCATTAGTAGTTCAGGTGACATGAATCGTATGGAAACCGTCATCTATTAGAACATAACATTTTCATAAGGGAATTCCATAATAAAGTGGCATAAAATTTAATAATATAAATAATTTTTAAATGTTACCCATTAAGACATTACACACATAATATGATTAGACTAACAACCATTGTATCTTCTTGGGGTGTTATCGAACCATCTATGTACCATATATGGGATTGGGATAACGGTCTAAATACCCTTTCATCTCATAAAACATTAATCATTACCCAATACATTATAGGTATTTAATGGACCCTACCATCACATTATCATAATCCATTTGCATTTATTCCATAATATAATATCAAAATTTATCCTTTTATTAATACATGACCCAACGAAACTCAATTGGATTTATCAATATTTCCTCAACCTATTCAAAAATCAGCTAGAGAGATAAATAGGGAGATATTACTATATCATATCCCCAATGAAACAAAACAAATCCTTAAATGATATTATCATTGATAAAAAATATATTCTATAATATTATTTAAAAATATTCTTCCAAAATAAAATAAAACTATATTTTATTTTGATAACATAATAATTTAAACATTATTTGGGAAATTATTTTATTTTAATGGAACATTGGAATCATATGAAGTAAGAATGAAAGTAAAGAGAGGTCACGAAACCTAGAACAGTTTTTCATGCTGTAAATGATAATAAAATATTCCCTTCATATTTTGGGTAAAAAGTCCTAAGTGATACATTTGTGAAACAAATGAAGATTCCTTTTAAACCATTATTAAAAAAATAATATAATTAATAATTAATTTAAATCATATATGGGAAATAATAAAAACATTCTTGGAAATATTTTAGAGAACATGAATGCACATGTAATAAAAAGTTCATTGGACAAAGTGGATATATAATGTTGGTTTTTATTTATGATATTATTTTGACCGTTTGAAGGAGTAAGAGGAAAATAAAAAGTAAATAATGAAACCTCTAAAAAATAACAAGAGGATAATAAAATATATATTTTATAAATGAAAAGGGGAATAAAATCTCCCTTAATATAAATTCAAGTATAAATAATTCATATTAAAATGAAATTTAAAGATAAATCCCTTACCATTGGTTTGGAATTCCTCAAAGGTTCCCTTAACGCCCTCTTTAATAATTATAAATTTATTATAAATATATAGTTGAACCATTTTCATTGTTTTTATATGATATTTTACATACATATTTAATGTTCCGAACACATTTGAAGTGTTGGATGGGGCATACAAAACATCATTTTTTTCATTATTAATTATTAATAAGAGATTTAAACGAAGCTAATTTCCATGAAAAACAAAATTTAATAAAAAATATGGAAAATGGATAAATTCTAGAACCAATGTTCATGATTGCCACATATTATTTATAATTATTTTAAGAAATTATAGAATTACAGAGTGAGGAATTTATTTATTTTTAAGTATCTAACAATGTATTTATAGTGTATTCTCATTTCATTTTTGGAATCAAGAGTATATTATCTGTTGCATTTATCCTATCATTTTCCATGAACCTATGAACTTTATTGTAGGAATCTCAAGGTTCTATCACTGTAGAACCAAACACTTTCATCATTTTCCTTTGATCTCCCAAAGAATCTCTTCCAAAGGATTCTCCAAAACCATTCTCTATAAATTCTAGTGTAAAGTGGTGGATGGTCTCTCTACGTTTATGAGATTGTTTTTGGAGAGGGATATCTCTAAACCTTGAGGTGATTCTCTATGGACAACATTGTGCGCATCAAAAAATGAACCGACTCTATTAATAAAATAGTGTGTTTGGGTTTATATACCGTTATTGTTATAAAATAATAATTTCACATACACACTTTATTATTTCTATAATTCATGTAGAAACCCAATTATATGTTATTAATAATAATATTATTATTTCCCAACATGTTCTAAACTTGAGAATTAAATTAAATATTATTTAATCAAATAATATTAAATATATATTATTTCTCACTGAATAATTAAACATGGTTCTCCATTACTCCATAATATTTAGCAGGCATTTAATAATTAATATTTAATTAATAAATAAAAATCATTTCATTATTAACTAATAAATATATATATATTATATTCAATAAATAGATAATAAATATTTATTAAATATTCTTCTCAAATAATATTCACTAAAATAACTACTCACATAGTATATTTGATCATGTAACTATTAATAATTATTAAACAACATCAATAAATAATATTTCTCAACATACTAAATATTAAATAATTTAATATTATTTAACTGAAATTCTAGATACACTATTTGTGTGATCCTCTAGGCCTCTTTCTCTATGGTATTAGATGAAGCATTTTAAAGTCCAAGGATAATAGCTACCATTACACCAATGAACCCAAAGAAAAATAAGTTAATTTATCAATTACATACTACATTATTTTGATTATTATTACATAATATAATCTCTCTATAATGATATCATTAATCAAGTAGGTTATATAATGGTCCCATCAACCTATGTGCTCGATGACTCCTTTATTGAATTTTTGAAAAAAATCAACATACTTAATGAACGCAATGGAAAAAGATTTATTTAAGATATATAAATTCTATAAAATTTATTAAGATATCAAATTCTGTTAAAGAACATAAGGGAAAATCCTTTATCACATTATTTATTAATGAAAAATTTCTCAACACACACCCATCATATATTACCTCTCTTTGAGCGTATGCTTTCACAGATTTCATTTTTAAATCAATGTACATGACTGATAATACACATTAATAATAATATTAATGTTTAAGGATCAATACGCACATCCTTTGAAAGGAACATCAGATGATAAATATAAATTTGGATTTCTTATTGGTGGGTATCATTCTCATAATATCCTAAACTGGATATTACTAAGGGCGTACACCATGATAAGTCTATTCCACGACCTATGATTCTCCACCGCTGATATCCTATGTCGTTGTTTTCCATGAAACAATTAAATTTAGCTATAAAACATATATTTATGAATACTACCTTGTCAATTCTAGTTTCTCATCATATCAGGGAACTACTATGACCTTTCAGCGCGACGACCTGACATTATCACATAATATGTTACATATAAGAATAATTACGATGTGATAATGTGTATATTAATATTAAAAAAATGATTATATACTATTATAATTTACAACGATGTTGGTTCTAGTGAACCAAATCCAACAAATATACCATCTTACCATCCATTTATTAAAAAAAATTCACTAACATAATCTTTTCAAGTGTTAACTGTCCCATTTTTCATATATGGTTCTATTTGTATGTTTTTATTATTTCATATTGATCATGATTTATTTGTCTATAAAATATTAATTTTGAAATAAATATCACACATAAATATTATATTTTATTCATAAATTTCCATTAAGGAGGCGACAGAAAAATGAAGAACACCTTTGATAAATATGGTAGCCTTTATGTATAAATGAATGTTGTTATCTTTTTCTAATGAAATTTATAATAGAATGGTAAATAATATATTATAATTACATAATCACAATTATATCATAAATATAATATAATTTAATTATGATAAAAAACATATATATTCATGTGGGATGGTGATAGAAAATGAGACACATGACAACGTCGAGAAGATATTCTATATATATTCATGAGGAATGATTTCATTTTCCATGATAGAGAATAGGTGGATAAAGGTTTTTTTAAATTATCATAATAACACTTAAATATAATAAATATAATTAATCCATTAGGTTATGATGGATACAATATATTTAGAGGAAGTATAATAACAAAATACATTTGGAAAGAGTCAGGTAACACAATTACCTCTTCTTTGAGAGACCTCATTTAGCATACACCTTAATCCCTAATAGGATGGTTTCAGGTGAGCTAAAAAATATCCAGGACATAGGGAAGTAATATAAGAAGTTATTATTTATGTATTCTCTGATATATATGGTTTAAATTTATGAAAATAATATTGGAGAGTATGTTTCCTTTAAAAATACAAAGGACTGTCACATTTGTAAATATTTAAAATACGAAATTAAATGAAGTCACTCACATGATAAAGATGCTCCGAAGTTATTCCATTTAAAATGTGGTGTGATATAGGCTAAAAATGTATTAAAAAACATGATTTATAATATTTAATATTTTATTTTCTCTATTATATCTTTATTTCAACCCCTCATAAACTCATTTTGACCCTTACTAATCTAATAAATTTTTACCTCCATTACTATTCATAATGAAAAAAATGAAATTATCTATCCTAAAAAAATTTAATTTTTAATTCAAGAAATGGAAATAATTTCATCATATTTAATTTCTATATGTATAAGAAATTAATTTTAAAATAATCATACAAAACACAATAAAAACCTTTTTTTTGTCAAAAATACATTTTTATGAAAATAATGATTTTATTCTCAATACAATTTTCAAAAACACATTTTATGAACATTAAAAAAATATATTATATAAAATTATTAAAATTAAAAACTATCCTTCATAAATAGTGATTGGTTTAATTTATTATGATAAAAACACATTGCATTCAAAAAAACCTATGTTTTAGATGAACATCTCTTTTACCTTCGAATGCGTTTATTTTCATTTCTATCCAATTGATAACCAATGAATCCATTTTCTACATGTTAAAACAATTTCTTTATTATTTAAATACTATTAATTAGTTTTTTAATTTAAATAACCTGAATATATAATATTAAATATTAAACAATGCTCATAAAAAACGTCAAACAGTTCATTTGGATAACTAGTATTTTCTAAGTGAATTGAAAATTATTTTAAATAATTATATTTAATTTAAATTAAATATAGTCTAATTTATTTTATAATCTGTAAAAATTAATCAAATAATTTAATTATTTCATGTAAATTAATCTATCAAACTTTTGAAATGTATTTGATGAGAAATATATCATAAAATATCAATGTGTTATTGTAACCCTTATAATAATTTTTCACTAAAAATTAGATCACTCTTTAAAAAATAGTTGAGGATGCTTCTGCCTCATAACATCTTAGGATTACCTTGTATATTTTTAAAATTTATAGTTTCTTGAATAAAACATTGAAAATGTGAGTGGTATTGTTTCACAACACTTTCACTATATAGTCATGGATCTTCTTTAGTGGTTACATGGAAGAACGATCATTATCTAATGCTACCACCAATGAGTTTCGTTTATGTTAATGGACTGCTATGTAATTACTCAAAATTGATTCAAGTAACACATCTTGTACTTAAGATAGATTTAGTGTATGTGTCAATTTATAAGAAACTATTATTATCTGATCATTAATATTGAATGGGTGGATATATCTTGGGCTCAGTGCTCTATGATTTACAAATATTATAACATTAATCCATGTAGATATACATTGGATCACCTTATTACCCATAATGAAATCCATATATTACTAAAATTTATCTGCATAACCTTTCTTTTGACTTAGATATTTCATGATGTGATGATAAATAGCCTTATCCTTCATTGACATTTCCAAAAAAAATTCAGATCCCAACTACATTCTTTCTCTAACATCATCTTAAAACATTGGTGTTCTACAATTCAAACAACAGATGGAATCATAAGAATCCATATGAATTCTCAAGTGGAATCTATTATCATATGAAAAATTCATCAATTGAAGGTCTCGATCCCAACCACATTTTAAATCCATATAACTTGATCTCAACATATCCTCGGTGGTTTGAATATTACTCTAAGATTGGACATATATTTGAGGATGATATAAAGTAATGAATCTCAACTATGTATCTAATGATCACTAAATAATTCACCAAAACATTAAGGTAAACCTATTATCTTGACCAAATATAATAGAACGTAGTAATACATAAATTATTACTACATTATAAAATTATATCCTAGAATGATGTTCAAGAGATAAATCTTGTTAGATGTTAATAAAATGTATCGATTTTATAACAAAATTAACTATAACCGAAATATCTTTATAACCACTAGATTTTTTGCAGAGTTTGATCATGAAATTCATGGTGATTCATTTTTATTTCCATTATAATATTGGTAATTTTTGTAACATCCCATTAGAATTTTTTATATCCACCTTAACATTCTGAAATACCAAGAACCTAGGTGCGTATATTTTATTATCTACCTTCATGTTTTTTCACCATAAATACTCTATTAGATCACTATAAATATTCATAATTCAAGTACAAATATAAAATGATAAATTATAATATTCTTCCAATATACCCTTCTTCATGTATGGTATTTAAGGGCCATATACACAATTCCCAAACCTTATCATTCCATCATAATTATTATTGAACTCAAGAACATTCATCATCATAGTTTGTTGATCCACATCCTCCTTATCCACAACATTAATACTCACATTAATTGATCGATGAATATTCATATAAGAAATAATGAATTTCCCATATCCTTATGGTCTCATGATCCATATTATTCAAATTCATAAGTAATGAATAACTTTTAACCCTCATTGTGGACAAGATTGTATGGTTTTTGTAAATCAATGCATCATCCACCATTTTCACATTCCCATGGTGGTAGTGTATTTAGTAGTCATAATATTTATTCAACTCCAACCATATCCATCAGTGCATATTCAAATATTCTTGGGTGAATATATACATCAATATTTTATTATTATTATATATGTCACACATTTAACCATAATTATCATGACTCCATATTTTCATTGCAAAAACTACCACATATAACTCCAAATAATATGTCGGGTAATTTAATCTCATGAACATTCAATTAGAATGAGGAATAATATATCAAAATATCATTCTACATAATAACATATCATATTCCCTTATTTTGATCATCACTATAAATCATAAACTATTTTCCACCCTAGGGTAGTGTGATCATATGTGCACTAACCAACCTTCTCATTAGTTCCTTAAAATTTTATTAATATTCATCAATTCAATTCAACTTAAATCCCTTCCATTTTAACATAATTAGTGGATTATATATCCATGATAAATTATTCAAAATTTGATTGTAATATCAATCCAATCCAAAAAATTATGGATTTCAGTCATAATGGCTGGTATGAGACAATGTTTAATAACTTCCATAGTTGATTGATTAGACAATATACCCTTGATTTAGATTATATAACACAAAAAATGTAACCTTATCTTGCCAAAATTAAAAAAAGTTAAATTTTTTTATGCAACTTCTCCTTGTTTAGGGTCTTCAATAAAATTATAAAGTGAACTTCTTTCTCTTCCTTAATCATTGAATATTTTAGAATATCGTATATTTTTACTACCAAAAATTTATCAAGGTATTATATGAATACTATATTCCTTAGATTAGTTAATATATAAGGGAAACTAGTAACACCAAGTGTCATCAATATAAATTTACAGCGTCCATACCTCATACAAAAGGTTGTATTGGGAATATACAAATTTTATGAACTTGTCTGATGATATCTAGAATAAATGAAAGTGGTGAAAAAAATTAGATCCTCGTAATTGATCAATAAAATATTTATAAGTGATAGAGGATTTTTATTCTTGATTGTGAACCTTTTATGTTCAATATAATCATTTCAAAGAGTAATGTACCCATATTTCATTATAAAAAAAGAACTATCTTGAGCCATGGTTTCAAACTTTTTTTTATGCATTCATTAACTGTATTCTCCTCGATTTTATTTTTCTAATATTATAACTCAATCATGGATATTATATAAAGAGTATTGAAAATCGTTTTAGAATTAGTTATGAGTTATATTAAAGACTAAAATTCATGATTCATAGGATGACATGAAAAATATTTTGGAATGAAATAGACAAACTTTCATAAAGTAGTTATGTATTTAATTTCTAGGTTATCCCTAACCATTTGAGATCAATACCCACATATGAATCGTAAATAAGTCCTATATAATTTCCATTCAATGTTTCAATTAATCCTTGAACTGATAAATGATAAAGGGTTGATTCAGAATATAAAATGTTACATCCCTTCCATTGAAATTGATATGGGATCTACATAAAAGGAGTGAATCCATGCCCAAAATTACATTAAATTCAACATGTGGGAGAATAATGAGATTTTTTGAAATTCATTCCCAAACAGAGATATCCATGATGATGTATAGAATTGAGATGGAATCATTATACAATTATAAGTAGTTATTGCAAACTCAATATGCAATATTTTAGGTGGTGATGTGAATACCCCTGGAAATTCATTAGATATATATGAGTGGGTAGAGATACTTTGAAATGAGATATTAATAGATCTAGGGTGAATGGTAAGTTTACATTTCATAACATTTTTCCGGTTACCCACATCATAAATTTTAATAGAATGAGATTTATATTTGTATATTAGCTTATGATTTTTCTTATGCTGAGTTTCATATTTAGTAACCAAATTAGAGCACTAGATAGAATAAATCCTATATTAATTTAATATAAAACCTTAGAGTGTGGGTGGAGTATTTTTTAGAGCTTTATCTTCATTCACATCATTATCCATCGAATTCCCATTACATTGGAATTTATTTCTCTATGAGCCTCTTTTTCCACACTTGAAGCGTTTAGTAGTCCCCTTAAGAAAATTTCCATCATGATTTTCCCACACACCAAGAATAAATAGAGACTCATATTATTCTCTCCATGGATTTCTTTTATGAGTTTCCTCAAAATTCTATATTTCTATTATTACTAATACTATCATAAAAATTAGGGACCCCAAACTCTTTTTATACCAATCGAAAACATTGAATGATTTCTTCAAAAATATTAATGATACTTATTGATTAATAATTTTGAATAATGGGTTTCAAGACAATAAGGAGTTGATTAGTATTACCTTCAGGGTTGATGATAAAACTCAAACCATACATCACACATCATGTAAATTTATCATCACATGTACTAATGGATTGATCATACTTCTACATAATCTTGAGAAAATACCTATTTATTTTTTAATAGATATTTTTAGGTAAAAACATAATAAAATACATCCTCCTAAACTCATCAAATTCAATGGAATCAATTTCTTCATATAGACTCGTATTCTTGATAATAGGTCACCATTTTTCTTCTTCACCTTCAGAATGATAAACTATAAGAAGAAACTTATCATTATCTAATCACTGTAGAATCATAAATATAGTATTAGTCGTAATATAGGATTTCTCAATAATTAGTAGATCATTATACCTACTAATATATGGTTGATATATACTTATAGAGGATTAACCAGTGCAATGGTCGATTTTTTTCTCATTTGGAGGATCACCATGACTCATGGAATGAGAGACCAGTATGAGCAGAGTAACATGATTTTTTATTCAAACACCCATTTTTTTAGTCTATAATTAAATTATTGAAGATTCTTTGTGCTGTTTTTTCATAATAATTTATTTTTACTTTTCAATAACTATTTTTTGTAAAATATTTTTTTATAACAAGAGGTGAAAGATACTCGAGGGATTAACTAATAAATAACATGCATCATAATGGGAAATTCCTTCATAATGAAGTTATATTAGACTAAATATGAAAAGGATGATAGACTAACATTGAGGAAAAAATAAAATTAACTCTAACAAAGAATATTTGATATAAATTTTTGAAGAAAGATTTGACAGACTCCGAGAATGAAAATCATATTGACTATAAGATAAAAGATCTTGTTGTAACTGAGATGGAAGATAAAAATGACGTAGAGAAATAAAATCAAACTTTAGAAAAATTTAGTATATTTTATAAGATTGGTTTGGATGAAATATTGATAATGTTTGAAGATCTAAAAGTAGAAGTTTGAATGAGGGTGATTTTTGGAGTTATGAAATGTGAGTAAGCGGGAAATGTTTTTTAGTTTCCCACCTTTTATATTATTTTGAGTCACCTTTAAATAGAGGCATTGTTCATTTTCACTTTTTATCATTTTCACGTGTATAGAAAAAATTTAGTTTTATGAATTCTAGAAGTAGATCCTTCCAAAAATAGATCTAATTATATGATCGAACATCTATTGTTTTTTAATCAGACTGATAAAATTTATATTGAGAATGTGATATTGAGTTGAACAGACTGGGGAATATTTTATTTTGTTTTTCATTAGAGAATAATTATTTCATATTAAGAAAGCGAATATTTTATTGAGTCGATTATATTATGTCAATTAGACTGGGTTCATTGAACTGAATTCCATCAGAATCAAGTTCATGAAAACATTTATCTTTTGTGGGGAATATTGATCAAAGTCGTTACACTTTTATTTTGGATAAATGTTTTTAAAGAAACTTTCTAAACATATGGTAGTTAGTATAATCATTCCTATTGGGAGATATAATGTGTCTAACTAGAGTTGTCACAAGTTTTATTCAATTTTTCTTAATAATTAATTTCCATAGACCCATGGGATTGGCTATAGAATGGATTTATGTTCTCAAACTAAATCTGAACCCTATAAATCTCGTGTGCTTTACTTGCATTACCAGTTTTTATGCATTATTATTTACTAAAATATGAAATGTAAATTAGTCTGAACAAGTTGTTAAGGATACATTTATAAAAGTCTTGAAACTCTTATAATGTGAAAAACTGGTCAACCCACCCTTCATAGTTTTTTTCCAATTATTTGTATGTTCAATTGGTTTCAGAGACAAGGGTCCCTTATTTAATCCTTATCATGGATAATCTATATTCCTTCAATATTAGAGGATTTTATACAATTTATGGAAAAAATTATTAGGGACAGTAATATATGATGATTCATTATCTCATATTCGCGGTCTAGGAAAATTTTCATTCCATAAGAATAGGGTTACCACCTATTAATAATGATACCCAGTTATATTTTTTTTATTATAGAAATATCAATGTAAATGGAAAATATGTGAATGATATCCATATGACCTTTTTAGAAATTTTATATTTGAATATGATGGGTCTTAATACATCAAAGACTACGTGGGGCATGATGAAAAGTATTTTCAAATGGAATTATAACGTGAAGGAAGAAAATATACCAATATGTCATTATAATTATTAATATATAAGGACAAGATATTAAGAAACTATTAAGGAATATTTCACTGCCATAAATGAAATTGTCTAAAGCATCAGAGGATTGGGTAATGTCTTGTAAGATTCTACAATTTTGAAGAAACTGATGATACACTTTGTTAACATTATTGATTCTAAAATTTCATCTTTAGAAAATAAATATTATATCTCTCATTATTAGTTTCATTACATTATTATTTCTTATGAAATGATGAATGATTTAATGTGTGATGTCCCAAACCTGGATCCCACTTAAAGGGTATCGTGATCCTAGTGGGCTATTGGCCTCAAGTGTATGTCCCCAAATGCCAGAGTATGTCAACTTGTAGTGAGGACCTATGGTGTTTCTATGGGGAGACTATGCCCTTATTACTATTGTGTGTTACAATAGATAAATATAAACATAGGTAAATAGTATAAGAAATATATGTAAATAGAAGGCATGACAAAAAATAGAGATGATAGTAACAATAACTGAAATAACAAGAATAACATACAACAACTGATGATGATATGTCATGCCTCTAGAAAAAAATGAAAACATGGATATAAATAAGCAGTAATAACAGTTTCCATAAAATTATAAAGGAAATTAAAATACTATCCCAAGCTTCCCAAGCTCTGGTTTGTTCATAGGCTATTAGGATCCATCTTTAACAGTAAGCAACCATCTGTTGGAAGTCATTTGCTTCCCTTTTTCAACACCTTCCATCATGTTATCTTCTTTGGGTACTAAAAAGTACCCAAGGAAGGTGTGAGATAAATCTCAGTGGGCTACCACCAATAGTGTTTATAACCTCGTGGTTGTGTAATGTAAATGTAATAATGATCAAGACTGTATATATAAATTAATGTATTAAAATATAACTAAATACCCATGTAACTTTATCATCCCTCATCTGGTGTTTGAACATGTAACTAGTTCATTAATAGATTTTTATCAGTTTGTAAATAACTCCAATGTTTGAAATAATTATGTTTCCAATATATAAGAAGGAAACCTGTAATGTTATATAATTATGAAGCTTCAAGTTAATAATCAATGAAACGTATATCTCAAGGGTCTCCAACTCAAAAATTATTATATCCTTGATAAGGGTAAAAGTGTAATACATGTTTCATAGTATAAGGTATTCCAAAATTATACACCTACTGATTCCATGGAGTTCATCTTAGGTAAAATGGGTCTAATAAATGACTGGTCCAGATGGGTTTTAACCAAGGAACCTACATGTCAAAGCTGGATCTAAGTAGTGTATCTAAGGAATCCTATAATACTACATGAGTGATCTTATGATGTCATATCGGGCATCTGAGGATAGACATGGATCAGGGTCTAATTGGGTCTCAATCAAGGAAAGCCACATTTTTTATTTAGAATTGGGTTCTCGGGTGCTCAAGGCATTCCCTATGGAATCCTAGGTGAGATCAGTTCAAGACGCACCTATTTTTATGATGACTTCACATAATATTACTATTGGTTCTTGCCTTTCCTTTTATTTTTTTGAATAATCCAAGTAGCATGAAACCTTTTAATCAAGTCATAACTAATTGATAAATCACATAAGATCAAGCCTTGCCTTTCATTAGTTTGATAAGGCCTAGTAGACCAAACTGCGAATTTAATCCATTTATTGGAAATTTCACAATAAAGTCCCATTCAGATACCTTCCATTAATGTGGTAAGGTTTTCTATATATATGCAACATATTATTCAATTACATTTTAAAAATGGAAATTCGTATACTTATTATACATTCTAATTTCCTTTTAACCTTATTTTTTCATTTGAAGAACTTACCATAGGAAGCTCAATTTATGAGAATAAATGGTACATTAAATTATGTGATTAAAAATATAAATCAATCCATTTAATATTAAAAGGTATACCTTAGAAAGGTCAAACCAAGGTACACACGAATGGTTAGTAAAACGTTTCAAAACACTAAAACAAAAATTATCGAATAACATACTAAATTGGATGGATAGAGATGTGGGTGTAACCACTATAAAATAGTCATATATATGGAAATATCATTACCATATTGTTCTAATTATTACAAGCATGAAATATAAATTCCATAAACGATAGCCGATGAAATCGGCAGGCCCCACCTGACAATTCCAAAATCAACAAACATGAGGAATGAGTTATAGACCACCCACATTAGTCTTGTATAACTATCCTCTTATATTATTAGTATCTAATTAATCTAGGAATGTATTATATTCTAGAAAAATGGAGAAAAATCACACCTCGATAACTATGTTGAGAGAGAGAGAGAGATGAATAAAAGCTTAAACGAACATGAGTACTTACCGCTGGACATCTAATGTGACAAATGAAAGCCCAAATAGATCTTTGGTGAAGGAGATCTCTTGATACCTAACATATTCGTTCAGAATTCCCTAAAATGAGAGTAAAGGAGTCCAATCACATGACACATTGGTTTAGCGAAGAAGGAGGATCTCAATTAGATTATTAAGGGGGAAAAGGTAAAATTACACAAAACAAATTCCTTTGCACAATTTGGTCACATGGTTTGATAAACCAAGAACAAACTCTACACCGGTAACTAGAAAAAATGGGAAACATCATAGTTTGGTTGCATGGATAGGGAAACCATGTTCCAACTATGTATAATGGCCCTACATGAAAATGCAGAACATCCGGACTATTAGATCTAATCATGCAACATACCAGGACGATTTACTCTAATAGTGCGACATGGAAAATTTTCCAAAAAGACTATTTCTAAGATCCAAAGAAGCCTCGGACTCCCCTAATGCCTTTTCTTACTCATTAGGAATCCAAATGAGGTCCAAAATATGTAATTAGACCTAATTTTAATGGATCCATACCTGAGTGAAAAAATAGGGTTCTTATATTCTTCCCCAATTAAAAGAACGCCTCCCCAGAATCACATTCCAAGGGTGGAGAAATATTTTTTGAGAAAAACTCCAGCCATTGGGTATGTAAGTGGTCTCCCACTCCTAAGTCACATCTTTCACATAGCCATACTTCCATATCACCCATACTGGAGGGAAATTCCAACCACAGAGAGCCTTCCTGTTGCAATCAACGATGCATAATGGATACTCCTCAAATGTAGGATTAGTATCTAACTCATCCTCCTCAAGATCAAAGGAATGATAAGGGTCAGAATGATATTGGAGTAGCTATGAGACATGGAACACATCATGCACAGTTTTTTACCTTTGAGGTAATAGTAATCAACAGTCTACCAAGATGACTCTCTCTAGAATCCCAAAGGACCCTACGTAGTGAGATAACCCCTTGCCTTGCTTCTGAAACCATATATTCTATAGACTAAGTTATACCCAAAGGAAAAAAATGATCCCTAACCTATAACTCTATTGGCCTTAGATTAAGATCAACAAATGATTTTTATCTAGACTGAGTAGTACTCATACACTTTTTGATCTTCTGAACATACTCTAAAGTCTCCTGAATGATATGAAGACCCAGTAGTGGTTCCTCACCTACCTATAGCCAGCACAATGGTGAATTTAATGGCCTACCATATAATGCATCAACATGATCCATATGAATTTTATTCTAGAAGATATTATTATATAATTACCCAATGAGATGGATATAATTTTCCCAAGAACAGTCTAAATCAAGGAGACAATTTTAGGGTATATAATCAGGAACTCATATTGTCTTTTCTGATTGTCCATCATTTTGATGGTGAAAAGCTATTCTTAGAAGAACCAATGTTCCCATATTCTTCTATATTCCCTAATAAAACCATGATTTGAAACCAACATCCCTATCTGAAACAATAGTACAAGGGACCCCATGTAGTCATATGATCTCACAAACATATAGTCTTCATATCTCTTCAACTGAGAATGTATTTTTAATAGGAATAGAGAGGTATACCTTCATTAGTTAGTTGATAACTACCCATACAACATCTCTAACTCTGGGAGGCCTTGGAAAATAGACTTTAAAGTCAATGGAAACAACTTACCATTTCTATTACATGATTGGAAGAAGATATAACAAGCATACAGGTCTTTGGTACTCTTCCTTCACTAGACGATAGGTAGAACACGTAGTTATAAATAACGCTATTTGATATTTCGTCCCATGCCACAAATATTAGTGTTGCATACCACGATACATTTTGGAGATGATAGGATGAACTCTCCATGAATAAGCATGGGGCTCTTACATCAACTCCTATATCATATCTGTAGAAACCCAGACAGGTCTATGTATGCAAAGGATATCTTCCATGTCCCCAAACCAATCTTTAGGTGGGTTATCTTCTGATATACTCTCACAAAGAACCAATCCCTCAAGATATGAAAATTTTATACTCTTCATCTACTCAAGGATGTAAGATGAAACTGTCATAGACAATAGGTAATACTTCGTATGAATATCCTAAATCTTCAAATGTATCTCCAAATAGAGGGCCATTAACTTCCATTCCACACTGGATTCAAATACAAACATTACATGAGTTTTCCGACATAGTTCATCACCAACCACATTGCCCATCCAAGGAATATAGTCTACATAAAAATTATAGGAGTGTGGATATTCAACCCATATCTACAATTTCATGTTCATGCAACACTGAGTAAAGATATATTGAGGCTCTTGTAGTCTATTTACACCAAAAAACTCTCACCTAATAGATTGTGTCTCCAAAAATGTAAGTCATGGACACCAACTATTAGATCAAGCTCATGCATTTGGTAATTTCTCTCATGATGAAACAACTACAAACATTCGTAGGCAACAACTCTATCCACATTCATTAGCACTACTCCTTGGACAATTCCTGATGCATCACAGATGTCTGCAAAACCAATTTCTAGCTCTGAGATCCTTAGAATATGTGTTCAGGAATGCCTCCCTTTCATCTCTGGAACGGTTTTCTCGGATTCTTCTAACCACAAGCACATGAACACCTTATAATTAAGACAAGTGTGAAGTGAATTAAGGCATTATAATTCCTGTATGAAACAGCTATAATATCTATCCGAATCTAAGAAGCTCTTTATATCAATGTAATTCTAAGGCTTCTACAAAGGAACTATATCACTATCCTTTTTAGGGTCAATAGATACACCTGATTCTAAGATAATATGACCCAAGATGTGAACTTTATCAATTCGAAAGTGTCACTTAACAAGTTTAGAATTAATATTATGCTCTCTCAGTGTAGTTGGAATGATCTAAAGATGATTGGAATGGTATTTAGGAGAGGGATAATAGACCAAGATTTTTTCTATATAGACCCCAAAAAAAGAACCAAGATATGGATTACAAAACCTATTCATCAATCCCATGAAAACAATGGGCACATTCATAAGACCGATTGACATAACAAGTTACTCATATATACTATAGTAGTTATTTCGGTTTTTTGAACCTAGAGTTTGTGTTTAGATCATAGTGTTGAAGTTTTTTGGTGTGTTCCTTTCGTGTGATAGATAAAGTAAATTTTTTCTTGCGAATGTAAGACATTGTGTGTATTGGAATGGGGGAAGGAGTGACTCCAATGGTCAATGGGTTTTTCAGGGTTTAATGTCTATGGATTAGAGGGAGAGAGTCAGTGTACATGATTGTTTGACTATAGATTAGGGAGTCAGAATTGTTTGACTTTAGAGTTGAATGTGAGAGAGGTCACCCAGGGTTACTAGTTCTTTTGGGTATGAGTGGAACAAGTGGATGTTTTGGGCATTGGTATTGGAATTCCTATAGTGATAACTACTGCACGTCTAGAGTTGATGGAAAATGAAAGATTTAATTGTTTGGAGAGGTGACTCAAGTTGTGGGTATGAGATGATTGTTTTAGGGAAATTATGAGTAACATTGGTGTAGGTTGTCCCATTTTTTTAGGTTCCTTGAAATGTGGATGACAGGTGGTTGGTTCAGAGGTTGATTTGATGAATGGTGGATTTTATCATGTTTTTTTGGGTAAATGTTCATGGATACGATTTGGTTTCCTTTTTAGGAAGGAATCTCAGTGTTTTTATTCTATCGTATGGTTGGTTTCAATGTGCATGATCATTAGGGAACCTAACCTGATGGAATTGATAATGTTTAATGAAGGAATTCGATTGAGTTGAGCAGTTGAGATACGGATGACCAAATAATGGATTGAAATTTTCGATATGTAACGACCACCTAGGGTGAGGCATGATCACTTTTTTGGTACAGTTTTCATGAATGTTTGGGTTATTTAATGGGAATGAAGGGAATTCGTTATGTATGATTAAGCTAACAGTCCACGATTCATTTCCAGATGAGTAGGATGTGTTTTTGGGACTATCTCAAGTGATGTAAAAATCATGTCATCTAAATTCTAGTTTAGTGTATAGTTTTTTGAATGTGAGATACCTCAAGGGATCTAATGAGGTCTAGATGTGGGAATATATCAAAAATACATGATGTCATTTGGGATGGGTGAATCGGAGGCTTTGGATAAACACCCATCATTTTATGTGAATCTTATTCGGGAAGTACTAGTTATGTGAGAGACATTGGTTTTGGATTAGTGTAATGGATCACTATTATTCTATTCTAAGTCACCAGCATAATGCTGGAAGGACTTGAGAGGTGTGGTGGTGACATGTCAATTAGAAGTGTTGGTTTACAACTTCTTGATAGAGATTCGTGAAGTGAGGGTGATATTAGTTTTTAATCCCACCTATCTTGTGGTGGTTCGGTGTTGATGAGAGGATTATATGAAGGGAAGCATGAGAATTTGTACACGATAAGGTATCACCATAACAGTAGGTGACAACAATGATATATTACTTGTGGTGGTGTTTTTATGACTTATTAGTGTACTTTAATATAGTTAAGATCCTTGTAAATATCATAGAATTAGCACGGGTATTATTAGAGATCTGTGTATTTATGATTATCTACTAAAATATTTTTCAGTTGGATACATGTCCGCATAGAGGTTATTCTCATGGAGTGGTATATGAGGATATGGATGGTGGGAAGGAAACTACTGATTGTTTATGGGAGAGGTCCTAAGTATGGACCAGATGTCAAAGAACTCCATGGGTTCTGTCCTCAAAAGCTGGGAACATGATGTGGTTAATGTTTTTTTGTTTAGGAATAGTTATATGGTCACATACATGTTTTTGGATACAAAATGTGATTGAATTTTGGGACATTGTTCTCATAATTTCTTAAGGAAAGTGAAGACAATGAAACTCTTAAGGTGGGTAGTGGTAGATGAATCGTGGATGTGTGGAGAAGACAATATACTAGTTGTTGTTTAATTGGGTTTCCAATTAAGAAAATATTGATGTACATGTTTTGGTCCCTTAGGAAGGCCAGGTGGGCCTATGATGTTGTGGTAAATATATTTGATCGATGTCTTCAGGCATTTCATGGTTCTAAAAGTAATATGAATTGTTATGTAGGTGATGTGTCTGTGGTTATAGAAGATAATGAAAATGGTATGGGGGAAAAGATGATCTGATGATGTTTTTTCACTTGATGTTGGGAATGGAATCAGGTACCTTCATGTAGATTATAATGATATGAAGTATATATGGATGTATTGTGGCCATGTAAATTGGGAATGTTCCAATAGTTACAGTTGATCATTAACAGAGTGGGATGGAAAAGGATGTTCTGGAATGGTATGTTAAAGGATTGGAAAGAGTGAGTTATAATCCACATCCAATTTTATTTTTTTCAAATGGAATTTTAATTTTATAAGTTAAGGTTAACTTGAAAGAGAGATAAAGTTTCCCTTATGATGAAAATGGATGTTTTGTGAATTCCCTTCAGGGTGGTTTTGGCGGAATGGAAGGATGCCAATTATGGATAGTGTTCTTATGGATTTTTGGGAATGGTGATTTGGAAACCATAATGCGTAAGTTGTAGAAGAAGATATTATATTCTCAAAGCCTTTTTTGATAGTGGGGGTTCTATCGACCATAATATGGTAGCGGCGAGATGAAGTGTTTGGTGGGGAATACCATAGTGGGTTAATGGCCAATTGGAGACATTTTTGGTGATAAGGTTGGAATGAATTCGGAATCATCAATCTTGATGTCTTGGTTTTGGTGATGGGGGTTAGATTAGGTTTTGACCAACTTGAGTCCCTTTTGATGAGGGTTAGGCTCGAGCTTTTCTCTAAATGTTTGGATGTTGAACAAGGCCACAAACCTTGGATTGTGGACCAACGTAGGTTGGGGGATTTTGGTTAGAAAACATTTATTACTTCAAGTGACTCCAAGATTGTGTCTCTATTGTAACTTTGAAAAGGAAGAGGGCTAAGATAGTGCTAGTTTAATTGGTCCATGCATTGTGGACGGTATTATTTCAATAGAGTGCTGATTGAATTTTCCATGTTAGGACCAAGCTGATGAAGAAGGTGTCTGTATTCAACTATTTTATTTTTTTGTCAAGGATGTTTAATAAGAAAGTAAAAATCCATTCAAATTTTATTTGGTTATATTCAAAAAGATCATTATATTAAAAATAATTAAAATCACAATGCGGGAAAAGGTTCATCGTATTTGGTGACATTAGCGGGAATACATGTATTATTCGATTCAAAATAAAACTATAATGAGAAGGTCAATATTATTGAGAAAGAATATTGCTGGAAGTAAATGGTCCTCGAATTCACTCAAAATATGGTATATAATATTTGATCACAATGGGATAATCAGAGTCTTCATAACTACGATAAAAAATGTCATTGTTCTTTGTTGATACTGTAGTTATAAAATATCATAATTTAGTGGTAAAAATTATGATGCAAGATTGATGAAAAAGGGAGGAGATGAATCCCTGATGATTGAGAATCTATTGGAAAGAAATCAAATTGATTATTCCAATCATATTCAGATTGGTCGGATCTGAATGGGAATGACAGAAGGAGCTAGATATCGTATACAGACGGATCACATTTAGGCTGGGTTGAAAAGATGGGTTTTTAAATAAAGACAATCACTTTAGCATCCAATCATCAATGTATTTTTAGGCATGATATTTAATGAAGAAATTTGGTTATGCCAACTTAATGGCCTAATTGTATTCACAAAGGAAGAGAATATTTGTGAAAAATGTTTTGTTTCATCAATTGGGTCAAGATACATCATAATCAGAGTGAGATTTGAATGATACTGATGAATAAAAAGAAATGAAAAGAAGATGATCAACAATGTAGTCACCCATTTTATTGTGGTTCATCACATTGTTTATTAATCAAGTGGATCAACAAAAGATAAGAAGAGAAAATATGGCTGTGTTTTTTAGGAAAGTTGAAATTCAATGTATGTATCTCTTCATTCAATACATGGAATCAGATTAATGAAATATGATTAGGAAAATATGATTGAGATATTAGATCATGAATATTTTTTGAAAAGAAAGACAGAGGAAGAGAAGAAGTTGATAAAATTATTGAGAAGGATTTATAATATTTGAGGAGAGTTCAAGATGAAAATATTCACCCTCAATTATAGTAAACATGGAAAATCAGGAAATTTTGTTGAGTTGAAATGTATTGTTGATTGGGTCACCTATAAAAGGTGAAAAGTACATTTCAATTTAGTGTGGACATATATAGAGGTACTATTAACTCAAAGAGATATAAGATCACACTCTTTAGGGAGAGAAATAATTTTTTTCCATATTGACGTTTGTTGTATTATTTTCAATGGATTGATGTGAATGTATAAGAGACAAGATCAGAATTTTGTATTCAGAAGATCATCATATTAAGTGATCATTGTATTCAACAGTCTATCAACATTTTCATATCATCCTATTTAGATGATCATTGTATCAGACTGGATAATCAGATCAAGATTTCTATATTGGGATTTATGGACTGAGGAAGAAATAATTATTAATTTTATCAATTATATTATCATAGAGTTACATATATTGTAATGGGAAATCATATTTGAAGATCATAGTGAGTAGATTAGATTGGATAATTGGATATAGAGATTCAGAGTGAGGAGATCAGACTAGAAAATTGGATTTAAATTCTTTATTAAAGTTCTTGTGGTTCTTATGAGATTATGGGTAACAAATTGTTGATTCTTTTTAAATAATACAGTTCTGTATGTTAAAAATAAACACAGGTAACATGATTTGTTACACAAACATTGTGTAACCCAATTTGTGCTAAACAATGCACACACACTTTTGGATTATATTTAAAGTTCTACATGAGTGAATGAGTATATCCTACTAATTATATTCCACCAAAATAATTGATTTCTTAAGGATTTTGAGGTATTGGAACATTTCCAACCCATACAAAATACGTAGAAATTCTTACTGAATAGTGAACCTTATAAATGCTTGTGTTCATATAGATGTGTATTTTAATTTTTTCAGTATGTATTGAAATATTTAATAGTAGGTTTAGGTTTCTTCCTTTACAAGGAAACATAAAAGAATTTTTTTTCACTTATTCACCCCTCCCCCTCTCATTGATACAATTATACTGACTAGGCACTTTAATCAGGTATCATAGGGTGGGTTTCCTTCACTTATTCATTGTTGATAGAGAAATGGAGTTGTGTGAATAGTAAAGGTATATTTGTTTTTTGGTTGAAATAATTTTCATATTTTGAAAGGTATAATTTTTTATTTTGTTAGGTCTATTGGATATGATTTTAATTAAGTTTCAATAGATGGGTTTCCTCCTTTGGATTATAAAAATCCTATGACATCTGTTGATAAGAAGAATATTTCGAATGATGGAAGGGACAAGAATTTTATATTATCATCACTTACTAAATTTGAATTCCAAAGGGTGAAAGATGTTTCCATTCCCAAATGTATATGGGATAACGTTAAAAATATAAATGAAAGAAATACAAAATTTATGTAGGAAATGTTACAATTGTGCTTGTTAAAGTGTGAACATTAGAATATGGATGAGTATGAATCTATTGGGGAATTCTTTTCAAAGTTGAATGAAAATGTTAGCACTCTCAGATGTCTTCTTGAAATGTTTGATGATTCTACAGTATTTGAAAAGTTTTTGAGTATCATTGTGGATACATTTCATGAAAAAGTTTCTTCACTGGAAGATAGATATCTTGAAATTTTATCTCCAAATGATTTGTATAGAACTTTTATTACTTATTAAATGAGAGGGAATAAATTTATGAGAAGAAACAAAAGTTGATAATGATGTTCCTTTCAAGGATACAATGAATAAAAAGTCATAGATGATTTTTACGAATGATGAAGTTCAAGAATCTAATTCTGAAAATGTGGTATATAATAACATTGAAGAAATTTTATCCCTGATTTCTAAAAATGTCAAAATTTGACATGGAAATACCAAGGGAAACTTTCCTTAGAATACATTAAATGTAGAGTCGTTGGAAATTCTGAGGCTAATTATACTAAAGGGATGAAAGAATAGGATAAATATGAAGAATAAAGAAATCTAAGAAGATCATGGAAGAAATAGGGAGATAAAATAAAATTTTATTCTATAGGGACATATAAGAAAATTTTCAAATCCAAAATAAGATGACTCTTATATAAAGATGAAGAAGAAGAAGGAAGTGATGCGAAATTCAAAAAAATCAATTGAGTATGGTATTGAGAATACTGGAATTGTAACATTAAATTATGAAGAATTCAGAATCAGTTATTCTAAATAAGAATAAACTCAACTTGATTTTCATTTGAAAGAAGAGTTGAAAGAGTGTTTGAGAGAGATTATAATACATGAAAAGTGAAATAAAAACTAAGAAGAAGAATGTTCCTCAACAAAAAATCAATAATATTTTCCATATGAGAGGATGAAGATGGTAAAAGACAATAATGATTTGAAGAAATCTACCATGGAAGAAAATAATGAAAACGATTATCTAAAAGTAAAGTTGAATTAAAAAGAAGAAGATGTGGAAATTGTCCAATAATAACATTCTAATTCGGAAAATAAATGTAAATGTTTCAAAAACACTATTACTATATTTGGTGAACATTATTGTATTGAAAATCCTAAGAAGGATAAAAAATATTTACCTTAGAAGGTTGAGAAGATATATTGAATTGTTTATGAGAATATGAAAGCTAGTAATGTTATGTATTGTTCCAAAAACAACAATATAGGGAATTTAGAAGTCTCTAAAAATCCTAAATATAAAAATTATGAACCTATAAAAGGTTTCAACACTTTTATTTCTTATAAATATGAAAATAAATGGAACATTCTTATTGAAAACAAAAATGATGGTGGGTTAGAAACGAAATCCAAGAAGGTTTCTAAGAAACATATTTACAATTTAGGTCTATATGGGAGTTTCAAAGGAAAATACTATTTCTATGGCTACTGATGGTATTGTCGTGGATGACGACATAAGGATAATATGTTTTGGTTCAACCAACATTATTATTATTTTTTCATAGGATATGAATATAAAGGTTTTAGGGGGATTCAGTTCCATAAAAAGATAAACTCTAAGAATATTTTTGAAATGGAAGCTGAGATTGTTAATGTAAGAATTGAAAATAGGTTCTAAAATTATATAACTATTTTTAAAATATTGGAACAACCTAGAAACCTTGAAAAAGGATGTATTCTTTTGTTATTGGAAAAAGAAAATATTCTTAACAGTTCTAAAAATCTGATGGTGATGAAAGGAAATAAAGAAGAAAAAACTCTTATCATTGAAGACACTCTAAAAGCTAAAAAAGGAGAACGAACATGGATTCTTGATAGTTTGTGTTCTTCTCACATGATAAGATATTTCAAATATTTGAAGAATGTAAAATATTTTAATGAACAATTGGACATATTTATTAGTGATTAATCCTTAAAAATAAAATCTATTGTATCAACTATCAATGTGAAAGAAAAGTTGAAATCCATGAAAACTATGTTTTTTGTTTGGGTGAAAAAAAAATTTCTAAGTGTTTAATAATTTTTTGATGAGGGTAACAATGTTATTTTCATGAAAAATGGGTTTTTTGTGAAAATTAAATTATATGTAAATATTGATACATGATTTCAATGTAAAAAAAAGGAAATTTGATATAGGTTGGTGAAATAAAAAACAAAGGTTACATGAGAATAGTTGAAGAGAATTAATTGTTTAATAATAGGCTAGTAAAAAAGATTCAAAGAAAAAAGAGAAAAATATCAAATTGAGATAGTGTCGAATTCATTCTTGATTGACAAGAATAATAGATTGGTGTTGCACTATTTGTAAAAAAATGAATGACTATAAATTCAGTGCATAAGAAAGTTGATATTTGTTCTAAACAACCCTTAAAGATGAATCATTTTTATATTTTTGGGCTAATGTGAAAACAATAAAAAATGTAAATAAGAAATTAATTACTTAAATTGATTATTTTACTCACATTACATGAGTTATGTGTATCAAACAAAATTTATATTCTTTGAAAATGTTTAAAATATTCAGAAGGTGTGTTGATAAAGAATGTCAGTATTCTATAAATAACTTATGAACTGATAATGGTTGTTAATAAAGAAGTGAATAACATAAACATTATTTTGAGAAGAATGTAATTTTGTTTGAGAATATTTCCCCATACACTCCTAAAAAATGGATTTACCGAATTAACAAAAAGAAGTTTGGTGGATATGGGAAGAACCATGTTACTTAAACACAACCTTTCTCACTACTGTGGGACTAAATAAATGTATACTACTTTGTACATGAAAATTCGTTTTTTATATAGGCCATGATTTGTAATGTATCCATATAAATATTTTAATCAAAGATATCCATGTTTGAAACACTTATGAGTCTTTAAGAGTCCATGTATTATAAAATAAATGGTTGAAACTATGGAATGTTTGAGTAGAAATGTGAATATGGGATATTTCTTTCCTATTCTCTAAAAGGAAGAGGATACTGATTTTTCAACAAAGAAACATTAATATTTTTTAATTCAGTTGGGATTTATGTAATTAAATGATCCATGGAAGACAATGGTATTTGGGTTGAAAATGAATTTGAGCAGGATAAAGAACATTTTGAAAACAATTTTGATAAGGATATATATAATTTTAATCCTCCTCAACAAAAATAATTAGACTCAACTATTTATAGTGTTGAGGAAGATAATCGAAAATCTTATCCTAAGCTGTGGAAACAAGTGGCAACTCAGAATATTATTGGTGATCAACATCAAAATGTTCAAATAATAAGAACAAAAAATATCATTACACATACTTCTTTATATTCAAAAAATATATTCAAATTATTTGAATGAGACTTTTGAGTTTCTAAAATGGGTTCTAGACATGAATGAATAGTTGGATCTGATAAAAACCCGTGATATATGGGACCTCATACCCAATATAGATAATAAATTCATTATTGTTACAAAGTGGGGTTTTCGGAATAAGCATAATGAAGAAGGTGAAGTGATAATAAAGAAAGCATTATTCTTATAAAAATTGTATTCACAAGTTCAAGGTATTGATTTCAATTAATCCTTTTCCCCAGTGTTATGATTATAATCAATCAAAAAAATTCTTTTTATTTCTACACAACACAGTTACAATATCGTTCAAATGGATGTTAGATCAATGTTCATGAATGCTGATATTGATAAGTAATTTTACATTGAAAAATCATAGGGATTTGTTGTTGGGAAATATGAATGTTATAATTTTATATTGAAGAATGTTTTTAAGGGATAAAACAAGCTTTGAAGGAATGTTATTCAAAATTGTATAAATTCATAAGAAATATGAGTTTAAAGAAAGAATGATTTGATAGAAGTAATTAAGTTAGTGAAGGTCAAGAGTATTCCCTCATCCTAATTGTATATGTTGATGAAATTATCTTTTTTAGGAATAATGAATGAATTTGTGAAGGATTTTAAGAAGATATGAAAAACGTTTTTGAAATGACTATGCTGGGGAAAATGAAATACTTTCTTGGGATTAAAATTTTGTAGAGGGAGAAATATGTTTTTCATTATCATGAAAAGTATTATATGGAACATCTTAAGAGGTTCAATATGGAAAACTAAAAACATGTTGCCACACTAATCTCAGTATGAACAAAGTTTAAAAAATGTGAGAAAGAGAATAATTTGATCAGAATGATTTCTAAAATATAAGAATTATTTTTTTAGTTGACTTCCTCAAGACCTAATATTGTTTATGATATTACCTTATGTGTAGTTTTTCAGAGTGCTCCATAAGAATCACATTTACATGCGGGAAAAATAATTCTCAGATGAATCAACGGAACAATAGGGTTTAGTATGATGTATTATAGCTCAAAAAGTATTAATTTGTTTGGGTACTCAGATGATGATTTGGTAGGAAATTTGGATGATAGCATATCCACATATGGTGTAATATTCTTGTTGAGATTGAATTGTGCAAGTTGGAATTCAATGATACAAATTTAAGTAACTCTCAGTATGGCTAATTCTGAGTATGTTGATGCCACTCAAACCCCTACACAACTTATGATGATGAAAGCTCAATTAGGATACTCACTTGTTGAAGTGATGTTACCCTCTCTCTTGGGTTTTGACACTCAAAAATACATTCAATTTTACCAGGAATCCAATTAAACATCCAATTAAATATCCAGATCAAAATATATTAATATCAAATACTATTTTATCAAAGATCATGCAGTGAAAAATGAATTACGATTGGAGTATGTTCCAACATCGGAACAAGTTCCTGCAATTTTCAAAAAACCATTACCAACAGAATCTTTTTCCAAATTGAGGTAGATCAAGAGTGTCCGTCCTATTTATCTTCAAGGATGAGGTATGCGTTTCTATCCCCTATCTTAACTTACCATTGGATAGTGTTGTTAATGGGGGATAATTGTATTATTTCATAAATTATACTTTTTTATACATTTAAAAAGGGAGAGTTATGGGTAAGCTGTGAGTTTAGCATTGTATGTGTGTGTGAACTATATTAACTATTTCCTGGATTGGATTTAGGATGAAAGTTGATTTTTATTTTTTAAATTTAAAGAGCCGAGGAAGAATTTTTATGAGGAGGTATCGTGATCACTACTTCTAGACAACATGGTTTCCCTATCAATAATTCATTTTTTCTATAATGATTTATCTCATATAGTCTTATAAATGTTTATACGTAATATATTATTTGAGGATACAATGTTTAGTGATTTATTAAACATAGTTGATAAAAAATTAAATGGGGGATTTATTTAGAATAAGATGACGAGGAAGGTGTTTGTATTTATTTTTTTTTCCTTTTTCTATCAAGGAATATTAAGAAGAAATAAAAAATAACCTCACTATGTATTTGTTGATATTAGGTCTAACCAATGCATTCAAAATAATTTTACTCATGGTTCTTGAAAAGTTCCATTGTATTTGATGAAATTTCATGGAATAAAAGTCTCATTAGATTCACACAAAATACAGAATGACAAGGTCCATCATTATGAAGAAGAATCCTTCTCGAGGTAAGTTTTTATAAAACTCACTTTGAATCTAGTAGAGAATATTTTATCGTAATGGGTGAATCAGATTCTACATGACTATAGTAAAATTAATGTGATATTTAAAGAAGAAAAAGATGCTCAATAACATTATATTGTCAACATATTCAGAGGAATGATATTTATAGAAGAATGTTATTTAACCCATTGTAATGGGCTCATCAGATTCATAAAGCCCAATAATGATTGTAACATATGTGTTGTTTCTTCAATTGGGTCAAGATACATCATAATTAGAGAATTTTTTTCATGATTATGATGAATGTGAAGATACGAAAATAAGATGATCAATATTGTACTCAACCATTTAAAAGTGGTTGAATTAATTTTTTTATCGATCAAGTGGATCATGATAAGTGATATGAAAAATGATGGTTGTGTTATTTAGGAGAATCTTGAAATTCAAAGAATTTTTTTTCCAATTGTTATAGATCATCAGATTGATGAAATCATATAAATAAAATCAGATTGAGAATTTGGATCCGAACTATTGTTTGAAACAAAGTTGAAGGAAGATATGTAATTGATATAAGGTTCGAGAAGGATGGTGATGATTTGAGAAGAGTTGATGAGGTGAATATTCACACGAAATTCCTTGAAACATGAAAAAGTAGGGACATTTGTGTGAGTAGGAATGTTTTGGGAATTTCCTCCAAACAAATCTCATGGGTCACATATAAAAGGTGAAATGTATATTGTACTTTCATGTGGTCTAACATGGAGGAACTATTCATTGGAGGAATGAGAAGCTCTAAATTTATAGGGAAATAATGATGTTTCATATATTGATATATGTTATAGAAGTATCAAGGTATTGAAGTGAATGGAGAATATACAAGATCACAATGTTGTATTCAAATGATCATTGTATTTATTGATCATCATATTAAGTTGTTTATCAAAATATTCTTTTCAATGTATTCATATGGTAGTTGCGTCAGGCTGGATAATCGGACCGGTATTTTCGTATTCGGATTTTAGGATTCTGAAAGAAGGAATTTCTAATTGTGTCAATTCTATTCTAGAATATCCATGTCTATTGTATTGGGTAATCATATTTTATGATCATAGTATGAAGATTAGATTGGGTAATCTGATCTGGAGAAATAGAGTGACAGTATTTGAAAGGAAAAAAAAATTATTTTGATATTAAAGCCTTTTTGGTTCTTGCAATCTTCTCGGTAATAAATTTCATATTTTTTTTCAAATAATAAATTAGTGGAGGATTAAAAGAATCACATGTAACACTAGTTGTTAAAAAATCATTTTTACCAATCTATGCTAAGAGGTAGCACACAAAATTTTATATTGTTTTCAAAGTGCTACATAAGTGAAAGGGTATACCCTACTAATTGTATTCCACTAAAAGGATTGATTTATAGTGTATTGTGTGGTATTGGATCATTCCCATATAATACCATGGATGTAGCTATTCTTATTAAATAGTGAACCTTATAAATTCATGTGTAACTTTGGATGTGTGTATTAATTGTTTTCTACATGGTATGAAATATTTTATAGGATGTGAAGGTAATTTCATTTTCAATTTAACATAAAAGAAAATTTATCAATAATTCACCCTCTCCCCCTCTTAGTGATATAATTATTTTGACTAGGGACTTTCACTCTATAGTGATATTATGCTATGTATGAAGTTTTCTTATATCGTGATGTAGGATATGTTTCTTTCGATTCTCTATGTGGTTCTTGGGGTTGATGTTGGGTTTGAAATCAATACATATTTTAAAGAGAATTAGGATTTTCATTAGAGATCATGGTGAAAAATTACTTTGGTAGGATTATATCTTTGGTTAAAGGTTGATGATGGCATGGAAATTTTTGAGAAGAATCTTGGAAACTAAACGTTAATAGGTGGGACCTACAGATAAAGTAAATTTTTTTCATAAAGACGTGGTGATGTTTGGTAATGAAGCTTAAGGATGAACCATTATAAGGTGGGTGTTTTTAAGATAACAACTATGGCATAAGGTGCGTCCGAAATTGAATTTTTGGTTTATGAAATGTATCTAGTGAGTTGGATAGGTCTTAGGAGTTTTTGGGGGGGTTGGGGGCATGGAATGGGGGAAAGTGGGACAATATTTGCTGTGATCATGGTTTCAACATGGTTAGTAAAAGTTGTGAACCATAATAATGCGGCCTATAGAATGGGATTCATGGTTAGGAGAACTGTAAAAGGTTGTCCAAGAATCCATGTGGCCAACAATTCTCTCAAACAGAGGTTGGTTCATTGTTTTGTACATTTATTAAAACTGTGAAAGTGGATTGTTAGACAAAGCTGTCTGGTCCCCTCCTTGACAGAGGGAGATGCATGGTTGGAACATGGTTTGGTAAACTGTTCAGCCAAACTATGTACCACATAAAAAATGTAGTTTTACAATTCCCCCTTCTAACATTAAGGGTTATAACCCAAATTTATCCACTATTTATCCTGAAATTTTTTGGCTGATGAACCAAACCCTCGTAGGTTTTGAGCATAAGAATCTACTTTAATAATTAGGCATTTGGAATTACATTTAGTGTGATTCTATGCTCTGGGTATGTCTTCAAATCTATTTCCATCCATTTATTGAAGAGGAATTATGGGTGTTTTCCTATCCTTATGAAGATCTAAACACTAGTTTTACTACTATGTTCTTCATCTTGGTAGTTGAGGATGATTTTGATTGAATCATGGTATTCTATTAGATGACTGGTTGTCTTTGTGATTGAGGTAGGTGGTCTTAAATATTTTTTTTATAGTGTTCATGTGTATGTAGTTATTCCAATGTACTAATTTTATATGTTTCTATGTCTTTGACAAAGGAATGTAATTTGGGGCCTTAGTGTAAGGTGAAATACCATTCATATACCCCATTGGATCCATTGATGATTTGATATGGGACATAAGGATACCAATGGCCTATTCCAAACCATTCTAAATGGTGTGTTTAATGAGTAATCATTTAGATAGATAAATTATGAAAATAAATAAGTTATAAATGATAAATTAGCATATGTGGGTGGTAAAAATGGGGAATTGAAATTCCTTTATTATATTTTTGTGAAATTCTAAAGAGGATTTAATTTGTTTTGAATGATTTTTTTTAGATTTTGATCAAGTTATTGTTTCAAATGAAGAATACGTTTTTTTAATTTGGGGACGTTTTTTAAAAGAGTTGTTGGATTCAGAATTATTTAAGAAGTGTATTTATTTATATATATTTCAACTGATGATTATAAGTGAGGGAATTTTAACATATTTTGTAAATACCTTAATGCTTATTTTAAATGTTTGGCAATTGAAATGAGGGCCTTGGGTATTCAATTAGTTTTTTAAAGAGGAAGAACTGTGTTTTAAAGGGTGGATTAAAGATGATTCTAAATGAGAATTTGGACATGTGTGTTACCATGTATTTTGAAGTGAATTTGATTTTAATTAATTTTTTATGTTTCTAATAAGGAATAAGTGGGTGTTTGGTATTTGTAATAATGGGTTACGGAGCAAAAAGGGTCTATGTGTTTGGTCTGTTATTGTTTTTAATTGGTATATGTGTTCATATGGGTTAAGGAATTTTAATATTAAATATGGTAAGTGATTAAAGAAGAATGTGAACAAGGATTTGTGGTATGTAGTATTAGTGGTGTACTGGACTGAGACTCTACACCCATGGGTCAGGGTTGACTTATGAACTTATCCCCAACTATGTATTTTATGATTTAGGGTATTGAGCTACAGCTTTATGCTCCTAAATTTTGGACTAAGGCTCCCAGTTCTGGTTTGGTTATATTGATTCTCTAATCCCATCGATTTTTTACATGGTTTGGGTTTTCAGACAATGGCTTTTTTCTCCCAAACATAAGGATATTTCTTGATTACTAGAATGAAAATTTAGATTATGGGATAAATTTTTTGGCCAGTGAACCCCACTTTAGGATTAAAAATTTATGCTTTAAAAACTTTTGTTATGATCTAGGATCTTGGTGTAATCAAAACTATTTTGGTTGGTTGATTGGCCCTGGGGAACTTAAAGAAAAATGGTGAATTAATAAATTCTTCAAATGTTAAACATGCCTCCGATCTTTTTTGTTTATTTATTTCACATGATTACAAGCATAAACTATTTTATAGAATGTTAATTTCATTATTCACCATTTTTGGTGGACTACTATGTTGCACTAACACCTTTATTGGGTAACCATGGCACTTGGATACCTGAGAAGATGCTACTTATTTTCGGGCACAAGTTCAAAGAGGGGATTTGGTGGTTTGTTTTTTTCAATTGCTATGGGGTTAGAGAATGTGAAGTTAGGATCAGGTTGGGGCTCATGTCCACATTTGGGATCTTTTGGTAGTTTTGGTTTGGGGATTTCTTTGTATGACTATATGACATGTAGAGTATTCATCATATTTTTATTGCATGTGACACTTCATTACTTATTGGATTTTTCCACTTTTTGTCAATTTATCGTTCAAATTATTTCTTTTATTTGTTGATGTCATTTTAATTGTGGTATTACTTTTACTAGAGGTTATAGTCTCCCCAATATACCTTTATATAAACACACAACTACTCGGTAGCCTCTGGAATATGGGGAGGTGCACATGAGTTCATGTGACATCCCAAATTATGGCATCAAATATAGTATCTACCAATCTGGATATGTTGAATGAATATAAGATTTCATTTTTTGGATATTTCACTACTTGTAGAAGAATTTTTTTATGAAATTTTAATTTTAATTTGTATTCATATTCATTATTATTTTATTAAAAATTTTAAATCTATGTTTGTTTATATAGATTATTTATCCAAAAAATTATGTGTCTTGTACTCTAAGAAGTTTATTATATGTACCATATGATGCCATATTTTTAGTAAAAAATTTTATATTATTAATATTAAATTGTACCCTATGAAACTATATTTTTAGTAAAGGGTTGAACCTCATTAATTCTTACCCAACACCATTAGAACTTCATAATTTGGATAAAGTATTTTACCTTTCAAACATTCAACCATGCGAAGGATGTAACCTATGAAGAATAGACTCGATAATGAAAATGAACCCAACAAAGGATATACCCTATGAAGATTTATCCTTATAATAAAAATGAACCCTAGAAAGTATAAATACTATAAATTTTTACCTTGCGATTGACATGAACCCTATGAATAAATTAAAACGATCGAGGGGCAAGATTATGTGGATAAAGACTGAACCTCATGAGGAAAAATGTCATGAGAATTTGGAATCCTTATGAAATTTCTATATTATTTATTTTAAAATATATTTTTTGATACTTGTGATAGATTATTGGAATATATGTTATAATTTGAATTTGGTAGAATGTTTATTGTTGATTAATTGGTCATTGTTTATGGGAAACATCGATGTAATAAATGGAGCATTTAGTCAAGTAATTAATTATTTATTAATTTATTATTCTTGTGACACATTTTATAAGTTTTAGTTTATTTTATAGAATAATAAAGAGAATTAAGGCAGTCTCCCAGTGAATATTTAACGTTGGAATTTCTGAAAATTAATCATGGACTTCAAATTGTTAAAAATAAAAATTGAATATTTTATTATTTAAAGGCCAAACCAAAGGCGTGTAATGTACGGAGGTGACTATGACATGACTTATTTTAACATTTAATTGTTTTATAACGTAATTAAGATTAATTGAGATCCAATCTTTGAATATATCATAATGTATAGTTGGATCACCAAAACATCATCATTATGTTTCCTATAAGGGTTGAGAAGAAAATTCCTATTATGTAAGACATGTTTGCAACATACAATGTTTTATTAGTTTTATTTTTGTATCCAAACTATTTTACAATAAATTGTAAAAATTTACGGGTTTTACCTCCGTTAACTACTATTGACAAGTTTTGACCACCTAAAAAATAGTAATGACACCGGTTATGATTGTTCCTATTAAAAACTCTAGGTTGAGGTAGATCCTTATACTATTTTATTTGCACCTAAAAAATGATTTGTTTCATTTTGAGTTACTCCTTTAGTGAAAGCCTTTGGTTAGCTCTGATCCCATTTTAAATGTATACGTTTTTTTGAACCTATAAATGGATTTTTCTTATTGTGGATGTATATACTATTAGGTTGGAGTGTGAAGAGTAAAATTAGGAACATATGGATCCAAAATGTGGTAAAATTATTTTTTTAATCATAATTATTTTTATTCGTACACTATTCATACATATATTAATTTTATTAATAAAAAGGATTAATTGTTCAATATCATAATCCACCAAATTAAATATTTTACTTTAATTAACTCTAAATTTTATGTTTGAAAATACACCCCCACCTATCATCCTTTCATGTCATTGGGTGGGACTTAATAAACTAACCCATAGATATTGGATCTCAAACCCTAGTAAATAAGGGGAATTCGAACCCAACGTATAGGATGAGATAGAGGACCTTTCACCAAAGTATATGAGGGGATATCTGGACCTATCTTTAAACTATCCCAAATATAGTGTATATCATTCACCAGTATATAGAGAGATAACAGAACCTACCTTCGGGATGAGATCAATGATCCCATTCATAGGTATATGGGGGTATACACAACCCTATATATAAATCAACCCATAGACAGAAGATCTCACAACCCAATAAAATGGGGGATACCTGAACCTATTTGTAAACCAACACATTGATAGTGGGTCTTATTACCCCATAAAATGAGGAGATAGGGGATACATAAACATATCTATAAACAAACCAAAAAATTGAGGATCTCATGTCTTTGTATAATATGGGATACCTTACCCAAAATTTAGGGTGATAACGTTCTGATTATCATATTTGACCCTCATCGATGGTGCTGTGTTTCAAAATCATAATCTTTTCTATCTCACTTTGAGAAAAGTCTTGGATTTATGAATGGATTACAGAATAGTGATCTATGAGGAAGAATACTCAATATGGACTATGCACTCATAAAAAACATTCAAAATATTAAAAGCATACATTTCATCATGTCAATCATGTGAAAGATTACATGAAATAACACATGGTTCATGAAAAAAGTTGGATTTAGGTGTCAAATATTTTTCATGAAATGTTCATCAAAATTTTTAGTTTGTGATGTCAATGATGGGCCACTAATATGATATCTAAAAAAAAATTTACAACTGAATTGAATTTAATAATAATTATAACAACATTGTTGTTGTTGTTAACCTAAAACTCGTATATATGGTAAAGGGGAGTTTGTACGTTATGAACCATTACTCTATAATTAGTTAGATTCATCTTTCCACACATCCCTCGTCTATATTTTGTTTAATGTTATTATAATTATTGATATAATTTTTTTAAAATATATTGTTTAATTATTGAAGGGAAAACTCTTTTATTTAGAAGGATACACAAGATACCCCCACGACACACCATTCAATAATGCTTCCCCTCACTCATTCTATATATTTTTTCTCTTCATTATCCATATATAACAACCCTTGAGCTAGTTTATGAACATATCCCTATAGACATTAACCACCATAGGCAACCAGTCTCATCCCATTACATGGAAACTACTGCTTTTGACAGAAATTGTTGTTCCCCCTAGATACGACCCATACTATGTCATTCATAGTTCTCTATCATGAAAATATGACCATGTATCACAATACTAATTTTTGGGGACACTCCCAATTTTTGGAATCGTATATTGGTAAAGAGAATATATCTCTTTTGATGGCAAGTCAATTTGGTGGAAGCAACTAGTGGTGAGGAGGAAATATTAAGGGTAGATGATATACCCAAATAACTACTGAAAAAGCAGTATTTCCTTCCACCATAAAAGAGGTTCTAATCATAATAATTCATAATGAAAAAATACACTACAAATCTATGTCCAAAAATGATTTATCGAAAGAGAAATAGAATACTCGGGCCTCTTCTCTATTAGATGAAAACATATTTTTCTTCTTCTATTTTTTTTATTTTTCATCACCACGAACCTCCACTATCTGAACAAAGTGGTATTATATCCATTGAGGTTGGAACAAAGGTGGTGCAGAAGTGTTTTACATTGACCAGAAAATTAAAGGTGGTCAGAAAAACTCTTTAAGGTAAGATTCATGATGAGATCAGGGGAATGATTCCAATGATGTAAGCAGTATAAAAATTGATCTGAAATGATATTATGATATGTGTTAAATGATTGGGTGAAATGTCGAGTACTACAATACACTCTTTTCAGAGAAGATAAAACTATTCATATCAACAAAAACATTCCATCAGGTTTTTGGTAATCTATATTGGTGAGCTACATCATCATCACCTCACCAGTCGATCTAGATAATTAAAACTGTTTTGGTAATATCTTTGCTAACTAGAGTCCATTTTTAGTAATTAGGGATTCATTTAAATCTATATTGACCATTATGAATGCATTCATACAGTTAGATTTTAAAAGACATCAATGAATAAATGGATGAAAATAAAATTAACATGATTAAGATTACAACTTTTAATTATTCCATATGAAAACCCAAAATGGAGAACTATTATATATTAAAAATATATGGAAACCAATAATGGAGATTTATAAACATGTTTTAGTGTAAGAGGTTGAATCGTCAAAAACAAGAAAATATGATGAGAAGACATCATCCAGTACCCTACGAGTGGATGTGGAGAGGGCCATGATCAATAGGAAATATTCATTAAAAACCATAATAATTGGTTAATATTATTATGTTCAAAAAAAATTCCCACAAACATTATGATTCAGTTCATTGAAAATTTTGGAATAGATGTATTCCAGGACAACTGAAAAGAAGAAATAAACATGATATGTCGTATTTTCAACTAAAATTATAATGTGGAGAACCACATAACAGAGAACATTTCTAAGTTCCAAGGTAATTTTGATTAGTGGAAATATATGAAAATTATTAAGGATGACGAGTTATAGGAACTGTGGATGTTTAGTTCATTACTAATGATGTGTGACCCACTTCTAATGTCTATATGAAATTAAAATTCATATGGAACTGTCGTTGTTGAAATGGTGAAATATAAAATTCTAAATTAAGAGTCTCGAATAAAGGATAACAGATATACACCCAAATAATAGGATCTTTTCAGTGAATGTCAATGGAAAAAAAATAGAAGGGAAGAAGCAGAGGAAGAGAACATCATGACCAATGTCTCCAATGGAAGAAGCAATAAAACTTTTTGATCACAATATGACATGAAGTTACACAAATGGGGAATGAAAGGAAAATTCATCAATGAATTTAGAAGGATGAAGGAAGAGTAAATGAATTTAGATGGAATAGCCCAAAATAATGTAGGTGGAGTTGTTAATATAGAAATTTTTATTGTTCAAGAAGATGATTAGGCCAGTATTAAAGGTCAAGACTCGATATTGGTGATCGATTGTGGTTCCTCCTTCCATGTTACTAATAGAAGTGATTTTTTCTCATCTTACACTCAAGAGAGATTCTAACATGTGATTATGGGAAATAATGGTGCATCGAAAATTTATAGTATTGGTAATATTTTTTTCAGAAAAATATTGGATGCATGTTATTATTGAAGGATGCAGGGAATGTTCTTGATATTTTCCTCAATTTGATATCCACTATAATTAATTAAGATGATATAAATAGTAGTTCCTTTGGTTATGTGAAATGGAAGCTTTAAAAAAGTAACTTGGATATTGATAAAGGAAGGAAGTACACTTATCTTAATCTCATAGATTCCAGACTTTGTAGATGATAAGTCAATTCCCGAGAAAAATTTATCTTATTGATGATTTGAATATGATAAATGGCCACATGAGTTAGATTGGAATAAAAATTCTCTTTAGGAAGGATCTATTTCCCAAAATAAAAGGTACATATTTGGATACCCGTGTTGATTGAATCATGGGAAAACAACATGGAGTATCATTTTTTTTATTATTTATAATCTATAAATGAAAATGATTTAGATTTTATTCAGACTTATGTATTCATGATGATCACTATATAAATTTGAGGATCTATTAATTTTTTTACTTTCATATATGATCATTATTGAAAAGGTTTTGGCCTTTGATTTAAGTGGAATGTGGAATAGGGAGACGGTTAAAGTGTGTACGAGGAGGAAATGGAGGAGAGTATCATGGTCCATTTGAGTGCACTATAGGAGTATCTATATTTGGATGAAAAAATTTGTACCAATGAATCATCAACACGATAGTACTACTGAGAGGATTAAAAAACAAATTTTCGAGAGATTTAGGTGTATGCACTCAAATAAAAAGCTACCAAACAACATTTTGGGGAGGAAATGAGGTTCCTGATTGATCTTATCAACCTTTATCCATCATTTACACTAAATTGAGACATTCCATAAACATTCTAGGTAGGTATTAAAATTTCATAAAAGCACATGAGAGTATTTGGCTATATGGAATTTATTAACATTTCAAATTATGAGTGTGTGAAGCTGGATAAGAAATGAACGTAGTGTATCTCTTTGAGACACACTCATGAAGAGTTTGGATATAGAATTTGGTATCCTATTACCAGAAGGATCATTAGATTTAGATATGTGTTATTTCTAGAGGATCTTATTATAGCTGATTTTAAGAAGCCAAAAAATGAAGAGAAGTTTCAGTTTGAGGAAATTCCAATCAATTTGTAACTTGTCACACCACCATCAGTTCGAGATAGTGTGACAGATATATGTGACACTGATGATACATCACTAATAAGTAATATGTCTTCATCTACTGATATTTATCCATTTTATGATATCATTGAATAGATTCACCCAAATGTATAGTTGAGATACAGACCAAAGAATGACAACTATGTCATAGATACTCACCGCATAAGTATGTGATGCTCACTGATGAGATAGAGATTGATAGTTATGATGATGTGATCAAGAGTTAGTAGAAGTTAGAATGGAATTAAGACATGAAAGAGGAGATGAGATCCTTGTAAAAGATCTACACGTTTGATTTATTGGAGTTACTACATGTAAAGAGGACACTCATTATCAAGTGGGTGTACAGAATCTAAGGAGAATATAATATCCCACAACATCCCCAAAGATCTAGAATGGTTGTGATGTGATTAGGTCTGAATAAGGGTTTTGAATTTGATGAATGTTTTTCTCCAATGATTAAAATTTATTATATCATAGGTTTTCTTGGATTAGAGGCTAGTCTGAACCTAGAGGAACAACGAATTAGATTTAAATAAAACAGTTTTACATTGTGATCATGATGAGAAAATATACATGGGGAAATGAGAGGTATTTTAGGTGAAATGTAAAGAAAAAATGGTATGCAAACTTAATAAAAGTTAATTTGGTTTGAAACGAGAACCCCGAAAACGATACAAAAAATTCAACTCATTTATCAAAAAAATGAGTATTGGAGGAATAATATTGATCACTTCATTTTCATCAAAAAAATTCATATGTTGATTTTATTTTCTAATTGAATTATATTGATGATATGATGATTATTGGTTGATATTTCATGAAGATTGAAATGATGAAGATGGATTTTAACATGTCATTTTGAAATTAAGGACCGGTGAGATGCTACCCAAATTCTTGGTATGATGATTACTTGGGACAAGAGGAATTACCTGATTTGGCTATCACAGGAGTGGTACAATGAAGAGTTTATTTAAAAATAAAAAAGATAATGGTGAAACTAGTTATCACACCACCTGCAAGTCATTTTAGGCTCATGATATGTCATAGTCCTTCGACTAAAGAGATGAAAGAGGATATCGAAAAAGTTCTTTATTAGTTAGCAGTGGGCAGTCTTATGTATACCATGGTGTGTACCTGTCTGGATATTACACATATTGTTGCCATTATGAGAATATTATAATCAAATCAATGAAAGGATCAATATAAAATGGTAAAATAGATATTGAGGTATCTCTATGGTATTCCCGTCATTGAATATTTCTTTGAAGTGATAATGATTTTTAAAAGGATAAGAATATGCATATATGAATGAATAAATATAAATGTGGAAATCCATATTCGGGTACCTGATATCATTTATAGGGGTAGTCTCGTGGAAATAGAAACTCTAAAATTGTTGTTTCTTTTCTATGATAGAAATATAGTATATTGCGATCATAGAAGTCTATAAGGAGATTCTATGGATGAAGAAGGTATTACAAGATCTAGGACATGGTTAGGAGAATTATATTCATCATTTTGAAAGTCAAAGTGTTATTCATCTCAAAAAGAAATAAAAATTTCATTATATATCCAAACACATTAATTTAAAATATCACTAGATCTGTAATGTTTTGGGAGAATTATTTTTGAACGTTGGGAAAATCTGCAACAATGATAATGAGGTAGACATGATAAAAAGAGTTCTACCAAAAGGGAAGGTGGATACTTTTAATGATACAAGAGGTCCAACTTCTACCCCAAATTAGTCATGAGTGGGATATTTTTAAGTGACAATCCCAATTTTGGGATTCTTCATTCAGTATAGAGAATCAGACTCCTTTGGTGGGTAGTTAAAGTGGTGGTAGAAGCCAGTGGCGTGGAGTAAATTTCAAGTGAAAATGATCTACCTGGACAACCGTTGACGAAGAAATATTTCCTTCATAGATAAAATGTATTATAATCCCATGATTTTTTCATTTAAATATCCACGCTAACTATGTGTCCTATGATAATTTATCAAGGGAGAAATAAAATATTTGGCCCCCCATCTACCATGGACATGGTCATACTGCTGAACCAAGTTAAATCTTCTATGTTATTTATTTTCATTCTTATTTTTGGGTTTGTTTTCATAATCACCAACCTATGCTATATCAACACTACAGGAACACGACCTTCCATTTACCCTCTTTTTTCCAACTACCTCAAACCCTCTTCCAATTCCTCAATAATCTTTGGGTGACCTTCCTTTCAATGTCGCCACTACCCATCACCACATAATTATCGACCTCGCGATGCCCTGTAATATCCTTGGCAGACTAACCCTAAAACCACCCAACGGTTGACTGAGTAACCAAGATGGATTTCATTCATGAATATATGAAGCAATAGAGAAAAGTAAATGGGAAAACGAAATTAGGTGATTGTTCGCATTTTTCGGTTGAGGGTTCTCCAATGATGACTAACACATGAGAGGGACATAAATTTAAATAATCAAAAATTAATTTTTTTTTCATGAATGACTTCGTGATCTATAATTTAAGAGAATAAATTTTTTTAATGAATAATATTTTCAATGGAAGGAAGAAAATAAAAAATCCCTACCCCTATTGAACACCAATGCTTTGATTCATCAACATTACCATATCTCAATTGATGACTTCACCATCAACTGATCATGACCTCACCCTCACTCTATTCTATTTGGGGGGTTTCTGTGAATAATAATAGAGATTGGGGAAATTTGTTTTAACAGAAAACCCTAGTTTTTTTTGTGTATCTATAACATACAAATCACTAGAGCTGATCCAAGGAATTTCCAAAGTGATGTCAAATTTTAGCCCTCATGGGGTAATCCCACAATTCATCACATAATAGAGGTGTAATATTTCCCATATTATGCCTCTATTTGATGTAAAATAATAATTCTCATTTATACACTTGTAAAGGCAAAAACAATTTTAATATAAAATATTATTTATGGGCCACCTCCTTCCCATAATTCCACACCATATAATCATTTTTATTGAAATATTACTTTAAAATATTCCAAAGTATAATCACTAAAGTTAGGGGTCTCTACCTCACCATCCAGGTTTTATGATTTCTATTTAATTATGAAATAAATATCATAAACCTTATAAATTCAACATACTAAAAACAACATAAAAATGACCATAAGGCTATAAAATGAATTTTTAGATCAATGGGACTGTCAAATAAATTCCATGGAAAAATGATATAGTGAATTTAATTTTATATCTCAGAGAATTCCCCAAGCCTATATGAATCAAAATTGAGATAAGTATCAAATGAAAAACATTTACCTCACACTACTCTAGATTTGGGTTTATTTAGTGAAATATTTATCAATGCTACCAAAAAAGTGTCATTAATGGGTAACTTTTAACAAGCTAAAAAACAATGATAAAATAATGAATTTATCAACACTTTTTAGCACTGATAATGAGTTCCCTTTAGTAGTGATTTGGTAGTTCTCATAAAGGGTATCCTTTATCAGTTCTTTTTCTATCACTAGTTAATGCTATTTTGACCAATGCTACCGTGTTTCCAAACTAGGGTGACCTGCCTCCTACATGGTTTTCACCTGTTATGCATGGAACCCCCTCTACCTCGAGTTTCCTACATCAATCAAGCCGGACCGACTTTATCTCTTATACACAAAATCCTACTAGTCAAGAACCCCATCATCCATCTACATCCATAAATATTTGATTCTACCTCCCCCTATGCCCCAAGATCATACATAACATCTTCTATTACTCGGATCACACTACCGCATAAATGGTTTTACACAACACCACCCTTTAACAACGGTAAAAAGTGCTAATAAATTGGGTACAAAAAATAAAAATATACCTTTAACAATAAGAAAAAAGGCCTTTAACAATGTTAAAAAAATGTTTTTGTCCTCTATTTCTCTTTATGGTGCGGTCACCTTTATCAGTTCTAAAAAAGGGTTGATAAAATCCCACCCTACAGTAGTGTGTTATTTTTATAATATCACACTAAAACAAAAACATGCAATCTAAGTATAAAAAGTAATTAAATTATTTGAAGTAAATATTACATCAACAAAACAAAAAAAACACCAAAATATACATTTCAAATACTGTTTTGTATAATTATAATTTCAAGTATCCATAAACATTTAAAATCATTAATATTTCATCTTATTTGGCGCATGTAAACCCCTCAAGAAAACGTTCACCCATGGTATCAGTTGCTAAAAAAATCACCAAAACTTGAGAAAAAGAATCCAACTATATAAGAGAAAAATATTATATTATTAATAAAATAAAGAAATATATTAAATATTAATATGAAAGAATACATTAATAAATGGTCAATTTAAAATAAGAATGCACACATTGAGTTATACCAGTCACCCCATGCATCGTATTGAGGTGGGATTGATTATTACATGTCCTAAATGAATTATGGATCATTTTATAAAAGTAACAAAACAATATTAATGAATTTTATTTGTTTTGAGAATGTAACTTGTTTCTTTTTACTATAATTAATGTCATATATAAGTAAAAATACCCCTTGAAGGTATACTAATCACACCTTATGCCAGATTGGAGGTGCATATAATTCCAACCTATCAAAATTACATATGGATAGTTTTCCTAATGTATCAAACAAATATGAACCTGTTTTATCAATTTTTAACATGTCAATTCTTTTCACTAAAATGCCATTTCAAACTTGAAACCAATACATCGAGTCATAGTGGCCACACCATGTGTCATTTTTACTTAAGACTACTTCGTACACATCAAAAATGGCTTATGAATTTTCTTTCAAAATTATCAATAAAATTTAATCATGGTTACCTTGTATTCAGTGAGTGACACATGTTTTGAAATAAAATGTCAATTTTAAACTGATAATGTAGGATTTGAGTCATCACAATCACATTGTGCATCTGATTTAGGTGATATTAATTCCAAAACATAAAAATGGAATCATATATAATTTTCCTAATGTATAAAATCAAGCCAAATGTTTTTTCTGAGATTTATTTATGTCAATTGTTTTTTTTAATAAAACTAATTTCAATTTGAAATAAAAAGACGCACTTAATTTCATATTGGTCATACCATGCATCAGATTGGGGTGTGGTTAATTTCTACATGTCAATAACGACTTATGGATAGTTGTAAAAAAGTATCAAAATAATACAAATATATTTTATCGATTTTCAGTATGTTATTTTTTCGTTTTAGTAAAATTAAAGTCAATATTAATAAAACAAGAAAATGTGAGTTATATTGGCCATATAATGCAATATATTGAGGTGAATTTGATTCATACACATCAAATATAACTAATATATCTTTTTCATAATGTATCAATTCAATCCAAATTTGTTATCTCAATTTTCAGTATGTCACATTTTCTTGTCAATAAATTAATTTCAATATTAAATAAATAGAAAATATTTGAGTTATAAAGGTCATAATGTGCATTTGATTTAGGTGGGGTTGATTCCTATACCTTAGAAATGACTTATTTATAATTTTTCAGAAGTATAAAAATAATCCAATTTCATTTACATAGTCTTCATTATGTCAATTTTTCTACTCAATAAAATTAATGTCAATTTTATATAAATATACACAAATGAAATTATACTAGTCACATTGTGCATTATACAAAGGTTCAACTAATTCATAAATATCAAAAATGACTTATGGATTACTTTCCTAAAATATCAAAACAATCTGTATATGTTTTTTAGTATGTTATTTATGTTTTTCATTAAAATGTATTTTGAAAATGGAAACCAAGAATTTGAGTCAAACCCGTCACATTGTGTGTCATTTTAATATGATACTACTTATGAGACGTCATAAATTACTTATGAATCATTTTCCCAAATTATCAATACTATATGAGAATTTATCTTAGGTTTTAGTGAGTGAATCCTTTTGAACTAAAATGTCAATTTTATAATGATATCTAACACTTTGAGTCATTCAAGGAAATTGTTTATCTAATTGATGAGTGGATTATTCCTAAACATTACAAATGAATTACGAATAATTTATTAAAAGTATCAAAACAATCCAAAAGTGTTTTCTTAGTTTTTATTATATCATCTATTTTAGTGACTAAAATTAATGTTAATTTTAAATAAAAAGGCACACATGAAGTAATACTGTTCACAGCATGCATCAGATTGAGGTGATTATACTTCCTAAAAATCCTAAATGACATATGGATCATTTTAATAAAGTATCAAAACAATCAGAATGTGTTTTGTTAGATTTCAATAAGTCACATGTTCTTTTTACTAAAATTAATGTTAATATTAAATCAAAAGAGACAATTAGAGATATATCGGTCACAATATGCATCATATTGAGGTGTTTTTGATTACTGCAAGTTAGAAATTAATTTTGAATCATTTTCCAAATCCATCAAAATAATACAAATGTTTTTTTAGTTTTTAGTATATCACATGTTATTTTATTAAAATTAATGTCAATTTTAAATAAAAATACATTCTTGGAATTCCTATTCATTTTAAATTTAACAATGGATGGGCTGAGAATCCAGAATGTTCTAACATGATTAAAGATTTCTGGGCCAGCATGAGTCATAAAAATGATGCTTTTACTTGAATTACTAAATTAAACATGCTTAAAAAATGTCTCAAGGGTTGGCGTAGCTCTAAAACAAAACATCTTGACAAGGACATCGCCTCCCTGGAGAATGACCTCATTCGCATTCAAATCTCTAACACCTACTATGATTTCTCTCTTGATCCTCAAGCTGAAATTACTACATCCTTGAAGATGAAATCCCTTTTGAATCTCAAAGACAACATACGTAAAGAAATTTTAAAATCCAAATGGCTTTCGGATATAGATAGGAATACCTAGTTCTAAAATTCCCTTCAAAAAATCAGAAATGTTTGTAGGCATCTTGCCTTTCTTAGAGTTGATGATACCCTTCTTGAATCTGAGGATGCCATTTCTAGTCATGTTGTTGATTATTCTCATAACTTGTTTAATGGTTCGGAGATTTTCAAAGACCTTCTTCCTGATATCATACTAAATTTGGTTACAGTGGATGACAATTACCATCTCTTAAGAATACCCATGGATCATGAAATCAAAGACACTATTTTTAGCCTCAACCCAGATAGCACCCCAGGTCCTGATGTCTTTAATAATGGGAGTTTTCAACACTTATTGGATATCATTCATGTTGATGTTTAAAAACTGGTCAAATCATTTTTCGCCACTGGGGCTCTCCCTCAAGGGATAAATTCTCAATTTCTCACTCTTATTCCTATGGTGGAAAATGACGCGAAGATTCACCATTTCCAACCTATTGCCCACATCAACACCATATATAAAATTATATCCATGCTCATTGCCAATAGAATCTCATTAATCTGTGATAAAATTGTTTCGTGGAACAAATTTGGCTTTATTAAAGGTAGATATATTCAAAACTGTATCTTCCTTGCTTTAAAATGCACTAATATACAGAATAAAGTCTCTAGTGGTGACAGTGTTTCTATTAAAATAGACATTAGGACAGCTTTTGAAACTATTGATTGGAGTTTCATCTTAAAGGTTCTCAAAAGCTTTGGGTTCAATTATTTTTTTACTCAGAGGTTACGATCCTTATTTAACTCAGCCTCTATTTTTGTATTGGTCAAAGGGGCTCCCAAAGATTACTTTAAATGCACCAAAGGAGTAAGTAAAGGTGATCCTCTTTCTGCTATCATATTTTCCATTGCCAAGGACTATTTAATTAGACTTATCACGAGCGTTGTGAATCATAACATGATAAACCCCATTCAGGCCTCTCGTAATCTAAATGTTCCTACACATTTTCTATATGATGATGATATTATTTGTTTCTTAAAAGGTAATATAAAGAACATTCAGAACCTCAAAATTGCTTTGTCTCATTATGAGGATGTTTCAGGACAAGCTATAATTCGGAGAAAATATTTTGTGTTCTTTGGAAAGGATTTTTTCCCCAACAGAAAGATTCTTATCATTAATTACTTAGGTATCAAGGAGGGCTCTTTCCTCTTCACTTATTGTGGTGTTCCTATTTTTAGGGGAAGACCCAAATCTACCGACTTTCACAGCATTGTCGACAATATTACAAATCAACATTCGACTTGTAAGGGTGAATCTCTCTCTATGGCTGGTAGAATTTGTCTTGTTAAATCTACTATTGTTTTCAAAATGGTATATTCAATGGTGGTTTATAATTGGCCTGCTAGTATTCTTAATAAAGTCAACACTTACATAAAAAATTTGTTTGGACGGGTATTACAATTGAAAGAAAACGTGTGACCACTCCTTAGAGTACATTTTGTAAACCCCTGGACAAGGGTGGTCTCGGTATCAAAAATCTTAAGTTTGCTAACGACTCTCTCCAGGCTAAGATGACTTGGAAGCTGATCCATAGAAACACTGACTCCTATGCCATTCTCATGAAAAGATTCATTACCCAGATTAAGAATGGTAATTTGAGCTACATCATGTCCTCGATTTGACCTTCCATTTGACAATCCTACATTAACATCATGAAAAACTCTAGATGGATGTTTAGCGCTAACTCTTCATTGAACTTCTGGTTGGATAACTAGACGGGTGTCCCCTTAATCATTATGCTGACATCCAATGCTCCACCTGGAACCACCAACTCCTCTATTAGGGAAGTTGTTAACTCCCATGACATCACCCTTCATAATAATATCAGTAATATCATTTACAATTATCATTTCTCCAACACTGATGATTTTCTCATTTGGGAGCATGCTTTTAATGGAGTCCTTGATTCAAAAATCATCTTTAAAAACCATTTTAGTAATTCTGGTTCTAGCCTTAGCTGGTTGAAATCATTCAACAAACCTTGGATCAAGACCTCCAGATTTACACTTATTTGGCTTATTTCTCATAATAGAGTCCCCACTGATGTGTGCCTTCAATATTTTGGGATCCATCATTGCTCTAGATGTCATCTGTGCAACCAACACTGTGAAGTTTCTAATCATTTATTTTTGTCTTGTTCTACAGTTGCTGCTCTTTAGAATTACAATCTTGCCATTTTTGATTGCAGATGGTCTCTTATTTATGAAATCAACTCTCAATTAGAGCTCTCTGTTAATTGGGACTCCTCATTGCAAGTTAAAAACCTTTTTCTGGATGTGGCGGTGAAACTCCTGCATGTGATCTGGTGTGATAGAAATAATTTTTTTTTATAATAATTTCTCATTAAGTCTCAATACAGGTAAAACACATATTCTTATTGCCATCAAGGATGATGCCTCTCTTCAAAAATCTCATTGTGACAACTCTGTTGGCGATTTTAAGATCATTAATCATCTTAGGATTTCGGGATCTTATAGGCAGCCTCGGCGCACCCTTGAAGTTTTCTATCAAGCTCTGCTTCCAGGATGGATGAAATTCAATGTCGATGGTTCCTCGAGAGGAAATCAATGTCTGGATGGTTGTGGTGCCATCATTAGAGACTATCTCTGTAGGTTCCACGATTTTTTCTTCGGTGGATGTGGTACGACCTCGGCCCAAGAGGTGGAAATGCTGGGAGTGATTCATGTTGTTGATTTTTCCAATAAAAAAGGTTGGGAAAACCTATGGATTGAAAGTGATTCAACCATATTTATCCAAGCTATATGGAATGGGTTGTCCACTTGCCTGGCTGCTCACCTCAAGATGGATGAATTGAATTTCCATGCTCAAGGATCTCACCTTCATTGCAACACATTCTTTCTGTAAAGCGAATAGGGTTGCTGATAGCCTTGCTAACAAGGGGATTAATCATGATATTGCCTAGCTGGATGATCTACCTGGTGATTTTCTGTCATTTTTTAATAAGTATTGTAATAAGATTCCATCTTTTAGACTTTTTTAGATTTTTTTCTTTCTTGATCAACAAATTTTTCCTTGGTCTTTGACTGATGCCCCACCATTTAAAAGAACATAATTGAAATTATAAAAATCAAATTATATGTAGGATTGAGGCATGGTTGATTCCTACACATCAAAAATGAAATATGGATCATTTTCTTAAAGTATCAAAACAACAAAAACTCTTTTCCCACAGTTTTGATTAAGGAATTTTTTTTATTAAAATTTCATTTCCTATTAGAAACAAGCACATAGAGTCGTACTGGTCACATCATGTGTCTGTTTGATGTGATACTGCAATCTACACATCAAAAAAAACTTATGAATTTTTGTACTTAATTATTGAGACTATCCATGTGTTTTTTCATAGTTTTCAATGAGTGGACCTATTTGAACTGAAATATCAATTTTAAACGGATAACGAACACATTGAGTCATATTAAGCATATTGTGAATCAGGTTGTGGTGTGGATGATTCCTACACATCAAAAATTACTTATTTATTTTTTATCGTAAAGTATAGAAGAATAATAATTATTTTTATTGATTTCGAGTATGGGAGTCGTATTATTTTTTAAAATTAATGTTAATTTTAAATAAAAATATGCACATGTAGTCATACCGGTAACACCATGTGTTAGATTAAGGTGTAGATGAATCTTAAAAATAAAAAATGTTTTTTTGATCATGTTCCTAAAGTATCAAAACAATATGAACTTGTTTGATCTTTTTTGAGTGTGTTTATTGTCATATTTACTAAAATATTATTTTAAATAGGAAGCATGCACTTTCAGTCATATAGGTCACATTTTGTATTATTTTGAAATGATACTATTTTCAATAAATAAAAAGTAACATATGAATAATTTTAAAAAATATGATACAATCTGAGCATGTTTTATTAGTTTTGATTGAGTGACACTTTTTTGAATTAAAATTTTAATTTTATGAAATTAATATCTAGTTTGTGTCTTATCGGGGAAAAAATGTATTAAATTGAAGTGTGGTTGATTTCTACATATCACAAATGACATAGAAAGCATTTTCATGATGTATAAAATCAATCCACATGTGTTTTCTTAGTTTTTAATATGTTTTTTTTTCTATTTTATGAAAAAAAATCAATTTTAAATAAAAAGAATAACTTGTAGTCATACTAGTCGTACTGTGTTCTATATTTAGGTGTGGCTAATTCCTACATGTCCCAATATCTGAAAACATTATCTTCTACCAATGATACAATTATTTTAATTTCCTTTCTTTGTTGACCAATAAATACTACATATTTAGTCAATGTTATTTTTTTTTGAAAAAGTTTGCAATGTTGGAAGTTTGATAAAGAAACAAAATGAAAAGCATTGCAACAATGGAAAAAATAACATTTTATCTATTTTGTAGATTATTTTAGATTTATGAATGAAAAATATGGGTTCCCAAAAGATCTGAAAAAAATAAATTGGTATTAGATAAAAATGATATAGAATTCAACTAACAAATAATAGATAAAATGATGAAAAAATTAATTAAATAGGTAATATGAACTCACTATTTTATGAATGTTCTATACATTCATAACCCATTTTCTTATTGCTATTATCTCAGTTTATGTCTGGATAGATAATGATCTTCTTCGAACAAGCCACATGAACTCAAGAAAAACAATCCACATGTGTTAGAAAACAATTCATATGTGATTAATACTATATATATATATATTATATATAAATTTGAAGTAATAAATTAATTATATAGAAATTTATTTACTATAAATCATAAAGATTACCTTTGTTATTGAGAATAGGTAGTTACATTGTTCTCCCTACTAAAGAAGTGGTGGGAACTTGAAGGATATTGATAAATACCAACATTGTAGGGGTGAAAAGGTTATGAGGGAGAAGAAATTTATTGATGCCTTAGTTGAAAAAATAATGAATTATGGATATAAATGTTCAAAAATAAATGAAATCTATTTGTAATATACACAATTTAATTAATTTTGAATATATAATTTTCCTGTAAAATAAAGAAAATATATCTTAATATCACCACTACATATTCCCAAATGGTTTCTATTATTATAGTTTGTTTTTGCACACGATTGTTAATATAATCATCTTCATAAGTCATTGGCTTCATGAGTATTAACACATTTAATTTAGATTATTTTAATGCAGTAGAGAACATATGATATGAAGAGAAAACAATATTATACTAAAAAATTCATTTACATTTTCATTTCACTCTTAGTTGTAGCCTCGAAGCCCAATATTTCATGACCATGAGTAACGTCAAAAAGACCTCCTCAACTTGAACAAAAGAATCCAGATATTTAAGAAAAAAATTATATTTAGTGTAATGCTAAAAATAAATTATTTAATCATAAAAAAGAAAAAATCCATTACTTATGTGGATGTCAAATATTAATGTTATTTGTGTACATTCTTCCTTGAGGTATGTTGCACAATCATTTATAAAAAAATCTTTTCCATCATACGAATATGATAATTTTCAAAAGTCAATGTATTGAAAAAATTAAATACACAATGGATTAATACATATTTTTACTGAAATACTAATTATCATTGAAATTACCTCTTCAGGGATGCTAGTTTGTTGATGGAATATGATCACTCTCATAAATTTTCAAACATAATAACAAAAATATTTTCCATTTGTTTTTTTCAAACCTGTCGAATTTTTTTGAAAAATAATTATTTTGTTTTGATATGTGTTTGGAAAGTGAAATCTTATTATATATACCTTGATACATGTCTACATGTAGAAATTTTCCATCACATTGTTCCCATGGGATATCTACATGTCAATATTTTCATAATATTTATATGTTACCCTATCGTAACATAATTCTCATTAAAATATAATATGAAAGATATAACATGATGTGAATTTAAAAAATGCTTGACGTAGTGTATTAAAAATTGATGAACATCATCACGTGTGGTCGATTTATCAGGTATCTACATAGTGAGACAATAAAATAACTCTATGGACTATACAAATTGACAACAATGAGCATCCAATGATCCATAAAAACAAAAAAAGGAATCGGCACTGAATGGAATAAATATATATTTTATATGAATATTTTTTAGAGTTTTACCCCTAAAATGTTGGTATTAAAAATTGTCTTCCATCACAATGTTTTCATTGAAACTATATTTCTAGTTTTGTTACTATATTATTTATTATTTATTATATTTATTTTTGATCTGTAGAAGTTACATGAATACTAATGAGTCCAAATTTATATTCATTGGAAATCCCTTCAATTGGTATTGATTTGTATGCCTGAAAAAAATGAAATCTATTTAGTCATAATGAACAAAATATATCATCTTTTGGGAAAAATCATGAAAACATGACTCAAGAATAAATTGACAACTAATACTCCAAACTATTCATATTTATGGATTTCATTTTAATTTTCAAGGGCAATGTAGCCTATAACATATTCCCTGCACTTTCTTTCATCAAAATATACTATGTGATTACTACCATTTTGTATATTTGTATCCACATGAACCTTCAATGTTAGTAAATGAGGATATTTAATGGGCGGGGTAGTGCTGCTTTCAGAATATCTTTTAAATTGTTTGGATGATAATTTAGGTGGTTTGGAATCGTCCTTTCATTTCACCCCTTCTCTGCATCTGTTTATAATAAAATTAATCGATTCAAAACCTTTTTCTTTTATTGTAAAATGTTTAGCATTAAAATTAAATTAGAAATGAATAACTTCATCCCGACATGTTTTTTCAAGATCTGATGGCCATGGTATGAATGTTCCAATAGCTTGTTCAACCATAGAAAATATCTAGATCATCAAGTGGGATCAATACCTTGCCGCTTTGCTCATTATCTATCGTAATACCCACTCTCACATGACCTGTTGGAAGTTGTCTGTTGTGTAGACTATCATCTTGGGTATTAAACATGGAAGATTTCACAAAAAGGTGATGGGTGGGTGTTGATATATATAAATCACAATCATTTTCACTAGGTAGAATATTATTTAAGGAAAGGTATCAGTGTCTATTTGATTCATATATTAGAGAAAAAACTATTGTAATATTTATTACCTCAACTAAGATAGATTTTGAGGTGGAATGGGTCCCCTCGTAGTTAGTGTGGGTGGTGTGGGATCTTCACACAATGGTTGTTCCTAAGTTTTTTGTTGTCTCTTCTCCCCCCCATAAGTTTTACTAGCATCACACACATCCAATGATATATTTATTCAAGGGAATCGAATCATGCTTTCATCTCCTCTATTTCTTTATCTCAATCCTGTTGTTATTTTTTTTTTCTAAAAATATGTTTGGGGTGTCACCCCAAAACCCACACCTCTAACACAACATACTGTTCTAGCCACATCATGGCCACCAATTGTAGGTGTTCATCTGGTTCATGTGTTGATGATTCATGTGTGAAATTAAAATAGAATATGTAGGAAAATAAGTAATAATTGTTCTTTAAATATTGATTTTAATCAAAACATATTTATATTATGTCATACTTTCACATGATTCCCACACATTTTCTTGTTTTTATCTATTATTATTCAATATTTTTTTACACGTGTCTCCATCCATATCACAAGATGTTGTATAGAAGTGGAGTTGGATCATGATTAATTAATCTTTTTATAAATAGAGGAACATAATTATGTTTTTTTTCATGTAACATAAATGTATTCTAGTATATCTATAATATATAACAATTTTTTTCAAGTGAATCATACCCCAAACATTCCTTATGGTTGGGGTACTTTGGGTTTTTTCCCTTTCCATATTTTCCACACTCCGTTACTTTTTAATGAATAATGAATTCTCAATAAAATTGATGAATACATGAATTTTAAAAAAAAATATTACTATCCAAAATATACCTAAATATACATCTCCACATGACATCCAGTAAATGCTTCGCATGCTTCTTGGATTATTTGGTATGCATTCATAAGCGGTGGGTGAGAGTATATTTTCTGTTCAACATCTTTATAAATAAATATCATTATAATTGTGTAAAATCCACTCTGAATCCTTTCACCAATCATTAATACATTTATTTTTGGGTGTAATCTACTATAAATTCACTCTGCATGGGGTGATGAAGACTAAGTCAATGTTTAATTATTTTATTTGTTTGTAAAATAAATAAGGGATATCATAATGTTACTGTAATATCTTACAAAATTAGTTCCTTAAGAGTTGGCATAACTTGGTGACACTAATAGACATCAATCAAAATGCACTGAAGAGTGGCGAGAAAAATGTAACTATTGAACACGACCTTGTTGGTGTAAAATGGATGGCCACACACATTCCATCCTACCTCGTATTTGATTCCTTCACTTTTCACCATAATAATTTTTGGTAAAAATGTCAAGCAACGATGCTCCTGTTTTTTCTACAACATTGTTTTTGTCTACAATTTCCTAGAATCTTCCATAATCAATACGTATTTATTCTAGATTAGTAGCATCGGCACATGTAGAAGGTCATTTTTCTTCTACAGTAAGAGTACCAATAGATCAAGAAATCTATTTTCCCTCAAGATTAGGAGCATCAACACATAAAAAATCCCTTATCTTCATAAGTGATTTATCATATAATTTTTATTACATAAATGAAGTAGGGAACATATAATAAAACATGGTAATGCAATGTATATTACTAAAACAATTAACCTGTTTATTGAAATCTCCTTTTTTAATGGTTGAAGGGATTTTACCCCTCGATCAAGTATCCAATTCCCTTCCCTATGTTATCCTATGAGATAAAATACATTTTCTACATTAGGAAAACTGTGAAATTATTTCAACATCCTAATAAAAGGGTCATCCTTAGTGGAATTTTCATTTGAACCTTTAGTGTTTTCCGTTGATAATAGTACAATTCACTGCTTTAGGTTTTTGGTATCTGGGATATAAAATTCTTGTAATGACTTTGATTACATTATTAACTACTCATCATTGAAACCTTTTATAATGAGATCTAATTTCAAAAATCACAATTCATTTATTTTAAAAACACATCTATTATAAAAGAAATTTCATTGAAAAATTGTCACTTGGAGTGGTGTATAATCTTACACCTATATTTGTTTGATGATGCCAAAGTGTTACATATTCACATAAATTAGATTTCTGTCCTCAGAACCAGAAGCATGCATTACATTAGCCACATCTGTAACACTAATATTTGTAATGGTACTTCCTTCATCATGTTCATTTGTATAGAATATATACATATTATATACATAACTATTCTGAGATAATACATAAATACTTGGTCTTCAGCTATCCATAGAAGTTGTTCTGAAAATGAATCCGTATTTTCAAATAAAAATTTAAAAATATGTTCTCCAAAAAATACTATAAACTATTTATTATGTGTATTTGATATCCATATTTAATCCCTAGATGGATTAAAATGCATAATAATTTAATTATGGGTTTCAGAATATAGGTAAACCACTAAAATATTATATAAAATGTAATGGAGAGCCTACTCTTGATCCATATATTTATTTTGATAACATATATTCTAGAAATTACTTCACCCACAAGCTGACCAGTGTGACGAGATTTTGGTAGACCAATTATTTCCACACAAGACAGGTAGTCATTATAGAATTCAACGACTTCATCAAAAATATCTCTCTCTATAATAAAACCCTCTACATTCTTTTTAAATACCATCTCAAAAAAAATTATATCTACCAGTGAGGTACATCCATCTATAATGTACACGACCACATAGATGAATCACTACATCAAGTGAGCCAACGAGTGGACCATCATATCAAATAAATTTAACAGGGAGAACATTTCCAATTCACATAATATGAAATCAATTTCTTTTTCCATAGTTGAAAATATCTATGATTCTATAACGTTGTTCCATATGTATTTGATAAGGAAAGAGAGAATGGGTAATCTATGATAAAAAATCATGAATTTTTTTTATCATAACGTAACATGAAATAAATATTTCATAAAAACATGATGTGAGGAAATTTTAAACACTTTAACATAAAATCAGTCATTGACATGATATTCATGATATTGGATGAATACCCATATGGATCCTTTACATCATTCCATATGTTGAAAATAGATGTATCTATTTCTTTTTAAGAGTTTAATAAACTTGAAGAAGAAAGGTTCGTTTTCAACCTTTACTAGCACCAAATCTTCTATTATTCCCTTGTCAACAATGTCATACCTATCCTTAATTCCATCATTTATTTTGACAAGTGAATTTAGTAATGTTTAAAAGACACTATCAAATTCATTTTTTTCTCAACTTGTATAACATCAAGGAAAACATCTGACCTATAGAAATTCTGGTATGGTAATTCAAATAAAATGATCTATTTTTTCAACTAGATTTTGTATGGTTTTTTTAAAATGGTTTTCCAAAATTTGTGTCCACATATTTTACATTATTAAAGAGTTGATCTTCTGTTAGTGGACCGGGTGCTATATTTTATTTTTAAATTATATCAGATGATGTCGTTGAAGATTAGTACTTATATTATTGGGTTAGAAATTTTTGATGTCCTAGAAGAACATTTTTCAATGAATGATTCAACCTAGTTGACCGTGTACCCTGTTCACAAATGGGACACATTTGAGTTCCTTTAATTTTATTTATTCACAAATTTCCATAAACATGATATTAATTCATCGTCCCATACAACATGGATCGTAACATGAAATCACCATTTCTATAAACATCATACAACACAATACATGAATCCTGTAATAATTTAAAATTATCATTAAATGGATCAAATTAAACATAAATATAATTACATTTTTGTTTTGGTCTTGATAAAATCATATATAGAATGTTGGATTTTTGTTTCATGCATAACCACAGTTGCATGTTATAATTTACCAACAAAATTGACCATGTATTTTGAGTTCTTATTTGAAAGAAAAAAAGGATTCACTATATCTGTAAATATCACTATATGAAGGATTCTCAGCTCATTTCAAAATTCATGATACATATTATTAATTCCCTTCCACTAAGGAGAGTCAGTTTGGTGATAAATTTTTCTATATTTATTTCAGGTATCTCCATGCCATGTTAATTTCCTTAAAGTCTCCTCACTTCCATATAGGCACCTAAAACATACAATGATTGGAAGGTACTGTAAAAATTCTATAGGAATATACTCATATTTATTGTATCATAAAGAACCACACATTATGTTTTCTTTATGTTATTTTTGGTACTTTCAAAACGTTATAATATTGTTTGGGAAGGAATGTATTCTATTAGAGATCATACCAATCAAAGGTAGAAAAACTTTTGTGTGATATGTTTGGATAGAGAGTTTATTATCTTATGGAATCATATCATTCAAGAGAGAAAGAAGTTTAGTAAAACTAGATTAACTACACCTATTTCCAGTTTTTAAATTATACAACTTTCATACGGCTGGAAATACTGTATATTAAGTGAAACCAACATACAGTGAAATCATTAGAAAACTATTTAACTTCTCAAACAATTTGGGGCAATCAAAAAGTTCATATTCAAATGTTTTAGTAATTTCCTCAATATGTTCTTCATCATCATTCACACCTATAACCACACCCCCAATACAACCTTCTCCATTGTTCAAACTTGTGATCATATTATATGATCTATAAAACATAGTGACATCCCAACAACTAGCTACATTCAGTTTTTACCATGTTTATTAAAACATTTATAGCTTAGACAAACTCTGTAAAAGATCAAATATTCCTCAAACTCCACTAGGCTAATTAGTCATGAATAAAAACAATGTAAACATGATCAAAGGATCAGATATGGGTCATATGCATGATATTTTGAAAACATTATGAACTCTCTCACACCATAGGCAAAAATATTTGTGATATAATTAACATCCATATATTTTATATTAATTTCACTTCTAATTGATTTGGTAATATTAATATTTAACAAAACAAATTCAAAATATATGCTCCATTGAAGATGGATCTCAAGAATTTTTTGAAAGAAAATGGAATGACTAAAAAAGTGTTTATCACCCCACAGGATCAAAAAAATTATTGAAGGAAATCTTAAATATTATGTAGGCTATTACTATTTGAAAACTATACTTCAGAACAAATTTTAAACAATCAAAACCCATTTTGAATGAGTATAAAAGAAGTATAAAATAAAATTTATTTTATAAAATACAGATGAAATATAACTATTGAATATAATACCTGAAAAATATATAAATATTATTTAAAAATCATTTTAATAATATAAAATATGACCATCGAATAAAATAAAGGCATCACAAATAAAAAAATTATTATATTTTTTAAAATATTTTCAACACTGACATTGAATTAATGAAAGTATAAAAGTATTAAAAATGGATAAATTTGTAGAAAACATTATAGGTATAAAAGTATAAACTAAAAATGTGTATAAATTTATATTAGTAAATAAAATTAGAGACATATCCACAAGTATTAAATTATATACAATTTATAAAAGAATATATATTTTAAATAAAAATACATAATTTATAAATGTATATAAGTATATAAAACTCAATAAGTGTAAATATATTGTAAAAAAGTAAACATAATTTATAGAACTATATTTTTTTACAGATTTATGAAAGTAAAAAAACTATAATATATTAAAATAATTTTTAATAAAGTATAAAAGTATAAAATTATTTGATTTTAGTCCATTAATGAAATGACTTATCATGATTTTACAATTAATTGAAAATATCTACATGTTCCCTGAGAGTCTCCAGAGGTTTCATTTATAGGTCCTAATGAATTCAAACTACATTAAAATAAACCACTCTTCATTTTGATGTGAGTTTTTCTTGGAAAATGTTTGGTGAATAATATTTTCTTAAACACCACCATTTTCATACAAAAAACATATGTACTTTTCCATATATTTGTAATCATTACCCACCATATATCTATATAACTTTACAAATTATAAATGGATATCCTTTTATTAAAAAATGATTTTATCAATGGAACCCAAACAGTTATAAGGAATTTCTACAAGAATGAGTCCATGGTGCGTAGTTTCATCCTAAGCATGTTTTTGAGTTTGAAATGGTTTCTAATATTACTCATTCCATGAGAATGTTGAGTATGAATTATCATAATATTTTTCACTCCAACAGTCTTCCCATTTTGTTTTCTTTTATAATAGTCACCTCATTATCAATTGGACCCATTTTATATTGGTTATTCTGGTATCCATGTATTACTAAACAAAAATCATGAATCATGTATATTAAAAAATAATATAATCAAATGATGTCTCTAGATAAGTATTCCTTCTAAAAAAATCATTTATATGATTCCCTTTGTAAAGGGGAAATAAACGGAGGAGGGATATCAAATTTATATAAAAGGGTGACATATAAATCCCTCATAAATTGGTTAGTTGAGAACCAAAGATAAAGAATCTTAGGGTATAATTATCATATAAAAATTTAAATTAGAATTATAATATATTTCAATAAATCATTAAAGAAGGACATATAACCTTAAGGGATCAGAAATATAACATGGAATAAGAATTTTAAAACACATGGAAATAATTATGAGCCCTCAAGCAATACATAAACATAGGGCATTATAGAGAAATGTGTCTTAGAAAATGTGGAACATACATAATAATAGAAAATCATAGCATATGTCAATTTTATCAAGTAATACCATCATAATAGAGCAGATCAAGAACCTTTCACAAAGTTTATTGATCACCATTACACATTTCCTAGAATAATTGTATAACATTATAATTTATATGGATAAATCATGAATCAGAACTCATCAAGAGATATATCCTTTAGATATTGAAGGGAAAAAATAATTTAAATCATAAAAAAATTCACAAAACATTTTTCACATTTTTATAAAAATACTATGTTATGAGTAACATTCAAAAAACATTTTTTAGAATTGGATGAGAAGAAATATATATAATATTTAATTTTATATATATTTTAAAGAAATATAAATAATTTTTTAAATTTATATGAATTTATAAAACTTTGTGAAAGTACATATATGTTATAAAATTAAACATAATGTATAGAAGTATATAGTTTTAAAATTTTTGAAAAGTATAATATTATAATATTTATAGATAAAATTTATGAAAGTATAAATGTATAACAATTTATAATGAATAAAACTATAATTGTATATTAATTAATAAATATAGAAAACTATAAAATTTTAAGGAATTATTAATTTTAATTTTTAAACTATATATATATGATATTATATGAGGTAAAAGTTATAAAAATATATAAATTTATAAATGAATAAAATTATAAAATAAAAAATTATTAATAAAAAATTATTATTAAATAATATTAGAATAATACTATATAGTATAAAATTTAAAAATTTATATAAATTTATTAATGTATAAAACTATAAACATATAAACATGAAAAAAAATTAGATATCAGAATATATTTTCATAGCATACATTATTTGTGTTACTTATTATTTTATTTACCAAAAATAACTCAAAAAGGGTTGATAGTCTAATTTTTAGTATTTTCATAGTTAATGAGTATAAAATTTTTTAATATAAATCTTATTGTTATTTATAATAATAGTGTAAAATCCATACTCAATGATAAGAATTTACTCATATACTATAGTTCACATTCAGAAAAAAAAAATTAAGAAAAAATTTAGCACAGAAAAGATAGATCTATAGTGGAGATGGTTCCCCACAACACTATTGAATAACTTATACTCTCACCATAAGATGAAAACCATCTCCCATAGATATCCAAAATGAAAAAATAACCCCTAGACAACTAATAACTCAACACTAACCACTGAATGAAGAATGTGGTCAAACCCGGTTGGTGAAAATGCACAGATGGATGGTTTGAAAAGTTATATTGATAATCAATATGGGTTTATCTTGTTATGGTCTTAGAGTTCAGGTTTGTAGGATTTAATTTTCACTATAATAAAGAAATTAAGGCCAGGAAATTAGTGATAATTAATGGTTTCCCAGGTAAATAGTGAAAAACATATAGAGAGCACCACCACATCATAACAGTAGGTGTGGTTTGTGTTGTTTTATGTGTCATGGAGCTATAATCAAGGGGAAATTATGTTTGGATAGGCCTATCACGGGGTGATCATTATGGAGTTGCGTGGGTGGAGTTAGGTGAACCACATGGGCTAAAGGGGCCAAAGCGATCTTTTCAGAATGATTTATCATGGAGATCCCACCTCTGTAAGATGTGAAGGGGGAAATTCCCATGTAGATGTTCCTATTAGCATGTGAGGGAGTGTTGAAGCTGTGGATGTGAGTGACGGATAAAACAAAATGAAGAGGGTCTTCATGTTGTGGTCTTCAGCATGGTGGGTCAAAAACTAAAGGGAATTATCCCCATTCCACGGTGGAGGCCATTGGGGTGGTTGTGTGTGGTTTATAAAGCCGTGTGAGGGTAAAGTGTAGTATCATAAGGGACATTAGGGATAGAGGATGGTGTTTTTGTGAGCCAAAAATGGTGGAGACAAAAAACAATAGTGTTTTGGATTTTAACAAGATAAATCATTACATTCCATAGATAGATTTATTGAGAATAGTGAATGGAGGGAGTTGTGGGAAAGTTGACATTTTGTAAAATCTTGAGGGGTGGGTAGTATAAGGGTTCTATTGGGGGAATTTATAAGAACTCGTAAGGCTTTTATCAGCGCTTTCCAAAATGATCTACAATGTCCATTTTGATTATTGTTAATATAGAAAGAACTGACAAATCTAACATTTATTAGTGTTTTTATAACTGATAAAGATGTCCCTTTAACAATGACAGAATTTTATTGCTGATAAAGGCTTTTTAATAAATAATTTTTAGCTCTAATAAAGGGGAATATTAATCAGTGCTAAAACGTCATTAATATTTGTATAAACTTAATAATTTAGTTATGATGTTTTATATATTTATAAAATTATTTATATAATATATAAATAATTATAAATTTAACTAAATAATTTTTTATTTATAATTACATATATAATAAATAAATTAATATTTGTTTATATATTTATATATTTAAATAATTATATAATTTCAAATATTATAAATATATAAATATATATATATTAGTAATTATATTATTATATGAAATATATTTATTATATTTATTTATAATAATATAATTATAATAAATATATTTACTATAATTTTTTAATAATTTAAATAAATACATAAATATTTATATTTATAAGTTTCCTTTTATCATCATTTTTATTATCACTAATAAACATACCCCATTTATCAGATTTTTTAGCACTGGTTAACATAATCCCTTTAACATCGATTTTTTAATAGCGCTGATAAAGGGGGACATTAACAATGCATTTTTACTAGCACTGATAAATTGAATGATTCACTAAAAATTATGAATCATTAAAAGTATTATATTAACATAAAAAATATAATTATTTTGGTATATATATAATATATTTAATTAAATATGATTTATAGTACGGTAAATAATTTTCTTCACATAATATGTAAAATATTTAGTGAAAATGAATTATAAAATAATTATAAAATAATATTAATTAATAAATTGCTAATTAGTATTGATTAATAGTAATTTAGTAACAATTTAAATATAGAAGAGATTAAAAATTGAGTAAAAGTGCTAAAATAAGTTGAAAACATTACACGAACTTTGAATGACAATAAATTTTTATTCGAGTGTCTATTCATGCTCAAACACATATCAAATCGAATCATGTGATGAGATCTATGCATTTTTGGGAAAAATGAGTCAAGTTTATTGAGTCCACAAATGTAACACCTCGAGATTTTATGAAAAATATTCTTTTAATTTCATTAATGTCTTGCGTTGTATTCTACACCAAGATTACCTTGCGCTATACGCAACACCGTATTAGCTTGTAGTATACGCAACACTATTCTTGGATCGTGTTACACACAATTTTGATAATAGTTATTCTACGCAACATTGAGTATATATATATATATATTAAATGTATAAATGAAATATGGTTGGATTCTGTTATACGAAACAATGAAGGATTCTTTCACAACACGCAACCCTGACTTGGCTTGCATTACACGCAATCACGACCTTCCTCGATAGCGTGTGTTGTACGCAATACCGAGTTTTAATAAACAATGTTATATTATTATAATATTGTCATGAACTAGCCGTTATGAATAGTATTAACTCAATTTTGAATTTTATAACATTATTATTCATCTTACACATTTCTAGAACATGGTATAAGAACAAAATAAATTTTTCGGGTAAAATAAGTATTTTTCAAAAAATGCAGTTTTACCGCCTTTTGATGGCGCACCCACTTTAAATATAGTTTTTGACATGTTTATATGTTCAATTTGACAAAATAATATTCTTCTTTTGAATCAGGATGTAAAAATTTACATTAGATAAGTTTTTGATATTTTTCCGATAACTTTCATATTTTAATGAATAGTAAAAAACACGCTATATTTTAATTAAAAACAACTTTTTTCATCGTAATATCTTATGTGGTTAAATTATAATATTGAATGGTTTTAAAGTATATTTAGAATATATTTTTACCACTTAATATAATGTTGGTCATTGGACACAATTTTACAATTAAACCGAACATAAACAAGTGTCAATCTTTTGATAGTTATTATCTCTTAAAAACCCGCTTTTTGTTTTGACAGCGGAAATTAATTTTAAATTAATTTCTGCCACTTCTGTGTTTTGAATTTAGAAAAATGGATTCCATATTTGGAATCAGGATGTTCAAATTGTGTAAATAGGTAACTTTTATTTTTAGACATTTTGAATAATTACTGCGGTAAATATTTTATTTACCATGGTTAAGGGTAAATCCGGTAAATAAGGGTTAAAAAATAATATTATAATAATATTAAATTACCCTAAAACGTGTCTTAAACATATTTGTTGATACATGGTCGACCATGGGCATCTTTGGGTCGATTTTGGGACCCCATTGATCCACTTGTAAGTGATAATGACACTTTATTTTAATTAAGTTAAAATGAATACAAAAATGACACAAGCATATATCTTTTAGAAAAACAATTGTTAAATAGGGTTATATATGTTGGATGTTAGATTATAAATATTCATTAGAAAGATAAAAAGATTTACTACATGATGGTATTTTATTTGTAATTTTTAGACATAAAATAATTTAATTTATTTATGACACAACGATGATGCAGTAATTATCTTATTAAAGAAATATTGACATAATTGATGTTATAAACACCAAAATAAATGTAATTTGAGATTTTTTATGAATTAAACTAATTTTCTAGGTTACTATGATATATTAATGTCGATTTAATCAACTTGGTTCGAACATTTAATTCTGTTATGACTTTCACAAAAATCATATATCAAATAGTGTCAAAATTGACACAAAATAGTTTTTAAATCAAATATTATATTATTAATTGTTATTGTATTCCTAAAAATCTAAGGTTCGGCCAAATGACTTAGATAAGAATATATATATTAATAATAAATAATTTGGGGTTCGTTTGGCATGTTATAGTAAGTTTATTAACCATATAGTGAAAGAAAACAAAAAGACATGGTAAAAGTTATATTATTTAACTTAGAGTTAAATTTAATTGATAAGGTTATAATAATATCCTAAACTTGTCTAAATTCTATTGGTTGATAGGGTTTAGACCCATCCCCACCTTATATTCGAAATAAGACCCTTTGGAACCATTATAAACCGATTTTGACATTAATATAAAATAATATTTTGAGGTATTCCTAAGGTGCCCCTCTCCTCCCTTATAAAAGGATACCTCCTCCCCCTCCTCCTCACACCAAATTGAGCACTCAAGCTCGGACAAACCCTGCCAAAATATCTTCTCCACTTCCCTAGAATAATCCTAGAGGTTCTGGTCTTCCTCAAAGACCAATTTTAGTGCCCTAAGAGGAGGTCTCAACAAGGCACTTCAAAGAAGAGGTAATTACCGTTACCAATTCTTTCATCTTTATTTCTTCTTCCAATTCTTCTTCTTAGGTTGTTTCATTATGAAGTAATAACATCAGTATCACTCATATACTGATATGTTATTATAAGTATGAAACATCCTTATTTCACCATCTATCCATCCTACGGAAAAAGAAATCACCGCGCGTGCGTACGTACGGAATACCGTCTCCACGCCGTGGTGTAATCTATTTTCCACCACCACCTTACATGGATGGGTATAATGGTGTAAATAATAACTATACATAGTTATTAAAACATCATATTGATTTTGATATATTGTATAATCCACTCCAATTCAATTCAATATTTATAGAAATGATATCATCGCTCGTGCGTACGTACGGACTACCGTCTCCACGACGCGATGAGATTCATTCTCCATGTTAACCATTTAAGAATGATTATAAAGTATATATAAGAAATAATAATGAAATATATGACATTATAAAGCTACTGGATTTATGTATATATATATATATATGTATGTCATCTACTTACTTCCATTCAAGACAATAAGGAAAGGAAAATAGCGTTCGTGCGTACGTACGGACTACCGTCTCCATGAACGGTGTTTTTCATTTCATTTATCTATCTATTATATATATATATACTGAATATATATGATATATAAATCATATTTTATATTCTGTAAGTAAGTAAATCATGATATAAGTAATAAAAATGTCAAGAACAACAAATCAAAACACCTACGATAAATGAAACGATTTTACCCAAAACACTTCTTTAACATGGAATTTACAAAAGAACGGGTAATATAATGTCATAAGTGAACCATATATGATATCATAACAATGAATATGATTCTGTAATAAGTCAATAACATGATTTAAATCATTATACAGGAGGTTCAGACACTTACAAAGCAAGTCGGACCTAAGGTAAGGGAAATATCACAATCTCATTTTTATCCGAGATTGTTTATTCGTAAGTATTTACTGGGGTGTATTTTATCATCCACATCCATGTTTCATAAAAATGTAATATTATTTCCATCCAACTACAATTGTTTAAAACCATTTTTACCCTTCGGTGAGTTTTTAGTAATATGTATGAAAGGAATCTTTTGTCGTACGAGGTACTTTTTTGACTTTTCCGAAAAAAGTACGAAGAATGTTTTTTTTATCTTATACGGCACGAATGGATTTCTACTGTTTTATAAAGCCTTATTTTCATGAAGCTTCCTCTAAAAGATTTCATGACTATTTTCAATAAAATCTCTTTCTTTTAAAATTGCATGATGTTTTGTGAAAATAAATTGATTTTGAAGAAGAAAGGATATTTTCCTCAAGAATGGAGTTCAAATGTTTTATCAAAATTATTTTCCATCTAAGATAATAGAGGGTTCTGTTTTTATCCCTATTATTACATTGAATTGATTATGTTGTGAGGGAATTATTCTTATGAAGTCATTTACCTTATATGATTTGTTTTATGATGTCATGATGTTTCAAGAATCCCATTTTTATTACATGTGTTATGTGATGATGTATGATTTATGATTATGTGGCACACATAAGAAAGGATTCATTATAAGATGGGTGGGACCTATATCTCCCTCCAATGCATTGGGTAAAGATTTTATATCTCATGAGATAGACATGGCTGGAATGGTAGGTTATACCGGTTCAGTGAAACAGGACTGAAACGAGGGTTACTCGATTCAGAAAGGGACTTTGTCCACTAAGATAGTCTTGGGAATGAGTCGTGACTAACAAGAAATGATTTTCCATGATTATGTGTGCATGCCACAAAGTTTCAAGTTTCATGTTATGATTATGGTGATCTCATTTTCACTTCTATGATTTGTTCCATGTTAAGATATTATGATCTCTTTTGCAGGTTATGATTTTCAAAAAGATATGATATGATTTTTTTTTCTTTTGTATACCCTTACTGAGCATTTGAGCTCACCCTTTTATGTTTTCTTTTCCCCAGGATATAAAGAAAGGTTTTAGGTAAAAAAAAGGGAAGATCTTTATGGGAGATATTGAAGATCTTTCACCACGATTAGAAGATTACGTTCCGAGTTTCCAAAGACACTAAACTATTACGATCCTTGTGTGTGTGTGTTTTTGTTATGTACTAAGTATTCCGCAAATGTAATGTAATGTCCATGTAAGTCAAGATACGGGTCTCTACAGTTGGTATCAGAGGAAAGGTTTAGTCAACCTTTGGAAACTAGGATGCGAAAACGTTAGTGAGATCCCTAGAGATATTTCTAAGGAATGTCTAGGGATGCCCCTAAGGATAAGTATATGTATAGGATATAGTCCTAGAACTATGGTAACGATATTAGATTAAACCAAAGATGATAGATATTTATGTTACTCCCCCTTTATTATGATTTTTTCATCTAACACTATTCTTTTTGGGTTTTAGAAAATGGTTGGAAACAAGGTGATTCACGATAATGGAGGATATGATGGACAATGGAATGATATCCTTCATGAGCAACCAAATGAAATGGGATTTGGAAGTCCAAAAATCATTATTATGCCGAATCAGCAATCTCATAATATGATCAATAAAGTAAAATTTGGTAAGTTTCCTGACTCGACTAATAAGAGAAAGATGGAGTTCCATGATGATCATAGAGGAAAGAAAGTTCAATTTCCCCAATGTAAATCATGTGGGAAGAGGCATCAAGGAGAATGTTTCAAGGGAACTGGAAGATGCTTTGGGTGTGGAAAAGAAGGACACAAAGCAAGTAAGTGCAAAGGAAAAGGTTCAGTTAACACCATGGATGAGGATAATGGTATTGCTACGACATCAACAATGGTTAAATGTTTTAAATGTGGAATGAATGGGCATTATGCAAACCAATGCCCTAAGGGAAAGTCTCATGAAGATAATCAGTATGGTCGTATGGGAAGTATTTATGTTGATGATGATGAAGAGACTACAAATGATATGTGAGAGGAAAGAATTGTTGAAGCTCGGTCAATGGTTTAAGAATGTAGTGGAATGATTACATGTTTATCATGTGTAATGTTGTATAAGTAATCTCATGGTACTATGGAATAAAGATACATGTAAGGATTGTTACATTGTTGTCTGATTAATGTTACCAGTAACCATGAAAGGTTATTCAGATACTTTTGGAAAGTAGAAAGGATAAGAAGATAATGAGATGTTTGATTGTATTCATGAGCTCATGATTGATATAAGGACCAAGTGATATCATGGTTTGAGTATATAGAATTTTGAGGATTTTGGTATGTGGAAAGTGTTAACTTTTAACTGCATTCAAGTTTTCACTAAGATTCAATGGGTATTCAAGAGAGTACAAGATTAAGGCCTTTGAATGTTTGGAATGTGTCCAACAAGACATATCTTATGATATATGGGGATCAACGATGGTATTAAATCTCTGGTAATCGTTTTCACTATGTTATGAGAATGGACTGCAGTATTATGTATAAGCCTAAAGATTGGAATGGATTGTGTTGGACGTAAGTTAGTATTGTTTAAGGATAGAAATTTTTTTTTCGATATTATTGATGGGATGTTATAGTAATATATTTTTGGAAAAAGGACAACCTGCAGGACGGGCGACAACCCATCGCTTCGGACAAGGCTATGGGAATCGAACCCACAACCGAAGTGCGACTGGCCTTTATCGCCTACCACTGGCCTACAGGAAGTCCCTGTTTAGTAGAAACTAGTTTTATTATATTAAGCAGTATGATATATGAAGTATAAGTCCATTTTAGGAACCATATATGATTAATCTCACTATAGATCGATTTATGCATATAATTTTTGCTAACATTTTGTTTGAGACAGATGGAATGACCCGTCATTCTGATCTGCTAACACTTCATGAATAATAAATTCAACTTCATTTATTTAAGAGATGAAGTGGAAATTGTTCAAGGCACGAACAACAGTGAGATTGTACCAAAATAATGTAAGTATTTATTCTAATACAAATTTTCAACTTTAGGGGAAATGATCTTGAAAACCAAAAATGTTTTCCTAGTGATCTTATATCTGATTAATCAGATGGTACCTTAGATCGTCACAAATTTATGGATTTGTGATTGTTGTCTTTTCCATAGCCATGTTCTCTACCACTCTCCATCAGAACATGATGGTTAGATTTCTCTTCCATATCCATATTTTCACCTATGTGGAAACCCAATGATTAGTTTATTTGGGTAACCGTTACATTTCATACTTTTGTTTTTAAAGATAAGTTTTGGTATTCCTTTTTAAGATGTGGGTTTCTATCAAAGAAACTTTCAAATAGTAAACCATTTATAACCCCGACGAATTTCGAGGGCGAAATTCATTTTAAGGGGGGTAGAATGTAACACCTCGAGATTTTATGAAAAATATTCTTTTAATTTCATTAATGTCTTGCGTTGTATTCTACACCAAGATTACCTTGCGCTATACGCAACACCGTATTAGCTTGTAGTATACGCAACACTATTCTTGGATCGTGTTACACACAATTTTGATAATAGTTATTCTACGCAACATTGAGTATATATATATATATATATATATTAAATGTATAAATGAAATATGGTTGGATTCTGTTATACGAAACAATGAAGGATTCTTTCACAACACGCAACCCTGACTTGGCTTGCATTACACGCAATCACGACCTTCCTCGATAGCGTGTGTTGTACGCAATACCGGGTTTTAATAAACAATGTTATATTATTATAATATTGTCATGAACTAGCCGTTATGAATAGTATTAACTAAATTTTGAATTTTATAACATTATTATTCATCTTACACATTTCTAGAACATGGTATAAGAACAAAATAAATTTTTCGGGTAAAATAAGTATTTTTCAAAAAATGCAGTTTTACTGCCTTTTGATGGCGCACCCACTTTAAATATAGTTTTTGACATGTTTATATGTTAAATTTGACAAAATAATAATCTTCTTTTGAATCAGGATGTAAAAATTTACATTAGATAAATTTTTGATATTTTTCCGATAACTTTCATATTTTAATGAATAGTAAAAAACACGCTATATTTTAATTAAAAACAACTTTTTTCATCGTAATATCTTATGTGGTTAAATTATAATATTGAATGGTTTTAAAGTATATTTAGAATATGTTTTTACCACTTAATATAATGTTGGTCATTGGACACAATTTTACAATTAAACCGAACATAAACAAGTGTCAATCTTTTGATAGTTATTATCTCTTAAAAACACGCTTTTAGTTTTGACAGCGGGAATTAATTTTAATTTAATTTCTGCCACTTCTGTGTTTTGAATTTAGAAAAATGGATTCCATATTTGGAATCAGGATGTTCAAATTGTGTAAATAGGTAACTTTTATTTTTAAATATTTTGAATAATTATTGCGGTAAATATTTTATTTACCATGGTTAAGGGTAAATCCGGTAAATAAGGGTTATAAAATAATATTATAATAATATTAAATTATCCTAAAACGTGTCTTAAACCTATTGGTTGATACATGGTCGACCATGGGTATCTTTGGGTCGATTTTGGGACCCCATTGATCCACTTGTAAGTGATAATGACACTTTATTTTAATTAAGTTAAAATGAATACAAAAATGACACAAGCATATATCTTTTAGCAAAACAATTGTTAAATAGGGTTATATATGTTGTATTTTAGATTATAAATATTACTTAGAAAGATAAAAAGCTTTCCTACATGATGGTATTTTATTTGTAATTTTTAGACGTAAAATAATTTAATTTATTTATGACACAACGATGATGCAGTAATTATCTTATTAATGAAATATTGACATAATTGATGTTATAAACACCAAAATAAATGTAATTTGAGATTTTTTATGAATTAAACTAATTTTATAGGTTACTATGATATATTAATGTTGATTTAATCAACTTGGTTCGAACATTTAATTCTGTTATGACTTTCAAAAAAATCATATATCAAATAGTGTCAAAATTGACACAAAATAGTTTTTAAATCAAATATTATATTATTAATTGTTATTGTATTCCTAAAAATCTAAGGTTCGGCCAAATGACTTACATAAGGATATATATATTAATAATAAACAATTTGGGGTTCGTTTGGCATGTTATAGTAAGTTTATTAACCATATAGTGAAAGAAAACAAAAAGACATGGTAAAAGTTAAATTATTTAACTTAGAGTTAAATTTAATTGATAATGTTAAAATAATATCCTAAACTTGTCTAAATTCTATTGGTTGATAGGATTTCGACCCCTACCCACCTTATCTTCGAAATAAGACCCTTTGGAACCATTATAAACCGATTTTGACATTAATATAAAATAATATTTTGAGGTATTCCTAAGGTGCCCCTCTCCTCCCTTATAAAAGGATACCTCCTCCCCCTCCACCTCACACCAAATTGAGCACTCAAGCTCGGCCAAACCCTGCCAAAATCTCTTCTCCACTTCCCTAGAATAATCCTAGAGGTTCTGGTCTTCCTCAAAGACCAATTTTAGTGCCCTAAGAGGAGGTCTCAACGAGGCACTTCAAAGAAGAGGTAATTACCGTTACCAATTCTTTCATCTTTATTTCTTCTTCCACTTCTTCTTCTTAGGTTTTTTCATTATGAAGTAATAACATCAGTATCACTCATATACTGATATGTTATTATAAGTATGAAACATCCTTATTTCACCATCTATCCATCCTACGGAAAAAGAAATCACCGCGCGTGCGTACGTACGGAATACCGTCTCCACGCCGTGGTGTAATCTATTTTCCACCACCACCTTACATGGATGGGTATAATGGTCTAAAGAATAACTATACATAGTTATTACAACATCATATTGATTCTGATATATTGTATAATCCACTCCAATTCAATTCAATATTTATAGAAATGATATCATCGCTCGTGCGTACGTACGGACTACCGTCTCCACGACGCGATGAGATTCATTCTCCATGTTAACCATTTAAGAATGATTATAAAGTATATATAAGAAATAATAATGAAATATATGACATTATAAAGCTACTGTATTTATGTATATATATATATATGTATGTAATCTACTTACTTCCATTCAAGACAATAAGGAAAGGAAAATAGCGTTCATGCGTACGTACGGACTACCGTTTCCATGAACGGTGTTTTTCATTTCATTTATCTATCTATTATATATATATATATACTGAATATATATGATATATAAATCATATTTTATATTCTGGAAGTAAGTAAATCATGATATAAGTAATAATAATGTCAAGAACAACAAATCAAAACACCTACGATAAATGAAACGATTTTACCCAAAACACTTCTTTAACATGGAATTTACAAAAGAACGGGTAATATAATGTCATAAGTGAACCATATATGATATCATAACAACGAATATGATTCTGTAATAAGTCAATAACATGATTTAAATCATTATACAGGAGGTTCAGAAACTTACAAAGCAAGTCGGACCTAAGGTAAGGGAAATATCACAATCTCATTTTTATCTGAGATTGTTTATTCGTAAGTATTTACTGGGGTGTATTTTATCATCCACATCCATGTTTCATCAATGTAATATTATTTCCATCCACCTACAATTGTTTAAAACCATTTTTACCCTTCGGTGAGTTTTTAGTAATATGTATGAAAGGAATCTTTTTTCGTACGAGGTACTTTTTTGACTTTTCCGACAAAAGTACGAAGAATGTTTTTTTTAACTTATACGGCACGACCGGATTTCTACTGTTTTATAAAGCCTTATTTTCATGAAGCTTCCTCTAAAAGATTTCATGACTATTTTCAATAAAATCTCTTTCTTTTAAAATTGCATGATGTTTTGTGAAAAGAAATTGATTTTGAAGAAGAAAGGATATTTTCCTCAAGAATGGAGTTCAAATGTTTTATCAAAATTATTTTCAATCTAAGATAATAGAGGGTTCTGTTTTTATCCCTATTATTACATTGAATTGATTATGTTGTGAGGGAATTATTCTTATGAAGTCATTTACCTTATATGATTTGTTTTATGATGTCATGATGTTTCAAGAATCCCATTTTTATTACATGTGTTATGTGATGATGTATGATTTATGATTATGTGGCACACATAAGAAAGGATTCATTATAAGATGGGTGAGACCTATATCTCCCTCCAATGCATTGGGTAAAGATTTTATATCTCATGAGATAGACATGGCTGGAATGGTAGGTTATACCGGTTCAGTGAAACAGGACTGAAACGAGGGTTACTCGATTCAGAAAGGGACTTTGTCCACTAAGATAGTCTTGGCAATGAGTCATGACTAACAAGAAATGATTTTCCATGAATATGTGTGCATGCCACAAAGTTTCAAGTTTCATGTTATGATTATGGTGATCTCATTTTCACTTCTATGATTTGTTCCATGTTAAGATATTATGATCTCTTTTGCAGGTTATGATTTTCAAAAAGATATGATATGATTTTTTTTTGTATACCCTTACTGAGCATTTGAGCTCACCCTTTTATGTTTTCTTTTCCCCAGGATATAAAGAAAGGTTTTAGGTAAAAAAAAGGGAAGATCTTTATGGGAGATATTGAAGATCTTTCACCATGATTAGAAGATTATGTTCCGAGTTTCCAAAGACACTACACTATTACGATCCTTGTGTGTGTGTGTTTTTGTTATGTACTAAGTATTCCGCAAATGTAATGTAATGTCCATGTAAGTCAAGATACGGGTCTCTACAACATAAGTATTAGATGGCCTCCAAAACCAAATTTTTAGTCGGGGTAGCCCAATGTTTTATCATTTAATAGAATCTCAGCCTCATTTTAGAGGTTTTTTGCATATTTTTATAAGGTAATTCATTTATTCTCAGGTATTACATTCATATTGATATTATCCTCTTTTAAATTTATCGTTTTTAACAATTTAGTTTCATTTATAATTTAATATATAAAAATGTCCCATATTTTTATATATTCTGACAAAATAATTTAACTTTATAAATAAATATATACACATATTTACATATAAAATATCTTTCATTATTTATAAACCAAACCAAGATAATAATGATATAAATTTTATTTAAAAAAATCCAAGAATTTCTATATAATAATATAATTAGTGTTATATAATGTTTATGTAAATAAATATATTTTTTCACATGTATTAACAATATATATATATATATATATTTATATATATTTTAATATATGTATACCAATATTAATATGTAATATACTTAATTAAATATAAATATTTAAAATTATATTTATATACACACACATATATATAAATATGTGTGTGTGTGTGAGTGTGTTTCTGTGTATTTATAAACACGCCAAGAAACATATTTTATATATGTATTTAAAATTATATATATATAGATAAAAAATGTACCAAAATATAGATAAATAAATTGATATATAATAAAATATAGAACAAAATAACATATAGGAGGGGTAAAGGTACAAATACATGAAGGTTAGGTCTCATGTTCGATACTCGGTAGGGGTGCACGCATGGGTGAGGTAAACAGGATGTCCTGGAGATAATAAATGGTGTAGTAGCTTCAAGCATAGATATGGGCTGGTTCTATTAAAAGGAGGGGGGATTCTAGTGATGATATAGTGCTGGGTTGGCTGACAATAAATTTTTTTATGTTTATTATTTCTTTCTAATTGTTGATAATAGTGGTTTTTAGCACGGATAAAAGGTTTCATTACCAAAACATTTATAAAGATTATAAAGGGAACATGCTTTAACAACAGTAAGGAAGAATTTTTTTTTTTGCACTTCTAAATCACTTTTTTAGAGAGGATAAAGGGACAATTTGTAGAGTTTTTGATATAAAACACACAACCCATCGTTGAATTCAAACCCAATCCCACATTAGCTTCCACATGGACTGGTGGCTAAGATATGACCTTAGATGGGGTAATCATCCTATCACCGATGGATTTTTGGATTAGACAATAGATGATATTATTTTTGGGCACTATGAGAGTTCGGTGGAAGGAAAGGTCCTGAATAGATGAATCAAAGTCATTGTGCAACTCAGTTGGGACATTGCTGGGAAATTAAAAAAAACAATTTTAGAATGAAAATAAAGAATTAGTTTGGAAATTGTTTATCCATGGTGGTTCCATATGAGTAATGTTTTTCTGAAAAATATGGTACATGTGGTGTGTCCCAAGGAAGTGGAAGACAACAGTGCAAGAGTTAGATGATTTGGATCATATTCATTATCATAGAATGGGAGACCCTATGCGGGTTGAAATAGATCAAATAAAAAATGTTTCAATCTCATTGAGGATAAGGAGGAAACTAGTTTTGAAGATGCAAAGTGAGAGGTTTGATGAAAAAAAGAAAAGGATTCAGATGGAGAATGTATAAAATAATAGTAAATAAAATTCCATAAGAAAATTATGTTGTCTAGACCATCTTGGTCCTATTATATTGAATGAACACCACCAATTTTTTTTAATAATAGGGAATCAATAGAAACAAACGAAGACCATGAAATATATATGTGCATTAACTCTTTATCAATTCAGGGACTTACGATGAATCTAACATTGAGGATGGTAACATAAAACCCCTGGTAGGGTAGACTCACACATGGAAACCCCCACAGAGAACCATAAAATAAGAAAAATTACGAATACAAAGTGCAATACTGAGATGGAAAACAAAAAAAACAATTCCTACACTATTGGATATTCAGTAGATACTCGATTATTGCTTGTTTGAGGAAGTATATGGTCTAACATGAAAAAAATTTCATTAATAAATCATTATCTGGATAGTTTTCTCACACAAAAATCTCAATGGAAAGGATTAGTGGGATAATGGAAAGGAAGGCCATGATGTCGAGTTTTAGGGTTCTACTTTCTCTATCACACCATCTACTCACTCAAACTAGAATACCAATGAACCACTAAGCTGAGTAAATAAAGGGGGAGAAGACATCCATATGAGGTGATGGGGAAAATTTGTTAATGGGGGAATATATGGTGAGAAGACTGATATATGTGCTATGAAACATCCAATTTTCAAATTATATAACCCACTAGCTATTGGAGTTGTGGAAAACAGGGTCGAACCACATAGAGTACAAGATCTACTTCACTAAAACTTTCTCATTGTACAATGTTCAAAAAGGATTTTTTTTGGGAATTAATATCTTTTTGTATTTTTATTATTATTTAATGGAACTAAAAATTAAGAAATAGGAGAAATAATGTAAATTGAAATTAAAAATATGTTAATGATCTCTCAATTAAAAAAAATGATCCTGGGATGGTTATGTCATAATAAAAATACTACAAAACCATGCTAAATATTTTTTTATGTGATTAAATATTTATTCAATCTAATTATCATCAAATTTAACATAATAGGAATTTATGTAAGCTCATTTCATGTCTCCAAATTTCTTTAATGTCCTTTTATATGGGGTTGTTAATAAATTAAAATATGTGTTCGAGTAACATACCAAATGGTGAAATGACCCAAGCCATTTATTTTTATGGTGGACTATATATTTTCACTAAATACCGTCAAAATATTTAAATTTATCCATATCAATAAAACAGATAATAATTTAACTGGTAAGTTTATATTTTAGAAATTTATTCTAGTGAAAATACTATTAAAGAATAAAATAATTAAAATGAAGATAAATTCAATTGAAAAATTAACTACAAGTTAAAAACATCACATAGAATGAAAAACTGATTAATTATTCATTATAACATCACGAAACAAAAAAATTTCCCCCGCACCATGATTGAAAAAATACTCATAGTGATAAAATAATAATACATTAACATTCTACTTGCAATAATGAATGATTGTTTACATTGTTCTATGATCCTACTGTGTAGTGCACTCACCGACCATTGAACTTTGTAGAATAGAATTGAAACCTCACTATAGAGTCTTTCAATAAAACCCAAAAAACATCCAAATTCACATCAACCAAGATTTTCGGTTTGGGGTTTGGTGTGTGGGGTAGGGTGCAGTCACAGATCATAGATTACTGATAAAGTATGATAAGTTATTTTTTGTGGAAATGAATCAAAAGGAGGTAACATCCGTGGGGATGAGAATGTAATGTGAGAGATGAAGGGTGGCTAGGTGTGGTGTTGATGTATTGGGAGAGGTGGCGTACCTCTATTGTCTTAGGTGTTCTACCATGATAGAGACGGATAGAAGAGGGTAGAGGTTGACAACTGTCACTACTACATGTTGGATGGATGGGTAATGGTGGTACACTGCACCATGAGGGAGAGTGGATCGTAGTTTAGTGGTTGTTATGTAGGAGAGTTTCCCCTAGTTTTCTAGTGGAGGTTGATGGAGTGCTGCAGTATTGGTCCTCCAAGTGTGCGACGCTACGTGAATGGGAGGGTTCACCAAGGGTTCTAGTGCCTAGGGTATGTGAGGTTTAGTGTTTTAGGATTTCAGTTTATAGAGAGGAATAGTAGGGGTCGTTGGTCCCTTTATAATGGCTCTCCTGGGGTATTCAACCCCTTAAATCCTGCGTATATACATGATTCAAAATGAAATAAAAATTCAAAATTTAAAATTCAATGAAAATTAATATCTAAATGTTAATTGTTTATAATAATAATAATAATATAATTATAATTTATTAACTAAAAAATATACTAATTTAATGTAAACAAAAATAATTAAAATAAAATGTTATAAAGGAAAATACATACATACATACATACATACATATATATATATATATTCACATGTAATTAAATAAAAATATGATAATAAAATTACTACTATTAGATAAAAATATAGTAAACATGATAAACTACGAAAAATAATACTATTTTATTAATACAATAAAAATATATAATTAAAAAATTTAAAATTTGATTATAGATAATTAATATATATGTATACAAATAAATAATAATAAAATAATTAAAAATATATCAAAACTAATAATAATTATAGAGTGATAAATAAAATATATATTTTAATATAAACTAATAAAAATAATATATTTATAATATTATAAAATAATTTAACTAAAAATTTTAAAATATCTATTATAATACAAAATAACAAAAAACACGCTAATAATTCTAAAATCGATTATAAAATTACCTAAACTATATTAAAATTTATTAAAAATGCATCAAAAATCCACATGCTTCAATTCCACTAAACATAAACATTTTAAATCGTAGGAAAAACAATCATAAATAATACACAGTTGAACTTGTAGACAAATCAAAGCGTTCAAAGTACATGTTCAAAATTTTTCATTCCCTTTTACCGATAAAATATCATGCTTCATTTAAAATTCCAATTTTCAAAAACAATTTCCCTTCCACATGCATTCTTTTGCAAAAAAATCTACATTCAAGAATTATGTGACCTACCTCACAATCTCTCACATTTCTCAAAAAAAATGATCAATGATTTTATCAATTCTCATTCACATTCATTCCTACAATTGGCTTAGAGTGAATTTTATATCTCCACTATTGGAAATAAAAATAATAAAAAAATGTCTAGGACTTCACATTAGTTCCAAATGTCTCTGAAGCTTTAGGATGGTTGGTCATAAAAAAATTGAAAAATGAAGGTTGAATCTTGAAATAAATTCATGATAATTTCCAAACCAAATGTTTCCCTCTAAACAAAACATACACAAACAAGAAACAATAATATTACTCAAATATATCATAATCTAATATTTCTCTATTTTTTGGGATTTCCTTTTTTTCCATTTCTCTTTTTTAAGACACAACTCACTCAAATAATATGGGCAGAAAAACTGGTCAGTATCAACTCCAAAACCACATGAAATGAATACAAAAAAATCACAAAGAAAGTTATATAAGTACCATGTATTCTATAGAATCTAAATGAAATTAGTTTATATTGAAAAATCATTATCTTTTGCAGAATTGGATCATCACTTTTATAGGTATCCCCAAAAGTTAGGGTAACCGCATAGGGAAAAAAAGGAACTCAATGATGAGATGAAAAAGAATCTATATTACAATAAAAAAATACATGTAATTAATGTTTCCACTATTAAATATAAAACATCTGATCATTATGAGATAATTCCCTTCCATGTACATCAAATTCCTCATTATCCCTCAAAAAACCATCTCCATTAATAAATCTCTCTCCCACAATTATATTAAAAATCACCATACAACATATCAACAATTTTGAAGGAAATGGTATTGGTTTCAAGATCATCCTAAAAAGGTTGTTTCATGGATTATATAGTATACCTGCTATAGAAATGAGAGGGTGGATTAATTTATCAAATGGGATAAATATCTCAAAAAAATTCTTTAGTAATTTTAGTGATACTTTAAAATTTGAAATCACTTAGATGAAAAATCATGGAATTTTTTTGAGGACATTATATAACTGACATTCCCTTAATAAAACAATAGAAACATGAAGCGTTATAAATTTTTTCCATAATCCTAAAGGGTATGGAAATAAAATGTTGGATATTAAAAATTAGCATGAGTGAAAATCGGCATCCCAATATTAAATGATATTCAAGAAAAGATTTTCAAACCATAAACTAATATACTAAATCATCAAAACCGTGGAATCCAAAATTAATGAATTCCAAAAAGGAATCATGTTCTCAAACTTTATAGAGTGACAAGTTGTATGCCACCAATCGTGTTATAAAAAAAATAGATTTCTTGTGGGTTCAATAATTACATGAATGTTTTTTGTTAATTTTACATTTTTCAGTATATTGGTTATTTTGCATGGTGATTTTTGGAATCATAAAATATTATGTAAAAATATGTCTTCAATGAGTAAGTGAAGATAAACATAGAAAGGCTTACTATAGCTGATGAAACTCATGAAGGATATACCTGTAAAATATAAAAATGAAAAACATATTCCTACATCAAATTATAATGATAAAACCAAATATCAAATAAATGAATGTAAATACATAGGAGAATAACATCTTCGCAACAAAATATTAGGAGTAGCTAAAAATTATACACACACTCTATGTTTATTTCCTAAAACATACTATATCTAATAAATGATAATGATGGAAATAAAAAACATGGTTTATAGCCCCCCAACCCAAAAATCAAAAAGCCAGTGAAATATTATAATACAATGGCTTGATTAGAAGAAATCAAATTCTGATTGACAGATCATTTGAGTAGTCTTGCACTGCAAATTTAAATTTTTATTATCAAACACTTTTAAGGAAGAAAGTGAGAAACCGTGTCAAGCACTGAACGATAAAACAATGTCACGGAAGTGAAATTGCAGCTGGACCATTTTAACCTCTCTAAGAAGTTTCCAAGATATGGTGTTTACCTGGATGTCTGGTTGCTCCATCAGAAGATCTTTAAATATGAATGTCAGCTTTCCCCAGGACTGGATGTACTCCTCTACATTGATCTTTCTTTTGTTAAACCCCCGAACGAGAATCAAATCCTTATTGTCCATCCAATCACTCTGCTCATCATTGGTTTCCACATTAAGCGTCTTCACCATCATTTTTTCTGCCTCCTCTTTAGGAGCGTTGATAATCAGACTAGTTTCTATCATAATCTCATCCAAAATCATAAGCATCTCAAGAGGATTATCATCCCTCTCCTTTTGCTAGCTTGCCCCCTTGGGGGGAAGAGGGTCACAATCCTTCGGTTTTTCCTTCGCCTTCTTCACTGATCGGGTCTCCATCGGTAAGGGTAAATACGAATAGTCCTTTTTCTCCATCCATTTGCCCCTTCTATTCTTGCTCCGCCTAGGACTAGGATACCTTCGCTCATGGTCCTTGTCCACTATATTGCCAACAAAATTTCTTGAATGTTCATCACTGGATGCTCCCTCCGAAGATGTCTCCACTTTCTCAACATACTCAGGATCCTCAACAACCAGAGCATCAAACCGGTTTTCCATCTCAATACCATCAACCTCTACAGAGCCTCCCTGAAGGCAACCGTACTCTTTCCAGTCCGTTCAAAGAGCTTAACACCTCTATCTCTCTTACCACCATCCGAGAATAACACCTCAGCATAAGAGGCCTTGCCGTGCAACATGCAGACTCCCTCATCCACCAATTGTAGCACCTCCCGGTTGTGGGAACCTCCAGACATATCCTCTGCCTCGCAAGATCCCCCTATCCCCGAAATGTCCTTCATCTCCTGCGGATCGTTCAGAAAACACCTTTCATCAGCACATCAAGCCTCCACACCCACTGGGGACTGCTCAGGATCCTCGTCCAGCATGGGAACTGCCTTCCGTGGTCCACTCAGTGAACCCCCTGCATCTGTACTCTCAGGAACCTCACCCCCAATATTCTGATCAGGCACCCCAGGCTCAGTGGAGGCTTGCCTCCCCATACCACAATCCATGGTCGTCTCCTTAGAGGAAGTCGGTGCCCCCCAACGACAGAGAGGTTGCGAGTGACCCAAATGCTTGCATCCCGAATAGAACTCAGGCCATGCTTCATAAAACACCGGATGCTTACACCTAAATTCTTCGCCCACTATAATGCACACGTACTTGAAGGGAACCCTGGACACGTAGACCTCCACACAGATGTGCGGAAAAAACGGGTGGCACAGGGACTCCGTTCGGCTATTGGAACAGAGATATCTCCCGACCAAATTGGCCAACATTTGAATCAAAGAAGGATTTTGAAAAGGTAGTGGGATATTAGGGAAACTCACCCAAACCGTCATCATCGGAGAATCACGCTGCATATGGAAATCATATGACCAACGAAAAAGGTAGAAGCGGGTGCCGTTTAGGCTACGAGGGGCCCTAGACCAGGCTCTGATGAGGTATTCCTCTGATGAGAATTGAATCATAATATTCCTGTTATCGAGAAAACCCATCGTCACTCCCTCCTATAAATCCCACGCCGCGAAAACATAACGGTCAAATGAATCAACCAAGGGGCGTCGCTGTTTGAATCGAGCCACCGAGGTGAGATTAAGAAGGGAAGAGGCTTCTTGAAACTCTGAAAGCGAAAGCGGAAGATTAGGTAACCCTTCGTGAATATCTGGAACCTTCGGACATAGCGAGGCTTGGGGAGAGGGAGGAAGTAGATCCGGGTTCGAAAAGGGTGAGAAGGGGGACCCCGAACCCTTGCGGCTCAACGAAGTCCCCTCCCCCACTGAGGGGAGAGGGACTGGTGCAGTGGCCAGCGCCATCACTAAAACCCTAGGAGAGGTTCAGCGCGCAGCGCCCCATGAATTTGATCTATGAGAAAGGAAACTAAACCGGATGGGGATCTTCTAGAAGTCTTGGAAATTAGATCACATACATGAACCTTACATTATAATTCAAAACATAGAAAAACCTTTGTGAATTCCATTGTTCCCCTTGCTTACCCCTCCATATCAAACATAAAATACATCTTGGGATCCTGGAAAATGACACATAATGAAGGGGGAGATTAGATGCTCATTAAGGGTAAAAAATATAGTTAAAGATATCATAAATAAGAATAAAATTTTATTGAAAAGTAGAAAACTGAAACACATAACTTTTAAAAAAATATTTTTCATAATATGGAAATAATAAATCAAATAATTCTATATAAACAATCACATTGATATTCTAATAGTCGAATAATGAAATGTAATATCAATCACTAATCTCATAATGAGGGAATGCATAATGTTGGACATCATAACCACACTATCAAGGCCTCACTCCAAGTACATACATATGCGAGTAAGATGTTAGTCAAAACCCAATATAGTTTGTCTCATAAGAACTATCGATGCAGCGAGTGGCTTTCATTAATCATTCCTAAACCCCTAGTGCTTTCATTAACCAGTACCCAACCCATATGAATTTCAATAATTTTCCCCCAAACCAATACATTCTATGTACAATTCATCCTTATATGAAAAGGACAAAACATAACATAAACATTCATATTATAACTAGCATACAAAATTTTTATACATTAGCCATTAACCATGAATGGTATCAAAATAGAACATATACAGCCAATAAAATCATAAAAAATTAACTAAAATAAGTAATATTGTATCATAACAAACTATACTCAATACAATATAAAATCGAACAATGTATTTTTACAGAGATGAAAAAATTCTAATAAAATCATTAAAATCATATTGAGATAAATACCCCTTTTTCTATGAAATCATTTTTTAAAAATTCACAAACATATAAAATAATATATTTCAAAATTTATTTTTTAATAAAAGCGTCCCATAAGACATTGAATCCTGTGAAATGAAATAACTATTTAAAACATTCTTGTCCATATAAATATATCCAGAAGACCTTTCTTAAAACATGGACATTAATGAGAAATATTTAGAAGAATAAATCATTAAACATTTAATATAGTTTTTTAGTTTATGAGTCCATAACATAAAACCAAAAAAAAATATTATTTTCAAAACATTTTAAAGAAACTCCAAATAGAGATAAAATTTTATTTATAATCCTTTATATATATATATAAATAAATATGTATGATTACATCAAGAATATTGAAATGGAGAAAGGATTAATTATTTATAAATTTAAAGTGTCCCATACCAGTTTGAAAATTTATATAATAATAATAATATCTTCAAATTAATCTTAAAATACCATGAAGATAAATTTATCCATGATATAAAATATAATAGGGATATTAAATAAACAAGACACAAGAAATAGATAGTGAATATGGCTTATATCTCACGAAAGTTAAAGTGAGATGAAATTTCCTTACCATAGGTTTGATACTCTCTATACATGTTCATATATCCTTTATAATGGTTTTTAGCATATTATTGACTCTTAAAATAGTCATAATAATTCTTATCATATCATATATGTTTCATTTATGACTTTATATTACCCATTTATTAATAATTCAATGGTAAAGCAACGTTTTGGGTAATATATGCTTTGTTTATAATACATTTTATAACATTATATTCTTTATTGTATCCCATAGATCATTATTTAGATACTTAGATAATATAAAACATGATTTATATAACATACATATTCATAATATATATATATAAATAATATGGAAAGGAATACACCATTTATGGAGACATTAGGTCATTCATTCGCATGAATGTTGTTTCCATTTTCATAACATGTTGAATGCTAGTTAGTAAATAATATATATATATATATATTATTCAAGTATAATTATTATATCATATATTTCATACTTATTCGGCATATATATTTTTATAATCAATTTGGAATTGTTAATATGGAAGATGAATCTAATCGCGTCGTGGATACGATATGTCGTACATACGCATGTGCAACGATATCATTTAATTAATGAAATAGGGGTAATGAAATGGATGGTATGATAATTAGATATATTAAATATCATGTAATATTTATTATTTATAACCATTATCATCATCATTATACACATTGAAATACATTATAGATGAAAAATAGTTTAAACTACGATGTGGAGATGGTAAGTCGTACGTACACACACATGGTTGTATTATTTTTCATAGGATGGGTAAAAGGAAGAATATGGTAGTACCATAATCATAAATACATCTTATTATACATTATATTATGTACTTATTAATTTATTATTGAATCAACTTGGGGAAATTTTGAAGAAGAAGAAATGAACTTTGATGGAGATTGAAAATAACTTACCTCTTCTTCGAGTTTCTCCTTTTGATTTTCAAAACAAAAAGACTCTTTCAGATGGATTTATACCCAATGTATGTCCTCTATTATTAATCTAGGGATTTTGGGAGGATAAATTGGTTGGTTTTGGTTAGAATAATGTTCATTTTATGGGTGAATAAAAGAGAAGTAGAGGCACTCTTTTATAAGAGAGGGGGGTACTTTAGGAAACTCAAAAACTATTAATTTATTATAATATTTGTTTTGATTTTAAATATCTATAAAGTAATATATTTATTTGATATGATGATTATGGGTCACAATACTCTCATACAATGAATTTTGGACTTGTTTATGTACAAAAATTGACCTTATCTTTGGATTTAACCCTTAGTTAAAACATTTTCACTTTTACCCACTACTACAAAGACGGACAAGGGAAGCACTACCCTTTTATCAGGACTAAAAAAAGCGCTTATAAAAGGGGGCCTTCATCTGCACTAAAAAAAGCACTGATAATGGGGCACTTTTAACAGTGCTAAAAAAGCGCTGTTAAAAGTGCCCCTTTATCATCGCTTTTTTGAGTACTGATAAGGACCCCCTTCTATCAGTGCTTTCATTAGTGCTAATAAAGGGTACCCCTTCATCAGTGCTTCTTTTAGTAGCACAGAAAAATGGTGGCTTCATCAGCACACTTTTCATAGCACTGAAAAATTTTATGTTTCAAAAAAATCATGAAAAATAATATATTGTCATATAGGTATATTTATATTGATATAAATACTATATATATATTTTAAATATGTTTTAGATAAGTATAAATAGACTATTACATTTAATATATAAAATATTTAGTTAAAATGGATTTAAATTATTTTTAAAAATATTATTAATTAATAATTTTATAATTATCATTGATTAAAAATAATTGAATAATAATTTGAAGACACAAAAAATCATAAAAATTAATAAAAGATCAAAAATAAGTTAAAAATGTAACTCAAACTTCAAACAGCCATAACTTTTGATCCGGGTGTCCGTTTGAGAACTATATCATATCAAATTGAAGAATATGATGATCTCTATGCTCTTGTTACCCAATCGTAGCTACAGTCTCATTTTTTGAGTCCAAAAAAAGCCCAGAGGTCCTCCAAATCTTAGTTTTTAGTCGGGATACCCTGATTTTTTTCATTAAAATATGTATAACTTCTGATACTAATGTCTGTTGGAAAGGTACCACATATCATATCAAATAGTGTTTCATTTTATTCAATTTGACTAGTATCACCGTTTAAACAAGCTTTTGGATTAGAAGTTATGGTCGTTTTAACATTCTATGGATTTTGAAATACACATATATATGGATTTATTTGTAAATATATATGTGTTTGGGTGTGTGTGTGTGTTTGAGTGTGCGTGTGTGTTGTATATATGTATATATGTATGTATTTATTTATATATAACCACAAATAAAAAACATATTTTATAAATGTATTTAAAACTAATATTATAAATATATATTAATGTACAAATAAATATATGGATAAAAAATTATAACTAAAAATATATATAAAAATAAATATAAAAATTTATTAATATACGAATGAATATATATATAATAAAATATGAATAAATATATATGTATTAATATATCTATATATATTTATATTAATATGAATCTATATTAATATACAAATATATATATATATATTAATATATGATTATATATATATATATGTATTAATATATCTAAATATATTTATATTAATTTGAATCTATATTAATATTTGAATAAATATATCTATATATATATAAATAAATAGATATATCATTAAATATAAAAACCAAAATGGCATAGTGGTAAAGGTTTAGGCCCGCAAGGGGGGAGGTCGTGGGTTCTTGTTCGGGTGGAAGCAAGGAGGTGCTCGCATGTGGGGGATGCATAGGAAGGGCAGCGCACAGAAGAGTGTGTGTGTGGAGGGGGGGGGGGGGGTCCACCTAGCACTAATAAAGGGGGGGAGAAGAACTGTTAAAATCTCCCCCACATTATATAATTCTTTTTTATTTTGATTTATTTTTTTTACTTTTATCAGTGCTAAAAAAGCACTGGTAAAGGGGTCGTTTATCAGTACTTTTTTAGCACCGATAAAAGGTGTCTTTATCAGCACTTTTCTGAGTGCTGATAAAAGGGACCCCCTTTATCTTCACCTCGATTAACAACTCTTTTTTAGCACTGTTAATGCACCCTTGTAGTGCCGATAAAGGCCATATTTGTAGTAGTGACTGTGACAACAATATGGTTAATATACTTTCTATAAAATGCCAAAAGACCCCCAATTGAAACATTTTTGACAAATTTTTCATTATCCTAGATATTTGGATGAATTATAGGTTTTTATAAAAAAAAATCATTTAATAAATTATTATTTATTCTCACATCTCATTTATGTCAATTTTGACTTCATTTATTATTTGACTAATTGAAAACTCAAAACAACTTGATTCCATTGAAAAAACTACATTAAATCATCCATAACATGTCATATAAATCTATAAATTTATTTTATGGAATGATATATAATAGATGATATTTATTTTAGTATTATTAATATCATTTATTTGATTCCTCCTTTAATAAATAAATTACTGAACCATCATTATATCACAATTAAAATATTTATTTAATGTCTAAAAATTATAAATAAATTTTCATGATTTATATAATGTTGTTTTATTTATAATTAATATTTATAGTAGACTTTATCTTATTTATAATCCTATATTATAAATTATTTAGTTATTAAAATTTGAATATGAAATTTTCAATTCTTCTTTAATTAAAATATTATAAATATCCTAATATAAAACAAGTGGATTAAAATGGATCATATTTTCAACCTAGTTTTTATTTTGTTCGAAACACAATTATACAATAATATTAAACAATGTGTTAGTGTGATTTAATATTTTTATGATATTATTACAAACATTAATTACTCTCTTTTTCTTTATCATGGTAAATAAAATTCAAAATTTAATATTGACCAAAATTAGTTTTGATCCTATTATATCTGATTTTACATAATAATTACAACCATGTATTTCCCTTATTCTAAATTTAAAACACAGAAGTAGTACATTTATGTCTAATGTTAATTCCGCAGATGTGCCAAGAAGGTGGGTAAAAGAGACGTTCAAAAGTTCTATAAATTTTTATATCTAATTATGTTATAAAAAGGATACCAATCACCTATAGTGGGTTAATATGTGTATTATTTATCTATTTTGACATTAAAATAAATTGTAAAAATTTATTATTTAAACAAAAATGTCGAATTTTAACAACATAGTATTTTTCATTATTTATCAAAAATTATAATTTTTTGAAGAAATACAAAAAATTAAACATAAGTAAATTTTGATATTCTGAATTAAAAATTTATTATATTTTTCCAAATACAATTACTAATTATTTCTAAAATTAATTTTATTATTTTTCACAAAAGGGCTTAAAAATTAGTTTCTTTAAGAAAATAGTATTTCTAAACATATAATTATTTGATCCAAACATATAAATTAGACTATAAATATATATTATTTATGTGAAAACATTATAAATAACATTTATAGTTTAATTATTACACTTCATATTACTATTTTAATGGATAAGATGTAAATATATCGTTTAATTAATTATAATACTAAAGTATTGTATCATAGAAATTCAGTGTTGTGTGAAACGCAAGCCAAGTCAGTGTTGCGTGCACTACAAGATATTGAATTTCATTGAAAAGATAATTTACTATGAAATCATGGGGTGTTACATTCTCCCCTCCATTAATAAATTGTGTCCTCACAATATTAAATTTCACTTAGAAAATAAAGCTTTGATACTAGAAATTACCTTTGTGGAAAACTCACATCACAAATAGGGTAAAAATATATACTCTAAATAAGAGGCGAAGGTAAATGAAAAGGTCACAACAAAATAAGTCCTTTGAATATGATAACATCAATTAAATGTAATGATATATACATGGACAAAAACACAAATATTTATATTGAGTGATTGAGTTCATAAATCACAAACAAGTGAATGATAAATAGAAATTTGATGGCCTCAAATACATTAAACTATGATGATTTTAAAATACAATCAAATAAAAAACATCGTATTAGGATGAATTTTTTTTATACTTTCCCTAGAGTTGAGTGACTACTTTACTATCCCTATATGAACTCAAGAAAAATTATATGATTTCATTCTATAACTCAATATTATCTATTAGTTTTGTTTTAATATCTTTTTCACTTCATTTATTTAACCTTGATATGGATATTCAATATGGTTCTTTCTTCATGAATCACTTTTAATGAATCATATTGTCCATTAGTATTTTATTCATCCTTTAAAAGTTTACAAAAACTAACGTGATTATCACATAATATCGAGTAAATTATACATACTCATCAATGAATAATATCCAATGTTCAACTTAACCCATTTTAACTATAAGACTCAACCATAATACTTCCATCCAAATTGATTACCGAAAATGGTCTCTAAATTTTGACAATCATCATTAACATCATATTCCCCAAACAGCATAATGTAGATCTCATTATCTCATTCCAATTATTTTATCACCTTTAATTAAAACTCTTAAAATTCCATATCCATAAAGAAGAATTACTCTGGTACAATCATTATATATGTTATGAATTTTATAACCATAGAACAACTGATGTAATAATTTATGAATCCTAATACCGAATAACCTTAGTCAATCCACTTCACTCTTAAAACATTAACTATGCTCCAACATCGTATTCTTTAATACCTCCTATATATCATTTTTTATTTTTAGTCTCTTCATTATCAGCTATATAACCATTACTTGTATAACCTTTCTGATTGTGACCATCTATCAAAACCTAAATCACAATCTTAGAAACACTAATAATAGTGATATAATATTGATAAAAATCATGTATTGGATCTCTAAATTATTCCATATTCTTCTCAATCTGTAAGTCCATCGTATAAACCTAGTTTACCAATTCTAAAATATAAAGGATGATATCTTATACTTAGAATTATCCTGTCACGACCCGACCTCGGGGCCCGTGTCGTGACTACCCCAAACCCGCCTTCCATAGGCCAGGGGCTGGCGACTAGCACCAATGGCGTAAATCCCGATAACTGGGAAGCCATTGCCATTACAAAAGAAAACAAACACCACAGAGTAAGCAAGCGGAAAAGTAAACACAAGCGAAGAAAAGTAAAAGGGCCGGAAATACAAGCCCAACTGTAAAGTACAACTCGAAAGGGAAAAACAGCAGCTGGAAGAACGAAGCGGCTCCTGGGTTGTCCTCCTCGATTCCTACCTGAAGGGTAGGTACAGATGGCTCAGCTCCTGGATCGTCCACCATGGATCCTACCTGAAGGGTAGGTACAGATAGCTCCTCTACTCCTCGGGTCCTGTCGTCTACTCCGGGTACGTCCGCCCAGTGGTCCTCCTCTGGGTACCGACCTGCTCCGCAAGCCTCAACTGCGATCTGCGCTGTCCGTCATCTGCAACCAACACAACGAAGTGCAGGCATAGCCCGTGCAGGGGTGAGTATAAGATACTCAGTAGGGACCCCGAGACCCTTAAGGTCTCACTAAATCCAACATGGATATCCACAAAGTAAAGACAGCAATCACGAAGTAACATCAGACTCTACTTAGGTATATGCCCATACATATACCTAAGTCATCAAGTAACCCATCCAATCACAAGGATACACAAAAATCATGAAATCAACGGATAACCATCACCCAGGTATATGACCATACATATACCTAAGTTATCAAGCGACCCATCTCAATCATGAGGAAACGCAAAGATTCATTGACTCAGCTCAAACCAGGATTTTCATTATCGAAACTGTAACTACTGAGAAGCCCCGTCTCTAGAGTGTACAGTGGTCCTATCACGACTCTGAGGTACTGCTCACTAACCTAAGACTGCTGAGGTACTCCTACTGTCAAGTACTGCGGGTTTGCGACCAACTACCGGGCGCTCCGTCCGTTGAGGGCCTGTCGCCAAATACCGGGCGCTCAACAAAATAGCCTACTGAGGTACTCCTCCTGTCGAGTACCGCGGGTTTGCTGCCAACTACCAGGCGCTCCGTCCGCTGTGGATCTGCCACCAAATACCGGGCGCTCCGTCCACTGGGCTAGTCGACTCACTCCAATTCGAGTCGGTCAAGCAGTCGTCAGGTCTCAGTCGGCTACACGGTCTCCGTATTCTGCACGCTCGTCTCCGTACTCTGCACGCTCGTCTCCGGGAGGTTCCGCTCCATGAGCTACTAGTCTATACTCCAAGTATCAAAAAGTCCCACAAAGAAGTGTCTCAAAGGACCGCCTCATCATAGGGGTCTCAACGCAACAGACGGCGCGTCAATCGGACGCCCGGTCTGTGAGTTGTTAGCCTTTTCGTCCCAGGGGCCCGGTTGGTTTCGTGTGCGAACCAATCCCGGCCGTATCACAACTGTACCCTGAACTCCCATAGGGTATACTCAAAGGGACCGTTACTCAACGCAATCACCAACGCCGCTGACGGTTCGTCGAACGGACGTCCTGGATGAAAGATATCAGCTTTTCCGTTCCAGGGGCCCGGTTGGATTTCGGGTACAATCCAATACGGCCATACTCCGACTGCATCCAAAACTCGGGCGGAGTATGTCAAAAGTTCCGTCTCATCAAGAGGAAGTCAACGAAACAGACGGCGCGTCAATCGGACGCCCGGTCTGTGAGTTATTGGCTTTTTCGTTCCAGGGGCCCGGTTGGTTTCGTGTCCGAATCGACCCGACCGTACTCAGTCGGCATCCAAACCTCGAGCAGTGTAAGCCAAAAGTTCCGTCTCACTGAGAGGAATTCGACAAAGCTGACGGTACGTCATTCGGACGTCCGGAGCTCAAGATATGTGAATTTGACCGAAATGGTCCGAAAACGGGGGGGGGGGGTCCGGGTTCGGGCCGACCCGGCCCGACCCCCCCTGGGTCGGCCCGAACCGGGTCCGACCTGGTTGGCCCGGCCCCGCCCGGCCAGGGCCGGTCCGGCTCGGCTCGGCCGAGCGGCCTGACAACCCCGCGGCACCCGCGGGGTGTCGCGCTGGACACCCGCGGGGTGCCGCCTGACATCCCCGCGGCACCCGCGGGGTGTCGCGCTGGACACCCGCGGGGTGCCGCCTGACAACCCCGCGGCACCCGCGGGGTACCACCCTGGACACCCGCGGGGTGTCGCCAGACAACCCCGCGGCACCCGCGGGGTGCCACCCTCGACACCCGCGGGGTGTCGCCAGACAACCCCGCGGCACCCGCGGGGTGCCACCCTGGACACCCGCGGGGTGCCGCCGCCTCCGGCCCCCGGCGCCGCCGCGCCGGCGACCCGCGCCGCCGCCGGCTTCCGCGGGCCGCCGGAGACGCTCCGGTGGTCCGATTTGCTTCCTGTCTGCGCCTACGGTCATCCCGGGACCCGACCTTCACTGCGGAGGCCTCAAAATTAACTTGCGGCCTCGTTTGTCGTCGCCCGTCAATCTGCGCTCAAGAACAAAATAAAATTAATTTAATCTGCGGCCTCTTTGGCGCGGCGCGACGACGTCGCGTGCTTGAACGACTTCTCGGCGTGGCGCGAAGGCGTCTCGATCTTGTTTGATTTCGTTCCACAGTGCGGCGCGACGGCGCCGCTCAATAGTTGCCGTACGATTCCCGCGTGGTGCGACGGCACCACGCCATCTTGCTCCATCCGCAAGAAACAACAAGAATAAAGGAGGGGGGGGGGGGGGGGGGGTTCGGCCGTGTTTGTGCGGCCCGACCCCCCTCGCATTAGATTGATAACAATCGGCCTTTCTAGAACGATAATCCATCACAATCTTTTTAAAAATAAATAAAAAGATTCGGAAACAAGGGCCGACAAAAAAAAAAGAACCTTCAAGATCGAAGGAAAGATCAACAAATTTAAAAAGGTTTAAAACCCCTACCTCAAGCGTTGTCGCTCGCGAGTTCGTCGAGGAAGAGGACGATCGTCGCGGAAGAAACGTCGCCGGAGAAACGTCGTTGATTCCGTTGTCGTCGAGGTGCGTCCGAAGGGAGAACGTCGCTTGGAAAGGAACGATCGTCGCGGAAGAAACGTCGTGGAAGAAGCGTCGTTGATTTCCGCGGTTTCGGCGTTCTTCGCCGGAGGCCGGCGTTCTTCGCGTTCTTCGCCAAAGAAGAACGCTCTCCTCCAAATTCTCCCCACGCCACAAGCTTCCACCCAAAATAAAATAAGAGTAATCTTAGTTTATTAACGCACAAGCAACGATTGAAAAAAAGAAAAGAACAATTAATTCCAAGAATTAATTTACCAAAGAAACCGCCCAATTAATTGGACGAAAGAAACAGCCCAATTTAATGGTCTGTTAAGAAACTAAGAAACCGCGTCAGTTGACTTTCAGTTTCTTTGACGGGTTTTCGCGGGTGCGTTACATAGCGGAAGAAACGGCGGGGCTCATGCGGGCCCCACCCACAAATATACTATCAAGAGGATAGGATATTTCAGTTGCACCCTATCCGCTTCAACTAAGCTTAACCAGCTTAATGTGGCTTTCAAGTGAAATAAAAATAAATTTGTCGTAACAACTTTATTTTATTTTTTAACCTTAAGTCCCAAAATTTAAAAACCACACCTGAGCAAACGCAACTCCGGAAGAGGCGTTTCTAGGCAAAACCCGGTGCTGCGATTTCATCGGTGCCCTCAGAATTCGATTCCGGGCACCGGTTCAAAAGTTAGAAAAACCCGCTCGTCCGTTCACTGAACGTACCCGAGCCAAAACTTCGGAAAATGATTCCGGGCACACCGGGCCTCGGAATCAGGTGCCGTCAGAAACTGCGTTCTTGTAAAATTCCAAAGAAAATTAAGAAAAAAATTCCCTTGAAATTTATGGGTCTTTACATTACTCCCACCACAGGGCTTTACGTCCCCGTAAAGCTTCACCACAGACTTAGGGAAACAAAGCGGTACTGAGCACGCATCTGAGCCTTCCGCTCCCATGTTCTCACCTGGAGGTTCCCGCGCTGCCAAAGAAAGTGCACAAGAGGAATCGACCATCCTCCTAGGATCCGCTCCTGTCGATCGTCGATCCCCACAGGAACCTCCGTATAAGACACTCATCGCCACCGTCTAGCTCCTCATGGTCGATGATATGCGAAGGGGGGTCGAGCACGTATCTACTCAGTTGGGATACGTGGAAAACGTCGTGCACCTAGTGCAACTGAAGTTGATGGGCCAAGCGGTAAACCACCTCGCCTACCCAACTGAGGACCTAGATAGGTCCGTTGAACCTCGGAGATAACTCGCCTCCCAGGCCACATCTCCGTAAACCTCATCGAGGTGAGACCCGTAAGAAGACGTGGTCATCATCCTCGAACTCCAGAGGTCTCCATTTCTGATTAGAACTGAAACTCAAAACTCCTGCTGCCACGAAGGTAAGGTGGGTCGACCCATGAATGATCGGCTACACCCTCCTGTGCATGAGTTTATCTTGAGCTGCCCAGGGTTTCCTTTTCGCTGACCAAGGAAAACCTATCCCAACGTTGTAGATAAACCACAACCTTTTTGCCTAAAACAGTCAACCTGGGTATGATCTGTGAATTCGATCCATAACCAGACCAACGTCGCAAGGCCTCGACGCTGCCACCAAGAGATTCCAACCGAAACTCTCGCCTCGTGGTCAGATCACACTGTCGGCATAAGTGTGATTATCGAGTCTCCTCCCAAAGGTATCTCCAGACGTGAGGGTCAAGTCAACGGCTTACCCGGAACCTCTAGGTCTGGGACAAGATTCGTGGAAGGAAAGAATGATTGGTACCTATGTCTAAAGATATGGCAGCTCATAGTAGACATAGCCCGTACCCCGAATCATTATTAGAGCCCCTGGGTCACACTACTTGACCGCATGCAGCTACTCTCCTTCCCAGCCCTCCTGCTCCCTGAGCCTGGCGGGGATTTAAAAGGTGGGTGGTTGTAACATGTTGAGATGTACACCACCACCTACTGCTCTCAAGGCCCCACTTCCACGTCTGCTACTCCGCAGATTCATCTGTCCTTTAAGCTTCCTCTTCTTGAAACATTTAACACGCCTGAGTCTCTAAGACTGGCAATGGTTTCCTGTTTCTTACTGCACTGTGCAGTCTTCATCCGCTCCTGGATGAACTGCACCTCCTTTGCATATGATCTGGAAGAGCTGCTAAAATTTATCCTTTGCTGAAAAGAGAAACCAGGTCTCATCCCCTCTCTAGATGAACCACGCCCATTGCCTAATACAGTCAGTCCTGGCATGAAGGATGCATTCATGCCATGGATGACGTCGTAAGGCCTCGACGTAACTACTAAGAGATCCAACTGTCACTCTCGCCTCCAAGGGTCGAGTCACACTGTCGGCATCAGTGTGAGGTCACTGGGTCTGCTCCAGTTGAAATCTCGAAAGTGAGGGTCAAGTCAACAGTTTAACCGGGACCACTCAGTAACATCACAAAAGAGGACAGGAAGGCAAACAGCACAAGAGATAAGTGTCTTCTTTATTATTGCAGCTCATAATACAAAGACACGAATACAACGTCAAACATGGAACTAGAAGTACAAGAGACGTATCCACTAGTTCCGCTCCTGTCCACCTGCTCCAAGAGTTCTACTGTTGCTCAAGCATTTGTCGCTGCCTCTATCTTGGTGGCTCCCCCAAAGCCTGCGGATCGGGAGTCGGACAGTCACGTGCCAGATGACCCTTTCCGCGGCATGAGTAACACAACCTGCTCCTTGCACGGCTAGCTCGGTTCCCACTCCGGGTGCCCTGCACCACCGGTCCAAAAACCCGAGATCGCCCAACTGCTGGTCTGGTCTTTCTGGGCCTCTGCATTATCTGTCTACTGCCCACAGATGACTCGGCTTCTGATCGAGAAGCACGCGACAAAGGCAGCAGCTCCCGAACACGCTCTGGGTGTAGAGCTACTGGCACATACTCCAACCTGAAGGAGGTCTCGAAGTCTTCCCAAGAGAAGGCCATCCCATGGAAAAACTGGAACAAGTGGCTCCACCACCTGCCTGCTGCTGCCTGAAGAAGACTAGCTGCAAAGATCGCCATAAAGTCCGATGGCGTCCCCACTAGCCTGAAGACTCCCACCACAGCCTCCAGCCAATCCTCAGCCGCCTGCGGGTCCGTCTCTCCCCTGAACCTGGGTGGCCTCTGGCGCTGGAACTCATGCAGTGCACTCAAGCGTCGTGCATCGCCTACTGCTGGGGCTGGTGGCATCGGTGGCCCAACGTATGGTAGTACCGCTGGTGCCTCTGCTGGTGCCTCGACTGCAAGAGGTCCCTGAACCGAAGCCTCGTCGGTCGGCAGGCTGTCAGTACGCACATCCCTCTAGGCTAAAGCTGGTCGTCCGAGAAAAGGCATCCTGAAAGAAACATCGTAACACGGTCAAACGATTAAACCTGGTGAGCTGACCTGGTTTGAGGTGACATTTTTAAACTTTGGAAACACACACGCAATCAGTGTTTTCGTGCACAAAGTCGGAATTCAGTTGTCAGGGTCCTGGTGTATGGATACGTCGGCCGCCCGCACCAACACTGGACTCCCTGAACTGAAAACCATACTCGGTACCCTTAACACTATTGCTTCACAGAAAGAAAGATCAGAATCGGCGGTAGAACCGACCACCTCTAATACCAATCTGTCACGACCCGACCTCGGGGCCCGTGCCGTGACTACCCCAAGCCCGCCTTCCATAGGCCAGGGGCTGGCGACTAGAACCAATGGCGTAAATCCCGATAACTGGGAAGGCATTGCCATTACAAAAGAAAACAAACACCACAGAGTAAGCAAGCGGAAAAGTAAACACAAGCGAAGAAAAGTAAAAGGGCCGGAAATACAAGCCCAACTGTAAAGTACATCTCGAAAGGGAAAAATAGCAGCTGGAAGAACGAAGCGGCTCCTGGGTCGTCCTCCTCGATTCCTACCTGAAGGGTAGGTACAGATGGCTCAGCTCCTGGATCGTCCACCACGGATCCTACCTGAAGGGTAGGTACAGATAGCTCCTCTACTCCTCGGGTCTTGTCGTCTACTCCGGGTACGTCCGCCCAGTGGTCCTCCTCTGGGTACCGACCTGCTCCGCAATCCTCAACTGCGATCTGCGCTGTCCGTCGTCTGCAACCAACACAACGAAGTGCGGGCATAGCCCGTGCAGGGGTGAGTATAAGCTACTCAGTAGGGACCCCGAGACCCTTAAGGTCTCACTAAATACATCATGGATATCCACAAAGTAAAGACAGCAATCACGAAGTAACATCAGACTCTACTTAGGTATATGCCCATACATATACCTAAGTCATCAAGTAACCCATCCAATCACAAGGATACACAAAAATCATGAAATCAACGGATAACCATCACCCAGGTATATGCCCATACATATACCTAAGTTATCAAGCGACCCATCTCAATCATGAGGAAACAAAAAGATTCATTGACTCAGCTCAAACCAGGATTTTCATTATCGAAACCGTAACTACTGAGGAGCTCCGTCTCTAGAATGTACAGTGGTCCTGTCACGACTCCGAGGTACTGCTCACTAACCTAAGACTGCTGAGGTACTCCTCCTGTCAAGTACTGCGGGTTTGCGGCCAACTACCGGGCGCTCCGTCCGTTGAGGGTCTGTCGCCAAATACCGGGCGCTCACCCAAATAGCCTACTGAGGTACTCCTCCTATCGAGTACCGCGGGTTTGCTGCCAACTACCAGGCGCTCCGTCCGCTGTGGGTCTGCCGCCAAATACCGGGCGCTCCGTCCACTGGGCTAGTCGACTCACTCTAAGTCGAGTCGGTCAAGCAGTCGTCAGGTCTCAGTCGGCTACACGGTCTCCGTATTCTGCACGCTCGTCTCCGTACTCTGCACGCTCGTCTCCGGGAGGGTCCGCTCCACGAGCTACTGGTCGATACTCCAAGTATCACAAAGTCCCATAAAGAAGTGTCTCAAAGGACCGCCTCGTCATAGGGGTCTCAACGCAACAGATGGTGCGTCAATCGGACGCCCGGTCTGTGAGTTATTAGCCTTTTCGTCCCAGGGGCCCGGTTGGTTTCGTGTGCGAACCAATCCCGGCCGTATCACAACTGTACCCTGAACTCCCATAGGGTATACTCAAAGGGACCGTTACTCAACGCAATCACCAACGCCGCTGACGGTTCGTCGAACGGACGTCCTGGCTGAAAGATATCAGCTTTTCCGTTCCAGGGGCCCGGTTGGATTTCGGGTACAATCCAATCCGGCCATACTCCGACTGCATCCAAAACTCGGGCGGAGTATGTCAAAAGTTCCGTCTCATCAAGAGGAAGTCAACGAAACAGACGGCGCGTCAATCGGACGCCCGGTTTGTGAGTTATTGGCTTTTTCGTTCCAGGGGCCCGGTTGGTTTCGTGTACGAACCGACCCGACCGTACTCCGTCGGCATCCAAACCTCGAGCAGAGTAAGCCAAAAGTTCCGTCTCACTGAGAGGAATTCAACAAAGCTGACGGTACGTCATTCGGACGTCCGGAGCTCAAGATATGTGAATTTGACCGAAATGGTCCGAAAACGGGGGGGGTCCGGGTCCGGGCCGACCCGGCCCGACCCCCCCTGGGTCGGCCCGAACCGGGTCTGACCCGGTTGGCCCGGCCCCGCCCGGCCAGGGCCGGTCCGGCTCGGCTCGGCCGAGCGGCCTGACAACCCCGCGGCACCCGCGGGGTGTCGCGCTGGACACCCGCGGGGTGTCGCGCTGGACACCCGCGGGGTGCCCCCTGACAACCCCGGGGCACCCGCGGGGTGCCACCCTGGACACCCGCGGGGTGTCGCCAGACAACCCCGCGGCACCCGCGGGGTGCCACCCTGGACACCCGCGGGGTGTCGCCGCCTCCGGCCGCCGGCGCCGCCGCGCCGGCGACCCGCGCCGCCGCCAGCTTCCGCGGGCCACCGGAGGCGCTCCGGTGGTCCGATTTGCTTCCCGTCTGCGCCTACGGTCATCCCGGGACCCGACCTTCACTACGGAGCCCTCAAAATTAACTTGCGGCCTCGTTTGTCGTCGCCCATCAATCTGCGCTCAAGAACAAAATAAAATTAATTTAATCTGTGGCCTCTTTGGCGCGGCGCGACGACGTCGCGTGCTTGAACGACTTCTCGGCGTGGCGCGAAGGCGTCTCAATCTTGTTTGATTTCTTTCCACAGCGCGGCGCGATGGCGCCGCTCAATAGTTGCCGTACGATTCCCGCGTGGTGCGACGGCACCACGCCATCTCGCTCCATCCGCAAGAAACAACAAGAATAAAGGAGGGGGGGGGGGGGGTTCGGCCGTGTTTGTGCGGCCCGACCCCCCTCGCATTAGATTGATAACAATCGGCCTTTCTAGAACGATAATCCATCACAATCTTTTTAAAAATAAATAAAAAGATTCGGAAACAAGGGCCGACAAAAAAAAAGAACCTTCAAGATCGAAGGAAAGATCAACAACTTTAAAAAGGTTTAAAACCCCTACCTCAAGCGTTGTCGCTCGCGAGTTCGTCGCGGAAGAGGACGATCGTCGCGGAAGAAACGTCGCCGGAGAAACGTTGTTGATTCCGTTGTCGTCGAGGTGCGTCCGAAGGGAGAACGTCGCTTGGAAAGGAACGATCATCGCGGAAGAAACGTCGCGGAAGAAGCGTCGTTGATTTCCGCGGTTTCGGCGTTCTTCGCCGGAGGCCGGCGTTCTTCGCGTTCTTCGCCGAAGAAGAACGCTCTCCTCCAAATTCTCCCCACGCCACAAGATTCCACCCAAAATAAAATAAGAGTAATCTTATTTTATTAACGCACAAGCAACGATTAAAAAAAAAGAAACGAACAATTAATTCCAAGAATTAATTTACCAAAGAAACTGCCCAATTAATTGGACGAAAGAAACAGCCCAATTTAATGGTCTGTTAAGAAACTAAGAAACCGCGTCAGTTGACTTTCAGTTTCTTTGACGGGTTTTCACGGGTGCGTTACTTAGCGGAAGAAACGGCGGGGCTCGTGCGGGCCCCACCCACAAATATCCTATCAAGAGGATATGATATTTCAGTTGCACCCTATCCGCTTCAACTAAGCTTAACCAGCTTAATGTGGCTTTCAAGTGAAATAAAAATAAAGTTGTCGTAACAACTTTATTTTATTTCTTAACCTTAAGTCCCAAAATTTAAAAACCACACCTGAGCAAACGCAACTCCGGAAGAGGCGTTTCTAGGCAAAACCCGGCGCTGTGATTTCATCGGTGCCCTCAGAATTCGATTCCGGGCATCGGTTCAAAAGTTAGAAAAACCCGCTCGTCCGTTCACTGAACGTACCCGAGCCAAAACTTCGGAAAATGATTCCGGGCACACCGGGCCTCGGAATCAGATGCCGTCAGAAACTGCGTTCTTGTAAAATTCCATAGAAAATTAAGAAAAAAATTTCCTTGAAATTTACGGGTCTTTGCATATCCTCTAATTCTGTCATAGGGTTATATTCTCTAATCTTTGAATTAAAAATACAGTTTCCAAGGTTGTTTCTAAACTCACTTTAATACCTTCTACAACGCCCTGACCCTATAAGCACATAACTAGTTCATTATTTTAATAAATTGGCATGATTACAATGAATAATTTCCAGAAGGACCGATCCACATAGCACTATTGTAAAACAGATTATATACATGAACCATACATTACAATTCCAAACATATAAAATCCATTGAAAATTCTGTTATTATTCTATCTTATCCCATCATATCATTTATAAAATAATTCATGGAATGTTAGAAAATTGAACATAATAAAGGGGTGAGCACAAATGATCAGTAAGGGTAAACAATATAGTAGAAGCTATCATAAATAAGATCAAACATTTATGGAAAGGTATACAAATAAAACATAATTATTTCAAACAAATTTTCAACATAATACGGTAGGAATAAATCAAATAATTCCATATAATCATTCACATGGATATTCTACTAATTGACTAATCATAATTAATATCAATGACCAATATAAAAATTACTAAATGCATAATGTCATACATAATAATCACACAATCAAGGCCTTGTTCCAAGACCATACATATGTAGGTAAGACATCAGTCAAAACAAAAAATAGTTTGTCTCATGAGAACAACCGACACATCAAGGGGCCTTCATTAACCGATCCCAAACCCATAAAGATATAATTAACCAGTCCCCAACACATAGGGATTTCATTAATCATTTTCAAACTTATTACTTACCAATTCCAATGCATTCCTCATATGAAATGGGTAAAACATAACTAAAACATTCATATTAAAACTGGCATAAAAAATGTTAACACATTAGCAATAAACCTGGATGGTATAAAAATAGCACATCCATAGACAATAAAATCCTAAAACAATCAATATAATTGTGTAGATTGTATCATAATAAATAAACCTCAATTAAGAAAAAAACAAAAAATGATGTTGGCATTGATGAATATAATCTAATAAAACCATTAAAAATATCTTCGGGAAATACCCCCTTTTCTATGAAACCATTTATTTACAAGTTGGGCCCTTATAAAAGAATAAATATAAAAAGATATCTTTTAATCAAAGTGTTCAATTCTAATTTTAAATGTTTGATATGAATTAAAATTTGATAACATTAATTCCCATATAAATAAATCCATAAAACCATTTTGAACACATGTACATTAATGAAAAATATTTAGAAAAATAAATCATTAAAACACATAAAATGATGTTTTAGTTTAAGAGTCCATAATATAAAAAAATTCCTTATGAAAACATTTGAAAAAAATTCCAAAATAGAAATAAATTTTTCTTTATAATCCGTTATGTACATATAAATAAATATGCATGATAATATCCAGAATCTTGAAATGGAGAATTGATTAATTATATAACATTCAAAGCATCCCATTCCACATTAAACATTTAAATAATAATCCCAATATCGTCAAATGAATGTTTAAATACTATGAAGATAAAGTTATCCTTGGTATCAAATATAATAGGGGTTGTAAATACACCACACATAAGAAATAGTGAATGAAAATGGCTTATATCTCAAGAAATTTATAAGTGTGATAGATTCCATAACTATGGGTCTGATACTCTCCAAACATGTTCCATACTATTGTATAATGGTTTTAAACATATTATTAAATTCTAAAAGAATTATAATAATTTTTATGATATCATATATTATTCATTTATGTATTTATCTTAATCATTTATTAATAATTCCACATTAAAGAAACTTTTTGGGAAGTATCTTCTTTTCTTATCGTACATGATTTGACTTATTATTCATGGTTGTATCACATAGATAATGATTTACTTAATTAATTTAAATAAAAAATGATTTATATATCATTTATATTCGGTGTATGTATTTATATGTAATATATGGAATGTAAAACACAGTTCATGGAGATGGTAGGTTGTACAAATGCTTGAATGATGTTCCCAATTTCATATCTTATTGAATAGAAGAAAGTAAATAATATATATATATATTTATATTATTCCAGTAAAATTATAATCTTATTTAATTTAAAATTATTCTTCATATATAGTTTTATAATGATTCATGAATAGTGAACATGGAAGATGAGTCTCATATTGTTATGGAGACAGTAAGTCGAACGTTTGCGCGGGTGACAATATCATTTCATTAATTGTAAAGGGGTTAGGAAATGGATGGTATGTTAAATATAATGGATATATATCATGTCACAATGATTATTTATAAAAATTATATTATTCTTTGTACTGAATGAAATAAAGTACAGATGAAAAAAAATTTACACCATGGCCTTCAGACGGTAAGTCGCACATAACACACATAGTGATATTGTTTTTCATATGATGGGTAAAAGGAGGAAAATGGTTATACCATAATCATAACAAAATCTCTGAATATAGTAGATTCTATACTTATTACTATATTATGGAAAAAACATAGGAAATGGATGTAGAAGAAGAAAATAACTTTGATCGAGTAGGTAAAACAATTACATCTTCCTCGAGTGTCTCCTTTTGATTTGCATAAAAAGACTCCATATGATGGGTTTTTGCCCAAAATATAGGCTCTAGGATGAATTGAAGGAAGGTGGGGGATAAATGGACAGGTTTTTGCCTATCTAAGGGGATTTAGACATGTGAATAAAAGAGGAGGAGAGGTGCCCTTTTATAAGAGAGGGGAGGGGTACATTAGGAAACTCTAAAACTATTAAATTATTTTAAAATGAATTTCGATTTTAAATATATCCTAAGTGAGTTATGTTTATTATAATATATTTATGGGTTTAAATACTCTCAACCAATGAATTTTATACATGTTTAGGTCACAAAATTAACATTATCTTTTGGCTTTAACCATATGTTAAAGAATTTAACTTCTACAATGACAACATGTCTTGTTACACTATATGGTTAACATAGTAACTATAAAATGAAAAAAGAGCCCCAATTGGATAATTTATGAAATATCTAACATTATCCTAGTTATTTGGAAAAATTATAGTTTTTTATTTTTTTATATAATTTAATAAATATTATTTATTTTAAAATATCATATATGTCAATTCTAAAACAATTTATTATTTGATGTTTTAGAAACTCATAAAAACTAGATTCCATCGAAAAACAACAATGAATCATTCCTAACATGTCATAGTAATCCATAATTTTATATGAAATGGAATATTTTAAAGATTGTTATTTTAATATTATTAATATTAGTTATTTGATTCTTTCTTCAATAAATGAATTATTTCATAATCATTATATCACAATAAAATTTTATAATTTAACTTCCAAAAATTATAAATAAATTATCATAAGGTATATAAACATTTTATCTTTTAAATTAATATTTATTGTAAAATTTATCCTATATATAACCATATATTTATAATGGTTTGGATATTAAATTTTAATATAACATTTTCAACACTTATTTAAATAAAATATAATAAATGTTTTAATATAATACAATTGGATTAAAAATCACATTTTTCTACCTAAGCATTATTTTGGTCTCATAAAAATTATACAATTAAATTAGAATAACTGTTAGGGTAGTTTTATATTATTATAATATTTATTTTTTACTTTAAATTACTATATTTAGCTTTAATGATGGTTAATAAAATTCAAAAGTTACTATTCACCAAAAATTATTCTGATCATATTAGACCAAATTTCTCATACCTATTACAATTGTGTATTTTTATTTTTCAAAATTCAATTGTTAGAAGCATTAAAATTATTTTTATTGCAAACCCCGCAGATGTTCCTAGAAGGCTGGTAGAAGAGACGTTCAAAAGATCAATAATTTTTTTTAACTAATTTTGTTATAAAAATGGTTCCAATAAACTATATTGGGTTCGTATGTGTATTGTTTATCTATTTTGAATTTAAATTAAATTTCAAGAAAAATAATTTCTTAAATGAAAAGGTCAGGTTTTAACTATAATACAGTATTTTTCAAAATTCATAAAAAATTAATTTTTTTCTAAAAAAATACAAAAAATTTTCTAAAAGATAATTTCGATACTCTGAATACATAAATGAATTCAATTTGTATGATTTCATAAAATAAATTTTATTATTTGTCATAAAAGGACATAAAAATTAGTTCCCTTATGAAAACAGTATTTCTAAACATATAACTATTTTATTGAAACATACACACTTCATTATAAATATGTTTTATTTATAAGAAAACATTATAAATAGAATTTAAAATTTATTTATTACTATTAATATTATTATATTTAATTGATAAGTTATAAATATATCATTTAAATAATTATAATACTAAAGTGTTGTCTCACAGAATGTCAATGTTGTGTGTAAGGCAAGCCAAGTCAATGTTGCATGTAATACAAGATATTTAATTTCTTTTAAAAGATAACATACTATGAAATATGAGGGTGTTAAATTATTTGAATCCTAGGAAGACAAGTGTTTTATATCATTATCTTGATGGGTAGAAAATGGTTAATCAATATTGTACAGAAGCTCAGAATTCTACGGCCTCTACTCCATACTAGAGGTTACGTATCCTAACTCCATAGATCTCTTCCTGAGGTTCCAACTATCCACTTTTACAGAAATGAAACGTTCATGGGGAAATAAATTCAACCTCTCAACCTTTTCATCACTTTAATGCATCAAATGTGGTAGATTTCATTAAATATTCTCCCTACATTACATCTTGTGTGATGGATTTAATTAAATTTGAAGAGGGGGTTCGACCATTGTTTCTAAGTCATTTATGTATGGGTAATTCATGAGGTGAATCAACTATCATGTTATCCCATAGATAGAGAGATATAGATAGAGAGTAAACAAAAATATACCATGTAATGTACAAGTAGTTGTGTTGCCTCGTGATTAGCACTAAGTTTAACTTCTTTATCCAGATGAGAACCATATTATTGTAATTTAAATTATACAATGATACCTATTCTATTAGAAATGTGATAGAGTTGTAGGTCTTGAATATTTAACATAAACGGAGGAATATTTCAATTATATATTTCAATTAAACCATGTGTATAAACTATTATAATAGTGTAATGATACAACAAATTTGATTTGAACTCTCCTACAATGATGTGGAGTCTTGAGCTGAGGATTATAAATTTTTTTCCTAATGAATAATTTCTTTTTGGATCCATTTATCTTTAAAGGATTTATTTTTCTCATTATGATCAATGCATTGTCATAAAACCCCCTCCCCATCTCATCTAATTTATTCATCTACAAACAACACTTTTCTTGGGTAGTTTTGAACTCAAAATTCAGCTTCTTCAAAGAAGATTAGGCCTTCAGTTCATGTTATAAAAGGAGATGTCATGTTTTTCCAAAGACCAAGTGATAAAGGGACATTCCAATAGGTAGTTTTTATGTAGTCCTAAAATCTGAAAGTGCATCGTCATGTTTGGAAACCCTATCATTGAAAGATGTACCCACATTTTCTCCAATATGTCAACAATATATCTGTTTGAAACCTCATCATTTCCATTGGTCTGTAGATGTTATGAGGTGATCATGTAGTGGTGATATCCTTGTTGATTTAGTCACTTCTGAAATTGAGCCTTATTGAAGTGGGTACAAGGGTCATTGATAATGAACCTTAGAATTATAAACCATGTAAAAATGTGTTGCTTTATAATTTTGGTAACAACACAAGCAGTATATTAGGCAAATGCTTCAAATTCCACCCACTCTGATACTTAGTCAACAAAAAAAAGTTCGTATGAATTTCCAAAATATTTAGATAAATGATCCATGAATTCAATTCCCCATATTTCAAAAATTCCAATTCTTATTAATGAATTTTGTGTCATCATACTCTTCCAACATATACCCCACTTATCTCATATTTATCACAATTCATGATGAAATAAAAAATATCATGATGCATGGTAGGTAAAAAACTCACATTATAACAATTTTCTAATTTTTTGATGAATTTTATGGTGTCCTCCAGCTTCTCTAGCATGTCACAAGTTCAAAACACTATGAAATTATTCATTTGGTCTAAATCTTATAATCATTACATCCACAAAATCCTTGAAAATTATTGGATCATCCCAGTAGTAATGGAGTGATTAATTAAAAAATATTTTCCTATAATCCTTAGATTAATCAGGATGTACCAAACTTGAATCTATGTAATTCAAGATATCAGCATACAAAGGTGTGATTATCTCAATGTGAAATATTTTTTCATCAAGAAATGTTTCATTGATTAATCACACATTGATTTTGTTTTTTAATGGTCTAGGTGTTATAAATGATCAAAAATGAAATTTATTTCCATTTTTACTTGAATTTAATGTTAAATTCTTGAAGTAACAATATCCATAGAATGAGTTTAGGATTCAGATATTTCTCGATCATCAGATACCATTGGGTCAAGTGTTATGTATACAATGTGATTTGTGAGAATAGTAGTGTAATGGCCCAAACCTCTTCGGCCCATTACTTTGTCAAAAAGAAGGCCACGAAGTGTTCTGAAGGGTAAAATTGACTTTTCCCACAGATTCCATAATTTTGAAACTACACGCTGTGTAGTTTGAGTACACCTCATGTACCACCTTGATGGGTATACCCCGTGTTGAAGGTCGTGTCCTTGCCATGTGAGATAAATGGGTACACACCGTGTGTCCAAAACTACACACCGTGTAGTCCTTCCCCACATACGCGTTACCAGTCAATGACCATGTGCCGTGTTGGAGTCGTGTCCTTATCGGGTGCAATAAATAGGGTACACGCTTTGTGTCCAAACTACATGTCGTGTAGTCCTTCCCCACGTGTGCGTTACCATGAAACTGTGTGTTGACCAATCAACGGCCATAGAGCCGTGTTGGAAGCCGCGTGGAGACCGTGTGAAATAACCGAGTACACACCGTGTACCATAAAGTACACGCCATGTACTTTTTCTTATCTCGCCTATAAAAGGAGGGGTCCCCTCCTGCTTTTCAACACACCCCTCTCCTCCCCTATCCTCTAAGAAGAGTTCTCCCAAGAGCCTCGAAGGCTCTTTCTTCCATAACTTCTTCGTCTGAGCTCTGATTTACGATCCATCAGCGGCCACGAGATCGTAACGATGAGGCGGAACTTCTGATCAGGGATCCATTGTCTTTCCTTCAGGCTTTCCATTCCGACTTCCACCCGAGGAGGTTTTTCCGGGACCTGACAAAAGTGACGGACGCCGGCGGATGTCTTCTAAAGTTGATCTGGGGTAGCGTTGTGATCAGAACCTGTTGAGGTAGGGATCTTACCTTCGTCTCTCTAAATTGTGCATCATGCGGGGTGGGTATCCTCTTGTTTTCAAGAGAAATAGTTGAACCAATAAATAAAGATAATAACTGGTTAAAGAACGGGGTTGGGAAGTTTTTTATTGCTGTTACTTTATATCCTATGATATTATGTTGTGTATTGAATCAGATTCTGCCTATTAAAAATCACAGTTGTTGGGGGCCTTTGCTTGTGCAATTAAATGTTTCCCTATCTTTATAGACCATTTTTCTGGATGGAAACTTCGTTGAATGTGGAAATTTGGTTTATCATGTAAAGTTGGCTGATTAAAATCGGGAACCTTTGTGTGATCACCCAGGTTGAACAAAATGGAATAATGAACATGTAGATGTTGGCTTAGATACGTGGCATCTGAAGGGGGTGTTTTGTGGGTTGTTGTGGATCGGGTGAGCAGTGGACTGCAGTTGGCTTGGTTGTGGGTTGGTGTGAATGTTATGTTGGTGGTGGGTAGCAGGGCTGCGAAAAATGGTATTAAAGGGATAATGATGTACGGTGCAGTTGTGGTTATGGTGGTTGGCAGCGGGGCTTCCAGGATGGGTTGTGAATAATAAATAAAAGTGGAAGAGTAAATGAATGGTGGGGCATGGTAATGAAATGAGATTAATAATCAATGGGTTGGTTGGTTGATAAGAAGGGGCTTGATGTGCTGCTTGTGTTTTTCTAACTTGATTTGTGGATGGTAGGGATATGTTTTTTGAATGATCGGTGTGGTTGGTTGTGGATAGTTTCCCAGTGTTTAAGGAAATAAGTAAACTAATTCTGCTGAAACGTGAAAACCTAAATGGGGTTGGGGTTGTTTGTTGTATGTATGCTTCGTAGTAGATGTGCCGAGGCACATGCTCAGTTTCTCTGTTTAGAAATCGTAGCTTGGGTTGTGTGTTTCGTATACATATATATATCTATATCTTTTTTGTTTTATCGCACCCCAACCATGTTGAGCACTTAGTGCCGAACACTCCCATTTCATAGGAGAGGGTGTTTTCCCTTAGTTTCTGGCTCCTTCCTTCTCCTTCTCCCCTAGGCTATGGTGGCTTGAGGTGTCCTTACACCTAAGACTCTTCGGGTTGGTTTCGATTGGGGTGGTTCTAGCCCAAGACTCTTCGGGATGGTTTTATTGTTTCCTATGAATCTTTGGGGTGAGGCCCAGGTGTGTGCGGCTGGGATACGTGGTTGTGAGGCCCAGGTGTGTGGGGGCCGGATACGTGGTTGTGAGGCCCAGTTGTGTGCGGGCGGGATACGTGGTTGTGAGTCCCAGGTGTGTGCTGGCGGGATACGTGGTTGTGAGGCCTAGGTGTGTGCGGGCAAGATACGTGGTTGTGAGGCCCAGGTTTGTGCGGGTGGGGAGATTGTGGCAGCGTCAAGACGTTCACTGTTAGGAAGAGCAGCTAACTAATGGGAAATGGTGTGTGGTACCCAATACTCTTGTTTCTTATATACTGATACCTATTTTGATTGTGTTTTTGGTGAGTGTTACTGGTGAGGTTGGGTGGATAGAATTCCTTATTAGGTTTCTCCTGTTGTTCTCACGGGGCATTATGATGTCTCCCCACTTGTGCATGAGATCTTTAGGTTTCTCTACTGAGTATACTTTTATGCTCACCCTACATTTACTTTCAGGTTTCCATGAGGACTGCAAGGGCCGTGCGGTACCGTACTAGTTGAACAGTTGGAGTTGTTGATGTTGTTGTACACTTGTTTCTTTTGGTATTTTACTTTCCACTTTCTTGTACATACACCTTGTTATAAAATTATTTAAACATGCATGTGGGTTTGGATTGGGTTTATTTATATACACTTGTTCATTTCATTTTGGGTGGTTGACTTGTCCTATTTCCCGATCCTAAATAATAAAAAGGGTAATGTGTCCTATATTTGTGAAAACTCATACCCTTGGTCTAGTCGCCACCCCGGGGCCTACTGGAGGCAGGACTCGGGGGTCATTATCTCCCTTTCACCTTTTCCAGCTCAAGAGAGGAATATTTGGTGGGAGGGGGTCATGACATAATGGTATTAGAGCTGATGGTTGAGAGATAGGATGGAGTCTAGAGTTAGGCATAGTGAGGATTTCATGGGATGGTAGGGCGATAATGTTAGTTAATCTTGGTGTGTGACATAGTCCAAGGATGACCAGCTAGGACACGGAATTTTAGGGCCCCCTCTGATCCGATGCAAGGACTCTGAGCCTACCGAATGACCAAGTGAGACTACACTGATTGTAGGGTAGAGACCCTAGGGAAGGTACATGAATCATCATGATTGTGATTTACTTGATTTGGGTGTTCTGGGAAAGAAATTGACATAAAATAATAAAATAAAACCTTGATTTTTTCTTTACTACTTCGGATTTGGCGATCCTTGTTTACCGTACAGCTATGGCACCAGGACATCATCCCCGGGTGGCTCAAATGGCCGAGGCCCAGCAGATTCAGGCGGTTGATCATTTGAGGATTGACTGAGAGGAGGAAGATAGCCAGTGGCAGAAGACGCTCCGTTCTTTTCAGCGGCAGACCCTTACAAAGTACAAGGGAAGTACTTCAGATACGGAGATGGAGGGGTGGCTTGAGGAGCTAGAGATTTCTTTTACCTTGATCTGTGCTCCATGGGAGTACTAGGTTCCCCTAGCAGTCAGTCAGCTGAGAGGTGCAGCGCGATAGTGGTGGACGCTGTACCTTTAAGAGAGGATAGAGGCAGAGGTTCCATGGGCTGACTTTGAGAATGAATTCCAAGATGAATTCCATTCTTCCATGATGAATGCGGAAAAGCGGGAGGAGTTACTCTCCCTACAGTAGGGGAGTATGTCAGTACGAGAGTTGGGGATCAAGTTCAAGGATCTCCTGCACTTTTCTCCGGATCTCTTTCTGCATGAGGAGTCTCTGGTGAGACGTTTGGAGGAGGCGCTTCGTCCTTCGCTTCAGTAAGTTGTTACCCCCTTCACCCTTCAGACGTACTTGGCGGTACAAAAGAAGGCAGAGGTTGTAGAGAGAATGCATGAACTGGGAGGTGCACAATGAGAGTGGATCCATCCAGGCTCGTCAAATGGGAAGGCAGTCAGCAGCAGGTCTCCTACGACGGGACCTTGCAGGTTCAGGGTAGTGGGGAGCAGGCCCCAGCAGTTCCAGTTCAGATCTTCGGGTCCTCGTCCCTTTTTCACGAGCCCAGGACAAAAGTAGTTTTCTTGTGGAGGTTTCGGTCAAGTTCAGAGTCGGTGCCCAACCCGAGCTCAGTACGGTGGAGGTGGGCAGGTTCAGCGCCCACCTCAGCAGCACCAGTTGTCGGCGAGGACCTTCCAACAGTAGCAAGACCATGCTCCTCTGAGGGACAACTTTGCGGGAGGAGGCCGACCTCAGGGTGCCCTTCAGGGACCTAGAACAGGGCGTTGCCAGGGAGTTGGACGACATCAGAGAGGCAGAGGAGCTGGGCGTGGACAGTTTCACACAACAGAGTTGACAGCTCCAGCAGGACCAAAGGTGGTGCGAGGTACGATTTGTTTGTTCTGCACTCTTGTTTATGCTTTGTTAGATTCGGGAGCTTCGCACTCCTTTTTTACACCTAGTGTAGCCCATGCATTGGGACTAGACGTAGAGAGACATTCCGTACCACTGGTGTTGAGTACACCAGTTGGAGGCCAGACCAGCGTATCCTGTGTTTTCCGGGGATGTGGGCTGACGTTGGGACCACATCGATCTGGTGGGGACCTTCTTCTGTTATAGACGCAGACATACGATGTCATCATAGGAATCGGCTGGTTGTTTTCTATTAGTGCCGTTATCGACTACTTCCGAAGAAGTGTCATGTTCTCCGACGTAGATGGGCAGCGTGTAGCTTTTGTTGGTTAGAGGAGCTATCAGGTGGGATGTCGGCGTGTGCAGCCTCTCTTTCCTTATTAGGCGGGTTATCAGTGGTTCAGCTGATACAGAGATGATGGATGTCCCGGAGTTTGTTGGGGAGTTCCTCGATGTTTTTCCTAAGGTGGTTGTGACTCAACCCCCCCTCCCCCCAACGTGACGTTGAGTTCGGGATAGACTTACAGCCTGGTGCCCGTCTGATTTCGATGGCCCCTTATCGGATGGCACCTTCGGGGTTGCGAGAGTTGCGAAATCAGATTGAAGATATGATGGAAAGGGTTTTGTTCGACCCAGCGTATCCCCATGGGGTGCTCCTGTTTTGTTCGTGAAAAAGCCAGATGGTGGTCTCAGGCTATGCATAGACTACCAAAGGTTGAACTAGGTAACGGTCAAGAACCGTTACCCCCTTCCAAGGATAAATCATCTCTTCGACTAACTGAGGGGAGCAGGTTGGTTTTCAAAGATTGATCTATGATCTGGATATCATCAGCTGAGGGTAAAGGATTTTGACATCGCGAAGACGGCTTTCAGTTGAAGGTATGGGCACTTCAAGTTTGTAGTGATGCCGTTTGGAGTTACGAATGCATCGGCCCTGTTCATGGGGCTTATGAACATTGTCTTCTGAGAGTTTTTAGACCGGTTTGTTGTTGTGTTTATTGATGACATCCTGATCTACTCAAGATCAGAGGAGGAGCATGTTGAGCATCTCAAAGAAGTCGTGGAAGTCCTTCGACACCACCAGCAATACGGGAAATTGTCGAAGTGTAGGTTCTTGACGCAAGAAGTACTCTTCCTTGGGCACGTGGTGTCTCAGCATGGAGTGTGAGTGGACACGTCGAAGGTGGAGGCAGTTGTTTCATGGGAAGAACCCAAGAGCATTGTAGAAGATCTTAGTTTCCTGGGGTTAGTAGGTTACTATTGGATTTTCGTTTCGGACTTCTCTCGAGTTTCTTCTCCATTGACACCTTTGACTAGGAAGAACCAGGTCATCCTATAGAGCGACCAATGCCCAAAGGCTTTCAACTACATGAAGGAGAAGTTGGTCAGTGCTCCCGTACTCAGGTTGCCAAAGGAAGGGTTGTTGTATGAGGTGTTTTGTCATGCTTCTGGCCTCGGTCTGGGGTGAGTGCTGATACAGAAGAAGGGAGTGATCAGTTATGGGTCTAGGCAGTTACGCCCTCACGAGCGTCACTATGCCACCCATGACCTAGAGGATGCAGCAGTAGTGTTCGCACTGAAGTTATGGTGACATTACCTTTTTGGGGAGTGCTTTTTGGTCTTCTCAAATCACAAGAGCCTGCGTTATATCGTCTCTCTGTGTGACTTGAACCTACGGCAGTGGAGATGGCTCGAGTTTCTCCAAGACTATGACTTTGAGATCTCTTACCCTGAAGGTAAGGGAAACGTTGTGTCTAATGCCCTGAGTAGTAAGTCGCAAAAGGAAGTGGTTCGGGAATCCACTGATGCTTAGAAGGCGATGGGAGAGTTGGATGCCTTGCACTTGGATGCTAGGGTAGAAGGTGTTAGAGGCTGTTTGTTTCAGATGACGGTGGAGTCCTCCTTATTGTAGTAGGTTGAATAGTCTCAGTGGGGGGACTCCGAGGAGGAAGTGATGCGGGATCGTGTTGATCCGGGGAATGCTCCAGAAGGATGGTCAGAGGACAGCCGACATCGGATGCTTTTCCATGGAAGGTTGTTTGTCCCGGAGACAATGCGTGAGGGAGTTCTCTGTGAGTTCCATATCTCAGCCTTGGTGGTACATCCAAGAGTTTTAAAAATATACCAAGGCCTGAGTGAACAGTTTTGATGGCCCGGGGTGAAATGGAAAGTGGTAGAGTTTGTGGCTAAATGCCTAGTGTGTCAAAAAGTGAAGGATGAAAACCGTGTTCTATGTGGTTTGTTGCATCCTTTAGATTTCCCCGAGTGGAAGTGGGATGAAATCTCAATGGACTTCGTCATAGGACAACCCAGAGCTCAGGGTGGTTATGATGCTATCTGGGTAGTGGTGGATCGACTGATGAAATCATCTCACTTCATAGCAATTTATGAGTCAGGCCCGATGAGTACCTTAGCACAGAGGTACGTAGACAAGGTTGTGCGGTTCCGTGGAGTCCCGAGGACTATCGTCTCAGATTGGGATACTCGGTTTACCTCAAGAGTCTGAAGGGGGTTACATCATGCTTTTGGCACCCATATACGCGTTAACACTGCTTTCCACCCCCAGACCGATGGGAAGATGGAGTGGACTATCCAAACATTGGAGTACATGCTGCGAGAATGCATTCTGGATTTCAGAGGATCATGGGTACGACCCTTGCCTTTAGTAGAGTTTTCCTACAACAACAGATTCCACTCTTATATTGGCATGGAACCGTTTGAGGCTTTGTATGGGAGACCATGTCGTTCACCCATTTGCTGGGTAGAGGTTGGTGAGACAAGTGCTCCTGGGCCAGAGGTAGTGCAGAGCACCATAAAGAAAGTCCAGCTTGTACGTGAGAGGATGAAAGCGGCTCAGGAGCGATAGATGTCTTATACTGATCGTCGGAGGAGGCCCTTGGAGTTTGAGGTGGGAGATCATGTGTTCGTGAAGGTTTCCCCTCGATGGGGGAAACGGAGGTTTAGGAAAGGGAGAAAGCTATCAGCTAGGTTCATCAGACCTTTTGAGGTGCTGAGGCGAGTCGGCGAGGTGGCATATCAGCTGACCCTGCCACCTCAGTTGGAGAAGGTTCATAACGTCTTCCACGTCTCCCAGCTTCGTCGGTACATACACGACGACTCTCACATTATTGACTGGGGAAAGATAGATATGGGAGACGATGCGACCTTCGAGGAATGACCAGTCAGAATCGAGGATCGTAAAGAGAAGGTGCTCTATGGCTGAACCTTCACCTTGGTTCGTGTGTTGTGGAGGCATGGCGGGCTCGAGGAGAGCACTTGGGAGCGGGAGACCCAGATGCACGTTCAGTACCCAGATTTGTTTTGACTTGTTTTTTCCCTTGTTATTCTAAGATTTGTGTTGATGTTATACTTTGTACCATTGATATATGGAATGCTTGGCATGTCGGTTGTGAGACCTTTTTGTATCCTTGTTCCTTGGTAATGTGTAACATGTCCAGATATGTGGGGAAAGGGAAAAACCTGACCCTTAATCGAGAATCATTAATGCGGATGCGATTGAACCCGTGCGGGCGTGTCAGTGCTGCCTAAAGTGGATAATACCTCGACATAGGAGAAGTAATTTCCCAAAACCACATGTTCGGGTAGTGTGTTGGATGTGCGGTGTTAGGGGCACTGTAAGTTGGAAAATCCAAATCTATGAAAGTGGGAAGAGACAATTCTTAATCGAGACGCATTAATGAGGATGCGATTAAACCCGTGCAGGCGAGTCAGTGCTGCTTAAAGCGGATAATATCTCGACATAGGAGAAGGAATTCCTAACACATATGATTAGGGTTGTTGTTTGGGTTCCTGTTATAACGAGAACCCTATGATGTATCTTTTTGGGTTCCTCTGGGTTGGTTTTTGAATTCTCGGGGATGAGAATGTTTTAAGAGGTATCTGATGTAATGTCTCGGACCTCTACGGCCCATTACTTTGTCAGAAAGAAGGCCAAAAATTGTTCTGGATGGTAAAATATACTTTTCCCACACTTTACAGAATTTCGAAACTACACTCCGTGTAGTTTGAGTACACGCCGTGTACCACCATTCCGGGTATACCCCGTGTTGAAGGTCATGTCCTTGCCGTGTGATATAAATGGGTACACTCCGTGTGTCCAAAACTACACGCCGTGTAGTCCTAGCCCGCGTACGCATTACCAGTCAATGGTCATGTGCCATGTTGGAGCAGTTTCTATGTCGTGTGAAATAAACAGGGTACATGCTGTGTGTCCAAACTACACGTCATGTAGTCCTTGCCCGCGTGTGTGTTACCCTCAAACTGTGTGTTGACCAGTCGACGACCGCAGAGCCGTGTTAGAAGCCACGTGGAGACTATGTGAAATAACCGAGTACATGCCGTGCACCATAAATTACATGCCGTGTACTTTTTCTTTTCTTTCCTATAAAAGGAGGGGTCCCCTCATCCTTTTCTACTCACCCCTCTCCTCCCCTTTCCTGTGAGCAGAGTTCTCCCGAGAGACTCGAAGGCTCTTTCTTTCATAACTTCTTCGTCCAAGCCCTGATTTACGATCCGTCAGCGGTCACAAGATCATAACAATGAGGCGGAACTTCTGAGCTTGGATCCGTTGTCTTTCCTTCGGGATTTACTTTCCGACTTCCACCCGAGGAGGTTTTACTGGGACCTGACAGAAGTGACAGACGACGGCAGATGTCTTCTAATGTTGATCCGGGGGAGTGTTGCAATCGGAACTTGTTGAGGTAGGGGTCTTACATTCATCTCTTTAAATTGTGCATCATGCAGGGTGGGTATCCTCTTGTTTTTATGAGAAATAGATTAACTATTAAATAAAGATAATAACTGGTTAAAGAATAGGGTTGGGAAGTTTGTGATTGCTGTTACTTTATATCCTATGATATTATGTTGTGTATTGAATCAGATTCTGCATACTAAAAATAACGGTCGTTGGGGGCCTTTGCTTGTGCAATTAAATGTTGCCCTATATTTATAGACCATTTTTTTGGATGGAAACTTCGTTGAATGTGGAAATTTGGTTAATCACATAAAGTTGGATGATTAAAATATGGAAGCTTTGTGTGATCACCCCGGTTGAAGAAAATGGAATAATGAACATGTGGATGTTGTCTTGGATACGTGGAATGTGAAGGGGGTGTTTTGTGGGTTGTTGTGGATCGGGTGAGCAGTGGGATACAGTTGGCATGGTTGTGGGTTGGTGTGAATGTTATGTTGGTGACGGGCAGCGGGGCTACGATAAATGGTATTAAAGGGATAATGATGTACGGTGTAGTTGTGGTTATGGTGGTTGGAAGTGGGGCTGTAGGGATGGGTTGTGAATAATAAATAAAATTGGAAGTGTAAATGAATTGTGGGGCATGGTAATTAAACGAGATTAATAATCAATGGGTTGGTTGGCTGATAAGATGGGGCTTTCTGTGCTGCTTGTGTTTTCCTAACATGATTTGTGGATGGTAGGGATATGTTTTACGAAAGATCGATGTGGTTGGTTGTGGATAGTTTCCCATTAGTTAAGGAACTAAATAAACAAATTCTACTGAAACATGAAAACCTAAATGGGGTTGGGGTTATTTGTTGTATGCATGCTTCGTTGTATCATTGACGGGGCACGTGCTCAGTTTCTGTGTTTAGAAGCCGTAGGTTGGGTTATGTGTTTGGTATACACATATATATATATGTATCTTTTGTGTTCTATCGCACCCCACCAATGTTGAGCACTTAGTTCCGAACACTCCCATTTCATGGGAGAGGGTGTTTTCCCTTAGTTAATGGCTCCATCCAGCTCCTTCTCCCCTAGGAAGTGATGGCTTGAGGCGACCTTACACCTAAGACACTTCGGGCAGGTTTCGATTGGGGTGCATCTAGCCCAAGACTCTTCGGGCAGGTTTTACTATTTCCCAAGAATCTTCAGGATGAGGCCCAGGTGTGTGTGGGTAGGATACATGGTTGTGGGGCCCAGGTGTGTGCGGGAGGGATACGTGGTTGTGAGGCCCAGGTGTGTTCGTGCGGGATACATGGTTGTGCGGCCTAGGTGTGTGCGGGCGAGATACATGGTTGTGAGGCCCAGGTGTGTGCGAGAGGGGAGAGTGTGGTAGCATCAGGATGTTCTCCATTAGGAAGAGCAGATGACTAATGGAAAATGTTGCGGGGTACACAATACTATTGTTTCTTATATACTACAACCAGTTGTGGTTGTGTTTTTGGTGTGTGTGGCTAGTGAGGTTGTGTGGATAGAATTCCTTGCTAGGTTTCTTCTGTTGTTCTCATGGGACATTAGGATGTCTCCCAACTTGTGCACGAGAGCTTTAGGTTTCCCTACTGAGTATACTTGTATACACTCCCTATGTTTACTTTCAGTTTTCCAGGAGGACTACCAGGGCCGTGCGAGACCCTACTAGTCGGACAGTTGGAGTTGTTGTTGTTATTGTACACTTGTTTCTTTTGGTATTGTACTTTGAGATTTCTTGTACTTACACCTTGTTATAAAATTATTTAAACATGCATGTGGTTTTGGTTTGGGTTTGTTTCTATACACTTGTTCTTTTCATTTTTGGTTGTTGACTTGTCCTATTTCCTGATCCTAAATAATAAAAAGGGTAATGCCTCCCATATTTGTGAAAACTCATACCCTTAGTGCTAGTGGCCACCCCGGGGCCTACTGGAGGTGGGAATCGAGGGTCATTATCTCCCTTTCACCATTGCCAGATCAGGAGGGGCATCTTTGTTGGGAGGGGGTCGTGACAAGTAGGAAATTTTAGAAGGTGTCAAATGTGACGTCAACTACTAGAATTTATTTTTCCATTGTTGTGTAATTGTGATGTGCCTCATTCAATGTGAGACTAGATTAATAGGTCATTCTAAAGATACATTCTTTTTATTGTCCCAATGTATCACTAACATCACAATCACTAGCATCACACATTAACTGAAGTTGCTACACCCAGTCCGATGAGATCATTATTGGAGCATCGACTAAGTTTTTCCTTGACAATTGAAATTCATCCCGATATTTAGGACTAATGTGGAATGTGACATCATTTCCCAACATGGTTTTAAGGGGGTGGGAAATATTTTATAATTCCTTAATTAAATGTTGGTAAAATTCAACATGAACAAGAAAACCTCTAGTTGAACAAACTGATGATTGTATGCATATCTCATAGACGGAAATGATCTTCATATTGTCACCTTAAAACAATATATTAGAAACTAGATTTCCCAAAACTATCCCTTTTTATACCCTGATGTAATATTTTTCTCAAGTTAGAACCACATTATTTTTTTTCACATATTGTCCAAACATTATCCATGTCTTTCAAACATTCATCAAAAAATTCCCACAAACCAAGATGTCATCCTAGAATATTTCCTAGAACAATTAAATCATTTTATGGAATATTCCCATCATGCATCGATGATATGTCGCGATTGCATTGCATAATCCAAAAGAAATTCAGAGAAAAGATAATGTAACATATAGAAAGTTGGACAAGATTTAATATTGATCTTATTGTCAACCACTATTTCATTATATCTTGAGTTTACATCGAGAAAACAATTTTAATCTCTTCATACTAGTTTTTCATAGATTTTATCAACAATGGGTAATGTGAATTGATTCTATCTAGAGGAATTATAGAACATTAAATAATTAGCACAAAATATATATCCAACCACTATTCTTATCGTTGTCAATTATCTTATATACTTCTCAACCATTATGGTGCCACACTTTTTAGGTAACAATTCATTGAGGTGACCTAATAACTATTAGAGATAGTAAATATTAAAATATAATTGATGGGTTTAATGACTTATTTATTGACTTCTTATTTCACTAGATGTCATAATTGTATTCTTTATTTCCTAAAAGGTTTTGAATTATATCCCATATGTATTATGTGATAAAATATGGTATGATTTCTTCCAATTAAATCAGATATCATTCATCCTATTGTGGTCTTCTTTTGATATATGTATTGATAAAATTACAATGTTATTCACTTGAAAGATTAACATTTATAGTGACTTGAAATGTGTTTAAATATTTAGAGTATTCTGTATCTCAGGTTTGGTGGAAGATGATTTAGCACTAGAGTTGGGGTATTTTCTTGTAATGGAGTTAATTAGGTGAACTCCAATCTATCCAAAGGGTCAAGTATGATTCTTATGAATTATAATTCCTCAATTGATTTAGTTAACTCCCAGTTTTTCCTTGTGTAAATCCTCAACATTCAATACATCATTTTATAATTCATCCCATTCATCAATCATATCTATGAAAAAGATAGTTTGCTATATAGGGTTTTTCTATAGCTTCCAGGACATAAAAAACATATTTTCTTCCCCGACAATAATAATTGATTTTTTATCTTGTACATAAACCGGTTCTCTGAATGTTTCTCAGAAAGTTCTCTTAATAATTAGTGGGACATCCTTATATTCTTCCATATCAAGGACAATGATATAAGCATGGAAATAACGTTGATCAACATAGAAAATTAACATCCTCTAGAAGTCTTTAGGGATGCATCAATGATCAACCATCCATTTTAAAGGTGACTCTCAATGGATTTAATTCTATTCTTCAATGTTCTTCCAGAACTCTGGGTGGAATGAGGATTATACTAGGTCTGAGGTCTCGAAAAGCTATTCCAAATTTGATTCCTCTAATATTTGAAGGAATATTGAAACCTATTTGATCTCTTAGTTAAATAGGTATGGATATGGTTATGACTTCATAATATTCCTCATGCATTATAACTATTCCTATATAATTTTATTTTCTTATTTTTCAAGAAGTTCTTTGATAAATTTATAATAGTGGGGATTTTTTGTGATGGATTTTGAAAAAGGGATATTTATTTGAAGCTTATGTAATACCTCTTTAAATTTTAAAAATATAAAATATTACTTCCTTTTCTTTAGAATTTTTTGAAATGGACTAGTTGGAATGTGAACTTTCACTCATTCATTGAGTTATAGATTTTCCTTTTATTTTCATGAATTTTTAATTTTCCATACATTATTTTGATATTACATATCTTTATATTCAACATGAATTACATTTTTTGTTGAATCACCATTCTTAGGGGACGGTGAATGTTTCTCATTCATTGGTTGAGCATCATACTTATGTCTCTCTGGGAAATAGGTTCCAACGTGTAATGTGATATCTTTTTCTTCTTATCTTGGGTTTACTCTTGTGTTACCTAATAAGGATTCCTATTTTTGGTCGAGATTTAGTGTGGCTAATTTACCAACGTGATTTTTTATGTTTTTTATGGATTCTTGTATGTGTTGGGTGGCTATGTTTATGTTTTGGGTGTTTGATTTTGGGGTTTGGGGGTTTCTGGAGGTTTTCAGTTGTCGTTTACATGTTTGGGTTTCTATCTCTTGTAACTAAACCCATTATTTTTCAGAGATGATGAATTTTTATATATTTTCTTTCTAATCTTGTTGAATTTTCCCTTCAGAAGGTGAAAATTCTACAATTTAATTTTTATACATATATTTTTGTTTTGATGGAAATGGTGGTCAATATATTTGTTGATATCATTTCTTCTAATATTTTATGGCGGGTCTAAGAGAAGATTGACAAGGGAACCGTGGAAGATACATATTTGAATTCATTGGATTTGTATCCACTGGTTCATTCCAACCTAGACATTGTTTATTTCTTTTTCATCGTCTCTTGTAATTGTTTCCATAACTTAATCTATTATAGTTGAAAATTTTCGTATCAGATATATCATTCTTAGATTTTTTATATGGAAACATTGGATAACCATAAGGACAAACATAGTGTGGTCAGTCTTCATCTTCATCTACATAGGTAGGAACTGGCTTGGGATTACTAAGTGATATGTTTTTAATCATCTTATTGAGAGCTTCAAATTTTTATCCATAAATGTGTGAGAATTAAATTAATGCACTAAATTTTCCTTCCTAAAAATACATTTAGACACTAGAATCCGTGTTCTTAGATTTTTCTAATTAACATTTAAATATATTTAACATTTATATCCATGAACACATTTCCAATAGTGGTTTTAATTTCAAATGTACACTCAAGTTGAAGTCCATAATATACTGATTAAAACTAGTTATCCAAATTCATCCTATGATAAGGACAATCCCTTAATATGGACATGAATATTTACCGAGAGTCTCCTAATGATTCATATTAACAATGAAAAAAATGAGTTTAAGTATCTCTTCTTTTAAAATATTATATATTTTTGTAATGTCAACAAAAAAATTTTCTTCTTAACACTTTTTAGTTGAAAATAGTTTCTTGATCATGACCTTTCAACCTTTCTGAATCTTTCAATTTCAATAATAATAGAAAAATGAATATGATCAAAACATCATTACTCACCACATTATATTTAAGTGTTTCGTAGGCTTTGAGAAATTTTTTCGCATCTTTATAAGGTTCTTTGCTGCTGAAGCCTTAAAATTGCTCATGTAGTTGGAGTAAGTTGATTATTGATTAATTCTGATCAAAATGTGGTTCCTAAATTCTAGGACTTATTATGTTTGAGATGAATCTAACTATGTTGGGTTACAAATATTATCTTAAAGTAATCTGAGGTCATGGAGTATCGAGATGGTTTTGGAAACTGGTGTAGACTTGTCCACTATGAATCATTGGAATGTGAGTCTCAACATGTTCACCTTGTGGACACATTTGGTATTCGATTGAGATAATAATTTAAAGATTTCCATATTATTTAGTTCTTTAGCTCTTGATCAAATTGTGGGAAATTTTTTGTTTGACTTTAATTGTTATTGTTCACCATGTAGGTGAGAAATTTCAAAAGGAAGGTCTACATGTTATTTTCATTATGGTAGAAATGTGCATGATCCCCAACAATAGAGCTAGAAATTTGGTACATGACTCACATAACATTCAAGTTAAAAAATTTATAACTCACTAGATACTAAAAAATATTATACATGGTTGGAACCACATAGAGTAAAAAATCCACTTCATTATAATTATCTCTGTGTAAAATTTTGATATAATATCCCAAGATTTTATTGTATGAATCTTTTTAAATTTTATCTCTTCGATAGTATATATTAAACATAAAACCAAACCTAAAAAACTATGATATGGTATTACTATTTTTATTTTAACACAATCCATTAAGTTATAGATTGTTAATATGATGAATCAAGTTATGAAAATATATTTTATTCATGATTATCAAATGAATTCAATGGAAATGAAAATAAAAACCAATTTAAAAACTATTTTTATGCCCACAATTGTATTTTATCATAATAAATTAAATTAACCACTATTAGTGAAAAATATTATCGAAATATATATTTTATGTATTAAATAAATGTTATTAAATCCATCCAATTATTTTTAAAAACATAAGATAAGAATAAAACAAATTTTAATCGTAAATTCTATATTTATCTAAAGATAGTTTTCCACATTTTGATGGAACTATTATTTTAATCAATTTTTTCAAAATTTTATAAATTCTATTTAATAAAATTAACTGCTTATTTGAAAATGGTGTATCAAAATTTAAATTGGTTTATTTTTTAGAATTTTTGAGACAATATTCATTTTTGGATTAATCGTGATAAAATATTTTATTTTATTTGAAAAAACCTTTTTCATTGAAATAATTTGTTTTGATAAATTTTATTGTTATTTTATTTTAGAATATAAATATATAACTTTTATATAAATTTAATAAAATTTAGGTTGTTGGAATCAATTTTACATTCAAAATTAATTTAATAACATTATAATTTTGTTACATTTCAACTTTAATAACATGTTTTCTCATTCTATCAATATAATTAATTATAAATTAGTTGCTAAAATGTTTTTGTTTTTAATTTTAAAAAAAATTATTCCCTAATTGGAATTAGTTGGTATATTTTATTTAAATAGTAGTCATTTATTTTTTTATGAATATGAATATTAAATTTGGTAATATTTTAATTACCACAGTTAAGGGTAAATCAGGTAATTGTGGGTAAAAATAATATTATAAAGTGTATAAAAATACACAAAAATATGTACTAATTTAATTATATGTGTGTGTGTTTGGATTGAAAATGAATTTTTGCCTACATTATAACCTTTTTATGACACCTGGATGAGAGTATGACATTAATAATATTATATTAAAACAGAAGCCATTTTTTTCACACTTTGGTTCTTAACATGAAAGATATTTTGAATATGGGGTTATATAATGTATATTTTATTCTAAAAATTTTATTTAGAAACATAAAATGATAATATAAATCATTTTAATTTTTTTTTATGGATTTTAGTAATAAAATATTTACCATAAATAGTGATAGAATGATGTTGTACTAATTGCTTACTCAATGGAAGAATCAAATAAATGATATTAAAAATATTAAAATCATTACAATCACTTATAATTCATGTCGTCTACAAATTTTAAAGAATAATTGGACATATTTGTGATTATTTAAATTATTTCTATCAAATATATCACGTTGTTATGGTATTTATGAAAATTCAAATGGGTAATAGTTTTACAGTTGACATTATTGATATTTTAAAATAAATAACATTTTATTAAGGGATATAAAATTTATGAAAATATATATTTCTACCAAATTATATTTATGATTTTGAAAATATCATCAATTACTAATTTATTGATCATTTTTTATTTTATAGTAAATTTATTTACTCTCAATGTGTAAATAAAATAATATCATAGTAAGAATAAAAAACATTAAATAAGGGTTAATGCTAAACAATAAGGATTAGAAGATAAAAAAACTTATCTAAATATCCATGGATTAACTTATTTAGAAATAAAATCATCCTATAATAGAAATTAAGATTTTTGGAGCCATTTTTATTATATAATTAATTTATATTAATTTAATAATTTGAAGAATTCTGAGAGTGCCCATCCCCTCTCCTATAAAAGGGAACCCATTATTCTCTTTTTAACACGCTTCAAAACCTATTTTTCTAGACATGTTCTATCAATAACCAATACTATAATATACCCTTTATTCTATAGATATTATTTTATTTATAACATCTTTTTTACAGGTGTTATGGTGTTAATCATTGAGAGTCCACCAAAGAAGAGGTAATTTTTTTTCCAATATATTAAAATTCATTTTTTCTTCTACTTATTATTCGAGTTTTTTTCAATAATAAAGTAATAAATATCGAATAATATATATGGTGAGATGTTATTAAGGTTACCATAGAACCATAATCCATTATTTATTCATCCTATGAAAAATGAAAACACCATGTGTGCGTACATACAACTTACTATATCCCCGCCTTGGTGTAATCTTTTTTTCATCATCACTTTACATTTATTGGTATAATGACTGAAATAGAGGATATATATGATAATTATAAAATGATATTTATTCTAGGAAAAATAATATACTATTAATTTCTTTACCCTTTCATAATTAAAGGAATGATATTGTCGCTCGTGCGTACATACGACCAACCATCTCCATTATGCGATGTGATTCATTTTAAATGCTAACACTTAAAGAATGGTAATAAAAATGTATTTAATGATTAAATATGATATTTGCAACATTAATTTTATTTTTTATATTTTTATCAATATCTTATGCAATAGAACCGAAAACTTTATGACAGAACATGCATAAGAAAATGATGCAGTTAACATCGAAAACAAGGGTAATAACAAAATATTATTAGAAAAAATGATACAATAAGATCATATATCATATCATAAATATAGATATAATTATATTATAATTTAATAACATCTTTTAAACCATTATACTATAGGTTAAAACAAATTTGACTAAATTAAGCATACGCTAAGAGGCTTCATCTCAATCTCCCTTCATTAAGGAATAATATGATGTTATACACCCAAATTATTTTATGAGTGGTATACCCATCCCCTTTCAAAAATAATGTCATCAATTTATTTATTATAATGATGTTTAATGTTTTATTAAATTTAATTCTTTCTATGAGCTTATGGTTTAAATATTCAATGTGGTATGGGACACCTGAACTGTTTAATGATATAATTATCACATCTTCTTATCCATGTCTATGATTTCTAAAAATGTTTTAAAAAATGTTTATTTTATTCTCCAATTATATTTAAAGCCTTTTTTTAACATTTTTTTAATTTTGGAAAATTATTTAAATTTAATATTTTGTTATTTTTTAAACAAGGTCCATTGAGGATTTTTGACAAAAAAATATGGAACAATGGTTTTTTAACTTATACTACATGAGATGATTTCTCCGTGATATTTACGACATAGTGATTTGAATATTACATTACATGTTTATAAAAATTTTTTAAATAAATAATTTTCATTAAAATTTTCATGGATTTTAAAATAAATGGTTATAATATTAAGAAGTGGTATTTCATTCAATAGTTTTCAATGATTTTATTAGTGTTTTAATTTATGTCGGAATCCTTTATTGAATTTTAGGATTCACTAAGATTTATATATTAAGATATCATATATCATATTTTATTAAATGTTTTATGATAATTTTGACTATGGATGTGTTATTTTGATACCATTCACTATTTTACTCAGAATGGGTTCTGATTATGTTTATTGATTGGGGAATATTATTATTATTTAATTTCTATTTTTTCTTTATGTTTCACCCCATTAATATAAGGAATGCATTGGACATAGTATGTGATGATAGGTTCTCTATATTTCCCCTAACTTCATATACACGTGTCTTAAGACAAACCAGATATGGACATGGATGAGGCCTTTCCGATTAATTTTCAGATTTAGATTTTTCTAAGGCCTTAACAAATTGTTTTTATATGTATTGTATGATTCCACAGTGGTATGTTTTATATGTCTATAATTATTAATTATATCATTTTGAGATTAATTATTAATTTCCATGTGATTATTCAACTAGTATAATATTTATGGCTATGTTTCCTCTCTCATGTGATTATTAAAATAGCATGTGTTTCAATTATTTACCTTGCCATATTTTTTATGACATATTAACTCATATATTCAAATGTACGCTTACCCTTACATAGAATTTGAGGTCACCCATTTCATATGTATCAATTTGTCCCTAGTATTGAATATATTATATTATGAATGATTAAAGGGTTATAGAAAGGGAAAATTAATGCAAACTTAATGAAATTATTTTTATATTTTACGTTTTAAATTTTAATGTGGAATTAAATAATGTGTCTATAATACCATGATTACTAAAATATTAAGTCCATTGGTATTTCTGTCTTGTATTTATACTAATGTAATTAAGTAAGGTACAAAATCCGAGCTACTCTGGTCAAAGCATTTATAATTGGAATCAGAGTATATTTATTAGAATCTTTCGAAACTAGATTTAGAGAAAAAATGATTAAGGAAGATAACCATATGATAGTTTATGAGGATAATTATAGATGAAAATTCTAGAAATTTGGAAAGGTAGATATTGTGTGGTGTTTCCTAGAAATAAATCTATATCTAGATACTAAATGTTAATGTTGTTCAGGAACATATTTACATAGGGGTAACAACTCCATCAAGGTTCATTGGGAATATCATGGTGTAACTAGGTACATGACAACTGGACGTACTACACAACTCCTTTGAGACTCCCCGTGGATATGCATTGGATAATTGAAATTTTATTTAAAAACCATTATGAAGGATTTAAAATTTTATATTTCCCCGAAGATAGCATGTTTATGATTATGTGATTAGCTCTACATCATTTTTTGAATTTTATTTAAGTGTTTCAATAGTTTAAAATTATGCAGTCTGATTCAAATCCTAATCTATTGCATACCATTATTCAGAAATGTATCCTAGTGGAAGAAATTGAAACTATTCTAATGCACATAATCTATATAAGAATTACCCTCCTTTGATATATTCTGATGTTAGATTTAGAGCACCAATTTCTACCAAACAGCTTATAACTATATTTGGGTAGCTAACACATGTTTTAAAAAAAATCCTTACCTGTATAGAGAATCCTGATCCACACAGAGGAAGAAAAATGTTAAACAAATTAGGAGTAGACTACCTCAAACATTCAATGGGACAACAAGTCAATTTTTAGTTGATAGATGGAGAACTACCTTAGAGAATATATTTCTTACTTTGGGAAGAAACAAATGTGAGAATGATGTTATGGATGTTTATCGACTCTTGGGAAATAAGGATCCCTGGGGGTGATTGATTCAAAACATGAAGGATTATGAAGAAATAAAAACCATCGAATGAAAGGATTTTAATGAAATTTTCTTTAAAAATAATACCCTCATGAATTGAGAGAGAATATAGAAATGAAATTCTCAAATATGAGACAAAAATTGGATAAGACGTTTGGTAAATTTGAATCCAACTTCACTAGATTAACAATGCATTATATGGAATATATATATATATATCCAAATATCTAGATCAATCTGTTCTTTGATGGATTAAAATGTAGTCTTCCAAAATTAATTGATCTCACAAACATTATCATCATATTAAGAAATATTCTATTCTTCTATCAAGAAATATAAATAATCTCCTAATTCTTATTACTTTACGGAAAATAAAGGGAATATGATAATGATGGTGAATGTCTCGGATAAAAGTAATAATGGAAATAAAAATTTCGTCAAAATTTCATACATGTGGAAGGAAACACCTTGTTGCATGCTTAAAATGAAAATGAGTTTTCTTCATGTGTGGTGAAAAAAGTCATCATCCCCAAGATTCCAATGGAATGAAAAAACAAAAAATGTTAAGTGCTATAATTGTAAGGGGATAGGACACTATCAAATTGAATTCCACAAGAATAATTTAAATATACCTTAAAATAAGAAAAGGTAGAACAATCAACCTTATTTTGTTAATGCAGTTGAAGTGGAATAATTAAAGTATTTTGTGTTTATGGATTCATGAATTGTGTTGTGAAATTCTAGTTTTATTTATCATGAGATATATAAGGATTATTTTAAATTATTTTTTAAGGGTTTGGAAACATAAAGGTTTTCATTAAGGTTGAACAGTGATCTAGGTATTCATATATTTTGTATGTGACCATAAGATATACATTATATTTTTTGACAAATCTGATGCTAAATTGATTTTTTTGAATTCAGTGACTTTAATAATATTTTTTTGGATTTTAAATTTTAAAAGATGCATTTTGGATGAGTCTTATAGTAATAATGGATTGGGTTTAATTGGGGAATCTTTTAATGCTTGAGGTTAAAGTAATATTTACCATATTTGATAACATATTCTAACCATTATTGTTTCATTAAACATTTTAAAGATGAAGGAATGAGTGGTGAATATTATTTTTCATAAAAGAGATTTAGGCATAATAAAATCATCTTGAAAATCATTCCCGTATGTAAGGGATGAAGTTAAAATATATTGAAGTACAATCGAAGGATTAGATTGTGCTTCTGACATGGAAGGTAATCAAGTATGTTTGTTTTTTCAAATTATTATCTGAATATTGAAGGAATCCCGCATATACTGGGAAAGGATTTGTGGAACACAAATGTTATACGTTTAATTTTATTGCTGATAAATCAAAGGAATCTTTAACACATCATATATTTATGATTTTGTGATGGTATAATTTCTGATAACCATGATCCCTAACACACACAATCAGAACTTAATGGATTAATTTCTTATCCATATATCAATTTTCACATTCCAATAATGTTATCCTAATCTAAATCCTAATTTTGTGCTGACAATCACATTTTTCATTCCCTCCTACCATGAAGATAATCTGTTAACCCAATTTCTAATGTGGGATTCCCATTAATGAATTTTCCATTATCAAACTTTTATTTTTGATGTGAAATTTAAAATTTCAAGGATAAAATTTACTGAAGGAGTAGTGAATTTAATGTCCCATGATTATATGATATATACCTTTTCAAATATAATCTCATTGTTAGTATATGTTTCATGAAACACTGAATATAAATGAACCACCATATAGTATTTATAATATTACTCTAGAACTATCCATTAATTTGAATATTTTGATTAGTATTAAAAAATTTATGAAATTATATTTTTCTCTTGTTTATGAGATGAATTCATTGAAAATAAAAATAAAAACCAATAAAAAACAATTTTTATGCCCACAAACGTATTTTATCATAATAAATTAAATTAATCACTACTAGTGAAATATATTAATGAAATATATATATTTTTATATTAAATACAATATTTTTTATAGACTTGAGATTGGAATAAATCCAAATTTATGTATAAAATGCGGTATTTTTCTTAAGGAAGTTTTTCCACCTTTTGATGGAATGCCTGTTTTAAAACTGGTTTTGGTCACATTGATTAAATATATATGGAAAAATAAACATATTATTTTAAATAAGTCTATCAAAATTTAATTTGGTTGATTTTTTGGTATTTTTATGATAGTAATCATTTATTGATGAATAGTTGTAGAATATTGCATTTTAATCGAAAAATGATTTTTTATTCTAAATTATTTAAACTATAAAATTTTATTTTTAGTCTGGTTTAAATTATAATTATATTATGTTTATATTTGGAAAGAAAATATATCTAATTTTTATAAATATTACAATGAATATGAATATAAAAACATTATAATGTTTTGTGCATTATCACTTTAATAACTCATTTTCTCATTCCATCAACGAGATAAATTTTAAATTAATTATTAAAATTGGTATGTTTTCAATTTTGAAAAATAGATCCCATATTTTGAATCATTTGGTTTATATTATTTAAAGAGGTTACTTTTATTTTTATGCATATGAATATAAATTTTGCAATATTCTAATTACCAAAGTTAAGGGCATGTTAGGTAATTAATGGTAAAAATTATATTTTAAAGACGGTAAAATTACCCAAACACTTGTCCAAATTTCATTGGATGAGTGTTTTTCGACCAAAAAAATCATTCATATATAATTACAACCATTATAATCCACTTTCACGAGATCACAGCATTTATAATATTATATTCAAATATAAGATTATTTTTGTCAGACTTTTGTTTTTACCAAGCGAAATATTTTTAATTTGAAGTAATATAAAATATATATCCAATATAAATATTATTTATAAATATGAAATATGTATATATAAAATGTTATTTTATTTTTAGTTTTTAGTGATAATATAATTAACATTAATGTGACCTAATGATGAGGTAGTAATTTTTTAATTAGTGTAAGAATCAAAAAAAGATTTAAAAAATATTAAAATAAATATTATTTTCATTATTAATGTCATTAAATAATTTTATTGATGATTCTGAAATATTTTTGATGATTTAACATACTTTAATCTAAGATACCATGTTATGGTATTTTTAAAAAGTCAATTGATGAATAGTTTCAAAATCAACATTAATGAAATTTAAAAATAAATTATAATTTATTAAATGATATAAAATTTATAAAAATATAAAATTCAGAAAATTTATTGGAACAAGATTTCAAATTTCATTAATGAATCATTTTTCTTGTGATTTGTAATTTTATAGTAAATATTTTACCCCACAAATTGTAAACTAAATGATATCACAATAAAAATAAAAACGGTTAAATAAGGGTTAATGATAAAATATAGGGATTAAATAAAATTAAAAGATTCTCTAAATTTCATTGGTTGTATGGATTTCGTTCCCAAATTATAATATCTTCTAATTTTATTGGTTTTAATCCATATTGATAATAAAATTAATTTATATCAATATAATAATTTTGAATAATTCCAAGAGTTCCCTGACCTATACAATAAAAGGGAAGCCATTATTCACCATTAATAATAGTTAAAAACAAATTGGTCTTTGAAAATATCTTCCTAGAATCTCTACACACATTACAGAGTACTTAGTTTTGGGAGAACCAATTTTTTAGAGGTGATAAGGTGTTAATCAAAGGGAATTCTCTAAAGAACATGTAATTGTTTTACAAAATTTTAAAAGTTCATTTCATATTAAACATCCTATTCATGTTTTGTTTCTATAATAAAGTAATAAATAATATATAATCTATATTTTTAGATGTTTTTATTATTATGGGACAACCATATTTCTTAATTTATCCATTCTATGAAAAATTAAAACATTAGGTGTCTGTACGTATGGCTTACCATCTCCCTGCCATGGTATAATCATTTTTTATCACCACATTATTTGGATGGGAATAATGATAGAAATAATGAATATATATGATAATAATTAACTGATATTGAATCAAGAAGAATTAATATACCCTCTACTTCCTTACTCATTCCGCATTAAGTGTGTGATACTGTCGCTCGTGCATACGTACGAACTACTGTCTCCACGATGCGATGAGATTCACTAACAATGTTAAAAATTAATGAATTATAATAAAAATATATTTAAAAAATAAATATGATATTTAAAATACTAATATCATTATGGAGATGTTGGATCAATATTATATGCAAAATAACAATGGCATTTTTTACAAAACATTTATAGGAAAATGAAGTAGTTAGCATCTGAAAGGAATTAATAAAAAAATTATATTAACAAAATGATATAACAAGATCATTTGTGATATCATAAATATGGATATGGTTATGGTATAATTTAATTATATTCTCTAAATCATTATATAGTAGGTTAAAACATAGCCATCTAATAGATTCATAAGGTAAGGGGCTTCCTCTCAATATCCTTTCAATGAGGAATGGATTGATGTTGTTAGACCAAATAGATTAAATACCATATGAAGGGATAGGGATAAATTACGGTATGACAGATTGAAACAATATCCCCTTATGATATTGTTTCATTGTTAAACAAAAATATCTTCTCTCTCTCTTTCCCCAAGCAATGTATGAAGATAATTCAAATATTTCCTAAGACGCAACAATTTTACATAGTTCTTCCTCACTAGGCTACATCCAAGGGAAATACAACAAAGTTGTTTCAGTATACCAAATCCACTAAGGATCACTACCAAATTACATTGTTTAGACTCTACCAATTATATGGCTAGGATAACTACCTTTACAATTTTAAGGGTAAGCCCACTATTTTCCCAAAGATAACTTTCTATATCTCTTTCTCTGCCTCGAAATAGGTGGAAAGGATCATTATTTTCCTATGCCTTTTTTTATTTCTCTTAGAAAGTGACACACCCACAATTTATGGACATATAGGTCCCTTCCTTTTATGTAATGAAAAAATCCTCAATTTCTCATATATTCTCTACTGAAGTCCCTCTTTTCTATGTACTATTATTTTTTGGAAATTTCATTCACGTACTATTTCAGTCCCTCAAAGAACAATCATGCAACCTCTATGAACTACCATGATTCCTCTATGAACATCCATGAGTCCTACATAAACATTATTTCTCCACATGGAATAAGTGATTCATGGGAAACATCTTCTTCCATGGACTACCTCTTCTTTCATGGACTATCTCTTCCTCGATGGACCCATTTCATTTTTAAGTTGCGGATCCCAAAAAAGACATTTATAGACTTTTCCCATAAACAAATTCACCCTTTTGTAGAATCCTCCATCACAAACTCTTATCCATCATAGAATTATCTCCTATGAACTATTTCATGCATCTCTGAATTCAACCCCAAGCGATGATCTTTTTTAATGGAATTATACCAACTTAATGGATCCATTCATTCCAAAAACAATCATCTTATTTCATCACAAACCCTATCTATTGTGATATATAACCACTGAATGATCACCTTTAGAGTCATCATCTTTAAACCCCCCCCCCCCCCTACATCACTACTTCCCCTATCATCTTCTATCCTTTTTCTGATTAAGAAATTTTCTCCCATTTCTACAAAAATATTTCTCATCATTATTCAATGAACCTCAATAACGCTCCTGTGAGATCAAAAAAAGGGTAATGAACACAGATAAACACATAAGTGAAACCATACCAAATGTCGGAAGGAGGGGGTCCCACATCGACACTTTTTCATGTGTGAGAATTCAACTAAACTCCCAAAGCCAATTGATGCCATTCAAATGCTTTTTTTAGAAATGGATTTGTCAGAATGTATCCAACCTATAGTTATATAGGCACATGATCCAAAATCACAAGGCCTTTCTCCACCTTATCCTTAATAAAATGATATTTGATTTCATTGTAATTTTTACATGATTAATGGACCAGATATTTTCTTTGATTTACAGAACATTAATTATCATAATGGATTCCAATCAAAGACTTCAATTCAACTCCCATATCATCAAGCTAATATTTAATCCACAATAATTGTGTGCATACATCTATAGCCTCCATATACTCATATTTCATTGTGCTCAATGAAATTAAATATTTAATATATCTTATCTAAAAAAATACACAATTGAAAAACATATAATACACCACATGATGATGATTTTCTATCATAAACTAAATTAGAAAAATCTATATCTATATATCCCAATAAATCATTGTGGTATTTTTCATTATACATCAAATTGCACACCAGTGTTCCTTTGATATATCAAATTATTATTTTTTACTATATGTATGTGGGTTTCCTTAGGATTAATTTTATTCTATGCCACATGAAATGTAGAAAACGGTATATTCGGTCACGTCACCATTAATTATTATTGGCTCCCAATGATATACATGTATTCTATAAGATTAACCACTTTTCCTTCATCATATGTTGACATTTTCATCTTGGTAGCTACCAGAGTCATCATCTCCTTGTAATTATTCATTCCAAATATTCTTAAAACCTCCTTAGAATATTTACTTTATGTAATGAATGTTCCATTCATTCATTGTGTCACTAGTAAAATAAGTAAAAATATCATCTCACTAATCATGGAAATTTGAAATTAACTATTTTTGAATTATATGAATTATTTTCACTCTTCTTCGTATGGTCCAAAAAATATGTTTTTCATTGATATATACTTGCATCATCATAGTTTGTATAATTTTATTATTTGGTTATATATTTTAATCATGTCCACCACATTTCAAACTGACCTTATTTAGAAGATAAAGAATCACGAAATACAATTCCATCGGTGCTTTTTCAACCCATAAATTTCCATTCAAATCCAAATTTTTTTTATAATCTTCATGAATGAGAAAACGATATAGCTAATCAACATAATCTTCCACTTTCAGAAACCCATTATGAAACACTGACTTTAAATCAATCTAGAAAACATTAAAAAAATTTCACTCTTATGTCGATGAATAATCTAATATTATCTAGCCATTAAATTGGTGAAAATGTTTCATCAATATAAACACCCTCTATCTAGGAGTACCATTTGTACACTAGTCGTACATTGATTTGAATCATAGCTTCATCTTCTTTCATCTTGTTATAGAAAGACCCATTTAGTCTTAATGGAATTCTTATCTATTGGACTTGAAACAATCTCCTATCTCTGATTCTTCTCAATTTGGACAAGATATTCATTTACATCTTAGAACCAAATGTAATATTTCTCTACTTTCTTAAAACATTTAGGCTCTACTCATGATAAGTATAATTCCTGTCGTATAGTCATCATCCTTCTTTTCTGCAGTATATCTATCTGATCATCAACTATATTCTATCTATAAATATTATCACTTCTCTTTTATATTTTTCCATATATTGATTTATTCTCATATTTCTTATATCCAATTATTTTACTGAATCTCCCTTTAGAACAAGAACATCCACTGATATTCTTATCACTTAATCAGTATCCTACTCAGAGTAATCAAGATTTTTCTTAAAAGAATGCTCATTAACTACTATAGTTACATCATTTCTCTCATATATCGTTCCCAGTTTCTTATTGAATAATTGATCTACTATTTATTCCATTGAGTATTGGAGAAATATTCCATCGTCTACTAAGGATTCATACTTCCTTTGTTTCTCTTTATTTAGAATGAAATAATTACTTTTGATGACTCGAAAGTACTTCAATGATAGATTATTGAATACCATAGTTCATATAGAGTCTTCTTTTGTTTTACACATAATAATGCCTTATTTTTTATTTAGACTAATTTATAAACTACTTCTTTTGAAAAAAAATTGTTGAAGGTCTTTCTTAATGAGAATTATTTTATCCATGTTATTGATAATTGGATTTCTTATCTCAACTACTCCTTTTTTCTTATGGAGTTATTACTACTGAAACATGATCCCATAGTTCATGTTTCACAAGATAATCCTTGATTTAGTAATTCATGAACTCTATTCCATTATATTTTCATACCTTTTAGATTCTTTGTCCCTATATCTTTTCTACATCTCTTCGATAAGTGGTTATGGAACTGAACACCTCTGATTTGTGGTTGATGATTGAATCTCGTGTCCTTATGCAACAATCACCAATGAAGAGAACATAATATCCCCTCCCATCGGTATCTCTTGGTGATATAGGTCCGCACTCATCAATATACACTAATTCAAGAACTTTGTTTTATCATTTATATTTTTCCTCATATGCCATTCGAATGATCTTACCTTGTTGAGAAGAATTTCACGTATGAGTATGATCCCGAGATAACATTAGGTGGTCTAGATATGTATCTAATTTCACTAAATCATCCAATGACGCTGGGCTCAAGTGGCCATGACATTTATTCCATAACATGTTTTCTTCTTCATTGGAAAAAAAATTCATATCCTCTTCTCCACTAATAAGGTTGGGATTCCCTTTTGTACACATTCCCTACAAAACAACTATATCATATTTTTCATTAGTGACACCTTATTTCATGTAAAAGATAATTTAGTTTAATGAATCAAATAATAGGGTAACTCATAGTAATTTGTGACTGAGGCCTTGGAAAAACAGTACATCTGTATGTATAATTCCTTTTCCCCAAAACGTTTTTTTTCTTGAGCTAAAAATATTCAGTCCAGGATCATTACCAAATATTATGATGCATTCTTTATCACACCTGATTCTGGTCACCAAATACATATTTTTTATCATATGATAAGTTAATACATGGAAAATTGTAACATCCCATGTAACTAAAGAAAAATGGATTTTAATATCTATGTCTACTTATAAATTAGATAGTGTTTTAGAGGCTTAAAATGAGAATAAATCAAATCTTAAGAATTGAATTCTCTAATATTTTCTAAAAGATTGTTTTACCTCATTTTGATGGAGAAACATTTTTAAATATATATTTTGAAACATTTATAAGCTCTACATGTCAAAATAATCTTATTCTTTAGGATTGGGACATTGAAATTTACTTTGGATAAATTTTTGGTATTTTTCTGACAATGTTAATTTTTTTAATGAATAGTGAAAAATACTGCATTTTACTTCAAAGAAACTTTTTCATCTAATTTAATTATATGGATAGATTATATTTTTTATTTTTTAAAAGTTTAAATAGAATATATTTTTACCATTTAATCTAATGGTGGTCATTGGAATTAATTTCACTTTGAAATTGGACATAAACAATTGTCAAACTTTTGATAGAAATTGTTTCTAAAAAACCCGCTATTTTTTTGACAACGAGAAATATTTTTAAATTAATTACTTCTATTTATGTGTTTGTAATTTGGTAAAATGAATTCCATATTTGTAATCAGAGGTTCCAAATTATTTAATTGAGACACTTTTGTTTTTGGACATTCTGAATATTAACGACGGTAATTATCTTTAATTATTGTGATTAATTATTAATCGGGTAGTTAAGGGTAATAAAATAATAACATAATAATAACAAATGACCCCAAAATGTGTTATAATGATACTGGTTGTGTCATTTCCGACCATGGGATGCCTTGTTCCAAACTTTGGGACACCATGGAATCACTTTTGTGTGATAGTGACACTTTATCATTTTACGTTTTTTAAAAGAAAAGTATAACCAATGTATGTATCACCCAAGTAAAACAATTTTATTTTTGTCTCTTTAAATGATATCTTGGACTATAAATATTAATTGGAAATATAAAAATATTTCCTACATCGTATTATTTTTTTATAATTTTTAGACATTAAATAAATTAATTTATTCAGGACACCATGATGATGCAACTATTATCTCATTAATGAACGATTTAAATAAAATGAAAAGATAATGTAAAATATAAGACTTACACTTTTCTAAGACCTATTGTACGAGTATATTTAGAACCCTTATCACCTTATCCTCTAAATATATCAATCTGGGGCCTTTAAAATCTGAAACTCATTTTAATATAAAGTAACATTTCTTGACTTTTCAAGAGTGCCCCTCCTCACTCTTATAAAAGGCCCACACCTCTACCTCCTTACCCACACCTCTCAAGCCATTGTATTGGCCAAACTCTGACCATTTTACCTCTCCACATCCCTATATTCATCCTATAAGCCTTCCCTTTGGAAGAAATCTCTTCAAGAAACCATTTTGGTTCAAACCAAGGGGATTTACCTGATTTAAAGGTAAAGTCTTCCCTAATGTTCCTTTGTTTTATTTTCCTTCTCCAACCCACTAAAATCTTTGCATTCCCTGATTTTGAAACAAAACCAGTACCTTAAACATACTAGTATGTTATTATGAGATGTAATATAGCTACACTTACACACACCTCTGTCTAATGGTTAAAGAACATACTGTTTCCGTGTGTGGTGAATTACTGCCTCACGAAACGACGATTGTTCTATCTTCTAATACCACCTCTCATGGTGGACATTATGATGGTGATATTTTTATATATCATATATATTTTATTTATTTTCTCTCTATGATTATGTATTTTTTATTTAAAATATACCTTTATGCTTTCCATGTTGTGCAAATGCGATAATTTCATTTGAGGAAGTGTGGACTACCGCCCCCTCATGTGATGTGACTCATTCATGCAATACATGGAATATATAAATAATGAAATTAATGAAGTTATGTGACCCATATAAAATATATATTATACTGTAATTAATATATATATATATATATCTCTCTCATCTAGTTTTAATTCTATTAATGTGCCAAAGTAATGACAGTAGCGTTCATGCGTACATACGGTCTGCCGTCTCCGTGAACGGTGCATTTCATTTCTTTTTATCTCCAAATATTATGGAATAAGTATAAAACGAATATATACTGAATATATATGATATTGTCATCATTAATACTATTCTGGATATGATGTAATTACAACTACATTGATAATTCTTTTCAAACAAGATCATTTTTGACTCATGTACCGAACATCGACAAAACGTATGATATGAACTCAATAATTAACTAATTATTATAACATGATAATATATGATATTAATTGAATAATAAACTTTAAAGTATGTGATTATTCAACTATAAATTTACCAAAGTTTATTATTCAGGAATATAATGAAATGAACAAGACATGTCGGACTTGAGGTAAGGGATCTGACCTCTCTCTTTCTCTTCAGGTAATCTCTTTTATTTCATTTCTTTTATGCTCCATGTTCTTATGTTGTCGGATGTTCTTTTATATTAACCATAATGAAATTTGTTTTTTCATATGATTAGAGACACCCTCTTACTCTCATCAATTAATTTTAAGAATTTTTAAGTGGCGTCGTTAGGCTGCTGAGTTTTCGTAATGGATTCTTCATTTTACTTTTATTCCCGTGAGATGTATGCTACATTTACAACTATTTACTTGGAGTGGAATATGTAATTTCCATTATTCTACTATTTATTAAATATAATTTAATTTATTGGTATTTACATTTTCATTTTTTGACCCTTCTTCCATGGGGTGTACGTTTTGAAAGTTACCCAAATCGGTAAGGGAACCTTTCACCCTCCTCATTTTAAAAGACTCCTTTTTGTTTGGCCTTTTAATCTTATTATGATGGGATATGTTCTTATATATCCTTATTTCTATAAATTTTATGTCCATGTGATGATATACCCCTTTTTATCTCTCATCATCTCATTTTATGAATTTTAAAGTGACGTCGTTAGGTTGTCGAATTTCTATAAGGGAACTTCTTAACCCACTTTCAATTCTTTGGGTTAAACCTCTACTTAGTGATTTTATTATGAAAAAATTATGTGTGGAATCTCTATGTTTTAATTTCCACGATCCTTTGTGTGGATATACTATTTCTACACATAATCATCTCATTGATAAATTCTTATGTCATTTATATGAACTTTTATGGGAAATCATAACTCAATCTCATTTCATTGAGTTAAATATCTATGTCATAGGTTTTGTTTTTCCAAGAGTATGAGTGAATGACCTCTGATTGTTTTACACTTTATATCCACTTATATTGGGTTTATTTATAATTGTCACACAAAATTATGTCATTGATTTATCCTTGCACTAATGACATGATCTTTGAATGGGATTACGCCTCAATTTCTCTTCCTTGAGACACATCTTGATGATACATGCTTTTATTCCATTTAAAGTGTATATACAGCCCCTTTGACATTCCATATCCATATTATTTCTATACTCATGTCATTTGAATGTTTTGAAAATGGTCTACTTTCATGTGTCTTATAATTTAAATGATCAAAATGGAAAAGGACTCTTTTATTAAAACATTGTTTTAAATGGTTTTAAAGATTTATTCTTTTAAACATTTATCATCCATGTACATGTTTTAAAAATTGTTTTAATGATTTATTTATATGGATAGGATTTGTTTGAAAACCTTTTAAAAAGTTTCAAAGTGGTATGGGACACTTTTATTCTAAAATCTCTTTTAAATTTCTTCTTTTAATATTCTCAATGTATAAAGGGATATTTATCTCATAAAGTTTTAAGGATTTTAGTATATGATTTTATTTATGTTAATATCATGATATGATCTATTGTGATTGAAATGTGGAAATTTTATGTTTCTTTTATGCATGTTTTATGTGTTATGATTATGTTATGGTTCTTGGGAAATGTTTATGAAATCGGGTGGTTCCGTGATAAACTAAGGTCGGGTGAGCCTGAGATAGCTCTCCAATGCATTGGGTAACGTGAAAGGGTTAAACGCTAAGGTTTCTCTAAAGAGATTTAGAGAATATACTGTGATGGGTATTTCAAACGCAACCATGAGGGTTACTCCCTACGTAAGAATGTTATAAATGTCACAAGTTACCTTTCTATCATATGATTTATGTCACGACCCCCTCCCACCAAAGATGCCCCTCTAGAGATGGAAATGGTGAAAGGGAGATAATGACTCCCGAGTCCCGCCTCTTGTAGGCCCCGGGGTGGCGACTAGCACCAAGGGTATGAGTTTTCCCAAAATATGGGAGGAATTACCCATTTTATTATTTAGGTAAGGGAAATAGGACAAGTCAACCACAAAAAAGGAAAAGAAAAATTGTATAAAAATAAACCCCAAACTAGCCCACATGCATGTTTAAACAATTTTATAACATGGTACAAGTACAAGAAAGCTCAAAGTACAATACAAAAAGAAAACAAGAGAACATCACCTGCAACAACTCCAACTGTCCAACAAGTAGGGTCCCGGACGGCCCTGGTAGTCCTCTTGGAAACCATAAAGTAAACGTAGGGTGAGCATACAAGTATACTCAGTAGGGAAACCTGAATCTCTCGTGCACAAGTGGGTAGACATCCTAATGTCCCGTGAGAACAAAAAAAGAATCTTATCAAGGAATTCTATCCACCCAACCTCACCAGCCACAGTCACCAAAAACACAATCACAACAGGTAGTAGTATATAAGAACAATAGTATTAGGTACCCTGCACAATTTCCCTTTAATTACCTTCTCTTCCTAACGGCGAACGTCGTAACGCTGCCACACTCTCCCCGCCCGCACAAACCTGGGCCTTAGTACCACATATCCCGCCCGCACACACATGGGCCTCACAACTACGTATCGTGCCTGCACACACCTGGGCCTCCCAACCACGTATCCCACCCGCACACACCTAGGCCTCATCCCGAAGATTCTTTGGAAACAGTAGAACCTTCCTGAAGAGTCTTGGGATAAATCCACCCCAGTCGAAACCTACCCAAAGAGTCTTAGGTGTAAGGTCTCCTCAATCCATCAAATCCTAGGGGAGAAGGATTATGAAGGAGCTAATAACTAAGGGAAATACACCCTCTCCCATGAAATGGGAGTGTTCGACACTAAGTGCTCAACCTAGGTGGGGTGAGATAAAACACAAAAGATATAGATATATATATATATACCAACCATACATCCCAACATGTTGCTTCTAACAAGAGAAACTGAGCATGTTCCTCGACATTGCTATTATGAAGCATGCATACAAAAAACAACCCCAACCCCATTTAGGTTTTCACGTTTCAGCAGAATTAGTTTATTAGTTCCTTTACTACTGGGAAACTATCCACAACCAACCAAATAGATCATTCATAAAACATATCCCTTCCATCCACAAATCAAGTTAGAAAAACACAAGCAACACAACCAAGTCCTTCTTATCAACCAACCAACCCATTGATTATTAATTCTGTTCCATTACCACACCCCACCATTCATTAACTCTTCCAATTTTATTTATTATTCACAACCCAAAGTCCGTTCACAATCATCCCATCCTCGCATCCCCACTTCCATCCACCATAACCACAACCGCACCGAAACCCATACATCATTATCCCTTTAATACCACTTATCGAGCACCGCTGCACGACACCGACATAGAATTCACACCACCCTACAACCAAGACAACCGTAGCCCCGCTGCTCACCCGATCCACAACAACCCACAAAACACCCCCATCACATGCCACGTCTCCCTGAAAACACCCACATTTTCATTATTCCGTTTTTTTTGTTTAACCAGGGTGATCACACAAGGGTTCCAGATTTTAAACAGCCAACTTTACGTGATAAACCAATTTCCACATTCCACAAAGATGCATCCAAAAAACTGTATAAAAGATAAGGTAACATTTAATTGCGCATGAAAAGTCCCCCAACGACTGTGATTTTCAGTAAGAAGAAGCTCATTAAATTCACAACATAATATCACAGAATAAAAAGTAACAGCAATCACAAACATCCCAACCCCGTTCTTTAACCAGTTATTATCTTCAATTAATGGTTCAACTGTTTCTCATGAAAACAAGATGATACCCACCCCGCATGATGCACAAATTAGAGAGACGAAGTTAAGATCCCTACCTCAACAGGTTTCGAGCACAATGCTCCACCAGATCAACCTATTCACAACATAATATCACAGAATAAAAAGTAACAGCAATCACAAACATCCCAACCCCGTTCTTTAACCAGTTATTATCTTCAATTAATGGTTCAACTGTTTCTCATGAAAACAAGATGATACCCACCCCGCATGATGCACAAATTAGAGAGACGAAGTTAAGATCCCTACCTCAACAGGTTTCGAGCACAATTCTCCACCAGATCAACCTTAGAAGATGTCTGTTGGCGTCCGTCACTTCTGTGATTAACCAATTTACACAAGGGTTCCAGATTTTAAACAGCCAACTTTACGTGATTAACCAATTTCCACATTCCACAAAGATGCATCCAAAAAACTGTATAAAAGATAAGGTAACATTTAATTGCGCATGAAAAGTCCCCCAACGACTGTGATTTTCAGTAAGAAGAAGCTCATTAAATTCACAACATAATATCACAGAATAAAAAGTAACAGCAATCACAAACATCCCAACCCCGTTCTTTAACCAGTTATTATCTTCAATTAATGGTTCAACTGTTTCTCATGAAAACAAGATGATACCCACCCCGCATGATGCACAAATTAGAGAGACGAAGTTAAGATCCCTACCTCAACAGGTTTCGAGCACAATGCTCCACCAGATCAACCTTAGAAGATGTCTGTTGGCGTCCGTCACTTCTGTCAGGTCCCGGAAAAACCTCCTCAGGTGGAATTAGGAAAGGAAATTCCAAAGGAAAGACAACGGACCCAAACTTGGAAGTTCTGCCCCGTCGTTACGATCCCGTGGCCACTGACGGATCGTAAATCGGAGCTCAGACGAAGAAGTTATGGAAGAAAGAGCCTTCGAGTCTCTTGGGAGAACTCTGCTCAGAGGGAAATGGGAGGAGAGGAATGAGTTGAAAGGAGGAGGGGACCCCTCCTTTTATAGGCACGAAAAGAAAAAAGTACATGGAGTTTACTTTATGTTAGATGTCTTGTACTCGGTTATTTTACATGGTCTCCACGCGGCTTCCAACACGGCTCTGCGGCCGTTGACTGGTCAACACACGGTTTGAGGGTTACGCATGCGCGGGGAAGGAATACACGGCGTGTAGTTTGGACACACGGCGTGTATCCATTTATTGCAGATGGCAAGGACATGACTCCAACATGGTACATGATCATTGGCTGGTAATGCGTAGGTGGGGAAGTACTACACGACGTGTAGTTTGGACACACAGCCTGTATCCATTTATTACACATGGAAAGGACACGACCTGCAACACGGGGTATACCCGGAATGGGAGTACACAGCGTGTACTCAAACTACACGGCATGTAGTTTCAAAATTCTAGACAGTGTGCGAAAAGTCCATTTTACCCTCCAGAACACTTCTTGACCTTCTTTTTTACAAAGGAATGGGCCGGAGAGGTCCGGGCCATTACATCATATACCTCTTAAAACATTCTCATCCCCAAGAATTCAAAAACCAACCCAGAGGGATCCAACAAGATACCTATTAGTGTTCTCATTATAACAGGAACCCAACCAACAACCCTAATCATATGTGTTAGTAATTCCTTCTCCTATGTTGAGATATTATCCGCTTTAGGCGGCACTGAATTGCCTGCACGGGTTTAATCACATCCTCTTTAATGTGTCTCGATTATGAATTGGGTCTTCCCACTTTCATACATTAGGATTTTTCAACTCGTACTAACCCAACACCACACAACCAACACACTACCCAAATATGTGGTTTTGGGAAATTTTTTCTCCTATGTCGAGATATTATCCGCTTTAGGCGGTACTGACTTGCCCACATAGGTTCAATCGCATCCGCATTAATGCGTCTCGATTAATGATCAGGTTTTTCCCTTTCCCCACACATCCAGACATGCTACACACTTCCAGAGAACAAGGAAACAATAGGTCTCACAACCGAAAAGCCAACCATTCTATATATCAAAGTTACAGAGTACAACATCAACATAAAGCTCAGAAGAACAAGGGAAAAAACAAGTCAAAACAACTCCGGGTACTGAGCGTGCATCTGGGTGTCCCGCTCCCAAGTTCTCTCCTCGAGGCCGCCATGACTCCACAACACACGAACCAATGGAATGGTTCAACCATGGAGAACCTTTTCTTTACGATCCTTGATACTGACTGGTCGTTCCTCAATGTTCGCGTCGTCTCCCATATCTAACTCTCCCCAGTCGATAACATGAGAGATTTTATGTAAGTACCGATGAAGCTGGGAGATGTGGAAGATGTCATGAACCTTCTCCAACTGAGGTGGCAGGTCCAGCTGATATGCCACCTCGCCGACTCGCCTCAGCACCTCAAAAGGTCTGATGAACATAGGTGAGAGCTTGCTCCCTTTCCCAAACCTCCGCTTCCCCCGTCGAGGGGAATCCTTCAAGAACACATGATCTCCCACCTCGAACTCCAAGGGCCTCCCCCGGCGGTCGGAAGAAGTCTTCTGGCGGTCCTGAGCCACTTTTGTCCTCTCACGTACAAGCTAGACTTTCTCTGTGGTGATCTGCACTACCTCTAGCCCAAAAGATCTTGTCTCACCAACCTCTTCCTAGCAAATGGGTAAAGGACATGGTCTTCCATACAAAGCCTCATACGGTGCCATGCCAATAGTAGAGTGGAAGGTGTTGTTGTAGACAAACTCTACTATAGGAAAGTTTCGTACCAAGGATCCTACGAAATCCAGAACGCATGCTCGCAGCATGTCCTCCAACGTTTGGATAGTCCGCTCCGTCTGCCCATCGGTCTGGGGGTGGAAAGTAGTGCTAAGGCGTAGCTGGGTGCCAAAAGCATGATGTAACCCCCTCCAGACTCGTGAGGTAAACCGAGTATCCCGATATGAGATGATAGTCATTGGAACTCCATGCAACCGCATAACCTCGTCTACGTACCTCTGTGCTAAGGTACTCACCAGGCCTGACTCCTTAATTTCTATGAAGCGAGATGATTTCGTCAGTCGATCCACCACTACCCAAATAGCATCATAACCACCCTGAGCTCGGGGTAGTCCTGTGACGAAGTCCATTGAAATTTCATCCCACTTCCACTCAGGGACATCTAAAGGGTGCAACAACCCACTGGGAACACGGTGTTCAGCCATTACTTGCTGACACACTAGGCATTTAGAAACAAACTCTGCCACTGCCCGTTTCACCCAGGTCCACCAAAACTGTTCCCTCAGGCCTCGATACATTTTTGAAACTACTGGATTTACTGCCAAGGCTGAGCTATGTAACTCATGGAGAACTCCTTCATGCATTGTCTCAGGGACAAACAAACTTCTATGGAAAAGCATCTGATGTTGCCTGTCCTCTGACCATCCCTCTGGAGCGTTCCCCTGATCGAAACGACCCCGCATTACTTCTACCTCAGAGTCCCACCACTGGGAATCTTCCACCTACTGCAAAAAGGAGGATTGCACCATCATCTGAAACAAACAGCCTCTAACACCTTCAACCCTGGCATCCATGTGCAGGGCGGCCAACTCTCCCATCGCTTTCCAAACATAAGTGGATTCCCGAACTACTTCCTGATGTGACTTCCTACTCATGGAATCAGCCACAATGTTGACCTTACCTTTAGTGTAAGAGATCTCGAAGTCATAGTCTTGGAGAAAATCGACCCATCTCTGTTGTCATAAGTTTAGGTCACGCTGGGAGAAGATATTACGGAAGCTCTTGTGATCTGAGAAGACCACAAAGCGCTCCCCAAAGAGGTAATGTCGCCACGACTTCAGTGCCAACACTACTGCTGAAAGCTCTAGTTCATGGGTGGCATAGTTATGCTCGTGAGGGCGTAATTCCCTAGACCCATAATAGATCACTCACTTCTTCTACATCAGCACACACCCCAGACCAAGGCCAGAAGTATCACAGAACACCTCATACAACAACCCTTCCTCTAGAAACCTTAGTACGGGAGCACTGACCAACTTCTCCTTCAGGTTGTCAAAAGCATTCTATCATTGATCGCTCCATAGGAAGACATGGTTCTTCCTCGTCAAAGATTTTAATGGAGAAGCAACTCGAGAGAAGTCCAAAAAGAACCTCCGATAGTAACCTGCTAACCCCAAAAAACTACAAACTTCTTCCACGCTCTTGGGTGCTGCCCAAGAAACAAATGCCTCCACCTTCGACGGGTCCACTAACACTCCATGGTGAGACACTACGTGCCGAAGGAAGTGTACTTCTTGCATCAAGAACTTACACTTAGACAATTTCCCATAAAGCTGATGGTGTCAAAGGACTCCCAAGACGGCCCTGAGATGCTCAACGTGCTCCTCCTCTGACCTTGAGTAGATCAAGATGTCATCGATAAACACAACGATGAACCGGTCCAGAAAATCCCAGAAGACAAATTTCATATGTCCATGAACACAGTCGGTGCATTCATAACTCCAAACGGCATCACTACAAACTCAAAGTGCCCATACCTGCACCTGAAAGCCGTCTTCGAGTTTTCACTGTCTTTTACCCTTGGTTGATGATATCCAGATCATAGATCAATCTTGGAAAACCAACCTGCTCCCCTTAGTTGGTCGAAGAGATCATCTATACTTGGGAGGGGATAGTGGTTCTTGACCGTTACCTGGTTCAACCTTCAGTAGTCTATGCATAGCATGAGACCACCATATACCTTCTTCATGAACAAAACTGGAGCACCCCATGGCGATACGTTGGGTCGAATAGAACCCGTCTCCATCAGATCGTCAATCTAAATCCACAACCCCCGCAACTCCGAAGGTTCCATCCGATAAGGGTCCATCAAAATTGGACGGGCACCAGGCTGTAAGTCTATCCCGAACTCAACGTCACGTCGGGGGGTAGAGTCACAACCTCCTTGAGAAAAACATCGAGGAACTCCCCAAAAAACACCGGGATATCCATATTCTCTATATCAGCTAGAACCACTGATAGCCCACCAAACAAGGAAAGGAGAGGCTCCACACACCGGATTCCCACCTGACAGCTCCTCTCACCAACAAAAGCTACATGCTTCCCTTCCACATCGGAGAACATGACTCTTCTCTGGAAGCAGTCGATAACGACACTAACAGATAACAACTAGTCGATTCCTAGGATGAAATAGTATGGCTGCATCTATAACAGAAGAAGGTCCCCACCAGATCAATGTGGTCCCAACGTCAGCCCACATCCCCAGCAAACACAAGATATGCTGGTCTGGCCTCCAACTAGTGTACTCAGCACTAGTGGTACAGAATGTCAATCTACATATAGTCCCAAAGCATGTGCTAGAATAGGTTCAAAAAAGGAGTACGAGGCTCCCGAATCAAACAAAGCAGAAACAAGAGTGCTGAACAAAAAGATCTCACCTCGCACCACCTCTGGTCCTTCTGGAGCTGTCAACTCTGCTGCATGCAACTGTCCATGCCTAGCTCCTCTGCCTCTCTGATGTCGTCCACCTCCCTGACCATGCCCTGGTCGAGGTCCCTAAGGAGCACCCTGAGGTCGGCCTCCTCCCACAAAGACTACCCTCGGAGGAGCATGGTCATGCTGCTGCTCTAAGGGCCTCACTGGCAACTGGTGCTGCTGAGGTGGGTGCTGAACCTGCCCACCTCCACCGTACTGAGATCGGGTCAGGCACCAACTTTGAATGTGCCCGAAACCTCCACAAGAAAAAAACCTCGGTCCTGGACTCGGAAAAAGGGACGAGGACCTGAAGATCTGAACTGGAACTGGTGGGGCCTGCTCTTCACTGGCCTGAACCTGGAAGGTCTCGTCGCAAGAGACCTGCTGCTGACTGCCTTCCCCTTCGACGAGCCTGACTGGATCCCCTCTAGTGGTGCACCTCCCAGTTAGTGCATCCTTTATAAAACCTATGCTTTCTTCTGTACCGCCATGTACGTCGGAAGGGTGAAGGGGGTGACATCATACTGGAGTGAAGGACGAAGCGACTCCTCCAAACGTCTCGCCCGAGACTCCTCATCTGGAAAGAGATCTAGAGCAAAGCACAGATGATCCTTGAACTGGATCCCCAACTCGCATACCGACATACTCCCCTACTGAAGGGGGAGTAACTCCTGCCGATTTTCCGCCTTGATCATGGAAGAAAGGAATTCCTCTTGGAATTCCTTGTCAAAGTCAGCACATGGAACCTCTTCCTCTCTCCTCTCTCCAAGGTAGAGTGTCCACCACTGTCGCACTGCAACTCTCAACTGACTGACAGCTAGGGAAACCCAATACTCCCTTGGAGCACAGATCAAGGTAAAAGCGATCCCTAGCTCCTGAAGCCACCCCTCTGTCTCTGTATCTGAAGTACTACCCTCGTACTTCTTGAGGGTCTGCCGCTGGAAAGAACAGATAGTCTTCTGCCACAGGCTATCTTCCTCCTCTCGGTCAATCCTCAACTGATCGAACACATGAATCTGATGGGCCTCGACGGTCTAAGCCACCCGTGGACGACGTCCAGGTTCCGTAGCTATACGGTAAACAAGGATCACCTAAGCCCAAGTAGTAAGGAAAACTCAAGGTTTTATTTTATCATTTTATTTCAATTTCTTTCCCAGAACACCCAAATTATGTAAAACGCAATCATGGTGATGCATGTACCTTCCCTAGGGTATCTACCCTGCAATCAATGTAGGATCACTTGGTCGTTTGGTAGGCTCAGAGTCCTTTCATCGGATCACGGGGGGCCCTAAAATCTTGTGTCCTTGCCGGTCTCCCCTGGCCTATGTCACGCACCATTATTGACTAACATTGTCACCCTAACATCCCATGAAATCCTCATTGTGCCTAACTCCAGACTCCATTCTATATTTCAACCACCACCTCTGATACCATTCTGTCACGACCCCCTCCCACCAAAGATTCCCCTCCTGAGCTGGCAATGGTGAAAGGGAGATAATGACCCCCGATTCCCGCCTCCAGCAGGCCCCGGGGTGGAGACTAGCACCAAGGGTATGAGTTTTCACAAATATGGGAGGCATTTCCCTTTTTATTATTTAGGATCAGGAAATAGGACAAGTTAACCACCAAAAAGGAAAAGAAAAAGTGTATAGAACTAAACCCCAAACGAGCCCACATGCATGTTTGAACAATTTTATAACACGATACAAGTAAAAGAAAGCTCAAAGTACAATACCAAAAGAAAATGAGAGAACAACAACTGCAACAACTCCAACTGTCCAACTGGTAGGGTCCCGCACGGCCATGGTAGTCCTCCTAGAAACCTGAAAGTAAACGTAGGGTGAGCATACAAGTATACTCAGTTGGGAAACCTAAATCTCTCATGCACAAGTGGGGAGACATCCTAATGTCCCGTGAGAACAACATAAGAAACCTTACAAGGAATTCTATCCACCCAACCTCACCAGCCACACTCACCAAAAACACAATCACAACAGGTAGTAGTATATAAGAACAAGAGTATTGGGTACCCCGCACCATTTCACTTTAATTAGCTGCTCTTCCTAATGGGGAATATCTTGACGATGCCACACTCTCCCCGCCCGCACAAACCTGGGCCTCACAACCACATATCCCACCCGCACACACCTGGGACTCATCCCGAATATTCTTGGGAAATAGTAGAACATGCCCGAAGAGTCTTGGGCTAAATCCACCCTAATCGAAACCTACCCGAAGTGTATTAGGTGTAAGGTCATCTCAAGACATCACAGCCTAGGGGAGAAGTAGGAGGAAGGAGCTAATAACTAAGGGAAAAACACCGTCTCCCATGAAATGGGAGTGTTCGGCACTAAGTTCTCAACATGGGTTGGGTGCGATAAAACACAAAAGATACAGATATATATATATATATATATATATATATATATATATATATACCAACCACACAGCCCAACCTATGGCTTCTAAACAGAGAAACTGAGCACGTTCCTCGGCACTACTACTACGAAGCATGCATACAACAAACAACCCCTACCCCATTTAGGTATTCACATTTCAGCTGAATTAGTTTATTAGTTTCTTAACTACTAGGAAACTATCCACAACCAACCACATCGATTATTCGTAAAAAAATTCTCTGCCTTCTACAAATCAAGTTAGGAAAACACAAGCAACACAACCAAGTCCTTCTTATCAACCAACCAACCCATTGATTATTAAATCCGTTCCATTACCACGCCCCACCATTCATTAACACTTCCACTTTAATTTATTATTCACAACCCAATGTCTATTCACATTCAACCCATCCCCGCAGCCCCGCTACCAACCACCATAACTACAACCGCACCGAAACCCGTACATCATTATCTATTTAATACCACTTATCACAGCCCCGTTTCCCGTCACCAACATAGCATTCACACCAACCCACAACCTAGCCAACCGCATCCCTACTACTCACCCGATCCACAACAACCCACAAAACACCCCCATCACATTCCACATATCCAAGACAACACCCACATGTTCATTATTCCATTTTTTTTGTTTAACTAGGTTTATCACACAAGGGTTCCAGATTTTGAACAACCAACTTTACGTGATTAACCAATTTCCACATTCCACAAAGTTCTATCCACAAAATGGTCTAAAAGATAGGGAAACATTTAATTGCACAAGAAAAGGCCCCCAATGACAGTGATTTTCAGTAAGCAGAAGCTCGTTCAATTCGCAACATAATATCACAGGATATAAAGTAACAGCAATCACAAACTTCCCATCCTCGTTTTTTAACTAGTTATTATCTTCATTTGATGGTTCATCTATTTCTCATTAAATCAAGATGATACCCACCCAACATGATGAAAACATTAGAGAGACGAAGGTAACATCCCTACCTAAATAGGTTCCAATCACAACGCTCCCCCGGATCAACCTTAGAAGACGTCCGTCGGCGTCCGTGACTTCTGTCGGGTCCCGGAAAAACCTCCTAGGGTGGAAGTCGGAAAGGAAAGCCCGAAGGAAAGACTACAGACCCATGATCGGAAGTTCTGCCCTGTCGTTATGATCCCGTGGCCGCTGACGGATCATAAATCAGAGCTCAGACGAAGATGTTATGGAAGAAAGAGCCTTCTAGTCTTTTTGGAGAACTCTACTCAGAGGGAAAGGGGAGGAGAGGTGTGAGTTAAAAGGAGGAGGGGACCCCACCTTTTATAGGTGAGAAAAGGAAAAGTACACGGCGTGTACTTTATGGTACACGGCGTGTACTCAGTTATTTTACAGGGTCTCCACGTGGCTTCCAACACGGCTCATCGGTTGTTGACTGGTCAACCCATGGTTTGAGGGTAACGCATATGTGGGGAAGGACTACACGGTGTGTAGTTGGGACACACGATGTGTATCCATTTATTTCCCACGGCAAGGACACGGCTCCAACATGGTACATGACCATTGACTGGTAACGTGTACGCGGGGAAGGGCTACACGACGTGCAGTTTGGACCCACAGCGTGTATCCATTTATTGCACATGGCAAGGACATGGCCTGCAACACGGGGTATATCCGGAAAGGGGGTACAGGGCGTGTACTCAAACTACACGACGTGTAGTTTTAAAATTCAGGAAAGTATGGGAAAAGTCTATTTTACCCTCCAGAACACATCTTGACCTTCTTTTTGACACAGGAATGGGCCGGAGAGGTCCCAACCATTACACATTCTATGAGTTATTCCTAAATCATAAGATTTCATGAGGTATTTTAAAGTGCTTGTGTTTTATGAGTAAAGTATGATTTCATTGATTCTTATGTATACATGGACTAATGTTTTCTTTCTATATTTTTTATATCCCTTACTGAGGTTTTTTTTCTCATCCCAAGTTTATTTGAAATGTTTTCCACAGGACTTAAAGATGAATATGGTTGAGGATGGTATCAAGGAAATACAAGCTATCTAAAACATGGAACTAGACAGGTTTCTTTTAAGAGTTTTGTATTATGGTGGAAACTGAGTAGAATTGTCTACTATGTTATCTTGTTAGATGTAATAGTTATGTTATAATTCCTTAAAACTAAAAACATGAAAAGATTCACAATGTTAATTATTCGTTTAATTCATAATTATGAAATGGTTTAAGGCTGGGTCCTTATAGATGGTATCAGAGGTCAGTTTAGACAACTTTAAGGATTAGGATTTCTCGTTAAACACATTATTAGTCCCTATGTTTATTATCTTAGTTTAATCCATATTTTATAACTTTTTCAGTTCAAGGAAATGGGAGGAGGAGGATCTCAAATGACATTATTATCTCTTCCTGAAGACTTGCTTGCATTAATTACAGTAAAGTCATGTTCGGATGATTGTGAAACATTTTCTAGCATACAACTCACTTGCTAGAAGCTGTTTGAGATATCAAACACCTCCACTGTACCTTGTTATCATCTTGGATCATGGGTTGTATTCAGACAAATCCTATTTTCACAATATTCTCATATTTTCAAGAAAGGTAGATATTATCAAGGCATTTTCAAATATTTTACCTTATCACAATATTTTGAAGCATATTATGATATTAAAGAAGGTGCTGAAGAAGGAGACCCTTGTGCAACCTATTTACATTTTCTTTTAAAATAGTCTCTCAGCACATAACTATGGTATTTTAAAAGGACCATTAATTGAAAGTTTCAGCTCAAATTCGGTCATACTATTTTATAGAAATCATGTCTTATCCGATGTTTTGAAATTATATGTCATACCTGATTATTTTCTAAAATTGTTTTTCTATGAACTCCCATATGACCCATGTTGTACAAGGTGTATTTGGATGGTGGAAGAAAATGATATTGAAGGATCTTTATGTAATTGTTGTGATGCATGGACCTTCTACCTACATGAACAAGATGACGATGAAACCAAATGGACACCATGATCAAGGTATGATGTTCTTCTTTTTGGGGATCATTTTATTTTATCTTATGTTGGTGAAATATGACTTCAAGAATTCAAAAGTTTAGATCATAATGAATTTGGATGAAAATGAGAGGTATAAGGAAACCATTGAGGTTAAAACATGTTAGGGTTATTTTTGAGATTTATAAAAAGGAAAACCTATAAGATGGGTGACAACCCGTCACGTCCAGCAAGGCCACATGAATCGAACCCACAACCAATGGGCGACAAGGGTGCATGGCGTACCACTAGCCTATGTGAAGTCCCTGGTTAGTATGATTTATAATTTTTAGTTAAATGATTTTATGGATCAAGAATAAGTTGATTTTGGGAATTTAGGTTTTACTAAATGGATATCTGTAACGTAAGAAAATGATTTGGTGAATGATTAATAAAGGTTATTTTGGAAGATGTTCTCTCTTTCGTGGAAACAATATATGCCTATAGAAAATAGAATACTTTGGGATTTCAATTGAGGACAAACGATGGAATTTTGTTTAGGAAGAATCTATGCTATTATTGTGGAAATATGACATTTTGGTTTATTTATGAAAATTATTAACCTATCATGGAGAATATGGGATTCAGTTAATTACTTTTCAATACGTGACTTTAAGAGAAACTGATGTTTTTTGGAGATAAATGCTAAGATTTAACTTGGAAGACTTTGTGATCAAATCCTTTATAGATTTGGGTTTCAATCTATGTTTTCATTAATTTTAATAATTTTATGGATAGATGTTTATTGGATGATCTTTGTGGAACTTTGGATAATGTTTCACAAATTTTGGAGATTAAGAGTAGTATTTCTTTTTATAAAGGATTATCCTTTTGGGGATTATCCGAAATTGTACTAACCTTTTTGGTTTTGGTTTTGGTTTTGCTCTAAAGACATGGGAATTATATATTTCTCTTTTGTGGATTAGGTGATTCTCTAGAATTTTATTATAGTTCTCTTAATGTGAACAAGTTATCTTAAATACTAATTTTTTGGCGAAAATATGAGTTTGTGAAAGAAATCTAGAAAAAGTTGAAAGTCAACATGACAAGTAAGTATGTTTCCAAATGTTTTAGTTAAGCACATAAATAAATTCCTCAATGAAAATTAATTTAAAACAAAAATGTTGTCTGTTAATTTTATAACTGGGGAATCAAATACCTTTTATCCCATCACAAGTTTGTGATTATCGGTGGTAAGCTTTCTCGTAAACATGTTTTATACCACTCTCCTTAATAACATGACCCTTAATTTTCTCTTCCATGTCCATGTTTTCCTACATGGAATCCTAGTATGGGTTAACTCGGGTGACCTTTGTACTTCTCTCTCTTTATTTTAAAGTGATAGTTTTACGGACTTTTGTTCCGATGTGGGACTTTCAATGAAGTTTCCAAGCCCAATTTTAAAATTGCGAGGATGAAATTCCCAAAAGGGGGGAAGGATGTAACATAAAAAGTAAGTAAAGAACTATGGATTTTAATATTTATGTCTATTTATAAATTAGATAGGGTTTTAGAGGCATAAAATGAGAATAAATCCAATCTTAAGGATTGAATTCTCTAATAATTTTTAAAAGATTGTTTTACCTCCTTTTGATGGAGAACCATTTTTAAATCTATCTTTTTGAAATTTTATAAGCTCTATTTTTCAAATTAAACTTATTCCTTAGGATTGGGACATTGAAATTTTCATTGGATTGATTTTTGGTATTTTTCTGACAATTTTCATTTTTTAATGAATAGTGAAAAATACTGCATTTTACTTCAAAACCGCTTTTTCATCTAATTTAATTATATGGATAGATTATATTTTTAAATTTTTTAAAATTGTAAATAGAATTTATTTTTAGAATTTAATCTAATGTTGGTCATTGGAATTAATTTCACTTTGAAATTGGACATAAACAATGGTCAATCTTTTGATATATATTGTTTCTAAAAACCAGCTATTTGTTTTGACAACAAGAATTATTTTTAAATTAATTTATAAAATATATGTGTTTGGAATTTGGTAAAATGGATTCCATATTTGGAATCAGAAGGTCCAAATTATGTTATTAAGACACTTTTGTTTATTGAAATTATAAATAGTAATGATGGTAATTATCGTTAATTATCGTGATTAATTATTAATCGGGTAGTTCAGGGTAATAAAATAAAATCATAATAATAACAAAACACCCCAAAATGTGTCCTAATTCTACTGTTTATGTCATGGCCGACCATGGGATTCCTTGTTCCAATCTTTAGGACCCCATGGAATCACTTTTGGGTGATAGTGACACTTTATCATTTTATGTTTTTTAAAAGGAAAGTATAACCAAAGTATGTATCACCTAAGTAAAACAATTTTAGTTTTTTCTGTGTAAATTATATCTTGGACTATAAATAGTCATTGGAAATTTAAACAGATTTCATACATCATAGTTTTTTTATAATTTTTAGACATAAAATAAATTAGTTTTATTTAGGACACCATGATGATGGAGCGATTATCTTATTAACGAATGATTTAAATAAAATTAATAGATAATGTAAAATCTAATACTTAAAATTTCCTAAGACCTATTTTATGAGTATATTTAGAACCCTTATCACCTTATCCTCTAAATATATCAACGTGGGACCTTTAAAATCCAAAAAATCATTTTAATATAAAGTAACATTTCTGGACTTTCCAAGAGTGCCCCTCCTCACTCGTATAAAAGGTCCCCACCTCTACCTTCTTACCCACACCTCTCAAGCCATTGGCTTGGCCAAAATCTGATCATATTATCTCTCCATATCCCTATCTTTATCCTAGAGGCCTTCCCTTTGGCAGAAGGCTCTTCAAGAAACCCTTTTGGTTCAAACCAAGGGGATTTACCTGATTTAAAGGTAAAGTCTTCCCTATTGTTCTTTTGTTTTATTTTTCTTCTCAAACAACACAAACTCATTTTATTCTTTTATTTTTTAACAAAACCAGTATCTCAAACATGCTAGGATATTTTTAGGAGAATTATTTGAGCTACACTTACACACACCTCCGTCTAATGTTTAAAAAACATACTGTTTCTGTGGGTGGCGAATTTCTGCCTCACGAAACGATGATTATTATATCTTCTCCTAACACCTCTCATGGTGGCCATTATTATGGAACTATTTTTATACATGATATATATTATATTTATGTCCTCTATATTCTTATGTATTTTATATTTAAAATATAAATTTATGCTTCGCATGTTGTGAAAATGCGATAATTTCATTTGAGGAAGTGTGGACTACCGCCCGCTCAAGTGATGTGACTCATTCATGCAATACATGGAATGTATAAATAATGAAATTAATGAACTTATGTGACCCATATAAAATATATATTATACTTTAATTACAATATATATATATCTCTCATTTAGTTTTAATTCCATTAATGTGCCAAAGTAATGAAAGTAGCGTTCATGCGTACGTACGGCCTATCGTCTCCATGAACGGTGAATTTCATTTCTTTTTATATCCAAATATTATGGAATAAATATAAAACGAATATATACTGAATATATATGATATTTACATCATTAATACTATTCTGGATATGATGTAATTACAACTACATTGACAATTCTTTTCAAACAAGATCCTTTTTGACTCATGTACCGAACATCAACAAAACCTATGATATGAACTCAGATAATTAAATAATTGTTATAAAATTATAATATGTGGTATTAATTGAGCAATAAAATTTAAATTATGTCCTTATGAAAATATAAAAAGACCAATAATTATGATTCATGAATATAAAGAAATGAACAAGACAACTCGGACTTGAGGTAAGGGATCTGACCTCTCTCTATCTTTTAATGTAATTTCTTTTATGTCATTTATTTTATGCTCCATGTTCTTATGTTGGAGGATGTTATTTTATATTCACCATACTTTAGTTTTTATCTTCATCCGATGAGAGACCCCCTCTTACTCTCATCAATTCATTTTAATAATTTTTAAGTGGCGTCGTTAGGCTGTCGAGTTTTCGTAAGGGATTTTTCATCTCACTTTTATTCCCATGAGACCTATGCTACATTTAAACATATTCACTTGGAGTGGTATATGTACTGCCCATTATTATACTATTTATGTAATATACTTTAATTTATGGGTATTTACATCTTCACTTTATGACCCATCTTCCATGGGGTGTACGTTTCGAAAGTTACCCAAATCAGTAAGGGAACCTTTCACCCTCCTCATTTTAAAAGAATTCTTTTTGATTGGTCTTTTAATCTTATTATGATGGGATATGTTCTTATATATCCTTATTATGGTAAATGTTATGTCCAAGTGATGAGATACCCCTTTTTATCTCTCATCATTTCATTTTATGAATTCTAAAGTGACGTCATTAGGCTGTCGAATTTCTATAAGGGAACTTCTTAACCCATTTTAAATTCTTTGGGTTAAACCTCTACTTCTTGATTTTATTATGCCAAGATTATGTGTGGAATCTATATTTTGTAATTTCCACAAACCTTTTTTTGCATATACTATTTATACACATAATCATCTCATTGATAAATTCTTACGTCATTTATATGAACTTGTATGGGAAATCATAACTCAATCTCATTTCATTGAGATAAATATCTATTTTATTGGTTTTGTTTTTCCAAGAGTATGTGTGAATGACCTATGAATGTTTTACACTTTTTATCCACTTATATTGGGTGTATTTATACTTTTCACACATAATTATGTCATTGATTTATCCTTACACTAATGATATGATATTTGAATGGGATTACGTCTCAATTTCTCTTCCTTGAGACACTTCTTGATGATATACACTTTTATTATTTTTAAAGTGTATATACAGCCCCTTTGACATTCCATATCCATATTAAGACTATACTCATGTTATTTCAAATTTTTTAAAATGGTCTACTTTCATGTGGCTTATAATTTAAATGTTCAAAATGGAAAAGGACTCTTTTATTAAAACATTTTTTTAAATGGTTTTAATGATTTATTCTTTTAAAAATTTATCATCCATGTCCATGTTTTAAAAATTGTTTGAAGGATTTATTTATATGGACATGAATGTTTGAAAACCTTTTCAAACGTTTCGAAGTGGTATGGGACACTTTGATTCTAAAATCTCTTTTAAATGTCTTCTTTTAATATTCTCAAAATATAAAGGGATATTTATCTCATAGAGTATTAATGATTTTAGTAGATGTTTTTATTTATGTTAATATCATGATGTGATCTATTGTGATTGAAATGTGGAAATTTTATGTTTATTTTATGCATGTTTTATGTGTTATGATTATGTTATGGTTCTTGTGAAATATTTATGAAATTTGTTGGTTCCGTGATAAACTAAGGGTGGGTGAGCCCGAGATAGCTCTCCAATTCATTGGGTAACGTGAAGGGGTTAAACACTAAGGTTTCTCCGAGGAGATTTAGGGAATATACTGTGATGGGTATTCCAAACTTAACCATGATGGTTACTCCCTACGTAATAATGTTATGAATGCCTCATATTACCTTTATGTCTTATGATTTCTACAAGCTATTCATAAATCATAAGATTTCACGAGGTATGTTAAAGTGATTGTTTTTTAAGAGTGAAGTATGATTTCATTGATTCTTATGTATACATGGACTAATGTTTTCTTTCCACATTTTTAGTATCCCTTACTGAGCTTTTTTTGGCTCATCCTATGTTTTTTTGAAATGTTTTCCACAAGACTTAAAGATGAATAGGGTCATGAATGAGATTAAGGAAATACACGCTATCTAAAACATGCAACTAGACTTGTTTCTTTTTTGAGTATTGTTTTATTGTGGAAACTTTGTAGAAGAATCTACATTGTTATCTTGTGAGATGTAATAGTTATGTCCTAATTATCTAAAACTCTAAACCTGAAAAAATCTTCATTGTGAATTATTCATTTAATTCATGGTTATGTAATGTTTTAAGGCTGGGTCCTTATAGAAATATTCTATATTCTATTGCAATCTGATGCTTTAAAATTAGTCTCTACAACCACTTACTGCTCATCTATTTTATTTTTGATCCATGTTTTTGAATTTATAACTATTATGGATTGATAGTCATTATCATCCTCTGTGTATTAATTACTATCCTCATCTAGCCACACTAAAAAACGACTTTCTAATTTTCGGGTCACTTTATAGTACATTGAATTCCTTCTTGCGACCAATTTGGTTTTAATTTGGCTCATTCCTCTAGATGGTTGACGTACAATATTTTACTATGTGTCCAAATGATCTAAAAAAATCAATTAACCTAGAAATAAATTCTAGATTATTTCACTCTGTCTGTATTCTATTGTTTTTCTTATTCCCTTTTGTATCTCTTGGCGATAGAACACACATTTTTTCAGTGTACCATATTTCAAAAACAATAACACTTGATGTGGTGCACATTCCTGTGTGTCACTTCAACACCACTTGATGCTCCTTCAGTTCTATAAATATTCTATCTCTTCTCCATACCCAAATAAATCTTCAAATTCAGAGTTACTATTTGAGGTCTTACATTAATCATCACATCCTTTTGTTTTTGATCAATCCTCATACCATCTATATAATTCTCAAAAATTGTTTTCCTTTACTGATTATCCTTTGTCTTCTTCACTATAACTATAGATTCTAATTTTACTTCATCTATTTACCTTGTTTCTGAATATTATATAATCCAATGTTTCTCGGGATCTTTCACTTTCCTATGCACACTGACACATTCCTCTTCAATCTCTTCGATATGTTTGATTTAATTTTATTTAGTATGATTAAAACTATCAATATATATTTTTATGTTTTAAAATTTTGTGTTTGTATTAAAAACGTTTTTTGAGTTCTATGGAATATAAAATTTAAGGCTTTCAGTTTCTTCATTTAGCTCAGAATTCTCTTCCTCATGATGCTGCATATAAATTTTGGCATCAGAACCACATTTTTGGATTTCATTTTTTTGTTCTCCAAACATATATCACTTCAAGAGAAGCTTATCATTCCACTTTAAGGTTAAATCTTCCTTCTACTTCACCTTATCTATTTTCCCATTATTACCTTTGTTTGAGAATTTCCCATAACTAACACCATATAATCTTCATTATGATCCAGAAAATTGTCAAGCACCACTGCCTCAAATTCGTATAAAGTGTCATCTACATTAAAATAATAATCTTATTTTTGATGAAATTTTTTATTAAATTTTTATTTCCTACAACATAGGATGAATACATATTCATGATAATTGAATATTATTCTTCATCATATTCTTGAAAATTATTGGACAACCTCACTATAATATTCCTAACCATTCCACATTGAATGAATGAAAGTGGTAGTTCCCTTTGAGGATTTCTTTAACTATTCATATATTTGAGAAGAGGAATGGAATCCCATCATTTATCTCTTAATATTATTGTCCATCAACAATGGTTAGCTTATTCATGGCCTTGAATTCCACTTCTTTGGACATACCATTTTCAATAGAATCTATCATCATTTCTCATCGCAAATAAAAAAAGAGTACTTTTAAAACTATACAATTCCATATGATTTGGTTATTTATCTTCTAATACATAGACATTTGGATTAAACCAAGGTGAATGTTTTCTCAGGATGCACATAATAATCATTATATCTATAATAATTTCCCTGATACAATGCATGTCTTCCACAATAATATCAATCTTGTCAAATAATTTACCAATAGACTCATTATGATGCATTTTAGGGACCTCATATATTTTCTATATATCCCACAACATTGTTTCACTAAATTTTGAGTCACCCTAATAAATATTCAACATCTATTCCCACATTTCATTTGATGAATTACAAGACATCTCTTTATTGTATCTTCAATTTGATTGTCCTCCCCCTAAAAATTTGATTCCCTTGGAATTAGCATACAATTCCATTAGGTCATATTCTGATAAAACACCATTATCGATATTGCCCAAAATTTCATTCAATTTTTCTATTGATACATCTATTCTTAATGATCAGAATTAGTGATACAAATGATTCTTCCATTAATGAAATTTTTTTCCATCAAATATCAAAATCCCTTTCTGATTAACAAACTCCATTTATTCTACTAAGAAAGAACCACTGAATTTCTACCATAATGCTCTTAAACCAATTGATATCCAAATTTAATTAAATACCTAAAGAGGGTGAATATTTGTATGAATGATTAAAAAAACTACCCCTTTAAATATTGTTTCATTGTAAAAAACATTATCCACTCTCTTTTACATAACTATGTATAAACAGAATTGAAATCGGGCACGAGACACATCATTTTTACTTGTTTCACCCTCACCATGCTACATCTAAGGAGCATACAATGATGATTTTCCAATGTAACGAATCCACTAAGGCTCACTTCCAAATTAAAATGTTCTGGCCAGATTACTTATTTTCTTAGTCTCTCAACCTTTACAATGTTTAGGGTCAACTCACTAATTTCTCATTGGTCACTCTATATGTATTTTTTATAGATCAGTATCAGTGGAAATGATCACCGTCTTCCTATTACTTTTATCATAGCTCTAGGAAGAGATTCAACCTTAGTTTATGTACTTTGAGGTCCCTTCATTTTTTGTAATGAATGAACCATCAATTGTTGCTAGATTCTCTATTGAAGATACACTTTTCAGAATAATATTAGTTTTTAGGAAATTACTTTCACGAACTATTTAAGTCCATTTATGAACTATCCTATATATTCCGCATATTTCCTTGAATCCTTTGTGAACATCCATGAATCAATTTTGAACATTATTTATCCCTATGAAGTTAGTGATTCACGATGCACTTATTATTTTATAGACTACCTCCAATTCCATGAACTGCCGGTCCTTCTTTAGAAACTTTTCCTTTTCTAACAATAGATCCTAGAAAAAACCTTTTGCAGACTGTTCTCATGAACTACTTCACACAGCGCAGAATCCTCCCTCGTGGATTTTTCTGTATCATGGAATTCTTCCTCGTGAACTTTTTCGAAATTCTATGAATTATTCCTGTAGCAGTGATCTTTTTATACTATCCAGATTTTTAAATGGTCTGGATCTTCCTTTAAAAATTTAAAAAATTATTTTCAATAAAAAACTTCCTATTAAAATTGCATGACCTATTAAATAAATGATTTCAGTGTAAAAAATGGGTATTTCTCTAATGAGTTTTCAATGATTTTATTAGACTATTTTCATCAATGTAAACAAAATTTGTGGAATTTTATGGTTCACAAAGATTGATCTGTTATAATATAATCTAACTTATTTTATTAAGTGGTTTATAATAATTTCTTCTGTGTATATGCTATTTTTATAACATTCAAAATATTACTCTGAACTGTTTGTGATTATGTTTACTGATTGGGGTAATTTATTTACATTTTATTTTTTTACTATCTTTTCTCCACCTCATTCATATAAGGAATGCATTGGAATTAGTATGTGATTGATGAGGCATGATATATACCCTTTATTCAATGGCATGTCTCATGTGACAAAACCAATATAGACTTGTCCACAATCGTTACCATTTATTTTCATATTTCGGTTTGGATGAGGGCATGAACATTTATTTTTTGATGTCTTAGGTGTGTCCATGATGATATGTTTCACATTCCCAAAATTATTTATTCCATAATTATGAGAATAATTATTGATTTCTATGTGATTATTCAACAAGAATATTATTTATGCTTCATTTTCCCATCTCATGTGATTATTTAAATAGAATGTGTTTTATTTATTCACATTTTCATATTGTTTATGACATATTTACTCATTGTATCCACTAAACGCTTACCCTTACCGAGAATTTGAGATCACCTATTTTATATGTTTCAATTTTTCCCCAATATTACATGAAGTATATTATGAATGATATGCAGGGTTACAAAAAGAATTAATTATGGAAGGCTAAATAAAACTATTTTTGTATTTTATGCTTTAAAATTAATGTGGACTTCAAGTATGCATCTTTTTTACCAATAATATATACTATTTTGTCCACTAGGATTTAATCCTTGTATCAATGCCAATGCAATAAAGTAAGGAACCAACTTTAGGCTATTAGGATAGGGTTCTTTACAGTTTAGAAGGGATATAAATTGTGGTAATTAATTTATTTTTATATTTTTATTATTTTTTTAATAGTACTAAAAAACCTTGAAATTTTGAAATAAAATGTAAATTGATATTTAAAAAATGATCATGAAATATGAAATTGAAAAATACGTATGGGATGGTGACTTCTTAATCAAACCGCTACAGAACCATGATATATATTCTTTTCTATGATTAAATATTTATTCTACCTATTTATCCCGAATTCCAAAAGAATAAGAATTTTTTAGAAGCCCATTTCATATCTCATGATTTATTTAAATTCAAATTATATGATCTTATAAATAAATTACGGGACATATTCGATTACAAACCCAAACAGAGAAATGACTGAGCCCATTTTTCACAAAGCTATGCCATCTTTTTGAACTAATGACAGTGAAAATAATTTAATTTCTTAGTATCAGTGGTTTATGTAATAATTGAAATGTTAAATTTATACAAGATAAATTATTCCCAATAATTAGAACTCAAATGAAAATAAATTCAATTGATAAATTAACCAATAGATAAAAAATCACCTGGCATGCACATGAGATAAATTATTCTGTATAACATCCTGACATATGAAAATTACCCTGACATCATGACTAAAAAAATTCGCACTGGGATAAAATAATAATAAATTAAAATTTTACCCAAAATACATTAAAATGGTCATTTCAGTTTTCACTCTCTCAACATAGCACATTCACATCCCACTGATCTTTACAGTACAGAATCGAAACATCACCAACGATGCTTGTAATGATAGAAAACAAACCCCCAGTACTACATCCGCTGGGAAATGTAGTTTTTATAAGGGTTTCTGGAGCAGGTGGTGTCCTCATGAATCATTCCTAGCGAATGGAAGATTAGATTCACTATGTTGGTGCATTACAATAGAATGAGATGATGTTGATTAGGTTGTGAAAGTAGGTGATTAGAGACAATGTGTAACACCCCAGGTAAATAAAGAATATGACATTTTTACATTTATCCATATTTGTGAATAAAATATTAATATAACTATAAAGGGAACGCTATGCTCGATGGCATACCCAATACACAACAACGAGTTTCTTAGGAATCTTACATTGCACTGTAATAATAAAATAATATTATTTTAAATTATAGTTAACGCCTAGCCGTTGTAATGGCGGGAATGAATAGAACTAACTTCAAAATGATTATATATGTTTTCCAAATATTTTTACATTTTACAATAAATGTTAGAGGATTAAAAATGCGAATGAATCCAATTTTAAGCGTAAACATTCTAATATTTTTTTTAAGGTCGATTAACCGCCTTTTGATGATGAACCCCTTTTAAATCCACCTTTTGACAATTTTATGTGTTATATTTGACAAAATAAAATTTTTCTTTAGAATCGGGACATCAAAATTTACTTTGTGTAAATTTTTGATATTTTTTCGATAAAGTTCATTTTTTAATGAATAGTGAAAATTGTTGTATTTTAATTAAAATCATATTTTTAATCTAATTTATTTATATGAATATATTATCTTTTGAATTGGTTTTAAAGTGAAATTAGAATATATTTTTACCATTTAATCCAATAGTGGTCGTTGGTGTAACACCCGAGACTTTTATGTGAAATATTTTGTTTTTATGTTATAGAAATCATCAAAGGAATCTTTCACTATACACAACACTAGCTTGGCTTGATTTACACACAACCGCGACCTTCCTCGATAGCTTGCGTCGTACGCAATACCGAGTTTCACTAAACAATGATATGCTATTAAAATATTATTACAACTAGCCGTTATGAATAGTAATAACCACTTTTTGAAATTTTATAAATTTTATTTTTCAAAATGGACTTCATTTTTGGATTCGGAATATCGAAATTAGCCTAGGGTGAAATTTTGGTATTTTTCTGAAAACTTTCAATTTTTGAGGAATAGTGAAACCACTAAGTGGTAGTTAAAAAAACTGAATTTTTCATAAAACATAATTTTACCGCTTCTGTGAGTGGAATTTCGAAACTCCGAGAGACACGATTAATATCAAGGACTAAAATGTGGTTCAATGAGATGAAAATAATTTTTGGTGAATAGTAACTTTTTACTTTTATTTACCACGGTTAAAAGTAAATAGGGTAATTAAGGGTAAAAATGATATTATTATTACCATAACACATGTCCTAATTCTATTGTACAAGCGTATTTCAACCAAAAACAACCTTAGGAATAAAATATGACCATTTAGGCCCACTTGGATTAGATTAGGACATTTATTATTAATTTATTTAAAGAAGGGTTAAATAGTTAAAATCAAAGTTTAATAAGTAAATCATTTTTAATATGGGGTTATACATAATATAAATTCGACTATAAATATTCATTAGAAATCTAAAAATATTTCCTACATAATGGTATTTTATTTGTAATATTTATACATTAAATAATTTAATTTATTTATGACACAACGATGATGCAGTAATTATCTTATTAATGAAATATTGACATAATTGATGTTATAAATACCCAAATAAATGTAATTTAAAACTTTTTATGAATTACACGAATTTTATAGGTTAATATGACATGTTAGTATTGATTTATGGAACTTGGTTGGAACTAATCATTCTGTTATGATTTTCAAAAAAATCAATTACTAAATAGTGTCAAAATTGACATAAAATAGTTTTTAAAACAAATATTATATTACTAATTGTTATTATATTCCTAAAAAACTACGTTTCATCCAAATGACTTATATAAGGCTATATATATTAATAATAAACATCTTGGGGTTCTTTTGGCTTGATATGGTAAGTTTATTAACCTTATAGTGTAAGAAAACAAGAAGACACGGTAAAAGTTAAATTTTCTAACTTAAAGTTAAATCTAAATGATAAGGTTAAAATTGATACGTAAACATGTCTAAATTCTATTGGATGAGATCTGTTCGACCCCTACCCACCTTATCTTCGAAATATATCAATTTTGAGCTATTAAAAACCGAATTTTACTTTATAATAAAATAATATTTTTAGTTATTCCAAAGGTGCCCCTCTCCTCCCTTATAAAAGGGCACCTCCTCTCCCTCTTCCTCACACCACGTTGAGCCTTCAAGCTCGGCCAACCCCTGCCAATTTCTTCTATCCACTTCCCTAGAAACATCCTAGAGGTTCTTGTCTTCTTCAATGACCTATTTTAGTGCCCTAAAAGGAGTTCTCAAAGAAGCACTTCAAAGAAGAGGTAATGTCCGTTACCGATTCTTTCATCTTTATTTCTTCTTCCACTTCTTCTTCTTTAGTTGTTTAATTATGATGTAATAACATCAGTATCACTCACATACTTATATGTTATTATAAGTATGAAACAAACCCATTTCACTATCTATCCATCCTACGGAAAAAGAAATCACCGCACGTGCGTACGTATGGAATACCGTCTCCACGCCGTGGTGTAATCTATTTTCCACCACCACATTACTTGGATGGGTATAATGGTGTAAATAATGACTATATATGACTATTATAAAGTGATTTTGATTCTGAAATAGTATACATACAATCCAATACAATTCCACAATCATAGGAACGATATCATCACTCGTGCGTACGTACGGAATACCGTCTCCATGATGTGATGCGACTCGTTCTACATGATCTTCATTTCATAATGATTATATAAATGAATTGAATGAATTAATATGATATATATTACACTAATAACATTCTGGAAATGAGGTATCTATAACCTAAAGATAATAATAAGAATTTATTCGACAAAACACACATAAGAACAAAAAGTAATAAACACCCGAATAACAAGTAGTAATGAAATATTACTAATAAGAAGCTAAGAATATGACCATATATGATATCATAAAAATATGTATGATTCTGGAATAATTCAATAACATTATTTAAATCATTATACAGGTGGTTAGGACACTTACGAAGCAAATCAGACCAAAGGTAAGGGAAATATCACAATCTCATTTTTAACCGAGATTGTTTATACTTTGATATTTACTAGGGTGTATTTTATCATCCACGTCCATGTTTCCTCAATATGTAATATTATTTCCATCCACCTACAATTTTTTAAATCCAAATTTACCCTTCGGTGAGTTTTTAGTAAATGATATGAAAGGAATCTTTTGTCATTTTTCGTATGAGGTAATTTTTGACTTTTCCGATAAAAGTACGAGAAGAATGTTTTTTTAAACATATACGGCACGAATGGATTTTTAAAAAATTATTTCCAAGAAGCTTCCTTTACAAGTTTTAAAGTTTATTTTTAATCAACTTCTTTTAGTTTAAAATTGTATGACATGTTAAGAAAGGAAAAATGTTTTTGAAGAAGAAAGTATATTTTCCTCAAGAATGGAGTTCAAGAGTTTTATCAAAATTATTTTCCATCTAAGATAATATAGGGTTTTGTTTCTATCCCTACTATGACATGGATTTTATTATGTTGTGATGGAAATATTTTTATGAATTCCTTTATCTTATATGAATTGTTTTATGATGTCACGATGTTTTAGATTCCCATTTTTTATGCTATGATGTATGGTTTATGATTTTGTGGCACACATAAGAATGGTATCATTATGAGATGGGTGGGACCTATATCTCCCTCCAGTGCATTGGGTAAATATTTTATATCTCATGAGATAGACATGGCTGGAACGGTAGGTTATACCGGTTCAGTGAAATAGGACTAAAGTGAGGAGTGAACTCAGTTCAGAAAGGGACTTTGTCCACTAAGATAGTCTTGGGAATGAGTCTTGACTAACAAGAAATGATTCTCTATGATTATGTGTGTATGACACAATGTTTCATGTTTTAAGTTACGATTATTTGGATTACATTTCACTACTATGATTTATCCCATGTTATGATATTATGATGTCTTTTGCAGGTTAAGATTTCCAAAATGTTATGTTCTTATGAATATGATGTGATATATATTTCTTTTGTTTACCCTTACTGAGAATTTGAGCTCACCCTTTTGTATGTTTTCTTTCCCCAGGTCATGAAGAAGGTTATTAAGTAAGATATGCCAAAATGGACTATAGATATGATGAAATAAATGGGAGACAGTGTAGATGCTTTATGAACCAGTTGTTTATGTTTACCAGTTTCTAAAGACACTATACCTATACGGTCCTTTCGTGGTTTTGTTATATGATGTAATTAGTACGCTTCAATTTTGAATTATTAACAATGTATGTAAAGTATGGGTCGTTATAGTTGGTATCAGAGGAAAGGTATAGTCAACCTTTGGAAACTAGGATGTAAAAGCCTTAATAAGAACCCTAAGGATAACTCTAATCATAGAACACAATCTTAGTGTTTTATAAATGGCCATGAATAACCTAGGATAATACCTTAAGTGTGAAATTTTATTCTTGATTATGTGGTTTTCCTATTATAATTAGTGTTACTCACACTATTCTTCTTGGTTTTAGTCAATGGATGGAACCCGAAGGAACCGTGTCAATGCGGGATGCGATGGGCAATGCAATGATTGTCCCCCTGAGCAACCAAACATTATGGGAGCTGGAATGTAAAATCGTGTATCCATGCTCACACAACTTTTTCAAGATATGAATCATGCAGTACTTCCAAACGAGCAAAGGAGCAACATTCTGTTGAATCCTTCATGAGACAGCGTCCTCCTTTATTCAGTGGGTATACTGATCCATTAGTTGCTGAACAATGGAAGAGTACTACTGAAAAGATATTTTCAGTTCTTCAATGTTCTCAGCATGATAAAGTCATCTTAGCAGTGTATCGTTTGGAAGGTGATGTTGATCAATGGTGGAATCTTATTAAGAATACGAGGCAAAGGGATGAAATTGAGTCCATGGGATGGGATGAGTTCAAGAACTTATTTTTCAATAAGTACTTCCCTCGTATTATCCGAACAAAGATGGAGAAAGAGTTTCTTGAATAGAAGCAAAAGGATGTTGAATCTGTTGGTACCTATGAAGCAAATTTTACAAGACATGCAAGGTACACTTCTGGTATTATTATCCAACCTGAGAGTAAGATCGATTGTTTATTTAGTGGCTTAAAACCAAGTCTTCAAAGGGCCTTAACCATAAGGGACTTCAATAGCTACGAGGAAATCGTTCTATGTGCTCTCAAAGTTGAGACGGAGATTGGAGTAACCCATCAGTCATATGGGTTTTATAAGAAGAGGAAAATAGAATTCAAAGGAAAATCTAAAGAGCACACTGAAAAGATGATGAGCTTTCCCTTATGATCAAAGTGTGGAAAGAAACATGGAGGGAGTTGTCTTAAAGGGACAAGTAAATGTTTCAAATGTGGAAAGGAAGGTCATCGGACATTTGAATGCCGCGATGATGGGAAGAAGATGTCTAACGATGCAAACAAAGGTAGGGATACACAGAATGAACCTACTACACTTCAATGTTTCAAGTGCAAGGAGATGGGGAATTATGCCAATAAATGCCCTAATCCAAGGGTTGATGATGATGGTCGATGTCAACAAACTCTTAAGGCTAAAGACAAAGGAAAGTCACATGCAATTTCTATCAGCGATGTGGAGTACGATAACGATGTGGTGAAAGGTACACTTACCGTCCACTCTAAAGTAGAAAATGTTTTATATGATTCTGGATCCACCCACTCTTTTATTTCTGAAGAATTTTCTAAGGGTATCACCATATTACCTCAACAATTAGATGTTGAGTTAGCTGTGACAACACCAAATGGCACAACAGTCGCATCAAAAGTTTATAATTCTTCTTCGATCAAAGTTTGTGGGAAAGTGCTTCCTGCAAATCTTGTGATCCTTCCTATAATAGAATTTGATGTGATTCTTGGCATGGATTGGCTTTCTTTATATGGAGCTCATATCAATTACCAAATAAGGGAAGTCACATTTCATATTCCAGATCAATCTATGATCGTCTATCGATGCAAGGATGAACATATCCTTCCAGTGGAAATTTCTTCCATCTTATGGGTCTTGATTCCACTAAATGAAGGTTATTTATCTCAAATGGTTGGTGAGAAACTCAGGATTAATAATATTCCCATTTTACGGGAGTTTGATGATGTCTTTTCAGAGGAATTACTGGGTCTTCCACCAAATCGTGAAGTTGAGTTTTCAATAGAACTCGTACCGGGTGCATTGCCTATTTCAAAGACACCTTATAGAATGGCCCCAATTGAGTTGCAGGAATTTAAGAAGCTACTCCAAGAGAATCTTGATAAGGGATTCATACGCCCTAGTGCATCACCTTGGGGAGCACCTATTCTATTTGTTAAGAAGAAAGATGGATCAATGAGACTCTGCATTGATTATCGAGAACTTAACAAGATCACTATCATGAACAAATATCCTCTCCCACACATTTATGTCTTATTTGACCAACTACGCGAAGATCAATATTTTTCCAAGATTGATCTTCGTTCAGGGTATCATCAATTAAGGGTCAAAAGGGAGGATATACCAAAGACGACTTTCTGTACAAGGTATGGACACTATGAATTTATAGTGATGCCATTTGGTGGTACTAATTCCCCTACTATCTTCATGGATCTGATGAATAGAGTCTTTAGAGACTGTCTTGATCAATTTTTGGTAGTCTTTATTGACGATATTCTTGTCTATTCAAAGAGCAAGGAAGAACATGAAGATCAACTGAGAATTATATTGAAGACCCTGAGAAAGGAGAAGCTTTATGCCAAATTTACCAAGTGTGAATTTTGGCTTCAAAAAGTTGCATTTTTGGGTCACATAATCTCAAAAGAGGGGATATTTGTGGATCAAGCAAAAACAGAGGTTATCAAAAGATGGTCGAGACCAACAAAAGTAACTGAGATCCGATGTTTTCTTGGTTTGGCTGGATATTATCGACGTTTTGTGAATGATTTTTCACGATTATCTAATCCACTCACCAAGTTGACTCAGAAAGGAGTTATGTTTGTCTGGATGGAGGAATGTGAAGAGAATTTCAAGGAGTTGAAAAGAAGGTTATCCAGTGCACCTGTGCTCATACTGCCTTGTAGTGGAGAAATGTTTGTGATCTATAGTGATGCATCCAAGAAGGGATTGGGGTGTGTTATTATGAAAAATGATATGGTGATATCTTATGCCTCACGACAGTTGAAAATCCATGAGAAAAATTACCCAACACAAGATTTGGAGTTAGTTGCGGCAATCTTTGCATTAATGATTTGGAGGCATTATCATTCTGGTGAAAGGTGTGATATTTATACTGATCATAAAAGTTTAAAGAATATTTTCACACAAAAGGAGCTGAATATGCGCCAAAGAAGATGGTTGGAGCTGATTAAGGATTATGACTACTCAATCCATTACCACCCTGGGAATGAAAACAAGGTGGAAGATGCATTAAGTCGACAAGACCATGCCAGTTTATCCATGATGAGGATAACAAAAGATCCAATATTTATGGATTTACAAAGGATGGATCTAGGAATTATAATGGAAGGGGAAAATATTATCTTTCTCAAATGAATGTTCAACCATCTATAAATGTGAAGATTAAAGAGGCACAGAAAGAAGATGTCGAGTTACAAAAGAAGGTGAGAAATATTACTGAATTCAACCTTGGTTGTGATGGGATAATAATGTTCAGGAATCGGGTTTGTGTTCCTCCCATCCCGGAATTAAAGAAGGAGCTTCTAGATGAGGCTCATAGTTCTTCATTCTCTATTCATCCTGGAAGAACGAAGATGTATAGGGACCTGAAAGAGTACTTCTGGTGGGATGACATGAAAAGAGATGTTGCTGAATATGACTCTCGATGCTTGTTTTTTCAGCAAGTTAAAGCTGAGAGACATAAGTCCAAGGGGATGTTACAACCATTACCCATACCCGAATGGAAATGGGAAAACATCACTATGGACTTTGTCACAGGACTTACTAAAACATCCAAAGGCAATAATGCTATCTGGGTCATAGTTGATCGTCTTTCCAAGTCTGCACACTTCATTGCTATTAGAGAGAATTTCCCTCTGGATCAGCTTGCTATGATATATGTAAAGGAAGTGGTAAGATTGCATGGAGTACCACTTTCTATTATATCTGATCGGGATCCGAGATTTACCTCAAAGTTCTGGCGATGTCTTCAGCATACTCTGGATACAGAGTTGAGTTTGAACACTTCTTATCATCCTCAGACAGACGGTCAGTCTGAGAGAACAATTCAAACCCTAGAAGATATGTTGAGAACATGCTCTATGGATTTCAATGGTGGTTGGGATCAACACCTACCTTTGGTGGAATTTTCTTATAATAATAGCTTTCACTCCAGTATTCAGATGGCTCCTTATGAAGCTCTCTATGGAAAGAAATGCAGGACTCCAACTTGCTGGGATGAAGTTGGGGAATGAAAGCTATTAGGACCTGATCTCGTTGATGAAATGGCAGAAAAGGTCAGATCTATTCAACAACACATAAGAGCAGCTCAGAGTCGACAGAAAAGTTATGCTGACAACCGAAGAAAATACCTATAGTTTGAAGTAGGTGATAAGGTGTTCTTACAAATATCTCCCTGGAAGTGAGTCATGAGATTTGGAAAGAAGGGGAAGTTGAGCCCTAGATATATCGGTCCTTTCAAAATACTGGATCATGTTGGGAAGGTAACTTACCGATTGGAGCTTCCACCGAATCTCTCTCAAGTTCATGATGCATTCCATGTATCTCTTCTGATAAAGTACATACCTGATCCTTCACATGTACTTAGCTCAGAAGTTGTACCGCTGGAGCAAGATCTTTCTTATGAAGAACAACCGATAGAGATTATGGATCATAACGAAAAAGTCCGACGAAGCAAGAACACTCGATTGGTGAAAGTTTTATGGAGGAACCACCAATTAGAAGAAGCTACATGGGAGATTGAGGATATGATTAGGGAGAGGTATGCTCATCTGTTTGTTACAAAGTGATGAATTTCGAGGGCGAAATTCATTTTAAGGGGGGTAGAATGTAACACCCGAGACTTTTATGTGAAATATTTGGTTTTTATGTTATATAAATCATCAAAGGAATATTTCACTACATACAACACTAGCTTGGATTTCTTTACACGTAACCGCGACCTTCCTCGATAGCTTGCGTCTTAAGAAATACTGAGTTTCACTAAACAATGAAATTCTATTAAAATATTATTAAAACTAGCCAATAGGACTAGTAATAACCACTTTTTGAAATTTTATAAATTTTATTTTTCAAAATGGACTTCATTTATGGTTTTGGAATATCGAAATTAGCCTAGGGTGGAATTTTGGTTTTTTTCTGAAAACTTTCAATTTTTGATGAATAGTGAAACCACTAAGTGGTAGTTAAAAAAACTGAATTTTTCATAAAACTTAATTTTACCGCTTCTGTGAGTGGAATTTCGAAAATCCGAGAGACACGGTTAATTTCAAGGAATAAAATGTGGTTCAATGAGATGAAAATAATTTTTAGTGAATAGTAACTTTTTACTTTTATTTACCACGTTTAAAAATAAATAGGGTAATTAATGGTAAAAATGATATTATTATTACCCTAACACATGTCCTAATTCTATTGGACAAGTGTAATTCGACCAAAAACAACCTTAGGAATAAAATATGACCATTAAGGCCCACATGGATTAGATTAGGACATTTATTATTAATTTATTTAAAGAAGGGTTAAATAGTTAAAATCAAAGTTTAATAAGTAAATCATTTTTAATATGGGGTTATACATAAGATAAATTCGACTATAAATTTTTATTATAAAGCTAGATATACTTCTTACATAGTGGTATTTTATTTGAAATTTTTAGACATTAAATAATTTAATTTATTTATGACACAACGATGATGCTGTAATTATCTTATTAATGAAATATTGACATAATTGATGTTATAAATACCCAAATAAATGTAATTTGAGACTTTTTATGAATTAAACTAATTTTATTGGTTAATATGACATGTTAGTATTGATTTAAGTAACTTGGTTCGAAGTAATCATTCTGTTATGATTTTCACAAAAATCAATTACTAAATAGTGTCAAAATTGACATAAAATAGTTTTTAAAACAAATATTATATTACTAATTGTTATTTTATTCCTAAAAATCTAAGGTTCGGCCAAATGACTTAGATAAGGTATATATATTGATAATAAACAACTTGGGGTTCGTTTGGCTTGATATGGTAAGTTTATTAACCTTATAGTGTAAGAAAATAAGAAGACATGTTAAAAGTTAAATTATCTAACTTAAAGATAAATCTAAATGATAAGGTTAAAATTGATACCTAAACATTTTTAAATTCTATTGGATGAGAGTATTTCGACCCCTACCCACCATATATTCGAAATATAACAATTTGGAGCTATTAATAACCGAATTTGACTTTATAATAAATTAATATTTTTAGTTATTCCAAAGGTGCCCCTCTCCTCCCTTATAAAAGGGCACCTCCTCCCCCTCTTCCTCACACCACTTTGAGCCTTCAAGATCAGAAAACCCCTGAAAATTACTTCTCTGAACTTCCTTAGAAACATCCTAGAGGTTCTGGTCTTCTTCAAAGACCAATTTTAGTGCCCTGAAAGGATGTCTCAAAGAAGCACTTCAAAGAAGAGGTAATGTCTGTTACTGATTCTTTCATCTTTATTTCTTCTTCCACTTCTTCTTCTTTAGTTGTTTCATTATGAAGTAATAACATCAGTATCACTCACATACTGATATGTTATTATAATTATGAAACAAACCTATTTCACCATCTATCCATCCTACGGAAGAAGAAATCACCGCGCGTGCGTACGTACGGAATACCGTCGCCACGCCGTGGTGTAATCTATTTTCCACAACCACATTACTTGGATGGGTATAATGGAGTAAATAATGACTATATATGACTATTATAAAGTGATTTTGATTATGAAATAGTATACATACACTCCAATACAATTCCACGCTCATAGGAACGATATCATCACTCATGCGTACGTACGGAATACCATCTCCATGATGTGATGCGACTCGTTCTACATGATCTTCATTTCATAATGATTATATAAATGAATTGAATGAATTAATATGATATATATTACAATAATACCATTCTAGAAATGAGATATCTATAACCTAAAGAGAATAATAAGAATTTATTCGACAAAACACACATAAGAACAAAAAGTAATAAACACCTGAATAACAAGTAGTAATGAAATATTACTAATAAGAAGCTAATAATATGACCATATATGATATCATAACAATAAGTATGATTCTGGAATAATTCAATAACATTATTTAAATCATTATACATGAGGTTTGGATACTTACGAAGCAAATCGGACCTAAGGTAAGGGAAATATCACAATCTCATTTTTATCCGAGATTGTTTATACTTTGATATTTACTGGGGTGTATTTTATCATCCATGTCCATGTTTCCTCAATATGTAATATTATTTCCATCCACCTACAATTGTTTAAATTCAAATTTACCCTTCGGTGAGTTTTTAGTAAAGGATATGAAAGGAATCTTTTGTCATTTTTCGTACGAGGTACTTTTTGACTTTTCCGACAAACGTACGAGAAGAATGATTTTTTTTAACTTATACGGCATGAATGGAATTTTAAAAAATTATTTCCACGAAGATTCCTTTACAAGTTTTATAGTTTATTTTTATTCAACTTCTTTTAGTTTAAAATTGTATGACATGTTAAGAAAGGAAAAATGTTTTTGAAGAAGAAAGGATATTTTCCTCAAGAATGGAGTTCAAGAGTTTCATCAAAATTATTTTCCATCTAAGATAATATAGGGTTTTGTTTCTATCCTTATTATGACATGGATTTGATTATGTTGTGAAGGAAATATTTTTATGAATTCCTTTATCTTATATGAATTGTTTTATAATGTCACAATGTTTTAGATTTTCATTTTTTATGCTATGATGTATAGTTTATGATTTTGTGGAACACATAAGAATGGTATCATTATGAGATGGGTGGGACCTATATCTCCCTCCAATGCATTGGGTAAAGATTTTATATCTCTTGAGACAGACATGGCTGGTACGGTAGGTTATACCGGTTCAGTGAAATAGGACTGAAACGAGGAGTGAACTCGGTTCAGAAAGGGACTTTGTCCACTAAGATAGTCTTGGCAATGAGTCTTGACTAACAAGAAATGATTCTCTATGATTATGTGTGTATGCCATAAAGTTTCATGTTTTATGTTATGATTATTGGGATTACATTTCACTACTATGATTTATCCCATGTTATGATATTATGATCTCTTTTGCAGGTTAAGATTTCCAAAATGTTATCTTCTTATGAATATGATGTGATAGATATTTCTTTTGTTTACCCTTATTGAGAATTTGAGCTCACCATTTTGTATGTTTTCTTTCCCCAGGTCATGAAGAAGGTTATTAAGTAAGATATGCCAAAAGGGACTATAGATATGATGAAATAAATGGGAGACAGTGTAGACGTTTTAAGAACCAGTTGTTTATGTTTCCCAGTTTGTAAAGACACTATACCTATACGGTCCTTTCGTGGTTTTTTTATATGATGTAATAAGTACGCTTCAATTTTGATGTATTAACAATGTATGTAAAGTATGTGTCGTTATATTTGGTATCAGAGGAAAGGTATAGTCAACCTTTGGAAACTAGGATGTGAAAGCCTTAGTAAGAACCCTAAGGATAATTCCAAGCATAGAACACAATCTTAGTGTTTTAGAAATGGCCATGAATAACCTAGGATAAGACCTTAAGTGTGAATTTTTATTCTTGATTATGTGGTTTTCCTATTATAATTAGTGTTGCTCACACTATTCTTCTTGGTTTTAGTCAATGGCTGGAACCCGAAGGAACCGTGTTAATGCGGAATGCGACGACCAATGCAATGATTGTCCCCCTGAGCAACCAAACATTATGGGAGCTGGAATTCAAAATCTTGTAGCCATGCTCACATAACTTTATCAAGATATGAATCATGCAGGACTTCCAAACGAGCAAAAGAGGGAGCATCATTCTGTTGAATCATTCATGAGACAGCGTCCTCCTTCATTCAACGGGTCTACTGATCCATTAGTTGATGAACAATGGATTAGTACTACTGAAAAGATATTTTCAGTTCTTCAATGTTCTGAGCATGATAAAGTCATCTTAGCAGTGTATCATTTGGAAGGTGATGTTGATCAATGGTGGAATCTTATTAAGAATACGAGGCAAATGGATGAAATTGAGTCCATGGAATGGGATGAGTTCAAGAACTTATATTTCAATAAGTACTTCCCTCGTATTCTCCGAACAAAGATGGAGAAAGAGTTTCTTGAACTGAAGCAAAAGGATTATGAATTTGTTGGTACCTATGAAGAAAATTTTACAAGACTTGCAAGGTACACTTCTAGTATTATTGTCCAACCAGAGAGTAAGATCGATTGATTCTTTAGTGGCTTAAAACCAAGTCTTCTAAGGGCCTTAGCCATAAGGGACTTCAATAGCTACGAGGAAATCGTTCAATGTGCTCTCAAAGTTGAGATGGAGATTAGTGTAACCTATCAGTCATATGGGTTTGATAAGAAGAGGAAAATGGAATTCAAAGGAAAATCTAAAGAGAACACTGAAAAGAAGATGAGCTTTCCCTTATGCTCAAAGTGTGGAATGAAACATGGAGGGAGTTTTCTTAAAGGGACAAGTAAATGGTTCAAATGTGGAAAGGAAGGTCATCAGGCATTTGAATGCCGCGATGATGGGTAGAAGATGTATAACTATGCAAACAAAGGAAGGGATACACAGAATGAACCTACTACACTTAAATGTTTCAAGTGCAAGGAGATGGGGCATTATGCCAATAAATTCCCTATTCCAAGGGTTGATGATGATGGTCGACATCAACAAACTCTTAAGGCTAAAGACAAGGGAATGTCACATGCAATTTCTATCAGCGATGTGGAGTACGATAACGATGTGGTGAAAGGTACACTTACCGTCCACTCTAAAGTAGCAAATGTTTTATTTGATTCTGGATCCACCCACTCTTTTATTTCTGATGAATTTTCTAAGGGTATCACCATATTACCTCAACAATTAGATGTTGGGTTAGCTGTGACAACACCTAATGGCACAACAGTCGCATCAAAAGTTTATAATTCTTCTTCGATCAAAGTTTGTGGGAAAGTGCTTCCGTCAAATCTTGTGATCCTTCCTATAGTAGAATTTGATGTGATTCTTGGCATGGATTTGATTTCTTTATATGGATCTCATATCAATTTCCAATGAAGGGAAGTCACATTTCATATTCCATATCAATCTATGATCGTCTATCGATGCAAGGATGAACATAACCTTCCAGTGGAAATTTCTTCCATCTTATGTGTCCTGATTCCACTAAATGAAGGTTATTTATCTCAAATGGTTGGTGAGAAACTCACGATTAATAATATGCCCATTTTACGGGAGTTTGATGATGTCTTTCCGGAGGAATTACCGGGTCTTCCACCAAATCCTGAAGTTGAGTTTTCAATAGAACTCGTACCGGGTGCTTTGCCGATTTTAAAGACACCTTATAGAATGGCCCCAATTGAGTTGCAAGAATTGAAGAAGCAACTCCAAGAGAATCTTGATAAGGGATTCATACGCCCTAGTGCGTCAGCTTGGGGAGCACCTGTTCTATTTTTTAAGAAGAAAGATGGATCAATGAGACTCTGCATTGATTATCAAGAACTTAACAAGATCACTATCAAGAAGAAATATCCTCTCCCATGCATTGATGACTTATTTGACCAACTACGCGGAGCTCAATACTTTTCCAAGATTGATCTTCGTTCAGGGTATCATCAATTAAGTGTAAAAAGGGAGGATATACCAAAGACGACTTTCCATACAAGGTATGGACACTATGAATTTATAGTGATGCCATTTGGTCGTACTAATGCCCCTGCTATCTTCATGGATCTGATGAATAGAGTCTTTAGAGACTATCTTGATCAATTTGTGGTAGTATTTATAGATGATATTCCTGTATATTCAAAGAGAAAGGAAGAACATGAAGATCAATTGAGAATTATATTGAAGACCCTGAGAAAGTAGAAGCTCTATGCCAAATTTACCATGTGTGAATTTTGGCATCAAATAGTTTCATTTTTGGTTCACATAATCTCAAAAGAGGGGATATCTGTGGATCTAGAAAAAACCGAGGTTATTGAAAGATGGTCGAGACCAACAACAGTAACTGAGATCCGAAGCTTTCTTGGTTTGGCTGGATATTATCGACGTTTTGTGAAAGATTTTTCACGATTATCTAATCCACTCACCAAGTTGACTCGGAAGGGAGTAACGTTTGTCTAGACGGAGGAATGTGAAGAGAATTTCAAGGAGTTTAAAAGAAGGTTATCCAGTGCACCTATGCTCACACTGCCTTGTAGTGGAGAAAGGTTTGTGATCTATAGTGATGCATCCAAGAAGGGATTGGGGTGTGTTCTTATGCAAAATGATATGGTGATATCTTATGCCTCACGACAGTTGAAAATCCACGAGAAAAATTACCCAACACATGATTTGGAGTTAGCTGTGGTAATCTTTGCATTAAAGATTTGGATGCATTATATTTATGGTGAAAGGTGTGATATTTATACTGATCATAAAAGTTTAAAGTATATTTTCACACAAAAGGAGTTGAATATGCGCCAAAGAAGATTGTTGGAGCTGATTAAGGATTATGACTGCTCAATCCATTACCACTCTGGGAAAGAAAATAAGGTGGCAGATGCATTAAGTCGACAAGACCATGCCCGTTTATCCATGATGAGGATCACAAAAGATCCAATATTTATGGATTTAAAAAGGATGGATCTTGGAATTATAATGGAAGGGGAAAAATATTATCTTTCTCAAATAAATGTTCAACCATCTATACATTTGAAGATTAAAGAGCCACAGAAATAAGATGTCATGTTACAAAAGAAGGTGAGAAATATTCCTGAATTCAACCTTGATTGTGATGGGATAATAATGTTCAGGAATCGGGTTTGTGTTCCTCCCATCCCGGAATTAAAGAAGGAGCTGCTGGATGAGGCTCATAGTTCTTCTTTCTCTATTCATCATGGAAGCACAAAGATGTATAGGGACCTGAAAGAGTACTTCTGGTGGGATGGCATGAAAAGAGATGTTGTTGAATATGTCTCTCGATGCTTGGTTTGTCAGCAAGTTAAAGCTGAGAGACAGAAGTCCAAGGGGATGTTACAACCATTACCCATACCCGAATGGAAATGGGAAAACATCACTATGGACTTTGTCACATGACTTCCTAAAAAATCCAAAGGCAATAATGCTATCTGGGTCATAGTTGATCGTCTTACCATGTCTGCACACTTCATTTCTATTAGAGAGGATTTACCTCTGGATCAGCTTGCTAGGATATATGTAAAGAAAGTGGTAAGATTGCATGGAGTACCAATTTCTATTATATCTGATCGGGATCTGAGATTTACCTCGATGTTCTGGCGAAGTCTTTAGCATACTCTGGATACAGAGTTGAGTTTCAGCACTGCTTATCATCCTCAGACAGACGGTCAGTCTGAGAGAACAATTCAAACCCTAGAAGATATGTTGAGAGCTTGCTCTATGGATTTCAAAGGTGGTTGGGATCAACACATACCTTTGGTGGAATTTTCTTATAATAATAGCTTTCACTCCAGTATTCAGATGGCTCCTTATGAAGCTCTCTATGGAAAGAAATGCAGGACTCCAACTTGCTGGGATGAAGTTGGGGAATGAAAGCTATTAGGACCTGATCTCGTTGATGAAATGAAAGAAAAGGACAGATCTGTTCAACAACACATAAGAGCAGCTCAGAGTCGACATAAAAGTTATGCCAACAACCGAAGAAAAGACCTAGAGTTTGAAGTAGGTGATAAGGTGTTCTTACGAATATCTCCCTGGAAGAGAGTCATGATATTTGGAAAGAAGGGGAAGTTGAGCTCTAGATATATTGGTCCTTTCGAAATACTGGATCGTGTTGGGAAGGTAGCTTACTGATTGGCGCTTCCACCGAATCTCTCTCAAGTTCACGATGTGTTCCATGTATCTCTCCTGATAAAGTACATACCTAATCCTTCACATGTACTTAGCTCAGAATTTGTACCGATGGAGCAAGATCTTTCTTATGAAGAACAGCTGGTAGAGATTCTGGATCGTAGCGAAAAAGTCCTACGAAGAAAGAACACTCGATTGGTGAAAGTTTTATGGAGGAACCACCAATTAGAAGAAGCTACATGGGAGCTTCAGGATATGATGAGGGAGAGGTATCCTCATCTGTTTGTTACAAAGTGATGAATTTCGAGGGAGAAATTCATTTTAAGGGGGGTAGAATGTAACACCAGAGACTTTTATGTGAAATATTTTGTTTTTATGTTATATAAATCATCAAAGGAATCTTTCACTACACACAACACTAGCTTGGATTGCTTTACACCAACCCCGACCTTCCTCGATAGCTTGCGTCGTACGCAATACTGAGTTTCACTAAACAATGATATGCTATTAAAATATTATTAAAACTAGCCGTTATGAATAGTAATAACCAATTTTTGAAAATTTATAAATTTTATTTTTCAAAATGGACTTCATTTTTGGATTCGGAATATCGAAATTAGCCTAGGGTGAAATTTTGGTATTTTTCTGAAAACTTTCAATTTTTTATGAATAGTGAAACCACTAAGTGGTAGTTAAAAAAACTGAATTTTTCATAAAACATAATTTTACCGCTTCTATGAGTGGAATTTCGAAAATCCGAGAGACGCGGTTAATATCAAGGACTAAAATGTGGTTCAATGAGATGAAAATAATTTTTGGTGAATAGTATCTTTTTACTTTTATTTACCATGGTTAAAAGTAAATATGGCAATTAAGGGTAAAAATGAAATTATTATTACCCTAAAACATGTCCTAATACTATTGGAAAAGGGTAATTCGAAAAAAAACAACCTTAGGAATAAAATATGACCATTTAGGCCCACTTGGATTAGATTAGGACATTTATTATTAATTTATTTAAAGAAGGGTTAAATAGTTAAAATCAAAGTTTAATAAGTAAATCATTTTTATTTTGGGGTTATACATAAGATAAATTTGACTATAAATATTCATTAGAAAGATAAAAATAGTTTTCTACATAATGGTATTTTATTTGTAATTTTTAGACATTAAATAATTTAATTTATTTATGACACAACAATGATGCAGTAATTATTTTATTAATGAAATATTGACATAATTGATGTTATAAATACCGAAATAAATGTAATGTGAGACTTTTTATGAATTAAACTAATTTTATAGGTTAATATGACATGTTATTATAGATTTAAGTAACTTGGTTCGAAGTAATCATTCTGTTATGATTTTTAAAAAAATCAATTACTAAATAGTGTCAAAATTGACATAAAATAGTTTTTAAAACAAATATTATATTACTAATTGTTATTTTATTACTAAAAATCTAATATTCGGCACAATGACTTAGATAAGGCTATATATATTAATAATAAACAACTTGGGGTTCGTTTGGCTTGATATGGTATGTTTATTAACCTTATAGTGTAAGAAAACAAGAAGACACGGTAAAAGTTAAATTATCTAACTTAAAGTTAAATCTAAATGATAAGGGTAAAATTGATACCTAAACTTGTATAAATTCTATTGGATGAGAATATTTCGACCCCTACCCACATTATCTTTTAAATATATCAATTTGGAGCTATTGAAAACCGAATTTGACTTTATAATAAAATAATATGTTTAGTTATTCCAAAGGTGCCCCTCTCCTCCCTTATAAAAGGCCACCTCCTCCCCCTCTTCCTCAGACCACTTTGAGCCTTCAAGATCGGCCAACCCCTGCCAATTTATTCTCTCCACTTCCCTAGAAAAATCCTAGAGGTTCTGGTCTTCTTTGAAGACCTATTTTAGTTCCCTAAAAGGAGGTCTCAAAAAAGCACTTTAAAGAAGAGGTAATGTCTGTTACCGATTATTTCATCTTTATTTCTTCTTCCACTTCTTCTTCTTTAGTTGTTTCATTATGAAGTAATAACATCAGTATCACTCACATACTTATATGTTATTATAAGTACGAAATAACCCTATTTCACCATCTATCCATCCTATGGAAAAAAGAAATCAACGCGCGTGCGGACGTGCGGAATACCGTCTCCACGCCATGGTGTAATCTATTTTCCACCACCACCTTACTTGGATCGGTATAATGGTGTAAATAATGACTATATATGACTATTATAAAGTGATTTTTATTCTGAAATAGTATACATACAATCCAATACAATTCCACGATCATAGGAACGATATCATCACTCGTGCATACGTACGGAATACCGTCTCCATGATGTGATGCGACTCGTTCTACATGATCATCATTTCATAATGATTATATAAATGAATTGAATGAATTAATATGATATATATTACACTAATAACATTTTGGAAATGAGGTATCTATAACCTAAAGAGAATAATAAGAATTTATTCGACAAAACACACATAAGAACAAAAAGTAATAAACACCCGAATAACAAGTAGTAATGAAATATTACTAATAAGAAGCTAAGAATATGACCATATATGATATCATAACAATAAGTATGTTTCTGGAATAATTCAATAACATTATTTAAATCATTATACAGGAGGTTCGGACACTTACGAAGAAAATCGGACCTAAGGTAAGGGAAATATCACAATCTCATTTTTATCCGAGATTGTTTATACTTTGATATTTATGGGGTGTATTTTATCATCCACGTCCATGTTTTCTCAATATGTAATATTATTTCCATCCAACTACAATTTTTTAAATCCAATTTTATCCTTTGGTGAGTTTTTCGTAAAGGATATGAAAGGAATCTTTTGTCGTTTTTCTTACGAGGTACTTTTTGACTTTTCCGACAAAAGTACGAAAAGAATGTTTTTTTAACTTATACGACATGAATGGATTTTTAAAACATTATTTCAAAGAAGCTTCCTTTACATGTTTTAAAGTTTATTTTTAATCAACTTCTTTTAGTTTAAAATTGTATGACATGTTAAGAAAGGAAAAATGTTTTTGAAGAAGAAAGGATATTTTCCTCAAGAATGGAGTTCAAGAGTTTTATCAAAATTATTTTCAATCTAAGATAATATAGGGTTTTGTTTCTATCCCTATTATTAAATGGATTAGATTATGTTGTGATGGAAATATTTTTATGAATTCCTTTATCTTATATGAATTGTTTTATGATGTCACGATGTTTAAGATTCCCATTTTTTTATGCTATGATGTATGTTTTATGATTTTGTGGAACACATAAGAATGGTATCATTATGATATGGGTGGGACCTATATCTCCCTCCAATTAATTGGGTAAAGATTTTATATCTCATGATATAGACATGGCTGGAATGGTAGGTTATACTGGTTCAGTGAAACAGGACTGAAACGAGGAGTGAACTCGGTTCAGAAAGGGACTTTGTCAACTAAGATAGTCTTGGCAATGAGTCTTGACTAACAAGAAATGATTCTCTATGATTATGTGTGTATTCCACAAAGTTTCATGTTTTATGTTATGATTATTGGGATTATATTTCACTACTATGATTTATCCCATGTTATGGTATTATGATCTCTTTTGCAGGATAAGATTTCCAAAATATAATGTTCTTATGAATATGATGTGATAGATATTTCTTTTGTTTACCCTTACTGAGAATTTGAGCTCAAACTTTTGTATGTTTTCTTTCCCCAGGTCATGAAGAAGGTTATTAAGTAAGATATGCCAAAAGGGACTATAGATATGATAAAATAAATGGGAGACAATGTAGACGCTTTATAAACCAGTTGTTTATGATTCCCAGTTTCTAAAGACACTATACCTATACGGTCCTTTCGTGGTTTTGTTATATGATGTAATATGTACGCTTCAATTTTGAAGTATTAACAATGTATGTAAATTATGGGTCGTTATAGTTGGAATTAATTTCATCTTGAGATTGGACCTAAACTAGTGTCAATCTTTTGATACTTATTGTTTCATAAAAACATGCTATTTTCTCTGACAGCGGGAATTAATTATTAAATTAATTAATGTAACTTATATGTTTTGAATTTTTTAAAATAGACATCATTTTTGAATTCGGAATATCAGATACATCTTAGGGGGAATTTTTGGTATTTTTCTGAAAAACTTCAACTTTAGATGAATAATGAAACCACTCTGTGGTAGTTAAAGAAACTGATTTTTTGTTTAAATGAAGCGTTCCCACTTCTCTGATTTGATTTTCAAAAATAAGACATACATGGTTGTCATTAAGAAGTAAAATGTGGTTCAATTACAATAAAATAATTTTTGGTGAATAGTAACATTAAGTTTTATTAATCGCGATTAAAGGTAATTAGTGTAATTTAAGGTAAAAATAATGTTTTAATAATATGAAATGACCTAAACACATGTCCTACCCTCATTGGATGTGTCATGGACAACCCAGAAAATCCAAGGGTAAACTTCGGGACCGCATGGAGCCACTTTGTTAGGAAAATGACATAAATAAGTTTTTATTTAATGTTAAAATAAAAATGTCACAAACATGAGTTATTTTACTAAAACAATTTTTAAATGGGGTTATACAAGTAATATTTTTTACTATAAATATTAATTATAAATCTAAGAAATATTTCTTACATCATGATATTTGTTTATAATTTTTAGACAGTAAATAAATTAATTTATTTATGACACCGTGATGATGTAGTGTTTACCTCATAAATGAACGCTTTAAATAAAATGAGAATATATGGCAAAATATAAGTCTTACACTTGTCAAAAAAATATTGGATGGGTAGATTTCGAAACCTTATACCCTTATCCTCTAAATATATCTTTTTGGGACCTTTTAAATCCGAAAAACATTTTATAATAAAGTAATATTTTTATAACCTTCCAAGAGTGCCCCTCCTCTTCTCTAATAAAAGGCCCCCACCTCTACCACCATACACACACCTCTAAAGCCTTTGGATCGGACAACCCCTACCCATTTCATCTCTCCACATCCCTCTCTTCATTATTGAAGCCTCACTTTGGGCAGAATCCTTTCCAAGGAAGCCTTTGATCTCAAATCAAAGAGAGTTACCCGATTTAAAGGTAATGTCTTCCCTTGTGTTCTTTTTTCTTATTTTGCTTCTCCAAACCCCTAAACTCTTTTGATTACTTTTTTTGTAACAACACCAGTATCTTAAATATACTAGGATTTTTTTATAAGAAGGATTCGAGCTACACTTTCACACACCTTATTCTAATGGTTAAAGAACATACTGTTTCTGTGGATGGCGAATTACTGCCTCACGAAATGATGATTGTTCAATATTCTATTAACACCTTCAAACATGGACATTAAGATGACACTATATTTATATATGATATATAATATGTCTATGATTTCCTTAAGCTTCTTAATTTTTCATTTATGGCATACCTTTATGATTTCCATTATGGGTAAACGCGATATCTTCATTTTAGGAAGTGCGGACTACTGCCCCCTCAAAGTGATTTGATTCATTAATGCCATATGTGGGACGTATAAAGGATGGAATTAATGGTATTTCATATGATATACTACTGGAATTATAATATACCTTTATATCATTATTATTTCATTCCATTGAATACAAAAAAAAGAAATGAAAGTTGCGTTCATGCGTACGTACGGCTTACCGTCTCCATGAACTGTACATTTCATTTCTTATCTCCAAATGTTATATACTATTATAAGTACATATATATAATGGATATATATGTAATATATTACATCTAAATTATAGATATCATTATGGAATTATAATATATATATATATAATTTTTTTTAATTCCATTAATATGAAAAAAAATGAAAGTAGCGTTCATGCGTACGTACAGCCTCCCGTCTCCATGAACGGTGCTTTCAATTTTTTTTCCAAATGCTATGGAACAGTATAAAATGAATATATACTGGATATATATGATATTTAAAACATAATTAATATTTTGGATGTGATGTACCTATTACTACATGGAAAATTCTTTTCCATCATGTTCAATTTTTACTCATGTACCAAACATCGAAAAAAACGTCTGATATGAACTTACTTTATTAACCAATTATTATAACATTATAATATGTGATATGAACTGAATAATAATATTTAAAGGAGGTCCTTACGAAATTATAAATTGACCAAATTTTATTATTCAAGAGATTAAAGAACGATCGAGTCATGTCAGACATGAGATGAGGGATCCAACCTCTCTCTTTCTTTTTTAAGTACTCTCTTTTATGTCATTTCTTTTAAGCTCATATTTCTTAAGTTTGGGGATGTTATTTTATATTAATCATACTGTAATTTTTATGTTCATATTATTAGAGACCCTATTTGATATCATAAATCCATTTTTGGAAGTTTTAAGTGGCGTCGTTAGGCTGCCGAGTTTTCGTAAGGGATTTTTCATCTCACTTTTATTCTTGTGACATTTATGCTACATTTTCACTATTTACATTGAGTGGTGTATGTACTTCCCATTATTATACTTTTTGTGTAATATAATTTCATTTATTGGTATTTACATCTTCATTTTATGACCCTTCATCCATGGGGTGTACGTTTCGAATGTTACCCAACTCGGTAAGGGGACCTTTCATCCTCCTCTTTTTAAAAGACTTCCATTGTTATGTCTTTTAATTAACATAATATTATGTTGGGATATGTTATTCTATATCCTTATTTATGTAAATTTTATGTCCAAGTGATGAGATACCATTTTCTCTCTCATGAACTCATTTTCTGAATTTTAAAGTGACGTTGTTAGGCTGTCAGATTTCTATAAGGGAACATCTTAACCCACTTTCAATTCTTTGGGTTAAACCTCTACTTCTTGATTTTATTATTCCAAGATTATGTGTGGAATATCTATGTTGTAATTTCCACAATCCTTTGTGTATATATAGTATTTCTACACATAATCATCTCATTGATAAATTCTTACGAACTTGTATGGGAAATAATAACCCAATCTCATTTCATTGAGTTAAATACCTATGTCATTGGTTTTGTCTTTCCAAGATTATGTGTGAATGAACTATGATTGTTTCAAACTTAATATCCACTTATATTGGGTGTATTTATATTTCTCACACATAATTATGTGATAGATTTATCCTTAATTTAAGGATACCATCTTTATAATGGATTTCATCTCAATTTACATTTTCATTGAGACTTCATTGTTGTTATGCACCAATTCACTCTTATATGGTTTGTATACTGTCCTTTGACATATTATATCATGAATCCCTTTATTCTAATGATATTATAAAGCTCGGATTAAATGTTATTCCACTATTATTTGTATTCAATTGTCTCTCATTTTGTTAAAAACACTTTAACAAAAATATCGTTTTAAATGTATTAAAGATTTATTATTCTAAGTATTTATCTTTAATGTACATGTTTTCAAAATGGGTTTTTAGGACATTAATGTTTTAAAATTATAATTCCATTAAAATAATCAAAGTAGTATGGGACACTTTGATTCAAAAATCTCTTTTAAATGGTTTTTGAAAAGGGATTGATTAATTCAATATCTTGGAATTACATATTGTGATTTCAAATGAATGGTTGTTATTGAAATGATTTTATTTTCAATATTTTATGTGTAATGATGGTACTTGGACATTTTACTGGTGGTTAATTGATAAACCATATGATGGGTCATGCCTTGAATACCAGGACGAGTGGTTACGTTATAACCTCCAATGCATTGGGTATGGAAGTTAGCCGTATGGATATTCCATTAAGTATGTGTGGAAGTAGACCATATGGTTATTCCATTTATGTATGTTTATGTCCCAAGTAACCTTTATATGTTATATGTTCTTTATATGGGTTTTATGGTAATCTTTTGGTTACAAAAGGGTAAGTAATGGTCTTTTATTCCATGAATAGTTCTTACTACTTCATAAAGGTGAAAAGTATTACTTAGGTAATGTATTCATGGTTTACCTATTGTTTTGAAAAAACTAACAGTTTTCCTTCTTTGTGTATCCTTTACTGGGAATTTTATGGTCATCCCAAGTTTTTGAAATGTTTTTCACAGGACTTAAAGATGAATAGGGTCAAGGATGGGTTCACGGAAAGACATGCTATCTAAAACATGGAACTAGACATGTCTCTTTTTAAGAGTTTTTATTTTTATTTTATGGAAACTTAGTAGAAGTGTCTACTATGTAATCATTTGAGATGTAATAGTTATGACCTAATTCTCTAAAAATCTAAACCTGAAAAGATCCTCTATGTGAATTATTCATTTAATTCATGATTAAGTAAGGTTTAAGGCTGGGGCCTTATAGTTGGTATCAGAGGTCAGTTTAGATAACTTTAGAGGTTAGGGTATTCTCTAAGCATAAGTGACATTACCATAATGGTTAGGATTTTAGAAAGAGTACTAGTTTTGATAAAGTGAATGATTAAGTATATCTTAGTTTTTATCTTCCTCATTAGTACATGATGTTTTTTTAGATATACTCACACTGAAATTTCTATTTTTAGTGAATGGATGGATCTAGGAGGCACCAAAGTGACAATAGGTTTGAAGGAAACTGTGGTGGTTCTCTGATTAAAAGACTGGATGAAATGGGGGATTCAATGAGGAAACTCGTGGTTGTTCTAAACCAACTATCAAGGAGTCATGATCAACCACTTTTACCTTTGTATATTCTTTAATGCATCATGTACGATATGACCAATCGATGTGGAAGTTCAGGTAATAATTATAATGGTAACAATTAGGGTTTATATGATCCTTACATTTGATGTTATTATGGGTTATTATATGTTATGATGGAAAATAAAAGGCATGAGATAAACTTGAGGTTAAAATATGTTATGATTATTTTTGATGATTTTATCTCATTTTGGGGAATGTTTTAAGAATTATGTAGTTTTGGAAAAAGGAAAACACGCAGACCATGTGACAACCCTTCACGTCGGACAAATCTGTGGGAATCGAACCCACAACCAAAGTGCGACTGGTATTTATCGCCTACCACTGGACAACGTGAAGTCCCTGGTTAGTTTGACTAATTATTTTTAGTTAGATGATTTTAGGAATCAAGAGTAAGTTTATTTTGGGTTATCTATGGAAATTATTAACCTATCATGGAGGATGTGTGATTAGGTTAATTACTTTTCAATATGAGACTTTAAGAGCAACTGATGTTATTTGGAGATAAATGTTAATTTGTACTGTCGAAGAATATGTCATTAAATCCTTCAAATATTTGGGTTTCAATATTAGTTTTTTTTACTTTGATGAATTTTATGGACAAATTTGTTATCTAATGGTGTTCGTTGAACATTGGGATTGTTGGACAAATTTTGGAGATTAAGTATAGAGTTTCTTTTTTATAAAGGATTATTCATTTGTGGATCTTGTTCTAAGAATTTTTAGTTTTGGATTTTGTCTAAAGAAATGGGAAATATATATTTCTCTTTTGTGGGTTAGGTGATTCTCAAGAAGTTGATTATATTACTCTTAATGTGAACAAGTCTTCTTAAATACTCATTTTTGGAGAAAATATGAGATTGATTAAGGAATCTAGTAAAAGTTAAAAGTCTACGTGACAAGTAAGTATGTTTCATTATGATTTAGTTAAGCTCAAAAATAAATTCATCAATGATGTGTAACTTAAAACAAAAATGTTGCATGTTAACTTTTCCTACTGGGGAATCGAATACATTTTAACCCATCACAAGTTTGTGATTTTCATATGGTTAACTTTCTCCTAGACATGTTTACTATCACTCTCCCTCGGAACATGACCGTTTGTTTTTTCCTCCATATCCATGTTTTCCTACATGGAATACTAGTATGAGTTAACTTGGGTGACCTTTTTACTTCTGTTTCTTTATTTTAAAGTGCTTGTTTTACTGACTCTTGTTCAGATGTGGGATTTTCAATGATGTTTCCAAACCCAATATTAAAATTGCGAGGACGCAATTCCCAAAATGGGGGAAGGATATAACACCCCAGGTAAATAAAGAATATGAAATTTTTACATATATCCATATTTGTTAATAAAATATTAATATAACTTTAAAGGGGACACTATGCTCGATGGCGTACCCAATACGCAACATCGAGTTTCTTGGGAATCTTACGTTGCACTCTAATAATAAAATAATACTATTTTAAATTGTAGTTAACGCCTAACCGTTTTAATCGAGGGAATGAACAGAACTAACTAAAAAATGATTATATATGTTTGTCAAATATTTTTACTTTTTACAATAAATGTTAGAGGATTAAAAATGCGAATGAATCCAATTTTAAGCGTAAACATTCTAATATTCTTTAAAAGGTCGATTAACCGCCTTTTGAGGAAGAACCTCTTTTAAATCCACTTTTTGAAAATTTTATGTGTTATAATTGACAAAATAAAATTCTTCTTTGGATTCGGGACATCAAAATTTACTTTGTGTAAATTTTTGGTATTTTTCCGATAAAGTTCATTTTTTTAATGAATAGTGAAAAATGTTGTATTTTAATTCAAAAACTATTTTTAATATAATTTATTTATATGATTAGATTATCTTTTGAATTGATTTTAAAGTGAAATTAGAATATATTTTTACCATTTAATTCAATAGTGGTCGTTGGAATTAATTTCATCTTGAAATTGGACTTAAACTAGTGTCAATCATTTGATACTTATTATTTCAAAAAAACATGGTATTTTCTCTGACAACAAGAATTATTTATTAAATTAATTAATGTAACTTATATGTTTTTAATTTTGTAAAATATACATCATTTTGGAATTCATAATATCAAATATATCTGAGGGGGAATTTTTGGTATTTTTCTGAAAAACATCAATTTTAGATGAATAGTGAAACCACTAAGTGGTAGTTAAAGAAACTGATTTTTCATTTAAATGATATATTGCCACTTATATGATTTGATTTTTAAAAATCCAACATACATGGTTGTCATTAAGAAGTAAAATCTGTTTCAATGAGATTAAAATAATTTTTGGTGAATAGTAACTTTTAAGTTTTATTAATCGTGATTAAATGTAATTTGTGTAATTTAAGGTAAAAATAATGTTTTAATAATATTAAATGACCTAGAAACATGTCCTACCCTCATTGGATGTGTCATGGCCGACCAAAACAATCCATGGGTCAACTTGGGGACCCCATGGAGCCACTTTGTTAGCAAAATGACATAAATAACTTTTTATTTAAAGTTAAAATAAAAATGTCACAAACATGAGTTGTTTTACTAAAACAATTTTTAAATGGGGTTATACAAGTCAAATTTTTGACTATAAATATTCATTAGAAATATAAAAATATTTCCTACACCATGATATTTTTTTTATAATTTTTAGACATTATATAAATTAATTTATTTATGACACCGTGATGATGTAGTGATTACCTCATAAATGAACGATTAAATAAAATGAGATGATAGGTTGAACTATAAGTATTAAACTTGTAAAAAACCTATTGGATGGGTGGATTTCGAAACTTATCACCTTATCCTAGAAAGATATCCTTTTGGGACCTTTTGAATCCGAAAAACAATTTATAATAATGTAATATTTTATAACATTCCAAGAGTGCCCCTCCTCTCCTCTTATAAAAGGCCCCCACCTCTACCACCTCACACACACCTCTCAAGCCATTGGCTCGGACACCCCCTGACCATTTAATCTCTACACATCCCTCTCTTCATCATTTAAGGCTCACTTTGGGCAGAATCTTTTCCAAGGAAGCCTTTGAGCTCAAATCAATGAGAGTTACCCGATTTAAAGGTAATGTCTTCCCTTGTGTTCTGTTTTCTTATTTTGCTTCTCCAAACCCCTAAACTCTTTTTATTACTTCATTTTGTAACAACAACAGTATCTTAAATATACTAGGATGTTTTTATAAGAAGGATTAGAGCTACAATTTCACACACCTTCGTCTAATGTTTAAAGAACACACTGTTTCTGTGGATGGCGAATTACTACCTCAAGAAACGATGATTGTTCAATATTCTTTTAACAAATTCAAAGTTGGCCATTAAGATGTCACTATATTTATATATGATATATAATATGTTCTTTTTTTCCTTAATCTTTTTTATTTTTCATTTATGGCATACCTTTATGGTTTCCATTAGGGGTAAACGCGATATCTTCATTTTAGGAAGTGCGGACTACCACCCCCTCAAAGTGATTTCATTCGTTAATGCCATATGTGGGACATATAAAGGATTTAATTAATGTTATTACATATGATATACTACTGTAATTACAATATACCTTTATATCATTATTATTTCATTCCATTGAATACAAAAAAAATAAATGAAAGTAGCGTTCATGCGTACGTACGGCTTACCGTCTCCACGAACGGTACATTTCATTTCTTATCTCCAAATGTTATGTACTATTATAAGTACATATATATAATGGATATATATGTAATATATTACATCTAAATTATAGATATAATTTTGGAATTATAATATACATATCTCTCATTTTTTTTTAATTCCATTGATATGAAAAAAATGAAAGTAGCGTTCATGCGTACGTACGGCCTACCATCTCCATGAACGATGCTTTCAATTTTTTTTCCAAATGATTTGGAATAGTATAAAATGAATATATACTGGATATATATGATATTTTAAACCTCAATACTATTCTGGATATGATGTTCCCATAACTACATGGAAAATTCTTTTCCAACAAGTTCAATTTTTACTCATGTATCGAACATCGACAAAAACGTCTGATATGAACTCACTTTATTATCCAATTATTATAAAATTATAATATGTGATATGAACTGAATAATAATCTTTAAAGGAGGTCCTTAAGAAATTATAAATTCACCAAATTTTATTATTCAAGAGATTAAATAACGATCGAGTCATGTCGGACACGAGGTAAATGATCCAACCTCTCTCTTTCTTTTTTAAGTACTGTCTTTTATGTCATTTATTTTAAGCTCATATTTCATATGTTTGGGGATGTTATTTTATATTCCTCATACTGTAACATTTATGTTCATATTATGAGAGACCCTATTTGATCTCATAAGTCCATTTTTGGAAGTTTTATGTTGCGCCGTTAGGCTGCCGAGTTTTCAGAAGGGATTTTTCATCTCACATTTATCCCCGTGACATTTATGCTACGTTTGAAACTATTTCCTTTGAGTGGTGTATGTACTGCCCATTATTATACTCTTTGTGTAATATAATTTCACTTATGGGTATTTACATCTTCATTGCATGACCCTTCTTCCATGGGGTGTACGTTTCGAAAGTTACCCAACTCGGTAAGGGGACCATTCACCATCCTCTTTTTAAAAGACCTCTTTTGTTATGTCTTTTAATTAACATACTATTATGTTGGGATATGTTATTATGTATCCTTATTTATGTAAATTTTATGTCCAAGTGATGAGATAACATTTTCTCTCACTTCAACTCATTTTCAGAATTTTAATGTGACACCGTTAGGCTGTCGGATTTCTATAAGGGAACTTCTTAACCCACTTTCAATTCTTTGGGTTAAACCTCTACTTCTTGATTTTATTATTCCAAGATTATGTGTGGAATCTCTATGTTGTAATTTCCACAAACCTTTGTGTAGATATACTATTTATACACATAATAAGATCATTGATAAATTCTTACAAACTTGTATGGGAAATAATAACCCAATCTCATTTCATTGAGTTAAATACCTATGTCATTGGTTTTGTTTTTCCAAGATTATGTGTGAATGTCCTCTGATTGTTTCACACTTAATATAAAATTATATTGGGTGTATTTATATTTCTCACACATAATTATGTGATAGATTTATCCTTAATTTAATGATACCATCTTTATAATGGATTTTATCTCAATTTACATTTCCATTGAGACTTCATTGTTGTTATGCACCAATTCACTCTTATATGTTGTGTATACTGTCCTTTGACATATTATATCATGAATCCATTTATTCTCATGATATTATAAAGTTCGGATTAAATGTTACTCCACAATTATTTGTATCCAAGTGTCTCTCATTTTGTTAAAAACAAATTAACAAAAATATCGTTTTAAATGTTGTAAAGATTTTTTATTCTAAATCTTTATTTTTAATGTACATGTTTTAAAAATGTTTTTCATGACATTAATGTTTTAAAATTACAATTCCATTAAAAGCTTCAATTTAGTATGAGACACTTTGATTCAAAAATCACTTTTAAATGGTTTTTGAAAATGGATTGATTAATTCAGTATTTTGGAATTACTTATTGTGATTGCAAATGAAATTTTGTTATTAAAATGATTATATTTTCAATATTTTATGTGTAATGAAGGTACTTGGACATTTTACGGGTGGTTACGTGATAAACCATATGATGGGTGGTGCCGTGAATACCAGGATGGGTGGTTACGTTATAACCTCCAATGCATTGGGTATGGAAGTTGGCTGTATGGCTATTCGATTAAGTATGTGTGGAAGTCGACCGTATGGTTATTCCATTTAAGTATGTTTATGTTCCAAGTTACCTTTATATGTTATGTGTTCTTTATATGGGTTTTATGGTAATATTTTGGTTACAAAAGGGTAAGTAATGGTCTTTTATTCCATGAATATTTCTTACTACTTCATAAAGGTGAAAAGTATTACTTTGGTAAAGTATTCATGGTTTACCTATTGTTTTGAAAAAACTAACAGTTTTCCTTCTTTGTGTATCCTTTACTGGGTGTTTTATGCTCATCCCAAGTTTTTGAAATGTTTTCCACAAGACTTAAAGATGAATAGGGTCAAGGAAGTGTTCAAGGAAAGACATGATATCTAAAACATGGAACTAGACATGTTTCTTTTTAAGAGTTTTTATTTTTATTTTATGGAAACTTAGTAGAAGTTTCTACTATGTAATCTTTTGAGATGTAATAGTTATGACCTTATTCTCTAGAACTATAAACCTGAAAAGATCCTCCATGTGAATTATTCATTTAATTCATGATTAAGTAAGGTTTAAGGCCAGGGACTTATACATAGTGTGTGGCTAGGTGTGGTGATGGTGTTCTTGGAGAGCTATAACACCTCTAGTGGATTGTGTATACAGCCTTGGATGAAATTGAGAGAAGATGGTGGAGTTTGAAGACCGAATTTGTTGCATGATGGATGGTTGGGTGATGGTGGTGCACTATATCAAGAGGGAGAGTGGATTATAGTTTAGAGGGTGTTGTGTAGGAGAGTCGCCCTTAGTGTTGTGGTTGAGGGAGATAGAGTGGTGGAACACTAGTCCACCTCGTGTCTATTAAAATTGGATGGTGTTGTGCCAAGGGTGGTAGTGCCTAGGTTTTTGGAGGTTTGATAGTTCTTTTTAGCCAATAAAGAAGATGAGCATGGGGTCGCTAGTCCATTTATGATGGTGCTTCTATGGGTTTTGATCCCATGAAAACCGCATATCTGTAGTATTCAAAATAAAAAAAACAAATTTCCAAATTTGAAATTCAATATAAATTAATATATATATATATATAGAATGTTAATAATTATATTAATAATAGAATTATAATTAAATAATTAAATACTATACCACTTAAATATAAAAACAAATAATAAAAATAAAAATGTTTTAAAGGTATATATAAATTTATGCACATGTAATTAAATAAAAATATTATAGTAAAATCACTACAATTAAATATTAATATACTAAAAATAATAAACTAATAAAAATTGAAATATTTTATTAATACTATAAAAACATATAATGAATAAAATAAATATTAATCTAAAAATAATAATATATATACTAATAAATGTTATTTAAATAATAAATAATGTTAAATTTATTGAACTTATAATAATAAGATAGTGTTAAATATAATATATAAAATTAATATTAACTAATTAAATTATTGAATTACTAATATTATTATATATATTAAATAAATATATTAAAAATATCTAAAATACAATAAAAATACAAATCAATTTAATAACAATAAAATCACTTAGAAAAACAAATGCATCACAGATCCACATGATCAAGGTAAATCAATGGCTATAATAATCCAATTGGAATACCATGAGGGTTGAACAATTTAACCAATCCTCACACACAAGGCATACACCAAGTAAAAATGGAGGCCCATCTAGCAAGATCAGACAGATGCCCAAAAAATAGAATCCCAGAATCATGAAATTTTGTTTCCTAATAATAATAAACTAAAATAGTTTTTCTTGAAAAGCATAAAGATATTTATAATTTGAAATCACTATTTTACATATCTTCACATTTTTAGATAAAACTAATATACATTTAATGAATTTTTTCTTGCAAGGCCAATCTAAACAATAGGTAGTTTCATTAATATTTTTATTAATATAAATTAAACATATGACAACATTATCTTCCTTTAATGAATGTTCTTATAATGTTCCCTAGTGGTATATGGCATGATTTTTCCTACAATTATAATACTACCATACAACTAAAATAAAATGTTTCTTAGAAATTAACACCAATCATCAACTTTAAAACAAAAATCTTAAAAGAATTACCCATCTATCTACTGAAACTATTACACCTACAAATTATAATTATACCTATACACACACAACTTTTCTTGGTGGTAAAATAATACAACCTTGGAAACATATAAAATATCAAAATAATTCATGTAGTAAAAGTCCATAGAATCATAACAACAAAAAGGAGGAGGCCGACACGAGAATAGGGTCTACCTATGCTAGAAGATCTTAAACGAGCCAAAAGAAACACCAACTTCCCACTAGTGGTCCCTATAAAAGTATTAGACCTAGTCCCATTAACATTGAAATTATACCTCTTAAACAGTACACCAATTTATAAATAAAACTGTTACTAAACAAAACAAAACAATATCCATAATATCATAACTGGGGAATACAATACTTTTCTGGGCAACCCTATCCTAGTTATTGAAAAAATACATGGTACCATTTAATGTTGTTGGTTCTACTACACAAAAAACACAAAAAATTATTAAAAATATATATTATATTTTAATTTTCATTGTTTTCCCTATTCTAAGCCCCAATAGTCAACATTTGTTGTTTAGTTTTCCGCAAATCCCTTTTTTTCCATTTTCATAAGCCGGTTAGAGGGATCCGGTACCCCAACCCGGTTTGAGGAAAAACTGGGAACCTCACATGGCGGTTCCTCAGAATCAAATACGAAATTCAAACAACACAGGAGACATCACATGCAGATGCCTCGAGACACGAGCCACGTGTCCCGCCTCGAACTGCGAACCATCATCACGCGTCAGTCGCCACTCAGACGCCTCGAGCCACGCCACCCATCATGTCGCCGATAGGGCTTGCCGAACCGACCGCCGTCAACTTGACCGGCGACCGTCTATGTCTCCACCGGCTGCCGTCATCATCTTCACGGGCGGGCTTCACCATTGTCAAAGAACTCACCGTCGGAGACACAATCTGACACCAGATCGCCAACCACAACACCCGAATCACCAAGATAACAGAGAAAAGGCCTAAAACCTTCACCCCCCATGTCGCATAACCGAATCAATCGCATAACCTTCGCGATAAAACAACAAAACACACAGAATAACGAAATGAATCGAAAAACAAGAAAACATCCCTGCCTCCACAGTAGCTTCAACGGCGAAACGAAATCAGCCGAATCATCCCCAAAACAGCTGCCCAACCCCACAAAAAACCTACAACCAGAACTAGAACCCATCTCCACCAACCAGGCAACCCGAGGAGACCGCACCCGACCACCTGTTGCTTGCCGACAATAACGAATGGCTCCCTCAACCCGCGGAAACTGGGACTCGGTTTCTGAACGAATGCACCGCCATGAAAGGCTGAATCAAGCACACCGTGAGAGACGACCGAGCCAAGAGAGCCTCCGCCACATACAGCAAGCAAAGGGAGGCGAACGGGGGGCTAGACCCGGGCGAAACCCGGAGGCGGCGACCGGAGAAAACCCTCTCCTTAGTTTTAACCCACATTTTTCTTTCCTTCAAAACTGTGTTTGAAGATTGTAAGAAATAATAACAGCTATAACCTATTCATTCCTATAGAATCAAAATAATACATCATAGAATATTTTATTGAAATAAAATATTCTTCAATAGATGTTAAGACAAAAATATGCTGATATTCATATGTAATGTCGACATCTCTATTACATGAGTCGAGGAGAATATTGTTAAAATCGTCATGATGAACATGAATATAAGAACTATGTTTCATCTTAAAAGTATAATGTCTCATTTTCATATGAATATGTCCAAGAAAAGATTTATCCATATATAGATTATTATATTTTATAAATTTTTCCATAGAATCAGTTTCATGGGAAACTTCATGGATATATTTTTCTCCCATGGTTATGAAAAATCTGCAATAAGCCTTTTCTGATACACTAGGGTTGATATCTATAAACAATATGGTGGATTGAACATCTGCATAAATGTTAACTATATGTTTTTTTTGGATTTAAGGACAGTTATTGGTCAATATTGAATATTATTTCACATATATAAACTCATCACATAATAAAATAATTCCCACTATCAAACTTCTTGCCTTTGAACTTAGTAGATGACATAACTTATAATAATTATAGGCATTGATACAACATGTAAGTTTTAGAAAAAAATTGATGAAGGCAGTATCAATCTCATAGAGGATAATATGGAAATATTTTTCAAATTTGAAAAGTGAGGTGTTAAAAAATCAAGAAATATGAGAAAGAAAAAGTACGAAAAAATAGAATAATAAATAAAATGTGGAAAAGCACATTACATGGGATATTTTCCTAGTCTGGGCTAGTTTAACCATACTCCTTTATAAGAACCCAACCACAATAAATTATTATTATGAATATTAATGATCACACATACAAAATAGAATAAGTAACAAAGAGAAAGAAAAAAATACCTTATCATCTTTCTATGCAGGAGGTGTTTGTCACTCTAGGGACTCAGGATTAATCCTAGACTGAGAATGACAACATTTTCCCACTGGATGGATGAATTTATGAACACCAACCACCAAATACACCCCAGAAACAAGAAATAAGAATAAGATAAAGTGCAATACCAAGAAACTAAATATTTATTTCTAAAACTCCGGATACTTTATGATATATATTTTTAAATAAATTTAATATATTCAATAGCTTGGAGTATATTAAATCTCGAGTCTTAAATAACCATAATATATTATACTATAATAAAGAATTCATTCAATTGGAAGATATGAATATGAATAACTAAATTATGAAAATTATATTCCTTACACATATATAAATAAATTCATTTTCATTCTATTAATTACAATAAGAAATATATAGATAAAAATGAATGTTTTCATGAAAAAAAGTATTTTTTTTAAATCAGTTAGACATGTTCTTTCACTAATGTTTTAAAATTAATATTTACCAATTATATAGAATTTATTTGAAAAAAAGAAATTAATTTTTTGAATCCTTATGCGAGAATAATTTTATATTTAATTTTTAAGGATTTATGAAAAAGAACAATTTTTCTATAAATAGTTAAAAATAATTTTTTATTGAAGGTCACATTTTAATTTAAAGAGATTAAAAAACAACAATTTTTTAAAATTATTATAAAACTAATACTATTTTAATTATATTCTAATTAATCAAATTAATATAAATGAAATAATTTTCATTTTATGTTTTGATATAAAAAATTGTTATACTTAAGAAAATATTTATTTGGAAAATATTTTTTTTCAGTACGGTTTCAAGTATAATTTTAAATTAAATTCTTCCAATTATATGATTTAAATTTTCTAAATTTATTTCATATTGAGAATCATCAAAATTAATATTAGATAATATGGCCAACATAATTTTTTGTCACAATGAATAGTAAAAATAGTAATAATTAATTCCTACATTTAAGAATAAAACATATTTCTTAGGGGGTTACACTAAAGGGATAATAGCTAAAATGAGATAAAATCATGTCAAATATCTATTTTCGTGTCACATTTCTACCATATTAAATATATGGTCATATAATGAGAAATGATTCATTATTTTGGTGTGTCAAAAACATGCGAATAATTTATTGTTGTAAAAATGTCCAAGTATGTCCTCTCCCTCACTTATAAAATGTCAACCCCTATACACTTATCTCTACACTTGAAGAGCCTTTTCAATTAGTCAAAAAAATTACATTAATTAAATCCCACCCCATGACCTCTATACATTGTTTTGATTGTAAACTCATTTGAGGATGGATTTAGGTACAAACCTAAACTGGTTGTCCAATGAAGAGGTATAATTCTTATCCTTGAATTTTCATTTTATTTCATAAAACCATATAATATTCATAATATAAGATAAAATATTGTTATAATTATCTAACATATACTTATATGTTTTTATTTTAATGTAATAACCAATAACCATGCCCTCTTCTCCTAAATGGGAAATAAAAGTGTCAATTGTCTATATAGTTGACTATCACCTCACAAAATGATGTAATTCATTTTCCATTACCACCCATCTCGGATGGATATAATAATGGATCAAATCATTATATATTATATTTATGACATAATTATTATTCTCCTATTATAACATCACATCTACCTTCTTAACTTATAATACGTTGTAAAACAACAACGTTGCTCATTCTTACATACAGATTACCACATTCATAAAGTGAAGTGATAAGTTTTTAAATTTATTTTAACATGGATTGTAATGAGGATTGATTTAATTAATATATATGTCATATATAAATAAGTAGTTAATTGTGTACTAATATTATCCATTTTTTCATTTTATCTGTTGATAAAGTGGAACAAACGTTCATGCGTATGTATAACCTACCATCTCCATAAACATTGTAATACATTTTTTTATCTTTGAAATGTATGTATTGAACTAAAAAAAATATATAATTAATATTTATTATATTTATATCAACATTAAAATTATTTATATCACAGAACCATAATCAATTTACATTGACTAAAACCTATAAATAGAAACAATCATTAAAAATTAAGTAGCTATCTCCCGAATAATATTTTTAATAAAAAATTATTAATAAATATATGAAAAATATTATAAGGTAACCCTCTATTCTGTGGAATATATTTTTATGTTTTTTAATTTATGTTTATTATATCTATATTTTTTATACAATAGTTTTGGACACATAAGATGGATGTCAGGCCCAAGGTAAGGGTTTGTCGCCTCTCTTTTACTTTCATGAGAGATATGCTAAATTCACATATTAGTTACATTTTGTGGTGTATATACATCCATTTACAATTTATATCATTGAAATACTTATGCTAATTATTTTTTACTATGCATTTTTTGTTATTATTTCATGGGGATTATGATTTAAAAATAACCATAGCCGTATGGTCTTTTCAACAATCTCACCATGATTTAGGTTTTTTTATTTTTAAGTCTCCCTAGGGAGAATTAATTGAAATTACTATCCTAAAACAGATATATTTCTTATAATATTGTCATTCATGCAATATTAATGTAATATTACCATTTTCATGTCTTTGGCGATTAGAATGATTAGAAAAATGTTTTCAAGAAAAGCTCCCTTTATTTTTCTCTTCAGTAAAAAATTCTTTTTCATAAATATCTATGTTAATGAAGTATTTTCAATTTTTTTTAAAAAAGTATCCAAATTTTTTATTAAATAATTTTTTAATCATTTTTGACTCTTTAGAAAAAAAATTTGAATGACATATTCATATTATTTTTCAAACAAGTAAATTTTTAACCATCATAAAATATTTTGAAAGGAATATTTCTTAACTTATATAGAACGTAATGAATTAATAAAAATAATGACCACTCATTTATTTTAAAATTACATTACAATTTTACATGGTTCATTACAAATTAAATTATTACCCTCATATTTGGGATATATTTTAGAATATAAATAAGTTTTTTCATTGTGAAAATGGAATTTTACTCAAGAATTTTTATAGTGATATTCTTAAATTACATTAATCTATGTCAACATCCTTTTTTTCATATTATATCGAGGATATAATCTAGTGATAACATATTTATTATTTCACTATATGGTTTATGATCAGTTTGAATTTGGATTTTCTATTTTGATAATATTATCTATATTAGTCTAGATGGTTTATGATTGTTTATGTTGATAACGGTAATTATTAATTGTTAAAATTATAGTTTTCCAATACACATTTTTACCATTATTAATTAAAATATAAATATGAGTAATTTATTGGACATAATAAGTGATGGGAATGGCTCAGTATAGACCCTTGATGCATTAGTAGCCTCATGAGACGAACTAGCTTGACTATTCAGATGACGCCTTACTCATTTATATAAGATGTCATTCAACGAGTCCATTAGGGTATGTTTATGATCTATGGAGTTATTTATTCCCTCATTATGTGATTAGTTATTTATGATATTGTGATTATTCTATTAGTTATTATATACAAAGATTTTTTCAAGATCATGTGATTATTTATATGACATTATTTGATCATCATTTTTTCTTCCCATATTATTATTAATGTTCATGTTATTTGTTAAATGGAATGAATTTTCAGTTATTAACCATTAAATAATGATTATTCTCTATTTAACTGTGATCGCATCAAATATACTCATACCCTTACCGAGTATCTAAACTCACCCATTTCTTATGATTGTTTTCCCTATGATCCTAGGAAGTTTATTATGATTGATATGCAGAGATATTCTAAAGAGAACAATGGTATACATAATGTAGATACTTTTTTTAAATTTTATGTTTTCATATGTAATATGAGATTCAAGATTTTATCTAGTTTTCCATGACTATTAGACAATTTAATCCTTCATCATATGATTCCATATAACTAGATCTAGTATAATAGTGTAACCATCAACTTTTTGATACTAGTGTTGAGATATTTATAGTTGGTATATGATCATGTTTAGTATAAACATTGGGAACTAGATTTAGGAAAACATAAATTACAGAAAAGTACACTATTATTGACATTGATAATAACTCAATTTATGAAAAAAACAGTATAATATTTTGGTATGTTAGATATAATTTGGATTTCCAAGATATAAATCACCCTCAAGATACTATAAGTGGATTTGGATTTGTAATAATTGTATCTAGGTGTAATAAATATGAAAATAGAACACTGGGATTTGACTCGATCTTCCCTAAGTGTACAAAAATTGGCCATTATTTACACATTCATTGACACTCTCGAGGGTTATTATTTGGAAAATTAATAATTCATTACAATTTACTATGATTGATTTGAAAATATTTTTATGATTTGAAAACATTCCCATGGAAACTATTTTTATGATGTTGATATTAGCTATGATTAAATGTTACAATTTTTATCAACTGTTTCTCTAGTTTTGGGATTATACTATATGATATATAATGTTATGACCTGATATAGTATGTTACATTGTTTAGAAACGTTTCTAAGTTGTAGTAATGGGAACTGTATAAATTCACATAATCCACTTATGGATTTATCTCTTGGGTATGATAATAAAGGTAGAGTTAGAGCGATTCGTGAAGATGAAAAAATTATAACTGCATTATTGTATTTTACTTAGGAAATGGCCAATAAATTAGCTCATATGGATCAACCTATAGATACATACTGTGATGTAACAATGTTATACCTCTTCATGCATCTAAAAACTCTATAATTCAATGGATATATGAATCAATTTGTTTCTGATCAATCGATACACTTTTTAGAGATGTTATTTTTAACATTACGGAGAAATGAAAAGGAGATGGTTGTTATGGATTTTTATTAAATCCTAGTGGATGAAAATTAATGGTTTTCATTGATTAGAAACATTATAGATGTAGGAGAAATAGGAAAATTAGAGTTGATGGATTTTATAGTACACATTTTTAGAAAACAATTACCTCATAACAAATGAGAGGATATGGAGAGGAAATTACTATGTTTAAGGAAAAAGGAAAAACAAAATTATGTAATGTATGCTAATAACATTACAAAAATGGAAATTCATACTACATATTATTTTCGTAATCCAAATAGAATAATTTACCATTTCATTTATCAGATCAATAATGTCATTTTCGGTGAACAAGTCACCAAAATACTCTCATCATATAGGGATATAGTATCATGTAGTAATAATATAGAAAATGAATTTAACAAGTATAAAAAATTCAAAGGGAAGAAAGATAAAAAAGGGTTGTTGAGCACTCTAGAAAAGTAAATAGGGAATAATATAAAAATTGAAGGGTGGAATTTTACATTTTGTAATAAATTTATAAACTAACATAATAGAACATGCTATTTAAGAATGAGAGTTTGCAAAAAATTTGGAGAGAAGGTCCACTATTCCCTTGATTACAAGCGTATAAAATAAGATACTGATAAGAAATGCATCAACTATTAGGTGATGGGGATCTATGAAAATTATTTTCTGATTTGTTAAGGAAATTTATCCACAGAAGGGTAAATGGAAATTTCTAGGATTATATGATCATAATATATAAGGTTGGAGTCCCAAATGATGAGGTGTACATTACTTTAATCACATCCTCAAATTTCTCTTTTGATTTATTTGGATTTGGATCTTCACAATCCATAATAGTTTCCATCGATGATAAAAAATTCTATTTTTTAGAACCATAAGAATTAAGTTATCAATAAAGGCACTTAATGGAAGTCAATATATAATATAGAGTTGTTAGTCACTTCCCATTATGACACCTAAACAGACCCCATTTTTTAATTTCAACATTATTATTATGTTGGATTTTTATATTATCCATTGTATAGAATTGTTTTCAAAATATGAAGTTTTAAATGATTGAATAACAACTAAAAAGCGGTCTTGAATCAGCTGTTCACTTTTTATATGTTTCCAAACATTTAGAAACATAACCCCTAAAAACTGTAATGATTTATTTCCTTCTTATCATTTAGTATAATCTCATGCATGAAAAAGTAGGGGAAAAAAATTAAATTACACAATATTTACAAGGATCAACCTTAGTGTGAGAACCAAAAACCTTTACATAGACACTCATGTGGGTCTATCAAAATCCACTATTATTAATAATTGGATACAACATGTGCCAACTCCTATTAGACACATTCTATCTCCTAATAACAAATATTATTATAACTACCATTAATTTGAAATGTTTTCTTATAGAATAATTATGGAAAACAAAATAATAATGATTTTTTTAAATAACTCCATAATTATTTTGCCCAATTCCATAGTCTGATTTGGTTGTATATAATTTTCTCAATATGATGATTCTAGATCTGATTCTCTCAAAATAATTTATCAAGATATGATTCTCTCAAAACGAGGAGTTTGGATCCGATTTTATAAATAAAATCAGTCTGGATCTGAATATCTTAATATGATGCACTCAATACGATAAACATACTCTCAATTTGCAAAACTCAAACTCTACTTAAATTTTCTATACAATATTATCCAGTCTGATTGACACAATCCAATTAACTAAATACAATCTTCTCAATCCAATCGACATAATATGATCATCTGAATATGATCATGCTCAATCAGATAAAAAAAATTCAACTATCTGATACTCTTCATAAGATATATGGCAACAAGCAATGACTATCGATTTATTTCTTCATAACTTCAATTTTTTTTCTTATTTCTAATTTTTTTTGATAGAAAATTATCTATAAAATTATTAATAAGAATCAGAGAAAAGAATAGGGAAATATGAAAAGTTTTCCCTATTCTTCAAAATTCAAAAAAAACTAAAAATATCTCATATTTAAAACTTCAATATTTACTTCTTCAAACATACTTATATTTCAATAATATTTATGAAAATTTTAATTTCAAGTTTAACCAGCTCACCTATTCATAAAATTTATAAAATTTTTGTTGAGCCTTTTTAATAATCATCTTATTTAGATTTCTGTTTCTTTCCTAGTGAACCTGACTTCTATTTTATTCTTAGTGAATACTAATTCGGTTTCCTTCGCAGTGAATCCAATTTCTATTTCTTTCTTAGTGAATTAGAATTTTGGTTGCTTCTTAGTTAATCCAAATTATATTTCTTTCTCAGTGAATCCGAATTTGGTATACTTCTTAATGGATCTAAATTGTGTATCCTTATTATGGAATCCTATTTAATTCTTATTTAGAAGGAATTCTCACTACAAATGAATTCTCATTACGAGGATATACAATAATGATAGAATGTCCATACTACAACTTAAAATTTTTTCAAACGTCCCCACCAATTATTCAAAAGTTTTTATCATGAATGTTTTCTTGTTTTTTGATAAAATTTTGATAAATAAAGAATCATATTAATTTGTTTATAATTTTTGAAAAAATTATTACTCTTAATTTCACTATATTCAAAAAACCTATTAAAAAAATATGACTTCTTTACTCAACAACTTATTTATTTATTTTTTTATTTTAGAATACTGAAACTTCTAGAAAACAATAATTTCTACCTCCGATTATTTTGGATATGATGAGATGAATACATTAAAGATGGATTTGATTCCTAGATAAAAAAATATTATTATAAAAAATGGTTTGTTTTCAATTAATAATAAAATTGATAAATATTTTTTTCACAAAGTTTCTTCAATATCCCCCTCTAGATTTCTTTACACACCTGATAAAAAATATTTCATCTCAATTTTTTTTTCACAAAAAAACTTTTAAAAAAAATATTCTGACTTTTATCAAAACATTGTTTTTCACAAAATAGATTTTGTTGACACAACATTACTAAATGAAGTAATGTTCTTAAGGAATTCTATGCCTCATTGACAAGAAATTATTTTGAACATGTAAAGATAAACTCTCCCATAATTTTATCTTTTCCTCCCTCACATTTCTTTTTATATCACATTGCTTTTTCACTCATGTTTCTCTTTCTATCTTCCATTATTTGATAATCACGAAATAAGATTCATAAATTAAAGATAAGTAAAATATTTTTATAAATTATAATGTTGTTAATTTCTATCCCCCTTTGTCAACATAATCTAAATCACAGTGGGGGTTATTCCTCATAATGATTTTGAAGACATATGGGGAGTATAAATATAAACATGTAACCTCAATTCTACAAACAATTATTTTGGAATTGATTTTTAAAACATATCATCAGTCTCAGACTTTCGTGAATGTATTCCAGAAAAAAACCTCCCACAACAAATTTTTCTTTTATAAAGGGAAACATTTTATCAATATTATATGATATTGAATGTTGGATTCAATTCATAGAAATGTTAATTTCAATCTGATTATCATAATGTATTTTCAATGGTTTAAAAACATTTACATTAATATCTTCCAACTAAACATTCATACATAACATTTGAGTATAAGATTGAGTAGCTACAACATATTCAGGTCTATTTTTTCTCAATGTTACTAAACTTCATTTACTATTATGCCAACTAACAAAAAAACCACCCATGAAAAATGTTCCTAAGCAGGTTTATTTTTTCTCATTAAAATCTCCAGCCCAATAAATATCATTATAACTATGAATCATCATCTCACAATTTATTTTGTATAACACCCTTGAGAATTTGTTCATTTGACATATATCAGAATCCACTTTTCTACCAATATATGAGATTCTTTCAGTTTACATATAGATCTAGCATACAAAGTCACAGTAAAAAAATATCAATCCTTGAGGATGTATGGTATACAATAATTCCTATCATCTTTTCAAAGTATTTATTATTCGCACTTATTCCAGATTCATCATTAGTCGGTATTGAGCTCAATAAAATGGGAGTTGATTATTTCTTTGATTCTTCCATCCCATACATTTTTTAACAATTCCCTAACATACATTTCTTGAGATATAAGGATATATTTATCCATTTCAAATAGCAATAAACCATGGAAGAATGTTAATAATCCCAATATCTACATTTCAAAATTCTTCTTCATTTACACATAAAATTCATTAGAAACATATTCTCTATCTAAAAACATTAATTATATAATCTACATAAAAAATTACAATTAGAGATCTGAAGTCAACATCCCTTATATATATGTTTCTATAAATTTCTCTATTAGAAAATTTCAACATTATCAAAAAAAATCATGTTTATAATACTCTGAATTCGAAGTTTGTATTAGCCAATACATAGTATTCTACAATTTTCAAAAATTGTTTTCATTAACATCATGTGGAAACCCTCAAGGATGTTCGATGTAATCTTATTCCTCAATATCTCCATTTATTTAATATTCCTTTACTTCCATATGATAGAATTTTTAATTTCTATGTGAGAACACTAAAAGAAACATTCTAATATTTTCTAATCTTATAATAAGGGAAAATATTTCTTCAAAATCTACTCATTCTACCTATTCACAGACTTTACAAAGAATCATGGATTTGTTTTTTAAAACATCACAATGTTCAGTTAGATTTTTTCTATAAACCAACCTAGTTTAATGAACTTTTTTATTTTCGGAACATGAAACATGTTCCCTTGTTTCATTCTTTAAAATATGATTGAACTATTCATTCATAGAATCGACATATTCTTTCTGCTCTACCGCTTTTAAAACTGATTTTGGATCATCTTTTGAGATAAGTGATGTCTGATTATAAAATTTAGACATTCTTCTTCTCTGGACTACAGCCTTTTGATTCCCAATATTTTTTTTAGATTCAACATGTTTTTGTAATGTTGTAAATTTCAATGTTTCTTTCCCAGCTGAAATTTCCTCATCATATGATTCATCTGAATCTTGATATGGATGTTTTAAGTTACTCTAACTTTTGGTCTATATCTCTCATTTATCTTACTCATCATTCTCCAAAAAATGTGTTATGGAATGTTTATTTTCAATTACCTTCACCTAATATGAGTCCACTATATTTTTTAACTATTTTTTGCAACATTTTTAACTTCTTCTATTTGACGAATAACCCATAAAAGTTCTTTCCACATCTTTTCCATTATACATTCCCACATATAGATATGTTATTTTTAGAAAACATTGATTTCCAAAACGTTGATGTATTTTAATGATGTTTTTCTATTATACCACATTTAATAAGTAGTGATGATTGTCTCTAGTCTAAAAAAGAATCTATTTTAACATGAATAGTAGTAGTAAGGGAATCTCTCCAATATAATTTTTAATGTTTGTATTCTTGTAACATATAAAATGTAATATAATGGGAATATATTTGATTTTTAGTTTCTCTCTAACAATCTACGATAAACCACCATTTTGAATAAGAATAGTTACACTTATAATATTTTTAATTTCAATAAGATGTTTATATTTATAATCACACTGATAACAAATGATCGGTTGATTAGGAATATCAAACATTACATCCTTCATCATCAATTTCTGTGATAGTTTTTTAAGGAAATCCAATCCATTCTTAAGATAAAATCAAATTCAACTAAAGGGTGAATAAAAATAATTCAAGTAAGTACATTACTAAAAATTTCAACCAGAAAAGAATCAAATACTTAAGGCGTGATCATAAAATAATTTAGGGTTTTTTTTACTAAATAAACATATAATAATCTAGGTTGTAATGTGATACCCTTGTAAACATATTCAGATATAAAATCTTCGGTAATTCCATAATAAAAAAAATAATAAAAGTTCTTGAGAATATGGTAATTTTACTTTTCACCACATCATTATCATACCCCTAATAAAAAATAGTGATTGAATGAGATTTACACTTTTCTCTAGGCTTAATAGGATGCTGATTCTTATCATAATAATTAACCATTAGTTGTCTGAAAATGTTGGAATTTTCCCAAAATCTATGAATTTGAAGCACATGATTTTGGGTTCTGTATTCTATAGATTTTTTAACTATTCACAATATTAGATAAATTATTCCCATCACTTCAGTAATCAATTTCCTAATGAAAATCCTTTCGAAAAATAAATATTTACTATTTCTGATAAGATAATTTATCCATTTTTTCTTAAACAGGATTTTAATAAAGGAAGACCGATATTCTTTTTTACATGGTTTTTTGAATTTCATTTAAATTTCATATTTCCTTTCTAATAAAACCCCTGAGACTGATGGTTAACTATAACATTCATATATACATTGATATCACATTGAATTATTTCTTCATAGCACCTAGAGTATCATATGGATAACACCGTTAAGATACTTGGTTTTAAGAGGCTCAAGAATCAATCAACCTTAATTTCAATTTGGAAGACAATAATAGACGAAAAACTCACAAGTCTGAAAAAATATTCCTCATAATTACCAAGAGATTCATCATATTTCTCTTTTATTTCTAGGAATTCCATCACTATTTTAATGAGGGAAATATGAGGAAATTAATTATTTATAATTAATCTCTTACAATCATTCCAGACCAAGCATTAAATTTATTCCTATTTCAATATGTTATTGGTAAGACTCCACAAAATAATTGATTCGTATTAGAAATGATAAATAACCATAAATAATTTCTCATCTTCTAAAAATTAAAGAAAAAAATTTCTTTTTAATGGTACTGATCAATTTCTCAATGTCTAATGGATTTGGAGAACCATTAAAAGAAGATGGAATTTACATCTTGAAAGACCCAATAGAATATTGTTACCTCATTTTCTAATATAGAATCTCAACATGATTCAAATCATATGAAGTTTATATGAGTTTAAAAATAATATTTTTCAAGATATCCCCTACAAAATTTTCTTTCCATGGAGGACCAACATTGAATTTTCCATCACATTCATCATTAACATGATTCCATTAGGTTACATTCATGGATAAAAACCAAAAAAGAATAGTGTGAAGAACAATAATCATAATATAAAACCACATAGTCCTCGAAATCCATTTAAAGGATGCTCAAACCATGAAACACTATTTTATTACACCATAGTTTTAACAGAGGTCATTCGGGACTGTTAAAAAACTTAAGGATTTTATCATATACATAGAAATATCCCTTGGGATCTCAATAATGTTTTCGTATAATAGTTTCTAAAGGTCAACCAGGACCTACTATAATACATACTATAGAGACCCAAACTTTTCATACATAAATATTACATATTAAAAGAAGAATATTAATTACTTATCATAATAATCCACCATTAAATTATAAAGGTATAATATCATTGCAAACATGGACACAAAAGTAACAGGTTTATAGAAGTTTCCCATTAATTATTTCATAAAAAACACCATTCTTAGATATATCATTCCTAAAACCATTATTAATAATTTTTTGAAAGAGAAAGTTATAAAGAAGTATATTATGTTCCAAATAAGAGTAAATAAGGGAGATAACAAAGACCACATAATCATAACCTCACCACAAGGGTATAAGAACTTGAGATTAATATTTTAAATCCATTTGCTACATATCATGGATCCTAATCTTGATTCATCATATAAATCATTGAAGTTCATAACATATTAATCATAATAGAATAAAAGAACCAGAGAAATTAGAGTGTAAAATTAGAATAATACAAGATCTTATGAAATCCACATGATCATATAACATTGTGAACCAGCATAAATAGAAATAGGTTTACTCATTAAGATAAGGACATGAAATAAGGTCTTTTTATAAACTTATTGACATAAAATAGGGTCCATATAAAATCTCATGAACAACAATTCAATGTCAACATATAATCATATGTACCTGAAAGCTAATAGAAGAATAATATTATGGGCATGAAAGACAGATCTACAAATAAAATTGTGAACATGAAATTTGGTTCACCCATAACAAATTTACCTCATGATTTATTCATCTTTACCCAATGTATTAGTAGGAGATATAGGTCCCAACCATTACATAATAAAAAGCATACATATTTTCTATAAAAGATCATAAAATATTCATTATATCAGAACCCATAAAAGTAAATGGGATTCGATTGAAATTATTTATAGAATAACCCATGGAAGAGAAACAGATTTCATAAAAACACCACCATTTTATATTATTATAATCCATTGAAAAAATAATAAGTTCCATATAAATTTCAACATTTCATTATACTATAACCCGTGGAAGATGAACACCTTTTATAAAAATCTTATCATTATAAACCGAAAACACCTAGAGATATAATAAGGATGGTAACATTGGATCATACCCATATTAAATCTTATGTAACATAAAATTATGTCAACATAGATAGAAAATGATTCATAAATATCATATGGAAAATTTATTGTGAAAAATACAATTTTCATATTGAAATTTTATATTTAAAATATAATAAAATAAAAATATTTTTGAAAAAAATTTATTTAAAAAAAACTATGTAATATTTTAAAGTAAGATTAAAACTATTTAGAGGTCATAATGGTGGTAAATTATATTCATTCAATATATGATGAAATAAAACATACCTTATATACCTTTGTAAAAAAAGTAACTCATTTTGAAGAAAAAGAAGATTACTTTAAATTTTTATTTTTTGTAAAAAGTCAATCACAAGTAAAAATGACATTAAAAATCATTATAGAACAGTAAAAACCTTCTTCAAAATATTATTAGAAAATAAGGTTATAGAATAAAATAATTTTCAACCGATTAGAGAAATAAAGTTGATTTTTTAAAAGAAAACATATTTTTGATATCTTGAGTACTTAAGGTGATGAAAATGAAAGGAAAACAAGTCTTTAAAAAAATTATTGAGACGAAGATGAAATTAATTAATTTCATGAGAGGTAGATAAATATATTTCATCATTAAAATCCTAATCATAAATAATCACAATAAATAAAGATATTGTGATATAAGACAGTTACCGCTTTGGAAACATTTTAATCATAACCCCATTAAGGAAACAACATCAGATAAATTTTTATGTCATAAAATAAATTATTTGGTAGTATATATACCATAAAAAATGAAACAAGTGATGACTATGGAATGTGTCCCATAGAAATTAATGTGAGATGGAAATCCCTCACCTTTGGTCAGAATACATTCGTATGCATTGGAACCTCATGTATGATAAATATATATTTATTATAAATATACTGTTGAATCATATTAATTTATATAATACCATATATGATGTACTCATAACATTTTGCCACCAATTTTTTAGCAATTATTTATTAAAATCACTCTTTTGGGTGATATCTACATCGTTTTTCATGTATAATTTGGTTAGTTAGTTTTGGTACTCATATTGTGATCACCATTTATAATCTAAATATTATTAATTATTATATAAATATAATATATTTGTATATATAAATATAATATATATTCATTATATACATGTTTATAGTAATTTAAAAAATATATAGATAAAGAAATTAATTACACTGTTCATGGAGATAATTGGGTTTACGTATGCATGAATGTTGTTTTTTTTTGTTTGATGGTTGGATCATAAGAAATATAAATAATAAATAAACCTTAAAAAATAATTTTTATATATTATATATCATATATATTCATTAAATCCTTCCTTATTAATGTACATGAAAAATGGAAATGAAAACAAATCACATCGTTTCGTGGTGGTGGTGGTCCACACCAATGCACGAGCAAAATTTTCGTTTTCCAAAGGTTAGGATGGTAAGAAAGTCGAAATGATATTATAATTATATAAGTACAATTAAGGAATTTTTATCAGATAAAAAAATTAAACCCATCAAAATAACCATTCATGAATGATGGTTTTCATAAATCAATTATATTTCTATGTGGATATGGTAAGCTGTACATACGCATAAGTTAAACATTCACTTCTCATTTAATGGAAAGATGGTGGATTAAGATGGATTCATAATAATAATAATAATAATAATAATAATAAATCATATTTTGAATAATTAATCTCTTATTTTATAATTAATATAATAGATTTATTGGATGTTAAAGAAGAATTAAAAAGAAAGTTACCAGTTAGGGTGATTACATCTCTCATGAAATAAATCCTTCACATATCCACTTAAGGATCAAATGATTGGACTTTTAAGAATACCAGAACATCTAGAAAGTCTCTAGATAATTTGATACAAGATATTTTAATGGTTTGGTCAATCATGATGGCTCAAATTAGTTTTAATAATAGAAAGGATGGGTTTCCTTTTATAATTGAGGGATATAGAACCATTGGAATTTAATAAAATATTTAATTTATATAATTTTTTAATGTCTGAATGGATAAAAATTGATCATATACAAAGATAATATTGGTTTGAGTTGAAATCATCTCATATAAATTTTTTTGACATGTTTGGTTCACAAATTTAGTATCATATTGTTTTCCCTTAGTTAAACCATTTGACATCTATAATGATATTAATGTTTTTTTTATTTGTAAGTGGTTAATAGAGTTTCTATAAATGGAAAATTTCCTCATAAATGGATAAAATGTGATTTAATAATAAATATTCTATTCTATTTTCTAATAATAATATTTTTATGAATTTTAAAACATTTAATAAAATATTTTTTTTATAAAATAACATTAATGACTATTTTGGAACTATTCATTTAGTTTTCCAATTATAACTAAAAGAAAACAATTTAATTAGAATAAAATGAATCTGAAACTCTATAATTTATATTATTTATATAATTTTATTTACAAAAAAATTCATTCAATGTGTATTATATTTAACATTTTTAAAATAATATATTGTATTTTTTCATTAATTGATTAATTATTTAGTGAGTGTTGTGTAAACTTTTATTGTAGTTATTTAATCACTAAATATTTAGAAAAATAACATGATAAATATATTCAGTTATATTTAAATTTATTATTTATAACTAAATATATCTTCTTTTTATCCCAAAATGAAAATTATTATTGATATTAAAAGCAAGAGTGTGGGATTTTTGGATTTATATTCACTAAAATATTGTAATGGTCAAAATAATATTCATATTGAAAAAATTTAATATTTTATAATTTTGGTTGATATTATATATTATATACTCCTATAATAAAATTATGGATTTTTTAGGTCTATTATTTAGTCCTTATAATTATATTTTCAACATTATTTACCTAATTTTGGCTTTAACATGGTAACAAAATAATTAGTCTTACTAATCATAATAAAAAAAATTAAAAGGAAATATTTACCAAATTTTATCTTTCTAAATCAAAATATTGAATCAATTTTATGAAATTGAATTATTAAAATTGGAAAAAATTAATTTTAAAATATCCATGCAATACATGATGAAAACTTATTTATAGAAAAATAATTTTTTAGCACAAAATATGGTTTATTTATATCCCATGACAAAAAAAATTAGAAATTATGTTTAAATTATTTCATTAACTATATAATATATGAAATTATTTAAAATAATTTACTAATTTCTAATAATTTATTTTTTTAAGATAAAAATTATTTTTTTAGATTTTTTTTGGAAAATAAATTTTAAACATTAATTTTTTTGTTATTATTTCAAACGTATTGATTCCAAAATAACTCATTTATGAATATGTTTCCATAAATGTGTCATGATTTAGTTATACTTATTCATATATAACAATCGAATGACTTAGTGATAACATTGAATAATAGTATTCCCGATTCATTTTACTCTATGTTTCATTTACAACAAGCTATTGAAGAAATTAAATTTATTTGAAAAAATGTTCATAAATATTATGATGTTGTATTTTTAAAATGATCATTAATTTAATGAATGATGGAAAATTGACAAATTTCATTTCTCAAGGAGGAGTTCTATAATTTGGGTACTATCTATGGCTTCCTTTTATAGCTATGTAGAGTAGGGAATTATTGGATGTTTCTCACATCTCAAATGTCTCTATATATCTTGGTATCACCATGTTGTATGGAGAATTGAAGGAACATTTTTTTGGGATAATATGAATCCATAAAATTTGGATTATGTGTTAAGGTGTTTGGGTTTCCAACGGATAAATGTTAAAAAACAACATCTAAGAGATGACATGCAACTCCTACCTATTAATATATAGAAGTGGGATGAAATTACAATGTAATTAGTCACTGGATTACTAAGGGATCCTAGAAATAATAATTTAATATGGTTTATTATAAATCACCTCACTATGTCTAAAAATTTCCAATTTATATGAGAAGATTTTCCTCTATAGAACCTTGCATGACTCTATATTAATGAAGTTATAAGACTTCCTGGACAACCTCTTTCAATTATGTCTGACCACGATCTAAAATTTGAACAAGAAATCTTGAAAAGTATTAAAAAGGATAAAAATACCAAACCCTATTTGATTATTGCCTATCACCCTCAAACCAACGGGTAGTTTGAATGGAATATTCAAGCATTAGAATACATGTTGAGTATTTTCTCTAAAGACATTCAATTATTGTGAGATCAGTATTTATCCATATTAGAGTTCACTAATAATAGTAGTTTCCATTGAAGAATTAAAATGTTATCATATGAATCATTATATAAAAAGAGATATCATACTCAAAATTTTATGAGTGAAGTTGGAGAAACAAAGTTTATAGGCCCAAAACATGTGGAGGTGACATGGACAAAGGTAAATACTATTCAAACCCATATCAAAGTAGAAAAAGGGATTTTCTTATAACCAGAAGAATTTTTTTTTCAAGTGAGAGACTATGTTATCTTGAAATTATCCAATTTAAGGGTTTCATAATGTTTAGAATGAAATGGATATTGATCCCCAAGAACATCAGATCTTTTGAAATACAGGGAAGAATTGTAGTTGTATATTACTTTTTTGAAGTTCCACCTGGTATCTCTAATGTACACATTTTATTCAATATTTCTATAATAAGGAATTACATTCCAAACCCAAGGAATGTTTTCATATTTAAATAAATAGAATTGGAACATGATTCATCTTACTAGGAATTGACTATCTAGATTCTTTACAATAGTGAACAAGTGTTGAGGAATCGGACGACTTAACTAGAAAAGGTACTTTGGAGAAATCCTATGATAAAAGAGGCAACATGGGAACATTAATAATTTATGATGAAGAATCGAAAAAATATTTTCTTGTGGAAACATTATAAAAATTTAATAGTTGATATTTTTTTGAAGGATTGAAGAATCTAACACCCTGATACTTTATGATTTATTTCTTTTTAATAAATTTATTCTCTTCCATATCACGTGCTGCATGCAACCTTTATTGTAAATAAACTGTTATATAGTATACCATTATATCCTACCCATTAAATTGGTGAGTAAAAATATGAATAAATAAATCCTTAAAATTATTTCATTTACACTTGTATAATTAAATTAATTAGTAGTCAAATTTTTTATACATAAAAATTGGAAACGTTTTATCGGAAATTCCATGTTTTTTTGCATTAAACAATATTTTTTCTATAGGAGGTTGTTTCAAATTTTGTGAAATTTTTATGAAATATTTTTTTTATAAATTTAATGTAATCTATTTTAAAATATTAAAATTAAATTTTGGAATCATAATGTCAAAATTATTTTTTATTTAATTGTTGATAATTTTATGAATATAAATTTTTTTCTATGAATAGTGAAAAATACAGCTTTTAATGAAAAAATCATTTTCATTTATAGAATTTTTAAACGTAAAATTTATTTTCTAACAGTATTAAAATAAATATAGTTAAATAATATTATTATTAATCCAATAAATGTCATTTTAATCAATTTTTGGTGTGTTTTGATAAAAACATTTGTTGTACTAAAGAAAACATTTCATTGAAACCTCATTTTTTCAACATGCTTAAGGGTCTAATTTTAAATTAAATTCTAATATTTTTTGTTTCATTGTGAAGAAATGGATTCCCTATTTTAGATCAGAATAATTAATATTATGTAATAATTTCAACACAATTTTTTGTCATAATGAATAGTAAAAATTAATTATTGTGGTTAAGGTTAAAACGGGTTTACCAGGGGTTAATCTAAAAATTTAAGGGTTAAAATATCCTTCCAACTTGTATAGTTTCTATTTTATTGATAAATTTAGGAATTATCTCATTAAATTATTTATAAAGAACATTTTTTTCCTTTTTAATGTGAAAAATTTGAGTATAATTTATTGTTTTTAAATAATCCATGTGTATCCTTTCCACTACTTATTAAAGGACACTACCTCTGATCACCTACATAGACATCAAGAAACATTTGTATCAGACAAGACCTACACAAATCCTCTAAATAAATCCCTACGTATAAAATATATTCCTTTTATATGAGTAACTCATTTTATGAATGATTTTCATATAAACATAAATAGGTTGTCCAAATTAGATATATAGTTCTTAATGTTGTGTTTTCATATTATTTAATCATATAACACCTTTAAATAATCATAAAATACAAATAAATAATAACAAAATTATCTCTTATATAATTATATATTATTATGTTAATTCAATATACTATATTCAACACATCTTCCACCAAACGAAGAAAATATTGATCGTCTGTACGGTGGACAACCGCATCGTGAACCAATGTAATTCATTTTCCTTCTCTGAATCAAAAGGTTGAATATAATGGTGTATTCAGTTTTTATATATGATATTTATAACATAATTATAATTCTAGTATTACAATATCACATATACATTTTTACCTTACCTTATGTTAAAAAAATTATTACATCACTCGTGTGTACCAATAAGCTACTACCTCCCTGAAGCGATGTAATACATTTTTCATTTCATTATAAAATGGATCATAGTATTTAAAAATTTAATGAATATGTATTTTATAAAAATAATTCTAAAACAATTAATTGATATTTTTTTTTGTTCTATTAGTGGAGGAAGTGGAAACAGTGTTCATCCGTACATACGACCAAATGTGTTCATGAATGGTGTAATGCATTTTTTAATCCATAACATTTATAGAAGGATATAAATAAATATATATATATATATAATTGATATATATTATATTTATATCATTATTAACATTCTTTAGATGATGTAACCATCATAAAATTACAAGTACCCAAACTAATGAACCGAAACATACATGAAAAAGGAAGCGAGTTTCAACCGAAATAGTGTTTTTAATAAATAATTGTTTGCAAATGGGTGATAAAAAGATATAATAAATAATATATAGAATAATATATAAAAATATGGATCTATAATATATTTATAATAAATTTATATTTATTATACATGGGTTTCATATACATATAGAGGAAGTTAGAGCTAAGGAAAGGGGTTTTCATCTCTCTTTCACTTTATTGAGACATATGCCACATGTACCACTTATCTATTATATGTGGTGTATATTATGAACATCGAAATGTTATATCATGAATCTTCTTATTTTTATTATATCTAATGTTTCTTTTTTAGGTTATTATTTAATGGGTCTTATGATTCAAAATTTACCAATATGGTAAGAGTTTATTTAAAAATATCGTTGTTTCCTGTGATTGTTTATGTTTATGTCACTATTGGGGAAATTAATTGAAATTTATTCTTTAAAAAGAATATACTTTATTATCCTATAATTATTCAATAAGATTTGACATAATAGTACTATTTATTATATTTTTTTACGTTTAACGATTGATAAATTATTTTTTAGAAAATTTATCAGTATTTCTCTCTTCGATCGGAAAATATTCTTCTTCCATTTTTATGTTTTCCAAAAATATTTTCAAAAGAGTTTTTAACAATACCCAAATTATTTATTAAATCCTTATTTACCAATTTATCACTATTATAAAAGCTATTGAAAAAAATATTGTTTGCATTTTTAAAACATCATACTTTTAATTGTATTGAGAAAATTTTGAAAGGAATATTTTAAACTTATATGATATATATGGAATTAAACCTCAATAATTAACAAAAAATTTATTGAATATTATATTAAAATTTCAAATATTATTTTCATGTAAAATTCTACTGACAATTTATGAAAATATTTTAGAGTTCAAATAAAATATTTCAAAGTGAGAAGAGTATTTTACTAATGATATTTTTTGATGATCTTCGTTATGTATTCTTATTTATGTCAATACCCATTTTTTTAATATTATTCCTTTGATTATATACAATGATAAGATACATACTGTTTAACTGGATTTTATAAGATCAGTTTGACCCGGGATTTACTATTTTGATACCATTCCTTAAATTACTCTCGATGGTTTATGATTACCATTATTGATTTTTATAATTATTAACATTTTGTATGATAGATTTTGAATATAAATTTTTATATTGTTTATGATTTCCACACATGTGTGAGGTATTATTTGGACATATTAATTGATGAGAGTGGACCAATATAGCCCCTATATTTTCCGATAGGTCTCATGAAACAAAATTGCCTAGGTACTTGGCAGAGACCATTCCTTTTTGTGTAATATTTCTTCGATAAGGCCTTGACAGTATGTTTATGATGTCCAATATTTTTAATTCCATAATTATATTAATTTTTATGTCCATGTGATTATTGAAGTTGTTATTATATCTAAAAATTATTAAAAGATCATGTGATCTTTGAAATGGCATTACTCGATCCTAATTTATTCATTCTATATTATTCCTCACATTCATATTGTTGATTAAATGGAATGTGATTATAGTTTTTTATCATTCAATATTGATTTTGATTTATTTATCCATTATATCCTCCACTGTATGCATACCATTACTAATCAACTTAGATCACCCCATTATTATGTTTAATTTCCCTTGGATACTAGAAACTATATTATTATTGATATAGAGGGGTATGGTTAAGGGAATAATGATGTAATCATAGAAAGTAATTTTTTATTTTATTTTTTTAATTAAAATACGAGATAAAAGTATTTATCTTGTTTACCAATACTATGAAACTATTCGGTCCATTATGAGTTGATTCCTTGTATCTAGTTCCATTGTAAAAAAGTAACCTCTATCTCTGGCTGTTAGTGTTAAGGACTATAAAAATCTAAACATTTAATACAATGTTTGGTATTCAACAAATACATGAGTGTTTCTCAAATGAGGAAGTATTCATTCTACTGTGGATAATTTTTTTCGAAAACATCATTATCCAGACAGAGTTTTCACATCACAAACTCCCCATAAGGGATACACAGGACATGAGTGTGGAATGCTACAAATGGGAGCAATGAAGACCTTATTTCTCTACCATGATCATATTCTCAGTAGAACTAGACTACCAAAAAACCACGGTGATCGCTAATAAAAATAATCAATAACAAATCCATATTAAGAGATGGGGTAGACACATTAATGTAATATCAAGAGGAGATTAGATAGTTGTTAGGAAAGTTAGTTTTGGGCATATGTGTGGATGGATGAGGATATTAGGAAGAATTAAAAATACAATAGTGGTAAAAAAATAAATAAATTATAAATCCATGTGTCATTAGATAAATTTGAATGATGTAGAAAAATAGGATCACTAAGAAAATAATAAGCACAAAATATTAATACTTGAACCATATGATCAATGTGAATTAATACCAAGAAGAATCCATATAAAGTACCTATGGGTGAAGAAAGTAACCTATGTTGTTCCCCCATGTATTATACCAAGAAAAAGATGTGTCCCAACCTAAAAAACAAAATAGATTCTATCAAAACAGAAAATTGAAAATAATATTCTTCATAATAATAATAAAATAATTTTTTATGTAAATCATAATGATAATATTAATTTAATGAAAAATAACATACTAAAATATGTAGACATTTGATTGAGGGTAGAATTTTTGGGTGAAAACCTAATCCCAAATTGGTTTATGCAAGGAGTGGTGGGTTAAATATAATATTGGATGGGCTGGTACTCCAATAAAATATATTTTTTAGTATTAAACACTACAAGAGCTTAAGTGTTGTTCCTGGATTGTGTAAGATAATGAAAATGTCCTAGAAAAATAAACCTACACTTCCCTGATTATATAATATATCCACCATCTAACACCCCTCATGTTGGAATCCTAGTTTAGTGAAACCCCTTGTCATATTTCATCATCAGAACATCAAAAATAAATATTTCCAAATTCACATAATTCACTCAGTGAATCCCTAGAACACTGAATCAACCCAACATCAATCCCTACTATAAGTCCATACCATCACCACAACTCATAGCCGGTTCTCTATATGCCTACAATACTCCTTGAGTGACCCCTTGTTGGTGAGTACTTCCACCTTAGTGATAATTAAAAAATATTCACTATGATCTATTTTTTCCAAATCACATAATCTAAGACATATACCATTGTTTATTTACTATGCGGCTAGTGACAAAAATTGATAGATTACCTTGATACCATTCATATTTCATATTCATTTGGTGATAGTTTGAGTGCATAGTTATTTGGGGAAAGTGTTGGCCACATATCATACTGTGGGTTATGATTGGTGTCACATTCACCACTATTGGGAGATTACATATAATGAAAATGTACATGGTGGTTCACAATGATGGTGTTTTGATTGATAGTATAACAGTTATCTTTTAGCGATTTTTTGTGGCAACTTATGGTGATCTTTACATTGAAATTAACATGATAATAATTATTCATTAGTTTTTGTGTCATATTGTTGTTTGTATGGTTTTATAATTTCATTAAAGATGACTTTTCATGAACGTAGTTGTGTTATTCATGTTTTATTACCATTTGAATTATTTTCAATGGATATTGATTCATTAAATTATATTTGTTGTTACAGTAATTAATTATGATATATTCACACATTATGGTGTCCTTTTAAGTTACTCCTAATATGAAATAATGGGAAGAAAAAATTTATAGAATTTATTAATTTGAAATTCAAATATGTACAATAGAGACTCATAAGTCCCATGTAAGTGAATTCAAAATAATTAATTATATTGATTGAAAAATTAATATCTTGTATTATATCTCAAAATATTGTTATAGATAATGCCTAAAAAGTAATCCTATTATAGAGATCCCATCACAGATAGATATATCGACACTCTAAGAGGTGTTTCTGGATATTTCAGGATTTGTTATTTGAAAATTTCATGTATATTATTCATAACATCATAAAATAAGATGTTGGATAATTTGCATAAAAAATTTAGATTATTACATTAAATTGAAGAATGAGTCTTAATGGTAATTTAATAAATTGAAAAAAATGATAATTTGATAAATAAATATTTATATGTGACTATAAAATAATTATTATTACATCAATTGGAATGAGATTCACAATTCTGAATCATTTATCTTCATTTATTTGAAATTAAGTATTATTATACATTTTTAGGTTTTATTGTATTCTAGAATTTATATTTTTCCTCACATTAATAATTTAAACGTAATTACATTATTTTAATATACTATTCCTGGTGTATATATAAATTAACCTTATGGGATTGAGCATAAAACAATTGTAATTATATTTAGTGTGTTTTATAAATTTATTAATTTATCATTCTATGATAGGGATTACAAAATTTTAGGCACCTCTATAGAGGAAAATGGTAGCCTTAGGAATTCGGAAATAGAGAGTGATAATGGAATAAAAAACAAAAAACAAAATATATAAAATAACTACTCGACAAAGTATATCATTGTAGGAAAATTCATGATGTACAAGATATTATAATTACATGATTGACACCAAATATTTATAATCACAACCCACCATAACCACCCAAAATTATTGGTAATCATTTTAATAGTTTACCACTCATGAGTTCTATTTGTAATTTTATTGATTTTAATTATTATTAATCAATTATTTTTCATGATCTATTGGAGAATGATTCACCATATTATTGTAATTTATTAACATTATTTAATTATTCTCAAACTAAAAATATTAACATGAATGTTTATCAGTATGATTCATATACTCTATGTTGATTACAAATTCATTTATATAAATTTCAAAACTCTACTAAACACTCTCAAAACATTGTTGAATATGAACTACCATACAATATACGGGTGAAAATAAATTTTATCAATAATTATGTGAGATAAACACTTCAATAGTATAGCCCAAAAAATTATTTGTGATAAATTAGTTAAATTAGGCGTTTGGACATCAAAAATATTGTAATGAAAATTTCGGTTCCTTAAATAAAATTTATGGAATGTAAATTATTCAACATATAAATTTAACCTCATCATATCCTCTTGACACCCCAACCTCAACCAATTCATATGGGGAATGTGTGTTAAGGGATCCATATGATCTTATTCCATGTCTTACTCGGATGAATCTTATTTGATTGAAAATTCTTCTTATCAATCCATATATGAATTTTCTCCACCGCAATTGGATTCCTCAATTCCATTTATAGTTTTTATCCAATCATACACTCTAAATAATATAATGGTTCATTTATTAATGAGATTTTATATACCTACCATGTGAGATCACTAACCTTATGACAAAAAGTTGGAATGGATTCCTTAAATAAAAGAATGTACCATCATTTTTGGATTAAAATCTCTTTCATGTTTAGTAGGATATTGAATTATGACTCTATTTTGTTATAATATAATCATTATTTGATCATTGAACCTTGAAATGTCATATAACAATTTACATAAATTCCTATATCCTTAGCTCATCCCTTTCAAAAGATGATTTTATGTTAGAAACGTATTCTAAGAAGTACATATCTTGAACAGATCAAGTGATAGAAACTAATTCATTGCTGGTGTTTAGGATGCACAAAATATTCTAGAAAAAAATACCATAATTATAATATTTTGAGGATTTAAAGTTCTTTTTATCACATGATCCAATAGAGAAACATGGTTGTTGTAAAAAATAAATATATTCCATATAATTTTACATGGAATCCATGATAATATCCATAGTCAAATAACAAGAGTGGGGTGTGAGAATAAAATTGTCTCTATGCATGAAGAACATACCAATAGATAGTTATACAGACTTCATTATATTTAGTGAGACACATTATCAGCATAAGGAAAACCACTAATAATGGAAATATTTATACATGCTTAAAAGTACTGATATATTTGGAACCCTTTCAAGTGATTTTTAGGTCAAATAAAGATAGACATTATCATTCCTAGAACTAGCACTGATAGAGGGCACCATATATAAAATATTTTACATATTGATATTTTTATAATATTAATTAGGATTTATATAACACAATATATTTATATATATATTCAACATATATATATTTGTATTCATTTTTAAGTTTTATAATAATATATTTGAAATCAAATTACATTATATACAAAAATACTTATTTTTTAGTTTTTTAGAAAAGTATGTTCAAGATACATTAATGTACCTTCCCATTTTATTATAATGAAAAATAGGAAAAAAGAAGATGATGATTATATAAAAACTTCAACATCAAGGCAAGGATATATAAAAGGGAAAAGAATAGAGAGAATAATATATCAAAATCACGTGAATTATACTTGAGCATAAAAATAGTTGGACATTTAAATGTAAATTTCTAATGACTTTATGTTAGGATAGCATACTCATATTGTGATAACACATCTGACCTCTCTTGTGCCCACCTATTTGATAAAATCCCCACCTCTAATAGAAAATTTTTCAATTACCTCAATTTTCATAATATATAGGAGAATTAGTTTTTAGAGAAATATGGTGGTTCAAAATTTATTCTATAGTGGTACACTCGTTTGAATGAATAAGAAATATCTTATTCCTATGAATTTACAGTAGATGTAATTTGTTCATTGAGAATTCCTAGAACAAAACTAATTTCATTAGAACCTTTGTCTTATTATTGGATCAGAACATTAAATTTCTTTTTAGTATCATCATTAATGCGATACTTCCAACACATGATCATTTTGGATTCTTTCAACTTTTCAGATGAGTGATTTTATAATCTAATTGCGATTATATTTACTTTATCCCTCAATTCCAAGTCAAACAAATTCCTATTATCAAGGATATGAGCTCACAAATCCTACTTATGTGTTTCCACTTCCATTATTTCTCCATTAGTAGGGGACTCCATTACAAACCTTAAATATGGTTTCCCTTTTCTGGGGTATGAGAAAAATTAATTCTCTTAAAGTATTTCATAATCAATATCTTCTTGTGTGGAAGGATCATAATAATCCTTCCCATCCTCTCCATCCTCCCCCATAATACCCTAAGTATGTTCTTCAGTGAAGGAGTATTCACTATGACAGTAGAAACAACAATCTATAATTTCATCCCATGACCTAGAAAACTTGTTCAACATAAGAAGATTGCTTATCACCAAGAATTAGAAAGTCGTACAAGGCCTAACCATCTCTATTTATATTAATTCACTAACAAAACTTTTCTAACATCCTACCCATATCCCATATCTTAACCCTCACATATGATAACAACACTAGAGATAATAGGTGGATTTACCATATCCTTATTAGTATCTAACTATAACACCCTGATGTTTTATGAATCATTTTTAATTTCTTGAATAACTTGTGTCACACTTAACAACGAGTTTAAATGAATGGTGATATACAATTGAATTGTTATTTTTTAATCTAATAGTTATCACCTAGCTATTTGATTAAAAGGTATGATTACTACTAACTAAATTATGAAACTTGTATTGCTTCATATTTAAAATTTAAATTAATTTTTCATTAATTGATTATAATTAAAAATAAAAATCCTTTTAAAGAAAAGGAAATATTTTTTTTGAAAAACTATTTTTAGGTCATCAATGTTTTTTTATAATATCAAATTTAATTAATAACTATTCCAGAATAATTTTAATTAAATTTATATATTATATATTATATAAAATGATTTAACATTAATTTATTATTTTCTTAATAATGAGATAATAATAAAACATGTTTATTTCTTGAAATGTATTTTTCCTGAAAACAATTTTCATCGGGTATTTCACGATTATTTTAAAATTAGTTTGTTCTACTTTTAAAAATTGAAATATATAAAATTGATTCTATATTTGGAATATTTATTTTCATATTTTTTAAATAATACTCTTATATTTTTGGTTAATATGCATATTATCTATGGTAAAATTTATCACCTTAGTTAAGAGAAAATGGGCTTAATCTAAGAAAAAAAATGATAAGTCCATTATTTATTCATCATAATTAATATTAGATGAAAATAAATTTACCATTTATAACACTAGGCTCAAAATTTATTTCTTTAATGGATACTAGTTCGTGAATATATTTAAATTAAAAAGTTACAAAATTTCACTATCATATTGGTAATTATCATTTTATTAATGAATATAAATGTATATTTTGAGTTTAATAAAATTATATTCTTGATTGAAATTTACTTCCAAATTTTATAAATAATATAATTACCTTATGTTATTATGAAAATATAATAAATTATTTATTTAATAGTAAAATAAATTTAATTATTTTAATAATATTAAGAGTAATATAATATGTCTATGGTAATATATACCAAAATTTTTATATATCTATATTACATATTATGAAGGTGTGAAAGAATTATCTTTGAATTAACAGTTTTTTTTGATGTATTTAAACTCTGATTAAATGAATAGGGTAAAAATGACATTAATGATATGTTATAATACATAATATATCATGGAATGATTTAAAATTCAGAAAATAATTTATTTGAAAAAATTAATGTGATATAGTTTTAAACATCACCAATGGGGAATTAATGGAGGTTTTTCATTTCCCCATAATATTATTTCCATACAAATTGTATAAATATTAATATTATGGTTATTTTCAAAAGGGTTAATGAAGGGTAAAATCCAAATGATAAGCATTAAATGTTTATCCAAAATTATCAAAATTTAATTATATGAGAGATTTCTAACTTATCATCATATTATCATAATATATTTCAATTTTTATCCATTTTTACATCAAAATTAATTCATATTAGATAAATTTTTTAAGAAATACTAAAAGTGTCCCTCCCGTCATTTATAAAAGGGAACCCTTCCATTATCTTATTAACATCACATTAAGTCTTCTATCTCAACCATTAATAGAAAACATCACATATAAACATAATTATACACATTATAGAGATGTTTTTATTCAAAAAATATCTTCCTTAGGGCGCTTAATTGGAGATGCAAAAGAGTTATTTCAAAGAAGTGGTAATTACCTTACCCAATCACTTTCTTTTTAATTATTTTTTTACCTCATATAAATATAGTATAACATTAATAAAATAATTAATAAATTATACTAAATATATTGAAACACTATTCTTAATATGAAACCATTATTATCCACCCTCTTTATCACCAAATGGGAAATGAAAATATCACTTGTGCATACATACGACGTACAGTCTCCACAGATGGATGCAATTAATTAATTGTCACTATATTTCATGGATGGATATTATAAATGATTAATGTTTATATATGATAATTATGAAATTATTTTACTTCTATAGTGATAATATCATATATACCTTCTTACTTTTCAAAATGTAGGAAAACAATAATGACATTCAGGCATATGTTTGAACTACCACCTCCACGAAGAGATGTGATTCTTTTTTCATTTATTTCACATAAATAGTAATAATGAATGATTTAATAACATAATATATATATAATAAAATTATTAATATTTAATGGTTATTTATTATATATCATTCTTTCATTCAATCAGTTAAAAAAATAAACCTACAGTCATGAGTATGCACAAAGTACCATCTCGATGACCGGCAGAATTCAATTATATATATATATTATTAAAAAATATAAAGTAGTATATAATTAATTTATATGATATTTATATCATCATTAAATTTTTTGGATGATTTTACCATGTTCAATGTAAATGTACCACGTCCCCCAAACAAAAATGAACATGAAAAACAAAAAAAATATTACCAGAATGGTGATTCTAAAAAATAATTTTTAAAAAATTGGTCATCAAAGGGTTTAATGTAATTCATATTTTTTATGAAATATATGATTTTTATTTTAAAAATTATATATATATATATAATTTATATAAATTTATTTTATAGTAGGTTCTATGAAATATTATTAAATTCATACTTATGTTAAGGGATTTCTAATACACATTATTAATGTGAGAAACATGTCATTTTCACTAATATTTTATTTTAAGTGGTGTATATACTATCCATGAATGTATTTTATTATTATTTTTATAAAAATAATTTTTATTTACATTTGAATTTTTTCTTGTTTCATTATGTTTTTATTAAAATATTATCAATGCGAAAAGGGTTTTATGTTACAATCTCACTATTTATCTGGATTGAATATGATTAATATTACAAAGATGAAATATTATAATCTACCTCTGATGAAACACATGAAATTTATTCTCTTATATTTATTTCATTACAATAAATGTTTTCCATTCATGTTCATCAACATATTTATTCAATAGAAATAAAATATGTTTTTATAGAGAATCTACTGTATTTCTCTCTTCGGTCGAAAAGTAATTTTATTCCATAGCCATTTTTTTAAAAGAAAATATTTTCAAGAAGGTTTTTATATTATTCTATAATTTTATAAGGTCATTTTACCCATGTTTTACTTTTAAAAAATGGTTTTAAATGTAATAATCTTTTCTTTTTCTAAACTTGGTACATCTTAAATTTTTTATAATACTTTGAATGAAATGTTTTTCAAATTATACTACATGAAAAACATTTCATGTTTTTATGATCACTCTGTGATTTTATAAATCCATTAAAATTTCTCAAGATTATTTTTGGAGAAGATTATTTCCATAATATTTTGGAATTTTTTATATTATAATCAAGTGATTTCAAGAAAAAAAATGATATTTTCCTCAAAAATGTTTTATTGGTACATTAATGTTATTTTTATCCATGAATAGAAAAAACCCTTGACATTAGTTATTGTTTAATATGGATAAATTCCTAGGATACTGGCCTTATTCATTATTTTAATGGTGAATGTTTCTGATGAAATGCTGTTTATGTAATATGTTCCTTCTCCACCTGTAATACTATGAAAAACTGATTAAATTTTGTTGAAAACATTTTCATTTTCAAGGGTTATTCTATGATTAGATATTTATGAAACCCATTTCACTTCGAAGAGTATGATATGAAGAATGTTTTATGATCAGATGGCCCACATATATTTTATTTTTCTTACATGACTGGTGGGACCATTATATCCCACCAATGCATTTAGTAAATATGGATAACTCATGAGGTAAATATGTTATGAATGGACCGTATTTAATGATTATAATTTTATTCATCAACCTTGAATTCATGTTCATAGGATTACGCATGAACATGGTTTCCATGTCCATAATATTATGCATTGACATAGTTTTCATGTTCATAAGATTAAGTGTGGACAAGGTTTTTTGTCCATAATTTATCACATGGACTGATTTTATGTCCTTAACAAAACAAGTAAACCTATTTTTTTATTCATGTTCACAATGTTATTAACATATATTATATCAAGAACTCATGTATTACTATAATTTTATGCTCTCATAAATCATGTTCATTTATTAAGTTATTATTCATGTCTTATGAACTACCAATATTTATGAAATAACCCAATATTATGATCTATAATATACCGGGTATGAAATTTCAAATGTTTTTATCATATTATAATACCATCATGCTCGTGATATAGTCATGGGATTATTGATATCTTCCTTTATTACCATCATTGAGCATCTGAACTCACACATACTTATGATTCAATTTCCCCAAGTTATAAGGAAACGTATTAAGTATGATATATCTCAGAAGGGTGATAGTTATAAAGAACATAATGGGGGATGATCTAGATCATTTATAATTCAGTTGTTTATGGGTCCATGTTTCTAAAGGTAGTAGACCTTTATGATTAGGGATTTTATCGTCATTTTATTAATTTAATATTCATATTTTATGATGTGTTAACTGTGTCTGAATATATTTGGTTGATATAGCTGGTATCTGAGCATGGCATAGTTGGCCTTTGGAAGCTAGGATGTGAAAACATATGTGAGAACATTGGGGATATTACTATATATATTATAACATCCTAATAACTCAGTATTGGTAACATATGACATAGGTTAAACCTAGGGTTTCATAGGTTGAAAATAAGGTGTGTTGATTTATAAATCCTACAAATTATTTTTCATGATTAAGGAGTTATACACTATGATTATTGTTATTCATAATATACTGTTTGGTTTTACTCAATTGATGGAACCTAAAAGAGTCTTATGAAAAATGAATTTTACAGCTAATGCTATAACCATAATCATGAGAAATAAAATGGATCAAGTGATAAGATGCAATATCTTATTAATATTATCACTCAACTATTTCAATCCATTGGTGTTAATATAAAACATGTTGAACATCTGAATGCACAAAAGACGGAGAAACATGTCATTGAATCTTAAATATAAAAGTGAATACCCTAATTTTATAAAACATATGATCTATTGGATGTTGATCAATTGATTAATGTAGTAGGAAAATATATTTTCCATTCTCTAGTGATCAAACTATGAAAACTTTTTCCTAGTTATATATTATTTTATAAATAAAGTATATTAATGATGTAATCTAATTAATAAGACAAAGAAAAAGGATTGAATTAAATTCATGGAATATGATGAGTTCAACATAAAAAATAGAAAATACTTCCTTCGTATTCTATTTACAAAAATGGAGAAGGGATTACTAAATATTTATAAGAAAGATGATGAATCCATTGGAACCTATAAGACAAATGTTAAAATTCTTTTAAAGTATTATTTTGTTTTATTCGTCATCCCTAAAAAATATTGATATTTTTTTTTGTTTTTTGAAACCATGTATTAAAAAGGCATTATCTAAAAGAGACTTTGGAATATATAATGAAATTGTTCGATGTTCACTGAAAGAATAAATACAAGAATGAAAACTTCAAGGTTCTAGTGATAAAAAATGAAAAATGAACTTCAGGGAAAATCCAACAGTTTTTCATGTGGAGGGAAGAAAAATATCCATACTCATACTTAACAAAAATGGTAGAAGAAACATTATGGTGAATTCTTCAAAGAAAAAAAATATTTTTCTAGTGTGGGAAGCCTAGAAATCTAGAAAAATTTGGTCGAAGTGATGATATGTGGTAAGGAAAATAAATAAATAGAAAGAAATATCAAAATAATATACCACACAAACATTTCCATTATACATGCAAAGGGTTCATGAATTAAATGAATGAATTCCATAATACATAGGATGAATAAAATATTAATCCACAACAACCTCTAAAGTCAAAGAATAAAAAGGGCATGCTTTTGAAATTACAAGAATTGATATAAATACAAATAGTTGATGGAAACGTATCCTCCACTATAGAATTTTGGATTCCATGTTGATATTTATATGAATAATTCCTACATAACTCTTTTCCTTTAATGATGTTTCATGTAATTTTGAGAATTTATTAGATCTACCTACATAGATTATATATATATATATATTCATGAAATAAAGGAATCTTATTTGCTATTATGAACCAAGCTATAATTATCTATCTGTGAATTGATGAAGCCAAATCCCCAATGGAATTTTTTGGATTAGATAATAGCCCATTTAAGGAACAAGTGGTGAATTATCCTTTAGAATCATATTTTATTCTATTATAATATATTGAATAATATATCTTCAATATATATAAATTCTTTTCTGAGATTTTATGAGTGATTAAAATTATTGGTAAGCTGATCATGAAAGGATATGAGGTTAAATTATCATTGGGTGTCTATCTTGGTTAGACTCATTCTTGAGGATTGTTAATGTTAACTATTTATGGTGTAACTTATATTAAAATATTGGATTTAAGAATGATTTTTAATATTGGATAACATTTACTAATAATTTATATTTTGGTAAATATAAAAGTAAAAGGATTATCATATTATTATTTTAATGAATTTATAATTTTCCAATGAAAACTTTTGTCAATCAAGATTAAAAAATTATTTATAAAAATTAATTTCAAAGAGTAAGAGATGATATGTAAATTCAAAATTTCATAAATAAATATTGAAATTATGATTATGGAATGTAACTAACTCTTATATGTATATTTTATTTTATTATATTAATCCTTCAACTTTATGAAAATGATTTTGAAATAAAATTTTATACTTTTACCTACATTTTTTATGAACTCGTGGTCTTTTCATCTATCACTGATTTATGGTCTTTTGTTGTTTACTTATTTTATGAACATGTATCCAAAACTCTATATCAGTCATTGGGAATTAGTTTTCTATTATATATTTATGTGATAACCTCAAACACAGTTTCAATCATTTTGAAACCCATTTTTGTGTTCATTTAGATAACCTATATATTACGCTTTTCATTTTTTAAAGAGGATGTTTTATTAACCCTTTTTTACAATTTATATTTTCAAGAAAGGAATTTCTAAATAATAAATAACTATATTACCAAGCCCAAGATAAAATTGAGGGGATAAAATTTACAAATCTAGGTGGAATATATTACCCTGATATTTTACAAAATTATACAAATTTCCTCAATAGGCTGCATTACATGTAAAATCATGTTTAAACAAACCATAATATACAGTAAAGATATTATTATTTAATGTGATAACCATCTCCTAGCCATTGCATTGATGGTATTTACATGAATAAATAAATTTTAAAAAATATATGGTCACATGTGTATAAAATATATTAATTGTGTACCAATTGATTATAAATAAACATAAAAAAAATTTGAATTAAATGAAATATTTTTCTAAAAAAGTATTTTATTGAACAAAATGATTTTTATATTGAAAAATAATTTTCATAAATATTGGAGAAATATTTTGTTGAAAATTATATTTTTATATTCAATCAAATGTTTTAAACTTCAATAAATATTTTTCTAAAAATGATATAATAACAAAAAAAATTTCTAAAAATCATTGTTTGTTTTTTTTAATTGTTCTCACCTTTTTTTGGCCACTTATTCTAAAATTAATTTATAAAATTTTTAGAAATTTAATTTGATAAAATGGGTTACATATATTTAATTATGTTGTTCAATTTGTAAGATTGTATTTTTTTGGTCAATAAGAATAGCAACTCTAGTAACATTTATCATCACTATAAAGGGTAAATTATGTTAATCTAGGTTAAAATTATTTATAAGGGAAAAACTTTTATTCTCATTTCTTTTTGGAAAAAATTAATTTTACACTAATCACCTCAGTCCAAAAATGGATTTTTTAATGAAAATAGGTCCATGAAAAGGACCTATATAATATTAAAAAAACAAGTCACATAATTTCACTATCTTATATTTGAATATATCCTATGTGTTCACAAAGGAAAAAATGTTATGAAAAGTATAAATATCTATTTTGACATGAATAGAATTATTTTCCAGATTTTAATATTTTTTTTATAACTTTTATTAATGGTATATTTTCTTTAAATACCCATCAATCTCTAATAACACATTTGTTAAACTAAAAGAAAAATAAAATAAATGATTTAAAAAATCTTAAAAGTGATTCGATTATAATGACATATTTTTCCTTTAATTGGATAGATATTTATAACATATAATAGAGGTTTTATAGAATTAGAATTAATCTAAACCTTTTTATTGATGAATTTAAATTAAAATTAAATTGATAATGTTAAAAATAACAGCAATGATACTTTATAATAATTAATGTTTTATTAAATGATTTAAAATTCATAAAAATAATAGATTCAATAAAATTAAAAATTATTTTTTTTTAATCATAAACCATAGTCCATTTATGTTTTTTTTATTTTATAATATCATTATTAAACCCTAAAGGATTGAAGACATAAATATTATCATAATTGTAAAAATGGTTAATGAAGGGTTTAAACCAAACAATTAGAGTAAAGGTGTGATGGAAACTTTTCCAAATATTATTTTATGAGAATATTTTAAATAATACTCATATTAGATTATAATAAAATCTATTTACATCCAATTTTAATTCAAGATTATTATATATTAATTTAATATTTTAAGAAATTCCAAAATATCCCCTCCCCTAATTTATAATTGGGTTCCCCACATTTCTCTTCATCAGAACATTTTGCAACGTCTAGCTGAAACATCCCCTAAAAATCCATTTTCAAATTATTCATCCAAATTATAGAGGATATAGTCTTCCAAAAAGTGTAACCCTTGGATCCTTAAGAGGATAACTAATGGAGTTGTTTTAAAGAAGAGGTATCCTCCTTAACTGATCACTTTGTTTTTTATTATTATTTTAATTCCATTAAATCTATTATATAATTCATTTAATATTAAACTATTTATATATAATATAATTAAAATTTATTATTATTATGGAACGACCATTATCAACCCTTCTTATTATCAAATGGAAAGCGAAATTGTCGCTCGTTCATAAGTACAACTTACCACCTCTATATAGGGATACAATACATTTACCATACCTATCTTTTATGGATGGGTATTATGATGGGTTTAATGTTTATATATAATACTAATTAAATTATTATCTCTCTATAATTTTAGTATAATATGTACCTGTTTACCCTGAATGTTTTTGAAAAATCATAATGTCTCTCATCCGTAAGTTTAGACTAGCACGTCCAAGAAGCAATGTGATTAATTTTTAATTTCTTAATTTGTTGGATGATAATAAGGATTTATTTGTGAAATATATAAGATAAATTATATAAAAATTATTTTATAAGGGTTATTTTTTATTTAATTTTCTTTCTTTCTATTAGTAAAAAATTGACAATAGTGTTTATGCGTACGTACATCTTGGTGAGTCCATGAATGGTGTAATTAATTTTTCAATCTCTATAATTTATGAATGAATCCAAACATGAATATAATGAATATATATTATATTTATATAATTATTAAAAATATATATGATTAAACCATTATCAAAATACAATTACCATGACAATCGAAGTACAACACTAATGAAAAATGAAGAAGAGATCACCGAGAACCATGATTCTAATAATGATTTCCTAACAAATGGGTGGTAAAAGGGTTAAAAAAATAATATATTTTATGATATATATGGATAAGATTTTTTAATATATTTCTAATAAATCTAAAATTATTTTATAGGATGTTTCAATGTATATGATAGAATTCATACCTAAGGTAATGGATATTCATCTCACCTCTTTTTGTGAGACTCATTACATGTTCACCACGTGAATCTTTTATGTGATATATGTGCTTCCCAAGAAAGTGTATTATGACTAAATTTATAAATATCATGTGTTATTTCATATTAGTCTAACGTTCAATCATTGATGATGTTCTTATTTGAATGTTACCAAAATGGTATGGGTTTTATCATACGATATAACTTTTTATTAGGATAGTACATGATTAAGCTTAAAATGATTAAATATTATGATCTACCACTTATGGAACTCATGATATTTATCCTAATATGGTTATTTATTTGAAAAAAAATTATTTTCATTTTTTTCAACTTATGTAATCAATAAAATGAAAACAATTTTTAAAGGAAAATCGATCGTATTTCACTCTTAAATCGGAAAATATTTTCCTTCCATATCCATGATTTCTAAAAAATCTATCAATGTTATTAATAATATATTATGATTGATTAAATTAATTTTCAACTAGTTTTTCAATTTTAAAAATTGGATTTAAAATAAATATTCTTGTAATTTGATGAAGAACGTGCTTCTTAGATTTTTTATAACATTGTTGATTGATAATTTTTTCAAATTTCATGTTGTTAATCATATTTTCTCCTATAATGTATGCTAAATGTTTTAAAGATTCGTTTAAAATTTTACATGGTTATTTACATTTAATATAAATTCTATAATATGTTTTATCCATATATATTAAACAAGTGGTTTCAAAATGAAAAGAATATTTTCCTCGAGTGTGTTTTAATAATTTTTAATGGTATTTCTATACATCACATAAAAAAAACTTAATTTTACTTATTTTATAGTAAAGGTAATATCTAGGGATACAATACTTATTATTTTTATGGATTTTTTACGTTCATGATGATAATATTTGTATGAATCTAATTAATTTTTCTTGGGTAATAATATAACAAATTTATGAAATGTTTATGAAAACTATTTCTTTTTTATGAGTTATGATATGATGAACTATTTATGAAGCATGTTTCTTTTCATGGGTCATGATATGATGAATGTTTTATGATCTTGAACTTTAAATATATATTATTTTTATTATGTGATGGATGGGACCTATACCTCACTCTAATGATTTGGGTAAATATGAATAACTCATGAGGTAAATATGTTATGTGTGAACCAGATTTCATGTTCAAATATTTATGTGTGGACCTAGTTTTCATATCAATGATATTTTTTGTGGAGCTCATTTTTATTTAAAAAATATTATTTGTGGACTTGGTTTTCATGTCTATATGATTATGCAAGGACCATATTTCATGTCCACAAGTATATTTGGGGAAATGATTTCATGTCCTTAGCTTAACAAGTGAACAAATTTCTACTGATACATATTCAATAATTTATAAGATTATTTGTATGAGAGAAACTCGTGTTTATGCTAGTTTTAGGATCTAATAACACATGTTCTTCAATTCAATTATGATTCATGTCTTATGACATACAACACAATTTTCCATGACTGAAGATTTTGTTTTGTAATATAAAGGATATGAATTTTCAAATGTTATGATCATGGTCTCATACCTACATGATAATGTTATACTCAAGTGATCATTGATATATGCATTTTTTAAATTTACTTAGCATATAATATCACCTTTTTTTATGTTACATTTTCCTTAGGTTATGATAAAAGGTTTTAGGTTTGAAATTTCTATGATAGTTACCAGTAATGAACATCTTATATGGAGATGATGTAGATATTTTAAGAACTAGTTTTTTAGGTGTCTATGTTTACAATGGCACTGTACTAATATGATTTTAGAATAGATCATTATATTATTTAATTAATATTAATATATTAAAATGTAATAATTGTGTTTCAAAGTTTTGGGTTTCTATACCTACTTCAAATGAATAGAACACACATTGATAATCTACTCTAGAGTAATGGAAGTATAATATATTTTAATATATTCTCTTCATTGTGTAATATAGCTAGAAAACGGGTTCACGTTAAAATTACCTTCATTATTTTTCTTTTGAATATTTCGAAGGTTATATCCCTTCTATTAACAGATGGAATGTTTTATGGACCTTCTGTTAAAGTCCTCATCTTCCCAATAATATAATAATTAAAGAAAAACAATGAAAATTTATAATAGAAAATTATTAAATTGAATTAAATTTCCATATTAGATAGAATAAAATTGTCATAAAAAATGTATTAAGTCAACCACTATTAGAAATCAATAAAACTGAGCACACTTTGTATCTATGTTGTCTTGGTCTTTTCGGAAAAGAATTCCAACTACACTATTGATATCATATAGAATTTAGGGATTCCATAGGATCCAATTAAAACCAAAATACATTATATGGGTATGGGATCTAGAACTTCTAACTTCAAATGGATTGAATTGAGGATCCCATTCTTGATGAAATACCATAAATTCCTGAAGAAGAATTTACCTAAGACTCCAAACATTATGGTTGAACTCGTCCGATGAGATTAATATGTGGTAGTATCCCTTCCAAATTGGATTAAATTTTCAATCACATAATTCACATTTAGTAGAAAGTAATTTATCAAAATATTCAACCTTCTCAGTATTACTACCAGAAAGAAAAACAATCTGATCAATGATCGAGTATTGGATAATGTTATATCTATCAGGGATCACTTATTTTTTAGAAATGATATGAGTAGTGGTACCTATTTTAATAAAATGATTTGGAGTGAAAATTTTCAAATCTATCAATGAGATTCGAAGAAGACATTTGGAAGAATAAGATTCCACTAGTGAAAAACCAAACCTTGATTTCTTCAAAAAACACCTTGTTGTGGGAAAATGCTCTAAGGGACCCCATAACATTAAATTAAAGCTCGATGTCTCTTGGGAATCCCATCATGAATGAAAATCCATAATCCCCATATCAATCACATATGGGATCTCCTCGAATTATCATCATCATTATATATATATATATATCCATCTTTCAATATATATATATATATATATTATATAATTTATAATATACATATATATTTATAATTATGTGTGTGCGTGTTTATATATATTTATATTTATTTACACACATACACATACACACACAAAAATATATATATATATATACAAATATATATATTAAAACAAATCATATTAAAAAAATTTAAAAAAATATACATTATGTTATTTATTTAAATTTATTATATATTTATTTTTATATTATATATTTCACACTAAACATGTACATTTAATTATATATGTGTTTTTATAAATTTATTTTCATATATATGATTATATATAAATAACTATATACATATTTTTAAATATATATATATATATTTAAGGAATATTGAAAAATATAATTAATATTAAAATAAAAAAATTATCAATATTAGTTTAATAGTAAATAATAAATTAATATATTATAATTGATTTTAAATAATTATATAAATTAATAAACGATCGTATATTTATTTAATAATATTTATATATTGTATATATATATATATATGTTTATACATTTTAATATAATTTTTGGTGTTACGACTCAAATCATCGATATGGGTTGACAAGCTTGTAGTACGAAAAAATAATTTATGAATAATAGGGGCCTAATTCATATAAGTATATATAACATATTTGCATGAGGCAGAGAGAGAGTATGTGCATGTATCAATGTGTCGGTGTGTGTCCATTAATACATGTATGTTACATTTGTACATTTATATATATGTTTATTAGTGTATGCATATGTGTAATTGGTATGAGTTTTCATCTGTATGTATGTGAATGCATGTTCATATCGGACCATGCATGAATGTATGTTTTTGTATATAAATTTGTGTGTAAGCGTGTGTGTGTATAAATATGTATGTATGTATATGTATGTGTGTGTTTTTTTGTGTATGTGTGTGTGTGTATGTCTGTCTGTGTCTATGTCTGGGTATGTATGTGTGTGTAAGTGCATGTGTATGTCTATCTATGCTGATGTGTATGTTTATGTGAATGTATTTATGTGTATGTATGTGTATGTATGTGCATGTGGGTGTTGGTGTTTTTGTGTGTCCATTTGTAACATCCCAGGTAAATAAACAATATTACATTCTATGGTATATCAAGAATTTTGAATGAAATAATAATATTACTTCAAAGGGAACGCTATCCTCGATGGCGTACCCAATACGCAACAACGAGTTCTTTGAAATCTTACGTTGCACTCTAATAATTAAATAATATAATTTTAAATAGTAGTTAACGCCTAGCCGTTGTAATGGTGGGAATGAATGGAACTAACTACAAAATGATTATATATGTTTTTCAAATATTTTTACTTTTATCCAATAAATGTTAGAGGCTTAAAATGTAAATGAATCCAATTTTGAGCATAAATCTTCTAATATTCATTAAAAGGTCGATTAACCTCTTTTGATGGAGAACCCTATTTAAATATACTTTTGACATTTTTATATGTTGTATTTGACAAAATAAAATCCTTCTTTAGAATCTGGACCTCAAAATTTACTTTGTGTAAATTTTTGTTATTTTTCTGATAAAGATCATTTTTATAGAAAATGTTGAATTTTAATTAAAAACCTCCTTTTAATTTGATTTATTTATATGGATAGATTATATTTTTAATTTAGATTAAAGTGTATTTATTATATATTTTTAACATTTAATCCAATGGTGGTCATTGGAATTAATTTAACATTTAAATTGGACTTAAACTAGTGTCAATCTTTTAATAGATATTGTTTCTTAAAAACATGCTATTTGTTTTGACAACTGGAATTAATTATTAAATTAATTAATTCAACTTATATGTTTTCAATTTTGTAAAATAGACATCATTTTGGAATTTGGAATATCAAATATACCTTAGGGTGAGTTTTTAGTATTTTTCTGAAAAACTTCAATTTTTGATGAATAGTGAAACCACTAAGTGGTAGTTAAAGAAACTGATTTTTCGTCTAAATGAAACTTTTCCACTTCTGTGATTTTATTTTCAAAAATCCTAAATAAATGGTTTTCATTTAGAATTAAAATGTGGTTGAATGAGATTAAAATAATTTTTGGTGAATAGTAACTTTTAAGTTTTATTAATCGCGATTAAAGGTAATTATTGTAATTTAAGGTAAAAATAATGTTTTAATAATATGAAATGACCTAGATACATTTCCTACCCACATTGTATGTGTCATGGCCGACCAAAAAAATCCATGGGTCAACATGGGGACCCCATGGAGCCACTTTGGTAGGAAAATGAAATAAATAACTTTTCATTTAAAGTTAAAATAAAAATGTCACAAACATGAGTTGTTTTACAGAAAAAAAATTTAAATGGGGTTATAAAAGTCATATTTTTGACTATAAATATTAATTAGAAAGATAAAAACATTTCCTACATCATGATATATTTTTTTTTATTTTTTTATAATAAATAAATTAAATTATTTATGACACCATGATGATGCAGCGATTACCTCATTATTTAATGATTTAAATAAAATGAAAATATAATTTAAAATCTAAGACCTACACTTGTCAAAAAACAATTTTATGGGTTTATTTAGAACTCTTATCACCTTATCCTCTAAATATATAATTTTGGGACCCTTAAAATCCGAAAAGCATTTTATAATAAAGAATCCTTTTATTACTTTCCATGAGTGCCCCTCCTCTCCTCTTATAAAAGGCCCCCACCTCTACCTCCATACCCACACCTCTCAATCCTTTGGCTCTGCCAAACCCTACCCTTTTTGTCTCTCCACATCCCTCTCTTACTCCTAGAAGCCTCACTTTGTGCAGAAGTCTTCCCAAGGAAGCCTTTGAGCTCAAATCAATAAGAGTAACCTGTTTTAAAGGTAGTGTTTTCTCTTGTGTTCTTATGTTTTATTTTTCTTCTCCAACCCCCTAAAGTCTTTTTATTCCTTTCTTTTGTAACAAAAACCATATATTCAATATACTATGATGTTTTTATAAGATTTATTAGAGCTAAACCTACACACACCTTCGTCTAATGGTTAAAGAACATAATGTTTTTGTGGATAGAGAATTTAAGCCTCACGAAATGATGATTGTTCAACACTAATATAATACCTTCAAAGGTGGACATTAAGATGTCACTATATTTATATATGATAAATAATATGTTTATGTTGTACTTAGGCTTCTGTATTTTTCATTTATTGCATACCTTTATGGTTTCTATTATGGGTAAACGCGATATCTTTATTTTAGGAAGTGCAGACTACTGCCCCCTTAAAGTTATTTGATTCGTTAATGCCATATGTGGGACATATAATGGATGGAGTTAATGTTATTATATATGATGTTATACTGGAATTATAATATACCTTTATATCATTATTATTTCTATCCATTAAAGTATGAGATAGAAATGAAAGTAGCATTCATGCGTACGTACGGCCAACCATCTCCATGAATGGTGCTTTTAATTTTTTATTCTCAAATGTTATGGAATAGTAAAAAATGAATATATACAAGATATATATGATATTTAAAACTTTAATACTATTCTGGAGATTATGTACCTATAACTACATGGAAAATTATTGTCCTACATGTTCAATTTTTACTCATGTACCGAACATCGACAAAAACGTCTGATATGAACTCACTTTATTAACCAATTATTATAACATTAAAATATGTGATATGAACTGAATAATAATATTTAAAGGATTTCATAAATCAATTATAAATTGACCAAATTTTATTATTCATGAGACTAAATAACGATCGAGTTATGTCAGACACGAGGTAAGGGATCCAACCTCTCTCTTTCTTTTTAAGTACTCTCTTTTATGTCATTTATTTTAAGCTCATATTTCTTATGTTTGGTGATGTTCTTTTATATTCCTAATACTTTAATTTTTACATTAATATTATGAGAGACCCTATTTGATCTCATAAATCCATTTTTGGAAGTTTTAAGTGGCGCTGTTAGGCTGCCGAGTTTTTGTAAGGGATTTTTCATCTCACTTTTATTCCCGTGACATTTATGCTACGTTTGCCACTATTTCCTTTGAGTGGTGTATGTAATGCCCATTATTATACAATTTGTGTAGTATAATTTCATTTATGGGTATTTACATCTTCATTTTATGACCCTTCTTCCATGTGGTGTACGTTTTGAACGTTACCCAACTCGGTAAGGGAACCTTTCACCCTCCTCTTTTTAAAAGACTTCTTTTGTTATGTCTCTTAATTCACATAATATTATATTGGGATATGTTATTCTATATCCTTATTTATGTAAATTTTAGGTCCATGTGATGAGATACCATTTTTTCTCTCATCAACTCATTTTTTGAATTTTAAAGTGATGTCGTTAGGCTGTCAGATTTCTGTAAGGGAACTTCTTAACCCACTTTCAATTCTTTGGGTTAAACCTCTACTTCTTGATTTTATTATGCCAAGATTTTGTGTGGAATATCTATGCTGTAATTTCCACAATACTTTGTGTGGATATACTATTTCTGCACATAACCATCTCATTGATAAATTCTTACAAACTTGTATGGGAAATCATAACTCAATCTCATTTCATTTAGATAAATATCTATGTCATTGGTTTTGTTTTTCCAAGATTATTTATGAATGACATCTGATTGTTTCACACCTAATATCCACTTATATTGGGTGTATTTATATTTATCACACATAATTATGTGATAAATTTATCCTTAATTTAAAGTTACCATATTTATAATGGATTTCATCTCAATTTACATTTCCATTGATACTTCATTGTTGTTATACACAAATTCACTCTTACATGGTGTGTATACTGTCCTTTGACATATTATATCATGAATCCCTTTATTATCATGGTATTATAAAATTCGGAATAAATGTTATTCCAGAATTATTTGTATTCAAGAGTCTCTCTTTTTTTAAAACACTTTAACAAAAATATCATTTTAAATGTTTTAATGATTCGTTATTCTAAATCTTTATCAATAATGTCCATGTTTTCAAAATGGTTTTCAGTATTTATTTATATGGACATTAATTTTTTAAAATAATAATTCCATTAAAAGCTTCAAAGTGGTATGGGACACTTTGATTCAAAAAATCTCTTTAAAATGATTTTTGAAAATGGATTGATTAATTCAATATCTTGGAATTACTTATTGTGATTTAAAATGAAATGTTGTTATTTAAATGTTTATATTTTCAACATTTTATGTTTAATGATGGTACTTGGACATTTTACAGGTGGTTACGTGATAAACCATATGACGGGTGGTGCCGTGAATACCAGGATGGGTGGTTCCATTATAACCTCCAATGCATTGGGTAAGGAAGTCGGCCATATGGCTATTTAATTAAGTGATATGTGTGGAAGTCGACCGTATGTTTATTCCATTTAAGTATGTTTATGTCCCAAACTACCTTTATATGTTATGTATATGGGTTTTGTGGTAATCTTTTTGTTACAAAAGGGTAAGTAATCATCTTTTTTTCATTGAATAGTTTATACTACTTCATAAAGGTGAAAAGTATTACTTTGATAAAGTATTCATGGTTTACTTGTTGTTTTGAAAAACTAATAGTTTTCTTTCTTTGTGTATCCCTTACTGAGCTTATTATGCTCATCCCAAGTTTTTTTTTGAAATTATTTTCACAGGACATAAAGTTGAATAGGTTCAAGGATGGGATCAAGGAAATGTCAGGCTGTCTAAAACATGGAACTAGACATGTTTCTTTTTAAGAGTATTTATTTTGTGGAAACATAGTAGAAGTGTCTAATTTTTAATCTTTTGAGATGTAATAGTTATGTCCTAATTCTCTAAAACTCTAAACATGAAAAGATCCTCAATGTGAATTGTTAATTTTATTCAATATTATGTAACGTTTAAGGTCGCGGCCTTATAGTTGGTATCGAAGGTTGGTTTAGATAACTTTAGAGGTTAGGGTATTCTATAAGCATAAGTGACATTACCATAATGGCTAGGATTTCAGAACGAGTCATTGTTTTTAGATAAAGTGAATGAGTAAGTATATCTTAGTGTTTATCATCCTCATTAGTACATGATGATTTTTTTGATATACGCACACTGACATTTCTATTTTTAGTAAATGGAAGGATCTAGAAGGCACCAAAGTGACAATGGGTTTGATGGAAACTATGGTGGTTCTCTGATTAAGAGACTGGATGAAATGGGGGATTCAATGAGGAATCTCGTGGTTGTGCTAAACCAACTATCAAGAAGTCATTATCAACCACTTGAACCTTGGTGAGTTCTCTAATGCATCATGTACGAGATGACCAACTCGATGTGGAAGTTCATGTAATAATTATAAAGGTAACCATTATGGTATATATGATCCTTACTTTTTAGGTAATGATGGGTTACTCTATGATATGATGGAAAATGAAAGGCATGAGATAAAATTTAGGTTAAAATATTTTATGATCATTTTTGAAGATTTTATCTATTATTGGGGAATGTTTTAAGAATTATGTAGTTTTGGAAAAAGGACAACACGCAGACCGTGTGACAACCCGTCGTGTCAAACAAAGGTGTGGGAATCGAACCCACAACCAAAGTGCAACTGGTATTTATCGCCTACCACTGGACTACGTGAAGTCCCTGGTTAGTTTGAATGATTATTTTTAGTGAGATGATATTACGAATTAAGAGTAAGTTGATTTTGGGTTATCAATGGAAATGATTAGCCTATCAATGAGGATATGTGATTAGGTTAATTAATTTTCAGTATGAGACTGTAAGAGTAACAGATGTTATTTTGGAGAAAAATGTTATGATTTATCTTAGGAGACTATGTGATTAAATCCTTCAAGAATTTGTGTTACAATATTTTCTTGGTTTACTTTGATGAATTTTATGGATAGATGTTTATTGAATGGTATTTGTTGAACTTTGGGTTTTGTTTGACAGATTTTGGAGATTAGGAGTAGTTTTTCTTTTTGTAAAAAAAATATCATTTTTGGGTATTGTCTGATGTCGTACTAAACTATTTTGTTTGGTTTTGGTTGAGATCTAAAGACATGGGAAATATAATTCTATTTTTAGGATTAGGCGATTCTCAAGAAGTTGATTTTAGTACTCTTAATGAGAAAAATTCTTCCTAAATACTCATCTTTTTTAGAAAATACGAGTTTGATTAAGGAATCTAGTAAAAGTTGAAAGTCTACGTGACATGTAAGTATGATTCACTATGATTTAATTAAGCTCAAAAATAAAACTCCTCAATGAAGAGTAACTTAAAACAAAAATGTTGTCTGTTAACTTTTCCTACTGGGGAATCAAATACCGTTTAATCCATCACAAGTTTGTGATTTTCTTTTGGTTAACTTTCTCTTAGACATGTTTACTATCACTCTCCATCAGAGCATGAACCTTTGTTTTTTCCTCCATATCCATATTTTCATACTTGGAATCCTAGTATGAGTTAACTCGGGTGACCTTTGTACTTCACTCCCTTTCTTTTAAAGTGATAGTTTTACTAACTCTTGTTCTGATGTGGGACTTTCAGTGATGTTTCCAAGCCCAATTTTAAAATTGCGAGGACACAATTCCCAAAAGGGTGGAAGGATGTGACATCCCAGGTAAATAAATAATATTACATTCTAAGGTTTATCAATAATTGTGAATAAAATATTAATATTATTTTAAAGGGAACATTATGCTCGATGGTGTACCCAATACAAAACAACGAGTTTCTTTGAAATCTTACGCTACACACTAATAATAAAATAATATTATTTTAAATGGTAGTTAACGCCTAGCCGTTGTAACGGCGGGAATGAATGGAACTAACTAAAAAATTATTATATATGTTTTTCAAATATTTTTACTTTTATCCAATAATTGTTATAGGTTTAAAATGCAAATGAATCCAATTTTGAGCATAAATCTTATAATATTCATTAAAAGGTCGATTATCCACCTTTTGATGGAGAACCATTTTTAAATAGACTTTTAACAATTTTATATGCTGTATTTGAAAAAATAAAATCCTTCTTTAGAATCTGGACCTCAAACTTTACATTGTATAAATTTTTGTTATTTTTCGGATAAAGATCATTTTTATTGAAAATGTTGCATTTTAATTCTAAACCTCCTTTTAATTTGATTTATTTATATGGATAGATTATATTATTAATTGAGATTGAATTGTATTTAGAATATATTTTTACCATTTAATCCAATGGTGGTCATTGGAATTAATTTCAGTTTGAAATTGGACTTAAACTAGTGTCAATATTTTAAAAGATATTGTTTCTTAAAAACAAACTATTTGTTTTGTCAACAAGAATTAATTATTAAATTAATTAATGGAACTTATATGTTTTGAATTTTGTAAAATATACATCATTTTTGAATTCGGAATATCAAATATAGCTTAGGGTGAATTTTTGGTATTTTTCTGAAAAACATCAATTTTTGATGAATAGTGAAACAACTAAGTGGTAGTTGAAGAAACTGATTTTTCTTTTAAATGAAACTTTGCCACATCTATGATTTTATTTTAAAAAATCTGACATACATGGTTGTCATTAAGAATTATAATGTGGTTCAATGAGATTAAAATAACATTTGGTGAATAGAAACTTTTAAGTTTAATTAATCGCGATTAAAGGTAATTAGTTTAATTTAAGGTAAAAATAATGTTTTAATAATATGAAATGACCTTTAAACAAGTCCTACCCTCATGGGATGTGTCATGGCCGACCAAGAAAATCCATCAGTCAACTTGGCGACCCCATGGAGCCACTTTGGTAGGAAAATGACATAAATAACTTTTTATTTAAAGTTAAAATAAAAATGTTACAATCATGAGTTGTTTTACTAAAAAAAAATTTAAATGGGGATATACAAGTCATATTTTTTAATATAAATACTCATTAGAAAGATATAAAAAGTTCCTACATCATGATATTTTTTTTATAATTTTTAGACATTAATTAAATTAAATTATTTATGACACCATGATGATGCAGCAATTACCTCATTATTTAACGATTTAAATAAAATGAAAAGATAATGTAAAATATAAACCTACACATGTAAAAAACCTATTTCATGGGTTAATTTATAACTCTTATCACCTTATCCTCGAAATATATAATTTTGGGAACTTTAAAATCCGAAAATAATTTTATAATAAAGTAACCTTTTATAACTTTCCAAGAGTGCACCTCCTCTCCTCTTATAAAAGGCCCCCACCTCTACAACCTTACCCACACCTCTCAAGCCATTGGATCGGCCAACCCCTATCCTTTTTGTCTCTCCACATCCCTCTATTACTCCTAGAAGCCTCACATTGGGCAGAATTATTCCAAGGAAGCCTTTGAGGTCAAATCCAAAAGAGTTTCCCGTTTTAAAGGTAGTGTTTTCTCTTGTGTTCTTATGTATTATTTTGCTTCTCCAACCCCCTAAACTCTTTTTATAGCATTAATATGTAACAAAACAAGTATATTAAATATACTAGGATGTTTTTATAAGAATTATTAGAGCTAAACTTACACACACCTTCGTCTAATGGTTAAAGAACATAATGTTTCTGTAGATGGTGAATTTCTGCCTCACAAAATGATGATTGTTCAACACTCATATAACACCTTCAAAGGTGTCCATTAAGATGTAAATATATTTATATATGATATATAATATGTTTATGTTTTACTTAAGCTTCTTTATTTTTCATTTATGGCATACCTTTATGGTTTTCATTATGGTTAAACGCGATATCCTCATTTCAGGAAGTGCGGATTACCACACCCTCAAAGTGATTTGATTCGTTAATGCCATATTTGGGATGTATAAAGGATGGAGTTAAAGTTATTATATATGATGTTATACTTTAATTATAATATACCTTTATATCATTATTATTTATATCCATTAAAGTATGAGATAGAAATGAAAGTAGCGTTCATGCGTACATACGACATACCATCTCTATGAACGATGCTTTTAATTTTTTATCTCCAAATGTTATGGAATAGTAAAAAATGAATATATACTGGATATATATGATATTTAAAACATTAATACTATTCTGGAGATTATGTACCTATAACTACATGGAAAAGTATTTTCCAACAAGTTCAATTTGTACTCATGTACCGAATATCGACAAAAACGTCTGATATGAACTCACTTTATTAACCAATTATTATAACATTATAATATGTGGTATGAACTGTATATTAATATTTAAAGGAGGTCCTTAAGAAATTATAAATTGAACAAATTTTATTATTCAGGAGATTAAAGAACGATCGAGTCATGTCGGACACGAGGTAAGGGATCCAACCTCTCTCTTTCTTTTTAAGTACTCTCTTTTATGTAATTTTTTTTAAGCTCATCTTTCTTATGTTTGGGGATGTTCTTAAATATTCCTCATACTTTAATTTTTAATTTCATATTATGAGAGGCCCTATTTGATCTCATAAATCCATTTTTGGAAGTTTTAAGTGGCGTCGTTAGGCTGGCGAGTTTTCGTAAGGGATTTTTCATCTCACTTTTATTCCCATGACATTTATGCTACGTTTGCCACTATTTTTTCTGATTGGTGTATTTACTTCCCATTATTATACATTTTGTGAAGTATAATTTCATTTATGGGTATTTACATCTTCATTTTATGACCCTTCTTCTATGGGGTGTATGTTTCGAAAGTTACCCAACTCGGTAAGGGGACCTTTCACCCTCCTCTTTTTAAAAGACATCTTTTGTTATTTCTTTTAATTGAAATACAATTATGTTGGGTTATGTTCTTCTACATCCTTATTTATGTAAATTTTATTTCCAAGTGATGAGATACCATTTTCCATCTCATTAACTCATTTTATGAATTTTAAAGTGGCGCCATTAGGATGTCTGATTTTTGTAAGGGAACTTCTTAACCCACTTTCAATTCTTTAGGTTAATCCTCTACATCTTGATTTTATTATGAAAAGATTATGTGTGGTATCTCTATGTTGTAATTTCCAAAAACCTTTTCGTGGATATACTATTCATACACATAATCATCTCATTGATAAATTCATACGAACTTGTATGGGAAATCATAACTCAATCTCATTTCATTGAGTTAAATATCTATATAATAGGTTTTGTTTTTTCAAGATTATGTGTGAATGACCTCTGATTGTTTCACACATAATATCCACTTATATTGGGTGTATTTATATTTCTCACACATAATTATGTGATAGATTTATCCTTAATTTAAAGATACCACCTTTATAATGGATATCATCTCAATTTACATTTCCATTGAGACTTCATTATTGTTATGCACCAATTCACTCTTATATGGTGTGTACACTGTCCTTTGACATATTATATCATAAATCCCTCTATTCTCATGGTATTATAAAATTATTATTATATGCAATTCCAAAATTATTTGTATTTAAGAGTCTCTCATTTTGTTAAAAACTCTTTAACAAAAATATCGTTTTAAATGTTTTAAAGATTAATTATTCTAAATCTTTATCTTTAATTTCCATGTTTTCAAAATGGTTTTCAGTATTTATTTATATGGAGATTAATTTTTTAAAATTATAATTCCATTAAAAGTTTCAAAGTGGTATGGGGCACTTTGATTCCAAAAACCCTTTTTAAATGAATTTTGAAAATTGATTGATTAATTAAATATCTTGGTATTACTTATTGTGATTGAAAATGAAATTTTGTTATTGAAATGTGTATATTTTCCATATTTTATGAGTAATGATGGTACTTGACATTTTACGGGTGGTTACGTGATAAACCATATGATGAGTGGTGTCCTGAATTCCAGGATGGGTGGTTATGTTATAACATCCAATGCATTGGGTATGGAAGTCGGCCGTATAGCTATTCCATTAAGTGATATGTGTGGAAGTCGACTGTATGGTTATTCCATTTAAGTATGTTTATAATCCAAGTTACCTTTATATGTTATTTATATGGGTTTTATGATAATATTTTGGTTACAAAAGGGTATGTAATGATCTTTTATTCATTTAATAGTTTATACTACTTCATAAAGGTGAAATGTATAACTTTGATAAAGTATTCATGGTTTACTTGTTGTTTTGAAAAACTAGCAGTTTTCCTTCTTTGTGCATCCCTTACTAAGATTTTTTATGCTCATCCCATGTTTCATTTTGAAATGTTTTTCACAGGACATAACATTGAATAGGGTCAAGTATGGGATCAAGGAAATGTCAGGCTGTCTAAAACATGGAACTAGACATGTTTCTTTTTAAGAGTTTTTATTTTATGGAAACATAATACAAGTGTATACTTTGTAATATTTTGAGATGTAATAGTTATGTCCTAACTCTCTAAAACTCTAATCCGGAAAATATCCTCAATGTGAATTTTTCATTTAATTCAATATTAAGTAAGGTTTAAGGCCGGGGCCTTATTCCATTTGTATGTGTATATATGTGCATGTGTATATGTTTGTATTTTTGTGTTTGTGCGTCTGTGTAGGTATGTATATGTTTGTGTATTTGTATGAATGTGTGTGTGAATGTATGTATGTGTATGTTGAACTATATGTATATGTGTATTACAAGAAACATTGATGTATGTGTTGGTTCAGTTATATATCACACACACAATAAAAACTATTGATACATTTAAAATAATAATAATATTTTTAAATATAATTATTAATTTTAAATTTAGTTAATAATTAATTATATTATATATAAATAATTAATAATGTAAATACATATAAATAGTTATTTAGTAAAAATTAAATATCTATATATTAGGAAATTTAAATCTTTTTAGATATAAATATTAAAAAATTACTTTTAATTTAGTAGCCGTATGATTAATTATATATTTTCAAGAACATGTATACATTATATTAAAGTTCATATATTTTTTAAATAGGTCTTTAGTATAGTAATAAATCCCAAACCACATTATCCTAATAAAAAAATACACTCAAAATGATGTGATGTGGTCAAACAAATCCTAAAATTACCACATAAAAAGAGTATAAATGGTATAAGAAGACAACTCATGAAGTTCACTCAAGAACCCAAATTCCAAGGACATTTGCCTCTACCCTTTGGATGTTTACCTCTCCACAATGACTCGGTCCTTTGAAGCATAACATGATCATCATATGATGATGAGTCAGTGGAGTCCTCAAGAATAGTGTATCTCTTATATTTCTAAAATAGGTCTCAAAGTGCCATATTTGGATTGGATAGAAAGAGATCATCAATGTTTTTTAAATCAATTTGAACACAATAATCTAGTCTCTGTAGAAAATAAAATATTGTTTCATTTTTTGAAAGATAATATCAAAAAATGATTCAAACTACTCATTAATTTCCTCCCAAATTCCTTGGAAGAACCCCTCACCTACACTATCTCCTTGGTGAGTTTTGACACCAGATTTTTTTACCCCCACAGTTCCACATTCCTTGATTTTTTCTTTTCCAAAAGCATAAAATTCTGTTTTCATTATGTCAAAAATTTTAGATGAACTATACATTCCACATTTTCAATATTATCAATACTCATCCTACACGATGGGATTTTTTGTGTAGGTACCTATTATATATGAGTTGTTTCATCTTGAGTGTATATCGCATCTGAGTATGTTCCAACAATTTTTTTTGTTCATTAGAAAATCTACAGAAAGTGACTGATCCTTCCCATGGGATGCTTCTAATTGTGAGGTTTACATATAAGTGTCCAATTGAAACCCTATTAATCAACAATAATATATTTCTCCTTTGATGACGGGGTTAATTTTTTTTCACTGTGAAAGGATGACCTATTCTAGAATTAGATATAGGAATTTCAAAACTAGTTCCTCAAATGTCATTAAATATTCCTTTTGTATTTTGAAAAACTAGAGACTAGTAATTAAATATCAATTTTCCTCTTTCATTTCATATCATTTTCCATGGATAAGTTTTTATCCATACTATGTTGTTTATCTTCATTTTCTAGATTATCTTTCTAATCATCTGTTTGAACTTCTTCGAAGACACTTTTGTCACCAACAACACTTCCAAAAATTAGATAATTGGTCATTCCTAGACCCTGGATTGGTTCCACTTATGATTTAGCTTCATTGGTAGTTTCTTTATCATCAGAAGGAGACTGCTCATTCCTATATCTTGGTCCCTACACCCCCTGATTGGAGGGACAATTTTAAATAGGGGAAGCCAAATGAGGTGATTAGATTCTCGACTTACTAGTCCCACACATTCCATATATTATTAATATAGAAATTAATTTCTAGAGTCATTATTTATTTATTTATAGGCATCTTGATGGTTTCCCATTTTAGTGAAATATCCACATGCAACATCCTAACAAAATTTCCCCTTCAGGTGTCCAATTTTTTGAAAGACCAAGAAGAAGATAGAATGATTCCCATATCTAATCTTCAAGAAAATATCATCATCCAGTACAGAAATAAAAACATGATCAATCATTGTATTATTGAGATCGTCCTCCATAATGATTTATTTGAAGTAAAAAAAATTGAACTATATCAATTTCAATGGTATTTAAATAATATATTCAACATAAAAGTGTTTTATTTGGTTCACATAATCCAATTCAATCCCAAAATATTGATCTAGACTTCGACACTATATTTTTTGAGAGAGAAGGGATTAAATTGATAATATCATTCCTAAACTGAATGTATACGTTATTTCAAGGAAACTAATGCAAGACCCCAAACATGCATATTGATTTCCATTGAATGAAATATAATGTGGATGAATACCTTCTAGATCAGGATGTATTTAAAATCAATGAAACCATATATTTTTGGGAGTTTATTCACCAATTCCCCAGCCATTAACAACGTCTAATTTGTTAACATGATCATTCATCTGATTATTGAGTATTGAAATATATTTAATCTATCCAGGATGGATTACTTATTTTTTAAAATAATATATATAAAAAAAATCAGTATTCATTTATATGATTGAAAATACATATAGTTATAAATAAAAATATTAAATGTAATTAATAATTAATTATATTTATTAATCTTTAACAATTACATATATGAATTATATTGTGATTTTCAATTTATAATAAATTATAAAAATAATAACACCTTTTTTCAGAAGTTTTTTTAAATTTATAATACATTTATTATTACATTTATAAAAAAATTATTATAATATTAATAAATTTATTTGAATGGACATATTGTGGAGCCCAATATCTCTATCCCATTATGAAAAAACTGTAAAAGGTACAAAATATGAATATAGGGATAGACATGGTGGAAACAACCATCTAAAGAAAAAAAGGAACAACCGCATTGTGTTAGAGACACCAACCATCATGTACTAACAGAAGGAAGCACTATCTTAATATTGTGTACACATAATGTGATAGGAAACATGTCCACCCCAAAAATGAGGACGTTGTTTTCACATCTATGGGTTAGGATTTTTCCATGATTGGTCATCATTTTTATATATTGAAGTGGTTAAATATTTGGTCATGTACCTTTTTCCCTGGATCATTATCACCTGCATCAAAAATTTCCATAAAATAGCATGATCTTATAAAAAACTCAAATTCCCATTTAATTACACTACAAAAGAACTTCCTTGATAATAAGTACAAAACCTCATACAACATATTTATTCTATCCCTAATCTCCCACCTCATCTAATGAAGTAGTAGCCTTGAATTATTTATGGGCCTTAAAAAGATCTTCTTCTGTATATTTCTACTCCTTTCATTAGCACTTTCTTATTCAATAATTTTCTTCATTGAATAAATCAGGCAATTGGGTTCACCATCTCGATTATTCACTTCATAAAACTTCACCGACTTGAAAATACCACTAGCACCATCCTGACCCCTCAGTAAATGATCTAAAACCATGTTATTTGGTTTCTCTTGTGTAGACTAAAGGAAATACCAAAACATAGTTGGGTTAGATACATAAGGGAGATCCTCCCATAAAACACAGCTATAGTATCAAATAATTTTTGATCCTTGTCCACAACATCTTTCAATGATTTGGAATTTATATTACCCTCATAATATACAACCATCATAAAATAAAACAAATTCTATGTATGGAATGAGTGATCTAATAGTAAACACTTTGATGATGTGAGAACATCAATTACAAAACATTGAACATCATCCTTCCACTACAGATTGTAATTGGGGCCTAAGAGGGAAGTGGTTAGTTCAACATTCTCTCAAGAAGAGGATTCCCAGAGGACATATAGACATAATGTGTTGTTCATGAATTTCAAAGGCCACCACATTATTTCCACTGATGTTATATTTCCCTTATCACCAACCAATAGAAAACGGATTGTATTTGAATTATTCCACCCCCAATCCCCCTTCCCATTATTCCTTAAAACCATAAAAGAGTTCCATGATGTATAACCCAAACTAAAAGTTGATCAAATATGTGAGTGCCTTGGGATGTTTTACTCAGTTCCATGTATCGTTTCTATGACTCGCTTTCTTCAAATTGATAAGTGAGTTAATCATTGATGCATATTTTTACCCAATCCATCCCTAGTGTTATAAAAAAATTCTTCTTAGAAGTCAAAGGATTCTATCAAAGGCTTAATCTCATTGGGATTCATCTCATTGGATCTAGTTTTGTCATTGTGTCCAACACCAGTTAAGAATGTGTGAATTAAACGTGATTTCATGTATATGTTGTCATATTTAATATTTCTCTCTTTCATTTGAATTATTATTCATGCATGAAAAATGATTAATTATTTTTATTACTATTCTCATGGAAATGTTCTTCTGGGATGGTTCTTTAGTCTAGTTTACTACTAAGGACAATTTAGGGGGCCTAGTTAGTGGTGTGTGACATGTTCTATCTCCTAACATAGTCTTGTTTCACTCACCATTTTATCAATCAATTTTAGAATCCACTCCATGAAATCTATTACTACACTACTCTTTCTATCATGTCCTTCCATTAGGTTACCTTATACCATTTACACCATTCGATCTCTCTTTGGTGGGTCAAAATCGTATGTATAGGTTAGATAGGATGTTAGGCTAGACGGTATGGTTTTTAGTGATATTGACGACCCCTTGAGGCCTTATCTTTCAAGATAAACTTTTTGGATCTATAACTCCAGGTTACGCTCCCATTATTCACTAGAGAAACCCTACATTTGCCAATATTTTTCTACTTCCTATGATATCGACTATCATCATGGAGTCATTATCAACTACTAATCATACACCATTTATGGTAGTGTTTTATTAGAATTCCTTTCTATAGAAGAAGTGTGGTCATTATCTTGATATTTGAGCTCACATAGAAGTTTGAATCATTATATAGAGAAGCATTCCAACATCATAAATAGATAACAATTTCAGAATAACTACCCTCTTTGTATTGTAATTTAATACTTCAACATTCATTAATTCTTAAAAATAGAGTATCTAATAACTTCTATTTTCTTATTATTTGAATTTATAGTTTATTTCCTATATGATTAAGTTTCTCTAATAATAATAAAATATTCCTTTATTCTGGTGTTTTTTCTATTCACAAAGGCCCCAAATAGACCAAATATTGTTAAATCATGTTTTTAATATTTACTAATATATATATTTTTTTGAATCTATTTCTTAATTCAAATATATAATATTTTTTAAAATTATGTTGTCATCTTAATTCACAACTATTTTTCAGGTTTTTAATTCAAATCACTAAAACCTAAAAATACCTTTTGAATTCAAATACTTCATTTAATAAAAGTGATTATCAATTTATCTTCACTATTTAATATGGGAATAAAATTTTAATTATCCCAAAAAATTATCCAATGTATCGGACAAACATGAATTTTAATAATAATTAATTGAAAAACAAATACCGTGATAATGTTTTAATGTGTGGTGGATTTAAATGAGGGCCCGGATTGTTCAACACAGGTTTATTGATGCATTTCATGGTGTTACAGATAATCTTATGCATAAATCCCCAATGAATATAAAAGTTCAATGGTTTTACACTTTTTTCAATTAAGTCATTAAATACAAAAGGTTCTTTTCAGGCTATAAAGCATTAAATTAAAATTAAATGGTAGGATTGATGATTTAAGAGGACTGTGGAATTAAAAAAATAGGAAAATTTAATTTAATATTCTTCTAAAGGATTCAAATAATAAAAATTTAGCTCAAAAAAATTAAATAATATAAAAATAAAAGACAAAATAGTATTAAATGTGTTTTATCCCAATTAAGGACCATATTCATGAAAAGAACGCAACCCACACAAAAATAAATATTGAGATAAATAAATTTATCAAGAAAAATTTAGAATGAATCAAAGTAAAATTAAATAACTGAGAAAGAAATAGAGTGTTTCTATCAAGAAATTCAGATTTCTTCTTGCATGGCTCATTGAAGATGAATCTCCCTAGTACTAGATCAGAGGCTTCATGATCATGAACAGGAGTCCACAATTATTTTTTGTAATGGAACACCGATAATCTCAACAAAAAATACAGTAGAAATATCTTCACCAGAAGATGTCTATAAAGGAAAATTATATTCTTAGATGTAGAGGATGTGGAAACACTATGAATTTTCCACACCAAGAATGAGAGAAAAACCAGGAGGAATATTTCAGTTGAATTTTTATGAATGAGCTCACAAAGTGTCATCATATCCCTTAAAATTTATAAATGATCACCTAATGTCCTAAAGAATAATGTAATTTCATGATTCTCAGTGAAAAAGTATGAAAACCATAAACATAGAAAATTAAGGTCTATGTTTGGGTTTGGTAGCACCCACATGAGGATAATATTATTGTTAAGGTCAAACCATTACGGTGTAAGGGTAATAAACCCACTACATAGTGTTACCATGACAGATCCATAATATCAAAATGTAAACATAAAATATTAACACATGTGTATAGGTAAATTTATAAGGGTAGTATCCACATAAGGGTCACACAACATAAAGTTCTAGTTTATCATCCAAGAGGGTTGCACATAAAGGTACCCCATGATTATTTAGTGGCCAATCCTGATTTGAAAGGGTACTCATGTAATGGGACCAACAAAATAATTGTACCTTTTTAATATATTCCACTTTCATAAGGGTAACATTGTATGGGTAAACACCCCATAAGGGTAACCACATATGGGTAGTTTCACTTGTTAGGGTACATGTGTATGGGTTAAAGTAATCATATTTAAAGGTAATGAGATCCTATTTTTAGGCAACTAAACCATTTTAAAGGTAAGGAAAACCATATATAATGGTATAACCTGAGGAACCAAAGAAAATTTTAGCACATAATAAATAATTCAATATCTAAATTCACATTTTCATGCATATAAAAACAAAGTATAAATGGAAGAAAAAATTAATCAATGAAAAAAATATTTTAAAAACATTCATTTATCAAATATACACATTTTGCATTTTAAAATGTTGATTTTTTGGAACCAATTTTCATTGAATGTGACCCAAATTCACTTTATCTAAAAAACATGAATTTCATTATACCATAACATTGGTCAGTCTATCAGTTTTGTAATTATTATTATGTTTCATTATGATAGATATAGATCAATATTCAATGATATCTCTAATATAATGTATCATAAGGTCTATGTGTTTTGATCAATCATGGAAAACAAATTTTTTGGATAAAAAAATTGTAGATTGACTATCATAATTTACTAAAATAAAAAACATTCTGAAAATTGAGTTGAAAACCAAACCCTCTAACCAAAAATCCTTCTTGATATCCTTAGTCAAATAAAATTACAAAGATTCTTTAGTGGAAGATAAACCATATATTGAATGATCCATTAACAAGACATGTGTTTTTTACAAGTAGTGAATACAAATGCAGTGAGTAACTTTTTAGTATCAACATTAGCTACATAATCAATATCGAAATATCCATCAAATTGTTCATAATTATTTATATTTCTCCCAAAATAATAAAATATATGAAAAATATATAAAACTTATTTAATAAACCATTTTATGGACTACCATGATGATTCCCTACATTATCCATCAATATTCTATGAGTTAAATAAGAAAAATCTATGTCAGGCCTAGTGAAAACTATAGATGAGATTAGGCTTCCAACAATACTGACATAAGGTATTTTTAAAATATATTTAATATCTACCATATAAATAAGGTATTGAGTTTAATATAGTTTAATATGTGGAATGAAGGGAACATTAACAGGCTCTGTGGTCTCAAGAAAGTACAATTTTGGGAATTTCAAGATATAATCCATTTGTGAAACATTTATAAGTCTATTGGGTATGTCCCTTATGATTATCACTTATAATATCTAATTCTATTCCCTTAAATATTTCATTTAAAAGAACTCAATTTAGATTTCTTAAAAATAATGAGTATCATGTTGTCAAAAATAACCAACATATCATTTAGCATGCAGTAGGTAAAGCATGAAGTGTTTAATACATTTATTGTAAATACATACATCATGTTGGAACCTAGTAAAAGTTTTATCTTGAATAAAAGAGTCAAAATTACTATACCATTGTATATAGGATAATTTTATACTACATATGGATTAATATAAAAGAAAAACATTGTTATGTTTTAACCATTTCTAATAACAACTAGGGGTTTCATGTATGATTTCTCATTTTTCTCACCATGCAAGAAATCTATTTTCACATCTAATTTTCATATATAAATTTCATTAAAATAATAAAAATAAAGAATAAACCTAATAGAATACTGTACATCAACTAGTGAAAAATATTAGTATAATTAATACCCACACAGTTAAGGTAACACTATTCCACTAACATATCCTTAAACATGGATTTATTTTAACTAATGTTATCATCCTTTTTTAAATTTATATACACACAAATACTTTGGAATTAGGGGGTATACTCAAGAAATTTCATGTATGATTTTTTACTCAAATATTTCATTTCATCATACATAAAAGAGATACATTTGTTGGATACTTTATAATTTATGGATTTCTTATAGGACTTAGGATCACCATCCATGATATCTTGGGAAATATTAATTTAAAAAGATATAATATCATGCCTTTAAAACAATATAGTATTTATAATGACCTTCCTACCTCGATCTCAAGTAAGATGATAATCATTATTAACATTAGGTGGCTAAATATCCAAATATTAATCCGAAATGGACCCAAGTATTGTCTCAGTTTAAGAAATATGTGGATGAGGTTCACTTGAAGCCTCATGATGACTATAAGTATGAGGATCAATAACCTCCTTAAGGGTTTTATTATATCTAGAATGTGTTATATATTTTTATTTATAGGATCTAGACATATGAATTATAACATCAAGGCAAATTATACACCATTGTTATTCGGGTTTGCAAACCCACATTGTATATCCTCAGAAATCATTAGGGTATCCCAAAAAAACACACTTTAGAGTTCTTTGTTTCATTTAATCACTTTTTATATGGGCATATATAGTATAAAAAATAATCTTATGTTGTTATGATAAGGAGTTTTTTATACCACAATTTATCCGGGGGATTAAACTTGTTAGCAATAGATTTATTGATATTAATCATTGAGACTACCATAGTGTTAGCTTCATCCCAAAATTATTTTGGTAGGCCAAATCATGAAAGAATTAGTTATATTCTCTACATAATAGTTCTATTGATGAACTCAACTATAACATTATTGGGGTGGTCTATAAAAATTTGGCGCCTTTTGATACCCCTATATTGAAATATTTTGATAAAATTATACTCTAGGTGATCTAAACCTTTATTCATTCTCATGATAATATTCTTTTTCAACACTATTTTCAACCAGGGGTTATCATTGTTCAAGGGTGTCAAAAACATCCAATTTGTTTTTGAGTATTTAAATATATAATTTTTTATATGTCATATTTTGAGGTGACGAATAGAAATAGACACAATGGGATATACTTCAAGTAGGTCCTCATGAATCATAATAGATATACTAAAATGGTTGAGAATCCTTAATAGAAGGAATACTAAAATTATCACTTATATAATCAACGAAGATGAAATCATCAAAAAATGTGTTGTTGTTTATTGTAAATTTTTTTATTATTCTTTATTTACAATATTACTCAAATCCCTTGGAGGTTATGTGTCTCAATATCATATCCCACAATAATATGATATCAACATTACTAACATATGCAATTCTTAAATTCCTTTAATGGGTCTTCCCATTCAACAAAAAAAATATCATTAAGTGTGTATACATTTATTATAGTTCTATATCCCTTCGATATTTTAAGGAATATTAATTCAAACATAATGAAATATCCTTTTTTGTATAGAACATCAATGGGAATTAGGTTTCCATTAAGGTAAGAGGACCACCTAACATCTAGTAGGGTGATTAATGAATGGTCATCAAATTGTTTAAGATAAAAACCTCTTACTGAAACCTTATACTTGATATTATTACGTATGATTATATCTCCCTAAAGTATCTCAAATAACACAAGGAAATATTATCTATTAGGATAGATGTGAAACAATTATCCTAGATCCAAAACACTACCATCAGTGAGTGAATCTCTAAATACATTAAAAAATACATAAGTTTTATAACCAAAATCCACTAAAAGGGGTTGGTTAGTAGATTATTCATCCTTAGCGTTTTTTATAGGTTTTCTATACATGGGTTTAATGTGTTTTTAATTACCATAGTTGAAACACACAATATAAATATAACTATATTTCAATCAATTATTTGGGTTAGTTATTGTTCATTCCTTTCTCTTTAACTCTTTATTTATTTTTACCCTTATACCATGGAATACCTCTAGTAAATAGACTCCCCAAATCACCATTAATTTTTTGTTTATAATGAAACTCCTTTAAAAAATAGTGACTAATTTACATCATCAATGCTAATAGAGTGATATAAATACATCCTTGCTTCTATAAATGTGTTTTGGAAATTTTTAAGAAAAATTTAAATAATCGTAGCTTGATCCTCAACATCAACTGTCACGTTAGTACAGGATAAACCAATAATGATTTTAGTAAACTCGTCTAAATGGTATTGTTTAAAACACCTGAATGAATCATAAAAGTTAACCTTTGAAGTTTCTTATAAATCAAACTATAATGTAAAGATGTTATGAAATGTTTTTCTAATTTAATATGTATACCAGTAATAGTAGATTCAAAAGAAACTTAATAATGAATTTTTCAACATGATATTTTAATATTGAACTATAGGAAATTATAATACCATCAATAGGGATATCATGTTAAATTTTATAAGTTTAGATATTAGAAGTATGGGATACAATCGGTTTCATTTGGAAATTCATGGAATCAACAATGCATTGTGGTACTAACCGAGACTTTATATTATTTCACCAATTATTGAAATCATTACCACCATAAATGATTTTTATTTCATACTTCATTGAGACCATGTTTACCATAATAATATAATACAACTTTCTTGGGAAAAAATTAATGTGTAAATCACATAGAATAAGTAAAGGGCAATTGTTATACACTAATTTTCAATTGAATCTTCGAATTTTAATAGATCCATTGAGGTTATAATTATTTAAATTAAAAATAGAGGATGAGTGTTAATTTATGAGTAATGAGGAATTTAATAAATTGAAACCACAATATGAATATTTTATAATAATATTTTGACAATAATGATTTATCTTCACTAATGAATGAAAAAATAAAGGAAGAAAACATAGGATTTAATAATATTTGATACCTTTGGGGAATAAATGTATAGAAAGAACATAGCCAGCACACACACACATTGTATTAATCTAAAAATAAATTATAAATATCCTTAATAAATAAAATATATTTCATTGAACATTAAAAATTGGATATGTTTTATCTACAACATTATAGATATCTTCTTACGTGGCTCTAAGAAATGAATCTCCATGGTATTGGCTCAACATATTCATGATCGATAACATGATGTCATACTTAGTCTCTAAGATGGAAAAAAAATTATCTCCACTAATAATAGAGAAGAATCATATTTGAAATATGATAGTATGATAGGAGAAAGTTCTTTTGGGAAGAATTGGATAAAAAATAGATAGGAATTTTCTACAACATAAACCAGCAAAAAATAAAGATATAATATTTAGTAAAATTTCAAATAATGAGGCCATATAGGGCCATTATATACTTTGAAAAGGATATTTTTAAACTTAAATATCCAATTATTCAGGGTGTTCCATGATTCCATATGATATAAGAAAGTAAAAATGGAAAATGAAGGGCTCTATAACGGTTAGGGGACACCCATGTGACTGTAAAACTGACATTATTATAAATCCATTGTTGAGTAAGTGTTATAAACCCACATCATAAAGCTACCAAGATGGATCTCATAGAACCCACAGTTCTCAGTTATTGAACCACTTTTATGTATTTTAGGTATAAATAATATTCGAGTTATGTTTCAGGATGTTTGTTGAAGTTTTTCATGTTCTGAAGGCTTTCTGGATGTTCCCTATTTGATGAAGGTTAGTAGAAATTATAAAACACCTCTAGTAAACTAAGAAAGGGAAAGCATTAATCATTTTGGAAAGGAGTATGGTTGTCACATGGCTGGAGAAATCATAAAAATTCCTAGTGGAAACCATGCACGGTATAATAGAGGACAACATAACTATTAGATCACAGTTTGTCCAACTATTCAAGCCAACCATGTGTGGTATGGTTTGTGATAATATCTCATTGTTAGTTAGTGCACATTTTTTCTAACTGCATCCCCTAACCATGCACTATAAAAATTTAGTTTAAAAAATTTTGGATATAATTTGATTTACCTTCTTAATCATTCATTTTCCCCATTCCAACCATAAAATGAATTTATATTTCTCCCAAGACATGATATAGGATTCTATTTTACATAGGATAATGTTTTTGGTTATCCAAAATTTTTTGTAGATCTAGATTCACTAGAAAGTTCATGTTCTAAATCATTTTCTAATTATCTTTTCTCTTCTACACTCTATGTGCCTTATATTTAGTCTACTAGGGATATATCCTTATTTGTTTTTGGATTTCATGATGAGATATTGTTGAATTGGTTTTAGGAAACAAGATCTAATATCATATCAAGAATATATAAGTTGGTTTGTTAATGTTTTGGTTCTATTCATCATTTTCTTCAAAATGTGATAGGTATTTGTCTTCCCTTGTGACTCAACTATATTAGAACATGAACTATTGATTTTAAATTGATAAAATTGAATGATTTTTTTTTGAAATCATTGTTTTATTTGATGTAAATTCACATTTTAATTATGGTGTTGTAAATATTGGTAAATGAATGAATTTATAAAAAAAGTTGTTTATAATTTGAAAATGGTGATTTTATAAATTTAATTAGTTTGATTAATGTAAATTAGATATTGAAATGATTTGGCAATAAATGGTTTAAGGGAATGTATTTACCCTGATTTGTGCATAATGGTTTGGTATGAGTAGAAGGGGATAAATAATTTTTGTAAAGTACCATCATCAAAGGGATGGAGTATGGACAAGAAGTTTCATCAGCAATGGTAACACCATGATTATGTGTGTGTCTATGTCATGGATATGCATGGATATAGAAATGTATTTTAAAACAAAAAATTTTGAAAGGATCTGAAGGATCGGAAAATGTATTCCATGAAAATTGATTGTGACATTTTGGTAATGTTTACCATTGTAAAATTTATTTTTGGATTTGTTATAAACCATTTTCATTGCTAAAAATATTTTATCAAATAAGATAACAATTTTTATCCTATGGGTATGAGTTGTAATGTCATTTCTGATATCCTAATAGTCATATAATCACCCCATTCTATGGAACTATAGTGTGTTCATATAAGATATATATCGATACATAGGCAACAGAACGGTACCATGTTCTTTAGAGATGGTTCTCGATACCTTGGGCTGGGCAATTGGATTTTGATCTTGCAGCATACTGGTAGTTTTTATGGTTTCTTTTTTGTCATTTGGGGTTTTCACCTATTGCTTCCTTTGGTTGATGAATTTTCCTTTCAATTTGACTCTAATATTTTCATATGGTTTTTCTTTGTTTTGGATTTTATTTTTATACTCATGCATAATATAGTGGTTTGGGTGTTTACAGTTATCTCAGTATGGTTGTTTTATCATTTAATGGGAAAATAATCCCCCATTTTTTTTTATAAATCTATGTTAATTTATTTCTAGCTTTTTTTATCCCGGTTATATCACCTAAGTCCTAGTAACACCCACTACCACTTCCTAGCCAATGGGTGAGGGGAAGGATGTTAAAAATGGTATCAATTTTTTTGGTCCCAGATTTGGAAACTAATTTTTGTTTACTCCTCGAGTCAAGTTGGTTGAAAAAATTAGAACTGTAAAAACGTGAAATGAGGATTATATAAAGTCATAGATATCATAAATAAATTGATCTTCATGTTACGAGATATTTTATGTACATGGGTGTTTTAAGGAACTCCTAGGAGTTGTCACCTTATCATCACGGGTTTAGCTGATGAGAGTTAAATTACATGGATTGATAGTAATGAAATCCCAATAGGGTTTCATACTTCATTTTGAGAAATTTATTTATTATGTAATAAAAATTTATTTTTGAAGATAGATGTAAATATTATGATTTTCAAAAGCATTATGGTATTTTCAAAAAATTTATTAATATTAAAATGGAGAGATTTTATAAAATTAATGATAGTATAATTTTAAAATGTTTGAACTTGTTTATTAATGATTTTTTTGTAGAACTTGTTGAAATGGTAAATTTTGAATTTCTAAGCCTTTCGTTTTAAGAGATAGAGACTAAATATAGTTTATTTAGATTATATATAATATCACCATGTATTCATTGAAGAATCTAACTAGAAGAGGTTGCTAGGAGTGTGGTGTCAACTGAGCCACAGGTGAACCAGAAGTTAGTCTAAAGTATTGTACATGCTTTTCTAGTTGTGGAAAAATGGTAAAGAGATTATAAATGAAGTTAAGTGGGTCATTTAATTCAGTTCCAAAAAAAAAAGAATCCACCCAATAATTTAAGGTGATTGAGAATCATAAAAATAATATGTTTGGAAAAATAAGATGAATCGAATCTTTGATTTTTATGGAACACATTCTATAATATAGGTGAAGTTGGAAATGTATATGTTATAAGATCGTGAATGTCAGTGGTTGTATTTAGAAGTTCATGCTTAATTGTACCAATGCATGAAATAAGTGGATTTTGAATAATTTTCTAGAAAACGATTCTATCCACTACCTAGATTTTATGAAAACCAAACATATTCAATTTTAATCAAGAGAGACTCACATTAAAAGATTATGAAGATATGTTTATGAATTTAGTCTTCTTTTTATGAAATGGTGCTATAAGTGCATCCTTGAAGGCGTGTATTTTTTAATCGATGTAATTTTCAAATATTCTCTCAAACAATACTATAATTTTTATATCAAATTATATAGAGAATATCAGTTGAGAATTGAGGGTAAAAAGGTATATCATAAAAAATAAGATTGTATGATAAATATTGATACTTATGGGAACTGGTGGGAACTCTAATCATGGGAATAATTAGAAGAGGCGACCATAATATATAGGTGGATCTAAGAATCGGAATAAAAAAGTAGGATAAGTGAATATTTCTCATAAACCACAGGGTAAACCTGGTAATTTTAATTGCGGTTCTCTGGATCACATAAATCAAGATTTCACAAAAACACTAACAGAATTTCACAATTTTAATAAGATGGGAAATCTACAGTTCTATTGTCATAACAATATGAGGATGAATTTTAGGGAAACATCTCTTACATCTCAGGAATCATATGCTTTGAGAGGATGAGTGCAGAAAAATAGTTCGCACCTAAAAAACTGAACATCCCATGGAGATTCTAGGAATACCATGACTCATCAACTAGTGTAATCTCCACTGGGAAATAATGTGAAAATTTTAGCATGTAATCAATTAATGGACATGAGAAAGTGATCATGGAATATCAATCAATACCTTCACTGGTGAGAGGTAAAATTCCATTGAATTCTATGCATGATTCTTTTTGATATAGTTACATCCCATACATTTATTAATTCTCGAGTTCTTGTTCTTCTATGTTTTAATGTTGATATGATTACATCTATTTTAAAACAACAAACTCCTCTTGGAAAAAGATAATTTTAATCCTTTATTTGAATATCATGTTCCATAACTATCATTGGGGATGATTTTCTTTTGGATTTCTATATGCTTAAGATGAATTTATATGACATAATCCTGGGTATGGATTTCTTGACAATGTCTAAATCTCACTACAATGTTTATACATGAAATGATTTTTTTCAATTGTATATGTAATTGAGAATCTCTTTAGAGGAGATCAAAATATGAAGGAATGTGGAGAAAAATTGTTGGAACCATTTTTTGGAACTATCTCATACTAGTTGAAATCATTGACCTTGGAATCAGTGGTTGAGATTGGGAATAATAGTTTTACAACAATTATTTATTAGTTTCATAACATTCTTCCTGATAATTTTTCAGGTTTTCCATACACAAGAGAAGTAGAGTTTATGATTTATCTTTTACCAGGGACCAATCCTATAATAATTTTTTTAGATTATATGGAACCAATATAATCAAAGGAATTGAATTTCAAGTTGGATGAGTTTGAAATGAAAGGGTTCATTAGGTCTAATAATTATTAGTGGGAAGCAATGATTGTTTGTTAAAAAGATGGATGAAACACTTAGGAATTTTTTATATTATCATATGCTTAATTAATATTAGATAAAGAATATGTATCAAGTTACTTGAATTGATGACCAATTTGATCAATTGAGGGAAGCCTTGTGGATATTTTAAGATTATTTTTGTTTGGTATATCCCCAACTGTGGGTTTAGAAGAAGGATATTCTAAATATAGCTTCTAAAAGTAGATATGGGCATTACAAGTATATGGATATGCCTTTTTTCTTAAAAATTCAAAATATTTATTTATAGAATAGATTAATTTTATATTTCAATAGTATTTAGATTCTTTTATGGTGGTGTTTTTGGATGAAATGCTGTTCTTTCAAGGAACAATGATGAGCATGAGAAACAATTTGCGATAGTGTCGGGTATCTTGAGGGATCATTGTATATATGTCAATATTTAAAAGTAGTAATTTTGGATACAAGAGAAATGTTTCCTTGGGCTTTTAATTTATGAAAAATATGTTTTTATGGATGGAAACAAAATATAGAAGTTTTGATCACTTAGAACCTAGAAAAGACGTTTTTTAGATATGTTGTTTCATTATCCTGGATAGTTATTATAGATGTTTTCATTATGACCCTTTATCACTAGATTCACCAATCATTGCTTTTATGAGTAAAGGTTATCCTTTACAATGGAAGTAGGAATGACAATTGTTTAATGAGATTAATGGTCACCTTACATCAGTACTGATCATGATATTACTAGATTCAAGAAAAATCTATGTGGTGGATTGTGATGCATCTTAATCATGGTTGGGGTGATTTCTCATGCAGGGTGATGACGTTTTTCTTATTGATAAAAGATTTTAATGCTTCATGTGAATAAATACCCAACACATGATTTTTAATTAGCTTAAGTGGTCAATGCTTTGATGGAATGAAATCATTACCAATATGTCAATAAGTTTTTGAGGTTTAAGGATCAATAATAATTGGAATTTCTTTCTCAAAAAGTGATTTGAATTTGAGATAATGATTATTAAAAAGTAACATATACTTTTTGAATTTGAGTTAATGTATACATTGAGTAAAAGGAAATATATGGAAGATGCATTAATTATAAATTTATATAGCTAGTCATTGAAAGCCAATTCAGATTAATGGGAGCTAATATTAGTAATAGTCGACTAACCCTTGAATTATGAGGACCAAGGTAGTTTTTTGGTTTTCCTTACAATTTCATTTGTTATTGATTTGGTTGAGAAGGATATATAGGTGAATATATCCAATTATGAATGATTCTCTGTGATGTCAAAAACTAAAATGTGGGGCAACCATTGAGGATGGAATGATGATAGAATATTAGTGTAGTGGTTTCAAGATCGAATGGTCATACCATGATCTTGTTAGGAACAACTCCTTCATCATTACCATATTTTTAGATAGGCTCTACATTCTTGTATAAAAACTATGTGTAAGGAACTGAGAGAAGAATTTTGGTTGGCTACCATTAAAAGATAAGTGGATGAGTTTATTTTGAGATACCTCACCTATCAATAGGCAATGGTAGAGTTCCAATGATCATTTGATATTGTATGGACTTTATCGATTCCAATGAGTAAATGAGGTTAGATAGTTATGTATTTTGTAACAATACTACCAATGAATGTTCGCAAACTTGATTCCAAATTGGTGATAGTGGATTGTCCCAAAAATTAGGCCCATTTCATCCCAAATCATTAATCTAATATTGTTCAAGACTTGTAAAAAATATATATGTGATAAGTGGTAAAAATAATGGAGTACTTGTTTCGATAGTATCTAATCTAGATTCATGGTTTACATAAAATATTTGTAAAGCCAAATAGAAACCCCATAGGGCTTAGTTTATTATGAGAAAAACATGTCATCCTCAAATAGATTGATAATCTTAGAGGACAATAAAAAAGTTGGAGGACATTTCTTGGCCTTGTGTAATGTATATTTTTTTTTATCATGGGAGGAGAACATACCATTAGTGGGGTACTAATAAAATAACAGTTATCAATACTTGATACAAATGAATCATTTTGAATAATTATATGGTAGTCCTTTTCGTTCTCGACTTTTTCTGGGTAGAAACATGATATAATTAACTAGTTGATCCAATATCTGTACAATAGATAACAGAAAATATTTAGTTGATAAAAAATAAAATGAATATTGCTTAGATTCATCATAATAATATGTGTATCATCACAGAAAACTATTTCCATTTTCAGTGAGCGATCATGTAATCTTGAGAATCTCTCCACAGTAAGGGAATTTTCATTTTTTATAAGCAGGGAATGTTATCTCCTAGATGCATTGTCCCTTTGGAGAAATAGGAATGGGTTTGTAAGGCGGTGTATCGGTAGAAATTTCCACCAAGGTTTAGTTTATAGCATAATGTATTTTGTGTTTAATAATTTAAAATATATCAAATAGATCATGACCATATGATTCTATTGGATCACAACATCCTAGATCTGGATGCCACATTGGTTCATGTATGGATACATATTATAGAAAGGTAAGAGAAGGTATTACCTAGGAAAATCACTAATAATGTGAGATTTTTATGGGAACATGGTCGTATTAATTATGAAACATGGGATTGTAAAAAAGGAAATAATTTATAAGTGGTTGAAACTCTTATAATAATAATTAATTTTTTATTATTATGAGGACTTAAATGACAATGGTGTGGAGAATATTTCAACCATCGGTTTAGGTAATATTACATTTACCTATGTATTTTAAATATATATAATGTTTATTTAATGTTTTGAGAGGATTAGAAGAGTTTTCGGACATTTTGGAATCTTTTCTAGAGGTACACAGTCTGAGAACAGTTAGTCGAAACCATGAAACTCCATCACGAAACCATGTTAGAGAAAACAATAAACATCGGGATGGTGCATGGTTGGCGCATAGTTTGGAAAAAAAATGATAATTCCTATGGAAAATCATACATGGTTTAACAGAGAGGAAAATCACTATTGGAACATGGTTTGTTTTACCATTTGAGCCAATCATGCGCGATGTGGTTTATGATAGCAGCTCAAACATGGTTAGCACATAGTTTGTCTAACTTGGTTCCCTAACCATGCATCGAGAAAATTATGATATGAAAATTGAGGATCTAATTTTATTTTCTTCATTAATCACTTTCCATCTAATCCTAACATAACATGAATTCTTCATCCCCTCAAGACTTGAGAGGTGATTCCTTTTTATCCGGGAGAATGTTTTATGAGATCAATAGTCCGTTGAAGATCTCGATTCACTATTAAGTGGTCATTCTTCATTTCTTTTCCTTAGATATATTCTCCACCACTCTCTAGTAAGCTTAGTTTAAATCAACTAGAGATAGATCTATGTCATTTTTTTAGTTTTCATAATAAGATATTGTTGAATTGTTTAAACGGAACAATGTCCAATTCTCAACCTAGAATATCTATGCTCGGTTGTTGAATGTGTTGTGCCATTATTCATTTTTTCTAATGTTTTAATGTTATATAGGTTCACTCTCAATGCGAATTGATTAGAACTCAAAGGATTAATTTCAAGTTGATAAAATTGATTGATTTTTTTGGAATCATGGTGTTATTTGTTGTAAATTTTAATTTGAATTATTGTTTTATAAATCATATGAATAGAATGAATTTTTTGAAAATGATGTTGTTTATAAAAATTTTAATTTTATTTTATATTTATTATTGTTTGAAATAAATTAAGATATTTTTTTAAATTCAATGAAATGGAATAAATTATTTTATTGAAATGGATTGAAAATATTTGGGCATAACAGTTGTGCATTAGTTGAAAAGGATGGATAATGGTGGTGATGTACCACCATAAAATGGCCAAAGTATATACGTGAATTTCCACCATCAATGGTAACACAAATATTTAGTGTGTGTGTGTGGTGTGGATGTGTGTATACATAGAAAGGTATGGGCCAAATCAAAAATTGATAAAGGGGTTAAAGTATTGGTTGATGCATTCCTTGAAAAAATATGATGATATCTTATTGATGTTTACCTTAGAAAAACAAATTTATCCATTTTTTAAATTATTTATCATTAAATAAACTATTTTATAAAATATGTTACATGTTTAATCCTATTGGTGTGATTTGGGAAGTCCATGTGAAAATCCTACTATGTTTTATTCTCACCCCATAAATGGGACTTACGGTGCATTTATATATGTTATGTATTGATACATCGGTAAAGGCATGGTATCTCAATTATTTAGTGATTCTATATGATACCATGGGATGGGCATGTATATCTGGTTCATGGAGAAGAATAAGAGTATTTTTTGGGGATGTTGGTGTCATTTGTTTATTTGGGTTTGGTGGTATTTAGTTTCCTTTGGTTATTTCATTTTAATTCCTCTTATACGCAGATATTTTCATTTGGTTTGTTTTTGTAATGGGTTGTATTTATATACTCATGAATCATATAGAAGTATGGTTTATCACAGTTATCTCAACTATATTAATTTATCTTTAAAGGAAAAATGATCCCCTAATTCTTTAGGAATCCCTTTTCACTTATTTTGTTCCATTGGTGTCTTAGAGATGTCACATAACACATAGTCACACCCTCTACCTCTTCCCAAGAAAATTGGTGAGGGGTGGGATGTTACAAATTTACAATATGTAAAGGTAAATATATAATAATAACACTCAAACAAAGGTAATATTATAATAGTTACAACTGTATAATGGTATCCCTGTTTAAAGGACACATGTATGGGTCAAAAGTCCTAAACATAAAGGTACAAAATTTTTATGTAAAGGCCAACCCTGATGTGTAGTGGTTTTCACATAACGGTACCTACATAAGAGTATTCTGAACATGTAATTATAACCATGTAAGGACAAACCTCATGTATGGGTACTTACATGATGGTAACCCCATGCATAATGGTACTTATTGAAGGGTAACCAAAACCCTATGTAAAGGTAAGGGGCTCCCACGCATGGGTAACCAAAACAATATAATGATTAGGAAGGCATTATTTAATTATAACTCTTATAGATCCAAAATCAAAGCATGAGAAAAAGAAAAAAACGTAAATTAAAATTCACAATTTCATTCATATATAAAAATTACATAAATGTATAAAATAATTAATATTGGAAAATAAAAGTTTAATGAAATATTGAATATTTAAATGGCCCTACGATATGTGTTTTTTTTCAGAATTTTATAATGGTAAATCCTCTAATACATATCAATATTTCATTGTTATCATTTTTGTCAAGGCCATTCATTTGATATTTCATAATTTTAGTGATAAGGTTCATAGAGAATTTTCATATGGACGTGTTGATGCTTGAATATTGATTAAAAATTGGAAACCTAAAATGATTGCTTCACTAATTGGTAGAATTTAGAAGAAGCATAACTTGTTTACCGTAAAAAAGAATATGGACGTGTTGATGCTTGAATATTGATTAAAAATTGGAAACCTAAAATGATTGCTTCACTAATTGGTAGAATTTAGAAGAAGCATAACTTGTTTACCGTAAAAAAGAATATTATGTTACAATTTAAGCTCATTTTGATGAATTTAACAAAATCATTCTTGATTTAGCCAACATTATTGTGACTATTGATGATGAGGATCTGGATATTATCCTTTTAATATATTAATACAAATACTACCATACTTTAACTAAGATAATGATGTATGAATATGGATCCCTAATCCTAGAAGAACCTAAATTTCACCTTCTTTCTATGGAAATACATTCTAAAATGATATTCAAGTGCGAGTTTCAAATTATTTTCACATAGAGAGGGACAAAAATCGAGGGTAAAAATAGTAAAAATACCATGTTTAAGTCTAAGTATATGTATATAAAAATAGTTTTTTACAATTATGGTAATCCTAGGTATACAAAAAGTAACTTTCTGAAACCCAAAAAAATTATGGATACTAAAGAAAAATTTTACTTGACACTTTTATTGGATTCTAGTAATGATGATAGTAATTATTTTAATGTATCTAGCTATGAACATGATGATGAGTGCGTTCTGGACTCAGGATTCTACCTTAAAATTTGTCATTATAGATAATTTTTCCATTAGTGGGTTGAGAGTTTAGTGGGAGATGTAATATTTAGAAATGTAAAGAATTTTAAGGGTCAAGGAAAATGTTTTTTCGTATAGAATTATATGACCACTCTATAGTCTCCCTCATAGACATTAGGTACGTCCCTAAACATCAAAAAACATAATTTCAACTGGTATTATTTACTATAAATGGTTTGTATTTAAGACTAAATAATTATACCATAAGGACTCCAAAGGCTCTAAAACTATAATCTTGGGATCCCTAGTTAGTTGGCTTTATGTGTTGAATGGTAAGACCACTCAAGGTAACTAGGAAATGTGTACATTATTAGTATTGTTAAAACCATGTTATGAAATAGTATATTAGGTCATGTAATCTCTATGGGTCTAGAGGAATTCAATAATAAAGGGATGTTAAAAAATGATAAAACAAGAAATTTCCTATTTTGTGAAGATTTCATTATGGGAAATCCTTAGTCGTTTAGTTTTGGTAGGTAATATTTATGGATACTCAAGCATTAGAGTAGATCCATTCTAATTTATGGGTCCCTTCCATAAGGATATCCCACGGTGGATGCTCATATATTATTACCTTTATAGATGCTTACTCTAGAAATGTATGGATTTACATACTAAAAAACATATCTTATATTTTTCAAAAACAAATATGAATACCCTATTCTAAAAACTAGGTTGGTAAGCATATTATATTAATGAGAAATTTTTTTTTGGATTATATGTATGCTAAGTTTATCGAGTTCGGTAAATCTGTGGCTATATCCTGACAATAGATTATTATGGAGACCAACCAATTGAATGACCTTACTAAGGATATGAATATATATATTATTAAGAGAATCTGAATAATGATTTCATGCTTATGCATACCTAAGTCATTTTAGACACAAGATTTCACTATGATAGTGTAACTGATTAATATGATCCCATCCACTACTAATGAGTTCAAACCCTCAGATAAATTATGTTATAGAAAACCATGTATATATAACCACATAAGATTCATTGGTAGTATTGAGTATTTCCACATTAAAATTGATAAGTCGGAAACAACTAGGCTTAACTATGTTTTCATGGGGATACCCTTATGGTGTAAAGGTATATATGATTTGGTTTGAAAAACCTGGATACCAAAGGTGTATAATCAATAGAGCTGTTATCCTTCATGAGTTTTTTAAGCTATTTCCCAATATTTCATGCATGACAGAGACGATAAAACCCAAAATGAGATTGTTTATCCTCACCGTTTAACTCAACGTAGGTCTATTTTGGAGCCTTACCTACCCATTTATCAATTTGAATCCTAAAGGGAGACTGTTTTTGAATCAAAATAAGATTCTGACTCTCCTAATTCAAATAGTGATTACCAATTTGGTCTTATAATTTATAGGAGGTTCACTATACCCCTCTATAAATTTAGATAAAAATATATGGAATCTATTTCATTTCATCCTCCCCAAGATCTCATTGATGATGATACAATGACATATAGGCATGCTTTAAAAGAAAAATATGGAATATAATAGACCACTTCAATTGATTAAGAAATTAAATCAATGGTTAGAATCCAAAACTAGTGTATTGTTCATAATACACTTATTTCTATGCTCATTGGGTGTAAATTGGTTTACAAAATAAAGGTAGATAAAATTGATGAAAATAGAATTAAATTAAAGGCTAAATTAATGGCCAAGTGTTTCATTAAAAAGTTTGTTTTATACTATACAGATATTTTTTAACTCTTTTTAAGAATTTTTCAATTTGGTTACTTCTTGTTTTTGTGCTTGTAATGAAATTGAAATAGAACAATTATTTTTAAAATTGAATTTATTACATGGTGACCTTAATTAGATAGTTTAAATTAAACCTCCTTATGTTTAAAAAAAATTACTTCGAACCCAACCATGATTTCATTTTAAATAAATACATTTAGGGGCAATACAAGAACGTAAAGAGCGGTATAGGAAATTTGACTAATTTATTCTGAATAAATAATCTAACAGGATCCAACATGATGAATGTGTTTATTATAAATGTGTTAAAAACACCATGATTTACCAATTGATTCATGTATATGGTTTGTTGGCAATGTTCCAAATTATTAAAATCATAAATATTATTAAGTCTCAATTGAATAGTTTCTTGGGTTTATGGATTTAGGTGAAACAAAAAAGGTATTAGGTGTACAAATTATTTATTTTGAACATAATAAACTATTATATTTATCCTAAAATAAATATATTTGAGATTCTTATACTTGGAATCTTGATGTATTAAATGATTCTTAGTATGTATAAGATAACATTTATTATTTACACACACAATATATTTATTCAAAATCATGGAAACCCACATTGGTAGGCTTTAAATAGATACTTAGATATGTTTCACACACATCTGAAATATTTTATGTTTTGTTACAATAAGTCAATATTGAGGTACTAATTGATAGATATGTAGATACAAATTATACAGGTGTTGAGGATACCTTAATGTCACCTACATCATATTTCTTCACTACTTATGGAGGATCAATATTCCAGAAAATGTAATATTCAATCTTTGGTTGTCTTTTATCCATTGAAGTTGAGTGCATCACCTTAAATAAGGATGTTAAAAAGGATTTATAGTAAATGTGTATAATTTATAAACTCAAGTTATAGGATAATATTATTAAATTATAATATTATGCTCAATTAGCTTTTCATTTTCCAAAAATATATTTTTTAATAGTAATTCTAAGAATATGTACATGATTTCACATTTTATTCGAGATATAATTGAATATTTAACCTTATATTTTAATAGGATACACAATGATAATAACCTAGTTGATACCTTTACTAATGATATATTATTATTAATATTCATGAATGGTTTATTTTGAATGAAATTTTCCCATTAAATAATAATAGGTGGGAGAACATTGACAAATTAAAATGAAAATGTTGGAGATGTGTAAATTAAGGTTGGATTCATGTTGAATTTACCTTATTTAGTATTTATTCTATTAATTTTTATTATTATGCATAAATGGAAAAATAATAAATTTTACATATTATTATCATGTGAAATATAATATTATTGCGGGTTGGTCATTTTTTTATGTTTACCATGTGGGCCTCTAGTTTGTGCCTTATTAGTGGATTGTGGTGTAGCCAGTCACCTCGCCCATGCAGGTTTCCCTCATTAGCTCATCAAAATATTTTAAAATGAAATAACTATTATTTATTATAGATATTATCCTTTAGTCATGGCCTTACATTGGTTTATCTTATCCACTTAATTTTATATAATTTATTTTCAGTAGGGATTCATGACATGTTATAGTTGATAGGGTTGTTAAATTGGATTCTGTAGTTATTAGAGTGATTGATGACCCTCTGAGGCATTATCCTTCAGGATGTACCCTATTGTTTTTAAATCGTGGATACACTCCAATTATCCTCTAAAAAACCATTTTCCACCAATTACATTTCTTCTTTATGTGAGATCAACTACTGGCCTATTTCCCTCCCTAGATACGCCTCGAACACCATTCATTGTGTATTGTTGATCACATTCCTTCACATAAAAGATGTTTAGAAACTATCATGATCTAGGAGATCCCAAAGAATTTTGAATAATTAGATCCATATGTTTTCTAGCATCATGAATTGATTTGGACCACCATTGTGGAACCCTTTCCAACATGTAAGTATTCCACGTCAACCTTCATTAGGGTATGAAAATAGGGTTTCTAATCCATTGAATTTTTGTGTTAAATTTTTCGGTTTGTTTCCCATACCATTTTATTTTCTATGTTAAATAAATTTCTTTTTTATGTGGTGAAATTATTTTCATGCATGTGATCCCCAAAGTTATGGATGAAAGTCAAATCCAATGTTCAATATATACTAATATTTTTTTTTTCAATTGAATATGTTTTGTTAATTCATATCTAGTTGTTATTATAAATTCTATATTCCAAACTCATATTAATTCAACACATATCTTTTTTGTTTATAATTAAAATATAAATAAAAATTAAAGGCCTTTACAATTGAAATAATTAACTAAATAATACTGTAGATGTGTTATTCTTCACAATTTATTGGTGTATATTCTTATCATTTTTTTCTAAAAAACTAATAATTGATCAACATATTTTATAGATATCAATCTATTTTTGATAGAGAGGGACCTAACCCATGATGATTGTTTACCTAATCATCTTTTCATTTGTTGTGATTATGTTTATCACCTTTATCCAAATCCTTTATATGAAAATCCTTATTTTGAGATCCTTCTATAAGGCCACAATTTTTTTTGAATTTATACCTTCATCCAGTAATCCCATGTCTATATAAATGTGATAAATCATTTCATCCATGGAAAAAATCCAATAGGGACATTGTGAACCCTCTTTCCATACATTCTTAGAAGAGTTCCACTTTCTATAATGAGAATTAATACCAAACCGTGGAAACATTTTTCATATGTGTTCATTATATTATTACAACCCTTAAAAAAAGATTCTTTCATAATCAATAAGAAAATTAAATTCATTTTTATCAGTAATTTAATAAAATTTCTATAATAAGAGGATAACTATGGTACACCTCAGTAAGAACCTCCAAAAATTACCATATCTTTCCTTTTAATATATTTATAAATCTTCAATGGTATACAGTGAGTTTTGTCAATATACCATAATATTAAAACCAATAAATTTCATATAATATCATAATATTATTAAATTATATTATTAATAATACATTTCTCATAATATTAATACATTCTATATAATACATTTATTATAATACTAATACTAATTTTAATATATATATTAATATATTATCATAATATTAATTCATTTTTTAATATATTTAATATATTTAATACTAGATATCTATTTTTAAATTTTTTTGAAATTTAATATTTAATATTATATATTTTTTTAATTATAATTCAATTTTATATTTTTAATTTTTAATTTTTAATTTATATTAAAATAAATTCATTTATTCTGAATTTTTATTAAATATTATTATATTTATTAACAAAATATATATAATAATTTTAAGATAGTTATCATAATATTATTAATATATTTATGATATTATTAATATATTTGCTATAATATTAACAAATTTATCTTAATTTTACAACATTTATTACTAGATTTAATATAATTAGTTTTGTTTGTTTATTTTTAATTTTTTTAGAAGTTGTTCATTTTTAAAAAACTGTGAATTTTATTGGAATAAAACCTTCAATATTTTTTTACATAATTATTAAATTGATGATTTTTAACTTCTCATAAATATTTGTCCTTTCTATTTTTAGCATTGATAAATCCATACTTTTTATATGCTATATAATATCATTGATAGAAATTAAACATATTAGTTCTATTGAAATGATGAAAAAACTAGATTTTAATTTTATCCCTGGAAATTGTACCTGTTTTCATTGGATTTTAAAAATGTTGATAAATCCATTTCCCTCATTTAATATAACTCAAACAAGTCACAAAACATACTCATGCAATTCAATCTATCACGGAGGTCAACCCTTATTGACACATAATTTATTTTTATTTTTGAATTATCCTGAAAAACGAAATGTGTGTTATCTTTTGATGGTTTTTAATTGATATTACACAGTTTCATTATTTTTGTTTATTCTTCTAATTTTCTCAAAGACCCCTTATGATTCCTCCCACTTTTCAAGCACATACCAATGATTTGAAACCCTGGCCCTTCACCACATATTGGTAATGAATCTCAATGATATGTAACTAATTTTGTATCATTTATCCACTTATAAGGTTTTTGGGCCTTTTATATGTATTAAATTAAAGAAATAATGGAAGGAGTCGTATTTTTTTATACAAAAGTGCACCATAAAAATTTTTGATTGATTATTTTGTTATGATTATAACTATATTTTAGTCATTTTATTTTTATAAGTTCATAATATAAAACCATGTTTTTTATGGCCAATGATGTATCATTTGGATGTAATTAATTATTTTATTAGTGTATTTTAAAATATGGTTTAAGGTAAATGCTCATGGGATTTAAATTTTTGAAAAATTATTCAATGTTTACAAATGAATTTAAAAAAATATTTTGTTTTTTTTGTTTTAATGTCATTCTTTAAACAATTTTTTTTCAAAATGGATCATTTTTAGTAAAGGGGGGTTAGATGAAGAAATTGTTCATTAGGTCAGAGAGGGTGATGAAATATACTCTAAGGGTGAATAATACAGTTTAATTTCATAAAATAAATATATTAATCACCTTTTAACACATCGGGATGTTATGTTATGTCTCTTATTATTTAATCTCATTCATAACGTGCATTTCTTAAAACACCCAACTTAAATAAATAGAAAAATAATATTACACCCTACCCATTAAATTATAGGTAATTAGGAGCATTCTACACAATAATACATTTATATATTATATATTTAATATAATTTTTATCAATAACCTAATGTGTATTCTAGACTTTATATAAAAACAAATCCATTTTTCACCTAAAATCATTATTTTTCTGAATGTTGTTTTTCTACATTTTGATATTGTAGTTTTTATAAAACTAAATTTTGAAACATTTATAAATTTTATTTGAAAAAATTAAAATTTAATTTTAAATTATTAATGTAAAAAATATCTCTGTGTAGATATTTTTTATTTTTCTGAAAGGATTTATTTCCAAGTCAATAGTGATAAATAGAATATTTTAAGATAAAACTAACTTTTCACCTAAATGGTTTATAATTTAAAATTAAATATTAAGTAGTTTTTAATGTAATATAAGTTAAATTCAACATATATTAATCCAATAAAGGTAATTTTATTATTTTTTATATTTAATTTGGATATAAAAACTTTTCAAACTTTTGAACATTTCAAATTAAAACCTAGATTTTCACCCCATCCTTGTGATTAATTTTAAATTAATTTTTAACAATTATATGTTATTAATTTCAAAAATGGGTTAAATGTTTTTATTTCGGATGACCAGATTATTTAAATTTGTCACTTTTTTTGGAAAATATTAATATTAACTTTGGTAATTATTATTACCGTCGTAAAAGGTAAATAGGATAATTTAAGTTAAAAAATTCCAGGACTAGAAAAATCTCCTAACACTATACTTGGATGATCCCATTTTTCTGTAAAAATTTAAATATCAGACATGTGAAAATTTATGGCCATTTGGATGAGGATATGATATTGGTAATATTTTATTTAAGGAAAAGTCAAACATAACTCATTTATATTATTAGTAACTATAACATTTTTAGATTTATGTTTTTTAAATGGTAACATAGAATATATTTATTATTTGGAAATATATTGAAATTAAAATCATTATAGTTTTTTATTTTTTATTTTTAGTGAATAATTAACTTCCTGAAATATCGTCACCGTAGTGATGGAGTAATTATTTTATTAATGGAAATATCAAATAAATGATATTAAAAATATTAAATTAAATACGATTGATGATAAGTATTATCATGCATAATTTTAATTGATGAACATTATTTGTTAATGGTTTTTTCATATAATTGTTTTTGAATATTTCTTGTTTTATTGATATTTTTAAAATTAGACGTAAATAATAGTGTCAAAATTGAAAATAATGATTTTTTAAAATAAATAATATTTTATTAAATGATATAAAATTAATAAAAAATCAAAATTAGGCAAAATGGTTTTAATAAGGTTTAAAATTTTATCGATGATCCTTTTATGTGTCCCTTTTCATTTTATAGTATCAATATTAACCCTTAAAGAGTAAAATATTTTTCCCACGTAAGAGTTAAAAGGATTAAATAAAGGTTAAAAACAACAAGGGTAATAATGTGACCTAAAATTACTTAAGAATTATTGTATGACATTATTTTAACCAATAATCCAATTATATTCTAAATATCTCTTTATTGAGCATTTTTTTTGAAAAGTTATTTATATTAATTTTATATTTAGAGAGTTCCAAAAAGTTTCCCTCGCCCCAATTATATAAGAGAACCTCCTCTCTCATTTCATCACACCAATTTGTGCCTTCTAGCTCAGCCAAACCTAGTACATTTATCTTATTAAAAATATTATACAAGTTATTGAGGTATTTTCCTTTAAAAAATACTAACCCTATATCCATTAAGAAGATATATAAAGGATGTCTACCGAAGAAGAGGTAATAATTTTTTTGCCGACTCATTGAAGTTCATTTCTTTTTAAAATTCCTTTTTATGTGTTGATAACATCATAAAAAAAGAAATACATTATAATCTATATTATGATATTTTATTATGATTATGGGATATCCATATTCCACATTTTATCAATCCTATAAAAATGAAATCACAACACATGTGTACATATGACTTTCCGACTCCACACTGTGGTGAATTGCTTTCCTAAAAATTATACATTGATGGATATAAAGTTGGAAAAAATATTAATATATGATAATTATGAAATTATATTAATTACAAAAAATTTAATATACCATCCACTTCCTTTACCATTCAACATTAAGGGAATGATATTGTCCCTCATGTGTAGGTATGACCTACCATCTCTACGACGCGATGTGATCCATGTCCAAAGATCACTATTCAATAATGATTATAAAAATATATATATAATGAATAATTATTATAACTATTACTATAATATTAATCTTTGTTTGAATTAACTGTATTCTATGAAGAAGAACTGGGACTTAGAATATAAAACATGCAATAAAAAATAAACCAATTAACACCCTAATCAAGGGTAATAACAAAATATTATTATCAAAAATGTATAAGAGAATCATATATAATATCATAAATATGAATATTGTTATGGTTTAAATTAATAACATGAATTTGAAAAATATACAAGTGTTTAATATACGTTCAACTAAAGGAAAGTGAAAGGTAAGGGTTCCCCATCTCAATTTTACATCCATGAGACATATGTCATATTCACCACTGATTCCTTTTTGGGTGTTGTATACTCTACCCATTGATATATTATATCATGAATATCTTTTTCTTCATGGTATTTAGAGTCTTATATGAATTTACTTCTTTCATAGAGCATACAGTTCAACTGATTAAAATGTGGTAAGGATTTATTTCACAATCTCATTATTATTAAGGATTGATTAATTTTAAGTCCTTGTTGTGGAATATATCTTTTCCATATCAATGTTTTATAAATTTATTTTATTTTTTTAATATTATTTAAATATTTTATAAATTCATTTTATGCAATATTTACTTTTAAAAAAACTAAAAGGAATGTTCCTGTAATTTTCCAAAACAAGGTACTTCAGGACTTTCATTAATATGTGTAAAAGTAATGGTTTTTAACTTATAAATAATGAATGGAATTTTCTATTTTCATAAAACACTAGTGATTTAAATAATTATATACATTTTTAGATGGTTGTTTTGTAGTAAAATTAATTATTTATTATGTGGTGTTCTTTTATTTAATAAATTATTTTACATGTTAAAAGGGTATCATTCATCAAGAAATATTCAAATAATCTTTTTAAATTAGTTTCATCGATGGAAACATCACTTTTTGAATCATATGTTCAGAATTTAATCGATTGATACCAATAATAATATTTATTTTTTTAAATTATGATTAGTTTGAATGGGGAATTGTTGATATTTTAAATGACTTGTTCTTCCAATATTGAAAGATATTGACTTAGTTAATAATTAAAGATTTGGATGTATTATTTATTCATGTGAGGAATGCATTGGGCTTAGTATGTGATGGGTTGGTCCCTCTATATACCATAAATGAATCGGTATATCTCACGAGACAAAATATTCTGGGTTTTGGCTAAGCCATTACACATATATTAGGTTCTTGGAATGAACCCTTGATGGTATAAGATTCTTAATAAAGCCTTGATGATATTAGATTCTTGCCCCGAAACATTGATATTATGTTTCTAATGCCTTAAATTATTCATTCCATAATTATGAGTTTAGTTATTGATTTAAATGTTATTATACAATTAGTATAAAATCACTAGTTATGTTACATAGTCCTTGTGATTATTTATATAGAATTATTTGATCATCTTTTATTCTATCCATATTACGATCAAGTTATTGATTAAATGGCATGTTTTTCAATTACTTAACTTTCCATAATTATTATCTAATATTTATTATATATTAAATTCTAAAACTAACCTTTCTGAGTATTTACTCTCACCCATTTATTATTTATTATTTTTCCCCAGGATTCAAAAGTGTTTCTTCTTATTGATATACTGGGATAAGCTTGATGAATAATAGTGTTTTCAAAATATTCACAATATTGAATTTTATATTTTCAATTTCAATGTAATTTTTGAGTATGTATCTCATTTTCAATAACAAATAAAATATTTGTCCAATTCGTTTGGGATTCATTGTATCTTATGACATTCTAATAAAGTAATTCACTAACTCTGGGCTATTAGGATCAGGTTCATTATAGTTGGTATCAGATCAAGTTTATTCGCATCCTCAGTAACTAGATTTAGAAAAAAATAGATTAGGGAACAAAACCATATGTTATACATTGATGATATGTATAGAAGAACATCCCAATGAAACCCTATTTATTGTTATGATATTAGATATGGATAAAATTTTTAATCTATGATACATATTTCACTATTTATGGAACTGATATTATGATTCACAGTCTAATATAATGTATTACATTACTTATTAATAGATCATTGTAAATGTAATATTATCCCCACCAATGAAAAGGTCCCAATGAGTAATAATTATTGTATAAATTATGGTATTAATAAAATCAAAGGGATGTGTACCCATTAAAATTCACATCATATTAGAAAATAATATCCCATTAAAAAAGACAAAGAAATAATAATCTATGTCGTATGACTTGAAATGAAAGTAAGAGAAGATAAAAAATCATGGAAATGTTAGATAAAGAGAAGAAGGAAAAGAATTATTTTCCCACATGTGATAATTTTAGAAAGAGACACCCTGGTGCTTTATTAGAAGGACTGTTTATTTTATATAAGTGTGGGGAGAATGGAAACTAGGATTTTGAATGCAAGGGAAGGAAAAAAATTTCCAATGTACATTGAAACATGTTTAAAGAGATAGGGTTATACACAAATAAATGACATAAGAAAAAAGTCATATACCTCAAAAGAAAAAATTGATCATGGTCAAGGTTATTCTATTACCATATACAAGGAGGAATGATTAATTTTCTTATGTTTATATTAATTATTTATATTATTTCAGTATTTTATAAACTCTATCCTGGTTATATTAATTATGTAATATATAAGTATTGTACTGAATTACATTTTCTATATGTATTTTCAATCATGTGTTGAATAGAAAAAATAAAATAGATTTAGTGAATAGTTTAAATTCCGGGAAAATACACTATTAAGGGAATGATAACCCTTCATATAATCCTCATTTTGTAATAATTATGTCTTAATAAAGAGATTGGGAACTAATTATTTATATTCTGACTAAATGGTTAATTATTTTATATTTTATGTTATCTTTACTGGGTATAAAATATGTTTGGATATAATAAATGTATTCAAGATTGTATTATTAAAATAATGAATGTTTTCGTTAAGGTTTAATGGTGATAAAGGTATTCATATATTTGTTATGTGAAAATAGGAAAAAAATTATGTTTTTTGGGTAGAATGTAATGTTATGTTGATTTTTTATATTTGGTGACTTCCTTATATTTATTTGTGCTTGGATAGACATTTTTTGTTTTATAATTATGATTAAATACTTATGGAATGGATTAAGTTGAACTTTGGCTACTATTTTTTGAGCTCAAATTATGATTTATCATATTGGATAAATTATGTCAACCATTTTTATTTTGGAAAATATTTAATGTCTCAAGGAATTACTTTTGTATATATTGATTAATCTGAAATAGAATAAAAATACAAATTGATTATTCGTCTCTTGATTTAAAAAATGAATTGGAAATTGGCCAAATCACAACCGAATAATGAGAATAATCTTGTGAAATGGAAATAAATAAAGAAATTTTATTATATTTAGTGATTATATATATATATATTATGATAATGCCTCAACTATAGGAAATGAATTTTCGATGAAAATATTTATCTATTTATTTATATTTTTGAGAAATTAATGTTCTTTTATCCAATCCCAAATTTACGTTTCTGTGATGGTTAACTTTATAATGGCCATTTTTTCTATCACTCTCCATAAAAAATTGATAGTTAGATTTATCTTCATTATCTAGGTTTTCAATTTTCCCAAATTTAATCCTATTATAAGTCATAATTCCTTGTGATCTTCACAATTATATTTCTTTATTATTAATATAATGTTTTATTAACCATATATTGCAATGTGGGTTTCCCACAAACAAATTTTGATGTTTAAAAATTTTAATATTCAAATTTATATTTAAAATTGTGAGGATAAAATTAATCAAATGAGGGGAGAATTTAAGGCCCCAATATTTTTTTGTATGTCTATTTTTGAATTTAATCTCTTCAATAGTATATGTTGCACGCAAAACCTAGCCTAAACAAACAATGAAATATTATTATAACATAGTCGTTAAATTAGTGATAAAGAATAGAATTAAACACATTAATAAATCAATATATTATGTATGTAATATAATTTTTAACATTAAACTAATTTTTTTCTATAATTGGTTTAACTATAAATACACCTTTTCACATAAAAGCTATATTTTTTTAAAGGTAGTATTATCATGTTTTGACAGTTCACTTTTTTATAAATTTGTTTTGAAATTTTTATAAATTATATTTTTAAAAATAAACATCATTTTTAAAATAATAATTTCAATTTTATCTTAGGGTGAATTTATAGTATTTTTTTTGAAAAGATTTATTTTACAGTGAATAGTGATTAATATTACAGTTTAATTAAAAATGTCATTTCATCCAAATAATTTATATTGATAAATTAGATCATTTATAAATCTATTCATTCAACTATGGTGATTGAAATATTTTTCATATTGAATTTAAATTTAAAATCATTTCAAATTTTTAAACATTTGGGCTTTAAAACCACACTTTCTCATACAGACTACATGAATATTTTTTAATTAATGTTAGCCAATTTGTGTTTTTAATTTTTAAAAAGGGTTTCATTATTTTTAATCATGAGGAAATAATTATGTAAATAATTATTTTTTATTTTTGGTAAATATTAATAGTAACTTTTCTAATTTTTATTACCATGGTAAATATTTAATTTGGTAATTTGAGTTAGAAATAAAATGATAAGAACTAGAAAAAGATTATAACACTTAAAAAAATATTATTGGATGAAACCATTTGTCCATAAAAAATTATAGTTCATTTATATGTCCATTTATTTCCATTTGGATTAGAATATGATATTTATAATATTCTATTTATGAATAGTCAATGATGTCACGTTTATATTTTTAATAACTATAACATTTTTAATATTGTGTTATATAGAAAGTATCATCAAATATAAATAGTATTTTTAAATATAAATGATATAATTTAGTTATAATTTTTATTTTATTTTTGTGAATTTATAATTACCATATATTCATTCACAATAGCAATTAAATAATTATTCTATTAATAAAAAAATCAAATAAATGATATAAAAAATTTTAAAAAAATTATAATTTGAGAAAACTAATGTCATACATGATTTCTATTGATTCACTTGAAATATTAGGGATTCGTTAAATTATTTAGTTAGAATATATCTTATTATATTGAGATTGTTAAAAGCAAATGTAAATAATAGTGTCAAATAATTAATGTTAGTTACTCATGTTGGGAATTTTCAAGACCGATTGAAGAAAGGTGTTTAAAAGTATTTTGATACTGTTATGGATAATACTATACCACTAACTGATGTGGTGAGAGCTCCAGGGAGATAATTATTTTTTGATGGTTCATATTTTGTCACGTATCAATATGTTAAATCGAAGGTGGATGAAAAATGATTATATTTTTAGTAATCGGTTTGAAAGTAATGAGTTTTTGGTTATGCATTTTTGGTTAAAATGAATCGACTATATTTATGTATATTTCTAAAAGATTAAACATAAATATTTGAATAATATTTTGGTGGTTGTCATTGATGAAATGGTAGTTTATTATCAATGTTATATGGATTTATGAAAAAATATATTGATTTTTCTATAGAAATTAAATGAAAATTGATGTTTTCTTTGATTAAAAGGTTAATATTAATGGGTTTATATATACTTTTGTCATTTATATTTTCTGTTAACCTTTTAGAATTAAAAATTATTTAAATTATTCTTAATGAAATAAAGTGATAAAAATATCTTGGAATTAAAAAATATTGGTTCATGATCTAGTGAAATGTTTTCCAACAAGAAATTATAAATTTATAATTTTGAGTAATCCATATTTGAATGGCCTTGGTTGTAGATTGATGAAGAATGATTGGTTGATTGCATATGAATCACATCAATTGAATCATCTAGAGAATAATTACACATGGAATTAAACTTTATAGAGTAGTTTTTACATTAAAAATATAGAGAAGCAATATATACAAAAATATATTAAAAATAAATACTGACCATACAAGCATTAAATATATATTCACTCCAAAATAATTGAACATCTGGAAGAAAATATAGTAGTAAAGGTTAAATGATTATGATTTCATGATCCACTATCATCTAGGTAAATAAAAAAACATCAGATATTCCTTGAGTTTAAAATCTAATGAATCATTAACCATAATAATATGTTCCTTTTGTTAATAATTTAATGACTATTAGACTAGAAATTTTGCATGTATAAACTCACTCTCATTGGGTTTGGGTGTCAGTATAGTCATCATTATCAGAAATAGTTAATCATGTATACGATGAACTTAATGATTTTCAAAAAATGGCATAATTTTTTAATATGGAGAGCATTCAATAATTTACCATTGAAAATGAAAGGTGTTATAATAATTATAAAGTGGTATTTTGTACCATCTAATTCACAATAAAGAATGTAAATTTTTATTGATGGCCATAAAAATACCTTTCCATCTCGGAAGTACCAAGATATATTATTACCATCAAGAACATTATTATTACAATGGAATGAAGAACAATATTACAAATTTTACCATTAAATTATTTAAATTTCAATAGGTTGAAACTGAGTAAAAATTATCAGGATAGATCCTTTATCCTTTTCTAACATCTTAAAGGAAATGAGAAAATATATCTATGGATATTATGGTGGGATTAAAAATATAACACAAGGTAATAATGTGATTTGTGTTGTTTTTAATTGAATGATTATTCCTACACATTTCATTCCTATTTGATATAGCTTGTCTTTGGATATTCTTGTTAAAATGTATCATAATGATATTTTTATATTATATAGAGTCAATATCTCTAGTGTATATGATTATGAAAATAAATATTTTTTAATTTATGGAATATGACATCAAAATAAATTGAGTATATGATGGAATTTTAGTACATCCTTTCTTCCAATGTTTATTAGATATTCGTACAAAATGATTCATAATTTTTAAGACATTCATTGACATTTATAATTAGTTTACTAGGTATGTTGGGAATAATATCTTTTATTATTTTTATTCATTATATTATCATTTTTCATTACAATATACAAATGAAATATTTTGAGGCATTATATGGAAATTGGGTTCGAACTCTATCATGTTGCGAAAAACTCGGGGAGATGTAGTTGGTGGGATTATGACTTATAGAAGAAACTTTTGTAAATATAATGATTATTTAGAAGCACATGGGGGAAGCATAGAGTAGGAAGAATAAATATGTATATACCCATACTAAAGATATTTTATTATGTTAGGTGATCATGTTTTTCTTAAATTATCCATATTAAAAGGTGTAATGTGTTTTGGTAAAAAGAGAAAGTTAATTAAATGGTATATAGTAAATTAAGAAATTATATAGAAATTTGGATCGATTTCATATCCAGTAGACTTAATTATATGCTTATCATAGGTACATGATGTGTTTCGTATTGCATTTTTATGGAAATATATACCTGATTCCTCTCATGTTCTGAGATTTAAAATGGAATAGTTGAAAGAGAATCATTCCTATAATGAAAATATATTTCAAATTATATATCATAGTTAATATGTTTCGTAGAATAATTTAACTCACCTTGTTAAATTATTATGAAATAACAACATTATTGAAGAAGAAACATTGTAATCCGAAAAATTTACGAGGGAAAATTACACTCACTTCTTTAAGTAATGAATAAAATTTTGTAGATTCAATTTATAAAAGGGGAGAATGTGGTTGAATTGGTAATATTATAAATTAATCAATTTTATGATTTATATATAATTATTTTATGGATTCATATTACTCATAGTTTTATATATAATATTATATAAATTTTCTTTTCGAAAAAGGAAAAGTTATTATTCTAAGAGAAATGATTTTCATGTATTATAAAATCCTATTAAAAATTTATATTTCAAAAATATAAAAATGTAATTTTTTTAAAATGGAATTTATTTCTTATATCATTATATAAAATTAATCATAGGGTGATTTTTTTGGAAATATTGATTTTTATGTGAATAGTAAAAAAATACAGATATTTATAAAAATTAATCATATCATCTCATTAATTTAAGTAGCACCATTATATTTTTTTATTATATTTAATGTTACATTAGTTATATTTTATTAAAAATAATATAATTTATTATTCATGACTAATAATAAAAATTTATTTTAATAAAAATTTATTTTATTTATCAAAACACATTTTTCTAAAAATTATTTTTCATTTCAATTTGTATTATAATATTAACATTTATAATTTACAATTAAATATATCTGTAACACACTGAAATTTTATGAGATATATTATTTTTAATTTGATTTATGTATTATGTTTCATGCTACACAAATATTATCTTGTGTTATACGCAACACCGAATTAACATATAGTATACGCAACACTAACCTTGGATTTTGTTACATACAATTTCATGTGCTTTTGATAGAATTCATTTCCTAAAACACTAAGTATATATTTTGTTCAATGTATAAAATAAATATTTTTGGATTTTGTTATATATAACACAAAATAAATCATACACTAGATGAAACACTGACATGGATTGCGTTACAAGAAAGAGTGACCATCATTGATAGCTTGTGTTGTACGCAATACCGAGTTTCACTAAACATTGATATATTATTAAAATATTATTATTTAATTGTATATAAAATAGTGTTATGAACAGTATTAAACACATTTTAAATTATATATAATATTAACAATCAACTTATGTATTTTTAATAACATAATACAAGAACAAATTCAATTTTTCAGATAAAAGAATAATTTTTTTTGAAATGCAGTTTTCCACCATATGATAGTACCCCAATTTAAAAACTTGTTTTTAAAACTTTTTTATATTATATTTAAAAAAATAAATGTATTATTTTGAAGTGGGACATGAAAATTTACCTTGGTTGATTTTTTGTTATTTTTTGATAAAATTAATATTTTAATTAATGGTGAAAAATACTAAATTTTAATTCAAAACTGTCTTTTCATCTAGTACATTTTTATATTTAGATTATATTTTTAATTATTTTTAATTTGTAACTTTATTAATTTTTTATATTTTAATCTAATTTTTTTCATTTTAAGTAATTTAAAATATAAATTGGACATAAACACATCTCAACCTTTTGATAGTTTTTACATCATAAAAATCCTCTTTCTGGTTTTGACAAAGAAAATTAATTTTAATATATTTACTGCATGTTTTTTATTTTGAATTTTGTAAAATGGATTCCATATTTGGAATCAGTGGGTCCAATTTATATTAATATTTTACTATTATTTTTTAGATATTTTAAATAGTAAATATAGTAATTTTAATTTACCACGGTTAAAGGTAAATTAGTTAAATTAGGGTAACAAACAATATAATAAAGATAATAAAATTAATCTAACACCTATAAAATTTTATTAGAATAATTAAAGTAGAAAAATATCACCTAAGTGTCATAATGGATTTATTTAGTGGGATTTTGTTCATGAAAGTGATGTAAATATACTTAAAACAAAAAAAATGTACAGCATGTCACTCTCTTATCTCTTATAGGTATAATAATTTTAATATGGTGATGAACTTGATAAAACATAAAACATAAATAGTATCCAGAAATATAATGAGATTATATACATCATTTTAATATATTTATAATTTTTTTACATGAAATAGTTCCCATTAATGATGACAGAATAGTAATGTGGAATTTATTTTATTGATAGAAATTTCAAATAAATGTTTTTAAAAATATTAAAATACATATCATATAAACTAATAAGTGTGATCCATGAATTTTATAGGTGACAATGAAATTTTATTAGTTTATTAAATATTTTGTTTAGAATTTATATTCTGTGTGGTTATTATTGAAAATCAAATAAATGAATACTGTCAAAATTGACACTATTAATATTTTATAAAAATTAAATATTATTAAATTTTTGAAAAAATCACAAATATATTTAAAAATTATAAATTTAAAGTTATATGATAGAAAATTACATAAACTATCCAATTATGGACAATTTGCAATACATAATAAAATATTTATAAGAATTTAACCTTTTGAATATTATGACAGCAAATAAAATTAAATTGATTAAATAAGGATAAAACAAAATGAAAAGGTTTAAAATAAAATCAAAACATTTCTAACTTTTCTTTTTTGAGACTATGTAGACCAATAGAAATCATATCATAGAAATAAATTAGTTTGGGACCATTATAAACTGAAAATCAATTTATAATAAATTAATATTTCATTACTTTCCTAAAGTGCCCACTCTATCTTATAAAAAGAAACAAACTCTACACACTTACTCACACCATTAAATTTCTTTGGATCATCAAAAATATGATCAAATAAGCTCCCAAAATCCCTCAATTACTCTTAGAGGCCACACTTTTGGAATAAATACTTCTCAGGGAGACATTCTGTGCAAATAAAAAGGAGATATTCGAAAAATTGGTAATTATTTTATCACCTCTTTCAGAATTGATTTCTTCTACTACTTCATATTCATATGTTGTTCTCATAATAAAGTATTAAATCCAGTATATTATACATTCTTATATGTTATTATAATTATGCTAAAACTTTATACCTCCTTTTATCCATCCTACAAAAAACAATATCACCATGCCTGCGTACGTACCGCTTACCGTCTCCACACCGTGGTGTAATTTTTTATTCTACAATACTTAACTTTTATAGGTATAACGATGAGTATAATGGATGTAAATAATTAATATAAAATTATAATTATTCTGTATAATTAATATACCATATAATTTCATACCATTTAGTCATTAAGTAAATGATATCGTCACTTGTGCGTATATACGGATTAATGTCTCCATGACACGATGAGATTCATTATCCACATTAACCATTAAAGAATGATTATAAACTATATATATAATATATAAGAATGAAATATATTACATAATAGTAATAATTTATTTATATATATATAATTTATTTATTTCCTTACATTCAAATTAATGAGGAAACAGAATCAATGTTCAGGCGTACGTATGATATGCTGTCTCCAAGAACTGTGTATTCCATTTCTTTTATCTATCTATTATATATATTTATGTAATGAATATATATGATATTTAAATATTTTTTACATTCTTTATGTTATTAAATCATGATATAATTGACAATATCAATAATAACAAGTCAAAACATATACAATATATAAAATGATTATTATCCAAAATGTTGCTTTAACATTGAATTGATAAATGGACATGTAATATAATGTCAGAAGTGAATCATATATAATATCATAAATATTATTATAGTTCTTTTATTCGTGAATAATACATTTGAACCCACTATACAAAAGTTTAGAACACATACAGAAGAAATCAGACCTAAAGTTAGGGGTAATTTCAAAATATCATTATTCCCCGAGATTGTTTATTTTTATGTATTTACTAAGGTATTTTATGATTTACAACCATGTTTCATAAATATATAATATTATATCTAATATTCTCTTATTTTTTAAAGTTTGTTTTACGCATTGGTATATTTTTATTAAACATTATTAAATGAATCTTTTTTCATTTTCCATACAAGGTACTTTTTTACCTTTCTAACAAGAGTATGAGAAGAATGTTTTTTTAACATATATGACATGAACATATTTTTACATCTTCCTAATGAGTTTTTTCATTGAATCATACTCTATAATATTTCAAGTATTTTTTTTCATTTAAATAATTTTTTAATTAAATTTCAAATAATTTTGAGAAATGAATATTTTTTTGAAGAAGAAATGATATTTTCCTCAAAAATTAAGTTCTAGTGCTTTATCAAAATTATTTTCCATATAAAATAAAAATCTATAAATTGGGTTACGTTTCTATCCCTACTATTTCTATGATTTTATTTTTTAATAATAGAAATTTATTTTATATGGATGATGTTATCATTGAATGATGTTTAAGAATCCCATTTTATTTCTTAGGTTATGTAATGAGTAATGATTTAGGTTTCTGTAGAACATGTAAAAATGATTTCCTTATGAGATGGGTGGGACCTACATATACATAAAATTAATTGGACAATGATTTATATCTCATGATATATACATGAAAAAAATAGCATGTAAATCCAATTCATCAATACATGGATAGAATGGCATGTAAATTTGGATCAGTAATACCTAGCTGGAATTACATGCACACCTAGTTCTGTAATGGAATTTTTCCACAATGATGGTCTTTCCAACTATGTCTCGGATACTATGAAAATCACATTATGTTTTTATTTTTTTTCTATAAATCCCTGTTTTATACCAATTATATTTTCTCATGATTCATGATTCCATTATGATTTTGTCATTATGAACTACCATGATTTATTTCATGACTCTAGATTTTGGTATATGTTAAATGTGGTATGTTTTTTGAAATTTATGTTCATGTTTTTACATTTTTATGTTTACATTTTGTAATATATTTTATACGCTCACCCTTACTGAGAATTTTCTCTCACCTATTTCTGTGTTTTATTTTCCCCTATGATTTGAATAAGGGTATTAAGCAAGATGTGTCAATAAGTGGTTTTATTTATGAAGTATAAAGTAGGAGATGAAGTATGTGTTTTATGAACCAGTAGTTTATGTTCTCCATTTTCCAAAGCCACTAAACAAATATAATCTTTGAGCATATATCTATGTAATTTTTTATGCATTCCACAAGATTAATGTAATGTCTATCTACTTCATGCTTGGTTCTTTACAATTGGTATCAGAGCGATAATTTTTTTAACCTATTGAAACTAGGATGCGGAAACTTTATTGATATTCATATAGATATTTCTATGGTATGTCTAGGATTCCCCTAAGGGTTAGTCTAACTATAGGATATAATACTATAATTATGGTAAAGATCCCGAATAACCTAGTATTTGAGCTAATATGTTAGAGATTAAAATTAATCCCCCTTGATTATGTTGTTTTCCTAATAGGATTTTTTATCACACTATTCTCTTAGGGTTTTAGACAATGGCTGGAACCTGAATGGAATTTTTCAATCGTCATTGCACTAGTACATGAAATGATTTTATTATAGGACAACACAATGTACTGGAATAGGGAATGAGAAATATTATTGTTATACATATAAATTCTACGAATCATTCTATACTTCTAAATGAGTATATACAGGAACAACATTCTATTATGTCTTTCATGAGGAAACACCCACCTTCTTTCAGTGGGTCTTTTGATCCACTTGTTGCTGAATAATGGATAATTACCATTGAAAAGATATTTTTTATCCTTAACTATCTAGAACATGAGAAAATCATTTTTGTTTTTTACCATTTAGAAGGTGAAGCAGATCGATGGTGGACTGTAACCAAGAATACTGGGCAACAAGATGAAATTTAATCCATGGAATTGGTTGATTTCAAGAACATATTTTTCAATAAGTAATTCCCTTGTATTCGTATAGCAATTATGTAAAAGGATTTCCTTGAGCTTAAGAAAAAGTTCGATTAATCCATTGGTATATATGAAGAAAATTTTGTAGGCCTTGCAAGGTTTGGTTCTAGTTTTGTCATCCATCCTGAATGTATAGTCGATTGATTATTCAGTGGATTAAAATCAAGTCAGAGAAGAGAATTTTCTATAATAGGATTTATTATTTATGAAGAGATTTTGTTTTTTCAAATAAAGGTAGAAATTAATGTTTGGTGTTACTTATCAATATCATGGTTTTGACAAGAAACGAAAGATGGAATTCAATGGAAAATCTCTAATCAATGGTGAAAAAAATATGAATGTTTCCTTATGCTCAATGTTTGTAATGATTCATGATGGATATTTTCTTAATGGGACTAGAAAATGATTTAAGTGTAGAAAATATTGTCATAGAGCAGTTGAGTGCTGATGTGATGGGAAAAATGTTTCTAATGATGGGAATAGAGAAAAGACAACAGAAAACACCACTCCTAAAATTTAATGCTAGAAGTGAAAGGAAAGGGGGAATTTTTCTAACCAATTCCATAATCCAAGGGTTATGGAAGATTATTGATGCCAACAACCTCTTAAGGCCAAAGTCAAATGAAAATAACTTAAAATCACTTTTTTTTATGTTGAGTCAGAAAATGAAGTGGTTGAATGATTATGTGTTTATATAATGGGATTCAGAAATAGTGTTGTAGAATCTCTTTTATACAATTATGGAATACTGGAATATCTATGTATAGGTCCATTGTGGTTTGCCAAAATCATATGGTTCTGATAACCAAGAATAGTGATTGAAATATTTTTGGAATGCTTGTGATATGCACATAATGAAGGGACAAAGAGATAATGACATGTTTGATAGTATTAATGACATCATGGTTGATACATTGACAACATGATATCATGGTTTGAGTATATAGAATTTTTAGTATTTTTTGGTGTGGGTAATGTTTTAATTCTGACAGAATTCATGTTTTAACTATGGTTCTATGGTAATTCATCTTATTACCATGTTTTAATAGAATACATGATTATAATATTCACATGTTTGGAATGTGATAACTGAGAAATTAATTATGAGATATGGGAGATGAATGTTAAGTCGATTGAGTTCACAAATTTATAAAGTTTTATATTTTTATTTTTTGGAAGGATTGTAATGTTATCCATTTATGGATAGTATAAGTTATATTCCATTTTATGTTTGTAAGATTAATATATTATCTCACTATATGTTAAATTTATCGTATTTGATTACTTGTGCTCACCTTTTTTTTGAGAGATATGGAAGGACCTATCATTCTATCGCATTATATGGTAATCTTCAATAATGAAAACTTAAACGTCATTTCATTAAATAAGATATAAAGTGGAAATTGTTCATGGTATGAAGAAATGATATTGCACGAAAATCAAGTAAGTATTTATTATCATGAAAAATTCTTCATCTTCAGGTAAAGGATCTTAAAAACCAAAAAAATTCTCTTAATCCCTTGTTATCTAATGAATCATATGGTCTAGTAAAACATCACAGATTTACTGAATTATGGTCGTTATCATTCCCTATAAATATTTCTCTATCACTATCCATTAGAACTTGATGGTCATATTTTTCTTCCATATCCATGTTTTCACTTCACACTTATGTTTTCCTATGGGGAAACCTAGAGATGAGTTACTCTGGATAACCATTATGTTTCTAACATTCCATTTTAAATTTCAGTTTTAGTATTCATTTTTATGATGTGGGTTTCTATGAAATTAACATTCAAGTAGTAAACATTTTATAACCCCAAAAAATTTCTACAAAAAAAGTAATTTTTAAGGGGGGTATATTGTAACAACTCAAGATTTTATGAGATTTATTATTCTTAATTTCACAAATTTCTTATGTTGTATTCTACACCAAGAATATCTTACACTATACAAAACACTGTATTTTCTTTTAGTATACGTAACACTACACTTGGATTCTATTGCAGAAAATTTTAGGTTCTTTTGATAGAATTCATTTCATGCAACCCTGAGTATAGATTTTGTTCAATGTATAAAATACTATGTTTGTATTATCTTATAAGGAACCCTAATGGAAGATTTAACTATATGAAACATTGACTTAGCTTGCGTTGCATGCCAGAGTGACCTTCCTCAATAGTTTGCCTTGTATGCAATACCGCGTTTTACGAAACAATGATATATTGTTAATGTATTATTATTTAATGGGATATAAATGAGATGTTATGAATTTTTTTAACCAAAATTTTTATTTTATATAACAATAACATTCAAATTATTTATTTTCTAGAACATGATACATGAGAGAATTTTTTTTTAATTAGTGAATTATTTTAAAAACAAATGCAGTTTTTTTGCCTTTTGATGGTGCTCCTATTTTTAATCTATTTTTGACACTTCTATATATTATATTTGAACAAATAATTGTGTTATTTAGAAGAAAAAAAATCAAAATTTACATTGGTTGAATTTTTTTGTAATTTTCTAATAAAATTCATATTTTAATGAATAGAAAAAAATACTAAATTTTAATTCAAAACTACCTTTTTATTTAATTTATTTATATTGTTATATTATAACATTAAATTAGAAACAATCACATATCAATCTTTAAATAGTTTTTGTTTCTTAAAAAAGATATTTTTAGTTTTGACAACGGGAATTAATTGTAAATTAATTACTCTAACTTTTTTGTTTTTTATTTTAAAAAATGGACTCCTTATTTAGAATCATTGGATCTAAAAAATGTTAATTGGTTACTTTTATTTTCTAGATATTATTAACAGTATCTAGGGTAATTTTTATTTACCACGGTTAAAGTTAAATCAGGTAAATTAGGGTAACAAACTATATGATAAAGATAATAAAATTTCCCTAACACCTTCCAAAAAATTATTGTATGAATTAATGATGAACAATATCACCTAAGGGTTGTAATTAATTCATTTAATGGACTTTTTTTCAAGAAAGTGATGCAATTATAATTAAAACCAATGAATGTTACAACATGTCACTCTCTTATATCTTATAAGTATAATTATTTTAATATAGTGATAAACATGATAAAATAAGAAGCATTAATATTATAAAAAATTATAATGAAGATATTTACATCATTTTAATTTATTTATAAGTTTTATAGATTAAATAATAACCATTAACAGTGATACAATAGTGATGTAGAAAATATTTTATTGATAGAAATATCAAATAAATGGTTTTAAAATTATTAAAATAAATATCATATTAACTAATTAATGTTAAACAAGAATTTTATATGTTAATATGACATGTTATTAGTGAATTAATTATTTTGGTTTGAATTTATTTTCTATTTTTATTTTATTTTAATTCATTTAAATGTATAGTATCAAAATTGGAACTATTGATATTTTATAAAAATAACATATTAATAAATTATTTAAAAATTAAAAAAAATTAAAAATTACCAAAGTTAAAATTATATGATCTAGAAGGTGAATATATATCCAATTAATGAAAATTGAAACCACATATGTAAATATTTTTAACCATTTAATATTTTTAATATTATTACCACAAATAAAATTTAACAGATTTAATACTGATAAATCTAGATGATAAGTTTTAAAATAAATTTAAAACATGTCTATGTTTAATTACATTAGATGATTTAGAACCATAATCATATTATATTTTAAATAAATATGTTTGTGATCATTATAAAAAGAAAAAAGTACAATAAATTAATATTTCACGACCTTCCTAAAGTGGCCCTCTTCCCTCTTATAAAAGGCCAAAACTCTACCCACTTTATCAAACCATTAAAGCCATTTGGATTCTCCAACCCCACTCAAATAAGAACCCAACATAAACCCTTTCCTTTATAGGCCACACATTAGGCTGAAATCTATTATAGAGATACCATTTGTGCAAATAAAAAGGAGATACTTGAAAAAGAGGTAATTATTTTATCACCTCTTTCAAAATTATTTTCTTCTTCTACTTCCCCTTCTTATGTAGTTATCATACTAAAGTAATAAATATAATATCTTATACATGATGAGGTATTATTATTATGTTATATCCTTATAACTCTTTTTAGCCATCCTACGAATAACAATATCACTATACGTGCGTACATACATCTTACTATCTCCACCCCGTGGTGTAATTTTTTATTCAAAAATAATTAATTTGGATGGGTATAATGGTGAGTATAATGGATTTGAATAATTAATATTTCATGTTAATTGATTCTCGCTCAATTTTACCCAAGATATGAAGGTATAACGGTCTTTGTAGTCTACCTTGGGTTGTCGAATCCATAGAGACCTAAGAAGTAACCTATGGAGATGCACATTCTAAGGACTATTTTTGTCTATGAAGTGGCCAAATTGGGTTGATCTTAGATGGGTTTAAAGGATCACTAACATATTTAAGTAAATTCAATTTAAAATAATTAGTTGATCCTAGGTTATCGCTCGGGGTGGATTGGACGTATTTCCTTTTCAATGATTTCAATTTCTTATATTTGAGATGGGTTCATTTAAGGAGATAAAACAACATCATTACTTACTATTTTAATGCCTAAAACCTTTAATAAAAATCACCTATACAATTTAAGGATAAATGTTTTGAGCACTTCAAGGTAAAGGTTCGTATTAGCACTTGAAATGTGTGGGCTTAATTTCAACAAGGACGATGGAGTTTAAAAAACATCAAATAAAAATCTCAATTAAAGAAGTGATTATACATTAATGGGGTGATAAATAACATCCAATCCAGACCCTTGCTACTCCCTTGGATCAACCCATAAGTGGGTTCTCTCTCCATTGATTTTATGGTTTCAATGGAAGTGGAAAGTAGACTCATGAGGGACGACATGAAGAAGTAAAAAAAATAACAAAAATAAAATGATCACACTACCGTTGTGTGAAGAATTTCACATGATTTGTTGTGAATAAATTCACACCATGAGGAAAAGGTATTAAAGTGAGATGTAGAACAACAGAATAAGAGGATAAGAAGAACTTTTATTAAGAAACTAATGTGAATTTAACAACTTACAACTAAAAGACAAATTTGAGACAATAAAATTGCAGAATAACATTACAATTGAACAAAGCATCCAAGATTATAAACTCATTCACCACCACTTCCTTAAAAAGTCATTTTGGGATCCTTGGGACGAGCCTACAACAGTTCAAAAGATCCCACTAGAGTATGGTAGGCCTAGTGTGGTGGAAAGTAATGGAGAGGAGACTTTTCCACCCTTGACCCGAGGTGGCAGCCAGCTTGCTTCCACCGAACATACACGCTTGGAAGACCTTTTAGATGACCATATCAGAGTGGTCCATAGAAGAAGAAAATGGATCAACGGATTTCTCCTACCCTCCTGTAAACTATGGGCCCATTTAGAGTTGCGGTTTCCGAGATATGATTAGATTAGTGGACTATTTGTCTGGCCCGCAGAATCTGGCCCAGAATATTATCTCTAACTTGGGCCACATAAATAACAATCATGGAGGCTGAATTAGCATTGGATATGAAAAAATGATTTGTTAATCTATGTGTCTTCTTGAATCCCACGAATTTTTGGGTTCATTGGGCCTGTATTGTGGTCCCCACATTCTCATCACTAGGATGGTGTCCAATCTTCCTTCTATAGAATTGTTTCTTTTCATCGCCAAAAAATCCCCATCTTCTTCAATGAATTATCCATTGATCCATGAATCAAAAATCTTCATATTCAATTTTAGATCAATTTCAAAAAATATCAATTTAAAATATTTTTAATTAGATTCCATAAAATCATATGAATCATTGGGCACTTCAAATGATGTTCAAAAATGTACCACATAATAGTGCATTTTAAAAACGTATTACAATCGTAATGTGAAATGATGTTCAAAGTGTAGAATTCACTAAAATTGTGTTTATTAATAATAATGAACATGAAGATTATATATATTAACAATGAATATTAGCCTCATTTAATAGCTAATCACACCCCCCAACTTGAGTTTTTCTAGTCCTGAGAAAAATATATCTCAACAATATGAAATTCGAATTCCCTTTTCCAAAAACATTTTAATACACAATGATCACCAGAAACCCATATACCAAAAAATCATGAAACCCATAAAAATATTTTAATACAAGATAGTTTCATATGAAGATACCAATCCCAAGCCCATTCATTTGTTCAAATTCATTGCCATATTTCATCCAATATCAATTAAGTATGAGGTTTTGTTGTGCATCACCATAGACAGGGGGGGTCATCATTATTCAATGGGGAAATGATGGAAGCACTAGTTGGAATTGCATTTCAATATTAAGATGAGTATTCAATTTTTTTTATTGTATTTTTTTTGTTTTTTTTTCAATTTTTCCATGGAAATTGAAGTTGCACTCAAAAGAGTCAACCCTTGTAGCGAGAGTTTGCCGATGACTCCCAGGCTCATAGAACGTAGGGCACCAAATGAATCCCACATAATCGGGCGTCAACTCGAGTTAATGCAGTCAAAAACAAATTCAAATTACAAAAATAGAGATAAAATTACTAACTCTGGGACAGACAACTATGGAGTCATGATCCCCAAGTGCTGAAAGCCACACATTAGGTCATTTCATTGCTCTACGTGAAATTATTTTTTGAATACTCATATTAATCTAAAATGTTCACAAAACCTATGCTATTTATTTGGAGGACCCCATGAAATCAAACTAATACACCACTACCCAAAGGACATGCATTGTGATTTTTTTTATTTTGATGAAAATATAAGTGATGAAATATCAAATTGGACAACCACATTTTCCAAAATCTATGCTCATGAAATTATACAAGGATTAAAATCAGAATTGGGGTAAGCTAAATTATTTGATATTCAGTTTCAAAGTGTGAAATGTGTATTACCATGTTCAGAGTGAAAGGAATTTTTCCTTCCATTTACACAATTTTTTTTCGAATCATTCTTTTTAACTTTTTTTAACACGAAAGCATTATTTTTATTTTATCTCCCCCTCCAACTTAAAATAACATTGTCCCCAGTGTTTAAAGAAAATAAAATTTAGTAGGAGGTAGAGGTAGAGAATGAATGTTCAAAAATGAAATTAAAATATTAGGATCATGGAATGAAGTCACCTGGTGGTTGATGTTTGAAGTTCTTGCTGCTCTAATTTAGTCTTTTGATATCCATGTCACTTGCAGAGTTCCCTAGTAGAAAAAGTAAAACAAACAAAAAAACAGTATATATATATATAAGTAAAATATTAGTTTATATATAATATAAACTAATGATACATTGTCTTCTTTTTAAATTTCTGAGTATGGTATTACTCAAGGATCACACCACATGAAACAGATGAATATGGTGCTCCTCTTTCGTACCCATCCATACTCATAAATGATGAACATGTCAAAAGTATATTTTTTATTTTTATTTTTTTTATTTTTTAAATATAAAAATGATTAATTAATCTTCTTTGAAAAATAATTATGATTCAGAAAGATTAGAAACATTAAAACCATGGGTTTCCTCCCGTGGAGTGATTTTGTTTAACGTCGTTAGTCCGACAAGGATCCTAAATCTATCAAATTTTTTCTGGTTCATAGGTTGGCTCAGTTAACTCAACCTCTATTTCCTATTTATTTAATGATTAAATGACTGGTTTTAACCTATGACCATTGACCTTGAAAATGTGACCACTAGTGGGATCTTGAATCTCTACTGCCCCGTGGGGGTACACATGATGCACTATGAAAGGACCTGACCATCTAGACCTTAACATTCCCCAGTGTAAATGATGTTTTGAACAATATAAGAGCATAATTTTTATCGGTTCAAAATGTTTGACTTTTATATTCCTAGATTGGTAGGCTTGAAGTCTAGCTTTATTTATCCTTGAATTTTCATAAGCCTCTATCCTAAGTTCCTCAAGTTCATAAAGATCTAATTTCCTCTTTTCTTCAGCTAAAGTAATGTCGATATTCATTTTTTGATTGCCCAAAATGCCTTATACTAAATTTCAACAGGTAAATGGCATGCTTTTCCATAATCCATCCTATATGGTGACATTCCTAGGATGGTTTTTAATATTGTACGATATGCCCAAAGAGAATCCAATAGTTTCTCATACCAATCATTCCTAGAAGGATTGACAGTTTTCTCAAGAATTTGTTTGATTTCACGATTGGGTAACCCAGCTTGACCATTGGTCTGTGGGTGGTAAGCAGTGGACACTTTGTGAGAAATCCCATACTTAGACATGAGTGAAGAGAATGGACGATTGCAGAAATGGGTTCCTCGATCACTGATTACAGCCCTAGGAATTCCAAATCGAGAAAATATGTTCTCTTTCAGAAATCGAATCACAACTTGATGATCATTGGACTTAGTGAGAATGTACTCAACCCATTTTGAGACATAATTAATAGCTAATAGTATGTATAGGTATCCACTAGATTTTGGTAAGGGACCCATGAAATCAATTCCCCAGCAGTCAATGATTTCGACCACTAAGATGGGAGTGAGTGGCATTTGATTCCTTTTTTATGATAGACCCTACTTGTTGACACCTAGGAGAGCTTTGAAAAAAATCTGTTATTGTCCCTTGAGAGGGTGGGCTAGAAGAGGGAACACTATAGATTCTTAGTAGATGTTTTCTTAGAGGAAAAGTGTCCTCTGCATGCCTCACTATGACAAAATTTAAGGATGGACTCTTGTTCAGATTCTGGGACACACCTCATAATTACTCGGTCAGGGGAGAACTTATAGAGGTATGGATCATCAAACACCATGTGTCTAACATCAGAAAGGAATTTCCTTCGAGCTTGAGTCCCCAATAATTTTGGAATGACTCCTGTAACTAAGAAATAGGCTATGTCGACATACCAAGGGAAATCACTCACAGAGTATAGGTGTTCATCAGTAAATGAATTAGACACAAAAAGGTGATTTGAGTTGTCTTTGAATTCCATCCTTGAGAGGTGATCAGCTACAACATTTTCAACACCCATTTTATCCTTGATTGTGAGGTCAAATTCTTGTAAGAGAAGGACCCACGTAATCAGTCTAGCCTTAGCATCTTGTTTTTGGAAGAGGTATTTTAGTGCAGAATGGTCAGTGAACACAGTGATGGGGGATCCTTAAGGGTAAGACCAAAAATTCTCTAAGGAAAAACACAATAGCAAGTAACTCTTTTTCAGTGGTGGTGTAGTTGATTTGGGAATCATTTACGAATTTTATTGCATAAGCAATGACATAGGGAGTTTTATCACAATGTTTTCCTAACACAGCTCCTACAACAATGTACCTGGAATCACACATAAGTTCTAAAGGAAGCTTCCAATTTGGAGATTTCATAATGGGAGGAGAGGTGAGAGAGGATTTGAGGGTTGAGAATGAACCCTTACAACTTTCTGTCCAAACAAATGGAGCATTATTTACTAGCATAGCACAAAGGGGACATGAGATTGAACTAAATTCATTGATGAATCTTCTACAGAAACCAGCATGTCCTAAGAAAGACCTCACTTCCATGACATTTTTGGGTGATGGAAGGTGACGAATGATGTCAACCTTGTCTTTATCAACTTCAATCTCCCTACCTGAGACCAGGTGGACTAGAACTAGTCCCTCTTTAACCATGAAATGGAATTTTTCCCAGTTTAGGACTTGATTATTTTCTTCACATCATGGAAAGAATCTCTCTACATTCCTCATACATCCCTCAAATGTATCCCCAAACACAGATAAGTCAACCATGAAGACCTCTAAAAAATCCCCTACCATGTCTAAGAAGATTCCCATCATGCACCGTTGGAAGGTTCTAGGGGCATTTCATAACCCGAAGGGCATGCGTTTGAATGAAAAGGTTCTGAACGGACATGTGAATGTGGTCTACCCTTGATTCACTAGGGAGAACTCAATTTGATTATACCGCAAGTACCCATCAATGAAACAGTAGAAGGCATGACCTCCCACTCTCTCAATGACATGTTCAATGAATGGTAAGGGTAAATGGTCCTTCTTGGTGAATGAGTTTAGCTTCTTATAGTCAATGCAGACCCTCCTTCCACTACTCACCCTTGATGGAAGAATCTATCCATCCTCATTGGTTATCACTGTGATTCCAACCTTTTCTGGAACCACTTGGATGGGGCTCACCCATTCACTCTCAGCTATGAGATATATGATACCATATTTTAACAATTTTAGCAGTTCTTTTCATACTACCTCAATGAGATTAGGATGGAGTCATCATTGAGGTTTACGACATGGATTTGAATTAGATTCCAGAATAATCCTATGAGTCCCAATAAGTGGGCTAATCCCGGGAATATCATACAGGGTCCAACCAATGGATTTCTTATGTTTCCTAAGGACATCTAGAGGAATCTTCTCATGATTGTCTTCAAGAGAAGATGAAATGACAATAGAATGTGTTTTATTATCCTTTAGAAATGCATACTTGAGTGAAGTGGGAAGATCCTTCAATTCAAGATCAGGTTGGTTCGGAATTTCAGCAGAAGATTGGGACATTGGATCAAGATCAATTTTTTCCCTAGAGTTTTAGATAGGATTGATTCCCCACATGTAGAAGTTTCAGCTACTAGATTGGCTTGATCAGATTTAGGTAAGGAAGTTGGAGTGGTCGCCATGAAAGTGGTTTCTTGAAAGGTTTCACTAATTGTTGGACCTAAGACTTCATCATAAGATTAATTTGAAGATGATTCAATCCAAGGAGATAAACATCCATCATATGAACAAAGGAAATCAATCGCATCCTGACTTAAAAATTCATCAAATATTCCTTGATGTTATATGGATTCATTACCAATGCTTTCTATAATGTTTACTTCATTAATTTCCTCATCATCCCCTATTTGTGTTCTTCCATTATATATGTTCAAGTATAGACTCATGTTTCTAAAGGTGATGGTCATGTTCCCATTTCGGACTCAGATAACAGAGTTGATTATTGCAAGGAAGGGTCGACCAAGGATGATTGGGTTTTGTTCTTTATTTCCTAAGTTTCGATGGTTGTCAAGGACAATAAAGTCAGCATGGTAGATTATGTTATTAACTTTTACCAGATCATCCTTTAAAATCCCATTTGGAACCCTAATGCTATGATCAACAAGTTGAAGTGTGACATATGTGGGTTGGAGCTCTTCTAGGCCAAACTAGCAGAACATAGCATAGGGAATGAGATTGACACTATCACCAAAGTCACACAGGGCCTTGACAACTTTTCTCTCTCCAAGTTCAACATTGATGTAAGGGAAACTTGAGTCTTTCAACTTAGGAGGAATGGTCCCTTGAATGATGGTACTCACATTAGTATAAAAAAGGACTTGGTTTTTATGTGAAAATTTTCATTAAAAAGTTCAAAGGTCCTTATGGTACATTGAGTAGGCATGTATGTTTTAGATTACATCAAGAAGAGGAATGTTCAAATTTACTTGTGAGAATATTTCCCTCAATGTTTCACTCAATTCAGGCTTGGTTTTCCTCCTCATGTGTTGAGGAAATGGTGCAGGTTGTGGGGTTGTTTGGTGAAGAGTTGTTTCTTTGACATTGTTATCAGTTTCCTTAGTTTGATCATTTAGTTCCATTGAATTTTCATCCAAGTTTGAATCTTTAGGTGGGTTCTGAATTAGTTTTTCAGGTTTCTCAATTGATTTCCCACTTTTTAAAACAGTCACAGTCATTAGCTGTTCATGAGTTTTTTGAGTACAAAATGACTCTCCCCTTGAAGATGAGGATGGCACTACCTGAGTAAACATGGGTGCCATTCTAGATTTGATAGTTTGAATTTCTTATTTAATGGAAGAGACTTCTAATTTTATCCCTTCCATTTATTTTCATAGTTGTTCTAGTAGGTTTTGTGTAACATTTTTGGTTGGTGCTTGAGAAGATTGGTTTATCTCGGGGGATATTTTGGAGGTGGGATGGTTTTTTGAAAATGGACTGGTTGCTATTGATATTGGATAAGTTTGTTTTGGAACTGGTTATGGGTTTGGTAGTTCTGATGGGGGTAAGAATTTTGTCCCTGTGGTTGGCTAGGTTGTTGGTTATCTTTCCAGCGGAAGCCTGGGTGGTCATTATACCTTTGGTTGAATTTGTTTTGGAATTAAGGCTTTTGAAAGTTCAAAGCATTTACTTCCACTGGGGGTCCTCCTAAAAGTACATCCTTGATGGATGGAATGGTTGGGAAGTTGTCTGTCTTATGTTCATGTTTATCACAAATTGTGCAAACAAGGTCTACAGTTTGGATTTCATGGACTTTCCTAAGGTCTATCTCTACAACCTTCCTAGAGAGTGATGCGAGTTAAGGCTTTCCTCTTCTTTGAGTGGATGAATTCCAGTATTTCATTGTGGCTTTTCAGAATAAGGTGAAGTTCTCGATGTTTGGTTTTGTTTTGAAAGTCTTTATAGATACTCATAAGCATCATTTGGGGCTTTGTTTTTAAATGTTCAATTACACATCATGTCAATGAATTGTTGGTTCCCTTGACCCAACCCTTCATAGAAAATTGTCACTTGTTCAGGAATAGAAAAACCATGGTGTGGAACCATGTTTAGAGTGTCTTTGAACCTTTCCCATGTTTCATAGAATGAATCTCCTTCTTTTTCAAAAAAGTTTTGGATGATCTTTTTATGTGAAATTATTTTGTGGTGGGGAATGTATTTTTTTAGAATTATTTTTATAGTTGGTACCAAGAGTTTATGGATGATGGTCTCAAATTTTTTGGCCTATTTTTAGCTCTATCCTTTAAAGAAAAAGGAAATATCCTCATCTTAGCTGATTCTAGTTGATGTGGGGGACACATGGTTTCTACAATGTCATTGAACTCCTTAATGTAAAGGTAGGACATCTTGGACTCCATTACATGGAATGTGGGAAAGTGGTTTAGTACATGGGGTTTAAATATATATTTGGAATCTCCTAGAGAATTGTGTCTAATGCGTGAGGGGGCATTGGTCTAGGAAGTTGTGAGGTAGTCATTCATGGTTTGATCAATTGCATTCCACATGTTTGGGGATGGCTCATTTGGGTTTCTATTTTTGTTCCCACCTGAGTTTATGATTTTGTTTCTTTGAAGACCCTCCATTGAAATTGGCACAATTTTTGACTCTAGGGTATTAGGGTCTAGTGTAAACAAGACCTTAGGTTCACTTGACTCCCCTATCCGAGGACTTTCCACCCTAAACAATCTTTTTGTGTTATCACGGGTGTAGGCGGTCATGCGCCAAAAGAAAAAAATGAGAAAGTTACAAGATAAGATAATTTGGATGATAAAATAAGAAATGGGGGAGAATAGAATTAGCATTTAGATGACTTAATTCGGTCCTCGGAAATAGTGCCAAAATTTGATTCTTGCTCAAATTTACCCAAGATATGAAGGTAGAACGGTCCTTGTATTCTATCTTAGGTTGTCAAATCCACAGAGACCTAAGAAGTAACTCCTAGACACGCACATTCTAAGGACTGTTTTTGGATATGAAGTGGCCAATGTGGGTTTATTTTAGATGGGTTTAAAGGATCACTAACAGATTTAAGTAAATTCAATTTAAAATAATGAGTTGACCCTAGGTTATTGCTTGGGGTGGATTGGACATATTTCCATTTCAATGATTTCAATTTCTTATATTTGAGATGAGTTCATTTAAGGAGATAAAACAAAATCATCACTTACTGGTTTAATGCATATACCCTTTAATACTAATCACCTATACACTTGAAGGATAAATGTTTTGAGCACTTCAAGGAAAGTATTCGTATTAGCACTTGAAGTGTGTGGCCTTAATTTCAAGAAGGACGATGGAGTTTGAAAATCATCAAATAAAAATCTCAATTAAAGAAGTGATTATATAATAATGGGGTGATAAATAACATCCAATACATCCCCTTGCTACTCCCTTGGATCATCCCATAAGTGGGTTATCCCTCCATTGATTCTATGGTTTCAATAGAAGTGGAAAGTAGACTAATGAGGGAGGACATTGAGAAGTAAGGAAAACAACAAAAATAAAATGATCACTCCACTATTGTGTGAATAATTTCACAAGATTTGGTGTAAATAAATTCACACCTTGAGGAAAATGTATCAAAGTGAGATGTATAACAATAGAATAAGATGATAAGAAGAACTTTTATTAATAATGTAAAGTGAATTGAACAACTTACAAGTGAAAGACAAATTTGAGACAACAAAATTGCAGCATAACATTACAATTGAACAAAGCATCCAAGACTATAAACTCATTCACCACCACTTCATTAAAAAGTAATATTGGGAGCCTTGGGTCGAGCCTCCATTAGTAAAAAATATCCCACTTGAGTATGGTAGGCCTAGGGTGGTGGAATGTAAGGGAGAGGTGACTTTTCCACCCATGACCCAAGGTGGAAGCCAACTTGCTTCCACCGAACATACGCGCTTGGAAGACCTTCTAGATGACTGAAACCGAGTGGGACATAGAAGAAGAAAATAGATCCTAGGATTTCTACTACCCTCCTGTAACATTGGAGCCCATTTTCTGTTGTGGTTTCAGAGATATGATTAGAGTAGTGGACTGTTGTTCTGGGCCATAGAATCTAGCCCATAATTTTATCTCTAACATGGGATGCATAAATAACAATCATAGAGGCAGAATTAGAATTGGATCCTAATTAATAATTTGTTACTCTATGTGTCTTATAGCTTCCCCCAAATTTTTGGCTTCATTGGGCTTGTATTGTGGGCCCCGCATTCTCATCAGTGGCCTGGTGTCCAATCTTCCTTCTCCAGAATTGTTTCTTTTCATCGCCAAAATATCCCCATCTTCTTTCATGAATTCTCCATTGATACCTGAATCAAACATGTTCATATTCAAGTGTAGATAAATTTACAAAAATATCAAATTAAAATATGTATAATTATATTCCTTAAAATCAGATTAATCATTGGGTACTTCAAATGATGTTAAAAATTTTACCACATAATAGTGCATTTTAAGATGGTATTACAATCATAATGTGAAGTGATGTTTGAAGTGTAAAATGCATGAAAACGGTGTTTATGAATAATAAATAACATGAATATTATATATATTAACAATGAAAATTAGCCTCATTTAGTGGATAATCAGTAATTATTCTGTATAATTAATATACCATCCAATTCAATACCATTTAACTATTAAGTGAATGATATCGTCGATCATGCATGTGTATGGCTTACCATCTCCATGACATGATGAGATTCATTCTCCATCTTTACCATTAAAGAATGATTATAAAGTATAAATATAATAAATTAGAACAAAATATATGACATAAAAATTCTACTGGATTTATATATATATATATCATTTACTTTCTTCCATTCAGTTCAATAAAGAAATGGAAACAACATTTATGCGTGCGTACATCCTACCATCTCCATGAACTGTGTATTCAATTTTATTTATCTATATATTGTATATATTTTAGTAGTGAATATTTATAACATTTAAATAATGGTTTACATTATGGATTTGATTAATTCGTGATATAAGTTATATGATCATGAATAAGAGGTCAAAACATGTACGATAAATAAAATGATTATTACCATAAATTTTGTTTTATCATGAAATTGATAAATTAATGGTTAATATAAAGTCCAAAGTGAATCATATATAATATCATAAATATTATTATGGTTCAAATACAGGGTAATAGTATGTTTAAACCCATTAAATATGGGTTTCAGACACATATAGAAGAAATCGGACCCAAGTTAAGGGATAATTTTACAATCTCGTTATTTTCAGAGATTGTTTATTCACATGCATTTACTAGGGTATATTTATCATTTACATCCATGTTTCATAAAAATATATTATTGTTTCTATTATTTTACTATTTTTTAATGTCAATTTTATGCATTGGTAAATTTTTATTAAATGGTACGGAATGAAACTTTCTATAATTTTCCATATGAGGTACTGTTTAACTTTTCCAACTAGAGTACGAGAAGAATGTTTTTTTACTAATACAGGATAAATAGATTTTTATGCCTTCATAACACTTTATTTCCATGAACCTGACTTTACATGATTTCAAGATTATTTTCAAATAAATTCTTTTATTATAAAATTGCACATCATTTTGAGAAAACAAAACATTTTTGAAGAAAAAAGGAAATTTTACTCTTAAATTAAGTTCAAGTATTATATCAAAATTATTTTCCATCTATGAAGACACTCTTAAAATATGTTTATGTTTAAATCCCTATTATTATTATGATTGGATTTTGTGAATGATGGAATGATATTTTATATGTATTATGTTATGATGGAATGATGTTTAAGAAGTCCATTTATTCGGTTATGTTATGGTGAATGATTTATGTTTTTGTGGAAAATGTAAGAATGGTTTAATTATTAGATGGTTGGGGCATATACCTCACTCCAATGCATTTATTAAGGATTTATATGTCATGATATAGACATGACATGAATAGAATGTAATCTGGTTCAACAATACAGGGTTGGAATGACATGTAAATATGGTTTAGTAATACATGGCTAGAACAATATGTGAACCCAGTTTAGTAAGGGACATTGTACACTATGATGGTCTTGGATAAAATGTCTTAGATACTACAGAAATAATATCATATGCTTATTTTTTACCACAGTACCATCTTTTATACCAATGATATTTTATTATTGTTTATGATTACATTTTGATTTATGCCTTATGAACCACCATGATTTATTTCATGACTCAAAATTTTGGTATATGTTAAACGTGGTAAGTTTTTTAAGGATATTTTCATGTTTTTACATTATTATTTTTATGTTTTTTAAGATACTTCTCATGCCTACCCATACAGATATTATGAGCTCACACTTTTTATATTTTCTTTTCCCATTGGATTTGATGAAGGGTATTAAGTAAGATATGAAAATAAGGGGTTCTAGTTGTAAAGGATAAAGAATGAGAGGAATTAGATTTTTTATGAGCCAATTATCAATGTTTTCTAGTTTCCAAATGCACTAATATAATATGGTCTTCGGGCATCTATTTGTATTGTGTATTAAGTATTCTAAAAAAGTAATGTAATGTCAATGTATGTCAATATTGTGTCTTTAAAAGATAAAATCATGAAAATTAGATATCATATTTGCAATCATGATAAAAAATTATATATTTATTTTAATTTATTTTTTTATCATAATGAGTTGTAGTCATGGTAAATTTTATTCACTTTGCTAAATGGTAAAATCGTGTATTTAGGGATAATAAATTTAGGTCAAGTCGCAAAATATCATCGTAAACCATATTCTATTAGATTTTTTAGACCATTATCAACATATATTCATGATTTTACTTATGAATATACACTTTAACATAATTAAGAAATATATAGCGTTTAAAAGCTAAGAATAATTACAAGAGTTTTACCCCCCTCACCTATAATATGTCACCTTGTCTCCTCAATTATTTACAAATATTAAATAAAATATATCATCAAATACCTAGCAAAATAACTTAAAACCCCCCATATACACATCTTGTATATCTTGGTATCAACTAAATACCTTTCAAGAAGGCTAAATGTGCAATCCAAAAGGATTTTTTCCATATAAGGAGCCCTTAATTGAGTTATTTCTTGTTTATTTTCCTCTCCTGCCTCCATCAATATTATTATAAAGATGGTGAAATAATGACATATATATCCATAATATACTTAAATTTTATTTGGTTTATGGAATAACCCTTTTCTTCTTCTTCTCTATCCTATGGTAAATTAAAACCTTACTTGTGGTTACTTGTGGAATACAACCTCCACAATGAAATATATCTTTTTTATCACCGCATTATATGTTTTGTAAATTGTTTGTAAAAATCTAACATATATTCTTACTATGATATTATTAATATTATTTAATGATATGAAATTATGTATCTTATTACTCTTCAGTCTGTTATAAAATGATAATGTCGATTTTGGATATGTGTGGATTACCACCTCTCTGAATTGAGATCATTCATTTTTCATTCATTATTTATATGGATGGATGTAAGTATATATTTAATAAAAAGATATGATATTTATAAAATTATAATGATTATTTATTCTTAAAACATTTTCTATTTCATACCATTTTAATCAATTAGAATAATGAAAACATCACTAATGCATACGTATGGGATATCATCTCCTTGAAACGAAGTACTTTTTCATATATATCATACATGGATGGTAAAAAATTATTGTTAAATGTAAATAATAATTATTAAAAATTATTATTCTTGAGATAATGTAACCATGAATGCATTGACCATATTCAAACAACCAATTTCATCTTATACTTATAAGCTATAAATCCTAAAAAATACCGATGTAGAAAAAACCGATTATGTAATAAAATATGCCATGATAAAAAATGATGTTTAAAAATAGTAATAAGGCAATAAAATTGAAAAAAAATCTTATGCAAGTAAATAATTAATATAAACTTGTCGTTTATAAGGATAAATCACATACATAACAAGTAAGGACTTGAGGTAAGATATTTTACTTTAAAACCATATTTTAAGTTTTTCTTCTCAAATATATATTCCTAATATTTATTTTAAATTGAATGAATCCAGATTTTTATAATTTATTATTCAATGGATTATAATTTTAATTTTCAATATTTTTTTACATTCATTACAATGGTTTGAAAAGTAATCCATTAAATATTTTCTATTTCGGTTACTTTATACTATTTTGAAATGATCAAAATGAATGTTTTTAACATATACAGCTTGAATATCTATCCATATCATCATATCCATTATTTATTATTAATATTACATTAATTTTATTAATATTTTAAAATAATAACATATTATTGATCCTGAAAATATTTTTTACAATAATATTTTTTAAAATAACTGTATACTTTTGCATAATTTTTTTTGGACATGGAATGTGTAATTTCTTATGGATTAGAATGAATTTTTATAAGGTTTTATGATTAATAAATGTCACATAAAATTATTTGTTCATGGTATAGTGCATGAACATTATGGATGATGAAGAGATAGTATGTTATGGATCACAACAACATGTGATCCAGAGACAACTCTCCAATGCATTGGGTACTCATTTAGTCATCAATAGAAAAAATGATGTAGATAAAAGTGTGGGTTAATGTAATTCAATTAAATACCCTTAATTTATTCTAAAATGAGTTAAAAAAACCGAATAGTATGTGTGAATATGATTCTATTAGATACATACTCTATTCATGAATTTTTTTATGTAAATATTTTTATTTTAAGAAGTAATGAAATGTTTAGTGATTTTTAAAGATTAAACATTTCTTTTTAAAATAAATTTTTTCATTAGTTCTCACATTTCTCATGATGAATTCAATGTTATGATGCCCGAAAAAGGTTTTCAATAGATTTATTTGAGAAAAAGGTTCATTTTCTCAGTTTGATATGTCTTATTTATGTGTTCAATGTTTTATTGTTAAAAAGATAATCATTTTACATGGCTTTAATTTTTTCCACTATCCTGATGGGATTCCATTTTTTCAAATACCTTAAATAGATTCATTTTTAGAAAACCATGTTTTCAATTGTTTTTCATAGGATATATGTATTTCTAGAAATTATAGTAATGTCAATCATTCTGCAAAGGAATGTTCTCTTAAAAATAGATAAAGTTTGTTGATTAAAGTTGGGGTGTAAACATAATGTGTGAGTTTTATGAAAAATTTGTACATTATGTCAAATTTTACACATTTTATGTAATATTGTTTCCTAATTCTATGAAACTCTAAACCAAAAAAGATGGTATTATTGTAAAAATGTGAAATCATTGATATTAAATTCATATTTTTGTGTTGTTAAAGGCACATATTATTATATTTCTATTGTTTCGTCCTATTGATACTAAAGAGTGATTTTGATTACATTACACAGAATTTATATATGATTTCCGAAACCATTTGTATTTTATTTTTTAAAAACATTTTTTATCAATTATATTGTAATACCATGTTTGGTTGGGTCTCTATATGTTTTGAGATACATCTCCATAAATCTAATATGTAGTTGATTACTATACATACCATGGTAGACTATAATGAATCCAAATGATAAAATTTTTCAACGTATTTTAAACAAATTATTTATATATTTATATAGAAAAAATGGTTACACATAAACATACATAATTGTTATTTTACCCATAAATATTTAATTTCTTTACATATCTATTTATATATACATTATATAATACTTTTTTGTGTATTTATTTATTTATTTTTTCTAAAATATGAATATCTTTTTTTTCAAAATAATAAGGATACAAATTGAATATGGGTAGATGTATATCGTATAAAAAATAGTTTGAGGATGTGGTTATTGAGTTTATTATCATTTCTAAGTATCATGTATATTGCATTTTACAAATAATTATTTCATGTTAACATTGGTATTCATGATGAATTTGTCTAGAAATGTTGGAATAAAGTATAATCTATCCAAGAATATGTCAATGTCATAAATATTGGATAAACATCGAGATGATCTTACTATATCTATTTACTATGATAAAACTATAATAACAAGTATAAACGATGATGGATATAATTTTATGGAAATTAAAACAGAAGTTAAATTTCAACTTAATGATTATAAAAAGATATTTGAGAAGCTAAAGAGTTGTGAAATGAATTAATTTTAAGCTAGTTAAACTAAATATAAAATATTACCAACCATACATAATCTATATAATTTTAGTGTTGGAGATTGAAGGATTAGCACTTGATTTACCAAAATACTTCCTCTCTTGATTGATAATAACCACGAGCATAATCAAATGTACAAAATGATATGAGTAATATGATCTATTATTATGACCACTAAAGAAATTATTTTATATCCAATTTATTTGTAATTCTTCCCGTATACCATGAATCACGTAAAAAATTCTAATGTGTGGAGTGAGTCAATATTTTAAAGTTGAATTATGTCCTTCAAAATTTGTATGGTACATTTAAATCATTCCAATATATTGAACCGTATATAATATTTTGGAAACTAAAAAGAAATTGACATGTAACAAAGAAAAATTAATTAATGATGGGAAACATTCTCACCTATAAGACACTCCTTAGAAGATGAATATTCATCCTATGTTTCCAAGATTAGGAAACAAGTTGAGAAAAAACCCTTTTGAACAATCTATATATGGACTGAATCCTTTTGGTATACAAATAATAAATCATAGTATATGGATGGAAATATTTATAAATTTCAACTTGACACCATGGTTATACAGGGATCAAAAATACATTATGATATCTCTAATTATATGAGGAGGAAATATTCCAAGGGATGATATTGATGTTTATTTAGAAATAATTATTGAATATCTAAAATTTATGTGGGATTTTAGTTTTATATTGTATTATTCTCATAGAATTGAATATATCATGTTGGGATCCCTGTTTTATGGAAAGATAAATGATTTTACTTCATAATGAACTTTTAATGGATATAACAGTAAATTAATTATATGGTGTCCCATTTATGAATATTATACACACTCTGTTCAGTTGAAATATTCATTGAAGACTATGTTTATAGAAAATCCCAAATTTTATCCCCAATGACCCAAAAAACAATCATATTTACATCATTCAACAAGAATTCAGAAGAAGTCACAAGACCATATCCTCCAACAGGTAATCAATAATTTTTGAAATTAATGGTTATTTTCATTATTTTTTTCAACCCATTTTGGAAAACCATATGAAAATGTGTTTGAAAAAGAGATCAGTGTTTGTGGATTACTATACTTGAAAAAATGTATGCTAGAAATTTTCTTGATGTTATGCATATATAAAAAACATAATGTGATAGTGGCATTGGCATGTTTCGAAATAAACCTAAATAAAATATATAAAATTATTACTATGTATGAAATTATTAACATGGGGATAAGTGAATATTTAGTTCAAGTGAAGGGAGACAAGGGAAATTTATTCATCATGTGAACTAATATTTATCTAGGTAAGAGAGATTTTAGTTTTTTAATATCCTAAATGGTGGAAAGGATTCATATGGGTATTCATAAAATATCAATATTATTTTTTTGATTAATAATATAACATTGAAGGGAATAAAAAAAATAAATATCATGTTTTGGTTTAAAATTCAAAACAATTTTATTTCAATTTCACTTATTTGGAAAAAATGTAAACCATGCATTACTTCATATTGCCTATTTTCAAATATATATTTCTTAATTTTATTAAAATAGAGATGATTCTAACTATAAAAAAGTAAATTGATATCATATTAAATGAATTGGATATGTTACTCCAACTACTAATCATTAATATAATGGTTCAATTGATGGTTCACATGGTTAGGGAGATTGAATTATGTGGTGATTTACATTACAGATTGATATATAACATTGAATAGTATATAAATATTTTAAAATGGTATTGGAAAAACATAATGCAATCATATGGTTATATTATAGAGTGAGAAAATTTTGAGGATGATATTGAATTCTATACCAACTACCTCTTTGATGTAGATAGTATTGGTGTTCCAAAATCATATTGTAACAGACACCTTGTGGGTGAATGAGTTTCATAATGACCTGTGTCAAAATTAATATTATAGAGTTAGTGTTGGATAATTGTTACATTTTATATAAAAGATTATAGTTTTTTTACCAATATTGTATCCTATAAAGTAATTCATATTCATTTGAAACCATAAATGGATAAAATTTGAATATTAAATACCCATAATAAAAAGTTTATAGAATAGTTTTAGGACAATATTTATAAAGAATTGTTTGTAATTAGGAATTCAATTTCAGAGAGACATTAATGGCTTACTAGAGGCTCGAGTGTAAATTTATTATCATAAAATTGTTATGTAATTAATGGTTATATTTTATATACAATGAAATTAGGTGAATGAGATACTAAGAACATAGTGGTCTTACTCTTTGTTGTGGATAAAATATGTGTATTTTATGACAAGGGGAAAAATATAATTTATGAAAATATGTTATATTTTTTATCATAAAAAACATATGTGTTGGATTGTATAACATTCCGTGTGATGATTATTCAATTAATATTTGTTCATTAAATTTAATTTTAGTAATTATGGGTACAAGGATGAACCTTTCATAATGGTATCATAGACAGTATGACTATTTTGACACTTAAATATTACATACATTTTTTTCAATTATTATATGGCTGACTAAAACCATTTTTCGGCAAAATGATAATTTCTTTTAGGATGAACCTTTCCATTGTAAGTCACAAAATTTTTCACGGATCCCATTATAGATGGTTTCTTGTATATAATGGGTGAAAATAATGAGTGTATTTCTATACTTGATACAGGGGCCAAATCCCATTAACTTTTAAACAAAAATAGTGTTCTATGAAGAGATAAATGTTTTTTAAATTTAATTTTTTCTCATTATTTTATATATAAACTAATCTATTTTTTGTAAAATAAATTGAATTTTTATGTAGATCTATAAAAACATTATTATACACATGCTAATGCTTGAAATCCTGCATAATGACATATTTAAAATGTTGAAACTAATGAAATTTTAGAGGGTGAATAATATATGGTTGAAAAGATATTATATAATAATCTTGAGAAAATCTTAGAAAATGTTATTAATGTTGGAAATAATGGAATAAAATTAAAGGTAAAATAGAATACACACATGCAACCAATTTACCAAAATTATTACACCTTCATTAGTTAAACTTTTGTCACTACAGAAATTCATGTTCCAATTGATGTATTTACATTGAACAGTGTTACTATTTCATTGAAGGCAATAATTTCAGAAGAACTTTTGTAAACCTAAGGATATAATTTAACTATTTTATAGATAAGTAAAATAATGAAATATTGATTTATTCATCATTATTATGACATCCTAAAAATTTAATGTAAGAACCGTGTATTCCATAGCGTGTATGACATGAAAGACCAAGCACGTAAGGTAATAAAACAATTGGATACTTTATAATATATTTATAATTTTAAATAGAATCTATTTATCTCAATGCATGAAAAAAAAATTTATAATTCATCTCATCCAAAATATTCGTTCTTCTATGGATTCTTTAACTCACAAGACTGAGTTTTATTGAAGAAATATAAGAATCAATTGAGTATAAAGTGAATATATTTATAGAAAAAAAAATTTATGCTAAAAAAGTTGTTTTTATGATCATAGGTTTAATTAATTACAGTTATTGGGTGATATTAATAATATAAATATGTATACATAATATTCATTAAAATATTTTTGACATTCATCCATTTGGTTTGACAGATGAAAGATAAGAAAAAACTCTATTTTAAAGAAAAAAATTAATAATATTATTAAGGTAATTTTATCGCCTTTTAATGGGGAACCCATTTTGAATATTAATTTTGACTATTTAATTTATTTATTATGTTAAAATGAAATTATTATTTAAAATATAAGCATAAGAATTATTTTATGGTGAATTGTTTTATATTTTCCTGAAACAATTCATTTTTCAATGAATAGTTAAAAATACTAAATTTTACTTCAAAACTAATTTTCATCCAATTTATTTACTATGGAAAATTATACTTTTAATTGGTTATAAATCTTTATTACATAATATTATATATCAATTAATAAAATTTATTTAATGGGAATCAATTTAACAATGAAATTTATTATAAAAACCTATTTATCTTTCACATGTTTTTACTTTAAAACCCTACATTGTCTTCTTCTTTATAGGGTGAATTTTAAATTCACTTTTTTCAAATAAATTATTTTAATATGGAAAAATGGATTCCATATATGGAATAATAATTATTTTTATTTTCTAATAATTCAAAAAAAATTGACAAAAATTATCAGTGAAAGTGATTAAAATTAATTACAAGTATTAAGGTAAAATTAATCTTAATAATGTACTAAATCATTGATTTACGGGGCTAATGAGAAATGATATTGTAAAAAACACATTTTATTTACATAATTATTCCATTAAACTTACATTATTGAGTTTTTTTTGAGGCATTATTTATTTAAAAATTTGGTTACACCTTAATTCTTTTCAAAAATAACAAGTGATTCATTTTCCTCCCATATAATAGTACACCACCTCCCCCATTCATCACTCCTCTAAAAACACATAGGTTTGGAAATTATCTTTCAATATAAATTCCCAACATACCTAACCTTGAAATTTAAGCCTCACTTTGTGTAGAAATTCTTCCAATGATGCCTTTTGAAAAATCCAAAAGAAGTTACCGGATTAAGTTGTAACGTCTTCTCTCAAGCACTCTAGTTTCATTTCCATTATCCACCCCATAAAATAATTTTATTACATGAAAATATAAAAAACAGTATCATAAATATACTATTATCTATCTATTTAATGGTTTCTACATACAATTACACACACCTATATCTAATGGGTAATGAACATATTGTTTCTGTGTAATGTGAAATACTGCCTCCCAAAATGATGATTGTTTATTTTTTCTTTACCACCTCTCATTGTGGATGTTATGATGAAAACTATGATTATATATGGTATATAAGAAATTGATTATTTATTTATAATTAATTAATATTTTTATAATTCATACCTTTAATACATTCCATTTTAAGTTAATACGATAACATCATTTTGGGAAGTGTGGAGTACCGCCCCGTCAACGTGATGTGTTTCGTTCACACTATACACAGAACGTATAAAAGATGGGATTTATTGAAAATTTGTTACATAAAAAACTCTATATTATATTCGTGACATAATAACCATTCTTTAAATATTATATATTAATATATATAATTTTTATTATTACATTTTCACAAACTTAAAAAGTGATAACATATTTCATGGAAGTGTGTACTACAACCTCCTCCAACATGATGTGATTAATTAAACATCACATGAATTATATATATATATAAGTATATATGATTAAATAATATGGTATTTATGATATAATGATCATTATTGAAATATATAGTGTTTCATGCCTTCATTCCATAATGATCATTGAAAAATGGGAAGGCTACTGATGTGTATGTATGACCCACCGTCTCCCTGATCGTAACATTGATTCATTTTTCATAACCATGTCAAAATTTTGAATTTAAAATCACAATTAATTTATAGATATTATAATTATTTCATTATAATTATTTTTTAGATTTTATATAATGACCCCCTTGAAGCATACATTTGAGCATAAATTCTTCTAAGGAACCCGTTTGGAACAATCTAAAAGAAGTTACCCGATAATGATGTAATGTCTTCTCTGAAGCTCTCTAGTTTCATTTCCATTATCCCCATCTAAAATATCATTATTCCATGACTATATAGAAAAACATATCCTAAATATACTAGTAAGATTTTACATAATGGGTTCTTCATGAACTCACACACACCACTATCTAATGGGTAATGAACATATTGATTCTGTGTACGGTGAACTACTGGCTCACAAAATGATGATTGTTCATTTTTACTTTAACACTTAACAGGGTGACAATTTTCATGTATAATGTGTTTATATATTATTTATATGATAGATATTATTTATTTAAACTTATTTAATCCTTTTATTACACCTACCATTAATAATTTCTATTTTATGTTAATACGATAACATCATTTCATGAAGGACTATCGCCCCCTTAAAGTGATGTGATTCATTCACACTATTCATGGAATGTATAAGGGATGATTTTAATTAAAAATATGTAACACAAAAATATATATATGATATTAATTAAAAAATTACCTTTAAGTAAATATACCATTTATATATATATATATATTTCATTTTCTTTATTACCATTTTAGACACACAAGATTGACAACGTTATTCGTGGATGTATTGACTACTGCCTCCATGACACGATGTGATTCATTTTACATAATGGGAATCATATAAATAGGTATATATTATTAAATAACATGGTATTTATGATATAATTATAATTTTTAAATATTTGGTGTTACTTAACTTCTTTCCAAAATGATCACTAAAAAATGGGAATGTTAATCATGCATACATACAACTTACCATCTCTATGATCATGAAGTTGACTCATTTTTCATAAAAATATTTAAATATTGATTTTAGAAGGTCAATTTATGTATAAATATGAAAATTATATCATGAAAATTATTCTTTATATTTTATATAGAGACCCCATTAACCATAATTGACCCACCAAAGTCATTTTTGACAAAAATACTGAATTTGGTTAAAACACCTGACACACACTTAATTGTATAAGAAGCTGTGTAAAAATTGTAATAAGTTAAATAAATGTAATGATAAACATGAAAATGGTTCTCAATCAGTTATAAAATTAACATAAGTTTATTATAAAGGATGTTAAAGGATGTTCACATAAAAAGAAACTCAAGGTAACGTAATCTTGTCTCACTATATTTCTGTGAAGCAATCATTATTGTTGTTCACCTAATATCATATATATGGTGTATGTAATATAACAATGACATGTAAGTTCATCAATTCTATTATATTCATGGTATTTAAACGTTTCATTTCAAGAATACTACTATTTGGTTTGACAATTCTTATGTTTCCATTGTTGTATGAGATTTTGTCTCAATTTACATTCCATTGAGAATTATTTGTTACTATGCACCTATTTTATTTTATATAGTGTATATACAGACCATTTACATGATAAACCACGAATAATCTTTATATGATGATATTATAATATTCATTTAATTTTATTCTCACACGAGGCTTCTAATTTAAAATATTCCAAAGTGGAAGGTGACTGTTTGGATAGTTTAATGATTATTTTCACCATGAATAGTTATACTGATCATTCAGTTCCATTCGACGAAATTAAATGACAATTATTAAATATATCATTTATTTTCTCTACTCTTTTTTTTCATGACCATTATCAATTATTAGTACCATTGCTTCCACTATTTTGGTACTCAAAATGTTTTGAAAAATTCATTTACGAATGCTGACTTCATTTATCTCTTTATATGGAGAAATTGTTTTCTTCTAAAAACCATGTTTTATTAAAAACAATAAAAATATTCTTCTAAAATGATTTTTGAAAGATATTTTTTCATTTTACTAATGTTTCCAAAGTAATCCTCTTATTTCTTTCTAGATAATGCAATTTTGAAACCCTTTTACCAGTGGAGAAGGAATGTTCATTTAACTCATAAGGAAGATAAGGATTTACTCAGAATTATTTATTTGAAGAGTCCTTTTTATTTCTAAAAGGGTTATTTTTAGGAAAAAAATTTTAAAATATATTTTCAATAAAATTGTTTTTCATATGGGTTTTCAAAATAAAATGGTATCTTTGTTAATAATGTTTCGAAAATATCTTTTTGTAATATTTACATTCATCAATGACCAAAAATATTATTTTACTCCACTTGGGGTATGTTGCATTGATACCGTTATTAATATCCCCTAGGATGGTTTACTATTTATTTTTCCAAGTATAATATTCACATTCACTACCTTGATTCATTTTTCCCTTGAAAAATTTATTTCCTATGATCATTCAACATTAAAATTTCCTCTAATTTACGATATCCTTTATCAATAGATATGTTCCTTGAAAAAATCATATATCATTTTCATACATATTTTAAATTCAATTTTATTTGAATATTTCGGTAAATATTGATAAACATGCATATCATAGTCCATAAAAATATTTGATAAATCATATTGCTAAATCGATTATTCAATATATGAGGAATGTTTTCAACTGGGATGACATGGGTGGGGACTAAATATAGATATCCCATCAATGCATTCATTGTCTAATGGGATGAGCCTTTTGCCTTGTCACCTTAGATGGGTTATCACCTAGTATTTGGTAACCAATCTTGTGAAATGTCTTGATGGTAACGGTACCACATACCTAGAAAATATGGAGTCAAATAATCAAGAAATTAATTTTTATTAGTTTCAGTTATTATTCATCCCTGAGATTTTATATCAACATATCTATGGATACATTTCATTTTTAATTAATTTGATTACATGTGTTTTAGTTTCTGACCTAGAAATATTTCTTTTTCCTTATCTATTTATTTAGATTGCATGTGTTTCTAATTATTACCTTTCTATTTTTATGCACTTCCATTCAGTTTATTTATTACTTTTCATGTGTGTTTAGTTATATTCCTTAGAATTTTGACTATTCACATTAACTATTTATTACATCCACTATATTTTTTCTTTAATAGGAATTTTAACTCACCCTTGTAATTTTTCTTTCCCCATAAATCCTAGAATCATACAATAAAAGATATTCCAGAATTCACTATATGGAATAAAGTTAACCTAGAAGTTATTTATGTAGAGAGAAGGGAAAAAATGTATGTTGTAATTAGTGTGTGTCTGTTTTACCAAGACTGAGAAACTCCATTTTCTTCTAGACTTGATTCCTTGTAAGCATGCCAATGTAACCGATAGATGACACTGTATCTGAGGTATATGTGGTCGATTATCTAAAATTATCCCTTACATGATACATTTATGTAAGATTATTATTGAATGAAATTCATATTAATGATCACAAGGAAGGATCACAGAACTATTGGAAGACTAATTTACAAGCATCATCATAGGGATACTGTGGTTAGGTAATCCCCCACCAATTGGCTCTATATGAACACATGATGACCTAAGAATCATTTAATGCATTCACTTTGATTTATAAGAAGTAATGGTTTTAAATAGATTGTAATTGGAAATATTTTATTTGACATTACATTTATTAATAACATTGATTTATAATTTTAAATTTTTTAAAACAATATTGAATATAATCAATGTGAATCAAAACAAATATACCCTTATCATAAAGAATGGATGGTGAACACTTCAGTTGAAAAAATTTATGTTATTTCAATGTATAAAAATATTTTTATGTTAAATGAAACAACATCACAATTGTGTTGATTTATTTATATAAATATTGACGAATTAGAATATAAATCCACTTCTATCTCATATCATATTCAATTGAATGAGTCTTTTTTATATAAAAAGGGACACAAAGTTGATTTAAAAACTAAAAGTATATGGAAACCATTTGTATGTATGAAATAAGATAAAAAATTTATTCTCTAAATTAGTATTACATAAAAATGTCTACTTATTTTGAATATTTTTCTATGCACTAGATATAGTATTCATCATTAGTTAAACCAGATAAACAACTCTGTTTAGTGGAATTGACATGGCTAGAAGAATATGAAGGCCTCAGTGGTGTAGGTTTTGGAATTTCACTTCGTGCATATTTTTAGAAAGAAAATAAATAATTGGATGAAGATAAAATAATTTTGGGATACATTTAGTACTTCCATATTTAAATTACCACCGATTATAAATCTTATGTTATTAATGAGTTTGTTGTGTTATCATAGTGAAGTATTTCTCTTTAAAATATTAAAATTTATATTTATATAAATGGAAACAAAAAAATAAAACAAAAAAATGTGTCCAACTAACTTCTAGAAGAGTTCATACTGACCATACGGATAAAGAAGTGATCATATGTCAGATAAGTAAAATATATCTAACTACTCATTTCATCCCATGATTACTGATCTGAATGCATAATGTGTTCAACTGGTCATTTGAATACTTCTACAATCTATGGTGAAAATTTAAAAAAATTGATCAACCAACTTCATGAAGACATCACATGATCACATGAAGAAATAATCTTCATGTGCAGATAGATAGTGAATTTTTTTTGTGAAACTTTTCTAAGTATTAAACCTCCAAAAATGTGAGATCAACCATATACATGAATACCTCAAGTGATCACATGATTTATTCAACTAATCATTAGAAGGAATTTTGACCCAATAGTAGAACCAAAAGACCATAAGTGTACGTGACCTACCAACCATAACATATAAAGAAACTTTGTATAGGTATGGACAAACACTTACCATTTCTAATTCAAGCAGTACATAATTTTTAAATTCTATGGGCCATATATTAGAGTAGTTAATTAGAGACAAAGAATTTAATATCATTAAATCCAAGACATAAGAATGAGGATATCTCTACTATTATTATTTAATGGAAAACTGAAGAAATATTTCCATTAATAGGAAGACCTCATTATGAAAAAGTGGGGTTGTGTAACATCTCGATCTGGGTGCCACATACTGGGGACTCAATATGTTTTGTTACATGACCTCATGCGCAGATACCTATATGGAAAATGTTGGTGACTTTAATAACATGTTTAATGTCAAACATTTTGAGACTATACACACTTTATCAGGAAATCATAACATTATAAATAAATAAAAACTTTCCAATTTGTAAAAAAACAATAATAAACATATTACATAACCAATAAATTCCAATACCCCCTGAAAATCCCAAATCATTGATGATTGAACATAAATAAATTAGTAGATATGTTATGCCATATAAGTGTCAAGTTTCAAATGCAACCCAAAATGTAAAGGCAAACTAACAACATACCAATTGGGTCCTGAAATCATGTTTGGTTACCTCAAACATGTTCCATCCGAACTCAAAAATCTATCATAGGTATTTTTACCTTATCTTGTCCAATAAACATTAATTATATTTTGGGATGATCATGGAGACTTAGTAGGGTGTGGTTACAACTTAGTAGGCCACCACTAATAACGAATAAAAAATATACTCCTAAAAATAATTTATGCAGTGGAATAACTGAAAAAATAATCAATTTTTTCATGAAATTTTTATTTATTTAAACACCTAAATCCTTGGGTTCATGATGACAACTGAACCAAAATTATCTGCTTTGGCCCATTCTGGATTATGAACCATATCACATCAGGTAATCATAATTAATTATAACATGGCAATATTTTATTCATTTAAATCCAATTTCAATACATGGCAACTTGGACCGCTAGTCTGATGAAAATATCATGGGCCTAGAACATCATGTCTAGCACCCCGTGGCTATTTGGAGCATAAGTACCTATTTCACACCCCATGGGTTTTTGGAGAATCCGTACTTGACCCATAAAATATTATTCACAAACATGAATTTGGGCCTAGAACCTCATGTCTTGCATTCCATAGATATTTGGAGCATCGGTCCATATCCCACGCCCCATTTATTAATAAGTCACACATATTTAGCATATATCACACTAAATTTTTTTTATCACCATTAACATGTTCATCAAAAATTATCATCATGGAATTCCATTTAATGTTGTGACAATAATCATGGTTCTTCATTTAAATCACCTGGAAAAATATTAAACATTCACAATTAAACCATTTATCAACATTGTGTCATAAAATCCTTTGACCCTTAAAGGTTAATCCCACCAAAAATTTAACCCCAATCATTAATCAATCCCATAATCCCATTAATTAAATGATACCATAATCACTTCTTGGAAAAAGTTCATAATCAAATTATTCTACCAATTCCATATAGCCATTAATTAATAAATCAATTAATTAATTTGATTCAAGATTCAATTTCCAAACATGTAAATTTAAATTCAACAACTAAATACACAAAATTAAAATTCAAGTCTTTGGTAATTGTCATTTAGACCACCAACATTAGGGTTTTAGATGAATTCTCTCCAACCCCTAGCCCTTAAATTGATATAGGATGATTTAAATTAACAATAGAAGAAAATATCTTGACCTAAACCTAGGATAAATTTTGGCCCCCAAAACTAAAAACAATCAAAAGGTTCCACTGCTTCATTGTAAGAAGGATGAATGAAAGGAAAAAAATCAAATAAAGAATGACCGACAATCGAAGACGAGTTCTTGATGATCAAAGATGACGAAATTTCTAGAAAACAACTGAGTGTCTCCCTAGGATTGAGATATGGAAGGAAGAATGAAGTAATTAAACCAAAATGAACCACACAAAACCCTTAAAACTTATTATTATGAATTTAATGGTGTGTAATTACCTTACACATTGTGTAATAATTTTTAAATGGATTCACTAAAAAATCCATTGCATTAGATGGTTTTGACATAATTTAAAATTTTACATAATGTAATGAATTTGTAAGGATTTTAAATTACCTACAGACATTTTTCTCAGCAAAAAAACATCTCTAAAGATATGAACCACCTTCCAATCCTTTCAATACAGTTCACACCCCTTCCAACCCTATAATAAAAGAAAACTCAAAGTGGGATGTACCTGTAAAAAGAACATAATCTTACATTCTCCCCACCTTATAATAGATCATCCTCGTGCTGTAATCCCATGAATATATATGATTCCAGGGTAAAACTTTCATTTCCACAGAGTCTACATATATTTTTTACTCTCACACATTTCTTCTGAAATAAATCCATGTTGTCCAAATACTCAAACTATCCACATGGATTTCTTTGTACCACATTTTCACTATGATCCATAAAATGTATCATATTCTCCTCAAAGGCGCACAATCTTCAAGATCAATATCATCAATATTAATCACATGATAAGGGTTTCTATGACATTGATAAAGCTATGAAATATTTAAAACATTGTTCATGGAATTATACCTCTATGGGGGATACAATGAGTATCCCAACGGCACGATTCTCTCCAAAATCCATAATGGTCTAAAAAACATTGTTGAGAACATTTCATGTCTCCATATCCTATGGTTACACGATCAATGTGAAACCTAAAGGAACACACGATCACCTATTGTAAACTCAAGGGGTATTTTATTTCTATAATCATATGAATTGTTTCTACTCTGATCCATAGCCATTCATTTTCTTACTAGACGAACATACACAGACCTATCCAACCCAAGACTCAGTACAAAAAAATCTGACTCACTTGCCTCCATCTATCATAGATAATATATAAATGTAAAACAATTAATTACCTTATATAGTTCCATCTAAATAGATTCATAATAAATGTTGTTATCAGTGATCTCAAAATGTGATATGTTCCTTTTCTAAGACAAAAAAAATTAGGATGCATGTATTACATCCTCCAAAACACGTATAATATATTTTGACTTCCCTTATTTCTATAGGTCTAAATTCATACACATAAAAACCTATTTACCCAACACATTATGTAATCCTTTTCAGAAGCATAAAGTAAAACATGAGTTACTATCTAAAACTATACTCTCTAGTTCCCTGTATATAGATACTATTACCCAAACATATTAGTATCCAAACAAATCCACTGAGAAATTCTCATAGACAGGTAAGAAATGAGAAGCTTTTATCCTTTTAAGTCATCATCAGGTGACTCTCCATGAAATATATGGTAATGTCATCCCACTTCAATATCTGTATTTGAAACGGCTATAGTAACCCACCAGACCATTAATCCTCAACCTTCTCCTATAGGAAGGTGTAGAATCATGCCACAAACCCAAAAAAAATCATTTTTCATGATCAGCCAGAAATATTTTCAATGTTTATTGTGATGCATTTTGTTAAAAACTAAAAGCACCACCATCATTGTGGAATAATACTCATGAAATTTCTCCCCAAGTATAATCATAGGCATAAATACACATCCCAAGATATAGATGATCTAATCTTCATATATGGTCCAACCTAAATATTCCTCCCCACCATCATGGATTTCTCTCAAGAATAAACACACTATATCCTCATAATGCATCTACCTATTTTGGATCAAATATGTGGATTCTACTAATACAGATATGAGGGTCTTCGACTTCAAGCACTCCTGAACCGCAGTGTAAATCTAATCTAGAAATTTCATCATCTTACACTTAGAGATAGAATCTTATACTTCACGAGTCTATGTTTCCCTACTAAATGAATTAGAAACACTTTTCCCCTCCTCAGCATATATGCATGCTCAAAATAAAACTGAATATATTTAACCAACCTCCACTACTAAGGTTCATTCCTATCATTGAAAAATATATAATTTAACATCTTTTGATCTATATATATAGTAAACCTTTCACCTAGTGGATAATTCCACCTACAAATTAAATCATTAACCACTTCCACTGACTCTAGTTCATGTGCAGGGTAGTTCTGTTCAAATAGCCTCATCGTTCATGACCCTTACACAACAAGTCAATTATCATGCATCAACATTGCTCCATGTCCTATCCCATATGCATCAAAATAAATTTTATACTCTTTACATGGATCATGTAGGATAAATGTAGGTGTGGTGGTCAAATGCCTCTTTAACTACTAGAAATCATTATCACATGATCTAGACCATTCAAGCATAATCCCCTTCTTGGTCAAGACCAAATATTTGAATGGAAAGAAGGAAAAGTCCTAGATGAACCTCCTATAATTTCCGCAAATCCCATAAATATAAAGATATCAGAGAGATTCTTGGGATGATCCTAAGAAACTAATTCATTTATCTTTTTTTGTCCACTAACACACATTCCAATGAGATGATGTGATCTAATAAATGTACCAGATCTATCCAAAATTGGAACTTATATAGCTTAGTGTACAGATGATGATCTCTTAGTGTAATTATGATGATTTCAAGATGATGCACTGGATCATCATTATTATTGGAGTAAACCATGATTCCATCCACAAAAACAACCAAAAAATGATCCAAGTGTGGGTGGATGATTTGGTTCATCAATTCCATGAACACCACAAGTTCATTTTTCTATTAGAATGACATCATGATGAAATCATACAATCCATAACTAAATCAGAAGGCTGTCTGGGTATATCAGATGTTCGAACTCTCAACTGATGATAAAAAGATGTTAATTCAATCTTGTAGAATGCAACAGATCCTCTCAAATGGCTAAATAAATCATTTATACAATGATGACGGTATCCGTTATTCATTTTCATCTAGTTTAACTTCATGTTATTGAAACATAACTACAAGGATCCATAAGACTTAATTGATAGGAAGACCATAGAATCCCAAGTAGGTATACAAATAAGGGTAAATCCATTATCCATTAACTCTTCCAGTTGATCCTTAATCTATTGAAGCTATGTTGGTTCCATTCTAGAATGTGGAATTAAAACTAGATCATATCTAATAATGATATCAATTGTAGACTCCACATCTCTATTAGGTAGAATTCTATACAAGTCCTCATGAAATATTTCCAAGCATATGTCTACTATGGGTGGAAAGACATCCAACTTCACACCCCCATCATCCAGTAAAAATATTACAATATGGGATGTAATCTCCCACAGTTGGTGGTGAACTAGACCTGTATGACCCACCTTGATATCCCACTATCCATGATGAACATAATTTTCACCATCATGAGATGTAATAGACACTCTCTTAAAATATTAATCTATATGGTTTTGGTAGGCTAATAACCCTTCCATACCTAAATTCAAGTCATATATTGACATATTAAGGATGTAGAGATCCTAAAGAAAATGATTCTCATCATCCTTGAGAGAACACCCCTTACATAAATAGATATCCCTCGATCGTACACCTAATGATGTTTTTATTATCATAACCCCAATCCTGAACTCCAAAATCAAAATAAAACTATTATGATGTTCTGTAGATATAAAGGAATTAGAAGGGAATATATAAAATAAGGAACTAAAATTTTTATAAGTAACAAGAATACTACCTCGAACTGTCGATGGTCCATCCTCACAATACTTATGTGTAGGTTAAATTTCAAGAAACTATCTTACCCCTAATACCTATGTTACAATCTGAGTCCCTGGAGCTACACCAATCTACTGATATGGGAACTCTTTCCCTAAATTACCATGTCTATTACTCAACCTCTATGGCCAATAGAACTCAATATGCTATACTTATATGGTGTAGAAGTTCCCTTTACTGCACTCTGAATATTCCTAGATCCTCTATCAATTCCCACCTAAAATGGGATCCTGCATAACCACTGTGGATGCCTCAGCCATCATCATGTTTGGAACTCCCATAGTGGTTGGGTTAGTGTCTACGTATGTGACCCGACCTACAACATTGATAGAAGTGAACTCCAGAAATTTCCTAAGTAACTTATCCCCCTAGGCCACTCCACATTCCACTATTCCGATTAACATTCTCAACGTGATGGTTCTTACACTCAAAAAACATAGCACCTAGTCTTCCATCAAAAACAATATGTCATTAAATGAAAATTTTCTTTTTTCCCTCTGATATAAGAAATTGATTCAATAGTTATGAAAACTTCTCCAGTCTAAAGAGGATAACATAGGACTTAATCTCACATTTAATCCGATCTGAACAAATATTTAATTAGATTATACTCATGAACATACAACACTGTAAAAAACCACTAAAATTCATTATCATGGTCAAAATAGTAAATCAAAAAATACTCTCCTGGGTCATCCTCATAAACTATGCTTCAATATCCCACCAGAGTGTCTCATGGTATATGTGATCTAATAACCTCTCCTGAATGTCCTTCCATTCCATATTATTTAGGTTTCCATATCGAACATGGATGTACCACCAATATTTCTCTTGACCACATAACACATACATAACCAGTTTGACTAACATTTCAATTGTAGTTTTCATGTGGTTAGGAATAATTTGGAACGATTCAATCATGAACATAGCTACCTCAAATCCACCCTCTATAGTGAATTTTGTAGATTACTATATCTGGAACTCCTGTGTCAAGTCTTGCATACTCTTCATACCCCTCCATGGATCTCTTTCCATAAAATATATAAATGGAGAAATTTCATAAGAATCATTTCTCTGGATTCCTCTCCCAAAATTATCGGATCCTTAGGTTTCACTGTTGGGGAAGCATTTCGAAAAATATCCTATTATCATTATTTCAACAAGAATTGTCATGAAGTTATATCTCTATAATTTCCAACAGTTGTGTTTGGGAACATTTACACAACATTAACAAATTTTAGTAAGAGGAAGTCACATAAATCCATGACAATCCATTCCCTTATACCCCACCACATGGTCAAAACTGAGGAATTATCTATACCATCAATAATTCCTCATCCTGGTCAAGGATACCATAGGGTAAAAACTTCAAAAATTTCAATTTTACAATTAGAAACCCATTTATCGATTATATTTACAAAATGTATCATTATTTTTCAATTTCAAAATTCATATTAGGAACGATTTTAATTTAAATTTCACAAGTAAAGAAAAGAAAATTTATTTAAAATACTCACCCGAAAACCTAATTTTCATGTTTGTACAAAAAATTATATATGTAAAAATAAATATTGAATACATATTATTATTCATGTATACATAACTCTCTTTACATAAAAAGACATAGATAAAATATCAGAATGCATTAATAACATCACAAAACAAGTGCATCAGTCAACGAGAAATAACATTCTACTATGATAAAAAAACGTAAAGAAAATCAATCCCACCCTGGGTACATAGACATTACTCGCATATATGGGTTAGCTAATCCCATGGGAGACCTCTTGAAAAATTGACAATTCATTCTATTCTCTTGTAGAGACCCGAATCTTGACGTACATGGACATTACATTACTTTTTCGAAATACTTAGTACATAACAAAAACACACACACAAGGATCGTAATAGTTTAGTGTCTTTGGAAACTCAGAATATAGTCTTCTAATCATGGTGAATGATCTTCAACATCTCCCATAAAGATCTTCCTTTTTTTTACCTAAAACCTTTCTTTATATCCTGGGGAAAAGAAAACATAAAAGGGTGAGCTCAAATGCTCAGTAAGGGTAAACAAAAGAAATATCAATCACATCATATTGATAAGAACATAACATTTTGGAAATCATAACCTGCAAAAGAGAGCATAATTTCATAACATGGGATAAATCATAATAGTGAAATGAAATCCCAATAATCATAACTTAAAACATAAAACTTTGTGTCATACACACATAATCATAGAGAATCATATCTTATTAGTCAAGACTCATTGCCAAGACTATCTTAGTGGACAAAGTCCATTTCTGAACCTAGTCACCCTCGTTTCAGTCCTGTTTCACGGAACCGGTATAACCTACCATTACAGCCATGTCTATATCATGAGATATAAATTCATTACCCAATGCATTGGAGGGAGATATAGGTCCCACCTATCTCATAATGATACCATTCTTATGTGTGCCACAAAATCATAAACCATACATCATTGCATAACCCATGAAATAAAAATGGGAATCTTAAACATCATGACATCATAAAACAATTCATATAAGATAAAGGAATTCATAAAAATAATTCCATCACAACATGATCAAATCAATGTAATAATAGGGATAAAAACAGAACTCTTTATTATCTTAGATGGAAAATAATTTTGATAAAACACTTGAACTCCATTCTTGAGGAAAATATCATGTCTTCTTCAAAAACATTTTTCCTTTCTTAACATGTCATACGACCTTAAACTAAAATAAGTTGATTAAAAATAAACTTGAAAACTTGTAAAGGAAGCATTTTAGAAATAATTTTTTAAAAATCCATTCATGCCGTATAAGTTAAAAAACATTCTTCTCGTACTTTTGCCGGAAAAGTCAAAAAAGTACCTCGTACGAAAAACGACAAATGATTCCTTTCATATCTTTTACTAAAAACACACCGAAGGGTAAAATAGGTTTTAAAAAATTGTAGGTGGATAGAAATAATATTATATATTGAGAAAACATGGATGTGGATGATAAAATACACCCCAGTAAATACCAAAGTATAAACAATCTCAGATAAAAATGAAATTGTGATATTTCCCTTACCTTATGTCTGATATGCTTTGTACATATCCGAACATCCTGTATAATGATTTAAATAATGTCATTAACTTATTACAGAATCATATTATTTGTTATGATATCACATATGGTTCACTTATGACTTTATATTACCCGTTCTTTTGTAAATTCCATGTTAAAGAAGCGTTTTGGGTAAAATCGTTTCATTTATCGTAGGTGTTTGGACTTGTTGTTCTTGACATTATTATTACTTATATCATGATTTACTTACTTCCAGAATATAAAATATGATTTATATATCATATATATTTAGTATATATATATATATAATAGATAGATAAATGAAATGAAACACAGCGTTCATCGATACGGTAGTCCGTACGTACGCATGAACACTTTTTTCCTATACTTATTATCTTGAATGGAAGTAAGTAGGTGAAATATATATATACATAAATCCAGTAGATTTAACATGTCATATATTTCATTATTATTCATTATATATACTTTATAATCATTCTGGAATGGTTAACATGGATAATGAATCTCATCGCGTCGTGGAGACGGTAGTCCGTACGTACGCACGAGCGATGATATCATTCCCATGGTCGTGGAATTGTGTTCAAGTGTATGTATACTATTTCAGTATCAATATAACCATATAATAATCATATATAGTTACTCATTACACCATTATATCCATCCAATTAAGGTGGTGGCGGAAAATAGATTACACCACGGCGTGGAGACGGTATTCGGTACGTACGCACGCGCGGTGATTTCCTTTTTCCGTAGGATGGATAGAAGGTTGATTAGAGTTGTTTCATATTTATAATAACATATAAGTATATAAGAAATACTGATGTTATTACTTTATCACGAAACAACTAAATAAGAAGATGTTGAAGAAGAATGAAATTGAAAAATATCGGTAATTGATATTACCTCTTTTTGACGCGCCTTCACATAACCTCCACATAAATAACTAAGGATGGTCTTTGAAAAATACCAAGACCTCTAGGATGATAGTAGGGAAGTGGAGAAGAGATTTTGGCAGGGTTTGGCCAAGCATGAATGCTCAAATTGGTGTGAGGAGAAGAGGGAGGAGGTGCCCTTTTATAAGGGAGGAGAGGGGCACCTTAGGAAAATCTCAAAATATTATTTTATATTAAGGTCAAATTCAGTTTATAATGGTTCAAAAGGGTCTTATTTCGAAGATAAATTGGGATGGGTCGAAATCCTCTCATACAATAGGATTTATACAAGTTTAGATTATTATTTTAACATTATCAATTAGATTTAACTCTATGTTAAATAATTTAACTTTTACCCTGTCTTTTTGTTTTCTTACAGTATATTGTTAATAAACTTACCTTAACAATACAAAAGAACCCCAAGTTGTTTATTATTAATATATCTATCTTTATCTAAGTCATTTGGCCGATACTTAGATTTTTATGAATTAAATAAAAATTAATAATATATTATTGTTTTTAAAAACTAATTTATGTCAATTTTGACACTATTTGGTACATGATTTTTATGAAATTCATAACAGAATGATAAGTTCGAAACAAGTTACTTATATCAAAAATAACATGTCATATTAACCTAGAAAATTAATTTAAGTCATAAAAAGTCTCATGATACATTTATTTGGGCATTTATAACATCAATTATGTCAATATTTCATTAATAAGACAATTACTGCATCATCTTTGTGTCATAATAAATGATAATTATTTAATCCCTAAGAATTATAAATAAATTCCTATGATGTAGATAATTGTATTATCATTCTGGAGACTATTCAGGTTCTAACTTTCATGAAGTTATTTACTAAATTAAAATTATTATACTTATAAGATTTAAGAAAGTGACATGTTGTCACATTCTTTGGTTTTAATAATAATTAAATTATTTTCATGGAAAAAAGTCCTTAAAATGAATCTAATCCGACCCTTAGGTTATATGGGTCTACTTTTAGCCATCCAATAGGATTTTTCCAAGTGTTAGGGTAATTTTATAATCTTATATTTACCCTTACTTACCCGATTTACCTTTAACTATAGTAAATAAAATTTACCGTAGTTACTATTCACAATGCCCAAAAATAAAAAGTATCTTATTAACATAATTTGGACCCACTGATTCCAATTATGGAATCCATTTTTCCAAATTCAATACACAAAAGATGCAGAAATTAAATTAAAATTAATCCCGTTGTTCGAAAGAAAACAGGTTTTTCTTTAAAACATTGCAAAAGATTGAATTGATTTAACCTACGAATTTAAGGTAAAATCAATGCTAATTACATACATTATATTAAATGGTAAAAATATATTCTATTTATACTTTAAAACCATTCAATATTATAAATTAACCACATAAGATATTACGATGAAAAAAGTTGTTTTTAATTAAAATATAGCGTGTTTTTATTATTCATTAAAATATGAAAGTTATCGGAAAAATATCAAAATTTTATCTAATGTAAATTTTTATATCCTGATTCAAAAGAAGAATTTTATTTTGGCAAATTGAAAATATAAAGATGTAAAAAACTAGATTTAATGTGGGTGCGCCATCAAAAGGCGGCAAAACTGCATTTTTTTAAAAATACTTATTTTACCCGAAAAATTTATTTTTTTCTTATACCATGTTCTAGAAACTGTGTAAGATGAATAATAATGTTATAAAATTAAAAATTTAGTTAATACTATTCATAACGGCTAGTTCATGACAATATTATAATAATATATCGTTGTTTATTAAAACCTGGTATTGCGTACAACACACGCTATCGAGGAAGGTCGTGATTGCGTGTAATGCAAGCCAAGTCAGGGTTGCGTGTTGTGAAAGAATCCTTCGTTGTTTCGTATAACAGAATAAAACCATATTTCATTTATACATTGAATATATATATATATATATATTCAATGTTGCGTAGAATAACTATTATCAAAATTGTGAGTAACACGATCCAAGAATAGTTTTGCGTATACTACAAGATAATACGGTGTTGCGTATAGCGCAAGGTAATCTTGTTGTAGAATACAACACAAGAAATTAATGAAATTAAAAGAATATTTTTCATAAAATCTCGGGGTGTTACATTCTACCCCCCTTAAAATGAATTTCTACCTCGAAATTCGTCGGGGTTATAAATGGTTTACTATTCAAAAGTTTCTTTAATAGAAACCCACATCGTAAAAAGGAATACCAAAACCAATCTTTAAAAACAAAAGTATGAAACATAATGGTTACCCAAATAAACTAATCACTGGGTTTCCACATAGGTGAAAATATGGATATGGAAGAGAAATCCAACCATCATGTTCTGATGGAGAGTGGTAGAGAACATGGCTATGGAAAAGCCAGCAATCACAAAGCCATAAATTTGTGACGATCTAAGGTACCATCTGATTCATCAGATATAAGATCACCAGGACAACATTTTTGGTTTTCAAGTTCGTTTCCCTAAAGTTGATGAAATTGGAATTAGAATAAATACTTTTATGATTTCGGTATAGTCTCGCCGTTGGTCATTCTTTGAACAATTTACACTTCATCTCTTAAAGAAATGAAGTTGAATTTGTTATTCGTGATGTGTTAGAAGATCATGTGATAGAATGATGGGTCATTCCCTCTATCTCAAACAAAAGGCTAGCAAAAGTTTTATAAATAAGTCGATCTATAGTGAGATTAATCATATATGGTTCCTAAAATGGACTTATACTTCATATATCATACTACTTAATATAATAAAACTAGTTTCTACTAAACAGGGACTTCCTATTGGCCAGTGGTAGGTGATAAAGGCCAGTCGAACTTCGGTTGTGGGTTCGATTCCCACAGCCTTGTCCGACGGGATGGGCTGTCGCCCGTCCTGCAGGTTGTCCTTTTTCTAAAACTACATTACTATAAAATCCCATCAGTAATATCGAAAAAAGTTCTATCCTTAAACAATACTTATCATATGTCCATAATAATCCATTCCAATATTTAGGCTTATCTAAAATAATTCGGTCCAAGCTCATAGTATAAAGAAAACGATTACCTTAAATGTCATCAACCAAGCATGTGAATACCATCATTTATCCCCCATATATATATATTGTTGGTCACATTCCAATCATGTGAATACCTTAATCATGTATTCTCTTGAAAAAAAGAATACCCATTGTACCATAGTGAAAACATGAATGCAGTTAAAAGTTAACACTTTCCACATACCAAAATCCTCAATATTCTATATACTCAAACCATGATATCACTTAGTCCTTATATCAATCATGAGCTCATGAATACTGTTAAACATTTCATTTTCTCGTTTTCCCTTCATTATGAGCATATCATCTTATTTCCAAAAATATCTCAATCACTTTGAATACCACATTAGACCAATACATAAATATTCCAATACTCCATGATACAACATTATTTTTGAATCCCATTACATAAACACTTAATCATTCCCCCACATCGTTGTCATATTCAACATCGCCAATTGTGATCGCATGTGACTTCCCTTTGTCCTTTTCCTTAAGCGGTTGCTCATGTCAATCATCACTAACCCTTGGATTAGGGAATTTATTAGCATAATGCCCCATTTCCTTACACTTGAAGCATTGAAGTGTAGTAGGTTCATTATGTGTATCCCTTACTTTGTTTGCATCATTAGACATCTTCTTCCCATCATTGCGGCATTCAAATGCCCGATGACCTTCCTTTCCACATTTGAAGCATTTACTTGTCCCTTTAAGATAATCTCCACCATGCTTCTTTCCACACTTTGAGCATAAGGAAACATTCATCTTATTTTCACCATTATTCTGAGATTTCTCCTTGAACTCCATCTTTCGTTTCTTGTCAAAACTATGAGATGGATAAGTAACACCAACTTCCATTTATACCTTGATAGCACAACGCACAATTTCTTCATAGCTACTGAAGTCTCTTATAGCTAATGCCCTTCGAAGACTTGGTTTTAAGCCACTGAAAAATCGATCATCTTTACTTTCAGGTTGGATGATAATGCCAGATGAATACCTTGCAAGTCTTGTAAAATTCACTTCGTATATACCAACAGATTCATAATCCCTCTACTTCAGCTCAAGAAACTCCTTTTCCAACTTTGTTCAAAGAATACGAGGGAAGTACTTACTGAAAAACAAGTTCTTGAACTCGTCCCATTACATGGACTCAATTTCATCTCTTGGCCTCATATTCTTGATAAGATTCCACCATTGATCAGCTTCACCTTCCAAACGATATACTGCTAAGATGACTTTATCATGTTTAAAACATTGATGAACTGAAAATATCTTTTCAGTGGTACTGATCCATTGTTCAGCAACAAGTGGATCGGAAGACCCACTAAAAGAAGGTGGACGTTTCCTCATGAATGACTAAATATAATATTGTTCCCATCTCTGCTCATTTGGAAGTCCAGAATGATTCATAGCTTGTGTAAGTATAGCAATAAGATTTTGCACTCCATCTCCCATAACACTTGTTTGTTCAGGAGGAGAATCATTGCATTGTCCATTACAATGATCAACATGGTTCCTTTGGGTTCCATCCATCGTCTAAAACCCAAAAATAATAGTGTGAGAGGCAAAAATAATGCTAGGGAAAACAACATAGTAAAGGGGGAGTACCCTTAATATCTAACATATTAGGTTAAATTCTAAGATTGTTACCGTAGTTCTAGAACCATATCCTATACGTATACTTATCCTTAGGGACATCCCTAGACATACCTTAGAAATACCTCTAGGGATCTCACTAACGTTCTCACATCCTAGTTTCCAAAGGTTGACTAAACCTTTCCTCTGATACCAACTGTAGAGACCCGAATCTTGACATACATGGACATTACATTACTTTTTCGGAATACTTAGTACATAACAAAAACACACACACAAGGATCGTAATAGTTTAGTGTCTTTGGAAGCTCGGAATATAGTCTTCTAATCATGGTGAAAGATCTTCAACATCACCCATAAATATCATCCTTTTTTTTACCTACAACCTTTCTTTATATCCTGGGGAAAAGAAAACATAAAAGGGTGAGCTCAAATTCTCAGTAAGGGTAAACAAAAGAAATATCAATCACATCATATTCATATGAACATAACATTTTGGAAATCTTAACCTGCAAAAGAGAGCATAATTTCATAACATGGGATAAATCATAGTAGTGAAATGAAATCCCAATAATCATAACTTAAAACATGAATCTTTGTGGCATACACACATAATCATAGAGAATCATATCTTATTAGTCAAGACTCATTTCCAATACTATCTTAGTGGACAATGTCCATTTCCGAACCGAGTCACCCTCATTTCAGTCCTGTTTCACTGAACCGGTATAACCTACCATTCCAGCCATGTCTATATCATGAGATATAAAATATTTACCCAATGAATTGGAGGGAGATATAGGTCCCACCGATCTCATAATGATATCATTCTTATGTGTGCCACAAAATCATAAACCATACATCATTGCATAACCCATGTAATAAAAATGGGAATCTTAAACATAATGACATCATAAAACAATTCATATAAGATAAAGGAATTCATAAAAATAATTCCATCACAACATGATCAAATCAATGTAATAATAGGGATAAAAACAGAACCCTTTATTATCTTAGATTGAAAATAATTTTGATAAAACACTTGAACTCCATTCTTGAGGAAAATATCCTTTCTTCTTCAAAAACATTTTTCCTTTCTTAACATATCATACCACTTTAAACTGAAAGAAGTTGATTAAAAATAAACTTGAAAACTTGTAAATGAAGCTTCTTGGAAATAATGTTTTAAAAATCCATTCATGCCATATAAGTTAAAAAACATTCTTCTCGTACTTTTGTCAGAAAAGTCAAAAAAGTAACTCGTACGAAAAAAAACAAAATATTTCTTTCATATCTTTTACTAAAAACTCACCGAAGGGTAAAATAGGATTTAGAAAAATGTAGGTGGATGGAAATAATATTACATATTGAGAAAAAATGGATGTGGATGATAAAATACACCCCAGTAAATACCAAAGTATAAACAATCTCGGATAAAAATGAGATTGTGATATTTCCCTTACCTTATGTATGATATGCTTTGTACGTATCCTAACCTCCTGTATAATGATTTAAATAATGTAATTAACTTATTACATAATCATATTCATTGTTATGATATCATATATGGGTCACTTATGACTTTATATTACCCGTTCTTTTCTAAATTCCATGTTAAAGAAGCGTTTTGGGTAAAATCGTTTCATTTATCGTAGGTGTTTGGACTTGTTGTTCTTGACATTATTATTACTTATATCATGATTTACTTACTTCAAGAATATAAAATATGATTTATATATCATATATATTCAGTATATATATATATATATAATAGATAGAAAAATGAAATGAAACACACCGTTCATGGAGACGGTAGTCCGTATGTACGCATGAACGTTGTTTTCCTTTCCTTGTTGTATTGAATGGAATTAACTAGATGAAATATATATATACATAAATCCAGTAGATTTACCATGTCATATATTTCATTATTATTCAATATATATACTTTATAATCATTCTGGAATGGTTAACATGGATAATGAATCTCATCGCGTCGTGGAGACGGTAGTCCGTACGTACGCACGAGCGATGATATCATTCCCATGGTCGTGGAATTGTGTTCAAGTGTATGTATACTATTTCAGTATCAATATAACCTTATAATAATCATATATAGTTACTCATTACACCATTATATCCATCCAATTAAGGTGGTGGCGGAAAATAGATTACACCACGGCGTGGAGACGGTATTCCGTACGTACGCACGCGCGGTGATTTCCTTTTTCCGTAGGATGGATAGAAGGTTGATTAGAGTTGTTTAATATTTATAATAACATATAAGTATATAAGAAATACTGATGTTATTACTTTATCATGCAACAACTAAATAATAAGATGTTGAAGAAGAATGAAATTGAAAAAGATCGGTAATGGATGTTACCTCTTTTTGACGCGCCTTCACTTAACCTCCACATAAATAACTAAGGATGGTCTTTGAAAAAGACCAAGACCTCTAGGATGATAGTAGGGAAGTGGAGAAGAGATTTGTTCAGGGTTTTTCTGAGCTTTAATGCTCAAATTGGTGTGAGGAGGAGAGGGAGGAGGTGCCCTTTTATAAGGGAGGAGAGGGGCACCTTAGGAAAATCTCAAAATATTATTTTATATTAAGGTCAAATTAGGTTTATAATGGTTCCAAAGGGTCTTATTTCGAAGCTAAAGTGGGGATGGGTCTAAATCCTCCAATATAATTGGATTTATACAGGTTTAGGTTATTATTTTAACCTTATCAATTAGATTTAACTCTAAGTTAAATAATTTAACTTTTACCGTGTCTTTTTGTTTTCTTACACTATATGGATATTAAACTTACCATAACAAGACAAACGAACCCCAAGTTGTTTATTATTAATATATATATCCTTATCTAAGTCCTTTGGCCGATCCTTAGATTTTTAGGAATTAAATAACAATTAATAATATAATATTTGTTTTAAAAACTAATTTATGTCAATTTTGACACTATTTGGTACATGTTTTTTATGAAATTCATAACAGAATGATAGGTTCTACAAAAGTTACTTATATCAACAAAAACATATCATATTAACCTATAAAATTAATTTAAGTCATAAAAAGTCTCAGGTTACATTTATTTGGGCATTTATAACATCAATTATGTCAATATTTCATTAATAAGACAATTACTGCATCATCTTTGTGTCATAATAAATGATAATTATTTAATCCCTAAAAATTCTAAATAAATTCCTATAATGTAGATAATTGTATTAGAGTTCTGGAGACTATTCATTTTAGAAGTTTCATGAAGGTTATTACTAAATTAAAATTATTATACTTATAAGATTTAGGAAAGTGACATGTTGTTACATTCTTTGGTTTTAATAATAATTAAATTATTTTCATGGAACAAAGTCCATAAAATTAATCTAATCCATCCCTTAGGTTATATGGGTCTACTTTTATCCATACAATAGTATTTTTCCAAGTGTTAAAATAATTTTATAATCTTGTATTTACCCTTAATTACCCAATTTACCTTTAACTATAGTAAATAAAATTTACCGTAGTTACTATTTACAATGCACAAAAATAAAAAGTAGCTCATTATCATAATTTGGACCAACTGATTCCAAATATGGAATCCATTTTTCCAAATTCAATACACAAAAGATGCAGAAATTAAATTAAAATTAATCCCATTGTTCGAAAGAAAACGAGGTTTTCTTTAAAACATTGCAAAAGATTGAATTGATTTAACCTACGAATTCAAGGTAAAATCAATGCTAATGACATACATTATATTAAATGGTAAAAATATATTCTATTTATACTTTAAAACCATTCAATATTATAATTTAACCACATAATATATTACGATGAAAAAAGTTGTTTTTAATTAAAATATAGCGTGTTTTTATTATTCATTAAAATATGAAAGTTATCAGAAAAATATCAAAATTTTATCTAATGTAAATTTTTATATCCTGATTCAAAATAACAATTTTATTTTGTCAAATTGAACATATAAAAATGTCAAAAACTAGATTTAGTGTGGGTGCGCCATCAAAAGGCGGCAAAACTGCATTTTTTGAAAAATACTTATTTTACCCGAAAAATTTATTTTGTTCTTATACCATGTTCTAGAAAATGTGTAAGATGAATAATAATGTTATAAAATTCAAAATTTAGTTAATAATATTCATAACGGCTAGTTCATGACAATATTATAATAATATATCTTTGTTTATTAAAACCCGGTATTGCGTACAACACACGCTATCGAGGAAGGTCGCGATTGCGTGTAATGAAAGCCAAGTCAGGGTTGCGTGTTGTGAAAGAATCCTTCGTTGTTTCGTATAACAGAATCCAACCATATTTCATTTATACATTTAATATATATATATATATATACTCAATGTTGCGTAGAATAACTATTATCAAAATTGTGTGTAACACGATCCAAGAATAGTGTTGTGTATACTGAAAGCTAATATGGTGTTGCGTATAGCGCAAGGTAATCTTGGTGTATAATACAACACAAGACATTAATGAAATTAAAAGAATATTTTTCATAAAATCATGGGGTGTTACATCTCTTGTCTACCTTCCCCAAATATAAAGATAAAATAACATAAAACATCAATTGATTCCACATTGTAACACACTAACCAAGGATCTACATATCAGTTCCCTGAGTCAGTTTGTTACATAAACATAAGAATATCTACCTGCATAAAAGTGGTTTATGACTATTTTGGAGGGTCTGATATAAAACATGGGGAGAATATACCATATTTATCAAAGTGTTACAATAATGGAAATAAATAAAAAATCTCAAATTGGTAATAAATAATAATCAAATTATTACATAACAAATAAAGACCAACATCACATGATAATCGCAAAACATGGATAACTGACCTTAAATAAAACAGTCGATATGTCATTCCAAATAAGTTTCTTATGTCAAATGAAATCCATAAAGTATATAAACACTAAAAAATACTCATGTGGGTCCTGACATCACATCTGGTTCCCTCATCCATTCTTCATCCCAACTCATCCATCTAACATAGGGACTGTTCCATTTTTATGTCCTATAATAATGAAGGCTATTTGGGTACTGATCTAGAATCCCTAGTAAGGTGTGAGTTCAAATTAGTATTCCATAAAAAATGGTTCCAAAAACAATATCTAATATATAACACTGTATGAAGTAGTATAAATAATAATGTACAATAATAAAGTAAACATTTTTAACCTCAAATTAATTTTTATTTAACCACCTCAAATATTGGGTTTATGATGAAAACCAAACCAAAAATAGCTAATTTAGATTAAAAAGAATTGTGAAACATATCACATAGGGTTATAAAAATTCATTATAAAAAGGGTATTGCATTATTAATTTATGTCTGATTTAATGACATGTCTACATGAAAAAACATCCTAATGCCAATATTATGGGTCTGGAACGTCATGTCTAAAACCCTGTGGGTATTTGAAGCATCACTCCCTATCCCACACCCCGTGAGTTTTTGGAGAATAAATTCCAATCCCATTAAATAATATTGATATTTATGAATTTGTGCCTATAATATCATGTATATCCCATCATGAAAAACACTGTCACTAAACGTTATCCCACAATTAATATAGGATGATCGAAATTAAAAATGGAAGAAATGATCTGAACCAAAAACTAGGATTAAGATCAACCCCCAAAACCAAAAAATTTTAAAAGATTCCACACCATTATTGAAGGAATAAATAATGTAGTGAAACTAAGGAAAAAATAATTACTAGGAATCAAACAAAAATTTAAAATGATTAGTGCTAATGAAATCTCTCCAAAACTATAGACAGTCGCCCTATGGTTGAGAGAATTAATGATATACAAATGAATTCAAACAAAATGAACCGTATGGTACCATTAAAATATTTAATACTGGAATTACATGTATTCTAATTCCCGTACATTTTGTGTAATCTATTTTAATGGTTTACGCTGAAAAACACATAACCTTGGTTGATTTTTTATTAATTCAAAATATACCCATAGTGTAACACATTTATAGGGCATGTAAATTTTCTATAGACTATACGTAGACCAAAATCCTAATCAAAAGATTTTGGAAAGCCTCACAAGCCATCCAAACCAGTTCAGACCCTTTCTAACCATAGAACAAAAGAGAACATTAATGGGAACATTATGGGAAAGATGATTGGATTTTACAGTTTGAATATTTGAATTACTAACTACTCTATACTTCCATAACACTCCATTTTTATAAATTTCACTACAAAAATTGATTTATGATTCTCAAGGGTGTAGTTACAGACAATTCTCAGATGAATAATCCCTCACTAATAAAATATAGAGATACATAGATAATCTCAATATATTTTATCTATCATTCCTCTCTACTTTTGAGTAGTGTTTATAATATTCTGTATATCTTTTACCACTATCTCTTACTTTGTATTGATGATAACTTGATACTCTTTTATTTCATTCATTATTTTTGTACCCCCATGACTACTGTGTAGGAGGCATGGATATATTCCTAGACAACCCATTGAAAAATGTCATTTGTAAAAAGAAATAATGATTGTGGAAAAAATTTTTAATAAAAGTGTTTCGAAGTAGGTGACTGTCAAGTGGATAGAAATAAGTTCCATCTCGTAACTAATCCTAATGTTTTCTTTAACAATGTGTTTTCTATAATTTATTAGTATATTTTAAATAATTATTTTACATTTTTGTAATTTCATATATTCTTCATTAACAATTTTCTAAAATCTCTCTTGAAATGTTTATCTATGATAGTTATATTTTATACAGGATATATTTTATATCATGTCAATTAAATAATTTTGAGAGTTGAAATTATATCAAGAATATTTTATGTTGGTTTTTATCAGGCCCTTCAGAATCTATTTTAAAACAAAAAAAATTTATGCTTAATTTATTTACTAATTTGTATGTTTTAAATTGATTTTATTTCAAACTATTTTAACTAAAGAAAATGAAAAACTTAATATACCCCCCTCACTCTTGAGTGATCTACTCTTACAAAAAAAAGTTATTCTAGAAAAAATATATTTTATAAAACAAAAGTAAACATGGTAGTCTAATATTCTTGATCAATTTATGTGAAGGGATCAAGGAACAGAAATATAAAACTAGAAACCCGTAGATATTGATGTTATACCCATTACATTAGTTCTTTTAATGATCATAAATACTTTAATTTGATTCTAATTTATTTTCAATGCGTTTCTATTGTTATTCTGGTGTTTATTTTAAGTTAATATGGAGGGAAGGTATCTAGAATAAAGGAGTATTTAATGTTAGTTGAATTGAATTATTTTAATTGTTTTGTAGCAGTTAATCATTTTCTATACGGTTATATTGTTTGGTAGATCCAGATCTCTAGAAGGCCTAATAGCTAGCTAGTGGAACTAACAAACATGTTAGTGTGTTCTAGTATGGTGGATACAGATCTATAAATTCTACCAATAATTTAATAGAGGCTACTAGGTATCTGGTGGGGAATATAATTCTAGGGGTTTATTTATTATGTTAAACAATTTTTAGGTTCATGTCTCAAATTATGTATCTCAATTGCTCGGACCTCACCACCCAATAGAGACTATAGAAGAAGTCTTTGGGAAGGATTTATAGAAATCAAATTGTATTGTGCATCAAAATATTTATTTTTAATCATTATTGGCCTTAAATATCTTCAAGATCATAAAAATTATATATTCCTTGTCCTTTATCAATCAATATTAAAGAGTAAATCATGCAATGAGATCAATGGACTAATACAAGAAGGGTGTGTTCTTCACTGACATTAACCAAAGCCCAATTGAAAATCTTATTCTATCTTTTATGCCTCTTTTTTGCTCCTCATGTTATGACTATTTTTATATCCCCATTTCTATCACTTCTTGTCTATATATCTCCCTCCTTTTCCATATTGAACTAATAATTTAATAGAGAAATTTTTTTCATTATTGAGGGAATGAAAATTATGAAAGTCATTTATTCTCTTCTCCCACAATTTCATTTTTTTCATCTTCATCCTTTCAAACCAAGGGATTTATTTTCTTGATATTCCATTAAAGGAAAAGGGTTTTCAGTATCTTAGTTTTCATTAAAAATAATGGTTTTTTGTTTCTTGGTTCTCATTTAAACCAATTGTTTTATTATGTTAACCCTCAGAATCAATATCCTAGGGAGAATAGATAGTGTTAAATTGTGTACATTGGAAAAACATATTTACAAAATTTCACATTTCTATTTACATTATTCACTTTATTTTCTATAAATATTTCTCATAACGTCTTTTCTTATATTTTTTCAATGATTTAATTTATATTATCAATTCTATTCTTGTATTTTCGTATATTTATTAAAATCAATTTATTTATTTGATTAAATGTTTACAATGTAAATTTACCACCACCCCTTGTTTCCATTTATATAACCCGATAGTTGGTATCAAAGGATAATTTCACATTTTCTCTGGATAATTATTTTTTCAATGTCAATTTTTAATTTTAAAATCTTAACCATTTTTCAATTATTTATTTTAAAATGGTCTTTGCTTCATATATGCATGCTCTATTCTTTTATGGTTCAAATTACTCAAATTAGTAAACTCACATGTCTATCTTTCATAGAAGCATTGGATATCCTATTTGGAAAATGTTTATACATGTCTGTACACCAATAAATGAATTCGAAGATAATTATACTTCCATGGATAATGCATCTTTCTAATTACATGGTAATGTTTTGAATCGCATATTGGGAGGTCTATATCAAAATGAATTCAAAAAAATACCTACTAGAAAAACATGTACTAAATTTTTTGACCACCATGAAATATCACATGAAGGAATGAATAATGTAATATATACTAGAATGGATATGGATCATCCTAATTTGGAAGATTTATCCATGGATTTTGATGAATAAATTACATGATTTCTTATAAGATTTATTATAATCTTTATTGGTTGAAAATCTACCAGTGGTGACTAGTTCATAGAAATAATCATAAATAAAATAATTTGGGTTTTTATAATATTTGGGTATCCTAAAGTGGAAAATATCCTAGAAGATGATAATATTAAAAATATAGTAGTTATATCACTAATCGTATCCTTAAGGACATATGATATAACTATGAATCTTAAGGATGTTAAATAAGAAATGGTGTTCAAGAAATCGACGAAGAAAATTTATTTTTGTGAAACAAAAAAGACTTATCTTTTGATATTGATATAAATGATAAAGGATAACATGAAATTATAGCTACCCTCACATTTAAAATATTAATATTACATCATTTTAATGTAATATTTAATAGATTACCCAAAAAGATGCCCAAATACCATATTATCCTAGTCCCATTAAAAATATGGAAACATAATAAATAGAACATAAGTGGGAAACATTATCTCACAGTTGGTTCATCATGACTTGTAGCTTTATTTAATATATCATACAAAATACATATCTCTATAACTTGGGGAATTGAAACATAAAAAATGGGTGAGCTCAGATGCTTAGTAAGGGTAATCAAAGGAGAGACATAAGAATAAACATGAGCATAAGAGTGTGATAATGTGATCATGTCATTAGAAGACAATACCCTAGATATCAAATATCATAATCATGGATCATCAAAGAGTTACTGGAACTTCATAAGACATGATTCATAATGTAATCAAGAGCATAATCCATGAAAGTGTAAGATAGGAATAATACATTGAATTTTTTCACACACAAAAACATGTAATATCATTCCCTATAAGTTAAGGTGTATTTCCAAAACATAATACGTAACTTCATGGGGGTACACCTTCTAGGAGGGACGCACCACCAACCCCATTCACAATCATTTACTTGTAAGGGATCAATTTTAACCATATTCCAAAAGTGGATCAGGTTTCCCCATCTTCCCATCATCATGGGGACTACACCTACTAGTATTGAGACACCACCATCCCCATTTGTAGTCTGTTACTTGTAATATATTAGGTTTCTATAACTTTTCATAGTGGATAAAGCTCTTTTACTTGATTCCCATTAATAAATATTGAGATATAAATCATTACCAAATTCATTAGAAGGAGATATATATCCCACCCATCTCATAATGAAATCATAAAAACATGTTCCACAAAATCATAAACAATCTTGTCATAACCCATAAAGTTAAATGGGTTTCATAAACAAGTAATTATATCAAAACCTATGGAAAAATAAATGGGTTTCATAATCATTTCATCAAAGCATAACCCATGAAATGAAGAGGGTTTCGAAATCATAAAACCAATGGAAAATGAAAAGTTTCAGAAATATATAACCTATGGAAAAGAAATGGGTTTCATAAACATCATGCTATAAAAACCTAAATCATTCAGATAGTGAATATGAATTGAACCATTAGATCATTTCCCAAAAATTCATGTGTAACATCAATGGATGTTTTCATTTATGGAATATAATTTTAAAATATATTTTAAAAATATTTCTTCTCGAAAATAACATTTCTTCTTTGAAAAGTTATTTTTAAAAAATAAAACCATTTGAAAACCATTTTGTTTGTAAATAAAATTGAAAGCTTATAAAGAACACTTGAAATAAAATAGAAAATAATTTCTTTAAGAACACATGAAAACATATAAAAATATTTAAAATTCATTTAAAACCATTTGACCGAAAACATTTTCAAATCCTATAAAAAATCATGAAAATATTTTTAAAACCATTCCATTGAAAACACATTGAAAACAAATAAAGAATGATCAAAATATATTGAAAAAATTTCTTTGAACATGCATTGAAAAAATATGTAAATCTTGAAAACATTTTTCAATCCCATTCATTGAGAAAAATTTTATAACACATAAATAACGCTTTAAAAAGTTTGGAAACCAATTTATTTGAAAACACATTAGAAACTTATAATGATATCTTGAATATTTTATGAAAACCATTTCTTTGAAAAAAATTTCAAAACATATAATGTAGTCTTTGAAATCCATAATACATTTATAAAACATTTTACCTTAAAAACGTGCTTAAATTATCATCCTTATGTAAATTTTTTAAAACATTTTTGATAAAATGTATTTTTTAATTCACGTCATTTGTCACAATGAAAGAAGCTTAAGACTATAACACATTACCGATTTGGTAAATTTTTTAACATAAACCACATGAAAGAGATATCATCAAATGGATATGTAAATAAACATTGTGTTAGGTCCACTAGGTCAAATACCATGAGGGGTGTAAATCAGGGAATAACATATTAAAACAACTTCCCCTTTTCATATTTCTTCATTGCGAAACAAAACTATTTCTTTCCCATTCCTGTATAAAATTATGAACAAAAATTAATGAAAGAAATATACGCAAAATTTTTTTCCTGGTTCACCATCACTAGGCTATATCCATGGATCATACAATAGAAATTTTGTGAAGCACCATGTCCACTGAAGGCACACTTCTATTTACAATGTTTGGAGAGGACTCACCGTACCTCCTAGATTACAACCAATCTCAATTTGAAATCTTAGTTCTCTCTCAACGGATGTGTGCTCACTATTTACTCAAAATATCCACTCACAGTTTATAGACCTACAGGTCCTTTCATTATATATAATTAAATAATCCTCCACAATATGAAGATTCTCTGTTGATGTCCTACTTTCATCTGCTAATGAATTCCACTTTACAACGGGATTACTAGGAAGCCTCAAATAATTCATGAAACCCTTACTGAGCCTTGAGATAATGTTTTATTCCTTGCATATAAAACCTCATCTTACATTAAAATTTAACCTTACACACACCTCCAATATTAAATGAAACTTCCTTATATTGTGTGAAACTTTAATTACTTCACACAAATCCCTTTTCCTGACAATATTATGCGATACAGAGCTCAGATTCCCTCAAAGTGTTTTTCAACATCGAATGAGGGGGGGACCTTTTCTTTTTATTCATCACCGAACCTTTCATGGATAATTCGATGCATAAAAAAAGATCCCATATATAAGTGAAATACCCAATTTGACGTGACACTGTGTGTTCAAGATTCTTTCACACAACTTTAACTTTCCTAAACATTTCCAAATCATTCACACACTTCATGCCTTTTTCATAATTTGATGTTATAATCCTAAAAAATCCATGTTTTTTTGTATTGACTCTAGATCATCAATTCCTTTGTCATGGATATGTTCCAACATATATTGTCAATGATAACTTTGGAACCCCACAATTTACAATATAAAATCTCTTTTTCACCAACACAATCGACCAAAAAATTCTTCAATGTTACCATGAGAGGTTTTTTCACAAAAATATCCCCCTTTGGGTTTGTTGAAAAATCATTCATAAATTGATATCTATTTAGATTCATCCATCTTTTATCATCATTCGCTTAATGCGATTTATATAGTTATCATGAATTTACTTAACACATACTCTAAGACCACATGAGCAATACTCAGTGTGAGAAGCAAGAGTATAGTGAGAAGTTCGCCAATGAATCACTTCATTCCTAAAACCAATTATTAAAACCAAAAAACTATTTTTATCATGAACCTCATATTTTTTTATATATATCCATTGACCTATCAGGTCTAGAATCATCAGATTTTAATCTATCCCCACATCACTGCTTAGGTTCTCATGTTTCGGAATGCTTAAAGATGTCCAAGCGAAGCTCTAACAATTTCTTGATCAATTTACTCCCCCTATCAGCACCTCTAAATGTCTTGATTAACTACCCATATCTCATTGCTACACATACCATCTTATTCATGTGTCATTGATGAAGACATTTTCTCCCTTTTAGTAGCCATAATTTATTTCCCTTTTTTAATAACCCCAAAGGTCACTTTTTTGTGGTCTGAAAAAGATTAAGTAACACAGATTAGTAAATTAGGGACAAACACCCCATACCATTGGGATAGGAGGTACCATATACACACTTTTTCATGTCTGGCATGTCGAATAAACTTCTAGAGCCTTTTGAAGCCTCTCAAATGCTTCTTTAGTTATGGCCTTCATCAGAATTTCGGCAACCTTTAGTTCTATAGGCACATAGTCGAATTTCATAATTCCTAGATCCACCATCTCCTTGATAAAATGATATTTTATTTGAATTTTATTTTTTTGTGACTAATGGAATGGATTTGTTATATGATTTATAGCAGTTGAATTATCACAATGGTTTAAGATCAGAGACATTACATCAACTCCCATGTCATCAAGCTGCTGCTTCATCTATAATAACATTGTGCATGATTGAGTATCCATAATATAATCAGCTTCTCCGATGCTCAATGAAATGAAATAGTTTCTATTGATCAGCCACAAAATAAAAAATCCTCCATGATAAAAAGCACCTCTGGAAATTGATTTTTTTGTTTGTTGATCCATCCCAATTTGCATTTGTATATCTCGATAGCTATGGTTAATATTTATTATTATTCATCAAACTGAAATCCATTGTTCCCTTGATACACTAAAGTAATATTTTCATTGAAATCATGTGGCTTTCCTTAGGATTGCATTGATATCTCACAACATGGAATGTGGGAAAAAATAGCAAATATTGTCACTGTCAAGTATAGTAAAGATCCAATAATTTCCCCATATTCAGTGATATTAACAACCTTTCCATTATCATCTTTTGATATTTTTTTCCAAGTAGAAACCAGAGTCTTCCACTCCTTGAAATTATCTATCCCATAACTTCTCAAAACATACTTCACATATTTTTATTGAAAAATTAACATGACATTCCTTCCTTGTGTCAACTGTAAATTAAAGTAAATGTTAGTTCACCATTCATTGATATTTTAAACTAACTCTTCATAAATTTAGAAAACTTTTTTCATTGTGATTCATCTGATCCACTGTTGATTATGTCATCAACATACACCAACACCATTTTCCTTTTATTAATATCATTGTTCACATATAGATTATAATCAACTCTTCCATTCTAAAAACCAATCTTCTTCAAAAACTAATCAGGCCTTGAATAACACGCTCTTGTTTCCTAATTCAAAACATATCTTGCCTTCCTCAACAAATAGACTATTTTCATATCTTCATGATTGATAAAATCATAAACCTTCTTGTTATACACTTCTTAATATAGAACCCCATTCAAAACTATAGACTTCGCATCCCTCTAGAAAACAGAGAACTTATATTGTACTGCAATGGCCAATAAGAATTTGATTAACTCCTTCCATGAAATATGTGTAAATTTCTCATCAACATCGATACCCTCTATCTGGGAGTATCATATTCACACTAGATGTTATTTTTTTCGAATCAGTCCACCATATTAGTTCATCTTGTTGCAGAATACCCGTTTTCCCAATGACATTATCATCTATTGGCCTTGAAACAATATGACTTTCATGATTCTTCTCAATCTGGTCTCAGTTTTTATTCATTATCCGAACCAATATTTCATCTCCAACTACATCACCCAAGAATTTAGGCTCTACCTGAGATAGGAACGATTATTGTTAAAATGAATTCGTTCTTCTTGTTTAAACTATAATTGTTTTATCAATCAATGATATTTTACCTATAAATATGGGCTAGAATATTTGTGTATTCCTAGATATAGACTTGAATTCTTCTTTCTCATCATCATTATCTTCTTATGAATCAGAATCTTCCAACTCTTCTTCACCTGTGTTTCTTACCACCTCATTACTTTCATAATGAAAATTTTTACTATGTTGTTGAATATTCTCTCCAATTTTTGCTGGAGTTATATAATTTCTCTCAACTACTTTTTCCAAAATTTATTGTTGTAATTACATGATTTTTTATCTGAGTAGCCAAGGAATATACCCTCATCTCCACGTGACACAAATTTCCCATTTTTTCTTTTTTCAGAATAAATCACTTAATTCCAATGATTCTAAAATATTTTAATGTTTTCTTATTTCCATACCACATCTCATGTACTATCTTTCCTTCCATTTGGATAGAACATAGACCTATTAGAAATGTATACCAATTTTATGACTACTTCCTTATAGAATTTCTCTTCCAAGACCATTTCTATAATCATAGTTCTAGTCATATAGTTGATTATAAAATTTCTCCGCTCAACCACAATGTTCTATTGAGGATTTATAACTGAATAAACTTGATTCTATATCCCGTGATTCTCGAGATAGTCTTACACTTGACTATACGTGAATTTCAAACCATTATCAGTACGATACATCAGAATTTCCTACCCAAGAATCCATTCAGATTCCCTCTGATGCCATTTTTGAAAGATGAACACATCAGAATTATTGGAAATGACAAATAAATATTCTATTATTATAAAATAACCAATGAAAAGAAGGTAATATCTATTTCCATCAACAGAACTTGGTGATATTGGTCTACATACATAAGAATTCACCAATACGAGTGCTCTCATTGACTTCTGTTCCATTTCCTTATAGCTCATTCTCATGAATTTACCTTGTTGACATGAATCACATGTATGAGTATGATCACGTGATAACTTAGGGGTGTCTCTAACTACATTAGATTTACCATATCATCTAAGGATAGATGGTATACATGACCAAGTCATTTATGCCACAACGTTTTTTATTCTTCTCTGGAACAAAATCACATATCTTTTCCTCCACATACAAGTTATATATTTCCCTTTTCATTTTTCCTAATAGAAAAACTCCAACATATCTTCCTTTAACGATACACATATTCTTAGTAAATCTTATACAATGACTTGAGTCATATGGTTGAATGATTCTAAGCAATTTTTGACTGAGACCTTAACTTCCAAGACATCAGTATGTCTAATTTGATTTCCCAAAACCTATACGTCCCCAAAACAATTATCCTAAGGACTTCATCATTTCAAAATTCGATAACTTCTTATTTGTCATACATTATTCCTGCAACAATATTATTGTACCCTATTATATGGGATGTACAACCGTAGTCATGGATTTACGTACCCAAACAATCAGATAATTTAAGGGACATTTCAGTAACCACTCCCTTCTTTTCTATCATCTTTTTGATATATTGTTTTTACTTCATACTTGATATAAATTGGAAATATTTATCTTTCTAGAATTATGATGGACCAACTTCATCCTTTAGAGCTACCAATCAATTTTTCATTTTCAGATCACTGGTTGGTTATTTGATTTCAAACATGGGACCACTTTGGTTCTACTTTGATACATTCCTTTGAATGGTTTATGTACAATATAAATACATGTGTAAAAATCCTCCAATGTAAAATCAATGTACCTTGAATGATATTCCATAATATTGGGATCTGTTTGGATGTCAATGTTGTTATTGTGCCCTTCGTCATCTCCTAGATATAAAACACACATTTTTTGAATGTCCCATCTTTCCACAGCAATAAAACTTGATATAGGGAACATTCATTCCTGCCACTTCTATACTTATGGATGTCCTTTCTCATCGTATTCAGATTCTACTCCATACCCAAATCCATATTTAGTCTTGGAGTAGATACTTGCAGTCTTAAATCAACAATGATCACTTTCTATTTTTAATCAAGCCCTATACAGGACTTATTATTTAGATTTTTCTATTACTTCTATTTTTCTAGACCACTATGCTCTACTTACCACTTTCCCATCATCTAAGTGATCTACTTTACCAGTTTCATATTAGGATTCAAGATATTTTCTTGATCTTTAACTATTCATCAAATACTGAAAACATCTTCTTCCAGTTCTTTAATGTGTTTGATCTGATATTTCACTGTGTTATTCAAACTGTAAATATCCCATCTTTGTTCCTCAACATTGAGGTTATTCTCACAAACTGTTTTTGAGTCCACTTGAAATGAATACTTGAGATTCTCAATTTATTCTATTAACTTATACTTCTCTTCAACCTATTGTTGCATGTTGAGTTTGGTGTATCAAACCAATATGTTTACATTATTAATTTTTATTATCCAAACATTTATTCCCCCAATAGCTTCTTCTAATTCAGCCCCATATTGATTCTTAATTCAATTTCATCCACATCATTTTCACTTTCTTCATTTCTCTGAGCACTAGCCACAAATTCAACCACATTATTTTCTCCACGATCATTGTTGTTCTCTATCTCTTCAACGGTTTCAACTTTTGATTTATCTGAACTTTCATATTCTTATGAAATAATATTATTTTACTTTAAGAAATTTCTCATAAAATTTTTATTTCCTTTCACATAGGCTAAATAATTCTTCATAGTGATTTCATCTTCATCCTTATCATCTTCTTGGAAATTCTTAGGGAACCTTGCTGCACAATGATCAACCTTTCCACACATAAAGCAAGCAAGTTGAAGTTTCCATTTGACCTTTCATTTTTCTTTTTGTATATTTCAGGAAAGGAATGACATCACCTTGTATATCTCTTATTCTTCTTGATAATAATCAATAGTGAGATTCTTTATGGCCTTTAATTCCACATATTTTTATTTTCCCCTCTCCATAGCATCATAATAACAATTTCTCATTTCATATGCTTCAAGGGTACTATGCAAGTTATCCAATATCATATCTTTTAGTTCTTCATCTTCCAATACTGAAACATTCGGATTGAACCAAGGAAGAAGATTCCTCAAGATAAACATCACAATATTTATTTTCTCAATTACTTCTCCAATACGTCGCATGTCTTCCACTACAACATTTTCCCTATCATAACATTCATCAACACACTCATTTGGGTTCATTCTTAGAACTTTGTACTTATTCCACAGAACCTGTAGCTTTGTATCTCTGACATTTGAATCAACTTCATAAATATTCATTATATTTTGACACATGGAATGTGATGTATTACAAGACATCACCTTACTATATATTATATAGGATAGGGATCCCCATAATGTATTGATTCTTTCAGTGTCAACATCAAATTCCCTTATTTCATCTTTTAATAAAGTACCACTTTTGTTATCAGCTGAAATACCACGCATCACTACTATGATGAAATCCATTACTAGGGATCAAAAGTAGTGTTGCATTCGATTCATCCAAAAAAAAATATTCTCATCAATGATCTGAATCTCTTTTTTATTGATGACCTTCATTGAGAGGGAAACGTTGATATTAACCTTTCGATCTTATACCAATTTTATTCTCTACTAGGTCAAATACCCTATTAGGGGGTGAATCAAGGTATGAGAGATAAAAACAACATCCCCTTTTAGCCTTGTTTCATTTGAAAAAATATATCTTCTCTCTCATTCCTATAGAAAAGTATGAACATAAATTAAATCATGAAAGATATACAACAATGTTTACTTGGTTCACCCTCATTGGGATATGTACAAGGATCATACAACAGAAATGTGTCAAAGTACCAGATCCAATAAAATTGCACTATTGTTTACAATGTTTGGAGTGGACTCACGGTCCCACTTAGTTTACAACCAATCAAAATATGAAATCTCACTGCTCTTTCAACTGATGTGTGCTCAGTATTTCCTTAAATTATTCACTGATAGTTAATATACTTATAGGTCATTTAATTATATCTAATGAATGAATCATCCAATATTTGTAGATTATATATTAATGTCCCACATTCATCAATTGATGAATTCCACATTATAGTAGTTTTACAGGGAAGCCTAAAATATTTCACCCAACTTAAATCTTACAACCAAAACTCCAATCTTACGTGAAACATCCTTAGCCTGTTGTCAACATCAATTGTTTCGCATCACTCTGTTTTCCTGAAAATCATATGTGATCTGGTGTTTAGAGTCTCTCTAAGTGTTTTAATGGGAAACCTCAAATATTTCATGAAACTCTTAAGATCCCCTATGTGCATGAAATCCCCAATTTTATTTCACATTGGGCACATATGTTTCTATCATGAAACCTCATATTTTGTGCATGTTTACAAATATTTCACATACATCATGCATTTTCTGTAATTTGATGTTATGATCCTGAAACAAGTCTTGCACTCAAGATTCAATGTCACCTTGTATCTATTCTCTTTGTACTGCCTCAAGATCATCCATTCTTTTTTCATGGTTCTTTGTCAACATAGATTTTTATCAATACCTATGGAACCCAACGACTGATAATGGAAACCCTTTTTTCCAAAAAACACAATCAACCCAAAAATGCTTCAATCATACATTGCAAGATTTTCTCTCAACATATATATTTATGGATAAAAAAATATAAAATTTTAATTTTCAATATATACACTTCACAAAATATATGATTGATTAATAAGGAATAAATCACATAGAAATTAAAGAGAGACTTGTAATCCCCATACCTTATGTCTTCACATTCATCGTACTCATAAAAACCTCTTGTATAATGAATATAAGTTTATTATAAATATTTTAAAAAACCATATTTTTATTTATAATACCTTATATGGATTGAATATTCTTTTATCTAACCTAATTATTAACAATTACTTGTTAAGGATTCTCTTCGGGTAAAATCATCTTTGTTCACCATGCATATTTTGAATTATTATTCTTGATCATATTATATAGATCCTTATTTATTTATTTCTAGAATGTAAAATATGATATAAATATTATATATATTAAGTATTTATTTATTAATAGTTATAATTAATATATATATATATATTGATGAACTGGAATACACCGTTCAATGAGATGGCAGGTCATACATACGCATGAACCTTGTTTCAGTTTTATTACCATATTGAATGTAAGAATGTAAGTGATATATATATATATATATCCTAATTATAGTAGATTTATTATATCATATATATCATATAATTTCATTTAACCTATCCAGTATATAATCCTTATAATGTTTGAATGAATAAATTCTCTTTGAGGAGGTTGTAGTCCACACGTCCACAAACAATGTTATCAGGTTTATTCACAATAGAAAGATGGAAGGTATGTTTTATATTATAATTAAAGAATAATAAGTAATTCATAAATATTATATATATCATAAAAAAATAGATCTTCCATAATAATTTCCAACCATTAGAGGTGCTAAAAAATGATTAATTACATTTTGTGGGGCGGTAGTTCACCGTACACAAAAATGATAAGTTCGCTACACATTAAATGGATGTGTGAGTAAGTGTTGGTAAAAACATTATAATTAAAAAAATATAATTATATTTATGATATTTATTTTATTTAATAAGAATGGAATAAGAATAATTGAGGTGGGAGATAATAAAAATAAAGGAAAGGAGGTTGAGGTTGGATGTTACATCATCTTTGGGTAACTCCTTTTGGTTTTCACTAAAGGGATTCCATGGTTGACCTTACACACAATGGGAGGATTAAAAGAGTAAAGGTGGTGTGTTTTCAATTCAATTGGGAAGATAATGGCCAAACCTATTTGGTTTTATTGGTTGGAAGAAGGGGGGATGTGGTGGCCTTTTTAAGGCAGGGAGGGGACACACATGTCATTTTTAAAACATGCTAGGGGTTCCCACATTTTTGCCCAAAAAATGTCCTAAAAACAATAACAAATGGATAATAGAATCTATAGAGATGAGATATATCCATAAAATGGGTTTTGGAATAGTGGATAGGTAATTTCATTCCCAATCATTATCATTTAGTCAATTTTTTGTCTTAATTTCCCCATAATCACTATTATTAATTTTGATCATTTTTACAAATGATTTTAGTATAAAATTGATTTTATATTATTAGAAAATAAATATTAAACTAACTATAATCGTGTATGTCTATTTTTTGAAATTCAATTCATAGAGGTAAGAAATTATGTTTAATTCCTTACCCCACAATCATGGAGAGAAAGTGTGTTTTTAAAGTGATGATGTTCAAAATTTAATTAACATTTTATATGTAAATTCAACATAAAAATAATTCTAATGACCTAAATTGGATTAATATATTTATAATTGATCTATTTTTACTTTAAAACCAACTTTAAATATAATTTAACTATATAAATAATTTTGTTGAAAATGTTGTTATGAATTAAAATCCAGTATTTTTTCACAATACACACAAAAATGAAGTTTTTCTAGAAAATACAAAAAATTTACTCTAAGATAATTTCAAGTTTATGAATTAAAAATGATTTTTATTTTATTAAATTTAATTTCAAAATGTTTCTAAAATTAATTTTATTATTGTTCGCATAAGGACATAAAAAGCAGTTCATTTTAGAAAATATAATTTTCAAACATATAATGAACTTACCAATATTACATGTTTTACTAGAAATATGTTTTATTTATAAGAATCCATTATAAATAATATTTAAATAGTGTTTTTACAATTCCCATTACTATGTTTAACGACATTATAATAATTATCTTGTTAAAAAATTATAATAGAAAGATTATGTTTCATAGAAACTCAAGGATTCCTCTAATGCATTCCAACTCATTGTGTCATGTAGTGAAAGATTATCGTAGTGTAAAGTAAAACAGAATTTTTACATAGTTTAACATGAAATTAATGACATAAATGAAAATAAATTTATTAGATAAATATTCACAAAAATTCGAGGTGTTACATTACAATCCACTTAAAATGAATTTCTATCATGAAAATTTTCATTTTAATATAATCAATTGAAAATATTTTTTCCTCATATTATCATGAATTTCCCATGTTTCTTTCATTAACTTGTGATTTTATACAAACAATTTACTAGGTGATTGATCTTGTTTCATTTAATATCTCTTGAATGATCTATAATTTCAACTAGTGATTCCTGGTATGAAAGATCATGCTCCAACGGCTTGACCTTGGAGTTCAGAACATGTGAAGGGTCAAGTATGTACTTCCTCAAAAGAGTTACATGGAACACATCATGGTCTTGAGGGATATTTTGATGATGTGACAAGAGGTAGGCTACCATTTTGATACAATCAATATTCTCAAAGGGACTGATATACCTTTGGATTAGTTTCCCTTTCATCATGGACTTCATAACCATCTTCTTGGGATAAATTCATTAAAACACCTTATCACCAACTTTAAATTATATGTCATGTTTACGGTTATAAGAATAAAATTTAAACCTACTTTTAGATTCGTTGATATGTTGTTGAATGGTTCTAACCTTGTTTTCTAATTCTTTAGCTATCTCAGGTACCAATATAATTTATTCTCTATATTTATAACAACTCATTGGAGCTCTACATTTCTTCCCATAGAGGGATTCATTAGTAACTATTTAAATCATTGAGTGAATCTTATTTTTTTATGAAAAAAATCATAGAGTAAGGTGATGATTGAAACCACCTCAGAAATCCAACAAACAATATCTCCACATATCATGTAGGGCTTTAGTTGTTTTTTCTGACTGACCATCCATATGAGGGTGATAAGAATTTATGAAACTCAATTATGCATCATGTGCTTAAAGCTGTCTTCACCAAAACAATTAGGTAAACATTAGATCTCATTCAGATAAAATATAATGTGGTACTCCATGCATCCTTACCATTTCTTTAATGTATATCCTGGAAATCTTATCTAGACAGAAGTCATATCTCATAGTGATGAAGTGTGTTAACTTAGTAAGGTTATATAGTACCACCCATATAGAATTAAACCCTTTATATGTTTTGGGGATTCTAACGATAATATCCATAGTTATTTTTTCCCATTTCTATTCTGGTATGGCTTATACATGAACCATCCCCTTATACATTTTTCATTCTCCCCTAAATTTATGGCATACCAATCATCTAGATTCAAACCATGTGATATATATATTCATTATATCCCATTAGAATTATTGTTTAATGTCATTATACATAATCATACTTCCAGGATGAATAGAGAATAAAGAAATATGAGCTTCCTCTAATAGATCCTTCTTAAAATTTTACATGAATGAAACAAATACATGTTTCTTAAACCATATTATTCCATCCTGATCAAGGTTATACTCCGAAAGAACTCCAAAACTATTATTTATCTCTACACCATCCTTATACACCACTTTGATATTCACATGGATAGAGTAATAATCATTCATTTGAGAAAGTTATGATTTACCACTTCATTCAATACTTATATATAAATCCTTTTCAAATCTAGAGATATTGGGTCTTTTGTGATCCTCATCATAGATAATCTAGCATTATCTTTTTCACTCAAATCATCAACTAACTTGTTCACTTTCCCAAGGTGGTAATGTATTGAGAAATCATAATCCATTATCATCTCTAACCATCTTCTCTAGAGCATGTTCAAATCCTTTTGTGTGAATGTATATATTTCCAATATTATTTTTAGTGTATATATCACACCTCTCTCCCAATGGAAAATTCATCCTTGTATTTAGTGGAAAAATATTGTTTCTATCTTCAAATCATGTGCTCAATAATTTTTCTAATGTACCTTCAACTATTGTGAGTCATAAGGATTATCCAAGATATTTTTCATAAGAAAACATATCAAACCCTTATTGGATGCATCACAATAGTTTACAAACCCTTATACAGTATAGGGTAATGTAATCATAGGTGCACTGACTAACATTCTCTTTATTTCCTTTATGTTTTCCTCACATTCATCTTTCCATAGGATCTTGGAACACTTCAAGTCTAACATGGAATGTGGATTTAATAGTAGTGATAAATTCTCCAAAAACCATTGATAATATCTATCTAATCTGTGAAAACTATGGATATCTGTCACCATGGATGGTCTAGGACAACATTCAATATAGTTATTCATTGATGGATCTACTATTACACCATATCTTTAGATTATGTGATCCAAAATTTGAAAAAAAAATCCAAAACACACACATTCTGAAATTTTCATAAATATTCTCCATCCTTATTTTATTTAGTACAATTATCAAGTGGTCTTCATATTCATACATTCTCTTTGAATAGATAAGGAAATCATTTGTAAAGTATACCACAAACTATTATAGGTAATCTATGAAGACTATATTCATCAAATACATGAAGATAGAAAGAAATAAGAAATTCCAAAAGGCATCACCATATATTCAAAGTGTATATACCATGTATAGAATTTCATATGGGGTATATCAACTTATTTGACCCTTAATTGATGATATCATGAATTAAGGTCAATATTTGATAAGTATTGAGCCATGTGCATTTGATAAAACCTTTCATCAATAGGGGAAGAGGATACTTATTCTTGATCATGATCTTGTTCAACTCTTGATAATAAATGTAGAGTAACATTGATCCATCCTTCTTTTCTTGAATAGAACAAGTGACCCCCAAGGTGGCACACATGGTTTAATAAATCTCCTATCATGTTGTTCTTGGAGTTTCTTGTTCAATTCATGCAACTCAATTTGGGATGGATTATTTGAAATTTGTGTGGGACTAGGTAAGAGAGGTATCCATAAATAAACATTACATTTTGATGGAAGACTGGGTAACACTTCTAGAAACACATAAAAAAATTCCCACATAGTAGGAATATCATCGATATAGATTTTATCCCCAACAATATTATAAATACATGGATTATGAATTGGAATTAATTCAAATACACTAGATATAATCTCCATTATAAGTACATACTTATTGTGACATTGATATATAACCATAGGTTTATTTGAAATATAAAATATAAATTCCTTTCCTCAAAAAATAATTTTGGATTTATGCATATAATGTCAATCCATGCCTAAGATTACATCAAAATTAACCTAGTAAAGAATAACAAGATTTACTAGAAGTACCTTCCCACAGACGTCAACTAGATAGGAATCATAGAATTGAGATGTAATCATCATACCATTATTGTTTTGGGCTTCTAATTCCACATATAATCTTTTGGGTAAAATCATTATACCCTTATAAAATTCTGTAGATATTATAAAGTTAGTATATCCAAAATCAAATAAGACATTAGAAATTCTATATTGGATGGTAACATTACATTTGACCCTGTCGTTGTCCCACCCCTCATTAGGATCAATGATCACATAAAATTTATAAGTGTACATCGATTTAGAATTATTCTAATTTCGATCATCATCCCCAACCCCATGGTTTGGGAACTTGTTAGAATAATTATCATCCTTCATAAACTATAATCACTGAAGTGCAAGAGGTGCATTACAAGTAGCTTTTCATATATTTGAATCATTGGACATCTTCATAACATCTCTGAGGTAATAAATTTCTTTATGACCTTAAATTCATCACTTAAAACACATATTAGACCCTGTAACAAAATTCCTATCATGTTTCTTTCCAACATATATAATATATGCGGTCTCATTTACTTCTATTCATGGTTTTTAGGTTGTCCTTTCAACTTCATCTTCCTTTAATTATTAAAACCGTGACATTTATTTGTAATGCCAAACTCCATTTTGAATTGAATTTCACAATGTAAAATTTATTATTAGTTACTAAATTATCTTACGTAGAATTCCCTTTTGAGATATGTATTTATGCCATGTAATGATATATCAAATTTACATTCATGTTAGATGAAAATTACAAAAGTGTACCTCACGAGTCCTGTGAAATTTTCCTTGTATGTACTCATATATTCACCATCCTTTGGAATCAACTCAAGGACCTCATTTTCCATCATCATACCAACATCATGAGGAAATTACTTATTGAAGAATAAGTTCGTTTACTTGTACTAATCCATGGATTCAATTTCATCTTGATTCTACATATTCTTGATTAGGGTCCACCACTAGTCTACTTCACCTTCTAACTGATAAACCTATAGAAATATTTTCTCATGATATGAAAACTGGGGAATGATGATTATATTTTCAATGGTACTGATCATGTTTTCAATAACAAGTGGATTATAAGACCCACTAAAATAAGTTGGATGTTTCCTCCTGAAGGACACTACAGAAGATTGTTTCCTCATTTTATTGTTTGGAATCTGAGAATGATTAATATCATGAGAAATCTGTGTGAGGATAACAATAAGGTTTTTCATTCTAGTTCCCATAGAATTCATATTCTCAAGAGGAGAATCATTTCATTGTCTATTGAAATCCCCATTAACATAGTACCTTTGGGTTCCATCCATTGACTAAAACAAAAAAATTCATAGTTTAAGAAATAGTTATCATAGTGAGAAAACATATAATACTAAAATTAAACATAAAATTTTATAAATTATGAAAACATCTTTAATCTAAGACATCCTACTTTAATCCTAGGTCATTCATATCTAACTTATTTTTAAATCCTTCATGATGATTCATGTAGTATTTTTTAATTCCCAATGTGTATCCCTCAGGAGTGTCAAACTAGGTGCATAGTAATGCCCATTGTCACGTACTAGGTTATTATCAAGTCAAGCCTGATGCACCTTGTTGTCGTTGATACTCCTAGGTACATTTGTACCAAAACCATGTTCACTGTTAGTATCCAGACATGGAAGTTTTTCTAGGAAACCACTTTCTCTCTCCATTAAAAAAATTCCAAAAAAATTCCTTATATTTTTCTATCCTTATACATATATTTACACTTGTAAGACACCCAAATGATAAAGGGTTAAATGACTAAATGATATGACTCATGTCAATAAGGTGCGCCTTCCTTTTCGAAAGACATCCTGATTAGAACTCCATAGTTAAGCGTGCTTGTCCAGGAGTAGTGATCAGGATGGGTGACCTTCTTGGAAGTTTCTCATGGTTTGTGTGAGTGACGACAAAACACAATGAAAAAGACATGTGTTGGTATGTGCAGACTATCATTAGTCATATTACCCATTCATGCATGTGGATGGAACCTTGGGTGGGGACCACATTTCTACGGGGTAACTGGTTGTACCTGGTGGCCCAAGACCCGACGACCGTGCTAAGGCGGGGTGTATGTGCTATCAGCAAGGCCCAGTTGTTATAATTTGTATCAGAGGAGCCGGTTTTACCGTAGAACTTATGAATCTGATCTTTTCGATGAAGCAATAGTGTTATGTGTACTGAGTGCGGTTTTCAGTTCAGGGAGTCTAGTGTTGGTGCGGTGGCTGACGTATCCATACACCAGGACCCTGACTTCTGATTTCCGACTCAGTGCATGAAAACATTGATTGTGTGTGTGTTTTAAAAAGTTTTCTTTATGTCAGCTAACTAGGTATAACTTTTTGACAATAGGGCACCTATTTATTTTCTGAATGCCTCCATGTAGACAGGCATCTAGTGTTCTGATAGTTGTATGCCCAGATATCCCACCGAGCGATGCGGCCTTAGTGTAGGGCCCTTTTCCAGCGGAGGCACCAGTGGTACCTTTCCCCATTGTTCCACCGACGGAACCAGCCCAAGAAATAGATGGTGGATGATGTTTGAGCACGTTGCATGGGTTCCAGCGCTAGAGGTCACCTAGGTTTAGGGTAGAGATGGATCCACAGGTGGTTGAGGACTGGCTGGAGTCCATGGTGAGAGTTTTTTAATTTGTAGGGCCACCAGCGGATGTCATTGTGATCCTTGTCACTATCCTTCTACAGGGAGAAACATGTATATGGTGGAGCTTGAGGCTCTAAGTCCATGAACAGGTGACACTTCTCTGGGAAGAATTTGAGAGCTTGTTTCGGGCAGGGTTTGTTCTAGAAAATCTTTGTGCATTGCACATTCAGAAGCTTCTTCATCAGCAGCAGGGCAGCATGACTGCACCTCAGTACTAAGTGGGGTTCACATAGCTCTCACGCTACTCCACCAATATGGTGCGGGGCCCACTCTTTAGGTCCCAGACCTTTGATCAGGGATTCAAGAAAGAGATAAGGGCTTCGGTGATCTCGCTCAACATCCCGATGCAAGCGTGGGTGTTAGAGAGAGCCATCTTTGTGGAGAGTTTCTTTGCTGAGTAGAAACTAGTAGAGAGACCCACTATCAGTCGACACGTAGGAGAGTCTTCTATAGCTGGAATTAGACAGATGTCGTAGAGGTCCAAGAGGACCATACCTACGTGTGGACGACCACATGATTTAGAGTCGGTTGTGTAGGTCACCCGAGGCGGAGACATACATGCCAGGAACGTGCACTGTTAATCATGTGGTAGGCAGGGTTGCATGGATCATGATTGTCTGACCAACCGTACAGTTGATCATCAGACGGTCGAAGGATCGCCCAGGTAGTGAAAGCTGTTCGATCGAGGTGGTCTCCAGGGATCAGGCGGATGTGGTAGGGGATATGGTCGTGCAGCTAGTGGTGGGCGATAGTTTGAGATATTACCGCAGCCACCAATAGGAGGTCCACCCCGACCACAGGGAGCTGGTGGATAGGGGAGAGCTCAGCTCCAGGGAGCTGATTCCTATGATCAGGACGCTCATGTGACGATACGAGGTATGATCTGTGTCTACTCCACCTTAGTTGAAATGCTTATAGAAACAAGTTCCAGTCATTTATTTATTTCCACTACCCTCGTTCGGATCTCGAAGAATCTGACGGAGCCGTTGGCTCGATTCTTACGGCTAGAGACTCTTATGGGAGAAGATGCAACGATTAACCACTAGTGCCGATAGTGTGATCTTACTCTAGGAGGCGAGAGATTAGGATGGGATCTCCTAGTAGCGGCATCGAGGCCTTACGACATCATATTGGGTATTGACTGGATATCTACAGTCTATGCTCATATTGAATATATTAGGTGAAAAGTGCGGTGTGTCCGCACGGTTGTGACCAAGTTTACCTTCACCAGAGAGAAGGGAGCCTTTGAAGCACAGAAGGGACTTTCTCGGAGGAGATTGAAGTAGATCACTCATCTGTAGGCTAGCCTTACCAGCGGAGCTGTTGATGTGGAGTGTCTGACTTATCCTATAGTGGTGGAACAATACACATATGTTTTCCCTGATGACATTCCAGGTCTACCTCCTCACAGAGAGGTGGACATTTACATTGAATTGTACCCTGCGATGACACTGATATCTACACCAGCATATCGGATGGCTCTTGCGGAGCTTCGTGAGCTACGGGTACTACTGGAGGACTTGTAGCGGAAGGTATTCATTCGCCCCAGTGTTTCTCCCTAGGTAGCCCTGATTCTGTTCACCAACAAGGCTGATGGGATCATAAGGCTTTATGTTGACTATTGGAATTTTAACTAGGTTACTGTGAAGAAAAAGTACCCACTGCCAAGGAATGACGACCTCTTTGATTAGCTGAAGGGAGCACTGTGGTTCTCGATGATAGACCTCAGATCAGGCTATCACCAGCTTAGTGTTCGAGATAAGGATGTGAAGAAGAAAGATTTCAGATTTTGGTATGACAATTATGATTTCATGGTTATCCCATTCAGCATATCCAATGCTTCAGCAGTGTTCATGGGACTCATGAATAGGATGTTTCAGCAGTACCTCGACCACTTTGTCAAAGTCTTCATTTATGACTTTCTAATCTACTCGACCACTGAGGAGGATCATGCTTATGATTTTTGGGTAGTACTAGATACACTCAGAGAGCACCAACTTTATGGTAAGCTCTCGATGTGCGAGTTCTGGATCTAAGAGGTTCACTTTCTAGGATATGTTATCTCAGAGGCTGGAGTTGCAGTTGATCCAGCAATGATTGAGGCGGTACTTTCTTGGGATCCACCTAGAAGTGTAACGGAGGTACATAGTTTCATGGATTTGGCTGTATATTTATGGAGGTTTGTTCCAGACATCTCCAGAGTTGCAGCACCACTTTCAACGTTGAAGAAGAAGGGGAAACCCTTCGTTTTTTTCGGAGAAATGCCCACGGAGTTTTTGGGAGTTGAGGTAGAGGCTAACTAGTTCCCTAATAATGAGGCTTCCAGAGGAAGGCTTAGGGTACGTAGTGTACTACGATGCATCAGAGATCAGACTCGAATGTGTCCTGATGCAGGAGCGAGAATTGATCACATATGGTTCTCGACATCTGAGACGACATGAGAAGAACTAGGTTATCAATGACTTGGAGTTAGCAGTAGTGGTCTTTGCCTTGAAGATTTGGTGACACTATCTGATGGGCGAACATTTTATCATGTAATCTGATCACAAGAGTCTTAAGTATATCTTCTCTCAAAAGGACCTGAACCTGAGACAATGTCACTGGATTAAGTTATTCAAGGACTATGACTTCGAGAAAGTCTATACTCCATGGACGGGTAATGTTGTTTCAGATGCACTTAGGGGGAGATCTGGTATACTGCTTCTATGTGAGGCGACAGAGCAGCCGACCGATTTGCAGATATACTTTGTGGATCAGGATGGATCATCCTTTATTTAGTCTCTTACAATCATTCCCCCACATCTGTAGCGAGTCAGGGAGGCATAGCATGGGGACACTGACTATGAGACGCGATGTACTAAGATATCCACATGGCAGGCACCCAATGGATTTTCTGAAGGTGGGGAGCACATCATCCTTCTCAGAGGACGTATCATGGTTCCAGTGTCACTCCTTGAGGAAGTGTTGAGGGAGATCCACACATCCACTCTAGCGATACATCCAAAAGTGTCAAATATGTTCCAGGATCTCTGACGACACCACTGGTGGTCGGGAATAAAGAAAGAAGTTATAGAGTTTGTCTATCGATGACTCAATTGTCAGCAAGTGAATGCGGAGCATCAGGTACCAACAGGCTTGGTTAATCCTTTAGAGGTCTCAAAGTTTAAGTGAGATGGGATATCCATGGTCTTCATGATAGGAATTCCACCTACATCCATAGGCCATGACTCAATCTGGGTGATCGTCGAACGACTCACCATGTCGGCCCACTACCTACAAATCAGAGAGCAGGGTTTAGTAGAGATCTCAGGATGCCTCTATGTGTAGAATATTTTGTGACTAAATAGTGTACCTAGGACAATTGTCTCTGATTGTGACACACGTTTTACTTCTCGGTTATGGATGGTGTTCCAGGAGGCTTTCGGGACGCAGCTTCATTTGAGCATTTCCTTCCATCCTCAGACAGATGGTCAGACTAAGCAGACAATTCAAACCCTCGAGGACATGATGTGTGCTTGTGTAATCGACTTCAGTCATAGCTGGGAGGATCACATTCCTTTTTCGGAGTTTTCATACAACAAAATCTATCAGTCAACCATTGGGATGACACATTTTGAGGCATTATACGGGTGACCTTGTATATCTCCCTTGTGCTGGACTGACCCGGTGGAGTCAGCACTACTGTGACCAGAGATGGTACGAGCTACCACAGAGAAGGTGCAGATCATCCAGGAGAAGATAAAGACGACACAGGGCAGGAGGAATTCATATGTTGACAGGTGAAAGAGACCACTAGTGTTCGAGGATGGAGACCACGTCTTTCTACGGGTCTCACATCGAGGAGGTTTTTAGATATTTGGCTGACGCGAAAAGTTATCCCCATGCTTTATCAGACCTTTTTAGGTCCTCAAAAAAGTTGGTGATGTGGAATACCACTTAGTTATTCCACCGCAGTTGCATCGGGTGCATGATGTCTTCCACGCATCCCAGCGGAGGAGATATGTGCACGACCCTTCCCACATCATCGACCATGGAAAGCTAGACATCGACGATGAGGCAACCTTCACAAGAGTTTGAGTAGTGTTTGAGGATCGACAAGAGCTGGTCCTTCATGGATGGTCGATACATTTAGTGCACGTTCTCTAATAACATGAGAACCCTCAGGAGAGAACATGGGTGCGGGAGGTTCAAATGCGTGCTCCGTACCCCAACTTTTTTCCTTAGTTTGAGTTGTGGCTTACGGGGGTGTAAATACGGATTTGGAGAGAATGTAAAGACCCAAAATTTCCATTTATTTTTTTAAAATTTATGGGAATTTTATGAGTCCGCGAAAATTGAGGGCACGCGATTCAAAGGCCCGGAGTGCCCGGAATGAATTTCGGAACATTATTTCGAGTACGTTCAGTAAACGTGCGGGTGGGTTTTTTTCTATCTTTTTAACCAGTGCTCGAAATTGAAATATGAGGGCACTGTTGAACTCGCAATGCTATTATTCGCTTAAGAATATTTTCACCAAAATGTCAGTTGGTTGATGTTGAAAGTTAGTTTTTGGGTTTTTTGCATGATGATAAAATATAAATAAAAATGTGTAACATTTTAATTTTAATTTGCAACACCCATGTGGGTGTTGGGAGGTGGGATCCACTGGAACTAAACCTACATGTGGATGTTGGAAGTAGGGACCACCAGACCTTAACCTCCTAAGAGAGGTTATAGTGGTGGGGACCACTCGGGAATAAACCCCCTTTAAACCCCCCTTTAATTGAGAAAACTCTAAACCCCCTCATTAATGTAGAGGAGCCTCTTGAATTCCTCCACATTAATTGGGCCAACACACAGACCTTTAATTCTTCCAACATTGTTAATTGGCTTGCCCTTTTTTTTATTAATTAACAGCATCGTTGGAATTTTGGAAGGTTCCTAATAAATGAACCGTCATAAATTCCACAATCATTTCCTACCTTCCCCCCTTTCTTATATATAGGGTGCTTGGGAGGAGGATTTGGGACGGCTTCACCAAGCGACGAAGAGCTGGTAAGGTGCTGTGATTCCCAACACTTGGAGGATTATTCTCTCCAATGAAGAACAAATTCTCCAATGATGAATGATCTTGCCGATGAAGAACGCCGACCCCGGCATCAAACTTCTTCCTCGAGACTTCCACCGATGTAGGACTTCTTCGACTACGATGAACCGATGAACAAACCGACGATCGAGGAAAACACCGACGACACCAACGCCCGTCTTTTTTCCAACAATTCATCTTCTTCCCCTAGACTTTTTCATCAATGAACAATATGAGGTAGGGGTTTAATGCTATTTTATTATAACTTTCTATGCACCCCCTTCTTTTTCTTTTGCGGGTTGGGAAGAATCTTTGCGGGAGGGTTTGATGTTCTTTGTTCTTGTGAACCTCTTGATATCACTCTAATGTGGATAGTGTGAACCAAACTAACATGGCCCATCCTCTCTATAACCCTTGTGTGGATTTGAGGTGTTCTTCGAAACAGAGGAAGGTAGCGAAGTTAACGAAGGAAATGGAACCGCCGCCCATGGCCTCTACATCCTGCGCCACCCCTGTGGCGCTCCGGCCTCCCAGTCGAACCGGCCCCACGCCACCGCCGTCTGCACCGGCCCCGAGCCACGCCACGCCCTGTCCGCTCCTCACCCCAGCCACCCCAGCTGCACCCCCCGGCCAACCGGCTGAGATTCCCTGGACACGCAATCCGCCGGCCGAGCCTCCCCGGCTACTCCGGCCTCCCGGCCGAACCAGCCCCGGTCGAACCACCCACTGGTCGAACCGTCCATGGCAGCGTCGTCCTGGACCCACTGGCCGAGCTGCCCCGAGTTACGCCCCCGCGGCCCTCTAAGAAAAACCGGCCCCACGCCCCGGGCCAAGCCGCCCTCGTGGTGCCCTCCGGGACGAACCGCCCTCGCAGTGACATGTGATCGGTCCGCACCCTTAAGGTCGGTCCGCACCATCACGACTCTCTGTGGTCCCTCTCGGCCTACTAGGCTGGGTCTAGAGGGCCAGGACGGATCCAAAGGGTTGGGCCGGGTTGACCTGAACCGGTTCGGCCCAGGTGGGGTCTGGCCGGGTCAGTCCTACTGAGTCAGACTGAACCCGAGCCCACTACGACCCATTTACTCTCCATAATCCATATATTTGACACCAGACAACCGTTTGACAAAAAGTCAGTGGCATTGGGAATCATGGAGCATGACGGTATCATTGAGTATACCCCACTACTATTTGGGGTATAGTTGACATACGGTCAGGTTAGATCTTGCAGGAATCCAACTCAGCCCCTGGGACTAAAAGGCTATCAACTCACAAACCGAGCGTCCGTTTGACATGTCGTCTATTGCGTGGAGTTCCCTATGACGTGGCAGAACATTGAGATTCTTCTTCATGGGACTTCGTGACTGTTGGTGTATCGACTAGTAGCTCGTGGAGCGGATCCTCCCAGATACGAGCAAGCGTAGTGCGGAGACCTAGTAGCTAGCTGAGATCTGATAACTACAGACTGTTTGACTCGAAGTGACACTACTAGCCCAGTGGGGAGCGCATTGTGGTCACGGAAGACCCATGATACTCAAATGGAGGAGTACCTCTGTAGAATAAAAGGGAGAGTGCGCTTGGTAAAGCGGCAGACCCACGGTGGGGAGTGTGCTTGGTGACGCAGCAGATCCACGGTACTCGAAAGGATGAGTACCTCAGTAGTCCAAGGATAGTGGGAAGCACAATTGGTGTCACTGCAGGCCCACTTTACTATATAGAGAATGAGTTCTCCAGCAGGCGTGGTTTTGATAATGCGACTTAGGATGTTACTTGATACTACCCCCCCTAGAATAAAATCCTAGTTGATCTGTGTCACTTTTTTCATATGTTTTCCTCATGATTGGGATAGATCACATGATAACATAGGTATATGTATGGGCATACACCTAAGTAGGGTTATCTGTTGATTTCATTCTTTGTGGTTTATCCTTGGTGGATTTTGTGAGACCTTGAGGGTCTTGGGGTCCCTACTGAGTATCATTATACTCACCCCTACACGGGTTATGCCTATAATTCTTTGTGTTGGATGCAAAAGATGGACAACGCTGACGGAGGCTAAGAGTACTAGGACTCGACGGTACCTGGAGGTGGACCGGACAGTGTGTTGGTACCCATAGGAGACAGATAGACATGGTATATAGAGGAGGAAATATGTACCTACCCTTTAGGTAAGAACCTCGTAGGACGATCCAGTAGTTGTCTTTCCTTTTCTTTCAGTTGTATCATATCACAGTTCTACTTGTACTTTCCAGTTGGGCTTGTATTCTGGACCATTTTTATATACTCTACACACTCTATTTACTGTTATATTACTTGATTTCATATATGGCTGTGTGTTTGGCTGTGTGTGTTAGAGATTATAAAGGCAATGACTTCCCAGTTTTACGGAATTATGCTTTGGTGCTAGCCATCAACCCCTATCTTATGGAAGGTGGGCTTGGGGTAGTCACGACATGGGCCATGGGGGAAGGGTCACGGCAATACATATCCTTTGAGTTCTCACTAAGGTTTTCTCATCCTATTTTCCAAAGGATGCATAATTTTTTTCTTAGATACCAACTATAGATACCCTCATTTTTCGTATATAAACATTACATCCCTTTTCCTGATTACTTACTGCATAAAACAATACAAAATCCCAATGAATTTTTGAGCTCAGTGCCTATGGAAACATGGAAACATTTAAATATAAACACTCTTATAGAAGTGAGATAAATAATCTCCTACTGGGTTCTTCATGAATAAAATCCTTCTTAGACACATCATAGGTAATACGTATCTCCAAAACCCATGGAATGGAAACATAAAAATAGGTGAGATCATATTCTCAGTAAGGGTAATCAAGGAAAATATATAGGAACAGACTTGAGAATAAGGTTACGAGAATATGATTATGAAATTATAACTGTATACCCTAAATATGATATTTCATAGACATAAACCATGGAATAAAGATTTAATTTCATAAGACATGAATCTTAAGGGGATCAAGATCATAAGAAATGAAAGAATACCATATCAATAAGAAATTGAATTATGAATGACCCATAAACATGTAATATCATTCCCTATAAGTCAATTTATATTTAAAAAACATCATAGGGAACATCATTGGGACTACACCTACTGGGTAGGGAACACCACCATCCCCAGTCACAGTCTGTTCCATGAAAGGGACCATGTTTCCCTATTATCCCTTAGTAGATCGAGTTTCCCCATCTTCCCATTGTGGATCGTGTTTTCACATCTTTCCTTATTTATGGGGACTACACCTATTGGGTGGGACACACCACCATCCCCATTCACAATGCTTTCCTTTAATGGGATTTGGTTTCCCCATATCCCCACAATAGATCAAGCTCGTTTAATTGATTCCCATCATTATCTTAGGCGATATAAATATTTACCCAATCCATTGGAGGGATATATGGGTCTCACCCAACTCATAATGAAACCATACACTAATGTGCAGAAAATATCATAAGAAAATCATATCATATCCCATTAAATTAAATGGGTATCACAAACATGTAATCATAGAATAACCTATGGAAACATATATACGATTAATATTAACTTCATCAAAGAATATCACAAGAAAAAAGTTGGTTTCCAAATAATAAAACACTTGGAAAACTAATGGTTTTATTGACATATAACTCTTCAATTAGAAATAGGTTTTATAAACATCATGTTTTCAAAACATAAACCATTCATAGAATTGATATGAATGGAAAATTTGGATGATTTCCTAGAAATGAATGAGAAGAACCAATGTATGTTATCTTATTTGGATAATAATTTGGAAATATCGTTTTAGAAAAAAAATTGAGAAAAATATCCCTTCATTATTAAAAAATTTCTATTAAAATATAAAACAACTTGAATACAAATTTTTTCAATATCAACATAAAAACATATATAGAAATATTGAAAAAGTTTTGAAATTTATTTCTTTGAAAAAACCTGAAAACATATAAATAAATATTGACAATCTTTAAAAAACCATTTAATTAAAATCAATTTGAAAACATATAAATAATTATTGAAAATGGTTTGAAAACCATTTCCTTGAAACTACTGTCAAAATATATAAATAAATCTTAGAAATGATTTCAAAACAATTTCATTGAAAACCCATTGAAAAAATATAAATAAATATTGAAAACTTTATGAAAACCATTTGTTTTAAAATACTTTGAAATCTAATAAACGAATCATAAAAACATTTAGAAATCCATTTCATTGAAAAAAAACTCGAAATTTTATAAAGGAATATTTGAAAATAATAAAATATTTTAATAATAATTTATCCTTGAAAATGATATTTAAATATAATCTTTAAAAAATTATTTTTTTTAAAAATAATTTTAAATTCATGGCATTTGTCTCAAGTAATGAAAATTGAGACAAAATAAGTTTACAGATTTGGTAAATCTTGAAAAATAATCCCCATGATTGAGAGATAAAAAAATGGATATTTAAATACCCATATATTTACGTATAATAATAGTTTAATATATTTTTGGTCATTATATACACCACATAAATGAAATGCGTGGTGGATAAGGATTATATCTCAAAGAAATAAAACTAAGACTATAAATCCCATTACATTATGTCATGAATTTCTACATACACATAAAAACCTCATACATCATAAATATAAGTTAATTATAAATACTTTATATAACCATATTATTATACTTATTTCCATATATGAATTAATTATGAATTTATATTTCCGTCTTATTAACAATTCTAGGTTAATGTTTCTCTCTGGGTAATATTTTCTTTGCTCTTCATATAATATTTGAATTATTATTCCAGATAATCTTACATATGTCATGATTTAAATATTAATTTTATTTAAAACATGATATAAATATACAATACATTCAGAAAATATATATATTTATAATAATATATAAAATATAGAAAGACAGAATTCAATACAACATTCATGGTGACAAAAGGTCACATGTACCCATGAACATTGTTTCTGTTTTATTTTTATATTGAAACTAAGAAATTAAGTAACATATAAGTCTATATATATAATAATTATAGTATTTTTTATATGAGATATATCATATAATTTCACTAAACCCATCCTTAGTACATTGCAACAACCCGATATTTTATGATAAGTATTCTTTTTAATTTATTTGATGTCATGTGTTTTATGCTACAACAAAATTATCTTGTGCTATATGCCACACTGTATTAGCTTGAAGTATACACAACACTATTCTTTGATTGTGTTACACACAATTTCAGGTTCGTTTTATAATAGTCATTCTACGGAACATTGAATGTATATATATATATATATATTCAATGTATAAATGAAATATGGTTGGATTCTGTTATATGAAATAATGAACGAATCTTGCATAACACGCAACCCTGACTTGACTTGCATTACACTCAATCACGACCTTCCTCGATAGCGTGTGTTGTGCGCAATACCGGGTTTTACTAAACAATGTTATATTATTATTATATTATTATTATATTATTATGAACTAGACGTTATGAATAGTATTAACTAAATTTTTAATTTTATAACATTATCATTCATCTTACACATTTTCTATAACATGGTATAAGAACAAAATAAATTTTTCAGGTAAAATAAGTATTTTTCAAAAAATGCATTTTTGCCGCCTTTTGATGGCGCACCCACTTTAAATCTAGTTTTTAACATGTTTATAAGTTCAATTTTTCAAAATAAAATTACTATTTTGAATTAGTATATAAAATTTTACCTTGGATAAATTTTTCACATTATTCTGATAACTTTCATATTTTAATAAATAGTAAAAACACACTATATTTTAATTAAAAACAAATTTTTTCATCGTAATAACTTATGTTGTTTGATTATAGTATTTAAAGGTTTTGATGTATAAAAAGAATATATTTTTACCATTTAATATAATGTATTTCATTATCCTTGATTTTACATAGAATTCGTAGGTTAAATAAATTCAATCTTTTGTAATGTTTTAAACAGAAACCCGTTTTATTTCAACAACGGGATTAATTTTAATTTAATTTCTGCAAATTCTGTGTATTGAATTTGGAAAAATGGATCCATATTTTGAATCAGTGGGTCCAAATTATATTAATAGACTACTTTTTATTTTTGGTCATTATTAATAGTAACAACGGTAAATTTTATTGACCATAGTAAAAGGTAAATTGGGTAATTACGGGTAAATATAATATTATAAAATTATCATAATACTTGTCTTAATACAATTTAATGATTATAATTTGTCCTAAGTCATATTTGGGTCGAAATGGAATCCATTAGAACCCACTTGGATGTGATTAAGACCTTTAGTTTATTTTATTTAAAGGAAAGTGAAATATGTTCCAATCAACTTTAATAATTAAAGTATTTTTAATATAAGATTATACAGAATATAAATTCGGTTATAAATACTAATTTGAAAGATAAAATGTTTTTCTTTGTCATGGTAATTTATTTGTAATTTTTAATAGTTACTTAATTACATTATTATCTTATACATTAATGATGCAGAAATTATTTATTTAGTAAAAAATCAATAATATAGTTATTATTGAAATAGTAATACATATCAAAAGGCCCAAAAATCTGCACAAGAATTATTATTAGTGTATATATGAACCCTAATAATCCATGGGCCTAATTTTTGAGCATCTGGATCCTTATTAAGGCGATTATGAAACTTATATTATTTTATTTTAAATGATGCCAAAGTTGTCAAAATCATAATTTAATAAATATAAAAAATTACATATTGTGATTTTAAGATGATAAATTCGAGTAAATGTATTATTGTAAAAGGTAATAGATTTACCTTCATCATAGGATTTTATATTTAATTTTTATGCAAAAAATAAGTATATTAAATAATTATAAAAAATGTTGTAGTAATTATTTTATTAAGAGGTAAACCAAATAAATGGTTTTAAAAATAATAAAATAAATATTATATGAACTATTTAATGTGCTAAACCAACTTTATAGACACATATGACCTTTTATGAATCTATTAATGCTTTTAGTTCGAACATATATTCTGTATATTTTTTTAAAAATTCAAATAAATGAATAGTTTCAAAATAGACACTATTATTATTTTATAAAAATAACATATTATAAAATTGTTTAAAAATCACAAAAATATTTAAAAAATATAAATTTAAATTTTTATGGTTAAACATGTTATAACGTATCCAATTATGGAAAATTCATAGAAAATAAGTAATTATTTTTTAAAATTTAAAATTTAGATTATTATTACCACAAATAAAATTAAATTGATTAAATAAGGATAAATCAAGTTGATAATGTTTAAAATAAATTCCTAACATGTATAAATTTTATTGATTGATGAGATTACAACCCTATCTCATCTAATATTCTGATATGAGTTATTTTGGTGGTTTTTAACTGGGGTTAGATTTATTATAAATTAATATTTTTATGCTTTCCAAAGGTTCCTCTCTCCTCCCTTATAAAAGGGTACCTCCTCCCTCTCCACCTCACACCAATTTGAGCCTTCAAGCTCGGCCAAAACCTGCCCATTTCACTTCCCCACTTCCCTAGAAATATCCTTGAGGTCCTGGTCTTCTTCAAAGTCCAATTTTAGTGCCCTAAGAGGAGGTCTCAAAGATTCGCTTCAAAGAAGAGGAGGTTTGGATACGTACGAAGCATATCGGACCTAAGGTAAGGGATAATTTTGCAAATCTCATTTTTATTCGAGATTTCATATTCATAAGTATTTACTGGGGTTATTTATATCATCCATGTACATGTTTTATAAAAGTTTTTTCATGTATGTTTAAAGTCCTTTTACCCATTTTTTACTTTTACTACATTGTATGTAAGGAATATTTCTTTTGATTACGTTACGAGATACTTTTTTGACTTTTCCGACAAAAGTTAGAGGAGAATGCTATTTTTAACTTATACAGCGTGAGGGGATTTTTACGGTTTCATAACGCCTCATTTTCATGAAGCATACTCTACATGATTTTATGACTATTTTCAACAAAATACTTTTATTTTAAAAGTGCATGGCATTTTTTGAAAAGAAAATGATTTTGACGAAGAAAGGATATTTTCCTCAAGAATTCATTTCAAATGTTTTATCAAAACCATTTTCCATCTAAGATGACATTATTTGATATGTGTATGTTTCATGTTTAATTTCTCTATGATTTACATGGTTCACTTTTCTTATTATGAAATGTCCATTTGTTCTATATGGATTATGAAATGATGGGATGATGTTTATGAAACCCATTTTATTCTTTGGTTTATGATGAATGTTTTAAGTTTATTTTGTGGAACAAGTAAGAATGATTTCATTATGAGATGGGTGGGACCTATATATCCCTCTAATGCATTGGGTAAAGATTTATATCTCATGAGATAGACATGGCTGGAACGGTAAGTTAAACCGGTTCAGTAATACAGGACTGGAACGAGGAGTGAACTCGATTCAGAAAGGGACTTTGTCCACTAAGATGGTCTTGGCAGCAATGCCTTGGATACTATGGAAATCATATCATGTGCTTAATGGTTTCCACAATTACATGTTTTACTCCCATGTTATTTCATCATGCTTAATGTTTCTTTATGATCTATGCCTTACGTACTTCCATGTTTTATGTCATTGCTCAAGCTTTTGATCTTTAAACATTATGTTCATGTTTTTAAGTTCAAATGAATATGATTTGTTTTATTTTATCCATGCTTACCCTTACTGAGCATTTGAGCTCACCCTTTATATGTTTTATTTTCCCCAGGATATAAAGAAAGGTTTTAGGTAAGAAAACAAAAGGGGAAGATCGATATGGGAGATGTTAAAGATCTTTCAACAGGATTAGATGATTATATTCCAAGTTTCTAAAGACACTAAACTATTACGGTCCTTGTGTGTCTGTTTTTGTTATGTATTAATTATTCCTCAAAAGTAATGTAATGTCCATGTACGTCAAGCTTCGGGTCTCTATAGTTGGTATCAGAGGAAAGGATTAGTCAACCTTTTAGAAACTAGGATGCGAAAACATTAGTGAGATCCCTAGAGATATTTCTAAGGTATGTCAAGGGATGTTCCTAAGGATAAGTATACGTATAGGATATAGTCCTAGAACTACGATAATGGTCTTAGAATTTAACCTATGATATTAGTTATTGAGGGTACTCCCCCTTTACTATGTTGTTTTCCCTAGCATGATTTTTTCCTCTCACACTATTCTTTTTGAGTTTTAGAAAATGGATTGAAATATGAAGATTCAGGATAATGGAGGATATGACAGAAAATGGAATGATATTCTTCATGAGCAACCAAATGAAACGGGATTTGGAAGTCCAAACATCGTAATTATGCTTAATCAACAATCTCATAATATGATAAATAATCTCAACTTCGGTAAGTTTCCTGACTCAGATAATAAGAGAAAGATGGTGTTTAATGATGTTCATATAGGAAAGAAAGTTCAATTTCCCTCATGAAAATCATATGGGAAGTGGCATCGGGGAGATTTTTTCAAAGGAACTGGAAGATGCTTTGGGTGTGGAAAAGAAGGACACAAAGCCAGTAAGTGAAAAGGAAAAGGTTCAGTTAACACCATGGACAAGGATAATGGTATTCCTACGACATCAACAATGATTAGATGTTTTAACTGTGGAATGTATGGGCATTATGCAAACCAATGCCCTAAGGGAAAATCTCGTGAAGAGAATCAGTATGGTCATATGAATAGTATTTATGTGGATGATGATGAAGAGAATACAAAGGAAATATGAGATGAAAGAAATGATGATGCACAATCAGTGGTTTATGAAGATAGTGGAATGATTTAATGTTTATAATGAATAATGTATGGTACTATATAATAAAGAATCATCTAGGGATTGTTGCACTATTGTTTTCCCTAAAGTATTTGGAAGTATATGTTGAATGGTACCAGTAACCATGGAAGGTTATTCAGATATTTTTGGAAAGGAGATGATATGAGCATAATGAAGGGATAATAAGATAATGATATGTTTGATTGTATTCATGAGCTCATGATTGATATAAGTACTAAGTGATATCATGGTTTGAGTATATAGAGTTTTGAGGATTTTGGTATGTGCAAAGTGTTAACTTTTAATTGCATTCATGTTTTCCCTAAGGTTCAATGGGTATTCATTTTTTTCAAGTGAATACATGATTAAGGCCTTAGAATGTTTGGAATGTGACCAACAAGACATATCTTATGATATTTAGGGATCAACGATGGTATTAACATGATCATTATATGAACTCTCTGGTAATCGTTTTCATTAGAATATGAGATTGGACAGCAGTATTTTGGATAAGCCTAAAGATTGGAATGGATTATGTTGGACATAAGTTAGTATTGTTTAAGGCTAGAACTTTTTCGATATTATTGATGGAAAGTTATAATAATGTATTTTTTAGAAAAGAAAAGGACAACCTGCAGGACGGGTGACAGCCCATCGCATCGGACAAGGCTGTGGGAATCAAACCCACAACTAAAGTGCGACTAGCCTTTATCGCATACCACTGGCCTACATGAAGTCCCTGGTTAGTAGAAAGTAGTTTTATTTTATTAAGCAGTATGATATATGAATTATAAGTTCATTTTTGGAATCGTATATGATTAACCACACCATAGATGGACTTATGTATATTTGATAACTTTTTCTAACCTTTTGTTTGGAACAGATGGAATGACCCATCATTCTATCACATTATATTCTAACACATCACGAAAAAAAAATTCAACTTCATTTATTTAAGGGATGAAGTGGAAATTTTTCAATTCACGAACAATAGTGAGATTATACCAAAATCATGTAAGTATATCTTTTAATTCATCAACTTTAGGGAAATGATCTTGAAAACCAAAAATGTTGTCCTAGTGCCCTTATGTCTGATAAATCATATGGTACCTTAGATCATCACAAATTTATGTCTTTGTGGTTGATGGCTTTTTCATAGCCATGTTCTCTACCACTCTCCATCAGAACATGATGGTTAGATTTTTCATCCATATCCATATTTTCACCTATGTTCTCCTATATGGAAACCCAGTGATGAGTTACTTTGGGTAATCGTTATGTTTCATACTTTAGTTTTAAAAATTAAGTTTTAGTATTCCTTTTTACGATGTGGGTTTCTATGAATAGTAAACGATTTATAACCCCGACGAATTTCGAGGGCGAAATTCATTTTAAGGGGGGTAGAATGTAACAACCCGATATTTTATGATAAGTATTCTTTTTAATTTATTTGATGTCATGTGTTTTATACTACAACAAGATTATCTTGTGCTATATGCCACATTGTATTAGCTTGAAGTATACACAACACTATTCATAGATTTTCTTACACACAATTTTAGGTTCGTTTTATAATAGTCATTCTACGAAACATTGAGTATATATATATATATATATATATATATATATATTCAATGTATAAATTAAATCTGGTTGAATTATTTTATACAAAATAATGAAGGATTCTTGCACAACACGCAACCCTGACTTGTCTTGCATTACACACAATCGCGACCGTCCTCGATAGCGTGCGTTGTGCGCAATACCGTGTTTTATTAAACAACGATATATTATTATAATATTATTATAAACTATCCGTTATGAATGGTATTAACTAAATTTTTAATTTTCTAACATTATCATTCATTTTACACATTTTCTAGAACATGGTATAAGAAAAAAATAAATTTTTCGGGTAAAATAAGTATTTTTAAAAAAATGCAGTTTTACCACCTTTTGATGGCGCACCCACATTAAATATAGTTATTGACTTGTTTATAAGTTAAATTTTTAAAAATAAAATTATTATTTTGAATCAGGATATAAAATTTTACCTTGGATAAATTTTTCATATTATTCTGATAACTTTCATATTTTAATGAATAGTAAAAACATGCTATATTTTAATTAAAAACAACTTTTTGCATCTTAATAACTTATGTGGTCAAATTATAGTCTTGATTGGTTTTAATGTATAAATAGAATATATTTTTACCATTTAATATAATTTATGTCATTATCTTTGATTTTACATTGAATTCGTAGGTTAAATAAATTCAATCTTTTGTAATGTTTTAAACAGAAACCCGTTTTCTTTCGACAACAGGATTAATTTTAATTTAATTTATGAAACTTCTGTGTATTGAATTTGGAAAAATGGATTCCATATTTGGAATCAGTGGGTCCAAATTATATTAATAGACTACTTTTTATTTTTGTTCATTATTAATAGTAACAACGGTAAATTTTATTTACCGTAGTAAAAGCTAAATTGGGTAATTAAGGGTAAATATAATTTTATAAAATTATCCTAATACTTGTCTTAATACAATTGGATGATTATAATTTGTACTAAGTAATATTTGGGTCGAAATTGTATCCATTAGAACCAACTTGGAGGTGATTAATACCTTTAGTTTATTTTATTTAAAGGAAAGTGAAATATGTCTCACTCAACTTTAATAATTAAAGTATTTTTGATATAAGATTATACATAATATAAATTCGGTTATAAATAATCATTTGAAAGATAAAATTATTTTCTTTGTCATGGTAATTTATTTGTAATTTTTAAGTGTTATTTAATTACCTTATTATCTTATACATTAATGATGCAGAAATTATTTATTTAGTAAAAAATCAGTAATATAGTTTTTAATGAAATATTAATACATATAAAAAGGCCCAAAAATACGAAAAACAAATTCTTATTAGTGTATATATAAACCCTAATAATCCACTGGCCGAATTGTTGACCATTTGGATCCTTATTAAGGCGATTATGACACTTATATTATATTATTTTAAATTATTCCAAAGTTGTCAACTTCATAATTTAATAAATATAACAATTTACATTTTGTGATTTTAAGATGATAAATTAGAGTAAAATTATTATTGTGAAATTTTATAGATTTATCTTCATCATAGGATTTTATTTTTAATTTTTATGAAAAAAATGAGTATATTAAATAATTATACAAAAATGTTGTAGTAATTATTTTATTAAGAGATAAACCAAATAAATGGTATTAAAAATAATAAAATAAATATTATATGAACTATTTAATGTGATACACCACTTTTCTAGACACATATGACCTTTTATGATTCTATTAAAGCTTTTAGTTATAACATATATTCTGTATATATTTTATTTAAATTCAAATAAATTAATAGTTTCAAAATTGACACTATTGTTATTTTATAAGAATAACATATTATAAAATTGTTTAAAAATCACCAAAATATTTAAAAATTATAAATTTAAATTTTTATTTTCTAACATGTTATAAAGTTTCCAATTATGGACAATTCACATCAAATAAGTAATTATTTGTTATAATTTAAAATTTAGAATTTTATTACCACAAATAAAAGTAAATTGATTAAATAAGGATAAATCAAGTTGAGAATGTTTAAAATAAATTCCTAACATGTCTAAATTTTATTTATTGATGAGATTACAACCCTATATCCTCTAATATTCGGATATGAGTCATTATGGAGGTTTTTATGTGGGGATAGATTTATTATAAATTGATATTTTTAAGATTTCCAAAGGTGCCTCTCTCCTCCGTTATAAAAGGGTACCTCCTCCCTCTCCTCCTCACACCAATTTGAGCCTTCAAGATCGGCCAAACCCTGCCCATTTAACTTCCACAGTTCCCCAGAAACATCCTAGAGGTCCTGGTCTTCTTCAAAGACAAATTTTAGTTCCCTAAGAGGAGGTCTCAATGAGGCGCTTCAAAGAAGAGGAGGTTTGGATATGTATAAAGCATATCAGACCTAAGGTAAGGGATAATTTTGCAAATCTCATTTTTATCCGAGATTGCTTATTCGTAAGTATTTACTGGGGTTATTTATATCATCCATGTCCATGTTTTATAAAAGTATTTTCATGTATGTTTAAAGTCCGTTTTATCCATTTTGGACTTTTACTACATGGTATGAAAGGAATCATTCTTTTGTTTACATTACGAGATACTTTTTTTGACTTTTCCGACAAAAGTTCGAGGAGAATTCAATTTTTAACTTATACGGCGTGAACATATTTTTACGGTTTCATAACGCCTCGTTTTCATGAAGCTTACTCTACCTGATTTTCTGACTATTTTCAACAAAATACTTTTATTTTAAAAGTGCATGGAATTTTTTGAAAAGAAAATGATTTTGACGAAGAAAGGATCTTTTCCTCAAGAATTCATTTCAAATGTTTTATCAAAACCATTTTCCATATAAGATGAAATTATTTTATATGTGTATGTTTCAAGTTTTATGCCTCTATGATTTACATGGTTCACTTTTCTTATGATGAAATGTTTATTTGTTCTAAATGGATTATGAAATGATGGGATGATGTTTATGAAACCCATTTTATTATTTGGGTTATGATGAATGTTTTAAGATTATTTTGTGGAACAAGTAAGAATGATTTAATTATGAAATGGGTGGGACCTATATCTCCCTCTAATGCATTGGGTAATGATTTATATCTCATGAGATAGACATGGTTAGAACGACAAGTTAAACCGGTTTAGTAATACAGGACTGGAATGAGGAGTGAACTCGATTCAGAAAGGGACTTTGTCCACTAAGATGGTCTTGGAAGTAATTCCTTGGCTACTATGGAAACCATATCATGTGCTTAATGGTTTCCAAAAATACATGTTTTACTCCCATGCTATTTTATCATGCTTAATGTTTCTTTATGATCTATGCCATACGTACTTCCATGTTTTATGTCATTGCTCAAGCTTTTGATCATTAAACATTATGTTCATGTTTTTAAGTTCAAATGAATATGATTTGTTTTATTTTATCCATGCTTAACCTTACAGAGAATTTGTGATCACCCTTTATATGTTTTCTTTTCCCCAGGATATAAAGAATGGTTTTAGGTAAGAAAACAAAAGGGGAAGATCGATATGGGAGATGTTGAAGATCTTTCAACAGGATTGTATGTTTATATTCCGAGTTTCCAAAGACACTAAACTATTATGGTCCTTGTGTGTCTGTTTTTGTTATGTATTAATTATTCAGAAAAAGTAATGTAATATCCATGTACGTCATGCTTTGGGTCTCTACGCACATCTCATGTAAAGTGTGAAAGTATCACATCACTTTGAGGAGGCAGTAGTCCACACATCCAAAAATGATGTTATTGTGTTTACACAGAATAGGATGCACAATAGTATGATTTATATATAAATTAAAGAAGAATAATTATATCCTAAATATCATATATATATTATAAAAATATTTTTATACCATAATTCCCAACCATGAGTGGTGGTAAAGTAAAAAACGAACAACATTGTTTTGTGAGGAAATAGTTCACTATAATCAAAATGGCAAGTTCATTACTCAATAGATGGAGGTGTGTGTAAGTATAGGAATAACATTTATATTATCCAAATATTAGTCTCTTAAGGACACTAGGGTTAATATATAATAATGGAAGGAAGAATAATTGAGGTGGTGGATAATGAAAACAAATGAAAGGAGCTTGAGGAAAGATGTTACATATTCTATGGGTAACTCCTTTTTATTTTCATCAAAGGGATTCCATAGTTGGATTTTTGACCTAAGGGAGGATTCTAGAAATAATTTATTGATATTGGGAATTTAATTGATAAGATCATGGGAGAACCTATGTGGTTTTAGTGGTGTGAATTAGGGGGAGAGTTAGGGGCCTTTTAAAGGGAATGAGGGGATAACCTTGGTATTTTAAAAAAAATTTGGTGTATACATGGTTTTACCTAACTAATTCATCAAAAATAATCCAAAAATAATAATTTATGTCTTATGGAATAAATATAAAAATTATATGGGTTATAAATAATTTGAGAGATCATTTTCTCACTTATTTCTAAGGTTTAGTCCTTTTTTTTAATAAAATTGTTAATATGAATTGGTCACCCACTTCATGACCCAAAAAATTTATTAAAATAAAAATAATCAGTAAAATAATGAGGTGTAAATAGATTAAACCCTTTGATATTGAGTGGGTATACAAGAAAAGAATGAAAAGAATAAATCAAACAACTCAATATGAAAATATTAAATGAAATTCATTAACAACAACAATCCCATGATCTCCTTGTCATACATTGATGATGTAGTCCAAGACTGGAAGGCATCCAATAGGTCTAGAGGGAATCATAAAATATGTCACCACGAGATTTAATTTCCTTTTTGATTGTATTCTGCCAATACTACAAATAATTCCTTTTGGAAGTGCTAAAAGAATGCTTCGACATAGCAATTTGATGAAAAAATTAAGTGACAAATGTTTTCCATCATATTACCTCATTCAAGAAAGAAACCAAGTCATCTAAGCAATAAATAAACAGATATTATTTGACTAGTCCCTTGATAGCAAGATTATACTTGAGAAGTGGCTGGAAAAATATTCCTAACCATTGAACGACATCCATGAATAGATTACATAAAACCCCCCACCACATCAAAGCCTGATAACTTAGCCTATTTAACATGTTGTTCAACTATCTCAACAACGTCATGTATATAATCTTATACTGCAATCATAGGAATACATAGAGTTGAAGGTCGTAGTAGAAATATCCGTATTCTATTCTGGAAGAAGAAAACTCATATATAGTTTTCATGATCCTAAACTATAGTAGATTTAAGGATCCATAATCTCATCTTCAGATCAAATCAACTCAAACCAATAAAAACCATAGCTGGGAAAAAATATCCAATAAAAAAGTGAAAACAAATGAGCATATATTCCAGAACTCTCACCTAAATAGGACAAACAATAAGTCACCAAAACCATCCATAAACATATTAACTCCAAGAGGAATTCAATGAAAAATGAAAATTCGTCCATTTCCCATTAATTTAAATTTAATTTCCAACAATCAAAAAGATAAAACTCATAAAACTCATTAATTGAAGAAACTAAAGTAACAGAATGTAGTGGACACTACCAGCACCAAAAAATTCCTAGAAATGAAGACTTTGTATTTAATATAGTTTGGTTCAATCCGGATCCATCATTCACATCCAAATAAATCTATTAAAGAACCCAAACAATGAAATGTCATCAGGAAACAAAACAACTCCCAAGGGTATGAGAAAATGGAATAGCATCGTGCAACAAAATCAAAAAAAAAAGAACACCAAAATGAAAAAATATATCTGGTAACTCATTCCAAAGGTATGAATATAAGTTTAAAATTAGGATTCTTATTGTATTCATCAACCATCCTTACTAACATGTGTTGTATGACTTCAACGTATATATTAGTAGAAATGTCCCCATTGTGGAATGCTTGGTGTGTAAATTCATCATCATCATTTATCCATGCACTAACATCCTCGCTCACATCATCCACAATCAAATAGGCATCTCTGTACATAGGAAAATTATTCTTATCTTATTCCTCCACATCCAAACTAGAGGTTGCAACAAGTTCTATCAATTGTTTATGAGGCTCAAAATTTTCCTTCTTAGAGTCTTCAATTGGTCTTCTAACTATATTTCATTCAATATTAGAATAGTCTATATGTTTCATTGTTTTCTTCGGATTTTGGGATATTTTACCCATCATCATCCACCATTGGTTTTCCCCTTCCTAGCATGTTATTTTTTATGTGCTTCCTCAATTTGATTTGTTTGATTTTTCCATTATCACTATAATAAAATTTAATCATATTCACTAATATTTTTGGTCAAAAATTAAGTTGAAATTTTTAGAATCTAAATATTATCCTTATTTCCAAAACAAATCCAATTTTCAAAATTAAACTCACAAAATCATAAAAATTATGTTTAATGCTAATCAAACAGACATGGCGAGAAAAAGGGGTTTTAAAATTAGAATTTTCAAAATTTCATTAAGATTTTAATTCTAAATTCAATATAATAATGATTCAAATGAACTATATTGGATTTATAGATTTATAATTTATCTATTGTGACATTAAATCTCACTTAAAATATAATTTCATGATATAAATAGATTATACAAAAAATCAATTTTGAATAAAAATATTATACTTTTCAATATTCAACTAGAAATGATGTTTTCTCAGAAAATACCAAACATTTAATATAAACTAATTTCAAAATTTTGAATTCAGAAATTATGTATATTGAATGTAATTAAATTTCTAAAAATTTATGAAATTAATTTTATTAATTTTCACATAAGGATATAAAAAGCAGTTTATTTGAGAAAACAATATTTTAAAACATACTAATACATTATGAATAATATATGTTTTATTATCATTATATTTATTTATATAAAACCAATTTAAATAATATCAAAAGGTAGTTATTAGTATTTATATTACTTTGTCTAATGGATAGTATACATTCTTTTCTTTTAAATAATTATAACAATATAATGATGTTTCATAGAAACTTGGTGTTGCGTGTATCATAAACCGCGTAGGTGTTTCATTTAGTGAAAGCGTATATTAGTTATTCTTATAATAAAATTTTTAATTAGTGTAGCAGACGACAAAAAATATCATAGAAAATTAATTTATTTGAAAAATATGGTTCACAAAAAATAATGGTTTTCCAAAAATTATTGTTAAAATTGTGGAAAATATCCGAAAGAAAAAGAAATTGTCCCAACATTCCAAAAATAAATTCTATATTTTTGTTCTATAAGTGAATTGGTAGGAGTCAAACAAAAAGGTTTATATAAGAATTCATTGACTAATCTACAAAAAAAAGTTAAAATACATGATGAATGGTAATAAATCACAACATTTTTTGACTTGGAGTGATTCATCCTCATCAACCGATGATACTCCATTATTCCTCATTGAATATTTCAATGAAGGTAAAAAGGTTTGTACTACAATGTATCACAAACCATTTAATTCTCATTATTATTCATTTTTCTATTATTATACTTCTTTAAAATCACTATCTTACAAGGATATTGAAAATGATTATAAATAACTTTAAAATGGTTACCAAAATTATTATTATTTTTTGAAAAGATTAAAAATAAATACAATAATATTTTTAATGAAAATGATTATTTGAATTTGAAATTTAAAAATAAACCTGATGTTGATGTTTTAAAATTTTAAATAAATGATCACAAAGCCTTCTTTCAAAATTCACTTGAGGTGAAAAAAGAAATTTGATCCTTTCTTCTTAATCTTTTAAAATAAATAATCACTGTTTTGGTTTCTAAAATTATAATTCAATTTATTCAAAATAAAATTTTCTTGTGAATGGTGTTTCTCTAAATAAATTTATAAATTATTCCCCTAAATAGAGGGAAATTATATATCAATGTGAATAAATAAACACAATATATGGAAGATCCAAATTAATCCATCTTTCATATAATCTTATTTAAACAAATATGTAGTTCTAGGTTCGGAAATCATTATTATCACTTGTTTTATATCTAATTTTTTTCATTACAAAATAATCGCATTCCAACATTATCAGAGCCTCAATGGTTCCAAATTTCCAAAAAAATCATATCATATAATAATTATTCATCAATGTTAATTGATCAACCATTTATTGGCTATGTTACAGAATTTTGATCCAATTGATTGAATGATATTTCCAAATGAAAAATCCTTGAAGTTCAAATCTAAAATAAAATCCTAGAATTATATCATTTTCAATTAATTATTTGTTTCATTTTGGGTAGTTCTTTAATGATGTTTATGATTATCCTCTAAATTATTCATTTATAATTTAAATTATTTATCATGAGAAATAATTTTTTGAATAATTTTTTTAAATTTCTATCTCCTTGCATTATCATTTAAAAATTCATTGAAAAAAATATTAATAAAGTATATTAATATCATTATACATGGTTTAAAAATCATTTTTTTGAAATTTTCAATATTAGAAGGAGTTTTTTGTCAAGAATAATTATTTTATTATTTGTTATTAATCATGTTATTAATTGTTAATTTTTATATTGATTAGTAAATATAATTTTTTATCATTCTATATATCAAATCCGGATAGTTCATATATCTCCTCACATTAATATTCCATTCCTTTCATAAATGGGAGTTATATTTTTCTATAAATAATGTTTTAAAATAATCTTCTATTTCTATTATCAAATCCTATTTCATTATCCCTTATACTTTTTAAGTTACATTTTCATAGTCTCAGTGGGGGAGATATTTTTTATTGAGGTAAAATATATAAAAATGTTTTATTTAAGTAGTGTTTCCTCATGTGGGATAAATTTTTTTCAAATGTTTCACAAAATATTGTGACACTATTTCATGAATATTTAGTAACTCATTGTTTTTTGACTTTTTAATTTTCCTTATTATTATTTTTATGTAAATTTTTCATTATCATAAAAAGGGAGTGATTCTTGTACCTCATAGTTTAACTATTTCAATGATTATAAAAACATTAGTTTGTTTCAAACTCATCTCAATGTTTATCTAGTGTTTTCGTAATGTTTCTTTTATGTTATTATGAATGGAAGTAATCTGACCTAATGGAAGATTGATTGTTTGATTAATCATATTATTTTAAATATTCTTCCATAGTGATTCAATATATTTCTTGTAGCTTGTGGAAGTATCTCAATAATTCCTAATGTCTTACTGGCTAGTTGGTGGTGCTCATCAACCATGTGGTTGGAGAAAGTATTGTGGTTGTAACTTTAGGTTGGGTACTGTCTAACTAGTAGAGGGTACTAGGTATCTAGTGGAATTGGTATTTTTAGTCCAATGGAACATTGATTAAGGTAAAAAGAATTTGTTTCAGTAATTTAAATCCTGGCTACAACCCATAGACCTCAACACCCTATGAAGGTATTAAAGGAGGATTTGGGAGGCATAGATAATCATAAAATTATAGTCCCTATAAAGAAAGTTATCTCTAATTTCCAATAAATTTATAATCTCCTAAAGTGATTCAATGTTCTATCTTCGTAATTTTTTATAAATGAATGCCAAAGCGAACATTATCCATGAAGATCAAGGAATCAAATCGAGAAGGGTGCGTTCTTCAAGGACTTCATCCATTGTTCCCTCAAAAGTATTATTCCATCATGTGTTCCTCTTTCCATCTCATCCTGTTGAGTCTATTTATAAAACCCCTTTTTCTATCGCTTATTATCCATCCCTATCTCTCCTTATTTGTCTTGATCTAATTCTGAAAGATATAATGAAGATTATGGATTTTTCATATATTTCAAATAATGATAGTATTTTTCACTCTTCACTCAACCCTATTTATTTGGTTATTGATTTTCCACAAAAATCATGGGATTATGGTTCATTCAATTCCGTTAAATGTAGGTGTTTTTAGGTACATAGTTTTACTTATAATCATGGATTATTGGTTTCTTGGTTCACTTTCATACCAAGGGGTTTATTATATTGATCATGCGGATCATTATGATGTGGAGGATGTGTAGGGGGATATTTATGTGCTATTTTTGAACATCATTACCAAATATCCTATATCATTATACCTTTTGAACGTTATCTTACATAACTCTTCTAAATTATTTTGATGTTTTTATTTTATCAATTATTTAATTTTATATTATTGATTTCTTTCTTGTATCATCATATCTTTTGTATAATAAAATTATTTAATCTATTTAATTTTTCTAATTGAACTTATTACCCACCCAATCATTATATTTCTTCATCACAACAAAAGAGACACACCCCACCCCCTGCATTGAGGTTATCAATTAACCTCACAGGCCTACCTAACATGTGGTAATCGATTTTGCCATAACAATTTCTACGAAATGTGAATCAAACAATTTTGGGTATAATTTCTGTTATAAAATAGTGTAGGGTGAAAATGATGTTGATTTACATCTATAAATACCACCTCTCCCCATATTGCTTGCATACCATGTAAACTATTCAAAAATATATATATACAAAAAACAAATTTTAAATGATTATGTGACTATAGGGACTCACAAAAATCATGAGTAGAGCGCTAAGATGACTGTTCCCCTGGATGATATCTTTTTTTAGAAGGTTTAAATTACTATCGTGACATTCATTTAATGTTTTTTAGTCTTACAATGATACATGATGATTACATGGTAAGTCCATTAAAAATTAATTTACATTCAAAACACATAAAAATTAATAACTAAAGGTATAAAATGATCTATGTTAGTACAAATGATGAAATTGAAGGGGAAATATGAAACTCATTCAAATACTCTTGAGAATCAACCAATAAATTAAAAGAACTTTATGAGAGTTCCTTTAAAGCCACAAATTTTATTGATACATTTATTAACATTGCATGTTCATATGATTATGAAATTCAAAGGCTAAATTATTAATTACATTCAATTAAAACATAATATGTATAGAGAGGACCTTAAAGATATGATTTGTCTCCATATTTTAAATTAAATCGTCATGAAATAACAATTGGGAGTCACAGTTGTGAATGTATACATGAGGAACCTATTTGTGATTACCTTTTCCAATAATTCATCTATTATGTTTATTATAAATTAAAATTATTCATATATTTTATGTAAAAACATATTTTATTGTTAGAATAAATTGATTTCATATTTATTTATATTCTTGAATTAAATAGTTATACTCATTATATATTTAAATTATTTATTTAAAAAAGGAAATAGTTTTGTTAAAATAATTTCCTTTTATATTATATTTTGACAAATTTAAATTTATATAATTTTAATTTTTTAAAATTATTTTTTATTTTTGTATCCAAAATTTCAAATTAAATTTATAATTAATTTTTGAGAATGTTCAGAAAATATTTTGTTTTCAATGAATAGTGATAAATACTTGTTTTTAGTGAGAATTGTATTTTATTTTCTATGTAAAATTTTGTTTTGAATTAGTTTTAAATTTTAAGTATTTAATTTTAATTGAAAATTATTCCAAAACAATATTTTTAAATTGTTTAAATATTTTAATTTATTGTAAAATCATTTTATATTTAAGAAGGAATTTTTTGAAGAAAAAGAATCGTTGCATTTTTTGGTTTAATTTGAAATTAAACACTAATTATAATTGGTTTTTAATTTTTTAAAAAAGGATTCCATATTTGGAAGTGGTGGGTATAAATTTAGTAAATATGACCATTTTTTATTTGGATGATATCTATAGTAACATTAGTAATTTTTATTTCCATGGTAAAATGTGAATTAGGTAACATAAGATAAAAATTAAATTCTATGAAGTATAAAATGAATAAAAACTAATCTAAATATTCTTGGATGAGTATAATGATACCATAATCATCCAAGTGTGTAATTTATAACTTGTTGGAGCCACATGGAAAAGATTATGACCCTTATTGTATTTTAATTAAAGAAATTCCAATCATGTCTCACTCTTATTTTTAATAACAGTACTATTACTAAAACGGTGTTATGCAGAGGATATGTATGACTACAAGTATTATTTTCAAATAGAAAATATTTTTCATCATCATGGAATTATTTTTTATTTTTTGGAATGAAATAATTATCCTTAATTATATTAAACGTCTTTTGTAGTAATTATTCATTTAATGAAAAATTAAAATAAATGATATTAAAAATAATAAAATAAACATAGTTAGAGATATTTAATGGAATAAATAAATTCAATATATGATCATTAAATTATAAGTATTTAATAAAAAAAATTATTATTTTTTGTTTTTTTAAAAGTCAATGTAATGAATTATTTCAAAATTGACAATAATTAATTTTTTTGGGATAAATATTTTATTAAATTTATTTAAACTCGTAAACATATTAAATATGTTAAAAAAAATATATGGTATTTAATGTCATAAATTATGAATTTATAGGCCATTTGGAAACATTTGACTCTAGAATAGTGTTATTATATTTTAATATTTTGAGAAATTCCTTGAGAGCCCTTCCCATCTCTTATAGTAGAGTACATCTTCTTAACACTACTACAGACTTAAAAACCCATTATTTCAATTGATAACTATCAAAATACCAAAATAGAATACATACCATCATTCTATATGTATTTATTTAGGATTTTCACAAACCTTAGAGGGATTAACGTGTTAAGCAATGGAGTTTCTCATTAGAAGAGGTGTGGTTTTTTATTTGAGAATTTCATCTTTGTTTATCCGTCCACATCCCTCAAAACATCATAGACCCTATAAAAATAATATCTATATTACCATCCATATACTTATATTTTATAAGTTTATATGAATTATCTAAATCTGTCTCTTCTTTCAGAAAATGAGAAAAAAATTAAATGTTTGTGTGTACGGTAGACTATCGCCTCATGAACCAATGTAATTTTTTTCCATCACCATCTCTAATGAATAGTAATAAATATGAAACAAAGCGTTAAATATAATATTAATGAAATATTTATAATTATTAAAATATGATATTTCATTTACATTCTTATCATTCCATGCATAAAAAAATTGATAACATCATTTGTTCATACGTGTGAATTATCAACTCCAAAAAGTGATGTGATTCATTTTTAATAACCACACATAATGAATGATATATATATATATATCTATAATTATATTTAAATTATTAGTATGATATTAAAGATATTGTTATCATTATTAAATGACTAAATAATATTTACATTCATTCCATAATTATTCTTTAAAAATGGAAACGTTACTCATGCCTGCGTACGACCTATTGTCTCCATGATTGTAACATTATTCATTATTCATGAACATATTTAATATGTATAATGAGGATAATTTTATGAACATGATGAGAGTTGATAATTTTATGATGAAACATACTTCATCATTCAGTCGATCAATTAACCTAGTGGTAGCTGAAGGATGGGTCAATTACCTATGGAATATATTTGAAGTCATGGTTGTTTAGAATGACTAAAGATAACTCTATACATTAATTGATAGGAATGTGATTCCAATCGATCATGGTATCTTCTTAAAAATACTAGAGTGAATGATGATTTGATTCCATGGAATATGATACACATAAGAATATTTTCAGTAAGAAATATTTCTATAAGGTTGTTTGAATCCATATAGAAAAATAATTCTTTCTATTAATTCAATGGGATGAATATTATTTAATCTTGCATAAATCAAGTTTTACAAGACTATCCAGGTACATACCAACATTTATTGGTGCCACTAAATGTAAAATTATTAAATTTTACTCTTGGTGGGGAAAGTCTACATAGATAATTGACCACATGAGATTTTAAAATATTTGAGAATGTTTTTTGTGGTGCAAAAAATGATGAGATAGAGTTTTTAGATACATATGTGCCTCTTGATTTCAAATTTAATAAGTCTTCAAGATTAAAAGAGATGGTGAAATATACATCCATGAGATATGGATGTAATAAAATGATGTTGTAATAGTTGGGTAAGTTTGGGAAGAAGAACCATAGAGAATATCTTGTGAAATTTAAGAAGTGTTACGAGTGTGTTCAATAGTGTGTCAAGGTTTGTGACTGTAAAGAAAAAAATCCTTCACAAAAAATGAATGGGGTAACATATTTCCATCCAACGATGAGTAGAATTAGTTACAATGGGTTGGCTCAATATAAAAACACATTTCTAGTGTTAGTTTCAAATGATTTAAATCATCATGATTAGAAATAAAATGGTGTAGTGGTTCCATTGTATACTACTATAGTTGATGGTGTTTTATCAAATGAATTGGTGATGAGTATATTTCAAGTTTATTCAAATTATGAAAATACCCTATGTAAATCTAGATCTTCACATTCTTTTATTTATGATAAATTTACAATAATACTAGGAGTATGACATCATGAATGTATAATAATGCATTTAGTGAAAACACTAGGTGGTAATGTTAACAAAACCAAGACATATAGGGATATTCCTATTATTTTAGGTGAAATGGTATTTCCTAAAATTCTTATCAACTACCCATATCAGAGTTTTATATTATTTTTAGTATGGATTGAATTTAATTTTTTCATGCTAAGATTTATTATAGGGAAAAGAACGTCCTTTTCAATAATTTAAAACCATTAATAAACTATTAATAAGAATATCAATTTATTAAAAATGATAGTTAAATTTACTTATCACATATCATTAGAAATGATGAAAATATTCAGATTAGTGAATTTATAAAATTTAATGAATAGCTAGAATTTTTTATTGATGAATTTTATAGATTTATTCCTAATTGGTAGGTAGAGTTTACTATTGAATTATCCACTGGTGTTATTCCTATTTAAAAACCCACTTATAGAATAGATCAAGTAAAAATTTTGGAATTAAAAACACTATTTCAATAACATCTAGATAAAAGTTTTGTTTTTTCAATTACTTCACCTTTGGGTGCTCCCATTTTGTTTTCAAGTCAAAATATGGTTTTATGAGGATTTGTATTGATTATAGATATTTACATAACATCACTGGTAATAAAAAGTATCATTCAACTCATGTCAATGTATTTTTTGATCAGATCGATGGAGAAGAATACCTTTCCAAGAATGATCTTAGGTTAAGCTTCTATTTGTTGGTGGTAAGGGATAAAGATATTATGATGATTTTTTTAAACTCTGCATGGGAATTATGATTTGGTAACTATGCCCTTTGTGTTAAAAAATTACCTCTAATTTAATTTTGGATCTTATGAATATATTTTACCATGAATATTTGGATGATATTTTTTTGTTTCATTAATGATATATTGGTTTATTAAAAAATTTATTAGGATCATGAAAATCATATGTGTAATTTATAAAAATCTTCAATGAAATGAAGTTATATGGAATATTTTTGAAATTGGATATTTTGTTATAAAATAATTATTTACATAGAAATATTTTTAATAATTATGGCATAATAGTTGATCTAGAAAAAAAGCGGTTGATGAAGGGAAAACATAACCAAATACTACTGAGATTAAAAGTTTTGTTTGGTTAGTTGGACATTACCAATGATTTATTTTAAAAAAACTAAGGTTATCAATCCCAATAAGTATGATAAATTCATTTAGAAAAAAGAATATGATTATTTTTTAGGAATTAATAAAAAATATGTGTGACTAATTCCATTTGAGACCTACCCTCAAGAAATGGTAATTTTTTCTACTACCGAGTTTCTTTATCAGGGGGACTTGTTTATGTTCTGATGGAAATGATTAGGTTATTGGTTATGCTTCATGGAAATTGAAACCAAATGAGTTAAATTAACATACACATGTTTTGGAAATAGATTATTTGGTTCTTTATTTGAAAATTTTGAGACATCATTCATAAAAAGTAATGATTGAAATATATATTGATAATAAAATTTTGAAGTATATATTTTAATAGAATGAGTTCAATATGAGGTAGGTATGTTTGATGGAACTGATTAATTATCATGATTTCATGATTAATTACCACCCTTTAAAGGAAAACAATATTTATGTTACATTGAGAAAAAAGAATAATGAAATATTAATCCTTTTATTGCATGAAAAACACCATTTTCCTAATGATTTGGTGATGTTTTTCCTAGAATTTGTGGGTGTAGTAACATCATCTATTTTTTTAGTTGTAAGTGTAATCATATTAATCAGAAAGAATTAAACAAGCTCAGACGAATGACCATGAGTTATAGAAAAATGAAGAATTGTTTAAAAGGGTATTTTATCTGAATTTAATGTTGACAATGAATGTGTTTTGATATCCGAAAAGAGATTACGTGTGCCTTGTGATTATTATTTAAAGATGATGATGTAAAATTAAAATCATAGTTCCCTATTTTATTTTCATCCTCATAGGACTAATATGTACATAAAACATTACGAGTATTACTGGTGGGATGGAATGAAAATATATATTATTAAATTTACAATGAAATGTATGAATTTTCAATAAGATAATTTAAAATGGAGATTACTGAAGGTGATGATTCATCCATTTCTCATAATAGTATGAAAATGGGATAATATATCTATATATTCAAAGTGGTATTTCAAAATACATCTCTAGGTAATAATACAACTTGGGTTACTATTGATCGATTAACTAAATCAATGAATTATATTCCTATTCTTGATATTATGAGTTTGTATCAAATTTATCAATTATATCTTCAGTTTATAGTAGAGTTACATAGATTTACACTCTCCATTATAACATACCATGATCCTAGGATCACTTCATCATCTAGAAAGGACATCAAAAGTCATTTGGTATAACATTAAATTCGTGGATATCTTTTAATCATCAGTCTGATTGACAAATTAAGTGAATGATTCAGACATTAGTAGTCTTGCTTCAGGTTTATTTGATGGATTACAAGGGAATTTGGGATTGATATTTTTTTATTGATTGTTCTAATAATAACATTTTTCATTCTAGTGTATATATGGAACATTTTGAGGTATCATGAGAATATTTATCCATTATTTTTGGGTGAAGTAGGTGAAAGGAATTTAATAGAACCATAATTACTAGAGGAAATGGAAGCAAATATAAAGATGATTCATCAATATATGAGGATAGCTCAAAGTAGTCATAAATGTAATTTAGATAACAGATGGAAAGATATTTCTTCCAATGTAGGTGATCATGTTTTTCTTAAATTATGTATATGAAAAAGTGTAATTCATTTTGTTAAAAAAGGAAACATAATTCCACTTTTCATTGGGGAATATAAAATATTAGAGAAAATTGGATGATGTTTCTATCAAGTGGACTTTCCCCTAATTTTTTCCTATATAAATAAATATTTTCATGTTTTTATGTTAATATTGTATGTTTCTAATTCATCATATGTAATGATCCCTAAAGTAGTTTAGTTGTAATAGAAAATTTCTTATGAGGAACAACCAATTTATATTATTGACCATAGAGGGAAGTTATTAGTGAATAAAGTAATTAATTATGTTAAAGTTCTGTTGAAAACCCATATGGTTGAATAATAATAATTAGAATATGAAAATTCTCTGAGATAAAGGTATCCCCACTTTTAATTATCAAATGAAATTGAGAGGAAACAATTTAAAAAAAGGAATGGAGAATGCAACAACCCAAGTAGTGATGTAATATCATTATTTCATATTTATTATTATTCATGAACTAAATAGTAATATTTTTTATAAATATATTTAATATTTATCAAAATAAAAAAGAAAATATTTTTATTAAACACAATTATTATAAGTACATATTTAATATATTAATTTAACAATTATATAATTAAAATTTGAGAAAATTAATTTTCATTTTAATTTATCATGTCAAAAAGTATTAGGAATTTTTGAAAGTTTTCTAAAAATATCAATTTTATGAATAGTGATAAATTTTTGTTTTCATTGAAAATTATATTATATTTATAAGGTAAAATTATGTTTTGAATTATTTTTAAAATTTCATTACTTAATTTTGATCTAAATTAATATAATTATGGATTCTGAAATACATTTTGTAATTAAATTTAGTATAAAAACAATCAATAAATAAATATGGCATTTTTCATTAAATAAGAAATATTGTGTTTGACTGTTTAATTTTAAATTAATTTCTACCAATTATGTATTATTAATTTTTAGAAATTGATTCCATATTTGGTATAAAACAATCAAAATTCATTAAATATGTCTCTTTATTTTTGAAAAATATGAATAGTAATTTAGGAATTTTATTTCCACGGTAAAGGGTAAATTGAGTTATTTATGTTAAAAATATAATTGTGAAAAATATCAAATGACTCGAAAAGATAACTAAATATTATTGGATGAGTTTATATCGTCCATAATCATCATAGAGATGAATTTATGACCATTTATGGCCTTATTGGGCGTATATTAATGTAGCAGTACAGTAGCGGTACTGTAGTTGTGGAGATAATTTGGCAACGACGGGTATTGTAGTATCAGCAGGACACTATAGCGGCAGTAGACCACTACAACAGCGGCGGGTACTATTGCTGGTGGGTACTGAAGCATTACTATTAACAGAATGTGCCTTGGGCCCAAAAAATTGGGCCTACGGGCTATGTGATGGGTTATATGCCCACTGAACCTTGGGGCTATTTAATGGCTCTCCCTCTACCTAGTTATAAGAGGTCTTTTCTATGCTTTAATAAAAATGAGGCTTCATCCCCTAGTTGTTTTCAAAAAAATATCAAAAATATCACACTCTTGTTTTTAGTAAATGTAATATAATTAATTTAGTTTAATAAAGAGGATATATTTGACTAAAAAGAGTCATATAAAATGTAATGTATTTATCTTAAATATTGTAATTTATTTTTAATTTTTATGGATGAAACAATCACCTTAAATTCATGTACAATGATGATGTAGTAATTATCAATTTAATGGAAAAATAAATTAAATTATATAAAAAATATTAAAATAAATATAATTTCATATATTTATTGTCATAAAAAAATTACATAGATTACCATTACGTTTTTATTATATGATAAATTATATTTTATAATTTTAATTCCTTTTTTTATGTTTTAAATGTCCAAGAAATGAATAGTACCAAAATTGAAAATAATGATATTTTTGGGGGTTAATAATTTATTTACTTATTTAGAAATAATAAATTTATTAAATAAGAAAAATATGGATCATATATTTTCTAAAAAGTCTTCCCATTTTATATTATTTTCAATTTTGAATATTTTGTCTCTATAATAGTTATATTATTATTTAATATTTTGAGAAATTTCAAGAGTGCCCCTCCCCTCTATTATAAAAAAGAACCTCTTATTCACAATCCTTTGTACATTAAACCCCATTTGGTTCAGAACGTCCCTACCCCAATACATTACTAGAATTCATCCCCACATTCTAGTAGTATTTTATAGCTATAACACAAACATTAGTTGTCTTAATGTGTTATGTAAAAGAGTTTATCTGAATAAGTGGTATCATTTTTATTTTACCATTTCTGTTTTTCTTCATGTTACAAATACCTCAAACCTTATTCAACCAGAATAAAATAATATATATAGTATCATAAATATAAATTTACTTTATTATATTATATTAGTTATTTATATCCATCTCCACTTCCACCAAACATAAAAATAATTCATAGTTCCTATATACAATGAACTACCACCTCACGAACCATTGTAATTTATTTTCCATGAACTTCTCTCAAGAATGATAAAAATTATGTAATTAAGGTATATAAATTACATTAATAAAATATTTATCATTTTAAAAATAAATTATTTCATTTAGGTTCTTATCATTCATTATATACAAAAATGACAATGTTGTTCATGCGTTCGAGTGAATTAACACCTCCATGAACTAGTGTGATTTCTTTTTCATCACCACACCACATAGATGATTTATATAAGTATATTATATTGACATGTGTGTTATTAATGATATTATGATTATACTAGGAAGATAAAATAATACTTACCTTCATTCCATAATGATCGTTGAAAAATTGAAATGTTACTCAAGTGTATGTATGGCATATCTTCTCCATGATCGCAATGTCATTCCTTTTTCACAAACATGTTAAATGGTGTGAATTAAAAAAATTATATATAAAAATGATTATTATTTAAAGATTACTGTTGTAGGTCTGATATAATAATGAATACATTAACCATATTCAGAACACTAAAGTAATTTTGGACTTATGAATCGAGTAACATCAAACTGTTAATGTGAGAATAAAAAATTATGTAATTTTAGATAATATAAAGGGGAACAGTTTGACAAACTGTGCGCGCATGACAAGGAAACCGTTCTTGCAGTTTTAATTGTCCCAGAAACTCATTCAAAAAAACCCAAACTCCTCAAATTTACCGAAAATTTACCATATATTGAAACTAAATGAATTCTATTAGTCTTGGAAGATATAATATTTATTCCAATTACATCTAAACACCATTTATGGAAATTTGAAGCCCGATATGAAGATTTACACCTCTCCGGGAAAGATATCCTCATCCCAATTAGTTTCTTGTCTTCTCCCGTCATTCTCTCATCCCATGAAGGGAGGTTTCCATATTTTTGTCATGGATGTAGATCTATTATTTTAAGTTATTTATTCATTTTATTTTGGATATATGTTTCATATCTAGATCTCATTCATTGTGGTAGTCTCTGTCGTTCCGCATAAATAAAGGGATTTCTATTGGAGAGCATTTATTGAAAACCTTGTTGTTGGTGTTATATTATTAAAATTCCTATGTTTTTATTTATATTAAGTATATGTAAGTATAAAATTTCTTCTGAAGCTTTATAAATTTATTTTTTAAACTGAATTCATTTACATGGTTAACTAATTAATTATGGGATCATGTAATTGATTGAGAAATGGGGTAATGGAATTTGACAATTAATAGATTTTATAATTGGTCATTTAATGTGGATTAATTAATTATAGAATTAATTAATGGGATATTTGGATTATTCACTTCTATTAGTTTTTTGGTGAATTAATAAATGAGTTAAATGGTAAAATTTTGATAAATATATTAATGTTGATTTGTACATATTATTTTATGTCATTAAATAAAGAAAATTGTTGTTCTGATACATTATGATGGTTCCATGATATTAATTGTTAGTAAAATGTTTAATATTTATTAATATTTATTAATTGGAATTTTTTATTTGTGTTATAATTTGATAAATGTGTGTTGTTCATGGACTACGACTTCAAAAGACCTTTGTGATAAATTATTTTGGGACACAAACTACTGCATCAAATGAATAGTTCTGTGTTTTTTTTTAAAATAAATGTGGTATATTTGACTGTTGATTCAAAATCCCAGCTATGTTATTGTGTGATAATGGAGTTTTTGGTCACGGGCTCTGGCTTCAAAAACCCTTGGGGTCCTGGGCATGGCGATCTAGGCCCAAAAAGTTGTTGTTGGGCTTTGGTAACAATTATAAATAAAATGAATTAAATTGTTATGATAAATGATAACCATGGTGATGTGATATATGATATGATTTAGACTCTATAATTGGAAAAGAAAGTGTTAATTGTTCAGGTGTCCTCAAGAACCCATGGGATTATGTGGTTAAGTAATGAATAATTTAATATATATAAACTGTTTACTCACACCCTACTCGGGATTCCCAATCAGTACCCGAATATAATTCATGTTTGAATGACAGGATATGGGAATAGTCTGTATGTTATATCGTTGAGTCGAGAAGGATCATGGATGAGGGAACTAGACTTTGTATCGTGGTTGACTTCAGAGTTTCTAGTTTCATTATTTAATTGGGTTTTATTTATTGACACTTGAAACATATTAAGATTGACATATCTATTGTTCATTTTTTTGATATTGTATTTCATATTTTGATCACCTTGAGATACTTCTTTTCTTTGGATGTTAGTTATATAATTTGGTTATATTTATTTATCTCCAATATTGTATTACTCTCATAAATAAAATATATTCTCCACATGTTTTATATTACATCATCACTACTAATCTTCTGCATTTGGCATAAGGGGATGTGTGCATGAGGTCATGTGGCCAACTGGATATGGGCACTAGTGTGAGGAACCTGATTCATGATTTTATAATGTGGTATCAGAGCCAGTTTTATTTTATTTTACCTTTATTACAATATGAGTAAAGGTATCCCTAATACTAGGAAGATTTGGGAATAGTACATGAGCTCCTTCATGGGATTGATTAACCCATGTAAGGGGGAAACCCAACTACCGAGAGGGTGGACCTGAGGAAAGATAGAAATTGAATATTGGGAAAATCATGTCTAATCTGACATAAGAGTTCTAACTTTATCACCCTCTGAACATCACCTAAGATGGTGGACCTGAGAATGAAGAGTTTTAGTTAGAGTCTTCTCGAATAATACTTGACCACTTGGAGAATCATGCTGTGAAGATGGTCAAATTGGAATCTTACTTGTTTTTTGGTCAATAAAAGAGTTGGTTGAACATCCAGACATGAGATGAATAGATATAGAATATTCTATAGAAGGAATTTTCATGAGATGTTATTTGTGCACTTTTACTCAGAGATATTGAGAAAGGAGGGAGATATTGAGATTGTGAGGTTTCCTTAGGAGAGTAGTTCCATTATAAACTATGATAGTCTCTTTATTGATATGCAGCACTTTTTTATCATTATAAGAATATGAGGTGATCGCAAAAATTTGGTTTTACTATGGGATTATATATGTAATTATTTCCTAGTTGAATATCTTTTGGATAATGAGGTTTTCACAAATGGTGAATCTGGCACTAATATTTTAGGGAAACCTAAAAGAGAAATCTGGTGGAGTTTAGGTGTTTTATTCTAAAATGATAATAGTTTTGAATTTCAAGGGTATGAAGAATCATTATGAAAACATTAACCAGAGCAGGGGAAAGAATAATGGCTATGGGGAAGGGTCAGTTACATTGGACCTTACCTGAGTGATTTTTCACCAGTATGGTATGTTGATTAAATTTCGTATAATGTACCCCCCGATCACCATTGGAGTGCCAAAGATATGGAAGGATGGGTCATCTACACAGGTTCTGTAAGAACATATTGAAGATAGGTAATGAAAAATAAGTTAATCAAAATCGAAGTGTGGGACGGGGATCTTCTAGACTATATCGGTCTATAAATTAGATTTCAATTTTTCATGGTGGAAGAGGAAAGGAATGGGGTGCTTCTTTGAAAGAGATCCCATATTAGTGGACTAGTGCCTCTCATGGGACTCATAATGCCTCATATGGAAGTAGGGAAGGACAGTTACATATTGTTCATCCTACACTAGTGCAATGCAAGGATATACTATCGACCATTAGAGGTACTATTCTTATATCATTTACACAAATCAATTCCTTATTTGATACTAGTACCTGTCATTATATTTATTTAATTTATAAACTTTTGAATGCTTTTGACTTGGTATTGGTGCTCTTGAGTGGGGTTTTGACAATAGAAGCACCTTTAAGAGTGCATTCAAGATACATTTTTTTTGTGCAAGGATTGTTCTATAATGGTTGGGGAGTATCATTTTAGTTTGGATCTTCATTTCCTTGATATGTCAGGATTTAACCTAATTATGGGTATGATCTTTTTAGTAGGATACCGATCCCACATTGATTTCTATAGGAGAGTGACTTTTTCATCACCTAAGGGTAATAATTATATTCCCCTAGGAGAGTTGGATATCAAGATGGGTTATGCAGGGCCCGTTCATCAGCAACTGGGGGAGATCACTGCCCTAATTTCTAGTTTGTTGCTGGATGATAGAGGTGAAAATAATGAAATCATTCCACCCATAGCAGACAGGTTCTGGGATGTGTTTTTAATGGTCTAATTGGGGTTACTACCTATTAACGATGTGGAATTTATAATTGATCTCATTATAGGGGATAAGCCAATGTCTATTCCACTATAAACAATAACACCAATAGAGCTTCAAGATCTAAAGAATTAACTATAAGAGTTAAAGTAAAATGGTTTTATACTTTCAATTTCTATCCATTTGGGTTTTATTAATTTGGTATTCTAACAAGTATTGTGGTACACAACACTTATCTATTTATTATCAGAATTTTTCATTAGATCATAGTGAAGAAATGATATCCTCTTCCACATATCAATGTTATTTTTCACTAGTTGAGTTGAACTTGTTTTTCCTCTAGGATTGACTTCAGATCATGGTATCATCAGTGGAGAATTTGACCATATAATAGATAAAGGAATTATTTTAGATGATGGATTGAGATATTTGAGTTCATTTTGATGTTGTTTGTAATAATGAATGATCTAGAATTATTTATGGCCTTGATGAAGAGAATATACCAGCCATACCTTGATTAGATTGTGATAGTGTTTTTGGATGACATATTGGGGTACTCTAAGACTATTGACGATCATGAAAAAAGTCATTAAATCATCTTGAGTAAATTTGGATATCATAATGTATACACTAAGATATAATGTATCTATTTTTGATTGATAAATACACATCTTGGGTTACATATTTTTAGAGGATGTTTTGGTTTTGTACATAGATAAGGTTATGGTACTAGTTTCCTGGTAGAATTGTAACATCCCAGGTAATTAAAGAATAAATAATTTTCATATTTATTAATATTTGAGAATTAAATATGAATTTTAATTAAAAGGGGTTGCTATGTTCGATAGCGTACCCGATACACAACGATGAGTTTCTTTGAAACTTACGTAGCACACTAGTAATATAATAATATTATTTTAAATGTTAGTTAACAAGTAGCCGTTGTACTGGCGGGAATGAATAGAAATAACTAAAATATGAATAGATATGTTTTTAGATGTTTTTACATTTACCCAATAAAAGACAAAGGCTTAAAATACGGAAAGAGTTCAATTTTAGGCTTTTATACTCTAATTTTCACTAAAGGTTCACTTATCACCTTTTAATGGTGAACCGTTATTAAATATAGTTTTGATCACTCTTATACATTCTTTTGGACCAAATAAAACTTTTATTAAGAATCGGGATATCAAATTTTACTTTGTGTAATTTTTGGTACCTTTCTGATAAAGTTCATTTTTTTTTATGAATAGTGTAAAATGTTGCATTTTAATTCAAAACCTCTTTTTGATCTAATTTATTTATATGATTAGATTATTTTTTGAATTGGTTTTAAAGTGAAATTAGAATATATTTTTACCATTTTATCCAATGGTGGTCATTGGAATCAATTTCGATTTGAAATTAGACTTAAACTGGTGTCAATCTTTTGATACTTATTGTTTTGTAAAAACACGCTATTTGCTCTGGCAGCGGGAATTAATTATTAAATTAATTAATGTGACTTATATGATTTGAATTTTGTAAAATAGACTTCATTTTTGAATTCGGAATATCAAATATAGCTTAGGGTGAATTTTTGGTAATTTTCTGAAAAACTTCAATTTTTGATGAATAGTGAAACCACTAAGTGGTAATCAAGCAAACTGATTTTTCTGTTAAATGAAAGTTTACCACTAATGTGTATTGAATTTTGAAAATCCGACATACATGGTTGTCATTAAGAAGTAAAATGTGGTTCAATGAGATTATAATAATTTTTTGGTGAATAGTAACTTATTATGTTTTTAATCGCGATTAGTGGTAATTAGTGTAGTTTATGGTATAAATAATACTTTAATAATATAAAATGACCTAGACACATGTCCCAACCTCATTGGTTGTGTCATGGCCGACCAAGACAAGCCATGGCCTAACTTGGGGACCCCATGTATCCACTTTAGTTGGAAAATGACAATAATATATTTTTATTTAATGTTAAAGTGAAAGTGACACAAACATAATATGTTTTGCGAAAACAATTTTTAAGTGGGGTTATACAAGCCCAAATTTTGATTATAAATATTCAATGGAAAGCTAAAAAGATTTCCTACATCATAGTAATTTGTTTATAATTTTTAGACATTATATAAATTTAATTATTTATGACATAATAATGATGCAGCGATGACATCATTATTTGACGATTTAAATAAAATGGAAAGATAAAATAAAATCTATGAACTACACATGTCCAAAACCAATTGGATGAATGGATTTCGATGCCTTATCACCTTATCCACGAATTCTATCAATGTGGGACCTTTTAAAACCGAAACACATTTTCAAACATAGTTATATTTCTTTACTTTCCAAAAGTGCCCCTCCTCTCCCCTTATAAAAGGCCCCCACCTCTACCTCATTTCACACACTCTTCAAGCCATTGGCTCGGCCAACCCCTGCCCATTTGCTCTCTCCACATCCCTCTCCTCATCCTAGAGGATTCCCTTTGGGCAGAATCCTTTCGAAGGAAGCCTTTAGGCTCAAACCAAAAGAAGTTACACTTTTTAAGGTATTTCATTCTCTCATGTTCATTTGTTTTATTTTTCTTCTCCAACCCCCTAAACTCTTTTTATTTACTTCTTTTGTAACAACACCAGTATCTTCAATATACTAGGATGTTGTTATAAGATATATTTGAGCTACAATCTCACACAACTACATCAAATGGTTAAAGAACATACGGTTTCCGTGGATGGCGAAATTCTGCCTCCCGAAACGATGATTGTTCAATACTCATTTAACACCTTCAAAGGTGGCCATTATGATGTCACTATTTTTTATATATGATATATTATATGTTTATGTTTTCCTTAAGCTTCTGTTTTTTCATTTTGGGCATACCTTTATGGTTTCCATTATGGGTAAAACACGATATCTTCATTTTAGGAAGTGCGGACTACCGCCCCCTAAAAGTGATTTGATTCGTTAATACCATATGTGGGATGTGTAAAGGATAAAGTTAATGATATTAATTATGTTGTTATACTGGAATTATAATATACTTTTATATCATTATGATTCCATTCCAGAAAATATGAAATAGAAATGGAAGTAGCGTTCATGCGTACGTACGGCTTACCGTCTCCATGAACGGTGCATTTCATTTCTTACCTCTAAATGTGATGTAATATTATAAATGAATGTATGTACTGGATATATATGACATATATGATATCTACATAATGAATACCATTCTGGATATAATGAACCTTTGACCAAATTAACAACATGTAAGTATAAGAAGTCAATTTTTGACTTAAGAACCAAATACCGACAAAATGAACATTATTAACTTAAATGATTACATGATGTTCATAACATGGTATAAAAGGAATAATGAACTTGAAAAAGATTCATAAGCAAGTAGAGATTAACTCAAGTTTATTATTCAGGAGTTTAAAGAACGGTCGGGTCAAGTCGGATACGAGGTATGGGACTTCGTCTCAATCTCCTTTCGTTGAGGCATATTTTATTTTATACACAACTTTCTTTTATACGGTGTATAAACCCCTTTGACTTTTACGTTTACTCAAAAGGAATCTTTTTTATACGAAGCGTTTACTAAACGACAAAAGGGAATGTTTTTGTCGTACGTATGCGGCGACAACGACTTCTCCGCCGTCGTAACCGTTATTTGAGTTTTGGCTTCCTCTACAAGCCATACCTTCTTTTTTTTAAAGAAAAATAAATACCATGTTTTACTTTGGTATTGAAAATGGTTTTCATAATGTTTTTATTATATCAATGTGTTGTATTGATATCTCGTGATTGAAATGTGGAAATTTTATGTTTCCTTTATGCATGTTTTATGTGATATGATTATGTTATGGTTCTTGGGCATTATTATGAAGACGGGTGGTTCCGTGATAAACTAAGGGCGGGTGAGCCCGTTATAGCTCTCCAATGCATTGGGTAACGCGAAGGAGTGAAACGTTAAGGTTTCTCCGAAGAGATTTTAGGGAATATACTGTGATGGGTATTCCAAACGTAACCAAGAGGGTTACCCCCTATGTAAGAATGTTATGAATGCCTCAAGTTACCTTTACGTATTATGATTTATATGATTTATTCATGTTTTTAAGAGGTATGTTAAAGTGCCTATGTTTTATGGGTAAAGTATGATTTCATTCTTATGTATATATGAACTCATGATTCCTTTCCATGTTTTTATAACCCATACTGAGTTTTTATGCTCATCCCAAGTTTTTGAAATGTTTTTCACAGGTCAAGGGAAAGGTACATGATAAGATGATAGGGTCAAGGATGTGTCAAGAATTAATCCATGTTTTATTTTAAATGTGTGTTCCATTGATGGGAATGAAGAATACTATCTTTATGTAACCACTTTGTTTATATGTGGAATGTAATGCAAGTCTTATGATCTAATTCTCTAAAACTCTAAACCCGAAAAGATCCTCAACGTGTAATCTTGTAAGAACTCAAGTTTCAGTAAGGTTTAAGGCTGGGGCCTTATAGTTGGTATCAAAGGTCGGTTTAGATAACTTTAGGAGTTAGAATTCTATTAAAATGATTATCCAAAAATATTTTTTTTCAAAATGATATAGCATTTAAAGATTACCATGTTGCTTCATCTAAGACATGTTTGTTCAGAATGGTTTTCCGCAGAGGAAACAGGGAAGCAGTGCTTGGAAGGCATACAGAAGGAAATAACCTTCCGAATCAGCATCCAGAAATGGTCGGAATTGGAACTGAACAGTTTGTTGCAGTAATGGCGCAGTTGACTCAGGCGATAAATGGTGGTGGTATCCATGCACGAGATCAGCCAGATCAGCCGCAGAGGAACATGTCAGTGGTGGAACATTTCATGAGGCAACATCCACCATCATTCAGAGGATCATCTGACCCTGTGCAAGCTGAAGGATGGATTAAAGCACTGGAGAAGATTTTTGATGTCATGGGGTGTTCAGACAATCAAAAGGTTAGTCTTGCTATTTACCGTTTGGAGGGTGAAGCAGATCAGTGGTGGTCTATGGTTAAAAATATCAGGGAAGCCGATGAGATTGATGCTCTTGACTGGGATGATTTCAAAGGTATGTTTCTTGAGAAGTATTTTCCTAAGGCTGTTCGACTTAGGATGGAAAAGCAATTCTTGGAATTGAGGCAAGAGGAAGACTCAGTGGCTGCCTATGAAGAAAGGTTCACTCGATTGGCAAGGTATGCTCCCAATTTTATCCGGGACCTTGATAGTAAAATCAATCGTTTTTACTCAGGATTAAAGCCAAAGTATCGAAGGGCATTAGCTTCTCGAGAGTTTAAAAGTTATGAAAAGCTTGTTCGATGTGCTGAGAAGGTGGAAATGGAGTTTGCCGATGACCAAGTGTTCTATAACAACCAGCAGAAGAAGAGACCGAGGTGTCAAGAGAAAGGTAAGAATTATTCAAAGAAGTCTGATGGTAAGAGAACTAAGTTTCCAGTTTGTGATAAATGTGGCAAAAGGCATGCTGGGGAATGTCTTCTGAATTCTGGGAAGTGCTACCGATGTGGTAAGATGGGACATAAGGCTCGTGATTGCACTGAAAAGGATCAAGGTGAAGGTAAAAACAAATTTGATTTACAGTTAGTGAAATGTTTTAAGTGCAATGAGATGGGTCACTATGCAAACGAGTGTCCGACAAGGAGCTTGAGTGATGGGAAGCAGTTAGACTACAAGCAGAAAGGGGTGGTGAAATCCTTTGCAACTACTTCAGCGGATGTCGGGCCATCAAATGAAGTCGTATCAGGTACTTTGTTTGTTTTTTCAGACTATGCCAGTGTGTTGTTTGATTCGGGGTCTACACATTCTTTCATCTCTGAGACCTTTTCTAGTAAAATGGGAATACCATCTCAAGAAATGACTCCTAAACTTTTGGTAAAAACACCTGGGGGAAGTGTCGAGGCAAAAAGAATTTATAAGAATCTTCCTATCCTTATCTGTGGAAAGAACCTACTTGCAAACCTTATTGTTCTACCTCTAGTAGAGTTTGATGTTATCCTGGGTATGGATTGGCTCTCTATTTACCATGCTAAGATTGACTGTAGAGCTAAAGAAGTTTCTTTTCAGAAAGACTTTCAGTTTGTTTACAAGAATGAACCCTTACTTTTGATAACATATGAAGAGGCCGAGAAACTTGTAAAAGATGGAAATGAATGTTACCTTGCACACGTCGTTGAAAATAAAGGAACTGTTCAGATTAATGATGTGCCAGTGGTAAATGAGTATCCTGATGTTTTTCCTGATGAGTTGCCTGGAATAATACCAGATCGGGAAGTTGAGTTTACTGTTGACTTAGTTCCTGATGCTAAGCCAATTTCAAAACCCCCTTATCGAATGGCACAAATTGAACTTTTAGAGTTGAAGGAGCAATTGCAAGATTTATTAGAGAAAGGTTTCATTAGACCTAGCACATCACCATGGGGTGCTCCTGTTTTATTTGTTAAAAAGAAAGATGGTTCTATGAGACTTTGCATTGATTATAGAGCCTTGAATAATATCACTGTTAAGAACAAATATCCTTTGCCTCATATCGATGATTTGTTTGATCAGCTCCAGGGAGCTCAGTTTTTTTCAAAGATTGACTTGAGATCGGGGTACCATCAGCTGAAGGTAAAGGAGGCAGATATTCCGAAGACCGCTTTCCGTACTAGATATGGCCATTATGAATTTGTAGTTATGCCTTTTGGGTTAACCAATGCACCTACTGTATTCATGGACCTTATGAAAAAAATTTCCATGAGTTCTTGGATAAGTTTGTGTTTGTGTTTTAAGGTTTGTGAAGACGTTATGTGTGCCTTGTGATTCACAGTTGAAGAATGAGTTGTTTTTTCATCCTGGCAGTACTAAGATGTATGGAGATCTGCGGGAGTATTACTGGTGGGATGGAATGAAAAGTGATATTGCTGATTTTACTATGAAGTGTTTGACTTGTTAGCAGGTTAAAGCAGAGCGGCAGTTACCGAAAGGGATGCTTCAGCCTTTACCAGTTCCAGAGTGGAAATGGGAGAATATATCCGTGGACTTTGTTGTTGGATTACCAAAGACATCTTGAGGTAATAATGCAATCTGGGTTATTGTTGATCGCTTGACCAAATCTGCTCATTTCCTTGCTATACGAGATACTTTCTCTCTTGGTCAACTTTCCCGTTTGTATCTTAAAGAGATAGTCAGGTTACATGGAGTTCCTCTCTCCATTGTATCGGATCGTGATCCCAGGTTTACTTCTAACTTTTGGAAAGGCCTTCAGAAGTCGTTGGGTACTGAATTAAATTTTAGTACAGCTTTTCATCCTCAATCAGATGGACAGTCAGAGCGAACAATTCAGACATTGGAGGATATGCTACGAGCTTGTTCTATGGTTTATCAGGGGAGTTGGGACCAACATCTTTCTTTGGTTGAGTTTTCATATAATAACAGTTTTCATTCTATTATACAGATGGCACCATTTCAGGCATTATATGGGAAGCGGTGTCGAACTCCAGCTTTCTGGGATGAAGTGGGTGAAAGGAAGTTGATGGGACCAGAATTGGTAGAAGAGATGGCAGAAAAAGTTCAGCTGATTCAGAAGCACATGAGAACAGCTCAGAGCAGGCAGAAGAGTTATGCGGATAACCGGAGGAAGGATCTATCTTTCGAGGTAGGTGATCATGTTTTTCTCAAGGTTTCTCCTTGGAAAAGTGTGATGAGATTTGGTAAGAAAGGAAAGTTGAGTCCAAGGTTTGTTGGACCATACGAAATTCTGGAAAGAGTTGGATCGGTTGCATACCGAGTGGCTTTACCTCCGAGTTTATCTCAGGTACACAATGTTTTTCACGTTTTGATGTTGAGAAAGTATATGCCAGATCCATCTCATGTTTTGAGTCCAGAGGTAGTTCATCTGGAAGAGAACCTATCTTATGAGGAACAACCGGTCCAGATTCTTGACCACAGGGAGCAAGTGTTACGGAATAAGGTGATTCACCAGGTAAAGGTTTTGTGGAAAAACCACATGATTGAAGAGGCAACATGGGAATCTGAAAATGCTATGAGGGATAAATACCCCCACTTATTTTGATAAGTGAATAAAATTGCGAGGACGCAATTCCCAAAAGGGGGGAAGGATGTAACATCCCAGGTAATTAAAGAATAAATAATTTTCATATTTATTAATATTTGAGAATTAAATATGAATTTTAATTAAAAGGGGTTGCTATGTTCGATAGCGTACCCGATACACAACGATGAGTTTCTTTGAAACTTACGTAGCACACTAGTAATATAATAATATTATTTTAAATGTTAGTTAACAAGTAGCCGTTGTACTGGCGGGAATGAATAGAAATAACTAAAATATGAATAGATATGTTTTTAGATGTTTTTACATTTACCCAATAAAAGACAAAGGCTTAAAATACGGAAAGAGTTCAATTTTAGGCTTTTATACTCTAATTTTCACTAAAGGTTCACTTATCACCTTTTAATGGTGAACCGTCATTAAATATAGTTTTGATCACTCTTATACATTCTTTTGGACCAAATAAAACTTTTATTAAGAATCGGGATATCAAATTTTACTTTGTGTAATTTTTGGTACCTTTCTGATAAAGTTCATTTTTTTATGAATAGTGTAAAATGTTGCATTTTAATTCAAAACCTCTTTTTGATCTAATTTATTTATATGATTAGATTATTTTTTGAATTGGTTTTAAAGTGAAATTAGAATATATTTTTACCATTTTATCCAATGGTGGTCATTGGAATCAATTTCGATTTGAAATTAGACTTAAACTGGTGTCAATCTTTTGATACTTATTGTTTTGTAAAAACACGCTATTTGCTCTGGCAGCGGGAATTAATTATTAAATTAATTAATGTGACTTATATGATTTGAATTTTGTAAAATAGACTTCATTTTTGAATTCGGAATATCAAATATAGCTTAGGGTGAATTTTTGGTAATTTTCTGAAAAACTTCAATTTTTGATGAATAGTGAAACCACTAAGTGGTAATCAAGCAAACTGATTTTTCTGTTAAATGAAAGTTTACCACTAATGTGTATTGAATTTTGAAAATCCGACATACATGGTTGTCATTAAGAAGTAAAATGTGGTTCAATGAGATTATAATAATTTTTTGGTGAATAGTAACTTATTAAGTTTTTAATCGCGATTAGTGGTAATTAGTGTAGTTTATGGTATAAATAATACTTTAATAATATAAAATGACCTAGACACATGTCCCAACCTCATTGGTTGTGTCATGGCCGACCAAGACAAGCCATGGCCTAACTTGGGGACCCCATGTATCCACTTTAGTTGGAAAATGACAATAATATATTTTTATTTAATGTTAAAGTGAAAGTGACACAAACATAATATGTTTTGCGAAAACAATTTTTAAGTGGGGTTATACAAGCCCAAATTTTGATTATAAATATTCAATGGAAAGCTAAAAAGATTTCCTACATCATAGTAATTTGTTTATAATTTTTAGAGATTATATAAATTTAATTATTTATGACATAATAATGATGCAGCGATGACATCATTATTTGACGATTTAAATAAAATGGAAAGATAAAATAAAATCTATGAACTACACATGTCCAAAACCAATTGGATGAATGGATTTCGATGCCTTATCACCTTATCCACGAATTCTATCAATGTGGGACCTTTTAAAACCGAAACACATTTTCAAACAAAGTTATATTTCTTTACTTTCCAAAAGTGCCCCTCCTCTCCCCTTATAAAAGGCCCCCACCTCTACCTCATTTCACACACTCTTCAAGCCATTGGCTCGGCCAACCCCTGCCCATTTGCTCTCTCCACATCCCTCTCCTCATCCTAGAGGATTCCCTTTGGGCAGAATCCTTTCGAAGGAAGCCTTTAGGCTCAAACCAAAAGAAGTTACACTTTTTAAGGTATTTCATTCTCTCATGTTCATTTGTTTTATTTTTCTTCTCCAACCCCCTAAACTCTTTTTATTTACTTCTTTTGTAACAACACCAGTATCTTCAATATACTAGGATGTTGTTATAAGATATATTTGAGCTACAATCTCACACAACTACATCAAATGGTTAAAGAACATACGGTTTCCGTGGATGGCGAAATTCTGCCTCCCGAAACGATGATTGTTCAATACTCATTTAACACCTTCAAAGGTGGCCATTATGATGTCACTATTTTTTATATATGATATATTATATGTTTATGTTTTCCTTAAGCTTCTGTTTTTTCATTTTGGGCATACCTTTATGGTTTCCATTATGGGTAAAACACGATATCTTCATTTTAGGAAGTGCGGACTACCGCCCCCTAAAAGTGATTTGATTCGTTAATACCATATGTGGGATGTGTAAAGGATAAAGTTAATGATATTAATTATGTTGTTATACTGGAATTATAATATACTTTTATATCATTATGATTCCATTCCAGAAAATATGAAATAGAAATGGAAGTAGCGTTCATGCGTACGTACGGCTTACCGTCTCCATGAACGGTGCATTTCATTTCTTACCTCTAAATGTGATGTAATATTATAAATGAATGTATGTACTGGATATATATGACATATATGATATCTACATAATGAATACCATTCTGGATATAATGAACCTTTGACCAAATTAACAACATGTAAGTATAAGAAGTCAATTTTTGACTTAAGAACCAAATACCGACAAAATGAACATTATTAACTTAAATGATTACATGATGTTCATAACATGGTATAAAAGGAATAATGAACTTGAAAAAGATTCATAAGCAAGTAGAGATTAACTCAAGTTTATTATTCAGGAGTTTAAAGAACGGTCGGGTCAAGTCGGATACGAGGTATGGGACTTCGTCTCAATCTCCTTTCGTTGAGGCATATTTTATTTTATACACAACTTTCTTTTATACGGTGTATAAACCCCTTTGACTTTTACGTTTACTCAAAAGGAATCTTTTTTATACGAAGCGTTTACTAAACGACAAAAGGGAATGTTTTTGTCGTACGTATGCGGCGACAACGACTTCTCCGCCGTCGTAACCGTTATTTGAGTTTTGGCTTCCTCTACAAGCCATACCTTCTTTTTTTTAAAGAAAAATAAATACCATGTTTTACTTTGGTATTGAAAATGGTTTTCATAATGTTTTTATTATATCAATGTGTTGTATTGATATCTCGTGATTGAAATGTGGAAATTTTATGTTTCCTTTATGCATGTTTTATGTGATATGATTATGTTATGGTTCTTGGGCATTATTATGAAGACGGGTGGTTCCGTGATAAACTAAGGGCGGGTGAGCCCGTTATAGCTCTCCAATGCATTGGGTAACGCGAAGGAGTGAAACGTTAAGGTTTCTCCGAAGAGATTTTAGGGAATATACTGTGATGGGTATTCCAAACGTAACCAAGAGGGTTACCCCCTATGTAAGAATGTTATGAATGCCTCAAGTTACCTTTACGTATTATGATTTATATGATTTATTCATGTTTTTATGAGGTATGTTAAAGTGCCTATGTTTTATGGGTAAAGTATGATTTCATTCTTATGTATATATGAACTCATGATTCCTTTCCATGTTTTTATAACCCATACTGAGTTTTTATGCTCATCCCAAGTTTTTGAAATGTTTTTCACAGGTCAAGGGAAAGGTACATGATAAGATGATAGGGTCAAGGATGTGTCAAGAATTAATCCATGTTTTATTTTAAATGTGTGTTCCATTGATGGGAATGAAGAATACTATCTTTATGTAACCACTTTGTTTATATGTGGAATGTAATGCAAGTCTTATGATCTAATTCTCTAAAACTCTAAACCCGAAAAGATCCTCAACGTGTAATCTTGTAAGAACTCAAGTTTCAGTAAGGTTTAAGGCTGGGGCCTTATAAGAATCCTAATAAATAATTGATAAATCTAGATTCATGGGCCTAGAAAGATATTATCGGAGGTTCACCCTTGAATTTTCATATTTTAAAGAACCTATTTCTAGAATGACCAATAATGTGCCAAATTTTTAATGGTATGGAGCTTCTGAGAATTCATTCTAGGAACTGATGAAGAATTTGATAATGAAACTGATCATGATCCTACCAAATCAAGGTGAGGATTATATGGTGTATTGTGGCACTAACGATATCGATATTTGAGTAGTGTTGATATAGGGCGGTTGAGTTGTGGTGTATGGGTCTTGAAACTATAGGCCACATCAACGAAACTACCATATACAAAACCTCAAATTATATGCAGTGGTTTATTCTTTGAAATGTTGGAAGAATAATATTTTGGCTGAGAATTTTACAATGTATACTAGTCACTAGAGTTTAAAGTGAATCGTTTCACAATGAGATTTGAATATCTGACAAAAAAGGTCAGTTGAGTTTATGTAGTCATTTTTTTGAGATAGTATATATGCTCCGGAAGGGAAATAGTGTTTATGATGCTTTATGACAGAAAAATCAGACTCAAGAAGTAGAAGAGTTTAGTGCTGAGTGGAATATAATGAATTAAAAGGATGAGATGCAAGTTTTGGTTTAGTATGATCTAGAGTAGATGACACCCCTATCAGTTAATGTGGAGCCTAGACATTTCAGTTGGAAATAGAATATATATATTATGAGGATCTTGAATTCTTGGCTTTGAGGGAAAACCAAGATGGTGTGGATACACCTTCTGAATGGACAATTTATGAGGACATGATCATCTAGCTCATAAATAGGGTTGTTATTTTTATAAGAATACATGATGAGCTGATGTGTGGATTTCATGTGTCAACATTGGTGGTGGATACTAGTTTTACCAAAATGTATAGTGACCTATGATAATAATTTGGGTGACCAAGCTTGAAATGGAGATAGAAGGGTGTGAGACGCAATGCTACACATGGAAACATGTGAATTCATTCGATCAACGACCTGGTGGTTTACTGTATCCATTACCAATTCTGTAATTGGACTGAGTTTATATTAATATGGACATTAAGGTGCATTTTTTGAGGATGCCTCATAAAAATGACACTATTGGGTTTATTTTACACAAACTAAAGAATATAGTGAATTTTTGGCCTGTATGGGAGAACTTCTTAGTTGACCAGTTAAGAGATATGTACATTCAGAAAATTGTCAATCTGTACAAGGTTCTAGGGAGTATTGTTTCAGACCAAGACTCATGTTTTAATTCAGGCTTCTAGAATGGATTGCAGAAGATGCTTAGTACACAAATTTTACTATGTATGAAATTTCACCCATGACCAGATGGGCAGTCATAGTATACTATAAAAGTGCTTGAGGATATGCTACGAGCATTTGTTATTGAGTTTGGTGGATCTTGGGAGAATCACATGGTGCTTGTTGTGTTTTCCTATAACAATAGTTATTAGAAAACTATTAAGATGGAACAATATGAGGATCTTTAAGGAAGGCCATGTAGATCACCTTTAGGTTTAATAGAGGCAGGTGAGTCAGAGATGTTGGGACCGAAACCCAAGTAGGAGAGATCATTGTAGGAATAGCTAATTCAGAATCATATTACTATAGCTCAGAGTAAACAAATGTTGTATGCAGATAGATGTCAATGAAACCTATTGTTTACATAGAATGATCATGTTCTCTTTTAGGCGTTTCATAGGTTTGGGTCACCATAGAATTCATATATAAGGTATGTCGGGGCCTAGGTTTGTATGACCAATAGATGTTGTATAGAGGATCAAGATGGTGGCATCTCGATTGGGTCATCAATAGTGGTATAGTTCTATGCATGAGGTTTTTCATGTGTCAAACAATCGGTGGTATAACAACGACACTTCTCATGTGATCTATGTAGACGATTTTGTTCTATAGACCGATGTTTTGTTTGAAGAGCATCTAATATGGGTTGTGGATCATAGTGTGGAGGTGTTGAGTGGAAAGAAAATTCTATTGGTGCATATATTATTTAAATTTGGTTGTGTTCATGGAGAGACATGGGAGAGTGAAGTAGATATACGGGCTTTGTGGCCCAATATTTGTACATAGGAATCTTAAAGATTCATGGGAGTAAATATCAAGTATGAGATTTTATATGGTGGTGATATTGAATGATCCAAACCTTTTCTGGAAATTTTACAAGATTATTTTTTCATAATAGTATTCATTGTTTTGGTTACATAATATTTAGGTTTTACCTTGGGGATTTTTAAGTGAAATTTAGAAATTTTTGACGGGGGGGGGGGGGGGGTAGTGCACAGTTGTTGCATGGTTTTCCCAAGTCGTGTGCCTATCCCACCAAACAATGAAAACCCATACTGAGGGGATTCACATGTTTAGTGAGTGTTTTTCAACCTTTGAACCCTATTAAGAGTATCCCCCCTCCCCTCTAAGAAGAGACACATTTTTATGGTTCTTGGTTTATAAAATTATCTTCCCCTTCGTAAGAAGTCATGTGTGTAGTTTTAATTATGTTGAATATTCATTTAAAAATTTCTAAATCCTTGGAATTTATCCCAAATAGACCCCAGATCAACCCTAGATGAATTTTCTCATTTTTGGAGGTTCTTGGATGGACTCCAAGGACTTTTGACTTCCTTTTTTTGTAATTATATTCCCTAATTAGTGATATACACCTCTCCTGGTAAGAGAATATCATCCATATTGCTTTCCCTTATTCTCGCAAAATTCTCTCACACTTAGAAGTTATTTTTCTCTTTGTTTATGATGTATCTTGATCTAGGTTAGTTAGATATTTATTATTTTGATTTTGGATATTGGTTTCAGATCTAGATCTTATTATCCACCGTGATCTCTATTATTCCACTTAAATTTGGGGAAATCCTTTGGAGGGAGTTTTTTTCAACCAAGAGGTATGTTTTCTATTATCAAAATTAAATTTTTTTTTATTTCAATTATGTGTGTGATATTATATAATTACTGTTGAAAATTTAGTAATTGATTTTTTCAAATTGAATTAATTAATTAGGTTAAATAATTAGTTAATGGATTTTTGAGTTGATTGACTAATGGGGTTATGGAATTGGTCAAGAAATGAATTTTTTTAATAGGTCATTTAAGGTTGATTAATTAATTGGTTAAATAATAAATTGGATATTGGTATTTAGGATTTGGATAAGTTAATTAAATAATAAATTAATGAAATAAATGGTTAAATGTTGATAAATAGGCTAATTCGGATTTTTACATATTATTCTATGTGATTAAATTAAAGAACCATATTATTAAAAAAAATTGTGATGGTACCAGGACGTGAAATGTTGGTAAGATGATTAATTTTGATTAAATGTGATTGATGTGGTATTTTTTATTTGAGTGATAAATTGATAAATGTGTGTGGGACATGGATTTCTTCTTCAAAATCACATAGTGACAAATGATTCTAGGACACCGACTACTACATCAAATTACAACTTTTTGTTTGTATGATAAATAAGTGTGGGAAATAGTCTAATACATGAAAATCCCACCACTGAATTATTTTTGATAAAAGAGTTGTTGGGCATAGAATTCTTCTCCAAGTACCTACTGGGTCCTAGGCATGGTAATATAGGAAAAAATGTTGAAGTTTCACTATAGTTCAAATTTCCTATAATATGACATAAATTGTTTTGATAAATGATAACCATGATGTTGTGATATGTGATATGGTTCAGAATCTAGCACCAGACAATGTTGGTATTTATGGTTCGGGTGTCCTCAAGAACTCAGGGGTTTATGTGGTTAAATAAAGAATAATTGAATAAATGTCAATTGTTTATATTATTGATATTATTTGATCCTTTATAAACCATTATACAATATATTAACTGGATATTGTTTTAGAAACTGTTGGTAGAGGCCAGTAGAGGTGTACTCATACACAAATCGGGTTTCCTGATCGGTACCCAAACAGACATCATGTTTACAATACAGGATAAAGGAAAAGGACCTATGTCAGATGGATGAGTCGGGATGGAACATTGATTAGGGAAAACAATATGGTATCAGGATCCAAATGAGAGTTTTATATTTATTTATTTATTAGTGATTTTTATATTGACACTTGGCACATTTTTTTCATGACATATCTATTGTTGAGTTTTGAATATTGTATTTCCTATTTTTTTCATCATGTGATACTGGTTTGGTTATGTTATTTGTTATATACTTGGGTGATTATTAATTATTTACCCTTATTTATTACTCCAATACAGAGGATGTAGTCTCCCCATGATTAATATTATACACTAGATTCTATTCAATAACCTACCTTTAAGGGGAGGTTCACCTAAGGTCATGTTGCCAACTAGCCCGTGGCACCGGTGGGTGGCGACTGAGTAGAGACGTTTCAAAAATGAATTCAAAGGTTATTTCAAAAGTAAATAATTAACATACGTTTGTTATTAAGGAAGATAAACAATGTAGTTAATGACTTAGACAAAACTCAAGGGACATTATTTTCAAACTTCTATAATGTTTCTTTTTCAACTATTTTTACAAAATATAGAAGGAATGCATTTTTAATTTATAGGACATGAGTATATTTTACCACAATCATAAAAACATAATTATTTTTTGTTTACTTTTGAATTATCCATGGTTATTTTCAATGAAATGGATTATTTATTTTATGCATAGTAAATTGATTTTAAAAATGGGTTTTTATGGAAAACACAAATTTTGATATCAGAATTTGTTATGAACTTGTGATCAAAAGAGTTTTTCTATGTTTTTATTCATGGTATGGTCCATGGAAAATTTTTATGATTGTTTAAGCCTAATTATAGAAAATGTGTAAGACTGTTATTTCTTATATTATGGGTTCCCCCAAATAGAACACCAGTGCATTAGGTTAGGATTTTGATCTTCATATAATTATAATGGATGTTGACCATATAGTCATTCGAATTTTTAAGGGATTTTGTAAGGTTTTTTAATGTTTCAATAATGATGATGTCCCAAGGAACCAACCATAATTTTCTATACATTCTTATCAGTATTTAAGAAAATAGTTTGATATAAAATGGTTAAATGTTGTTTATTTTTAATGAATAATGATTCTATTATCAGAAGAAAATGGATTTTTTTAAGAATAGTTTTTTAATGGGTTTTCGTTTTTTTTCAACAGACTAATGGATTTATTATTTTTATTAAATGACCCAGATTTTTTTTCTCATTCCATGTTTAAAAAAAAATTGGCATGGTTTTATCAAAGATTAAGAAGAAGGATGTGGTCCATAATAAAATTATAAAGACATTTCCTGAAAAGAATTCACGCCTTATTTAAATGGGTTTTATTTTGTGAGAAAATAATATTCAGTATAAGTATCTAATTTTTAATATAATATTTATTTTGAAATAATTCTCTAAAACACTAAATATAAAATATCATTGATAATTAAATAATGTGAATTCTATTTCAAAGACACAAATATATGTAATGATTAATTTTTGTTCCTTATATTTGATATACATATATAATAAAACTATATGAGGGGAAACCCCTATGAAGAATTATTTATACCCAGTAGTCCTCCTATCATATCTATATAATTTTTTAAAATTAGAAGAGAACAAATATAAAAACAAAATACAGATTTTTACTACAATGTATGAATATAATTTACTTATCATAAGCCGTTCTCAATATAAAAAATACCGGGGTGGAAATCTATAATATAATAAAATAAAATATATTTTCATTTTTTATTCATTACATTCCTTTTTAGTTTTATGTATAAACTATGTTCTACTTTATATCAATCATGATACTATAAAGGTTAATTTTTTGGATACAAATAATTTAATACTAACAAATTGACTGCACATGGAGTCCTTTACCTATTTTTAAAACACTATATTTAATATGTTACAAATAAAAAACAAAATATATATTTTATATTAGGTTTTGTTAAGATTTTTGTATAATAGGATGATGTTTTAATTTCATCAAAATAATGATATGAGGAGGACCATTCTATATAAGAAGTTTGTGGATTATTTTCAATTGGAACCTATCAGCCTATATAGGATAAGATCTCATTATAAGAAAATGTATCCAAATATATTTTTTATTTTAATCAATTATTATACAATTTTTAGAAAAAAAGCAATGACAATTATTGTGTTCATTACAATTTTAAATTTATAATTGATATTTTATACCATCTACATACTTCTTTACTCAAATATGTATTTCCAAATAAAATTAAAATTTCATTTAAAATAGGTAATAATAATTATTTATATACATGTTTTTTTATTTATCTACTTTCATAGACTATCAAAACATTAAACAGACCTCGTATTAAAAAAGGATGTTGAATTTCTTATAAACATATGGGACACTAACATGGTATTAGAATGTTTGTAGACATCATGAAGAGTTGATTTATTGTCATATTTGCACTTTTTCATTTCATAGAGATCCTGAAGAGTTCATTTATCTAATTCTTATTTAGTTAACTTTCTTATCAATTTATCTACTACATATTTTTTTATCATATTTATCTACTTATAATTGAGTTAATGATCATAGTGATCATGATGTGGTGATCTCCTACTAATTTTTTGATAACAATTTTTTTATGGAGTGCTTAAAAGGTATCAATACAAATTTCAAGATTATAATTTAAGTCTAAAAGAAGAGGTAACATTATACATCAATAATATGAGTAAACTTTTAATGGATTCCCCTTAGTCTCTTTATAGGCACAATATGATAAGACCAAAAATCTCGATGAAGGATTCGGAAAAGATGATACACTGAAAAACTATTTATTTTTCTCTTGAATGATATTTTTTTGATTTGATTTTATTAAAGTTTTTAGTGATTAAAAAAAATTCTAGTAGTTCTAATCATAATTAATAACATGTTGCTGAAATAATTTTATTTTTTACTGATAGAAAAATATTTTAATTGAATTTATTATACTATGTGATATGGGTATGAGACTATAACATGTATACATTTCTTAATATTACCTTTTGGCTACCTGTATAACTTTTTTTGATATTCATCATGATTTTCCAATGGCGTTTGAAGCTAACTAATCCCATTAATGTAATATTTTATCTCATAATGTGTTTCACACAGTCAAAAGAGCTTAAACATACTCGGATTATCTTGATACTTTCAGATATTGATATGTGGTTCATTTGTGATGTGTATGAATCCACATCACATAAATCATACACATTATATTTTTGGTATGAATTAAAGTGTTTTTTTCATTTAAAAATTACATTTTAGTTTAAAACATGTTTCACATAGTCAAAATCAAGAAACTTCAGTCATAATATATTTATATTTTCAAAAAATAGATAGATAATTCATTTTTATATATAATAATTAATCTCATATAAATTTTACCAATGATATTTCTGGTATGAAAAAATGATCCAGCTTTCATTTAAAAGTGACATTTTATTTCAGAAATGTATATCATGAAGAAAATTCTATGAAAACACACTCAAATAATTTTCATAGTTTACATAAATAATTTTTTAATAATTTTTTACGTGTTATAATAAAACGCAAATCAATATGACATTAATAGTGGATGGTATGATATAAAGAATGTGTTTTCATATGAAATAATTTTCTCATTTAATGAATGTTTTGCATACTCAAAACTATGAAAAAATACCGAATATATCTTAATATTAGAAGACAAACGAATATAATTAATTTTTTATGAATATGAATTAAATTCAACATTATCTGACACATGATGTGGATGGTTTGATTGAAAGTATATTTTTAATTTAAATTTAATATTTTATTTCAAAATTTATATCACATATTAAAGACATGGAATACACACTAAGAATGTCTTTATATTTATTAAAATTATCCACAATTCATTTTGGATGTGTAAAAATGAACCTCGCATTAATCTGACACATGGTGTGGCCAATATGGACCAAAGTGTGTGTTTTTAATATAAAAGTAGCTTTTTACCACTATGTCTTAGACATGGTAAAATCCTATTAAACAAATTTATATTGTCTTAATAATTTAGTATAATTTCCCATGAATTATTTTTGACATTTTTGAATTGATCATATATAAATCTGGCATAGTATGTGATGTAATTCACATAAAGTGCATGTTTTAATTTGAAAAGTGTAAATTTAGTCTAAAATACAAGTCGAGTAATCAAAACAAAGAAACTATTATCATATTTTATTGATACATAATTGAAATTTTCTTTTACTCATTTTTTAGATTTTTTAATTATTCTTAAGTCAATATATCACAAGGTGTGGAATGTATGACTGAAGGTGTGAATTTTCATTTAAAATTACATTTTAGTCCATAACATGCTTCATATACTAAAAACCAAGCATGAAAAATCTTATTTTATTTATAATTTTGTTTAACAAATGATCAAATTGTGGGTAGTTTGAATTTAATTCACATTAGTTAGACACACTGTGTGTGTGGTACGATTGATAGTGCATGTTTTCATTTAGAAGTAACATATATGTTCATAATTCATATCACATAATTAAAAATAATAAAATTTGTTAAATTTTTTTTGATACATCATAAAAATGATCTTTTATAAAAAAAATCTATAGGAATGAATCTCATGTCAATCAGACACATGGTCTAGCTAATATGAGTAAAAGTGTGTATTTTTATACAAAACAGAAATTTTAGTACAAAAATCGACCCCATATACTAAAAACCAAGGGAAAATGTCTTAATTTTCTTGAATCATTAGGAAAATTTTCCATCATTCATTTTATATGTGTAAAAATTTATTGCATTTCAATCTAACCCCTCATGTAACAAATATGAATCAAAGAGTGAGTTTTAAATATAAATGTAACATATCAAATAAGAATTATTGTCATGTGGTCAAAACAAAAATATTCAATCATATTATCATAGTAATTTATGAAAATAATCCATGATTCATCTGTAATGTATAGGAATCAACATCACATCAATCAGACGCACAATTTATGTAGTATGACTCAATGTTTTTGTTTATAGTGTAAAAGTAACATTTTTTTTCCACAATATATGTCACATAGTAAAAATGAGGAAATAATTTTTTTAATTTAAAAATACTGTATAAATTTATATTTGATCCATTCATGACGTGTTTTAATTAACCACCCATCAATAAGGCACATGGTGTAGTCAAATTGACTTAGAGTGCATGCTTTTAGTTTAAAAGTGACATTTTAGACATAAACATGTGTCACCTACTCAAAATTGAGAAAATGGACTTTTATTATCTTGGTAATTTATGAAAATGATCCTTTATTCCTTGGGGATTTTATGGGATTGACTTCATATCAATCTAAATCCCAGTGGGCCCGATTTGAGAAATAGTGATTGTAATCATTTAAAAAAAACATCTTAGTTCAAAACGTGTATCACATAATCAAATCCAAGAAAACACACTCATATTGTCTTAATATTTTAGTAAAAATATAAATAAATCATTTTTTTTTGTTTATAATTATCCTTACATCAATTAGACAAACGTTGTGGCTGATATGACTGAAAGTGTGTGTTTTCATTTAAAACTGACGTTTAATTAAAAAATCACACACTAAAAACCAATAAAATGATCTTGGATTGACATGATAATTTAGAACATTCTATTTTCCACTTTATATATATATATATTAAGTGACCACTTATCCTTATAATTTAAATTTGTAATGTTCTATATAATATATCAATATCAATTTCTTTTTATTATATATATATATATATTTACTAAATATAAATTTATTTTATTACAAGGGAAAGATTATTTTTTATGATTTTAGGTTTATCATTATATAAGTTATGAAATTAGTGTTTTTTATTGGTTGTTATCCCAACTAGGTTAAATAACTTGAGAGGGGATGAATCAAGGTAAGATAGATTAAAGAAATTCAACTTTGGATATTGTTTCAACGTTATAAAAAACATTATTATCTCTCTTTCCCATAGAAATCTATGAACAATAATGAAATTATGTACGAGACATAATTATTTAACATGGTTCAACCTCAATAGGCTATGTCCATGGAGTATTCAATAACTATGTGTCGAGGTACCAAATTTACTAAGGCACGTGTTTAATTCAAGGATTGGTCTAGATCACTTTTATGCCTATTCACATTACCTTTATAGTGTTTATGGTCGGATCATTAATTCCCAAGGTTCACTCCCTAAATCTCTCCTTCGGTTACTCACTACTGATTGGAGGGACCACCTTTTACCTCTTTCTTTTCTCACAGCTCTGGAAAGTATCCACACAGAGTTTATTGGCATGTAGGTCCCTTAATTTGTGATAATTAATGCATCCTCAACTATAAATAAAAGATCAATTTAAGTACCACATTCACCAACTTGACGAATATCACATTAATATATAGTTACCTATAAATCCCTTCTAAGCACTTTTGCAATACTCACTACCTTCGTAAATGTCAAACAGTCTTTGTGAAACTGCCCAATAATTCCCAAGAATTTACTACCTTTGTAAAGCCCAAAACATTGGTGAAATCACCCCTTTTTTGAATCTCAACTATCATACATGGAGAAACCTCCTTTATTGATGCTAAAATAACTTCATGAAACTCACTTAGCCTTCAAAAAGTGCACCCCATTCAATCGGATTTTTATAGCCTTTGTGAATATCCATTATTTGAAAACTAATTATGTATGAACAACCTTCACGAATCACTATCATGAATATAGATCATTAAAATATTCATTAAGTCTTTATCACGTTTTTAATGGGTGTATAGGCCTATTTATGGATGTTTATTCCCATTCCAAATGATTTAATCCATGTCATGGCCTGTTTTTTGAATCTTTCCAATCTCATTCACGATGCTCCCTATTTTCATGAAGCTCTAAGTAAATTTACTCATTCGTAATGATTCTATTATTCACAGACATTATCTCCAAACCTACGCACATTCATGATGGTACACTAATCATAGTGGCAGATATTAACATCAAACCATCATGAATTCAAAATTAACTACACCTTCACGAAATCGAGACTTCGTGACGGTCCATTTCCACCTACTCTATGTTGGATCTTTTTCAACATATATATCGAAAATCCATGTTATAAATCAATCACTATCTTTTTCCACTTACTTTTTCAACAAACACAATGAACCCATGAATATTACAATGCAAACTTGAGGTATTTTTCCAAATGAAACCTCCTTTGGATTTGTTGAAAACTCTTCCAATTTTGATACTTCATTATAGATTCTTCCATATTCTATAAGAAGATTATTCTTTCTATTTTGATAAAAATCAATCATTTTACCCAACAGACACTCTAATCCCACACGATACAATCTTGGGATGGGAAACAATTGCAATATTCAATGATCATCGATGAATAACAACCTTCCAATACCACTCATAAACTTTTGTCATGAACCTTATCTTTCAAGGTATATGACATTTGATCAGTCATCTTTATAGTTGTCACATTTTCAAATACCTTAATTCATTTCTCTACTTATTATATTATCCCATGTCTTGGTTAATAAATTTTCTACGCCTTATATTGTTACACTTTCTCCCCCTTTGTCGATGAACCCAATAGTCACTCCTTTGGGGTTTTCAATATGGTAAAGAACAAATATTAAAAAAAATTGGGAAAAACATACCTCAGAAATAGGTGGTCCCAAATCCACACATTTTCATGTATTTGGATTCGACTGAACTCCAAGATCCATTCAATACCATTTATAACCATTGTTAGGTATTGAATTTATTAGAATATCCACATCCTATAGATCTATAGGCATATAATCCAACATCAAAAGCCCTTGACCCACCTTCCCCTTGATAAAATGATACTTTATTTCACTGTTCTTCTTCCATGAGTGATGGAAAATATTTTCTCAAATATTTATTGCACATTATTTTTCAAAATATATTCTGATTGGAGACTTCAATATAACTCCCATAAAATCAAGATGTTGCTTTATCAAGAATAACTATTGGAAAGATTTAGTAGCCTCAATATATTTAGATTTTTAAATTACTAATGGAATAAAATAAAGTTTATTTATATTCCAAGAAATACATAATCTAATAATATAGGCTTCACTACCTAGCATTGATTTTAGATTATCTTCTAATCCGTCACAATCTGGAAATGTATATCCCAAAAACACTTGTGAATATTTTTCATTTTATAGAAAACTAAAATGCGTCGTCCACTTGATATACCATAGTATTATTTTCACTAAAATTTTGTTGTTTTGTATTGTTTAGATATCTTTCTGATTGGAATGTGGAAAAAATAATGTCATGCATTTTCACCATCATGTATAGAAGACTGCCAATAATTTTTTTGTATTCTATGTCATTAATCTCATTTCCTTCATCACCCCATGAAATTTTCATCTGGGTAACCACAAGGGTCATCATATCCAAGGAATTATCCATTATAAAACTTCTCAAAACCTTCTCGACATGTTTCTATTGAAAAATGAATTGACCATTCCTTCTTTTTGTAACCTGTAAACCAAGTAAAAAATGTTAATTCACTAATCATTGAAATTTTGAGTTCACTTTTCATGAATTCAGTCAACTATTTTAACTATGCTTCATCTGATAAACAAAATATTATGTTGTCGACCTAAACCCACACCATCATAATTTTATAACTTTTGTTGTTGATATTGATATTGTAATGAACTCAACGATGCTAAAAACAAAGCCTCTTCAAAAAATGATCTCATATTGAATACAAAGATATTGGTGACTTCTTCGAACCATATAGGACCTCTTTCAATAGAAAGTCATTATTATCATCTTGATGAATGACAAAACCATATAGATTCTCTATATAAACTTCTTCCAGAACCCCATTCAGAAATACTGACATGACGTCCATCTAGTTAACATTAATCCTTCTTTGTACTAATATGTCCTTGAATAATCTATTTATCTCTTACCACCCAAAGTGGGGAAATTTTAAATAAACATAAATACCATCTATCGAGGAGTACCATTTTCACACTATACATGATCTGTTTCAAATCACTGTGTCATGTTCATTTATCTTGTTGTGAAGGTATACTTTATTCCCAATGATGTTCTTTTCTATTGGTCTCAAAAAAAATTCACGTGCCTTATTCTTTCAATTTGGTTAATCTCGTCATTAATATCATGAATAATGTTATTATCTCAGGATACTTATTTAAAAAATATAGGCTCTACCTGAGAAAAGAAATATTCTTATAGTAGTGAAATCATTGATAAATTTTTAACTCGCATTTTGTGATCACCAATGATGTTCTGTCTATTAATGTTAGCTCAAATCTTCATCATTCATACAGATATAGAATTTAATTCCACATGTTCATCTTTAATATCTTCTTCTAAATTGGTATTTTCAAAGTCAAATCCCCATGAGGTTCTTACATCTTCATCACCTTTATAAGAAATCTAATCACTATGTATATTAAGATTCTGTTCATTCTTTACTATAGTAACATCATTCCTTTAAACTACATTTCAAAGCATATTATAAAAACATTTATATTCTTTTTTATTTTGTAAATATAAAGGAAATATCTCCTCATCTCCTCATGATTAAAATTTAATGTGTTTATCAATATTATGAATAAAAAACATGCTTCCAAATATTCGAATGTATTTCAATGTTGGTTCATTTCATACTACATCACATATGGATTTTTTTTGTTCCTTCAAACATAATAGAGACCTGTTAGATATGTATATGAATTTCAAGACTACATCCTTCTATAATTTCAATATCAACCACTCCATTTATTCTAAGGAGTTTTTAATATAGAAGGTGATACCATATTCAATGTTTCATGGGATAGTCTTCCCAATGAAATTTTTTGAATTTTATACAATTATCAATATGAAAATTCGAAATATTTAGTCAATGAATCATTATAGATTACATCAGATATTGTTTTATGAAACTGAACACATCTGACTTGTAGGAATGAATAATACCCATATCATCTTGCTAAAATAAACTATGAAAAGAATTTAATACCTCTTCCCATAAATGGATAATAGTGGGAATGGTCTACATACATCTACATGCTCCAATTCAAGCAATCTAGTTTGTTGTTTCTCATTTTTCTATTAAATCCTTCTGATGGTCATCCCATATTGGAAAGAATCAAACGTAAGAGTATAATAACATGATATATTAGGGAGTCCGAAAGTTGTAGAAAATTTGACCAGATCTTATAGGCACGGTTTTCATGGATGACCAATTCGTTTATGCTAAAACTTTTTTCTTCTTTTCTTGATAAAAATCACATATCATTTTCTCCAATTAGAAGATTGATATTTACCTTTCTTATTTTTCCATATAATATAGCTTCAACAATTATTTCATTTCGAATGAACATCTTATTAGTAAATATTATTGTATTCCATGAGTAATGTAGTTTAATGACACTGAGGAAGTAGTGACTTATACATTTTGAAACTAATATATCACATGGATCATTTCTTTTCCCCTAAAATTGGATTTTTCTAAGCCAATAATCATCTGTCCTTCATCATTTAAAAATTTAAAAACACATTACTTGGATATTTTATACCAGAAATAAGATCATTATTACTTATTTTATAGGATGTGCATCCACTATTAAGGATCTATAAACAAAAATAAATTGATGATTTAAGGGAAATATCAACATGTACAACATGCTCATCTCTTTTCTTTTTGACCCACAATTTTGGCATCATATACATAATATATTGATAATATTTTTCTTCAATAGAGTATAATAGACTAGCTTCAACATTCAAAGATGAAAATATATTTTTCATTTTCAGATCATCGAATAATACATCTAGCTAATTATTATGACCACATTTAGTCTACTTTATCACATTTCTCTACATTCTAGTCCATAAATATCTTACCATATATCTAAATACTCTAATACTGAAATAGTATCCATTGAATGATGTCCTAGAATATTGATCTTTTTATGGATTCATCTGTTGGTCTTGTTCCATTAGATACCTCTTGTCAATGGAATAAACATTTTTTGAGTGTCTCATTTTTCCACAATAATAAAATCTAATGTGTTATGTATTCTTATATGTCAATATTGGAATAATATCTTTCCCTTGGGTTCTATAAATATTCTAGTTCTGATTCATACCCAAATCAATCTCCAATATTGTAGTAGGTGCATGTGGTCTGACTTAAACCAGTGCTACATTCTATTTTTGATTAGGCCCTATACCATCCTTATGACTTGTATTTGAATATTTACTCAATTTTGTTGGACCTTTATGCTCCCCTTATATCTTTCATGTTTTTTGAATGATCTACATTAAAAATGTCTCACTGAGATTCGTGATATTTACATAATCCTTAACACATCATCATAGGCCAACAACCTTCTCTTCTTGTTTTTTGAAATGTTTGATTTGATCTTTTCCAGTGTTATTCAAACTATCTATTTACCTTTCTTGTTATTTTATTTTGAGATTTTACTCAACTACCTTTCCTGAGCTAATTGGAATTGATGAAATTAGTTTATTGATTCCCACACTTAGCTCCAACTTCACTTCTTCCTATTACTAAATATAATGTTCTGAACCATGAACTACTTTGTTGGTGTTATTCATTTTTTTCTATTCATACATATATCTCCTCAAGAGAGAGCTCTAATTTATCCTTCATATAAAATATTCCTCTGAATTATTTGTCATCGTAGTCATATTCTTCCCTTTCTAGAAGCTACCTCAAATTTCCACCATTTCATTTTGTCCATGATATTTTTAGTTATCCATATAATTGACCTTACATACCTCTAAATAGTCATTTTCCTGGGAAAATAGAATTTTATTTTTGAATAAATTTATCTTAAACTTTTTTACCTTTAATAAAGGATAAATACATCTTTATTGGAATTTAATCTTCATCCCCATCATGTTTTTGAATATTCTTTGGGAAACTTGCGGTAAGATATCCTACCATTGCACATTGAAAGCATTAATGAGGGGTTTTCCTTTTGAACATTCCTTTTCTACATTGAAGATTTTAGGAAAGGAATGAAATCACCACATAGGACTCTTCTTATTCCAATCTATCTTTAATGGTGAGCTTTTGTGTAGCCTTGAATTTCACCTATATAGACTTTCCTTTTTCCAATGAATCATTATCATCATTTCTCATCTCATATGCCACTACAGTACAATGAATGATATCTACTGTCAGCTCCTTTGGATATTCATATCTTAATATAGAAACTTTTAGACTAAACTGATATGGAATTATTCTAAATATGATCTTCTTAATCATTACGTTTTCAACAATTTCTCTAAGATGATGAATATTTTCCCTAATAAAATTTAACTAGTAGAAGAAGGCATCAAAAACTCATTAGAGTGCATTATGAGATCATCATACATGTTCCACCGAACCTAAAACATTGATTCATTGAATATTCAATCTCCCTAATAAATATTCAGAATCCTTTACTACATATTATGTGATGCCTTACATGACATTACGATCATAAATATTTCATTGGATATAGATCCCCTTAATGTATTGATTCCTTTAGCATCATCATCAAATTCTCTATATTCAGCTTATGATAAAAATCTATTGCCCATAGTGGCTAAATACCATCTATTTCAGCTATAAACACATCCATACTAAATGATCAAATGATTTTTTTTCATCCAATTCTTCCACAATTGAAAAATTTATTCCCTTGAAAATTAGAATCCTTGTATGATTGAAAACATCCATTAAAGCCCCTTGGAGAGAAATAATGGAATTAAGAATTCTATTTGATACCAATTGTTAGCCGAAATGCGTTAATTACAATGAGATGTGGGTGAATTAGGGTGTGAAATATTTAAACAACATCCCCTTCAGATCTTATATCATAATTAAACAATCCATTATTCTCTCTCACCCCCATATCAATGTACAAATAGAAATTAAACCATTAATGAGGCCCAATGATACTACAAGGTTCACCCTCATTGGGCTATGTCTAAGGAGCACACAATGTAAATGTGCGAATATAAAAAATTCATAGGGTCACTTCCAATTCAAGGATTGGGCTTGATCACTTATATTCTCAGGAACACTACCATTACATTATTCAGGGTCAACTCACTACTTCCTAAGGGTAACTCCCTAAATATATCTTTTAATGGATCACTGGTAGAGGAAGGGATCACCTTCTCCCTCTTCCTTTCCTCACTACTCCAGAAAGGATCCTGATATTTTATATTGAAATATAGGTCTCTTAATTAGAAACAATGAATCTATCCTCAACTGTAGATAGATTCTCTTTTTAAGTCCCATTATCACACACTTGATGAATATCACATTACCATAAATTTACTTTGAAATCCTTTCTAGACACTTTCAAGATTCTCGCTACCATCATGAGGCTCACAGAACCTTCAAAAAACAAATCAATTCATCACAATAATATACTACCTTAGTAACCCCCCAATATTCATGAAGCTCACCCCTTTCTTGAAGCTAAACCAGACTTCAAGAAGCAACCTCATTTCACAAAGATCAAACAATTTCACAGAGATCACTTAGCCTCTGTGAATCTCAAAACATTATATCTTCTTCTTATAGACTTCAATGAACTTCATTTAATCACAATTTTTTTTGCAAAAAAAAAACATCATGAAACACCTTCATAAATCAGAAGCCTTATAATCTTTGTTATGTATTTCTCACTTTTTTGAGGGGGTATGATCTTATTTATAGGCATTTCCTCCCATTATAGAAGCTTCCTCCCATGTAATGTTCTTTACGCAAGTCTCACAAATCTCATTCACAACCCTCCCTATTTTCGTGAATCTATAGTGAAATTTACTCAATCATGAAGCTTCTCATAATATATGATATTACAGTCCACCCTTCACATGTTCATGATTATCCACTTCTCATATTTGTAGATATTATCATCAACCCTTCATCCATTATTGATGGTCTATACCTTCATGAAATCCAGCCTTCATGACTCTTAATTCATTAGCAAATCTCATTTCCTTTGCAAAACTCCAGTATTCAGGAAACCCATTCCATTTCCATATTTTTATGAGGAATTCATATAAATCTAGGTTCTTCAATTATTGATCCAACCTCCAAATATTGGACCCTAAAATTTTGGGAAATACTAGGAATTGGTGAGACCTTGTATACGTAGTTTCTTGTAACATCTCTAAGGCATCCATTTCTCTGTCATGGATATTTTTCAACATATCATGCCAACAACCATGTTATTAATCCACAATTTTTTGTTTTCCCCATAATTTAAAACAAACACAATCATCCCAAAAACACTACATTGTTTCCTGGGGAGAATTATTTTTAACATTGTCTGTAAATATTTTTCTTACAATTTTATTTTCACATCAATGTTAATTGTATTCTGTGAAATTTATTTAATTAAATATTTTTATTAAATTATGGTTCCATGTAATTTTAAAATTTATTAATCTTTATTTTAATATTTATACTAATTTGTTTTTATTATCATCTACTGAGGGTTTTTTATCTAACTTCTATAATTCTAGAGTATTTGTTAAGGGTTTTTATGAGTTCTAGAATTAGTTTTCATAATGTTAATTTTTATGAGTATTAACTGTAGAGATAAAAGGTAATACTTTATGGGTTCTAATATATTTATTGATTGATATTCCCTTTAACTAAAATTTTTTAGTTTTGAATGTTTTTTCATTTATTAATACTTTTATTTACTGCTGATAAAATAAATAATATTTTATAAGTGATCAAAAAATCAATGAATATTTAAGGTTTATAATGATATTATTAGCACTAATAAATACATAATATGGGGTTGTGAGGTTATTCATTTACATAATGAATGATCACAAACCAAGAGGTGATTATTATTCAAATCAAATTCCCAATCCAGTGATGTTGTAGTGAGAACCTATCATTAATAGTGGGATAAACATTTCATCTATTATGGGAGATAAGTTTTCTCTAGACATAAAATACATATTTCATATATTTGAATCCATTTTCTATACATTAAAAAATTAATTTATTGGTACAAATTATATTCATCATGTATAACATTTTACAGTCCTTGTTTTGGATGTTTTTGGAGCCAAAAGGACTTAGGGATGAACAATTATGCTCATTTGAAGTTGTACACTTGTTATGCACCTTTTTTGAATGTCGTCTTTATGCCGAACTCTATATTTCCTACAAAACACACTCTAACATGCAACCATATATGTGTTTCCAACTTCATTCACAACATTCATAGAGCCCAATATGGTATTTTCTTATAAAAGTTCCCCTAACCACTATTATCAACACATCTAAATGAAACTATAACTATAACGCATAATTCTCATTTATTATGTCCATAAATGTGACCAAATGACTTATTCTATAATTCACATTCCCAAATAAATGATTTATCTACTTTATGATGCCTTTCTCAAGTTTCCTTATCCACAATACATACTGCATGTGTTCCCTACTAAGTGTGATATTTTGTACACTCCCTGCCTCATGTGCTTTCACAACCGTTCAGGATAGGTATTTCTTATAAAATGACTCCCCCTTCCAATAATTCTCATAATTAAAACAACAAATTGAAGATCCTAGAATTTATAGATGCACACATCCATAATTCTTGATATTTGTTAATCCGAATAAAAGTTGAATTGTTTGAAGGTCCAACCCTTACACACTCAAAATTTCTGTTCTTCCATGGGAAATATACAACATGATCACTTATCCTCATGGGTACTAACACCATGGAAATTGAATAATTTAGCCCTCAACCAATTGGGTTCCTAAGTACCTAGGTGGCTTATCAATATGTGAAACTCTAAACATAGTTTGATTGCATGCATAAAATCTTCTTGGGTACCAATTTTTCTATGTCACTATCCTTGGATCCCAGTTGTAACAAGTTGGTCTCTATGATAGGGGCTTAGCTTCCTACCCATCGACATGAGAAAATGAGTATTCTACCATGAACATTTTAATCAAATTAAATAATTTTTTTTTGGTATACCTATAACTATAAAATTGATGCAAAATAATTCCATAATATGATATAATCCTCCTAGTTTTATTATATAACTTGAGTCAATAAAATAATATTATTTTTATTATATAACCTGAGTGAAGATACCTATTTTGGTTTCCAAATATTCCTTGATTTGAGATACTGCTCTTAGTTTCTAAATTCCTTTAGTTGTTATACTTTTATTGGTTCATAAAATACACTTACCAAATTAAAATGTTGGGTGATACCAAAAAGGGTTGCTCATGTGTAAGTGAAACACCATCCCGTTTAATAGAACCATTCCATCTATTATCCTTTTTTGAATAAATCTAAAATAAAAATCACATAACCCATATTTCATGATTTAAAACTGCATGGACCAATTTCATCAAATTAACATAAGATATCCAACTCAAACTTCATGGGTTTTGATTATTCTTCAAATTTGATTCCAAGGATTACTCCAAATGGTACAATTCTAGTATCCCAACACCCTAAATGTGACAATATTCTCCCCTATGACATGGTATTCTCCCTTACTGTTACTATCAAACCTTATGTGATTATCATAAGGTAATATATCATTCCATATGTGATGTTTATAGGATTCCCTATGTGATGAGAATAAGGTGGTAAATCCTTCCATATAAGATGTGATTAGTGTTCTTTATGTGATGAGAATAAGGTGATACATCATTCCATATAGGAGAAACAAATGATTCCTTATGTGATAATCAAAAATGATTCATAATTAACTATTTCATAAGAATATGATAACATATTTTATAATACTAAGACGTTATATCATTCCCTATATGATGATATTAGAATTTCTTGTGTGATGAACATAAAATAAACCATATTCTCTTTTGTGCTCAGTGTAGAATTCCTTATTTTGGTCAGAGTAGTTTAATTAAGAGGGGAGGGGTGAATTGAGTAACTATAAACATTTCTGTTACAAATATATTATTTTAAAAGAAATTGTTTTCCCCAAAAATAGATATAACCCAGTTAATCAAGGTTATACTATTATAAGAGTTTTTCTATTTAAACAACTTCTTAGAAGATTGATTAATTATTAGTAATCTTAATTTTTAATATTAATATTACTTTTGAAGTTATCCTAATACGAGAAAACAGTTATAACTTGTTTTAAAGACTAACTATCAAAGTGAAATTAGATTTTTATGGATTATGCAATAAAGCAGTAAAACAGAGAAGACTAAATTTAAATAGCACAGCGGATATGAAACAAGGGGTTCAGTATCAAGTCGAGACATAATCCACTCCTCTTGGTGATCACCGACCACCAAGTAGTTTGTATAAATAATCTTTGATCCACACCATGGATCGGGGTTAACAACAGTACACAGACAGTCTAGGCCACACAAGGACCCCTTCCACAATTTTCGCGGGTAAAAAGAAACAACAAACAGGCAACACAAGGACCTCTTCCACAGTTGTCTGGGGTAAACAAGAGTATAAAGAGTTTGGTGTAAGGATTTAGACATCATTCAGTTTATCATAGGATTTAGTGTGTGTATGTAATATACAGAGTACACAAACTTCTCAAAAGTAAGTAAAATAATCACTACGAGAGAGTATATATGACTTTAGAATGCTCTAGTGATTCTAAGTGCATCTCTAGACTCCATTGATTAAACCAAAATTCTTCGGAGTACTTCTATGGTTTTTGTCTTGAAAAATATAGTGTTGTAATACATCTTGTGTTCTTCATGAGCTTTGATAACATAAAGGTGTTCTCTGGATTCCAGTGTACTTCGTATGTTCTACAGTAGTGTCAGATTTCATTTATGAGACAACGATTTCTTTGAAAATCAAGAAATTTTTTCTTCATGGTCATTCTCACAGGCTTGTTTTTCATTCAGTTTTGCGCTTTTTGGTTGTTGTTCACTCTCCACTCTTTATATTCGAATGCATGTGTTTTAGCCGACAGGTTCCATGTGTTTCGTACCTCGTACCTCATCTTATGTCTACAAAGAAACATAAATTATGCCAGTGAATTAAAGGCATTAAATATGACCGTGAAATATTAAATTGAATGAAGAAAAAATATTTTATGAAACGGTGTCACAATATGTTATGAAAATGGTGTATCCTTCACACGGTGTCTGAGTGTCACGGTCTGAGTGTCACAGTGTCTGAGTGTCCCAGTGTTTGAGTGTCACAATGTCTTCATTATGGTGTCTTTCTCATGGTGTATTTCTCACGGTTTCTTGATCATGGTGTCTTTCTCATGGTGTCTTTCTCACAGTTTCTTGCTCACGGTGTCTAGATTACTATGTCTGGCTTCATGGTGTCTGGCTTCACGGTGTCTTGTACTTAGGCAAATAATAGTATTCAGACATAAACAGTAATATTCATGAAATGGATTGAGCTTAACCATTATAAATAATGAGTGAACATGAAGCATAAATACACATGATTGTATATAATTTATAGGAGTTAACTAGGTTGAATAATATTTATAATCATTAATGAGATTTTTGATCATTGATGATATTAGTATCATTAAAACATGATTAGTACATGAGGAGTCCAACAATCTCCCCCTTTTTGATGACCACAAATCATGCACAGTTCAAGTGTAAATTAGATAAAACTATACAGAAAATAACGTATAGAAACTTCTCCCCCTTTTGGGATTATGAAAATTTTGAAAGAAAGAGAGGGTAAACAGTGCACATTCGATTAAGAGTAAACAGTTCTGTACAAAATAAAAAGAGATACAAAAATAATGGCATCACAATCAAAAAGGAGTATGCACTGGTCTTCTTCAGGTATTGGCATTCTCTTTGACTTTATCAGTAGTATAAGAGGAAGACATAGGGGAAGTGGTTGATGTAGAAGAAGATAGAGAGGTGGTAGATATAGAGGGTAAACATAGACCTTCAAAGACTGAGGGATCCAAGGTAGCAGTAGTAGAATATCGAGGAAGTTTTTGATCAGTAATGAAAGGCCTGATCTAATAGAGAGCTTGGCCAACAGACATGGTAGTGGAGGCTAAGGCAGAAGTGAATGTAGGTAGTCCGGGTCTGAGAGGTGCAGCTACTATAGAAACAATTGTTATACTCCGGACATGATGTTAAGGTCTTATGAGTTTGATGAAGTCTGCAATAATTTCTCCACCATACTGCATGGCTTTTTCAAAGTCATCTTTGTTTTCCATGAACTTGTCCAAAAATCTGGTAAACTCGATTAGATTCTGGACTTGGTTTTTGAATGTTTTATTTACCAAAAGAATTCGCAGATTCACTACAAGGTATTTGAAGTGATTGGTCATATTAGTCTTGGAGAAAATTTAGTTGAAATATAAATCCACTTTCTTAGAAATCTCCTGTTGGGCATCATTTGCAATGTTGGAATGAATTTGCACAAGTTCAAGAACTCTATCACTGTTCTAGACATCTTTAGAGAAATAATTCACATTAAATACACTGAAAGAATTATGAAGCTCTTCTTGGACTATAGATCTGAGAAAAGTACTATCCATAGAAGGTGTAGAGGAGTAACCAGAGGTATTAGAAGATTTGACGGCTGTGTTCAGAGATTTGAGAAGATTCAAAACCTTTTGAAGACAACCAGTGTACTCATCAGTGAGTTTATTTAGGTTCACTTCAAGCTCTCTCATTTCCTTCAACAAATCTTTGGGCCTTTTTCAATATTTTCATCAAAGGATAATAGATAAGGGTGAATCTGAGACACAATATCTTGAGAGATTTGAGAAACAGTGGGTTCTAGAGAAGCAGTAGCAGGCTCTGATCTTGAATGCAGTTCTTTCAGCATGTCTTCCACCATGATTTTAGGGTTGTGACTTCATTACTGAACATCTTATTTTCAACTATAACTTCTTGAATCTCATCGAGTGTTTTAGGTTTTATTTGAAAAATTCTCTTGTCCAAAAGCAGAGAGGCTTCTCTCTCACTCAGATTTGTCTTAGCATGAGGTTGGGAGTTCATAATCTTCTCAACTCCAGATGAGATAGTATCTCCAAAATCCTTCAAAACATTAATTACTGACAAAGGAAAACTGTGCAGGTTAAGGTTTAGTTGATGGTTTAGGTGAAGGAATTGGTCGAGTGGCAGGTTCTGGTTCTGGTTCCTTCTCAGGGGCAAAGAAAGAAACCGACTTCAACTAAAACAGGGAAGAGAGATCAAGCCCAGTTTATTAACCTGCTGAGACTCACACACATCATAAAAACTAGCAAATTTGTACTGAGTGTCCACAAGACATGACTCTATTGGATGTGAGTCTTCGTCAGACTAAATATTTTGGGTCCCCCCCCCCCCCTCAACAGGTGCATCCTTTTCAGGATTGAGAGGCTCAAGAGCATGGTCTAAATCCAGAGTTTCATTTCTAAGTTCCTCATTCATCTCTTGTCAAGATAGCTGAAAGGCTATCTCCATTATCTCTTTAATAGAGGGTATTATTTTTGGAACATAATGTTCCATTGGGAATTCTTCTGGATTCTCTTCTTTCATAATAGGGAGTTCTTCTAGAATAGGGTCTTCCATGTCTTGCTGCTCAGATTCTGTCACACCAGATTCTTATTCAGCCTCGGGTTGGATTTCCAAATTGACATCTTCACTAGGGGTATGAACTTATTCTTCAAGAACAACATGAGTAACAATAGTCCTTTCTTATTCAATAATAACTTCTTCCATACGAGGTTCTTCAGCTTCTTCTTCCTCTTCTTCTGAATACTCAACATGTTCAACTTGTTCCAAACCAGGATCAGAAATGCCTTTCGGCCTTGATGGATAATCCACAAGATTAAACTTCGCATAAACCTTATCATTGTCTTCCACCCCCTCCTTTTTCCATGGATTCTAGTTTGTCTTCTTTCTTCTGATAGTGGCTATAGAGAGATAGTACTCACAGTCCATAAGCACTTCTTCATTAGGTCCAACTACGCCTTTTGCAACAAGCATGGCTGATATCATCCGAGAGTAGAACAGAGAGGTGGGCTTTGATGTAACCTTGATCAACACACACATATGGTGAATGATGTACTTGAACAGGTTCATCTTGTATCCCTTTTTCATAAGATGAATGAAAATCACATCTTGATACATTAATAGAGAAAAGTCACCTTTACATGGACTAACCAGATTTTGAAAAAAAAAACAGCAGAATTCTTGTTTCTCCATCAAGTTCTACAGCGATGGACCTTCTCTTGGTTCCATTTTCTATTAGGGTTTTCATAGCATCTTCAAGATCAACGAAATTAGTTTTAGGTGGAGGTTCTCTCTGATAATCCAAAAATATTCCATCGTGAGGTATCCTAAGTCATGCATCCTATAACCTCGACAAGAAGGAGCATCTTTGGCCTTTAATCCAACTCCTCAGAACAAAATATTCACCAGATTCAAAAGAAAATTATGCGTATAGGTTGAACTAAGCTACTAATATGGGATATATAGTTATATTCTCCCATGAGAACCATTCTAACCATACATGTTCTTTTAACACTTTCAAGACTAGAGATTTTCTAGACAAAAGCTATTTGGGGAAAATTTCATTCTCCATAAACACACTGCGACTTACCAGGTTCAGATTCAGGGACCCTTCGAGTGTCATCTTGGGTGATATCTTCTTCTTCTTTGGGTGGTGCTTCTCAGGTGTGGGTGAAAATGGACGTTTCATTCTTGGCATCCACTGAGGGTTCGAGAGAGATAGAAAGAGAGAAGTTGTTTCAAGGTTGAATGGGTTCTAAACAAGAGAGATTTTGAGTGAAGAATCAAGTGAAACTTTTTGTTTTATGATTTCATTATGCCAATCGTCGCAAAAGTAAAAACACGGGAATGTAAAAAGAAGTGAAATTAAAATTAACGAGATACAGGTTTAAAGAAAATCATAAATCATTTTCACGGTGAGACAGAAAGTAGTCCTTATGGTGAGACAGTGAGTAAAGGTCACTGTGAGACAGTGTGTGAACATCAAGGTGAGACAGTGATTGAACGTCATGGTGAGATAGTGAGTGAACATTTTAGTGCACGTTCCGATGAGACAGTAAGTGTTAGTCTGTAAGTACAAAGTACTAATGGTGAGACCGTAAACATGAGAGACAATAACTGATAATTCATAATCATGAAATAGTAAAGCAAAACATTGTAAAATATTGAACAGTAAGACAATTAAGATGTATGTTTGAGATTTATCATGTCATAATCATGTATGATGTAGTCTATTCTCTCAGAATTTAATGGTTTAGTGAATATATCATCAAGTTGAAATTCAGATCCATTGAATTCCAAGGTGATATCACCTTTTTGATAATGATCTCTCAAGAAGTGATGTCTTACATAAATATGTTTTGTCCTAGAATGTGAAACAAGATTTTTTGAGATATTAATAGCACTTGTGTTGTAACAATTTTTTGGTACATGTCTGAATTGATATCCATAATCTAGTAATGTGTGTTTCATCAACAAAATTTGTGCACAACAACTGCCAGCAGCTATGTATTCAACTTCTGCAATAGATAATGCAACAAAATTATGTTTCTTACTACACCATGATACTAGTGACTTTCTAAAAAGGTGACACGTTCTAGAGGTGCTCTTTATATCTAACATACATCCACCGAAGTTAGCATCAGAATAACTAACATGTTCAAATGATTGTATTTTAGGACAGAACAGTCCAAGATTGGGTGTATGCTTGAAGTATTTGAAAATTCTCTTTACATCATATAAATGAGATTCTTTAGGATTTGCTTGAAAATGAGCACACATACACACACTAAACATAATATCCGGACGACTAGCGGTTAAGTAGATTAAACTTCCAATAATTCATCTATAAGTTGTTTGATCAACATATTTTTCATCTTCATCAAGATCCAACTTATTGGTTGTACTCATGGGAGTGTCACTACTTATAGTCATATCCAATCCAAAACGTTTTAGAAGATATCTAAGGTATTTAATTTGATTTAAAACAGTTCCATAATTATTTTGAATGATTAGAAATCCAAGAAAAAAATTTAGTTCACCCATTAAACTCATTTCAAATTCGTTATTCATCATTTTAGGAAAGTCAATACATAATGAATTTTTTGAAGATCCAAAAATAATATCATCTACACGGATTTGAGAAACTAAAACATCATTAGAAATTCATTTTATAAAGGGGGTAGGATTAGCTATTCCTTTGGTAAAACCTTCAGAAATAAGAAATGTACTCAATCTTTCATACCATGCTCTTGGAGATTGTTTTAAACCATAAAAAGCTTTTTATAGTTTGAAAATATTATTAGGAAAGCGAGGATTTATAAATCCAAGGGGTTTTTCAACAAAGACATCCTTAGATATATACCCATTTAAGAATGCACTCTAAACATCCATTTGGTATAGTTTGAAATTCAGATGTGAAGAATAGGCATGTAGGATTCTGAGGGATTCAAGTCTGGCTATTGGAGAAAAGGTCTCCTCATTGTCAATTCCTTCTTCATGATTGTAGCCTTGTGAAACTAATACAGCCTTGTTCCTAACTATATTTCCAGCTTCATCTACCATATTTCTAAACATCCATTTAGTGCCTATGATGAAAGCGTCCTTGGGTCTTTCAACAAGTTTCCAAACATTTTTTCTTTGAAACGGATTAAGTTATTCTTGCATAGCCATTACCCAAAATTCATCTTTGATGGAATCATCAATGTTTTTAGGTTCACGTTGTGACAAGAAGGCTTGGTGTTCAACCTGATTTCTTGGAGAATCTCTAGTTTGTGATCCTTTCTGTATGTCTAATGCAACAACATCTAATGGATGGTTTTTAAGGGTTATAACCTTTCTAGGAAAAGTTGGACTTGTGATTTCAGGTTCATCAACATATTCATGATCATTATGACTCGATTGTAGAGAATTTCAAGAATTCGATGTTTTAACAGATTCTTCCACAGAGGAATTTGAGGATTTTGAGTTGATGTTTAGATTTGATACATCTTCCTCCAGATTTTCTAGGATGGTTCTAGGCTCATGTGGATCAGCTTCATCAAACATGATATGAACATATTCTTTCACGCATTTAGTTCTCTTATTGAATACTCTATAAGATTTACTTAATATTGAGTATCGTAGGAAAATTTCATCATCACTTTTGGATGAAAATTTGTCAATATTATCATTAGTGTTGAGAATAATGACTTTGCAACCAAAAACTCTAAAGTAATTAACCTTATGCGTCCAATTATTCCAGAGTTCATATAGGGTCTTTTTGAGAATTGGTCTAATCAGGACTCTCTTGATTATGTAGCATGTTGTATTAACAGCTTCAACCCAAAGTAAATAGGTAAGTCATATTCACTAAGAATTGTTCTAGATATTTATTACAAGGTTCTATTTCTTCTTTCTACAACATCATTCTGCTGAGGTGTCCTAGGAGAAGAGAAATTGTGACTATAACCATTTTTTGAGAAAAAGGATTCAAATTCTTGATTTTCAAACTCCCTGCCACGATCACTTCATAAAGATTTAATTTTAAGGCCACTAATAATTTCTACAGACTTGGCATACTTAGTAAAATAAGAGCATGCTTCGCTTTTGTGATCCATGAAGAAGGTCCAGGTATATCTAGAAAAATCATCTACCAGAACATAAACATAGTGCTTCCCATGTTAACTTGAAACTCTATATAGTCCAAACAAATTCATGTGAACCAATTAGAGAGGTTGAGAAGTAGAAACTTATTCCTTTGATTTGAAAGTGATTTTGTATTGTTTTCTCTTTTGACAATGATTACACACATTGTCTTGTGGAAACTCAAGTTTGGGTAAGTCCTTAACTAGGCCTTTTCTAGTCGCATTTCTAAGGGAGTGAACATTACATTGTCCTAGTCTCATATTCTAGAGACAAGATTCTTTATGAAATACACATAGGCATGAAAAATTTTTAGAAGCTAATGAATCTAAGTTAACATAATAAACCTTATCATTACTTGATTCAGAAAATACAAATTCATCTTTAGAATTAAAGACATTATAGGCATAATTGTTAAATTTAACATGATATCCATCATCACATAGTTGTGAGATACTAAGAATATTATATTTTAAGCCATTAACAAGAAGTAATTTAGAGATTAAAATCGAATTAGAGATACCAATCTGGCCTAAGGCAATGATCTTCCCTTTGGTATTGTCACCAAAAGTGACATGTAATCCATCGACTTTTATCAGGTTTTTGAAGCATGAGTAGTCTCCTGTCATGTGCCTTAAACACCACTGTCCAAGTACCACAGATTTTTGCAGGAGCTCTTTAAGCACCTTTCCTATAACATGATCAATCAAAGGCATATTTTAGTACCCATACTTGTTTGGGTCTAGTAACATTAGTTATAATTGCTTTATGAACCCATATTTTTCTCATAGGTTACCTATAAGGATTATGTAATGTGTTTGAAAAATAAACTATATTTGGTCCCCAAAAACATGAAACTGTATTGTATGTATCATGGATTGAGATAGTTGAGTTATGTCTAGAACTTGGAACAAAATTATATGTCCTAGACTTTGAAAAAAAATTGTTCTACAAGTTTTCTTTTACCGGGTTGATAACCAATGCCAGTATTATATTTAGGGGAAATTTGTTTTCCTAGAATTTGGGTAAGGGTATTTTTACCATTAGTAAAACTTTTCTAAGTCACTTTTAAATTTCTCGTTATACATTTTTAATTCGTTGTTTTCTTTGATCAGTTGAAATTTTTTCTCTTTTTCTATAGCAAGTTCATATTTAACATTTACAGTGAGAGCATGCTGTTTCTTCAATGATTTATATTTATCTTTTAATTCATTGCATGTTTCTTAAAGAATGTTGCAATATTCAAATATTTCTACATTATTCATATTTTCAGAGTCACTTACCTCTTCAAAATAGTATGAATTATGTACAGAAGAGTTCAGTGTTACCTCAGATGTGTTTTTCATAAAACATATATTGTCTTTGTTAGCCTGTTCATCATGTGATGTCTCTAAGTCGCTTGAACTATCCTCATAGGCACTCCATGTTTCCTTCATTGCCTCTTTGTACTTTTTGTCCTTGTCCCCATATTTATTCTTATACATGAGCTTTGGACAGTCATCCTTCATATTTCCTTTGCGCTAACATTCATAGAATACAATTTCATCAGTTTTTTCATTTCATTTCCAGTCCATTTTCCAGTTTCCTTTTAGATCATACATTCCCATGAAGTTAGGATTTCTGAAAAAGTTCTTATTTTTTTAGAATCGTTTGAATAATTTGGCAAGTTGAGCCATCTCCACATCACTGTAAGGTGATTATTGTTCGGTGGTGGAACATTCTACAAAATCTTCTAGTATCCCTTTGTCTTTGTGATTCGAGAAGGTGGTATTGAATGCTATAGATTTACTTTTTAGTTCATCCTCCTCTTCTTTTTTGACTTTCAGCTCTTCCTCATACATCATCAGTTTCCCAATGAGTTCTTTTACAGGTATCTTTTTGTTGTCACTTGATTCTCTAATTGTGACAGAGTTTCCCATCCATCTGTTAGGAAGACATCTATGGATTTCATGATATGCTCTTTGGCAGTGACTTCTATTCTGAGTGAAATTATTGTGTTGAAAATCTCATGGAACCTAAGATACATGTCATAAATAGGCTCATCAGGTTTCATTTTAAAATTATCATATTTTAAAGTATAATAATTAATTCTCATTTCCTTTATACAATATGTGCCTTCATGTGAGACAGACAAGGAATCCCAAATTTCATGGACAGTTTTACAGGCAGAAATCCTATTAAATTCATCATCTCCTAAGGAACAGTACAGAGCATTCATGGATTTTCAATTGTTATTGTAAGAATGTTTTGTAGGTTCATCCCCTGTAATTTTATAAGTCACAAGGAGTTTGTATTAATCTATATTGGATGACAAAATTTTAAATCTCATACTCTCTAGATGCATTTTCATTTTAATTTTCTGTTGAGCATAATTGGTTCTATTAAAGAATAGTTTTCTGTAGGTTGCAGCACCTTCCAATCTATTATCCATACTAATGAATTACTTTAAAAGATCTAGAAATTTAAATTAACAGAAATTTACATATCTTTAATGTACAACTATAATCATAGTTGAGTAAGAGTACACAGAGTCATAATAAAGCATCCTCTGATACAAAATGTTGGTCAGAGTAGTTTACTCAAGAGGAGAGGGGTGAATTGAGTAACTATAAAAAATTCTGTTACAAAAATATTATTTTAAAAGAAATTATTTTCCCCAAAAATAGATACAGCCCAGTTAATCAAGGTTATACTGTTATAAGAGTTTGACTGTTTAAACAACTTCTTATAATATTGATTAATTCTCAGTAATCATAATATGTATTATTAATATACTTTTGAAGTTATAATACTAAGAAAAATCAGTTATAACTTCATTCCAAGACTAACTATCAAAGTGAAATTAGAATTTTCTGGATTATGCAATAAAGCAGTAAAATAGAGAAGACTAAATTTAAATAGCACAGCGGATATGAAACAAGTGGTTCAGTCTCAAGCTGAGACCTAATCCACTCTACTTGGTGAACACCCGCCACCAAGCAGTTTATATAAATAAACTTTGATCCACACCCTGGATTGGGTTTAACAATAGTACACAGACTGTCCAGGTATCACAGGGAACCCTTCCACAATTTACGTGGGTAAACAAAAATAATAACCCGGCCACACAGGGACCTCTTAAATAGTTTTCATGGGTAAACAAGAGTATAAAGAGTGTGGTGTAAGGATTTAGAAATCCTTCAGTTTAGCACAAGAGTCAGTGTGTGTATGGAATATACATAGTACACACACTGCTCAAGAGTAAGTTAAAGAATCACTGAGAGAGATTAGATATGAGTTTAGAATGATCCAGTGATTTTAAGTGCAGCACTGGATTCCTTTGATTAAACTGAAATGCTTCTAAGTCCTTTTATGGTTTTTGTCTTGAAAAACAGAGTGTCATAGTCCAGCTTGTGTTCTCCTCGAGCTTTGATAACGTAAAGGTGTTCTCTGGATTCAAGTGTACTTCGTATGTTATTCAGTAGTATCAGATTACATGTATAAGACAATGTTTTATTTGAAAATCTTGAAATTTTTTCTTTGTGGTTGTGCTAATAGGCATGTTTTTCCTTGAGTATCACGTTTTTTGGTTATTGGGAACTCTCCACACTTTATCATAGAATGCATGTTTTTTAGTCGACCGGTTCCATGTGTTTCGTACCACATACCTCGTACTATGTCTACAAAGAAAAATTATTTATGTCAGTGCATTAAAGGCATCAAATATGACCGTTAAACATTAAATTTAAAGGTGAAAAAATAGTTTAACAAACTGTGTGATAGTATGTTATGAAAACGGTGTCTCCTTCACATGGTGTCTTACTGTCATGGTCTGAGTGTCACAGTGTCTAAGTGTCACGGTGTCTGAGTGTCACAGTGTCTTGCTCACGGTGTCTTGCTCACAATGTCTTGCTCATGGTGTCTTGCTCACTATGTCTTTCTTAGAGTGTCTTGCTAACGGTGTCTAGATTACTATGTCAGGCATCACGGTTTCTGGATTCACGGTGTCTGGATTCACGGTGTCTTGTACTTCGGTAACTAACAATATTCAGACTAAAACAGTAATATGCATGAAAAGGATTGATCATAACCATTATAAAGCATGAGTGAAATTGAAACATAAATACACATGATTGGATATAATTTATAGGAGTTTACTATGTTGAATAAGATTTATGATCATTAATGTGATTTGTGGTCATTGATGAGATTTGTGATCATCAAAACATGATTAATACATGAGAAGTCCAACAACTTATGTTGTTTTCATAATATAGATTCATTTATTGACATGAGGAACGTATTGTAGCCTACTTTTTGGTTCTAGACATTATAATCTATTCCAATCCTTATGAAATTAAATATATTATAAGTTGTAATGAGTGCATAACCTTAAATGGAACCACAATAGTCCTTTTTAAAACAACTTAAAATGTACAATGATTCTCATTATGTGGCACCAAACTATGTGGGTTCTGATTATCCATATAGGTATACATAGGATATTTTAATCATGGGAATGATCCATACTACACAACACCTCTTTTATCTTTTAATACGATCTCAATTCCACTTTGGATGATGATATTTTTATAGATTTTCAACCTAAATGGATTTAGACTATAGAGTAATAGAATAATTGGATCAAAGGAGAGACATTATAATTCCAACAATCAATTTCATATTAAATTCTTATTTTTAGTTAATCGATTTCATAATGGGATGTGATGTTCATACTAGTATGTATTCATGAAAAAGTTTTAAATATATATAATATTCCAATAATAGGCGTGAAAACCCATGAGGGATTATCAATCTTCCCATCATCTTGAATAATGAACAACCCAGTGTGTTGGTAGTCTGACCTGCCAACTGTCTGCCTTTAGAAATAATATTAACACCAATTAAAATTGTTTGAGTGTGGGGGAACGATATAAATAATTATGAGGGAAAACATAAAAAAACAATTTGATAAAATAATATTTTTACATAATTAAGATACCTACCCCCACATTGTCATGTCCGACTTACTCAATGAATTTGGGATAATTTCATTTCAATTAAATATCCATAGATTCAGCGATACTCATAACTAATTATCATTAAATGAATCAATAGAGCATTAATTGAGTTCCAAATTAAAATATTTCCCATATGTTTCTAGTTTTTATATAAAAATAATTGCGATACACTAGCTTCTGAGACAATTTTGTATAAGATTTTATAAATTTAAATTTGATCACTAAGTAATGTTAGGAATGAATTTTTTATCTTTTACACATTTAAATAGGTAATTTAATTGATCATCATAATAGTTTCATGTTCACTAATTCCCATTATTCACTGATTCTGTATTAACATAAGGTTTAATCACCACATTTTTTGTTGGATTATTCTTATTTTATTACACACATCTATTTTTCTAGAACATTTATATTGGGGTTACTATATGACATTCTTGCTAATTACCATCTCAATGGATACATTAAACACCTATATTGATAATGAAGCAAATACAAAGTACAAATATTCATTCAATCCTATCAGGGTTTAATTAACAAATGAGTTATGATAAAGTAAACATTCTCACTAAATAGGAGGAAACCCATTATTAGTTCACTATTGAATAAAAATTAAATTTAAAGGGGTTATTTTTTCAATTAGAGGGTGTTAGAAACTATTCAGAATCTTGAGTTATTTATATGAATGGGCTTAAAACCCACCAATCAAAATTAATTTTTTAAAATTTTAATTTTAGTAATTTAAAACCAATATAAATCTTGGAAATAATTTATAAAAAAACTAAAAAAATTTAAGTAGGTATAAACATCTTCTAATATAAGTAAATAATAATTTAAAAAAAATAGGGGGTTTAAAATCACCATAAATCTAAAAAATAAGACAAAATAGTGTTTTTATAATTCTTTTTACAAAAATAATGGAAGAGTGAGAAAAATAAATTAATGACAATATATTCTTTACAAATGAAATTCATATATATATATTACATGAAAATGAAAATAATATTCAATAATGTCAGTTACATCAACCATGAGAATAATTTATACTAGAATGAAATATATAAAGATTTTATTATAAAATAAGATTCACATACTAACCGAATTATTAAAAAAAATAAAAAAATATTAATTAATTAAATGTAATATTAAAAGTAGTAGCCTCATTACCAAATTAAAAGAAGAATTCTCATTACCAAAAGCAGAGAAACAATAGTAAATAATATAATCCTCTAGGGAAAATATCAACACACTATAATTATAGAATTTTAATATTAAAAGAAATTAAACATTATTAAATAGTAAATCCATGAATAGTGAGAATATGGGATAAATATTAGAAAAATTTAGAACCCTTATACCTTTTTTAGTTTTTATGAAATCCTAAAAAACCAAGAATTGATTGCAGGATACAGTTGTGTAAAATTAAAACAAAAAAATAACATAGATCACTATTGGTGATTCTGGTATGAAAAAAATAGAGTAAAACAAATTACATAATCTCTTGAATAATATTTTAGAAGGATACAAGTTTAAATACATCTAAAACCATCTTGATTTATAAAATAATAAATCACAACTAGGAAGTATTGGTCCCTTTAATCTATTAACCATCATTATTAGCGACATCCAAATTATTGTTGTCAAAATTAATTTCTTCGATCAGAAAATTAATTTCTCCTTTAAAAACCCACCAAAATTTCGATTGGCCACCAAAATAAGACAACATTTAATTTTTTCTTTCCCAATTTAAAAAAAGATAATTATTTTCCGTATCCCCCCTTAAACATGTTTTCCTTACATCCCGATAATTGTTTTCTCAATTTTAAAAATACATCATGGTTTAATTTTTTTCGTGAAGATAACTGTAACATGTTCATTTGATCTGCAAGTGATGAAAATGATTTTTTAATTTATTACATTTTATTTAATAAAATAATACCTCATATTAATGTGTTTGATTCATTGATGAGAAATTAGTTTTTTTGATTGATTAATTCCTAAATTATTATCAATAATGATCTTGGTTAAATGTTATTATGTATAGAAAAAAATAACATATCATAGTTTTGTTCCTTGTTATATGGTAAAAAAATAGTTGGAAGCAATTTACTTAACAAAACATGATGATAATTTCCCAATGGACTTTTTCTTTGATGTACATATAATTTTTATTTCATCCCAAAAGAATTTGAATCTATTTGTACACTTTATTTTATAAAGATCTCTTTCTTATTCACTATCGTAATATCCAGTGTTCTTGAAATATTTATTGGGTGAATAGAAAATACCATCATTGATAATAATTTAATGCACGTCACAGTTTTTGGAGGAATTCAATTTTTTTTGTCCAAGAGTCCCCATATCGAACCCCATACTGAATATCTAACATGATGAATTTTAGGAATCTCAATCTTCTAACTCGACTTTTGAAATATGAAAGACCTACATCTCCTGTATCACTTCTTCAGAATTCCAATCCTGCTTTTATCACTGTTGTAATAGGATTTCAATTTTCTATATTGATCTTATTAAAAAAAATTACGTCATAAAATTATTCAGAAATTAATATCCCACCACCACATTGAAAAAATATATGTTGTGGAAGTGATCCATCCCTATGCTATAAGTCATATTAAACTCCTTGAACATGATTTCTTTAATGAATGCGAATCCACATAAAATATTTAATCTGAAAATAAGATCATAAATATAAAATAAATAAACTAATATGTTTCCATTATCCACCTTTTTTAGATAGATTTTTTATGTACACTTCTAGAATCCATAGTATTTAATGTAATCATTAATCCTAGTTTTCTATACATGTGGTTATTTGTTTAGTCCACATACATACTTCTTTAACATGTACAAATTTCCTTCTCTTCAATCCATTATGTATCCAAGTGGTTGGTTAATATCAATATCCACCAAATTTTATGAAAATTATGACTTCTCATATAGCTGATGAATCTTCCATTTCTATAGGTCATATGTCGAGATCAGAAATCTGATTGTCTCCATCCATGAAACTGGGGAAATAAATTCACCATTGTCAGTCTATTTCTTTCCCTTATAGCATTTTGTAAATATTTTTTCATTACATCATTATAATTTTCCTTGAGATTTCTTGTGGATTATAAACACACACTTCACCAAAACTATTTTACACCCTTGTAAGAGGTGTGTTAGGTCCCATGTTTTGTTCTTCTTGATGGAATAGATTTCTTCATCAATCGATTTCATCTATATTTCAAATTTTTTTAGCTTCATTGATGTTAATAGGGTCTTAAGTTTCCAATAGGAAATTGAAGTTCACATACTTCTCAATAAGTTCCATGATTCCATAAATTTCTATAAGAAATAAAAACAATTTGGTCAAATATGTGAATTATCTTATTCAGTACCTTCTGAAGTATAAGTATGTGGTGCTCGTTTCATTGAAACTTTAACACTATGTTCATATAATGGTATTTTTTCAACATTTTGAACTTATTCAAAAGTGAGTTATACCGTTATTTAATCATCAACTTTATTCCATTTCCATGACTTGTTTTCTTTAAATATAATATCTATACTAAATATAATATTTATGTTGATGAGATAATACAAGCGATATCACATTGCTCAATCTTTATATCAAATAAGGATGCTCTTCACTATTTTTTTCATTGAAATTAGTTAATTTTCGATTAATGATCCTGACATAGGGAATAAAATCAAAAACTATAAGATGAATTGCATTAGGCTTTTGAGTATTCAATAATTCATAGGACATCATAACTTCATGATTATCTATTTGGAATCTATTTTCAAGATACATCATACTCAAAGGAATATCATCCCAAAACGTTTTGGGCATTCCTTTGAATATTAAAAAACATATTTCTATTTTTTGAATAGTTTATTTTTTGTTTCAACTCATCCATTGAGTTTAGGTGTGTAATTTGACTTCCACTATTCTCTAATTCCATGTTTCTTGGGGTAATTGGAAACACAATTTTAGGTGTACTCCCACACTAATTAGATTGAATTTTTTTATATAATAGTTTCTTTGATTTCAAATCAACACCTTAAAATATTTGAATAACTCAAAAACATCCAAATTATTCTTGGTAAAGTATATCCATGTTTTTTGTCTATAAAAAATTATAATTTTTTAAAAGATCCTACTGTTTTAATACCATTTCGGATACAATGGACCACCCACATGGATTTGAGTTAACTTGAGTTGTGTAATAGCCCTCTAATTCTCCTTCTTTACAAAGATCATTCAATGGCACTTACATTCTAAAAATATATATATTTTACATAGATGTGTAATTTTAAGTATCCATTTCCCTTCTTGTTGTTTCATAAAAATCATAAACTTTTATCATTTAAATTTCCAATGTAGATATATCATATCTGGCCTTTATCATTATGTATCTTCGTCAGTCACTATGGTATGTCATGGTAGATCATAATAGAAAACATATTCTTCTCCATCATGGGAAATTATGTGACCACACTTCCTTTTCTATCAATATTTTCCAATTGTATCTTATATAGGTAATTGTGAAATATTTTTCCACCAATTTCATGGACTTAATATGTTGGTATTCATATCGGGTATATAGTTTACATCATAGATCAATGAAAAATTTCCGTACCATTTCTCGATGAAAATATCACCTCACCATAGGATAGATATTTTTTAGAGACGTCAAAATGAAATATCTCAATGAGCCCTCTCATATTGGTTTTCAAACATGTTATTTTGGCTTGTCATGTTGTTTCTAGATCTAGAGACATCATACAAAATTCCTTGATTTTATGTTGATGTTTGTGCGATCGACATAAAGGATTTTCTAGTAACATCCTCTACATATACAACATTTTCTTTAATAGTGAAATTCCATGTTTGTTTCTTACTCCAACATTCATTTCCCTAATGTCCAAATTTAAAAAAATTATAGCATTAAACGATTCCTTTATCTATTGTCTAATTATTATAGAATCCACCCCTCCAACATTATCCTTTTCCTCATTGAGTAAAATTTTGATATCTATGACCTCCAGGATTTGGGATCTTCTTCATTTTCTTCCTCTTTTTGGGTCATTTTCTTTTCTACTAAATAATCTACCTCGACCACTTCATAATGTCCCCAAATCCCCATTTTTATAGTTATTTAGAGGCAATATTTACTATAGAGCATGCTCCACTGATTTTGTATTACATTATTGACTCGCATTAATTCATGAGTTTTTAAAGGTTTAATGGGTTCTTTGATTGAAATTATCTCCATATATTTGTTTTCTTCTATGGTAGTGAATTTGTAATCTTATTTTGGATCTAATGATGGAAACTGTTTTTTATATTCTCACATATCATCAATATTTTCACTATTTCTATATAATCAGTTCACCATTACCATTTAATGATTTTGTTACAAGGCAATGGTTTCATAATAATTTATAGATTGGTATATCAACACACCTCGAATAGATTAAAGTTGTATCTACATAACTTTGAAAACACCATTTAATACATATTATAGGTTTCCCCATATTACCATTGATATTTTTTATGAAGAAATTATCGTGAATATGGATATATAAATTTATTAATAGATAAAGGATTTGTCCATTTAGTCTCTCATATATTTCAAACAAAACTTCTACATTTAAACATCTAGAAGACTAACCTCCAAGGACTTAGGCCAAAGATATCTTTATATATACTCCGTGATGCCCTTGAAATTTTGAGTTCCATCCCTACTAGAATTTTAGGTATTTTTTACGGGATATTTTCGATGGGATCCCATCGCAACTAATCTTTTACGAAGAGGTCCTCAAATAGCACATTGTAGAAAACACTGTTGTAAATAGAATTTTTTTGATGGGACTGCCGCAAAACAAAATTCTCTTTGCAATTGGAAATTGTCCCGTCACAAATAGATCTCAAATTATTTACATTATATATATATATAAACTTTTCGCAATATTCCCTTTTTCCTGTCAAATATATATTTTTTTAAAAATATATAATGTATTTGCGACGGGGTCCCATCACAACAGGTCCCATCACAAATACGAAATCAAAAATAAATAATATTTAATAAAATTATGATTAAGGATAAAATAATATTAATATTATTAAAATAATTAAAAATATAAAAAAATTAAATTCTCAATATTCATAAAAATAAATAAAATCATAAAATATTATTATTATTATTATTAAAATAAAAATCACATTAAAAAATAATAATATTAAATCATAATAATAATAAATTAATAAATAAATAAATAATGAAATATTCGCACCAATATAAAATTCAGAAACAGTAAATAGTTCCTATTACATCAAATCTTGAATTAGATGGTTTTTAACATAACAAAATAATCACTCAAGGGATAGTCTTCTGGAGGAGGTGAAGCAGCTGAAGAAGATGGTGGAGAAAACTCAATCCCTAAACTACGACTCAGATGACACATGTACTCCATCTGCTCATGTTACTACTGATGCCATCGATGCATCTCCTCCTTGTGATGCTGCTATTGCTACCACCATCGATGCATATCATCCTCGTACTTCTACTGTTGTTGTTGCTGTTGCAGAAACATCTCTTCCATCTGCTTCTTAAAACTCTATATAAGCTCACATTGAGATTGAAACTGCTCCTGATACTGTGATCCAGAAGATGAGGCCTCTCCATGATCTCCTATCGAGCAAGACACCAATATTTCATCAGTACCATAAAAAGTCCCAAAAGTCAAATGAGATCTGATACCAACTACTCGGCCCTTATCAAAGGCATACTCAGTCTCTTGTATCTATACCGCCACATTGAAATGGTGGGAACTAGTCTGATCAGTGTCACCTCTGGTCTCCACCTATTTTTTGAACACAATAATGATCTCCTCTGAAATCCACCACATAACCGGTGTGAACAAAATCCATCCCAAACGTTAAATTAAATTTACTCTGGTTGGTGGGCCTTACACGACTCATTAAATACTGTCACTCCTGCTTTCTTATTGGTCGTCCTTCTCAAATTGTCCAAAAAATGGTGGAAACAATCACACATAGACACCTCTTATGCTGTGTGGATAGCTTCATGCATGCTATAATTGATTGGATACCATAAACCCTACAAATAATTTATAATATCATGTTATTAAAGATATAAATTTTAAAATAAATATTATTTACTTACATACCAGCTAATGATTGAACGTGCTGATATACACATCAACGAGAATCTGTTCCCATGTGATCTATGTATGAGAAAAATATTTGTGCAAGATAGCTCTCCCCTGTCCAATAGCTACATGTGCAAAACTGTGAAAAAAATAAATAATCAAACAATTAGTTTAAAAATAAATTAATGAAAGCTAACTAAAATACATAGGTTACCATACCCCCACATGTGTGGATCAACGCCAGGACATGGACTTCACTTGGGTATAGGGTCATGAATCACCAGTCATGAAAGACTGTGCCCCCTCCACATACCCACAAAACTGCTCGTAGGCTGGGGGTCAGATGATCCCAAAACATCCTTATCCAAAGGTAGCTCAACCTCCTGCAACTCATGAAATAGATAGGGGTCCATCTAAAATGAAAAATGATTGTCTTTAGTAGATAGTTAAAAATTACTATTATATATAGATATATATTAGTTATGATTATAACCAGCATTTAACTGTGTTAAACAATCTCAGAGTACGTTTTTTATAAAGACACTTAATTGTGCCTTTTAAAACAAATTTTGGTTTCGATGATGAAAATTATATGAAAGTTTCAACACCCTTAATATATACAGGATTACTACCAAAACTTTTTAGATTTCTACGCTGATTTATCCAAGTGTGATCATCTAATAATGCTGTTGTCAACTTCCTTGTTCCATATTTTTCTAAAAAATTTAAAATCATTATGGTTTTGAATAATTTGAAATTAGAAAAACAATATCCAGAAACAGAAGACAAATAATTAAGATACTTCTTAATAATTATCATTAATTAAGGGTGACATAATTTCTAGTGGATTGACCACTACTCTTTTGTTTGACGGTTCATTTACATGCAACTTTCCCACAGTAAAATCATAATGAAGAATCTGCTCTGATTTACGCATATCCATTACCGTGTATACGATAATGTATAAGCACACCTCTATATATATTTTTCATTGTGATTTCAGTTAGTGAAAGATGCATGTAAATGGGCCCTCAGGCAAAACATCCCCCTTTTCTTCGATGAATCTTCTTCTTGCAACTATCACTCCCTGAAAACATTATGAAAAATGTTTTCCTACAAATGAATATCCAAACACGTGCATACGATAATGGATATGCATACGTAGAATCAAATTTTTCATAAAGTTTTGAGTTCGTGAGTGTTGAAAGAAGAAGAGTCATCGAGAAAAAGGATTGTCGCCAATCCACTAGAAATTGTGCCATGTTATTACAATTTATTACAATTTATTGAAATTGATTTTATTTCTAATTATTATTAATTATTCCCAATTATCCCTAAATATTCCTAATTGTTCCTAATTATTCCTAATTATTCCCAATTATTCATATTTATTCCAATTTATTCCAATTTATTCCAATTTATTCCTATTTATTCCTATTTATTACTAATTATTACAAATTATTACAAATTATTACTAATTATTACTAAATATTACTACTTAATACTAATTATTACTATGTATTACTAATTATTACTAATTATTACTAATTATTACTAATTATTACTAACTATTACTAATTTGTAATAATTATTACTAAATATTACTTATTATTACTAATTATTAATATTTATTACTCTTTATTCCAATTTATTACAATTTATTACTATTTACTACTGATTATTACTCTTTACTACTAATTATTAATAATTGTTAATATTTACTAATTATTACTATTTATATTTATTACTATTTACTAGTTAAAACTATTTATAACAAATTATTACAAATTATTACTAATTATTACTAGTATTACTAATTATTACTAATTATTCTTAATTAGTACTAATTGTTGTTATTTATAACTATTTATTACTATTTATTGATATTTATTACTAATTATTACAATTTATTTCTATTTATTACTATTTATTAATATGTATTACTATTAATTCCTAATTATTACTATTTGTTCTTAATTTATTAATATTTACAATTGGTTACTAATTATTACTAATTATTACTATTTATTACTATTTATTACTAATTATTACAAATTATTACTAGTTATTACTAATTATTACTAATTATTACTAACTATTACTAATTATTACTAATTATTACTAATTAACAATATTTGTTACTATTTATTACTATTTATTACTAATTATTATTAGTTATTACTAGTTATTACTATTTATTACTAATTATTACTAATTGTTACTAATTATTATTGTTTATTACTATTTATTTTTGTTTATCACTATTTCTTCCAAATTATGAGTAACTATTAAAAATTGTAAGTATTTATTCCTAATTGTAAGTATTTATTACAAATTGAAAGTATTTATTACTAATTGTAACTATTTATTACAAATTGTAAGTATTTGTTACCAATATTAAGTATTTATTACTATTTATTACTATTTATTACTAGCTATTACTAGTTATTACTATTTATTATTTTTATTATTATTTATTACTAATTATTACTATTTATTACTATTTATTACTATTTATTACTATTTATTACTATTTAATACATTTTATTACTAATTATTACTAATTATTACTAATTATTACTATTTATTACTATTTATTACTATTGACTAATAATTATTACTATTTATTCCTATATAATACTATTTATTCCTAATTATTACTGTTCATTACTATTTATTAGTATTTATTACTAATTATAAGTATTTATTACTAATTATTAGTGTCAATTACTAATTATCAATATTTATTACTAATTGTAAATATTTATTACTATTTTTTCGTAATTATAACTATTTTTTCTTAATTATAACTATTTTTCCTAATTATTACTATTTACCGCTAGTTGTTACTATTTATCATTGATTATTACTAATTATCCCAAATTATTACTTATTATCTTTAATTGCTATTAATTTTTGCAAATTACAGCTACTAATTACAAATTACGACTATATAATAATATAAATGACTAATTATCGTTAATAATTATTAATTAATACTAATTACTAAGAATTAGTACTAATAATTTCAATTTATTATTACAAATAAATATTGATGTACAAAAAAATATAAATCTAATTTAATTAAAACAAATTTAAAATAATTAAAATTAATATAAAAATGAAATCAATACTAAATTAAGTAAAATAAAAATACCTTTAATCTCGATCTCTTATAGGTGTAGACGACTTCACAACATCTTTGTAAAAAAATTAACTCAAAAAAAGTTTCACTTTAAATTTAAAGTTTAGAGATAGAAAAGTAGGAATTAAGGGGAAGGAAGGAAAATATATGGAGGTATATATAGGTTAGATTAGTTACAACGATACAATTTGCGACGGGACCTGTTGTAAATACATTCAGCCGCATTATTTATTATTGGCGGTTATTAGGGTATTTTCTACGGGACCCGTCGCAAATAGTTGTCTGCCGACACACTTTTTGTGATGGGACAACATCCCATCTCAAATAGTATTTATTCCCTCCCGGTATTTGCGACGGGGGGTGCCTCCCTGTCCCCAATACCCTTCCCGTGGTTTGGCCTGTGAACTGCACCAAACCACGCCTATCTTTTTGCGATAAGACCCCAAGTCCCTTCACAAATAACTAATTATTTGTGATTCCCCCATCGCAAATAACCTCTGCAATGGACTATTTGCGATAGGATTTCTTCCCGTTGTAAATAACCCGTCACAAAAAGGTGTTTTTCCTGTAGTGCATGTTGCACTTGAATTTTAATGCACTAATTTGTGCAGTAATCCTTCATCAATTTTGTAGCCAATTTTTTAGCAATCCCACTCACAATGGAGGATTCCTCAGAACACCCTCAAATTACTGGACACCACTAAAGGGTTTATTTTTTAAAAAATATATATAATAATAATAAAATAACATAGATCAGTGTTAGTGATTTCAACAAGAAGTAAAATAAAAATACTAAAATAATTTTGTTTCATCTCTTGAATAAATTTTATGAAGGATACAGGTTACCACACATGAGAAAACATATTACATTATAGAAGATTAAATCATATCCAAGGAAGGGTTGGTTCCATGAACCAGTCTAGAATTATAATTATATGTGCCCAATTTTTTTGTTGACAAATTTGTTTTTTCGGATCAATAAATTAATTTCTCATACAACAAACATCCCAAAATTGGGAGTGTTCCCCAAAACATCACACCATTGAGGTATTTTATCCAATTATACTAATAAGATTTTCTTTTTTTTAAACACGAGTTACTAAATGTTAATGTGCTATCCCTAGGAAACTATATATTGAACATGATATAATATATAATTCATGGGGAATTTGGTCTGATGTGTGTCAGTTTAAGTGTGATGGTGATTTTTTTTAGTTGAAGATAAAGTATCATGAGTTATTAATGTCTATAGTAGTAATATGGTGCATAAACATTGTTATGAAAACAATAGATTCAAATAAGTAGTTTTACAAATTATATTCCACTAATATTGTACAGAAGGTGACTGATCCTATAAAGGTCAATATCTATTTAATGGTTTGTATTTTTTCAACTAATGAAATTTATAAAATATTTGTTGTATGATATGGATAGGTGCATCCAGGCATATGTTATTTTTATGGTCTCCTAGTTATATGTGATGTTTATACATAACAATTCAACCCTAATACATATTTGTAAATTTTCAATACAGGATTTGTCGATACTATATAAAAATCACTGATAATGGGTTGCGTTTATCATTGCTACAAGAATCATAGATAAAGGTAACTTTTATTAGTGCTAAAAAAAGTTTGATAAAAGGGTAGACCTTTTCTGGTCTTTTTTAACATTGATAAAATTACCCACTTTTTCCACACTTTTCCTTTAGCACTGATAAAAGTTATAGTGAAAAATATAATTTATATATAAATATTTAGGCATTTTTTATTAATATTTATATAAGAAAATTCCTATATATATATATATATGTAAATATAACATATTAAAATGATTTATATAAATTTAAATAAACATAATGATTAATTTTATATTATTAATTATATATATATATATATTATCAAATTTATTCTTGTGAATAAATAATTTATTATCATATTTCTATACATTACAAAATGTGTATAAAATTAAATTAAATATGATATATTTATATTTTATTTAAATTAATTTATAAATATTTTAAAGAATATATTTATATAAATATGTTAGTCAAATTTTAATTTATAAACTTTTATTTATATCAAATTATTTAAAATATACCTAAATGTATCTATATGAATATATATATATATAAGCATCTGTATGTATGTGGATATATGTATATATGTTGATATATGTATATATGTATTTCCATGTGTATGTGTGTATGTGTTTGGTTATATGTATTTTATGTGTATATTTAAGTGTATGTGTATGTGCATGTGTATGTGTATGTGCATGTGTATGTGTATGTGTATGTGTACGAGTATGTGTATGTGCATGTGTATGTGTATGTGTATGTGTATCTGTATGTGTATGTGTATGTGTATGTGTATGTGTATGTGTATGTTTATGTGAATGTGTATGTGTATGTGTATGTTTATGTGTATGTGTATGTGTTTTTGTTTGTGTATGTGTATGTGTATGTGTATGTGTGTGTGTGTGTGTGTGAACGTGTGTGTGTGTGTGTGCTTATGTGTATTAGTATGTATATATATGTATGTCTATGTCTATGGGTATGCTTATGTGTATTGGTATGTATATATGTTTATGTCCATGTCTATGTGTATGTTTATGTATGTGTACATGTATGTAAATGTATATGTATGCGTGTATAAGTATGTATACAGGCATGTGTATGTATATTTATGTATTATGTTTATGTATATATGCATATGTATATATCTGTATGGATGTGCATGCATGCGTATATAATTGCATGTAAGTGTATGTATTTGTATGTGTGTACTTTTATGTGTATGTGTATATGTGTATGTGTATGTGTATATTTATGTATTTATACGTATGGATTTCTATGTATATGTATGTGAGAGAGAGAGAGAGAGTGTGTGTGTGTGTGTGTGTGTGTGTGTGTGTGTGAGCGTGTGGGTATGTGTATGTATGTCTTCATGTATGTTTATGTGTACGTACGAGTGTATGTGTATGTATAGATATATTTATGTAATATGTGTATGTATGCATATGTAGGTGTATACTTATGCATGCATGTGTATGTAATAATATATATGTGTTTACATACGTGTATGCTTATGTATATGTATATGAATATTTATGTGTATGTGCATGCATCTGTCTATGTATTTGTATTTATATATGTGTATATGTACGTGTATATACCTATAAATGTATTATAATGTTTTTTATGCGTGTACATGTATGTATGTTTATCGATTCTAAATTATTTGTTCATCTTTAATATTTCCCCATTTTAAGTATTTTCTATAATCTATTCGTTTTTTATATTCATTAGTTCTTAATATATATTAATTTACTGTTTTTAATTATTTTCAATTTAGATAGTTGTTTATACATTTTAAAATATTTATATATTGTATTGAATAATTATATATCTAATTATTTTTAAATAATGAAAATCTTATTCAGTGTTTAAAGTTTTTATATACCGTCAATATAGTGCATAGATCATATATTAGAAAAAATATTTTTATTTATTTATTCATTTTTATGAGTTTACAATTCATGCAATTAATGTTGTGAATTAACTTTTTTTAAAATATTTGTGTAATTTATTTAATTTTAATTATTCATTTTAATATTATTTCATTTCATATTTTTCAATTTCATATATTTATTATTTTTTAATATTTTGCGAATTTATTAATTTTTTAAATTTGTACATATTTATTAACTATGTTTTAATATTTTCAACATGTTCTTAATTTATATAATTAATATTAATTTGTTTTTATTTCTTTTGCTTTAATATTTATTTTATGTTGGAAATTTAAATAATTTATTCATATACGACCATCCCCAACCCATGCCACTTTGGTGTGAAAACTCTATATTAGTGTGAAATTGAACTCCAACATACTTCATCACCAAACCAATTTTGGTGTTTATGTAGTCTTTTATTTTATTATTTGAAATTCAGTTTTTAATAAATGAAAAATATTAATTATTTTACTAATTTTTTATATTTTTTACATAATTAATCGAACTATTTATTTATATTTATTTCAATTTTTTCATTGGGAATATATATGTGATTGTTTAATTTAATTTAATTTATTTATAAATATTTTTAATAGTAAATATTATTCATTTTTAATAATTTTTTATTCATTCAATTACATATCATCATATTGCTGAGTGGAAAAATTCAATCATTGCTCGTCTTGTGAACAACCAACGAACTAAACGATCGAAGATAAAGGACTTGTGAAGTCACCTTCTCTACTTTTATGGATCTGGAAAATGGGAGATCACATCAGTTGGTAAGTCATGTTTCAATATTATTTTTCCTTTAATTGAACATATGTTCAAAGAATGGGGATTAACTTTCACCTCTCTAAATCCTAGAATTCTATGAATCAAAGACTGTGATCCCCAATTTAACCACATAGAAGTTGAAAACTCAACTTCTAAAATTTTGATTTTGGTCTTCCCCCTCCACTGGTACCTTCAACAACCTCAAATACATGCTGTGCAGCCTCTACTATTAGAATCTCAATCAAATTCAATAAGGAATCCAAAAATGAAATGTTTCGGTATGTTTCACGAATTATTTTTTATATTGATATGAGATCGACTCTCCCTGATTCAATACTGCTGGTGGATGATAAATACATATTTGAGATTCGAATTGAAATAGAAAAATTTCTTGTTTTCTATTAGAAATGTTGTAACATTAGGAATTCTAATGGTGAATTCCATAAATGTTTGTATTGTTCTAATTAAAATAATACACAAGTTCTTCATCATTTTAAGTTCAATCTCTCGTCTATATGCATTGTGAATGATTGAACCAACACATATAATGATGGAAGGACAATTAGAACAATTTAGATCAATGAAACTGAAAATGTAACAATGTAGTCATCCAAGGAAGTGGAAGGCATAGGTCAACTAATTACTTTTTTTTTGATGGAGTGATGGTTTAAAATAGTGGAACAATTTTTACTTCTTCTCAATGGAATGAAAGAAAATGTGATGAATTTTTGAAAAAGGTCATCATTGTGTCTCTATTATGAATCCCCATGTACCACATGATGGTTCTAAAGAACTTGAGTCTTTTAAAAGTATCTATGAGGCTGCAAATGATATCGTGAAGGAAGAACAATTAATTTCCTCAAGTGTGTAGGAGGGGATAAAATACTCTAAACATAGAGTCTATAGTCAACTGCAATGTAGAAAGACTCCCCTCAATTATTGGAATGAAACTTCATATCAATATATTGTCAATTTCACTAGGAGGTATGGGAATGACATGTCTTTTGGAATGGTTGGGACTTCTTCCATCAACATAGGTTGTTTTACACCCCACACAAGTTGTTCAGAGTTGGTTCTTGGTGCTCTAACGTCGAATAAGTCACTATGGAATTAATTTGGTCCCTTAGTCAATGCTACCAATCTATATAATGCACATAATAAAAATAATGCTAATGTGCCATTAAGGCCCAAAGAAATATTATGACTAATGGTAGGCCTAACCAATATTCTTCTGGACATGATTGTGATGGAATTTCTTCACTATTAGGCACTGAAATTCTGCCACCGGATTATGTGGAGACTATTAGAGTTGTAGATGAATATGGGGAACCAACTAAAAGTGATACACAACCCTAATTCCCAGATTACTGGAGTTTCATGTGGGTCAGTGGGATAGCCCAACTAGAAGATCAAGGTTCTACTATATAGGTTCCTTCACCAAAGGATGATTATATATTTACAATTGTATGTCATGGGGAAAATGATGGGACGAGGGATGAAAAATCAACTAAACAACTCTTTTTGAGATATCTTCTAAGTCACTTTCTCCCAACAAGATGAAAGAGGATTTTCATGAATCTTCTTGAAGAACTGGACAAAACATTGTCACTAATTTTTTATATGATTGACAATATCAGTGACACTAATTTTGGAAGATATTTAATTGATTTTATGTATAAATATAAAACTATAAATACTATGGTCTCTACAAAAAAAGGGATAGATCTAATGCTAACAATAAGCACTCGTCCTTATATGGGGAGTCTCAAACTATTCATGGAAAAAATACAATTGGGGATGGAAATATGCATCCAAAGATCATATAGGCCTCCTTGAAATTTTATGATTATGATATCTACATATAGTTAATATTTTGTGGGGCATATCAAAGGAAGAAACTCAAAAGGGTTCCAACCTATATATGATGGAAACTAATAAAGGTGATGTTGTGGGTGTTATTTTTAATGCATATGAGGATGACTATAAGTAGGAGTCATCATAGGATGTACATCCTCTCTACTATAATTCACCCATGAAATGGACAAGTTGTAGACATCTAAAGAGTAAGGGCCATACTCCCATTTGGTGAAATAGGCACAAAAACCAATGAATCTTATATAATGTGTTGTATTTTGGATGGTATGCATGTCAATATCCTCTCCTGTACTATACTTTTATGTTTTCATTAATAATTTTTTGGACTATGGGTTTGGTTCACCAAATTCATGGTTAGAGGTGTCTTTGAATATTCCCTATTTATTCCTTATTAATCATTTTTATTTGTAAATAATTAATGTCATTAATGTTCTGAATTAACTTTTTTAAATATTTTTGTAATTCATTCAAACTTCTTTTTCTTTTTTAATATTCCTTCATTTAATTTTATTTATTCATTTGTTATATTTATTAATTTTAAATATATTTGTATTGTATTCCTTTCATAATATTTATTTATATATATATATACTATTTTTAATATCATTAATTTATGTTTAATTTATATGATTAATATTAATTTCATTTCATTTGTTAAGATGTACCATTTAAATTATTTAAAACTTATATAATAAATTTAGTTAAATGTATATTTTAAAATTTTATTCATGTTTGTATGTGTTTTTAATTTATGTATTTACTATAAAAATTATTAATAATATTTTACTAAGTTTAAATATTCTTAATATGCTTTTAGTTTTTTATTAGTATTTATAAAATCTTATTTATTAAGATTTAATGTTTTTACAATATTTAAAATGTATATAATTAATTAACTGAAATTATTTTTTAAAAAAATTATTCATTTTTATACATGTTTACAATTTACTAAATTAATATTATGAATTAATTTTTTAAAATATCTTTATTACCTATTAAATTCTATTTACTTGTTTTTAATGTTATTTAGGATAATATTATTTATTAATATTTAATATTTATTAATTTTTATATTTTTCAGAAATTAATATTCTTGTAATATTAATTTATACATATTTATTTAGAATGTTTTAATTTTTTCAACATGTACCCCTCATCATTTTAATATATGATCATTTTTAATTTACTTAATAATTTATATAATAAATAAGACTAATATATTTTTTAAATATTTTTGAAGTCTATTAAATTTAAATTATTCAATTTCACTCATTTTTAACATTTATTCATTAATGATTATATATTCATTAATAATTCTATAGATTTTTTACTTTTTGTATAATTTATTTATTTTTAGTATATATTCATTTAATATTTTTTCTTAATTTGATTTTAATAGATTCTGTCATTCCATAAAAACATGAAAAAATATATGTTTTAGCAGTAGTAATATAAAAAGTTGTGGTAAAACCTGTCATTATTAGTTCTTATATTATATAACTAGTAATGATTAGTTTTATAAATGCTGGTAATTTTGTCTATGATAAAACTCATGTTTAGAATTTTTTTTTTGGAAAATGGTAATAAAACACTTCTTGATAGTATAAATTCAACCCTAATAGAACACACTTATTCTCACCATTCAAGCTCCCATGAAAATTGACAATTGTCGCTACTCCCCCATGAACATATCAAACGAATTGGCCCTCTCAACACTGATGGTGTATGCTATTTTTACTCTTATTTAGTCACTCATGTATCAATTGGTCAGTATTAGATTAAATTCTATTTTCATTTGAAATATGTTTTTCCAAAAAAAAATCTTTTTACAACAATCATTCTAATTATAATATTATCATCACATAAATACATTTTCTATATTAGTACGGGGCCAATTTGTCTTATCTTTGGTATTAGATAAAGTGTCCCAACCACATGAATCGCTCACATGACCCTTCTGGAAAGGTAAAAAATTTAGTGTTTCCACTGAGATGTTGGTTTCCTTTAATTTCTACCGCCAATATCTAGAGAAATCATAGAATGCAAAAAATAAAAGTTTACTAAAATCACACACTTTTTCATTCAATGTTTCCCAATTTTATAATTTTCACTCATAGTGTTTTCTTTCCCCATGTAACCCCATTGAAGATTCATTAAACTATTATATTGACCTCAGGTCCAATTATTAAGTGGGACTTTTATTTTATTGAACTATTGAACGTGGCCCCACTATCATTCATTACAATGACTATTGGATTTCATTTAGTCGTTATTTTGATCATTTTTCCCATTTGGATTTATCAACTCATCTAATTGAGACAAAGCCATTGTTTTTTTAAACCCATGTCCTTGTCATAAGGACTCCAAAAACACTCTTTAAAGATAAAATCAGACTACCTTTCACTCAATAAAATGGAATTGCATCCAAAATTCAAATAAAAATTATCTTCTTCAACTTGGTTTTAACTACTCTTCTAGTTTTGATTCTGACAATTTTTATGGGGAGATTATCTATATTGGTCACTGATACTGGTTTTTGTTTTTAGGTGCTCCCATGTAGTTTGGATTATTCTCAAATAATTAGATTGAGATAATCCTTTTACTGATCCCACTATTATACTTCTTCATCTTCTGTTTAAGTGTATTATTCCTTCTGTCCCTAATAAGAATTTTCGTTACATTCCTTTGGGGATTCATCTTATCCATGTTAATTGTTTATATTTGAATCATTAATCAAACCCAAATTAGATTGTCCTTTAGTTTTATTTTTAACTTTAGAACCTCATGCTGAGGCTTTAGGTTTATTAAATTTAAATTAAATTATTTCAACAAATGTTAGGTTCTCTAGACCAGAAGATTGGTCCATATCAATTGTTTCGTCATCTAAAAATAGATCATCAACTTCATCTTCGAAGAATCCTATCACTAATACACCACCATACACACCATATACCATATAAAGAAATGAAAAAGTTTTAAATAATCCATATTTTTACACTGAGATAGAAATGTTATAGAAACAGTATTTGATCTCAATTTTTTCAATAGATTAAAATTTAATTAGGTTCTTTTCAATTTTATTGATATCACACATTCCCATCCTTTATTCATTTCCACAACTACAAAACAATATAAATATTCATTATTTGACTCTTATTATCTTATAATAGTGGATTCATGTAGCTTAAATTATTCCTAAATAATTCCAATTTAGGGTTCTAAGCTCATACATTCTCATTATTTATTGATTTTGTAAAATGTCAATATTACAAAATGAAATAGTATGAATGTGAATAGAAAATGGGCAGATGCCTAATGTATGAAAAAATTTATATTGTTATGGAGACAATGAGTTTATCATGTTTAAATATCTGATGCATATGACCCTTTTCAAATCATTTGTATATTATTTCACTATTGTTATTCGAGAAAATTAGTCTATAAGAGTAAGTAGAACACTTGATCTTTCGAAAAACATATCGAAGTTCTAAATGTTAAACTAAACATAGTCAAAACTGAATATAGCTAGTGACTAGGATAACAATTTGTTTTGGGGATCAACTAATTGATTGCAAGTTTAAACAATGATGAAAATCATATCACTGATTTGATATTAAATGTGAAGGATGATGAAGATTATATTTATAAAATAAAAACAATAGTTGAATATGAACTTTTTGGTTATCCAATGTTGTTTTTCAAGATGAATAGTTATGAAAATATTCAATTTTATTATGGTTATACTTAATATATAGGATATTTAGTTATATAATTTAAAAAATATTGAAATGGATAGAGTGACACAAACATTACTTAACTACATTATCTCTTGGGTGCTACATGATAAGGATAGAAAGATCTTCTTTGTTGAACATATGTGTCCAAATAAACGTAGTGTCCAATGGGTATTATCTCTGAAAAAAATACATGCCTATCCAAATGATTGTATACTGTTCCGTAAGGACCATGAATCACATGAGAAATTGCCAATATCTGGCGTGTCTAGATACATAAAATATTGACCACGTACTTAGAAGTTTGTATGTTACATTCCAAGAATTCCATGGGTTGTGACCCTAAAAAGATTCGACGTTCTATTTAAATATTGTATGATTTTATTAGTGCTTAAAATATCACTGATAACATTCCCCTTCATCACCACTCACGTAGGGGGACCTTTATCATTTCTTTTTTATTGTTGATAATGTGAAATTTTATAAATTCAATTCCTATAACTAGAAAGAGATATGTTACAACCATATGATACAATAATAATAGCACACAACAACAATTAAAATTTCAATTTCAAATAAATTTACATAAAAAATGAAACAAAAACTGACACTATATTAAAAATATTTGAAATACATTTTTATACAATAACCATGGTATATACAATTTACAAAAACATCAATAAATTCAAAAATAGTAACGATTCATTGTCTTTGACCCCTCAAACCCCACCCAATATATCTTGATTATTCTACCAGTTTTTGAACAAACCACCCCCGCTCGAGAAAATGTTTGTGACTAAAACAAAAATCCAAATGTTTGTATAAATATATATAAATAAATTAAACATAAATTTGAATCAATACATTAATGAAATTTCACAATTAAAAATACCTTTTGTCTGTTCTTTCATTAGCACATATAATGGTCAAAACACCAACAGAGGCGACCCTTATCAACACTAGTAAAAAACATTGATAAATTTTTGCCTTTATTATTTCCAAAAATGATTGAAAATTGGATCATTTATTTGTGATAAAAAAGTGGTACTAGCCCTCACATTATGAGTTCTTATTAATGTTTTGACAAAATGTATATTTAATAAGAAAACATTTCCATTTAATAATCATATATTAATATATAAATATGTTTATATTGATATAAATATTACAAATTTTATTAAATAGGATTTATATAATACTAAATATATATTTACACTTAATATATAAGATATTGGTTAAACCTGGATTTTATAAAATAATTTAAAAATTGATATATTATTAAAAATGAAATATTATATATAAATATAATTGTATCGATATATATACTCTTAAAAATAATTTATATAATAGTAAATATTTATTTATAAATTAAAATTAATATAAATATATATTTTCATTAATATGTAATATATTTAGTGAAAAATTGGCATATAAGTTAATTAATAATCAATATTAATTAAATATAATAAATTATTATTAATAATATACATTTAATAATATTTAAATTTATCAATATCATTTTTTTATTTATACATTAATATGAAATAAATAATATTTAATGATTAATTTTTTAACCAAAAATGTTACAGTTGTACATCAAACAATAATTTCACATATACATAAATAAAATTAATTCTACATTATAGTGATAAAGTTAAACCTATAATAAATTATTAATGTTATAATTTTATGTTTTTATTTATTAAAATTTATTATTTGATATATTTATTTAGTTATTAATTTTTGCTCATTTTTGTATGTATATTTAATATATACAACAAATTACTTTCTCAAACATATAAATTATATTATTTTATATTATGTTATTTTTAATGCTAATTTTGCAAATAAATATTTATTATTTATTAATGAATTCAGTTTTATTTTTTATTTGATTAATATTTTGGAAATTTTATTTATTTTTAATATTTTTTTACATTTTTAATAATTATTTATTCACATTATATAATTTTAATATTGTTTTCTTTTAAAAAATTAATATATATATTCATTTTCATTTAACATATTTTCTTTTTAATTATTTAAAATTTTATATATTTAATAACTGTGATTCATTTTTTACTACATTAATCAATATATTCATCTTTTAATTAAATTTCATTCATTTTTAACAATATTTTATTTAATACTATTTATTTGTTAATATTGTTATGTTTTATAATTTTTTATTATTTATTCCTTTTAAATATTTAATCATTTAATATTCTTGTAATTTATTCGTTTTTATTGTTTTTATAGATAAATATTCATCAATATATTGCATGTTTTTAATATAAAAATATAAATATATATATATCTGAAAACATATAACTATATATAACATTTTTATAAATCTGATTTATATAATTCCAAATATGTTTCTAAATTAAATAATTAATATATTTAGTAATAATTGGTTAATAATTAAAATTGACCATTAATAAAAAAATGACTAATTAGTATACAATGATGTCCATTTAATAAAATGTAAATTTTTTAATTAAAAAAATCCAACCTTGTGATATGTTAATTTCAAAGAAATATTTAAGTAATTAACCCAATTTTATATGGAAACATACACATACATAATAGTTTTTAAATTTGTCACAATTTTAATATTCAATTTTAGAATTTTACTTATTAACATAATATGTTTAATATATATTGTGTTTTTAAGAGGATGTAACAGAACGGGGGAGAACCTCGTGGGCATGAAACCTATGCACAGATCCGAATTAATGAGGGTTCAAAGGGAAGTAGGGCAGATCTTGTCAAAACTCAACTTTATATCTTTAGACAAAAGGTTTTCTTCCATCTTTGTGCGCCCCAAAAGCAATCATTATTAGTCCACGATGTACACTTAGACTAATCTGGTTTGATGAAAAACATTTCGAATGTTGTAAATTTGATTTCATCTATTCCTTAACTGATTGTGTCACTCCCTTCTATAAGAATGATTATAAAAAATGGTTAGGTTTATCGTGAGTCTTCAAATCAAGAGGCTTTTGAATAGGGGATTTATAACTACAAATATTCTATCATTGTGCATACATTGACACCAAACTGTGAAAAAATGTAAAGATTTAATGACCTTGCCTAGATAATTCCTATGACATCTCCTATATAATTACTATAAGAAATATGTTTGTTATTTTTTTATAATGGTTCCTTTTCCATTTCAATAAAATGTTTTTTAGATGTGATCCTTCAACAAAAATCTATGGATATATTCTAGATTTAGTACAAACATCTAGATATATTTGCTAAATATTAATATCATTTGAATAATTAAATATATCTATTGATACTATAATTATTAAATACTATTAAATGGTATATTATTATTTACCAAATGAAGGTATATTTCTTTTAAGTGTTCATTAATTTCATTCATTTAGGGGTTAAAATGAGATGGTAGAAACTATAAAATTATTTGGTGATAAACCTACAAATAAAAGGTAGTTTTTACCTATTTATTTAAATAAAATTATCATTTATGGTTATGATCATAAATTATGGTTGAACCAGTGACATGTCCAAAGTTTCGGGTGCTCATGATATATTGGAATTCAAGGATACAACTGGGATAATGATGTGTCGTAAATGGGGAAAGGATCATTCTACCCAAAAATTTAAAGTCAGATTACCCAATACTTTGGAATGTAATTCCATTAACCTAGACTTATTATTGTATTTTGTGACTTGTTATCTTTTTTTGAGTTTGTAAAAAATATTCTAGGACCTCTTATAATCACTTTCACCCCATTAATGAAGTGGCATAATTAATTCCATTGCATTCAAGTTTGATTAAAAAAATAGTGGACAATGAAATATATTGAACATACTCATATATATTCCACAACTGTATCCCTGTATTAGGATAAAAGTATAAACAAGGAATTAAATATGATTTAAGTTGAACAAAAGGATTAAAAATTAAACTGTTAAGAAGTTTTTTAATATTTAGGAGGTAATTTATTTTCAGAAATGGGTCATATTTTCAAAACCAATAAAATAAGATCACATTGTTTTCAAAATATAAGACTCTAATATATAATTTATTTTCAATGTATATGAATTGACAACATATTATTCTGATATATGATGTGGATAGAATGAATCCGAGTGCATATTTTTGATATAAAAGTGTCATTTTACATAAAAACACATGTCACAATGTCAAACCTGAGTTGAAAAGCTCATATTTTTTTAAAAAAAATTTGACAAAAACCAATAATTTATTTCTAGAATGTTTGATCGGAGGTCATATTAATATGAATCATGATGTGGCTGGTATGAATCGAATTTCTTGTTCGCATATTAAAACTGTCATTTTTGTTTAAAAAATAAATCATATCCAAAATGTCTAAATGAGCGTGTATTTTATTTGTAATTTTGGAAAAACATCCGAAATTCATTTATAGTATTTAGGAATCAACTACACCTGAATCTAACCCAAGATGTGTTCAGAATGACACAAAATGGTTGTTTTTACATTAAAAGTTTCATTTGAGTTTAAAAAATTCATCACAAAGAAAAAACTAAGTAAAAAACTCGTATTATCATGATACATTAGGATATGAATCCATAATTCATGTGTAATGTGCCAAAATTGATCGCATGTCAAAATTATACATGATTTGGCTGGTATGACATAAGCTGTATGATTTCAATGTAAAAGTGTCACATAACCATAATTGATAAAACATGTTTAGACTGTTTTCAAACTATATGAAAATTTGAAATAATTCATTTGAGATATGTATGAATTGACTACACATCACTTTGACACATGATGTTGTTAGTATGACGCAAACTATGGGGTTTCATGTGTATTTTTACTGTAAAACACACATCATATAGAAAAATATAATCAAAGGAGATTATATTGTTTTTATTAATTAGTAATATAATCCATGATTCATTCAAGGAATGTAGGAACTAACCACACATCAATCTATCACATGATGTGGCTAGTATGAATCTACATGTTTTTTTAAATTAAAACTGTAATTTTAATCTAACAAATGTATCACATATCCAAAACTATGTAAAAGATAATGTATTGTATTTTATCTTTTAGATTACTATACACAATTCATTTTTGATATATATGAATTTACCATACTTCAATCAAACACTCAATGTGGTTAGTATGAATCAAGGATCATGTTTTCATATTAAATGTGACATTTTACTCCAAAACATGAATCACATAGTCTATAATGAGTAAAAAAAATTTATACAGTCTGGATAATTTTGGACAACTGTCTATATTATTTTTTGTTCATATGCATATATGACACATCAATACAATACGCTATGTTTTTAGTATGTCTCTAAGTACATGTTTTCAATATAAAAGTTATGTTTTACTTTAAAATACATGTCACATTTTTGAATCCTTGTAAACAATATTTGATTGTTTTTAAACATTATGAAAATGATCAATAATTCATTTTCAAAAATTGGAATTAATAAGTGATCATTATGATGCACGATGGGTCATGTATGACTCAATGTGGAAGTTTTCACATTAAATGTTTCATTTTAGTTTAAAAAAGATGTCACATAGACCAAATGAGAAAACACACTCATATTTTATTTATAATTTAGGATAATTTTCGTGAATTCATTTTTTTAATTGTATGGATTAACCATATGATAATCTAACATTTGTTGTGTCATGTATGAATCAGTGTGCTTGTTTACACATTAAATGTTTCATTTTAGTTTAAAACACCATCCACTAATCAAAAAACTATCAAATAAGATCGAACTTCTTAGAAATATTTGAAAAGTGATCCAAAATTGATGTGTGAACTGTAGTAATTGACCACATTTCAATCTGACATAGGATGTGGTCGGTATGACATAAAGATTTTGTTTCCAATATTAATGTATATCAGAGAAAAAAATAAAGAAAATTTGATGATATTATTTTAAAACCATAGAAAAATGATCCATCATTCATTTAGGATGTGTAGGAAATTACCTCATGTTATTTATATACCTGTTGTGGCTAGAATGGAACATAGTGCACATTTTCAAGTTTTATTTTAGTGTAAATCACCCATCACATTACCGAAGCTCAGTAAACATTGTCATATTTACATATTTTTTTTTTTAAAACAATCCATAATCCATTTTTTAAATGCGATAACATAACACACATCAATTCAACACATTATATGTCTATTATGATACTATGAGTGAATTTTCAATTTAAAAGTTTCCTTTTAGTCTAAAACACACATCAGATAGCTAACATTATATAAAATATTTTGAGTTGAATTGATACTTTAGGAAAATTATCTATCATTAATTTTTTATGTGATTGAATTGATATCACTTATATCTAACACATGATGTGGTTGGTATGATTCAATGTGAACGTTTTCACATAAAAAGTGTCATTTTAATCTAAAACACGAATCATATATCCAAAACTGAGTGTAAAACACGAATTGTCTGAATAATTTAGGAAAATGATCTGTAATTCATTTTGGGGTGTTGGAATTGACCAAACATCAATCCAACACACGATGTGTCCAGTGTGACTCCTATTGACTGTTTTGAATATGAAAGTTTCATTCTAGGATAAAAAATGCATCATATTATCAAATCCAAGAAAATAAGCACATATTGTTTTTATAAATGAATACTTGTATCTAGAATTATTTTAAGGCATATAGGAACTGACTACATGTCAATATGACATATGATGTATTCAGTTTGATTGAAAGTATGTGTTTTCAGTAAAAAATTGTCATTTTCTTAAGAAAGCATCATATTATAAAAATTGAGAAAATGAGGTCAAATTGATTTTAAATTTTATAGAAATTATATGTAAATAATTTTTGATATATATTAATAAACTAAATTTCAATCTAACATACAATGCTTCTATTTTGACTCAAATTCTGTGTTTTTACATTAAAAGTATCATTTTACTCTAAAATATACATCACATATCTAAATTTGTGTAGATGAGATTATATTATCTATAAAGTTAAGTAAAAAATCTTATATTTCATTTTTAAGATTATAGAATTAACCACACATTAGTCTGGCACACTACTGGATCATAATGAAGTGTAACATGAAAATTTATTAAGTTTCTAAAGGGTGGAATATATATTTCTTATGTTACTAAATGTTACCTTGGAAACTTAATCAAATATCAAGGGGTAAAAAAATTATTATGTTTTTAATGGGAAACCTTATGATTTAATATGTTTTGAAAGTGTAAAATGGATATTTCTTATGTTACTAAAGAGTAACACGAAATTTTCTTAAGTCACTGATTGTTAACAAGTAAATTTCTTTAATTAATGAAGTGTAACGTGAACATTTATTATGTGATGAAATTGATACATGATCTTATATTATGTTACTAATGGGTATCCTGAAATTTTATATGTTTCTGAAAGGTAAAATGAATATTTATTATGTTACTGAAGGGTAACTCAAAATTTTATTTCGTTGTTAAAGGGTAATTTTTTGATTTTTTATGTTGTTAAAGAGTACCTAGAAGTTTTATTAAGTTACTGAAGGGTAACTCAAATATTTCATAAGTTACTAAAGAATAACTCAAACTTTTATGTGGTTACTGAAGGGTAATTTAAAGATTATTTATGTTACTGAAGGTTTATGTGAAATTTTTATAAGTTACTGAAGGAAAACATTAATATTTATTAAGTAATTAAATTGTAACTGGTATTATCTTAAGTTAATGAAGAGTGACATTAATGTTACTTATGTTAATGTAGGGTAACAAAAAATTTAATTTACTAAAGGGTAACATGACTTGAGATTCCAATTAATTAATTTCACTGAGGGATGGGTAAGACATTCTTGGCGCATACATAGATGATTATTGTATTCCTTTAATGTTTAAGGGATCATTTTCATGTAGGGATAATGGATCGATGAGTGTTGCCATGTGTTTTCGATAGGAGTAATCATGTTGACCATCATATTCTAAAAATAATTGTTAAAAGATTAGAAATTAAGATATTAAAGGTCTCTATATATAGATGATTCACCATATTCATTAAAAATACTACATCTACTTGGGTATATTCTCCAAATTTTTATGTCTACAATAATTATGTAATTAATAATATAATTAACATATTTTATTAATTAACAATGTTATTGTAAATTAAAAATATAATTATTAAATTATATTATAATTAATTATTTATATAAAATTGAGAAAATAATAAATAATAATTTAATTAATAGTATAATAAAATTTATCATTAAAATATTCAATAATTAAATATAATATTTATCATATGTAGATTATATAACATCAATATTACTTTTTTAGAATTTTTAAATGTACTATTACTAGAATAAAAAATAGATTAATTAGAGGGACAATATATTTTACTAAGGTTAATCAATGAGGAAAGCATGATATAAGTGTTTTGATTTTGTATTCTAGGTTATTATTTTTTGATTAATTTTAAATATCACAATAATAAATATATTTTTCATATATATTTTTAATTTAAATGATATGAAATTGTAATATTTTTATTTCAATATGTTTTGATACAATATTTTCATTTTAATTGGATTCTATCTTACTATTATGATTATATTATAGGACTGTTATAGGGCACCATGTTTTTTATCCACTGTTGTGGCCTTTATGAGCGATAAAAAAAGTTCTAATAAACTCTTTTATCATCACTAAAAGAAAGTACTTACAAAGGGCCCCTATTGTAGTCCTAAAAACATGTCGATAGAGGCCCCCTTTATCAATTCTAAAACAAAATCACTTTTAAATACACCCTTTATGGATGATTTTTTATTATCATAGATAAAGGGAGATTTATCAGTGCTTTTATTAGAGCTTGTAAATATTGATAACTTTTAAGGGTGGGAAACATTTTAGTTATTTTTATTCTAAAAAAACACATTTCAAACAATGATATATGTGGTTATTATAGTTATAATATACATCATGGTGATTCCACACATCTCACTATTTATGGAACATTAATTTTTTTTATTTTATCCTATATTCCTTAATGTTGTCATTTAGAAATCATATATATGAATCTAAAATTTTAATTTTTCAAAAACTTCAATTACAGATTATTTTTATTTTATTAAGTTGTAATTACATGTTTCACGACATGAAAAAGAAAATATATTTGTGTTTTTGAAAGACTAATGTCTAAACTATGCTCTTCTGTGTCGTTCTTCTCTTCTTTATTTAGAGTGGTTCCCATAGTTTATGTTTTTTCATATACTTTTTGGGTAGATTCTTGAAAAAATTTCATGACTATTGTCATTAATGAAGAATGAACATTGATATTGGGGGCCAATTTTGGTGTAATTTTCTAATATAGTGGGGGTTTCATGGGACTTACAGAATTCTATTAGATTTCAAATATGGTTTTTGTATAAGTTTATCAAAAAAATTTAAAATAGAACTAAGCTGATTTTTTTAAAATGTCATAATGCAGTTGAAATTTTTTAAAGGGGTCCAAATTCATTTAAGCCATTAAACTCTTTTCAAAATTCATTGGGAAAATGCGTTAATGGTCTTGACACCTTTACCTATACCCAAATAACACCTATATATTTATATATTTAAATATAGTTTTTTTATTTCTTCCTTTATATATAAATTTATATAAACCAACAAGACAAAAATAATTATACAATTTAAATCTTATTAATTATCCATCAATAAATCAATTAATGTAATATGAAATTATGTCGGCAACCCTCACCTAGGGTTCCTTATTATAATGGTGTGATCCTTGAAAACTTTTCCAAATTTTCTATGTGGAATTCATACATTACATTTATAGAATTTATTAAATACTATATTATTTATAATAACATATTAGTGATAATAATTGACTATTGATAATATATTTTCAATAAAAAATAATTATTTATATAGGTAACCAATATTTAGAAATAAATTCATAGTAATGATCGATGGTAATGTCATTATTTGTTTTGAAGATTGTAATAATAATACAAATATATTTTTTAGTATGAAATTATTAATCTAATTAAAAAAAACTTATTAGTAATTTACAATTAATACAAATGGTTAGGGTAGATAAATTTAAATAACTTTATTATTTTTATTTATACAAATGATTATTACATATGTTATAAATTGATAGTAATATCATTATTATTAATAAATTTATTTTCTATATTAATAATTTAAATTTTATTAATTTTTAATTAAATTATTAACAACTATATTCGTTACATTAATAATTATATTATTTAAATCATTATTCATATTATTTATTTTAAATATTATAAATATTTAAAAATATAATTAATCATTACCATCATTGTAATTAATATCATTTAATAATTATAATTTCATTACTAATACTTCATAATAATGTAATTAATAAAATTATACATAATAATAATTGTTTATATAATGTTTTTAAAGATTCAATGTTATTTTATATAAAATAGTGTTTGTATCTTGAAAATTAATTAATTTTATTATATTTATGAAATAATTTTTTTTCAATTATTTTTTATATGTTAATTAACGGTTTCAAATTTTATTTATATTGTATTTTAAATTTATAATTTATATACATCAATAGTAACTTTCATGAAATAAAATAATTTTTCAAATACGTGGCATTGAATGCCTCAAAATTATAATATATAAATACAATATAAAGGAATTTTTCAAATATTTACTAAAAATTTAAAAAAATAATCCAAAATAAATATAATTATATAAAAGAAAATAATGAAAAATAATTATAATAGGAAAATTTATTACAGTTTCAAAACATAGAATATATATTTATAAATGTTTTTTAATATTTTACTTTATATTCTTTTTTATTTAGAGATTTAATGATATATATTTTAATTAGATTTTATGTCTACCATATTTAATGTGAATGTATTTTTTATGTTTCCATTTTATGTTTTTAATAAATACTGATTTTATCTTGTAAATAAAATTAGGTTTGTTATATTTATGATTTTTGTCTTATTTTCAATAATTTTTATATCTTTACATTATGTTTTATGTTTTATTTCGGTTTTATTTATAGTTTATATTTTATATTTCTTTACTTATATCTATGTGGAATTTTATAAAAAAATTATATGTTTCTTGTAGTCAATTTTACAGTTTTTAAAATTAAACAATATGGAGAATATAAAAGAAATTTAAAACATAATCTTAAAAAATGATTGAAAATAATAAATTTCTCATAAAAAATAACAGACAAACACTATAATAACTAATTGAAAACATTTTTGTTTAAAATCAATTATTTATTATAAAAAACATTTAAATAAATTAGTATAATAAATGTCTATAATAAGTTCTATTCCCACAATCTTGTGAGTGGATAAGACACCTCTATCAAGATCACATACCTCTACTCTGGGTTCACTATGATGAGTTGGAGGGGGATATTCCATGGGTGTATAAAAATTGGTTGTTAGCTTCTCTATCAATGAATTATTGGGAGGAGGTTCCATTAGTTTGTCAATATCTTCATGTGATCCTTCTCCCACTACAGAAGTGGAAGGATATTCCATATGATGAGGGGACCATATGTCCTATTAATGCTCGGTCATAAAATATGTAGGCATAGTAAATGAATCTAGAGATGATCTCATATAAGTTATACCGATGGAAAATAATGGATATACAGATAATAGAAATGTATCACATTGTTAATTATACACATCAACAATCAGTTGAGGCTCATCTGCTAGAGGTTTTTCCCCTTCCTATGGAGCATGTGAGGCCTCATGTACCCCCCAAAATATTCTATGTCCTTGTCATTGTGGATATTCCATACCAATTGTAATGCCCGACCCCAGTTACCTAGAGTCAGTGCATTATTACATAACATTGGCATGATCACAAGAAAGATCAAATCTCGAAAGACCGATTGGTTTAGTAGCCTTGGAAACACTAGATATATTCATAAAGTTTTACATTACATCACAAAGTGAAAAACTACTACAACAACATAGTCGCCATATTCCACACTCATATTGAAGGACCCCGGGACACCCTGAGAGGGGAGGGGTGAATCAGGGTGACCACTTTTTCTTTTAATTTGATGGATCTTGTTCCCACGTTGGTAGGAACATGTTGAACCTGTATGATGATTATGATCAAAATGAAAACATTCACATTCACAGAGAAGACACAGTCATTTTTACTTGGTTCACCACTAAGGGCTACGTCCAAGGAGCATACGCCGACAGGTTGCCGGTCGTACCTAAATCCACTATTCTTCACTAGCTGCGGATACAAAAGTTCGGGTACAGACACTCTGTCCCAGGCTCACTGCCTTTACAGTAGTTCAGGGATAACTCACTGCATCCCTCGGGTCACTCCCGTTGACTCCCCCTGGCTCACTGCCGTTGGTGAAGTCCCACTCAGTTTATAGACGTGTAGGTCTGTTCTTCATTTGCATAAGAGTGCATCCTTTGTTGAATGTAGATGCTCTATTGAAGTCCGATTCTCACCAGAAGAAGAATATCACTTTTCCTCGAATGAACCGAGTAGTTTATCGGCTTTCGTGCAGCTCCAGCAAGGCATGCGTGCTTCAATAGTGTCTAGGACTCCTTTTCAAGCCCGGCGCGCAAGTCTCCCGGCGGCGCGCAAGTCTTAGGCGCGCAAGTTTAAACTGGCGCGCAAGTGTCACTGAAGCACCTGCGCGACACTGCCTTCTTGAACAAAAAACTTGCGCGATCCACTTCCTTACTCTTCCAAACTGCCTTGGGAGAACAGCCAAACACCGGCGCGCAAGATCTACTTGCGCGACAAAACAACCACCTGCGCGACTCAACCACCTGCGCGACGAGAGCTCGAGCAATCTCTCGGCCTTGAACTCCGTCCGAAATGAGGAGGGGTGGTCCAGTATTTATAGGCAAACTGGACCCCCTGCGCGGCGGCGCGCAAGTCCCTCGACGGCGCGCAAGTCCTGTCTCCAGATCCTCTGTCGCGCAAGTTACTTGCGCGACCCAACCAACACTTGCGCGACCTTCTTTCCTTAGCCAAATTGTGATGTTCTGATCCTCAAAAACATATGGCGCGCAAGTCTTTCATCCTCCAAGAGCTCGGCGCGCAAGTGTCTTTGCCAAAAACACTTTACTTTATTTACAGATTTTCAGGCCCAAAAATTTGGCAAACACTGGGAAACAGCGCCACCTTCACTACTGTTTTCTTCCTGAATGGTATGATCGCTTTGTTGGTTCACACCCTGAACTTCCACTGAGGATTGACAACAAACACAAACCATACACCAAATCATGCTTTGAAGAACTTGGTTCCAACAATCTCCCCCTTTGGGTTTGTTGGCAATCAGAATAAATTCAATAGATCTCCAACCATGAGCAAATCCAAAACGCAAGAATCAACTCAGCTAACACTCTAAGTCTACGTGAGCAATGCTCGGTGTAGAAAACAAGAGAGAAAGATTGAATTGGGTCTTAGTGTGTTGAAATCGTACACGACGAAATTCTCCATCCCAATGTTATCCTTATTAAACTTCTCATCACAAGCTTACACTTCTCATCACAGAAGAATTTCTTGCCTTGAATTTATTCCTTTCTCCCCCATTGACAATAAAACCAAAGACCGAAAAGTTTGTTCAACGTTCAGCTCAAGCCATACTCCCCCTGGATAGTATCTCCCCCATAAACCTGCATCACAGCCATAAACAGATAAAAACAGTTAAAACAAACGGGGAGAGGGGACTTCCGGAGCCTCCTTATGCAGTAGGAGGTGGTCGAACACCGAGGTTCAACTGATGCTTCTCGAACACAGCCGCGGACAATGGCTTGGTTAGAATATCAGCCACTTGCTCATTAGTTCCAACATGATCCATTTTAATCACGCCTTGTTCAACCTTTTCTTTGATAAAATGATACCGTATTTCAATATGTTTTGTACGAGAATGCTGAACCGGATTCTTCGTAAGATCAATTGCACTTTTGTTATCACAATAAGTCACCATTGGTTGCTGCACCTTATCACCAATATTTGTTAGCTGCTGCTTCATCCAAAGAATTTGAGTGCATGCTTTTGTGGCGGAGATATATTCAGCTTCAGCAGTACTAAGAGAAGTACTTTCTTGCTTCTTGCTCAACCAGCCAACACATTTATGCCCAATATAGAAAGCTCCACCACTAGTGGACTTTCTGTCTACTACATCCCCAGCCCAGTCAGCATCAGAAAACGCTGATAATTCACTGTCCCTGCCTGCAGCAAAAAATAACCCGAAGTTATGTGTGCCTTGAATATACCTCATGATTCTTTTTACTGCTGACATATGTTCCTCCTTTGGATTACTCTGAAAGCGGGCCGCAAGGCATGTTGCAAAGACAATATCTGGCCTTGTCGCTGTCAGATACAGTAGGCTTCCAATGATCCTCCTGTACATGGTGGGATCAACAGAGTTCCCATCCTCATGCTTTCCAAGTTTAGTTCCAACAGGAATCGGAGTTGACATTGGTTTGGAGTCTTGCATATTGAACTTCTTCAGCAACTCTCTTGCATATTTTTCCTGAGAAATGAAAGTGTATTCCTTCTTTTGAATTACTTGCAACCCCAAGAAATATGTGAGCTCCCCAATCATAGACATTTCAAATTCTGATTTCATGTGGTCGGCAAATTCATCCACTGATTTCTGCCTGCTGCCACCAAAAATGATATCATCAACGTAGACAAGAACCATGAACTGATCTTTTGGAGAATTTTTCACATACAGATTGTGATCAACTCCTCCTCTTTTGAATGCCAACTTCTTGAGATATGAATCTAGCCGTGAGTACCATGCCCGTGGTGCCTGCTTCAAACCATATAGAGCTTTCTTTAGTTTGCAGACCTTTGTTTCATCGGTACCCAAGACAAACCCCACCGGTTGTTCAATGTAGACTTCTTCTTCGAGTACACCATTCAAGAATGCTGTCCTAACATCCATTTGATATACTTTATATCCTCTTTGGAGTTCCATGGCAAGGAAAAGCCTGATTGATTCCAGTCTAGCAACTGGAGCAAAGGTTTCTTCAACATCAATACCTTCAATCTGGGAGTATCCTTTACATACCAGTCGTGCCTTGTTTCGGATAACACTTCCATGCTCATCAAACTTATTTTTGAAAATCCATTTGGTACCAATCACATTGTGACCTTCAGGTCTCTGGACAAGATCCCATGTCTGATTCTTATCAATCTGATCTAATTCATCATTCATGGCTTTCACCCAAGATTCATCTTTTGCAGCTTCTTCGAATGAGGATGGCTCTACAACTGATAGAAATGCTGATTGCGTGGTATTCCTCATCCTTCTGGTTTGTGTGGGTGCACTCCTATCCCCAATTATGTTGGATGGATCAATCTCAGCACTTCGATTTCTCCTACGAGGTTCAGTAGTATTCTCTTCAGCCATAGTTTCTTCTTCAGATTCTTCTTCTGAGTCAACATCATTATGTGATTGATGAGTGTTTTGAACAGCTTCCTCTATTTCTGCATTTGTAGTTTCTTCATGTCCACATTCTTCATGACTTTCTATCACATCATCATATGACGTCCGTGAAGCATTTGTGGTTTTCTCTTCAATTATCTTAACATCATTGCTTTCCACAATCCTTCCCAAACGATTGTTGAAACATTTGTAGGCTTTGCTGTTCATTGAGTAACCGAGGAAGATTCCTTCATCTGCGTTGTCACCATATTTCCCCTGATTTCCTTCTTTGTTCCTGATGAAGCACTTACTTCCAAAAACACGAAAGTATTTTAGAGAAGGCTTCCGTCCATGCCACAATTCATATGGTGTCTTCGTCTCACCCATATAAAGTCCTGTTCGATTCTGAATGTACACTGCAGCTTGAACAGCCTCTTTCCAGTAATGTCGTGGAATACGACTCTCAATCAGCATAGTTCGTGCCATGTTGTTCACCTGTCGATTCCTTCGTTCAACAACTCCATTTTGTTGTGGAGTTCTCACAGCAGCTACCTCATGTTGTATCCCATGCTTCTCCAGATAATTTTCAAATTCAATGGACGTGTATTCTCCTCCATTGTCAGATCGCAACACTTTGATTGTTCGTCCAGTATCATTCTCGGCGATTCGCCGATATGTTTTCATGCAGTCAAGGACCTGTCGTTTCCGGTGAATGACCATCACACATGCCATTCGACTGTAATCATCTATGAAAAGGACAAAGTACCTTTCTCCATGAGTTCCGGCAACATTTATTGGACCACAAACATCTGTATGAATCAGATCAAGAAGGTGAGATGCCTTTTTCTTCTTTGGCCGATATGAACTGCAGACCAACTTCCCACGAATACAAGCATCACAGGATTTTTCACGCTCACGCTTCAGGTTGGGAATGTCCATGACAATTCTCAATTTTGATATTTTCTCCATGTCTTGTTGATTGATGTGTCCCAATATCCGATGCCACAGATTGTTTTCTTCTTCAACAGTCATGTAACATACATTCTCTTCACTATCAACCTGATACAAGTTTCCTTCTGTTCTGCATCCCTTCATGAGAGAATTGCCAGTTTTTCCCTTGATAGTGCAGCCTTTCTGATTAAAAGTAACAACAAGTCCTGAGTCACAGAGTTGACTCACGCTGAGGAGATTATGACGTAGGCCATCTACGTAAAGGACTTCAGTCTTCTTTAGTTCTCCATTAGCTAATTTGGTACTTCCACTCCCTTTGATTTTCAGAGCCCCATCATTACCAAATCTTACTGTACCATCAACATTCTTTATGATATTTGTTAGTAGACCGGAATTACCTGTCATATGAGATGAGCAACCGCTATCTAGAATCCAGGTACTGTTGTTCTTTGTAGCTTTGAGAGCTACCTCTGCAAGGTTTGATTTCTCAATCTTCCTCCTTTCCTTCCATGAGACATTAGATTGAGTATATAGAACTGATGGCCTTTCAACTATCTCTTCCGCAAACCCAGGTTCTTCATAGTCAAAGTCTTATTTAAGAGGTGAGAACCTGTTTGAAAGAGAAACATCGTCTTACTGACGAGACTTGACATGTCTAGAACTTCTGTATGAGGTGTCAATGTCCCTTCTCTGCCTGCAATTAATGGCCTTATGAACAAAGTTAGAACAATGAAAACAATATCCATAGAAATTATTTCTTCTATAAGATTTAGGATATGAAATTGTTCTCCTTTGTTGAGCATCTATATCTTCTCCATTCAGATAGCTTCTTGCCTCTTCACAATAGGACATGGTATGGCCCAGATAGCCACAGAACTGACACTTCATGAGAAGAAATGTCTTCTCACTTGAATTTTTCCTCATAGCTTCTGCCTTGGGAGAATAGTAAGACTGTCTGCCATTTTTGAAAGTTTGAGGATAATTTTCAGGTCTCCTTTTAGTTTGGATTGAGGGTTCCTTTTTCAGAACTCTAGGTAACATTTCAACATGTTCAACATTCATCTTATCTTTATTTTGGATCTTTGCACTTCCAGCCGTTGATGACTCAGCCTCACAGCCAATTCCACTCTTTCCCATGCAAGCAGGTCTTTGATCACTCAAGACTTTTCCAACCCCATCTGAACGACACTTGGCTCTTGCAAGTAATTCTGCATCTGAGAATCTTCCGAACTGTATTTTCTTCCTCGATTCTTTTGGAACTGATTCTGTCTCCATTTTACTCCTCAGAGTAACTACTTCCTCCTCAAGACCCTCAACAGTCTTGGATTTTTCATCCAGTCTGGATGTGAGGTCATTGATGACCTTTGATTGCTCTTCAATTCTCAGCTTCAGATCAACTGCATCATCATTGCTTTCAATTATTTTAGACTGTACCTTCACAAATTCTTCCAGTCGTTCAATTTCAGCTTCAAGTTGATCAACATATTCAGTTGATTCTTCTACAATTGATTTCCACTTATTGCAGCTCTTACATTTAATCTTAAGCTTACTAACTGCATCCTTAAGTTGCACCTCAGGATCTACACAAGTTCTCAGTTGTTTTTCACCATCAGTATCTTCTGACTTTTCAACAGTGGCCATCATAGAAGCATGGTTCCCAGTTTTGAATTCTGGTTCTTCTTCATCACAGAATTCATTGTCATCTTCTTCCTCTTCACAGACAAAACTCTTCCTTTGCATTTTCTTACCAGATTTGAAGTCTCCCTTTTTGAAGAACCTTCTTTGAGGCTTCTTGAAGTTTTCATCTTCACTGTCATCATCATTGATATTCTTCAAGCACTGAGAGGCAATATGCCCAACTTTTCCACAACGGAAGCATGCGAGAGGTAACTTCCCTTTGAATTTCCCTTTCCCCTTCTGGAACTTCTTTGCAATGAGAGAAAGAATTTCTTTCTCTTCGTCATCATCACCGCTACTATCCTTTGAGATTTTCAATTTATCCATGGCCTTGAATGCCATTTCCTTGCTCACCCGAGTCGTAGCATCTTCTGGTTTGACTCTCATTTCATATGCTACCAAACTGCTCAGTAAGTCATCTAGAGAAAGTTTGGAAAGATCTCTTTCCTCAAGAGCTGACACCTTCGCATTATACAGAGGTGGAAGTCTTCTTAATATTTTCTTTACAATATCAATGTCTTTGATTTCTTCGCCTAGACCCCGAATTGCTCCAACCACTTCAGTAATTCGATTGAAGAAAGAGTCTGCATTCTCGTCTGGATGCATCTTCAGATCATCAAACCGATTGTGTAGCACTTGTAGTTTTGCCTCCTTCACTTTGCTATCACCTTCATAAATATTCTCAAGTTTATCCCACATAGATTTTTCTGAGGTGCAATTCATCACCTTCAGGTAAATCTGATCAGAAAGGGCAGCAGTGAGAGCATTCTGTGCTTTGGCATCTGCATCAAGAAGTTTCCTGTCTGTTTCAGTCATAGCCAGACCTGTTGGATCAGTGACATGTATTCCTTGCACAGTAGAAAAAAGAACTTCCATTCCAAGAGATCTTAGATGAGATCTCATTCTGTTCTTCCAGATCTGGAAATTGCTTCCATCGAAGTGAGGGACTCCCCTGACATTGATCGCGTTTTCCATGACGAATAAGGTCAGATTCAACGCCAGCAACCTTTACGCTCTGATACCACTTGAAGGACCCCGGGACACCCTGAGAGGGGAGGGGTGAATCAGGGTGACCACTTTTTCTTTTAATTTGATGGATCTTGTTCCCACGTTGGTAGGAACTTGTTGAACCTGTATGATGATTATGATCAAAATGAAAACATTCACATGCACAGAGAAGACACAGTCATTTTTACTTGGTTCACCACTAAGGGCTACGTCCAAGGAGCATACGCCGACAGGTTGCCGGTCGTACCTAAATCCACTATTCTTCACTAGCTGCGGATACAAAAGTTCGGGTACAGACACTCTGTCCCAGGCTCACTGCCTTTACAGTAGTTCAGGGATAACTCACTGCATCCCTCGGGTCACTCCCGTTGACTCCCCCTGGCTCACTGCCGTTGGTGAAGTCCCACTCAGTTTATAGACGTGTAGGTCTGTTCTTCATTTGCATAAGAGTGCATCCTTTGTTGAATGTAGATGCTCTATTGAAGTCCGATTCTCACCAGAAGAAGAATATCACTTTTCCTCGAATGAACCGAGTAGTTTATCGGCTTTCGTACAGCTCCAGCAAGGCAGGCGTGCTTCAATAGTGTCTAGGACTCCTTTTCAAGCCCGGCGCGCAAGTCTCCCGGCGGCGCGCAAGTCTCAGGCGCGCAAGTCTAAACTGGCGCACAAGTGTCACTGAAGCACCTGCGCGACACTGCCTTCTTGAACAAAAAACTTGCGCGATCCACTTCCTTACTCCTCCAAACTGCCTTGGGAGAACAGCCAAACACCGGCGTGCAAGATCTACTTGCGCGACAAAACAACCACCTGCGCGACTCAACCACCTGCGCGACGAGAGCTCGAGCAATCTCTCGGCCTTGAACTCCGTCCGAAATGAGGAGGGGTGGTCCAGTATTTATAGGCAAACTGGACCCCCTGCGCGGCGGCGCGCAAGTCCCTCGACGGCGCGCAAGTCCTGTCTCCAGATCCTCTGTCGCGCAAGTTACTTTCGCGACCCAACCAACACTTGCGCGACCTTCTTTCCTTAGGCAAATTGTGATGTTCTGATCCTCAAAAACATATGGCGCGCAAGTCTTTCATCCTCCAAGAGCTCGGCGCGCAAGTGTCTTTTCCAAAAACACTTTACTTTATTTACAGATTTTCAGGCCCAAAAATTTGGCAAACACTGGGAAACAGCGCCACCTTCACTACTGTTTTCTTCCTGAATGGTATGATCGCTTTGTTGGTTCACACCCTGAACTTCCACTGAGGATTGACAACAAACACAAACCATACACCAAATCATGCTTTGAAGAACTTGGTTCCAACAGATATCCCCACATACTATCCCTGCAGTTCATTCATAACTTACTTCTTCACATCCTGGGAAAAATAAAACATAGAAAAGGGGTGAGCTCAAATGCCCAGTAAGGATAACAATATAGCGGAAACTTTCAAAAATAAGCATAAACATTTAAGGCAATGTATAACTAAAATAAAAGCCATTTAAACTTGAACTTCAACATAGTATGGAAAAAGTAAAATGAAATAATGCCATTTACTTATTCACATGGATATTCTACTAATCGAATAATCACATTCAATATCAATAACCACTTTCATAATGACGGAATGCATAATGCTGAAATTTAATTTCTTTGTCAAGGCCTCGTCCCAAGACCTTGGGGCTAACTATAACCGGAACCCAACCCGGAGTGCCTCTAATAACCGGACACCAACCCGAAGTGCCTCTAATAATCGGAGACCAAAACAGAGTTCATCTAATAACCGGCGACCAAACTGGAGGGCTTACTTTTACCGGTCCCCAACCCGGAACATACTTGTCTAACACATTCATCTGAATGAAAGGTTGAAATATAACATAAACGTTTTGATTAAAAATAACTTCTAAAATGTCAATACTTTAAACAAAAACCATGAGTGACATAAGAATAACTTATCCACAGTAAAAAATATCACAAAACCTTCAATAAAATAGGGATGTTTTGTATCATAATAAATCAACTTCAAATAAGCTTAAAATCCATCAAAGGATGTTGACATAGATGAAATCAAAACTATTTTAGAGAAATATCTCTTTTTTTTAAATCATTTTAAAAGTAAAATAATTATAAAATAATACATTCAATTTTAAAATATTCTTATAATCTTGTAAGGGATGCTTCGATGATTTTATAACGGCGGAAAATAACCGCACCCGCCGTATAAGTTAAAACAAACATTCTTACATTAATTCTGTCGAAAAGGTTAAAAAGTGCCTTGTTTGGAAAACGACGGAAAGATTCCATTATAAACCACTTATAAAAAGTAAAACAAGGGTATAAATGACTTTAACCCATATTCTTGTAAATAGTAAAAATGTTTTGAAATACATTTTGAAAAAACATGGATGTGGATGATAAAGAGATCCCAGTAGATTATTACGTATAAACAACCTCGGATAATGAAGAGATTGTGAAATAACCCTTACCTTGTACTTTTCCTTGGTTGGGGTAGGATAAACTCCTGTATAATGGTGAAATAATTGTTATTAAATTATACAAGAATCATATATATTAATATGATATCATATATGATCTTTTAACATTGATTTGTTAATAATATCTTAGAATTATCGTCGTTCCCGGTGTTAACTTACTCGTTCTTTTTATATGTTTTGTTACATAGCCATGTTTGTTATGGATAAGTTGTATATTATTCATATACATAATTATATCAAGTCCTTAAACATTATTTTTATATCATCAAATGATAATTATAATTTAATGGATACGATGGAGAATGGATCTCATCGCGTTCGTGGAGACGGTAGTCCGTACATACGCACGCGCGACAATATCATTCTTTTGATATTAAAATAATATATAAATGGATGGTATATCATATATATAGAATAATTAACATGTTATATTTATTATTTACAAGAGTTACACATCATTATTATACCCATCCAAATAATAATATATTGAATAACAATTACACCACGACGTGGAGACGGTAAGTCGTACGTACGCACGTATGGTGACATGTAATTCAAAGGGTGGATAGAAGACTGAATATGGTTGTAACATATTTATAATAACATTACAGTATATATAAGATACTGGAGTTATTATTTTAGAATGTTAATAACAAAGAAAGAACAAGTGGAAGAAGAAAGGAACTTGAAAAGGGGTGGTGAAAACATTACCTCTTCTTCGGGTTCTTCCTTTTGATTTGATCAAAAGGGCTCCTTAGGTTGTCTTTCCGATCAAAATAATGCCTCTAGGATGTAGTGAGGGAAGTTGGGAGAGTATTTGTGTAGAGTTTGGCCGAACCAAAAGGCTTTTATGGTGTGAAGAAAGGAGTAGGAGGAGTGCCCTTTTATAAGAGGGGTGAGGGGCACCTTTGGAAAAGCTAGAAATATTAATTTATAATAAATTCATATTCGGTTTCTAATGGCTCCAAAGTTGATTATTCAAAGGTTAAGGTGGGGATAGGTCGCAAACCACTCAACCAATATAATTTAGACAGGTTTGGGTACTTATATTAACCTTATCTTTAAGTATTAACTCTAAGTTAAGTAGTTTCACTGTTACATTGTCTCTTTGTATTTTTATATTATATGGTTAATAACATACTATATACATCCAAGAGACCCCCAAGTGGTCCATTAATGATGCGCCTATCATGATATAAGTCTCTTGGACGAACCTTAGATTTTTAGGAATTTAATATCAATTAATAATATAATATTTGTTTTAAAAACTCTTTTAAGTCAATTTTGACACTATTCAATAATTGATTTTTGTGAAACTCATAACAGAATGATTACTTCGAAAAAAGTTAATTAAATCAATTCTAACATGTCATATTAGCCTATAAAATTATTTTAAGTCATAAAAAGTCTCAAATTATATTTATTTGAGAATTTATAATATCACGTATTTTAATTGTTCACAATTATGGTAATTACTGCATTATCATTGTGTCATAAATAAATTAAATTATATAATGTCTAAAAATTATAAATAAAATATCATTATTTTTGAAATCTTTTTTTCGTTCTAATTAAAATTTACAATAAAATTTATCTTATGTATAACCCTATATTAAAAATGTTTTAGTAAATAAACTTTGATTTTAACTCTTTTAACTCTTCTTTAAATTAAATAATAATAAATGTCCTAATCTAATCCAAGTGGACCTAAATGATAATATATTATTCCTAAGGTTGTTTTGGTCGCAATACACTTGTCCAATAGAATTAGGAAATGTGTTAGGCTAATATTAATATCATTTTTACCCTTAATTACCCTATTTACTTTTAACCGGGGTAAATAAAAGTAAAAAGTTACTATTCACCAAAAATTATTTTCATCTCATTGAACCACATTTTACTTCTTGATATTAACCGTGTCTCTCGGATTTTTGAAATTCCATTCACAGAAGCGGTAAAATTAAGTTTAATGAAAAATTCAGTTTTTTTAACTACCACTTAGTAGTTTCACTATTCATCAAAAATTGAAGTTTTTCAGAACAATTCAAAAATTTCACCCTAATCTATAATTGATATTCCAAATTCAAAAATGATATCTATTTTAAAAAATTCCAAACATATAAGTTTCATTAATTAATTTAATAATTAATTCCCGTTGTCACAACAAATAGCGTGTTTTTAAGAAACAATATATATCAAAAGATTGACAATTGCTTAGGTCCAATTTCGAAGTGAAATTAAATATAATGAACATCATTGGATAAAATGGTAAAAATATATTATAATTATACTTTAAAACCAATCAAATTCATAATTTATCACCATTAATTAGTTTGATTAAAAAAGTTGTTTTTAATTAAAATTTAGTAATTTTCACTATTCATCAAAATAATAAAGTTATCCGAAACTACCAAAATATCACCTTAGGCTCAATTCAATACTCCAAATCCAAAAATTAATTCCATTTTGAAATATATATAATTTCAAAAAGTAGGTATTACTATTCATAACGGCTAGTTTGATTGGTTGTGGTTTGTGTTAGAACTCGAAGTTGTGTACAACACACGCTACTGTATTATTCAAAGGAAAGCGTACCGTGGAAGATTGGGATGTTTAATTTTAATTTTTTTGATGTCCTCATTTAGTCAAAAAGTATAAAATATTTTATTTAAAAAGGGTTCACTATTAAAAGTTGGTAAAAGTGCAATACTGAAAATGAATTTGTTCTTACATTATGTCTAAGAAACTCATAATATGGATTCTAAAATTATAAGGATTTTATAAAGTTTAAAATTTAGTTAATACTATTCATAACTTCTTTTGAACGGCTTGTTTGGTAAGTCATGGTGTGCTTGAACTCGGTGTTGTGTGTAGTGCATGTTATTGAATTATTTTGAAGAAATAACACACTATGAAATCTTGGGGTGTTACATTCTCCCCTCCTTCAATAAATTGCGTCCTCACAATTTGAAATTGTTCTTCAAAAATAAAAGGTTGAAAATAGAAAATATATTTGTGGGAAACCCACATCTGAAATTGGGTTACTAATATTTAGTCTTAATATGAGGAAAAGAGAAATGAAAGGGTCACCACCAAATTATGATCTCTATTAGGAGAACATTGGTGGCAATTAGAGACATATAATTGGAGGAAAAATGTAAATATTTATAGGTAGTTATTGAGGTCATCAATCACAAACAAGTATAAAATTGAGGTCCTTAAATTCATCAATCTATGATGATTTGAAATACCATCGGTTCAAAAAAAACATAGGGTATTGGGATAACACATTTTTTATGTTTCAAAATATCTTAGTTGAAATCCCACATCGAAAAATGAATTAATGAGGCCTCTATTTAAAATCAAGAGTGGAAAGTATGAAGATTACCGAAAATAACACATACCAGGGTTCCATGTAGGAAAATATGGATATGGAAGAGAAATCTAACCATCAATTATCTGATGGAGAGTGGTAGAGAACATGGCTATGAAAAGGCTAACAATCCCAAAGCCATAAATTAGTGATGATTTAAGGTACCATCTAGGACAACATTTTTGTACTAAGTTCCTTTTCTTAATGTTGAGGAATTTATTTATGAGATTGGCTAAGATCATAAAGAGATATACTTACTTTATAATTAGAGTTTTATCCATTAATAAATTTCTACCACAAACTCATCTTTCACTCTAAAAGATAATAGGACGTAAAAAAATTCTATTTATACTATTCATACAGGGTTCCAAATAAACGAATTTATAATTCATCTACCAGATCTTTAAAAAAACTACATTATTTAATCCAAGACATCTCGTGGGCCAGTGGTAGGTGATACACCCTTGTCGCCCTTCGGTTGCGGGTTCAAGTCTCGCGGCCTTGCCGGACGTGACAGGTTGTCGCCCGACCTCCGAGTTGTCCTTTTATGGAAATCCAAACTAATTCAAACTAGAACTATCCAAAATACATCTGTCCAAACTCACAGTCCAAAATTTATAAGGAAGTTAAACATAATGTAGATCCTTTTTACCACGTAATAGCATATGAATACCTTCATCATGTATTCTTTTAATACACTGAAACATCCTGAATTACCATATTCCTTATTGATTACATTCATGCTCCCTTATTCCACATAGAATGCTGTATATACTTCATCAATCCAAAAATGTTTTAAACCCCAACAATGAAGGAATATACAAATCATTAATCAATTTCAAGGTAGTCAAGAATATCCAATATAATTTATCCAAATAAATCATGTATTATTCCAAAATCACTACCTTGGTATCAGAACTATATTATGGTTTATCATTCTCTCAACCATATATTTTCCAAAATTTATCCTGCTATTGAGTCACTTTTCTTTGTTCCACACAATCTCAAGTCCTTAATGAAATAGTACTACAGTACAATCCTTATATACTCCATAATTATTATAACAAGTACATTATTGATACAACACTCAATTGACATAATCAACATAAGAACTCTAATCATTCCTCTTCATCTGTGATAGTATCATAACTTGATTATTATCCAATAGCATCATTTCTGACATGGTTTGATGAATGGGACATAGGTTCGCGTAGTGTCCAAACTCCTTGCAAATGAAGCATTGTACATTTGAAACCATTTTCTTACCCTTGTAGTCACGTACTTTGTGCCCTTTTCCTCCACACTTATAAAAAACTCCCATTCCTTTCTGATAAGTTCTAGGGTGTTTCTTCCCACAGTTATCACATATGGGAAAATTATTCTTTTCCCTCTTCCCTTTATCCATCTTTTTCTCTTCCATCCTTTTCTTCTCTTGCTTCCCTTCAAAGCCATAAGACTCAGTAAAATATTTACTTATCTTATCAACACATGATATTATTTCTTCATATGATGATAATACATGGGAGACTATTTCTCTTATAAATTCTGGCTTAAGACCATGAAAGATATGATCCTTCTTTCTCTTTGGATTATGTGCATTGCTGGAGTTATCATTCCTTATACTGGGCGCCATTTCTAAACAATGGCATACACTAGATTAGTTTATGAATAACAATACCTAATCCCAAACTTGTAAATCACATAACATAAATTAAATATTTTATGGATATAATCCATAATCATAAGAATGTCTCCTTTGAGGAAGTATATACTCATAAACCCTTAATAATTGTTTGTAAAGAAAATGAGAATTATCCTAAGCATATCCCCCGGGAGTGTCGTAACCAAGAGTGCCGCAAGGCCCGTTGTCATGCACCAGTTCCCGTTTGAGTCTAACTCAAAGTGGTGTTTTCAGGTTTTACCCCCAGGTACATCTGTGCCAGAGCCGCCTCTACCTGCTCGTATCCAGACAGGGATGTATTGCTAGGAAAACTCACAAAATCTCTACAATACCAAAATTCCAGGAAGTTCTTCTATACTAATCGTCAAAGTTCATCTTAGGTCTACGTGCTCTAATCAGACTTTATCTAAATCTAGCTTCCAAGGTTTGTACTAAACTTCCTCTGATACCAACTGTAACGCCCGACCCTAGTTACCTAGAGTCGGTGCATTATTACATAACATTGGCATGATCACAAGAAAGATCAAATCTCGAAAGACCGATTGGTTTAGTATCCTTGGAAACACTAGATATATTCATAAAGTTTTACATTACATCACAAAGTGAAAATCTACTACAACAACATAGTCTCCATATTCCACACTCATATCCCCACATACTATCCCTGCAGGTCATTCATAACTTACTTCTTCACATCCTGGGAAAAATAAAACATAGAAAAGGGGTGAGCTCAAATGCCCAGTAAGGATAACAATATAGTGGAAACTTTCAAAAATAAGCATAAACATTTAAGGCAATGTATACCTAAAACAAAAGCCTTTTAAACTTTAACTTCGACATAGTATGTCAAAAGTAAAATGAAATAATACCATTTACTTATTCACATGGATATTCTACTAATCGAATAATCACATGCAATATCAATAACCACTTTCATAATGATGGAATGGATAATGCCGAACTTTAATTTTTTTGTCAAGGCCTCGTCCCAAGACCTTGGGGCTAACTGTAATCGGAACCCAACCCGGAGTTCCTCTAATAACTGGACACCAACCCGGAGTGCCTCTAATAACCGGAGACCAAACCGGAGTTCCTCTAATAACCAGAGACCAAACCGGAGGGCTTACTTTTACAGGTCCCCAACCCGGAACATACTTGTCTAACACATTCATCTGAATGAAAGGTTGAAATATAACATAAAAGTTTGGATTAAAAATAACTTATAAAATTTCAATACATTAAACAAAAACCATGAGTGAAATAATAATAACTTATCCACAGTCAAAAATATCACAAAACCTTCAATAAAATAGGGATGTTTTGTATCATAATAAATCAACTTCAAATAAGCTTAAAATCCATCAAAGGATGTTGACATAGATGAAATCAAAACTATTTTAGATAAATATCTCTTTTTTTTAAATCATTTTAAAAGTAACATAATTATAAAATAATACATTCAATTTGAAAATATTCTTATAAGCTTGTAAGGGAAGCTTCGACGATTTTATAACGGCGGAAAATAATCGCACCCGCCGTATAAGTTAAAACAATCATTCTTACCTTAATTCTGTCGAAAAGGTTAAAAAGTGCCTTGTTTGGAAAAAGACGGAATGATTCCTTTATAAACCACTTATAGAAAGTAAAAGAAGGGTATAAATGACTTTAACCCATATTCATGTAAATAGTAAAAATGTTTTGAAATACATTTTGAAGAAACATGGATGTGGATGATAAAGAGATCCCATTAGATTATTACGTATAAACAACCTCGGATAATGAAGAGATTGTGAAATAACCCTTACCTTGTACTTTTCCTTGGTTAGGGTAGGTTAACCTACTGTATAATGGTGAAATAATTGTTATTAAATTATAAAAGAATCATATTTATGAATATGATATCATATATGATCTTTTAACATTGATTTGTTAATAATATCTTAGAATTATTGTTGTTTTGGGTGTTAACTTACTCATTTTCTTTTATATGTTTTGTTACATAAGTCGTGTTTGTTATATATAGGTTGTATCTTATTCATATCCATAATGATATCAATTCCTTAAAAATCATTTTTAAATAATCAAATGAGAATTATAATTGAATGGATACGATGGAGAATGAATCTCATCACGTTCGTGGAGACAGTAGTCCGTACGTACGCACGAGCGACAATATCATTATTTTGATATTAAAATAATATATAAATGGATGGTATATCATATATACAGAATCATTAACATGTTATATTTATTATTTACATGAGTTACACATCATTATTATACCCATCCAAATAATAATATATTGAATAACAATTACACCACGACGTGGAAACGTTAAGCCGTACGTACGCACGTATGATGACATGTTATTCAAAGGGTGGATAGAATACTGAATATGGTTGTACCATATTTATAATAACATCACAATATATATATGATACTGGAGGTATTATTTTAGAATGGTAACAACAATGGAAGAAGAAGTGGAAGAAGAAAGGAACTTGGAAAAGGGTGGTGAAATCATTACCTCTTCTTCGGGTTCTTCCTTTTTATTTGATCAAAAGGGCTCCTTAGGTTGGCTTTCTGATCAAAATAAGGCATCTAGGTTGTAGTGAGGGATGTTGGGAGAGTATTTGGGCAGAGTTTGGTCGAAACAAAAGGCTTTGAAGGTGTGGAGAAATGAGAAGGAGGAGTGCCCTTTTATAAGAGGGGTGAGGGTCACCTTTGGAAAAGCTAGAAATATTAATTTATAATAAATTCATATTCGGTTTATAATGGATAAAAAGTGGATTCTTTAAATTTTAAGGTTGGTATGGGTCTAAAAACACTCAACCAATAGAATTTATACATGTTTGGGTACTTATATTAACCTTATCTTTAAGTAATAACTCTAAGTTAATTAGTTTCACTTTTACAATGTCTCTTTGTATTTTTATATTATATGGTTAATAAACTTACTATATACATCCAAGATACCCCCAAGTGGTCCAATAATGATATACCTACCATGATATAAGTTTCTTGGCTGAACCTTATATTTTTAGGAATTTAATATTAATTAATAATATAATATTTGTTTTAAAAACTGTTTTATGTCAATTTTGACACTATTCAATAATTGATTTTTGTGAAACTCATAACAGAATGATTACTTCGACCAAAGTTAATTAAATCAATACTAAGAAATCATATTAGCCTATAAATTTATTTTAATTCATTAAAAGTCTCAAATTATATTTATTTGGGAATTTATAATATCAATTATTTTAATTTGTCACAATTATGGTAATTACTACATCATCATTGTGTCATAAATAAATTAAATTATTTAATGTCTAAAAATTATAAATAAAATATCATTATGTAGGAAATCGTTTTATCTTTCTAATGAATATTTAAAATCGAATTTATCTTATGTATAACCCTATATTAAAAATGTTTTAGTAAATAAACATTGATTTTAACTCTTTTAACTCTTCTTTTAATTAAATAATAATAAATGTCCTAATCTAATCCAAGTGGATCTAAATGATAATATTTTATTCCTAAGGTTGTTTTGGTCGAGATACACTTGTCCAATAGAATTAGGACATTTGTTAGGGTAATATTAATATCATTTTTACCCTTAATTACCCTATTTACTTTTAACCGTGGTAAATAAAAGTAAAAAGTTACTATTCACCAAAAATTATTTTCATCTCATTGAACCACATTTTACTTCTTGATATTAACCGTGTCTCTTGGATTTTCAAAATTCCATTCACAGAAGCGGTAAAATTAAGTTTTATGAAAAATTCAGTTTTTTTAACTACCACTTAGTAGTTTCACTATTCATCAAAAATTGAAGTTTTTCAGAACAATGCAAAAATTTCACCCTAAGCTATAATTGATATTCCAAATTCAAAACTGATATCTATTTTACAAAATTCCAAACATATAAGTTGCATTAATTAATTTTATAATTAATTCCGGATGTCACAACAAATAACGTGTTTTTAAGAAACAATATATATCAAAAGATTGACAATTGTTTAGGTCCAATTTCGAAGTGAAATTAATTATAATGAACATCATTGGATAAAATGGTAAAAATATATTCTAATTATACTTTAAAACCACTCAAATTCATAATTTATCACCATTAATTATTTTGATTAAAAAAGTTGTTTTTAATTAAAATTTAGTAATTTTCACTATTCATCAAAATATTAAAGTTATCCGAAAAGTACCAAAATTTCACCTTAGGCTAAATTCAATACTCCGAATCCAAAAATGAAGTCCATTTTGAAATATATATAATTTCAAAAAGTAGGTATTACTATTCATAACGGCTAGTTTGATTGGTTGTGGTGTGTGTTAGAACTCGAAGTTGCGTACAACACAGGCTACTATATTATTCAAAGGAAAGCGTACCGTGAAGCTTGGGATGTTTCATTTTAATTTTTTTGATGTCCCCATTTAGTCAAAAAGTTTAAAATATTGTATTTAAAAAGGGTTCACTATTAAAAGTTGGTAAAAGTGCAATACTGAAAATGAATTTGTTCTTACATTATGTCTAAGAAACTCATAATATGGATTCTAAAATTATAAGGATTATATAAAGTTTAAAATTTAGTTAATACTATTCATAACCTCTTTTGAACGGCTTGTTTTGTAAGCCATGGTGTGCTTGAACTCGGTGTTGCGTGTAGTGCAAGTTATTGTATTATTTTGAAGAAATAACACACTATGAAATCTTGGGGTGTTACACCAATAGATACTGGAAGAGGTTCCATATAAGGGATCTCCTCTCCCTGACAAGGAAGATCATCTCCCTATGGAGGAAGATCGAAGACAAAATCATGTAGAACATGATATGATGGAATCATTTCATGCGCTGAAATATAGAACACTACCTAATTAAATTCCTCACTCTCATATAGATATTATATGTGGATATTATGTTGTAGTCAAGTATTATATAAATATAAATCAAATGAATTTAAAAAAATTATAAAAAAAACCAATGTAAGGATATTTACTTACCAGATCATGAGACAATATATCATGTGGTTTAAGATTCAATATATACTTCATTTTATAACATGGAGAATAATCATGGTTTGTTATAAATGAAATTGTATAATACACATGACCATGTTACAAAATGATGCACGTCTTCCCAAATGTTGAGATATTATTCTTGTTTTGGTCCCAGTTGACATCTGACCTCCCCATCATCATTAGTGAATGAAGATCTATAAGATGTTCAAGAGGAAATTGAATACGATAAAAAAACCAAATTTCCACATAAAAGTATCATCCTGGATACACTACACAATATGAAAGTGTATGAGTGGGACCACAATAGTTGCATAACTAATCCTAGCAGTGGAATATTTAAGAAGCTATTCCAATATAGATTAGTATAGAAGTCCTGAAATATGAAATTACATGTGAAATATGTTAAAATATTTTGATTCTGGTTTTTAAAAATGATAATATTATTAAATTTATTCTTTTGTCGAAGAAGGTATATACATACATAAGATGGTAGTATACATTACCAAATGAGAGGGTATACACCAAAATTAGATCTTGATGTCCCAAAAAACTGGTGTTCTTGAATCCACATGTAACCTACAACATAGAAAGTGATAGATAAAAATGAATTAAGTATAATAACTCATATTTTAAAAATAAAATAATAAATATCGTTGGTCATACTAGTTTCCACATGGAGCACCACAAATTTCATCCATATCAAGTTCCATAAAACAAAAAATATGCACTAGGGGAGGGATTCACACCCATTCCATCATCTGAATGAGTGTGAAACATCCCCCATGATCATTGTGATCTATACTTTATGTCACCCATAATGCTCTATATGTGTATTACAGGCATTAAGATACCCACCTATATAATTCATCTTGATCAAAGTCTAGAAGTTGGCCAAAATACATCATAGGAACGTATATAATAGAGTGATCAGTTAACATTGTCCCTCTAATAAACCTCAAGATATATGAATGGGCATGATGCATGATAGTCAACTTTTCATTATTAGTGGGTAAATGTGTGAAGGGAATATACAACCAACTCATAGACAGAGAACCACCATCCATATCAGTATAATATCCCACAATATCAAGGAATATAAATAATTGTATAAGATCATGCAAGTATCTATGGGAGGGTCATTTTATTGAACCACCTTGGATAGATAGACTAAGAAGAACTATCATATCCTCTAAGGTGTTGGTTTTATCTCCATAGATAATGTGCAATGTGTGAGTTGTGGGTCTCCAGTTCTCGATAAAGGCAATAATGAGGTGATGATCAAAAAATGTATAATCTGGTATAGTGATTCCATAGAAGAAAACATGTGTTGGGAATGGTTAAATAGATGTTGGAGGTGGAATGTGATGATAATGCTACAGCCTATGCATCTTAACCCATTGAAACTCATATCTCACTAGCACATCATAAGATAAAACTCTTATAATACTTAGTGAGTAATGTAATATCCTCCATATATATTCAAAAAAAAGAAATAACTATTTTGTAAGTGTAATGAATAAATATATTTTTATGTTTAGTGGAATGTTATTATTTCTAGAATGTAGAATATTACAGTTATGTTAACACATTTTGATATTTCTTTAGTTGATATAATTGATTAATTTATATTCATTAAAAAGTTTAATGTATGTAATTACATTTTTATTTTTTTTTAAATTACTTTCATCATTTTCCATTAATCTTGTTATCGATTCCTGTCAAACACTTTACATATTTACATAGATCATCACATTCATAAAAATTAGACTATTCTGAACAATGTAAAAAAGATTTAGAGGAAACATGTATGGCATACTTGAAAAATTATAGGAGTTTATTGGATATTTGTAGTGATATTTTTTTAAAATTTGTAGGTAATATATTTTCATGAGGTTGATTTTCAATCACTAAATCATTTTAAAACCCACCCAAAAGGATGACCCGAGGTTCATCCCAAATCTAATTTTCAATGACATAGGGCGTTAGTTTATTGTTAGAAAATAAATCATCATTGATTAGCCACTAAATTAGGCTAATATTCATTTGTAATATATATAGTATTAATGTTATTTATTATTCATAAACACCATTTTAGTACATTTTACACTTTGAACATCATTTCACATTATGATTGTAATACCTTCTTAACATGCCCTATTATGTGGTACATTTTTTAACATCATTTAAAGTACCAAATGATTCACCTTATTATACATATTTTAATTTGATATTTTCGAAAATTGATCTACACTCCAATATGAACATGTTTCATTCAGGGATCAATGGAGAATTCATGGAGGATGATGGAGAAATTTGGCAATGAATGGAAGCAATTCTGGAGAAGGCAAATTGGACACCAGACCACTGATGAGACTGTGGGGCCCCAAATACAGGCTCAATGAATGCCACATTTCGTGGGATGATAGAATCCATATATAGGAACAAATAACTCTTCCTGATCCAATGGTAATTCGGCCTCCATGGTGGTATTTTAGGCGGCCCAAGTTAGAGATAAAATTCTGGGCCAGATTCTGTGGCCCAGAAAAACATCCCAGTACACTAATCATATCTCCGAATATACAAATCCAACTGGGCCCAAATTTTAAAGGATGTTAGAATACTTCCGGATATCCATTTTCTTCTTCTATGGCCCACCCTGATTCTGCCATCTAGAAGGTGTTTCAAGTTTGTCGGTTCGGTACATGAAAGCTGGATGCCTTTTCGGGTCAAGGGTGGAAAGTCTTCTTTCCACAAACTTTCCACCACCCTAGACCTACCATACTCAACTGGAATGACTTTTACTGTTTGAGGATGGACCCAAGGGCTCAAAAATGCCTATATAAGGCAGTGGTGTTGGAGTATTTAGGAATCTTGGATGATTTGTTCAATTGTAATGTTATGCTGCAATTTTGTAATCTCAAATTTGTCTTTCACATGTAAGTTGTTCAATTCACATTAGTTTTGTTAATAAAAGTTCTTCTTATACTCTTATTCTGTTGTTCCTCATATCACTTTGATATCTTTGGATCCAGGTGTAAATTTAACCACATCAAACTTTGTGAAATTATTCACACAACGGTGGAGTGATCATTTTATTTTTGTTTTTTTCTTTACTTCTCCATGTCCTCCCTCATGAGTCTACTCTCCGCTTCCATTGAAACCATGGGATCAATGGAGGGATAACCCACTTATGGGTTGATCCAAGGGAGTAGCAAGGGGATGTATTGAATGTTATTTATCACCTCATTAATGTATAATCACTTCTTTAATTGAGATTTTTATTTGATGGTTTTTAAACTCCATCGTCCTTGTTAAATTTAAGGTCACACACGTCAAGTGCTAATACGAACCTTTACCTTGAAGTGCTCGAAACCTTGATCCTTCAAGTGTATAGGTGATTAGTATTAAAGTTTTTAGGCATTAAAACAGTAAGTGATGATGTTTTTTTATCTCCTTAAATGAACCCATCTCGAATTTAAGAAATTGAAATCATTAAAAAGAAAATATGTCCAATCCACCCCGAGCAATACCCTAGGATCAACTCATTATTTTAATTTGAATTCACTTAAGTATCTTAGAGTTCACTTAAACCCATATTAAATAAACCCAAAGTTGTCCACTTCATAGCCAAAAACAATCCTTAGAATGTGTGTGTCTATAGGTTACTTCTTAGGTCACTGTGGATTCAATAACCCAAGGTAGACTACAAGGACCGTTCTACTTTCATCTCCTGGGTAAATTTGAGTGAGAACCAAATTTTGGCACCGTTTCCGGGGACCTAAGTATGTTATCTTAGAAATTATCATTCCTTTTCTTCATCCCTTTTCTCTTTTCTCACCCCTCACTCCTATGGAAGTCAATTTTGAACAAGTCCAAACATGGGAAACCTATCCCTACTTTGATCACCCAACCCCATGTACGATGTACAATGACCATCCTAATTTCTACTTGTGGGATCATAAACAACCCACTTAACCAAAATGTTTTTATTCATATGATCCACAATACATTCCAACATATTATGAGTTCCAATCCCAACAAGGCCAATCTGAACATCCTCCTATGGAATTCCAACAACATAATTATCCACCTGAAATAGACCATATTTCTCAACCCCTTACCCATCATGATCCACAACCATTACTTGAAAAATTGTGTCAACAAATAAAGATAATGAATTTTGAGGTTTCATCATTGAGGTTAGAACTACAAAGCATTAAAATTGTGAGGAACCCATCCCTACACAAACTATCTCTTCCATAACCTTATGTGAAGTGTCTAGTTTCTCAAAAACCACTCATGAATTTACTGAAGAGAAAACCTTTGGATTTGGGGAAGATAAAGAGGATCAAGGAATTGTTGAATGGTCTTTAAATCAAGAGGAAATTAACTTTTTGGATTCAAAAGTGGAGAATTTGACATCATGGATTGAGTCTCATGAATATAACTCTGTTGATGATTTTTCAAAAACACCAATCATTGAACCATTATGAGAAATCACAATCTTTGAGTCCATACCCATTTCTAACACTGATGTTTCCAATTTTGTGGTTGAATCTTCTATTCCAAAGGAACCAATTCTATTGATAAATTTTGAAAATAAAATTGAGATCGATCCAAATTCCCAACCTATGTCTAAAAATGTTATTCAGCCTGAACTCGAACATGTGTCCTTTCCATCCTCCCTCAAGTTTTCATTCATTGAGGATATCCAAAACCATCATGTTTTCATTATTTATTCTATTTATATAAATAAAATTGGAATGACCCTTGATGTATTAGTCAAGACTAGAGAAGCAACTAGATCCACCATTTCTGATATTCCTTGGATTTACCAACTCATTTTAGAACATAGGTTTGTTAATGAAACAAATTATAAATATGTAATCAATCTAAACCTAGTTGAATTTGTGAAACATGTGGTCCTTAAAATGTTGAATGTTGGTATTGGATAAGTTGGGGGGGTTCAAGTCGAGCTAATGACGTTAAACAAAGTGTTGCATGAGAGGCAACCCATGGTTTTCAAGTTTTCTATCATTTTGTTGTTTTAATAAAATTTATATTTTAATTAATCATTTTTATATTTAAAAAAAATATACTATTGATCTGTTCTTATATTATGAGTATGGATGGGTATGAAAGGGGAGCACCATATTTATCCGTGTCACGTGGTTTGATCCTTGAGTAATACCTTACCCAGAAATTTAAAAAGAAGACAATGTATCATCAGTTTATTTTATTCTATATATATACTTAAATTTTACTTATATATATATATACTCTTTTGTTTTGTTTGTTTTTTCCCTTTTTCCACTAGGGAACTCTATAAGCGATATTGATATCAAAGGACTAAATTGGAGCAGCAAGAACTTCAAACTTCAACCACCAGGTGACTTCATTCCATGACCCTCATTTTCAATTTCCTTTTTGAACATTAATGCTCTACCTCTACCCCCTTCTAAATTTCCTTTTATTTAAACACTAGTGACAGTGTTATTTTAAGTTGGGGGGGAGATAAAATAAAAAATTCTTTTGTGTCAAAAAAAAATGATAAATGATTTGAAAAAAAAATTGTGAAAGTGGAAGGAAAAATTACTTTAACATTAAACATGGTAATACACATTGCACACTATGAAACTGAATATCAAATAATTTATCATACCCTGACTCTGATTTTAATCCTTGTATAATTTTATGAGCATTGATTTTGGAAAGTGTGGCTGTCCAATGTGATATTTCATCATTTATATTTTCATCCAAAAAAAAGATCACAATGCACGTCCGTTGGATGGTGGGGTATTAGTTTGAGTTCATGGGGTCCCCTAAATATATAACATAGGTTTGGTGATCATTTCAGTTTAATATGAGTATTCAAACAAATTATTAAAAAAAATTGTGCGTAGAGCAATGATATGACCTAATGTGTGGCTTTCGGCACTTGGGGATCGTGACTCCATAGTTGTCTGGCCCGGAGTTAGTAATTTTATCTCTATTTTTGGTAATTTGAATTTTTTTTTGACTGAGTTAACTCGGGATGAAGCCCGAGTATGTGGGCTTCACTTGGTTCCCTATGGTCTTTGAGTCTGGGAGTCATCGACAAAGTCTTGCTACAGGGGTTAACTTTTTTGAGTGCAACTTCAATTACCATGGAAAAATTGCAAAAAAAAAATTATTAAAAAAAATGATTACTCATCTTAATATTGAAATGTGATTCCACCTAACGCTTCTGTAATTTCCCCCTTGAATAATAATGAACCCCCATGTCTATTGTGATGCACAACACATCCTCATACTTAATTGACATTGGATGAAATATGGAAATGAATTTGAACAAAGGAATGGGCTTGGGATTGGGATCTGATTATGAAACTATCTTGTATTAAAATCTTTTGATGGGTTTCATGATTGTTTGATATAAGGTTTTTTGGTGATCATTGTGTATTGAAATGTTTTTGGAAAAGGGAATTCGAATTTCATTTTGTTGAGATATATTTTGCTCGGGATTAGAAAAACTCAAGTTGGGGGGGGGGGTGTGATTAGCCACTAAATAAGACTAATATTCATTGGTAATATATATAATATTCATGTTCTTTATTATTCATAAACAACATTTTAGTGCATTTTACACTTTGAACATCATTTCACATTATGATTGTAATACCTTCTTAAAATGCACTATTATGTGGTACATTTTTGAACATCATTTAAAGAACCAAATGATTCATATGATTATACATATTTTAATTTCATATTTTCCGAAATTTATCTACACTCCAATATGAACATGTTTCATTCAGGGATCAATGGAGAATTCATGGAGGATGATGGAGATATTGGGCAATGAAAGGAAGCAATTCTGGAGAAGGCAGATTGGACACCAGACCACTGATGAGACTGTGGGGCCCAACATACAGGCCCAATGTCATGAACCAGCCCGGGTCGCCGACCGACCCAGCGCCCGACCCGGTCCACGATATGGCCCAAAGGGCGTCCCCTACCCCCACGGGCTGGCAACTAGTGTCGGGCATCAAAACATGCAGTTGAGAACGATTTAGCCCAAAAAAACATATAAACAAAAATAAACAGAACAAAACAATTAAAAACTAACAGAGGGAAAATAAAATAAAGGTAGGCTACTAGACATACCTCCAAGCGACCCCATGCGTCACCACCACACTTATAACCACACTCGCATGAAGAGCGATCCAAGTCAATAACCTGAAACTGAAAAGTAAAGTAGGCGTGAGCACTGAGATGCTCAGTAGGAAAGCCAAGGAATAACCACACCCTATGCCCGTACCCTTAAAAAGAAATCCAATTATGCTAGTTTGAAAATAATACATATTAAAATAATTTTTTTTTCCTTTTCAAATCCAAATCACAAGTTGACATTTTGTTTTCTTATGAAAATCATTTTTATTCCACCATATTTTCAAAATCGATTCCAAGAGTGCATTCACCTTTCGAAAATTTCAAGAAAAGCAGTTTAGTTTGAAACGGTGTTTTTCACAATGAGACAATAAGTATGAAACAACTGAAAAGAAAGTTACATCGCTAACAGCATGTCACAAATGAGCACCATGAGTAATCCCTATAGGTAGCTCGGACGAGTTGGAACCTAGAGACCTCGTACCTCGGTGAAACGTGGCTTAGAAGGCCACGACCCTCAGAAAATGTGGCTTAGATGGCCACGACCCTCAGAAAACGTGGCTTAGATGGCCACGACCCTCAGAAATTCATATTTTTGGTTAGTGTTGTTGCACCAATCCTGCTAGACAACCTGGGACGAACCCCTGCAATGTCATCTAACATACTAGTCCTGGTCGCCCACCTAGATACCCAGGGTTTCCCATGTGCTCTATTTCAAAGGGTGGTGAGGTTTTATCAAAATCATATAAAGAACACAACACTTTCTTACCAAAAGTCCATTTCACCACTCACCACCGTTCTCCCTCCTTAAGTGCATCCCTATTTTATATCACATAACATCGCATAACAAACTTTATTAGGCACATATCACAAATCACATACTTAACACAAACATCATGTTTCTACAACAACGGGGCATTCTTTAAGAGGGGTTTTGTTTCACCTTTGCAAACCATTCTCAAAGTGCCAGACGAGCTTAATTAATTACAATAAACACATTTCATTTTTGAACACAAAATCACTCAACGTTTAAGTTTCCAAAACCATTCTAAAGTTCAACTAAACAACCAAGGTACTATATCTTTAAAAGAAAGCTAGAAAACATGTTTAAATCTAAAAAAACCATTGGAAATAATTATTACACACTAAAATCATTAAGGAAACCACTTTTAAAGAACCATGACCATTTTTGTATACACACACATATATATAGCATGTGAATTTCATATAAAAGTAGAATATGCATTTAAAGAACACCAAGAAAAAATGGAAATTCTAATTAAAGATTAGGGTATAGGGGACCTACCTCAAGACATGCAGCTTTTGACAAGGGTAACCCGAGACCGCTTCACCGCCATGCATATTCATTTTCATGCATATGCATATACACAGGTCCTTACTGCCGACGACTCGAACCCCCGAGGAAGGCACCATTCACTATACATATAATTTAATAAAGGAATTAAACATTTAAACAATTTATAAAGCATTTGAAATATCACATTAAAGGTTTATACCAACAACGCACTGAAACATCCTTCTTAACACCAAGTGCACCATGACGCAACACCAGAAACATGATAAGACAGACTTTTCAGCACTTGCGCAACATAATAAACCCACAACAATGTTTATAAAACACTACGAAAAGCTCAGCACAGGTTTTTCACAAAATCAGAACATTCATATTAAATTAACACACTACGAAACACATCTAAATCATATTAATCCTTAAGTGAAACTATATTCACACCATGGAAAATAATCAATGAGTATACTAAATTAATCAAATAAGAAAATTAACTTGTCAAACAACACATATATGCGGAAACCCATACCTGATATAAATATGCTACCAAGAGTTAAAATAAAGATTTAACATCAAAGATCAACTTCGCACAATACATATTAATTAAATAACACGCTAAATTAGATTAACTTTCAAATTGATTAATCAACTAAAAATCAAGAGCGGAACCACCAACTTCGACGTCGGAAAACCGCAAATAACAAAGCAAATCTCCAATCGCGCACCGAATTTGCCGCAAACAACTCAAATGAACTCTAGCATCAAAACATCAATACAATTTCACAAAAAATGAACCAAAGAAACACCAACCCATAACTTGACAACCTACCGAATGAAGAAACAACAAACTAAAGAAGAATGCACCTTCGGCAAGAGTGTGAAGAGTTGTCCAAATCTTGAAGAAAGCTGTCGAGTTGTGCATCACCGGAAAATCAGGTCGGGAGGAAGATGAGGTGTGCGTCCTTGTGGTCCGAGGCTGCGGAGGCTTACGGGCAGTGAGGAAGTTGTGGATACCGCTAGTAGGGGCAGCGCGAGGTGAGCCGGAGGGGGAGGCATTGGTCCGCCGCAAGGGAGAGGAGGAGAATTGATGTAAGGCAGGGGCGGCGTGCGGTCGATTGAGAGGAAGGGAGGGTGTTGGCGGAGGGAGCAAGGGGAAGGGAGGTGCGGCGCAAGGCCGGGGTGACGCGCCCTGTTTTTCCTGGTGGTCCGACCGAGAGGGAGGTTGAAGCTTGGGTGGAAGATAGTCCGGCAAGGAGGGCTGAAGGGGAGGTCTACGCCGGAGGGGGGGGGGGGTCACGCCAGAGTAGGATGCGCCAGAGGAGGCTGCGCCGCTGGAGGCTGTGCCACTGGAGGTCGAGCCGCTGGAGACCGCGCCGCTGGAAGCCGCGCCGGTGCGCTGCGGAAGGGAGCGGCACATAGGGTTTGGAGGAGGGAGGGTGAGCCGAAAACTAGGGGAGAAAGAAGAAAAAAAATGTGCGGGACAAGGGAGAGGGGGAGGATAGATGGAAAAGGAAAAAAAGATAAATGAATAAAAATAAATAAATAATAATAATGAAATAAAAAGATATAATAAGAGGGATAAAATAAAACCTAAAATAAAACTCTAACTAATATAGAATATTAGTATTGATAATAATAATAGTAATATTAGTGTTAACAAACATAATGTAAAATAAAATCATAACAATAACTTAATATATATATATATACACACATGTATAACAATAGTTACAACCTAATTAAAACCTTAACAAAATTAATAATAATAGTAAAGACACTAGTGAGATGCCAGAAATTTTATAACCATTAAAATATTAAAATATTATCTATATAATTAAAATAATAACAGAAATAATAATAATAAGAAGAACAATCTCCAATAATAATAATAATACTAATAATAATATTATTATTAAAACAACACTTATGTTAATTAATAATTTTTCATATTTTATTTTTCACTAGATGTAATATTTAACTCACCAATTAAATGATTACTTGCACACTGAGTAGGCCGCATGATCATCTGATGAAGCCATGCGGCTTCGCCCGTTCCTTTCCAATGCTCCGGAAACTACCATGCTAAAACACTCATTTATCCTCAAAACGCAACAACTCAAGTCGGGTCCGGCAACTTGCACGGTCGTGTGCAAGTTCGCTCACCAATGTAATAACACATTTAATAATAACACATCGTCCAATTTTGATTGGGCTCTACACATGTTGGCGCGTACAGGCGCACACCCGTATAAGATCACGAAACCCTTTTAAATTAGATTCAATTCAAAATGAAAATCAAAGAAAGGCCTAAAATAAATGAAAATATAATAAGCGACAAGTCAGGGTGTGATAATTCTCCCCACCATGACACATTCTGCCCCCAGAAAGTCCCAAAATACTAGGTCAACTAAGGGTTCCAAGCGAGACCATGAAGACCCCTAAAACAAAACCTCAATCACCCGATGACTGGGCATACAAAATCACATGACCTGAATCTCCAACATTTCAAAACCAGAATCACCAGTCAATATGCGGCGAAGGAGGTGTGTTGACCTTTCTAAGGAGGTAGTTCCATGTGCCCCTGAATTAGTGTGGAACCGTCAGTCTAAAAATCGTACAAGTTGTTGGTCCTCTTTATATTGTTGTAAGAGTTGGTCCCTCATCCGATGAAGAGTGAACCAAAGATACTTGTTTGTGGAGTGCTCCTTCCATCAGTTCGTGTTGTGTGTTGGACGGACCGCTCAACCTTCTATCTCTAGTGTGGTCAGTCAGACACTCTAAGTCATTCGATGCAATCCTCAGTGGGTATATTAATAGATTGGCGGCGCGAGACACGAGGAGAAGTATGCAGGTTGCTTTTCCAGTTGAGGAAGTTCCAGTTAGAAGTGGTCAGCTTGGGACTGCGAGGCTGGAGATGCTTCAGACATCAGTGCCCCAGCCATAGGTCTCGGGGTGAAGCTTGTGCGCAGTCAAAAACTCATCGGGCGTGGGATGGGAGTGGTCTGACTTTAGTCCGCAATGTCGGGATGGGGACATATGAAATTTCCCTATTGTGGTACCCTCTCCGAAGGCGTCATTCTTGTTGTCAGGGGAATGGAGCCCTTGTCTACTTGTCGTGGTTTTATTTTATGGTAGTTTCTCTTGGTCCATAAAGAGGTTCGGAAAAACCCATATTCTTGTGAAGCTAGTGGGTGTGCTTCGTGAACCTTCTTACGGTCGATTGCGGCTCACCCTCCCTCCTCCGAACCCTATGCGCCGCTCCCTTCCGCAGCGCACTGGTGCGGCTTCCAGCAGCGCGGACTCCAGCGGCTCGGCCTCCAGTGGCACGGCCTCCAGCGGCGCAGCCTCCTCTGGCGCATCCTACTCTGGCGCGACCCCCCCCCCCCTCCGGCGCGGACCTCCCCTTCAGCCCTCCTTATCGGACCGGCTGCCACCCGAGCTTCCACCTCCCTCTCAACCGGACCACCAGGAAAAACAGGGTGCGTCACCCCGGCATTGCGCCGCACCTCCCCTCCCCTTGCTCCCTCCGCCAACACCCTCCCTTCCTCTTAGTTGACCGCACGCCGCCCCTGCCTTACATCACTTCTCCTCCTCTCCCTCGCGGCGGACCAGCACCTCCCCCTCCGGCTCACCTCGCGCTGCCCCTACTAGCGGTGTCCAAAACTTCCTCACCGCCCGTAAGCCTCCGCATCCTCAGACCACAAGGACCCACACCTCCTCTTCCTCCCGACCTGATTTTCCGGTGATTCACAACCCGATAGCTTTCTTCAAGCTTTGGATAGCTCTTTGCACCCTTTTCGAAGGTGCTTTCTTCTTTAGTTTTTTTGTTTCTTCATTCGGTAGGTTGTCAAGTTATGGCTTGGTGTTTCTTTGGTTCAATTTTTGTGAAATTATGTTGATGTTTTGACTCTAGAGTTCATTTGAGTTATTTGCGGCAAATTTAGTGCATGATTGGAGATTTGCTTTGTTATTTGGGCTTTTCTGATGTCGAAGTAGGTGGTTCTGCTCTTTACTATTAGCCGATTAATCAATTCGAAAGTTAATCTAATTTAGCGTGTTATTTAATTAATATGTATTGTGCGAAGTTGATCTTTGATGTTAAATCTTTATTTTAACTCTTGTTAGCATATTTATATCAGGTATGGGTTTCCGCATATATGTGTTGTTTGAAAAATTAATTTTCTTATTTGATTAATTTAGTATACTCATTTATTATTTTCCTTGGTGCGAATATAGTTTCACTTAAGTTTTAATATGATTTAGATGTGTTTCGTTGTGTGTTCATTTAATATGAATGTTCTGATTTTGTGAAAAACCCGTCCTGAGCTTTTCGTAGTGTTTTATAAACATTGTTGTGGGTTTATTATGTCGCGCAAGTGCTGCAAAGTCTATCTTATCATGTTTTTGGTGTTGCGTCATGGTGCGCTTGGTGTTAGGAAGGATGTTTGAGTGCGTTGTTGGTATAAACCTTTAATGTGATATTTCAAATGCTTTATAAATTGTTTAAATGTTTAATTCCTTTATTAAATTATATGTATAGTGAATGGTCCCTTCCTCAGGGGTTCGAGTCATCGGCAGTAAGGACATGTGTATATTCATATGCATGAAAATGTATATGCATGGCGGTGAATCGGTCTCGGTTTACCCTTGTCAAAAGCTGCGTGTCTTGAGGTAGGTCCCCTATGCCCTAATATTTAATTAGAATTTCCATTTTTGCTTGGTGTTCTTTAAATGCATATTCTTCTTTTATATGAAATGCACATGCTATATATATGTGTGTATATACGCAAATGGTCATGGTTCTTTAAAAGTGGTTTCCTTAATGATTTTAGTGTGTAATAAGTATTTCCAATGGTTTTTTTTAGATTTAAACATGTTTTCTAGATTTCTTTTAAAGATATAGTACCTTGTTTGTTTAGTTGAACTTTAGAATGGTTTTGGAAACTTAAGCGTTGAGTGATTTTGTGTTCAAAAATGAAATGTGTTTATTGTAATTAATTAAGCTCGTCTGGCACTTTGAGAATGGTTTGCAAAGGTTAAACAAAACCCCTCTTAAGGCATGCCCCGTTGTTGTAGAAACATGATGTGTGTGTTAAGTATGTGATTTGTGATATGTGCCTAATAAAGTGGGTTTCGCGATGTTATGTGATAAAAAAGGGTGATGCGCTTAAGGAGGGAGAACGGTGGTGAGTGGTGAAATGGACTTTGGGTAAGAATGTGTTATGTTCTTTATATGTTTTTGATAAAACCTCACCACCCTTTGAAATAGAGCACATGGGAAACCCTGGGTATCTAGGTGGGCGACCAGGACTAGTACGTTAGATGACATGGCAGGGGTTCGTCCCGGGTTGTCTAGCAGGATTTTCGCAACAACACTAACTAAACATATGAATTTCTGAGGGTCGTGGCCATCTAGGCCATGTTTTCGGAGGGTCGTGGCCATCTATGCCATGTTTTCTGAGGGTCGTGGCCATCTAAGCCACGTTTTCTGAGGGTCGTGGCCATCTAAGCCACGTTTTCTGAGGGTCGTGGCCTTCTAAGCCACGTTTCACCGAGGTACGAGGTCTCTAGGTTCCCACTCGTCCTAGCTACCTATAGGGATTACTCATGGTGCTCATTTGTGACATGCTATTAGTGATGTAACTTTCTTTTCAGTTGTTTCATACTTATTGTCTCATTGTGAAAAAACCCTGTTTCAAACTAAACTGCTTTTCTTGAAATTTTCAAAAGGTTAATGCACTCTTGGAATCGATTTTGAAAATATGGTGGAATAAAAATGATTTTTATAAGAAACAAAATGTGCGGGACAAGGGAGAGGGGGAGGGTAGAGGGAAAAGGGAAAAAAAGATAAATGAATAAATAAATAAATAATAATAATGAAATAAAAAGATATAATAATAGGGATAAAATAAAACCTAAAATAAAAATCTAACTAATATAGAATATTAGTATTGATAATAATAATAGTAATATTAGTGTTAACAAACATAATGTAAAATAAAATCATAACAATAACTTAATATATATATATATATACACACATGTATAACAATAGTTACAACCTAATTAAAACATTAAAAAATTTAATAATAATAGTAACGACACAAGTGAGATGCCGGAAATTTTATAACCATTAAATTATTTTAATATTATCAATATAATTAAAATAATAATAGTAATAATAATATGAAGAAGAATAATCTCCAATAATAATAATAATACTAATAATAATAATAATATTAAAACAACACTTAAGTTAATTACTAATTTTTCATATTTTATTTTGCACTAGATGTAATATTTAAATCGCCAATTAAATGATTACTCACACACCGAGTAGGCCCCATGAACATCTGATGAAGCCATGCGGCTTCTCCCATTCCTTGCCAACGCGCCTGAAACTACCATGCTAAAACACTCATTTATCCTCAAAACGCAAAAACTCAAGTTGGGTCCGGAAACTTGCACGGTCGTGTGCAAGGTCGCGCACCAAAGTAATAACACATTTAATAATAACACATCATCCAATGTTTATTGGGCTCTACACATGGTGGTGCGTACAGGCGCACACCCATATAAGATCACGAAACCCTTTTAAATTAGATTCTATTCAAACTGCAAATCAAAGAAAGACCTAAAATAAATGAAAATATAATAAGTGTAAGGTTGGGGTGTGACACCCAATGAATCCCAAATCTCGTGGGATGATAGAAGACATATATAGGAACAAATCACTCTTCAGTATCCAACGATAATTAGGCCTCCATGGTGGTCCTTTAGGTGGAGCAAGTTAGAGATAAAATTCTGGGCCAGATTCTATGGCCCAGAAACACATCCCAGTAATCTAATCATATCTCTGAATATACAAATCCAACTAGGCCCAAATTTATAGGCGGTTAGAAGACTTCAAGAGCTCCATTTTCTTCTTCTATGGCCCACTCTGATTCGGCCATCTAGAAGGTGTGTCAAGCGCGTCTATTCGGTGCATCAAAGCTGGATGCCTTTTCGGGTCAAGGGTGGAAAGTCTTCTTTCCACAAACTTTCCACCACCCTAGACCTACCATACTCAGGTGGGATGACTTTTAATGTTGGTGGCTCGACCCAAGGGCTCAAAAATTTCTATTTAAGGTAGTGGTGTTGAAGGATTTAGGAATCTTGGATTTTTTGTTCAATTGTAATGTTATGCTGCAATTTTGTTATATCAAAATTGTCTTTCACATGTAAGTTGTTCAATTCACTTTAGTTTCTTAATAAAAGTTCTTCTTATACTCTTATTATGTTTTTATTCATATCACTTCAATACCGTTGGATCAAGGTGTGAATTTATTCACACCAAACCTTGTGAAATTATTCACACAATGGTGGAGTGATCATTTTATTTTTGTTGTTTTCTTTACTTCTCCATGTCCTCCCTCATGAGTCTACTTTCCGCTTCCATTGAAACCATGGGATTAATGGAGGGCTAACCCACTTATGGGTTGGTCCAAGGGAGTGTCAAGGGGCTGGATTGAATGTTATTTATCACATCATTAATGTATAATCACTTCTTTAATTGAAATTTTTATTTGATGGTTTTTAAACTCCATCGTCCATGTTGAATTTAAGGCCCCACACTTCAAGTGCTAATACGAACCTTTACCTTGAAGTGCTCAAAACCTTGATCCTTCAAGTGTATAGGTGATTAGTATTAATGTTTTTAGGCATTAAACCAGTAAGTGATGATGTTGTTTTATCTCCTTAAATGAACCCATCTCAAATTTATGAAATTGAAATCATTAAAATGAAAATAAGTCCAATCCACCCTGAGTGATAACCTAGGATAAACTCATTCGTTTATTTTGAATTCACTTAAGTCTCTTAGAGTTCACTTAAACCCATCTAAACTAAACCCAAATTTGTCCACTTCATAGCCAAAAAAAATCCTTAGAATGTGCGTGTCTATAGGTTACTTCTTAGGTCTCTGTGGATTCGATAACCCAAGATAGACTACAAGGACCGTTCTTCCTTCATCTATTGGGTAAATTTGAGCGAGAACCAATCATGGATTGTAAAAACAATTCATTCCAACAATGTTAGGGAATATCTACCAGTTATGAACTTACCTATTAAATATTCTACGACTAAGACAGTTCCCTTTTTCTTGAGGCAAGTCAACATCATTTCAAATTTTTCTGGACTTTGGTCTCCCTCATGGTTGAAACCTACTAAGTTTAGGTATCAATGTGGCTTTAAATTTGGGATTGTGAAATGTAAAATCACCCCAATAGGATTCCATGGTGCATTATAATAGTTGAAAAGTGTTTCAATATGGTGCAACAGATCAATATATAGTTCCCATGAGATATTGACAAAGTCATATCATATAATTTCATGCCCACATTGAAACCATGATATGTTGATGTTCCCACATTCATAATGCATCACATCTAGTAATACCAATGGAACTCATCCACTACTAATTGTAATGGGGTCTTGACACTCTGTCACATTGAATTAACTTTCATCTTGGATGAAAATGAACTCTTGATACGTGGAAGCTTCATCAATGTTTGTTTCTATCTCTCACTAAATGTGTCATCTATACAACTTCCCTTGATGAATCCCATCATCTATTTATCTTCTTGTTTCTATATAGTACTTTTCCTAATGATAAATTTTTTCCTGAACAAAGATAGATATAGGTAAATTAAAAATCCCCTTTAATATGCCGCTAATTCACTCTACAATGTTTTTAGTTAGGTGCCTATATCTATTCCCCCTTCATATTCCAATTTCCTTTTCTATTTTTGAATCCTAATCATATAATCATAGCTTCCATGATTATCCCAATGAATTCCTTACAATATCTACTCAAACATTTATTCATCTTGATCATATTTTAAATAAAATGATCGTACTATAAGTAAATTATGTTTTACAAGATATTTAAATAGTAAAAAATTAAAAGAATATTGTACACCAAGATTCAAAAAATAATTTGTCATTTCTTCATCAGGAAAAGTATTTATTAATTTATTGGAAATGTGTCTGATGTATTATTGATGGTGTCGATTTAGTGAACTCCATGTAATAAGATCATCATTGATTTCCTCATCAATTTAATGATGGTGATTAGATATCAAACATAAACCTTGAATGTGGGTAAAATGGTTGTTAAACCATTCTAAAAATCACCTCTAGGATTTATAGTTTTAAATTCCCACTATAGAAGGAAAAAGTGTTGTACGAATGCCATATTGGGTTTCTATATTCAATAATACACCCATGTAATTTCCATGTTGAATCATTGTTTCAATCCTTATTAACTATTTGTAGAAAAAAATATGGAAATACATTGAATGAATTCCCAGAAAAACTAATTCAATTTGACATGTGAAGAATCAAGTTGGTTATCTTGATAGAATTGATCATTAATATTGAGGTGGAATAAAACATGGTTGTTTTGTATTATAATTGATCGAAATTGTGGAAACATAAGATATGTGTAATCCTAATCACTATACACCTTCCCATTACCTTTTGTTTCACCTTACATGCCTTTCCATAGAAAATATTATAGCCAAAAGTTTTTTATATCACATCCTACATAAATGATATCAGTAGATCTTAGTAGATCTTTATTATCTCAATAATAATAGATAACATAAATTAAGAATCCAATGATATATGATTATTTGTTAGATTATACTACCAGAAATTATGAGATTGCACAATATTATAAATTTTACACCCAACAAGTGAAATGTTCGAAATTAACCTCAATAAAAATAGAAAATGATCATCGAATTTGTCACACTGTATGATCTATTTTTTGGTTTGACTATTGATCTAAATATATACAATGTCTCAAAATATGATATAATTTTCCAACTTATAATTTTTTATCTATATGACCAAATATATCCTCTATAGATCTAAGAAAATCAGATTTAGGTGTGATAATATTTCAATTGAATGTTGGAAATTGTTTCATATATTTCAAACTAAATTAAAATAATGGTGAATGGTTTATAATAAATAGGAATTAATGTAATTTTATTTTGTTTTTAGAAACTTTTTTCCCAAATTCTCCAACTTCCACCTAATCATCACTATTTTCTCTCTCAGTCCCATCATTATACAATTACCCATCATCAAAGTGATCTTGTACCATATCTAAGTGAGATTTTTGGTTTTCTTCATCTACATGATATGGTAGATTCACATATTCTCGGGATGGACTTTCTTTAATGACTTTTTATGCCTTTTCCATTTTAACATAGTAACCTAATGCTATGTAGTACATGCTTCCACATATAACTCCATCATAGAATTATTATCCAATTGGGTGATTATTTATGATTATTATAAATATTCCTCATTAGTAGTTAATATATTAAATATATTCCATATTCTGTCCTATAATTTCAAATATCAATATCTAGCATACAAGATCACTTAATCCGTTCTCAAATTTAAGAGACAAGGAAATCATTCCTGATGCTCTTTTCAGTAAAAAAATACATTATCATAACCATTAATGTTTTTTACTATATAAGACTTATTGGACCATTTAAATAACTACCCCATTTTAGTAAAAAAATGAAGACATGACTATCTATGTGAAAAATGGTTTCTCATCATGGTTCTAATAATGTAAATAATATTCACAATGTGGACTGAAATTTTAATGTTGATCATCAATTTTATTTATAAATTTATTTCACGATGGAGGGTTATAATTATAATTTCAATGGTCTATAAAGTGAATGTGAATCATCTAAACAATATCCTCTAGAAGTGTCAACATGGTGTGTATCTATGCATCTCTATCATGAATATGGTGATGATTGATTTAATAACTAATTCACTCATTTTAGGGATACTACCCACATGTAAACCATATCAGTGTACACATCAACTTATTGTATCTAAAAAGGTTTTAAATTTCTTGGATAAGCACACAATATTTACATTCCCCACGTTTTAGAATGTTTTTATAAATCCCAAATTATTTCAAAAATGTTTTTTAGTATAATTTTTTATATTCCAGATGGTATCTAATGATACCAATTAAAGAGAATGTCAATTATCTAAAGTTGAGCTCTATTTAGTGACAAAATAGAAGTACAATAAGTCCATCTTGGTTATCAACTTTCACATACACTATTCTCCATGCAACAATGTGGTTCGAGTACCGAACACTTATAATGGCGAGGGGTAATGAATAGTATTTTAAATAATATAATTTTTTTAATAAATGTCTTAAAATAACACAAAATGAAAAAAAATATAAATAATATTTAAAATTTATTTTTTTTATATATATATAAATAAAAAAAAACTAAATACATTATACTATCTTTTTAAGACAATGCCTTCATTAAATGTTTTTTGATGAATTCTATTTCCCAAAAACCAACTTCTATAGAAAATTACCAAAGAAGGTAATATCTTAGATACCATCCATCGTTATGTGAAACCCCATGTTTTATTGATAAATTGGGAAATATTTTCCAAATATTTTATTTTTGGAAATTATTTTTTTCCCCATATAATAATACTAACACCTTGCTGCTACAATTTTATTACAATGAACTATATCTGGTTGATATCTTGAATAAAGAGGAAAATAACTATATTCCCTATTCAATCACAAATTCCTTGAAACACTATAGATATACTATATCACCCAATACCCTTCTCCAAGATAATTTATATTATTATAAGAGAGTGAACACACCTCTTATCCTATGAACATGTTATCCCCTAAGTATTTCCCACTACAAATCAACATTTACTTCCATAAAATAGATAATTAATGACAAAATAGGCATTTCCATGGGGAGGAAGTAGCACAATACATAGTGAACGATGGACCATGGAATGTACAAGTAGATGATAACATTGGAAAAATGATACAAAGTCCCACTTATGAAGAATATCTAATTGAACATTCCATCGGTTAGACCAAGACGACAGAATGTGTGCCTACATATTGAAGTAAAGGGTTTCAAAAATTTAAAAATATAATCTAATAACAACAATAAATATAGTAGCTTTTCCACACATGGAATAAATAAAAGGAAAATATACACATTTAGGGAATCGACCCCATGACCATCCCCTTCCGCCTCCAAACCCAACCCACCCCACACTAATATTGGGGAAATAATAAATAAAATACTAATAATCAAAATAGGGTGGATTTGAATACTATTTTCATTAAGGAATGAAACCAAATTTTAAAATGGGTTTATATGTAACCCTATCGAGGGATAAAAACCTAGTATCCCAAGAACAAAAACTGTGGCCCTCATGCCAAGTCACTTAAATTTCAAATACATGATCCAAAGTACAATATATATATATATATATATTAGTATTTTAGATAAAAACATCCACCTCTTGGAACCCATCCATCAGCCACTCTTCCCTTTCAGTTTGTTTTCCCCTGCCTACATATACCCCTACAAACACCCATACTTTCATATGCATCACAACTATTCCCATAACCACATTCACCATGCCACATGATGCCACCCAGTGTTCCCACGACCTGCCCTCACCGCCTCATGCCGATTTGTGTGGGTCCATCATCCATCTCCTTCTAGTTTAAACTATTTTGGTATGAAGGGCACTATAGTGCATAAAATACATGGATAAATATTTTCTACCCCTGTGAATAAATTTCATGGAAACCCCAAAACAAGTTAGTGATGGTAGAAACTAGACCCCCATAAGATTGATTCCACTCTCCAGTGAACGATAAAATTTGACCTACAACGTGTTCCCTATTATTAATAATAATGATGATGTTAATAATATTAATAAGATAGTAGTATGTAAAAATATTTTTCATAATTATAACAGGAATTATTTGATAAAAATAAAAATAAATCAATAAAATTAGATAAACAGAAATAATAATTAAAATGCAGAGATAATATAAATCAATATCAATTATATAATAAAAATATAATACTAATAATAATAACAAATGTTATCATAAATTTGAAATAATAATTTAAATACAAATAACCCTAGTAATAAAAAGAGAATGTTATAATTACATGAAATAATATATATTATTGATTTATACTAATAATAATAATAAATTATTAAAATTAATATAAAATTAAATAAATTTATATAATTACTTAAATAGTTCAATGTTATAAAAATTACCTAAAAACACCTAACATCATAAAACTAATTAATTTAAATTGAGTTAAAATTTATAAAAAATGTTAGTGATTTCTAGGTGCATCAAATCTCATATACATAAACTTTTTACTTATGGGAAAAAATCCGGAAACAATATGTTTTCCATTAGAAAAATCAAACAATCATAACTACATGTTTAAAATTTTCAATATTTTTACCCAAAAAATACAATTCTAAATTTAAAATTCAAATTTCCAAAAATATTTATCTACGACTTGTATTCTTTTAAAAACTATAATTTACCCACATAAATCATCTAGAATACATTTATTTTACTGTTATCACTCAGAACAAATTATGATCAAAGCTAAATTCTTATATACATGGGTTCATACACGTGTCTTATTTAGAATTACACATATCCACTAGTTTAAATCTAATTAATACAATAATAATGAGTTATTATTATTTATTCAAATGACATTTTAGTATCTGAGATGATGTATTATAAAAAATAATTTTTTTGGAACAAATGTTTGTTTAATCGTGAAATATATGCATGGTAAATTTCAGTAAAATTGTATCCATAAAAATATTACTCCCCTTCAATTAAAATGATGTTTATCCTTGAGAAAATTATATTATCAAAATGATCTTGACGAACAAGGGTACATAACTCACTGAGATATAATGACAACACACTATGTGAGTATCTCCTCCAAATTACAAAGATGTTGATACATGAAAATGTCTCAAAAAAGTACATGAGTTGCTCATACTCAATAAAATATCAATTAACAAAGGTCATACAAAATCTGTCTAACTTCTATAATAATGGGTTATCATTTAATAGGACTTCTTAAAGGTGACTCTTATATCACAACTACCACAAGTGTACACATCATTGGAACAAAAAATAAATTCCATTTCTATATCAAAATATATTTTCAACGAATGAATCTACTATGAAATGAAACATAAAAAATAATGAGATAATTTCTTTCCCGAAGCAGTCCGGGTCCCCATATGACCCCACGCCCGACCCGGTCTACGGCATGGCCCGAAGGGTTTTCCCGATCCCCACGGACTGTAACAAGTTCCCGAGTATCAAAACTAACACATGGTAATGATTTACCTGAAATAGTAATCACAAAATAACTAATAAGATGAATAAACAAAAACTGGAAACATGAAACCTAACTAAAAATCATATTTGATGGTTTACAACTAGAACCAACATCCAAAAAATAAATGACAACAAAAGAAACTAAAACTCTAATTCAAACCTCTATGTGATAAGAGAGGTTCAGTGTCCACATGCCAGACCACCAACCTGCATGAGAAGACCATCAATGACCAAAACCACCATCGCTGAGCATGATGCCTCAAACTGGAATACACAGAGAACAAGGTCTACATACACCTGAAGGTGTATGTAGGGTGTGATCCAAGATCCCAGTAGGATGTCACCCAACAAATAGGATCCACACAAAATTATTAAATGACAAATATATTTTCAATTTTAATTAAAGAAAAGAAGTAAAAGCTGGAAAAATTTTAAAGAAAACAAGATTAAGGAAAATAGTTTCAAATAGAAGAAGTTAAATTAAAACACACACACCCTTACTTTTTAATGTAACCAATGTGTCATACTAACGAGAATAAAGTAACCAATCATCATAAATAAGGGAGAGGCATCATGGGTGTTAGCTAACTTGGGTCCCTAGATCTTTGTGTCTCGATGAAACAAAGCTTAGAAGGCCACGACCATCAGGAAACCTGGATTAGAAGGCAATGACCCTTAGAAAACCTGGCTTAGGTGACCACGTCCCTCAGTAAAGCATAATTTTAGTTAGTGTTTCAATCATCAGTCCTGCTAGTGAAACTGCGTCGAGTCACCTCTGGAACACTAGTCCACTAGTCTAGTCCACCCTCCTAGCTACCCGGGCTTCCCGCTTTGTGCTCAAACAAGTTCCAAGTTCATGTCACACGTCACACATATTCATAAGATCCAAACAGGGTAATTACACACATGAAATCGCCATATTAACACTATAAACCACTTTTAATACCATACGCACACCAAAAGTGTTTTCAAGACTCAATCTGCATAGGTTCCATACTTAGTTAAACCACCTGCACAATAAAAAATCGCATGTCCTTCAACCACATACCACATACACACATAAATGCCATTTTGAAATAAGACACATACTATAACATTTTTCAAATGCGTTTTACAAAATTTTTATAATTTAATACACCACTTTAAAAAAATTTAAATCAGTAGTAAAAGAGTGTTACATGGATTTTCACACACTAGAATAACCAGTTATAAATTCAAACGCATTCCAAAATCACACACACTCAATTAATGTTTTTAAGTGTGACTTGAACCACCCAAATGGTTTGATGGAAAACCTTACACTATATAAAAAACACAATTTCATAAACCACATCATTTAACAGGCCAAAAATAAAAGCTTATAAAACAATTTTGATGAAATCATTTGGCGTTAACCACTAAACACACACCAAAAACATGTTTGTCAACTAGACACACATGACGCCATGCCAATGATATATTTTTCACCACATTCACATATCAATAACCTAACCACATAATAAAAAAAATACCAATAACTAAATTGATATGAGTTTTTTCAATAAAGAACACACATAAAATAGACATGCTATTAAACAGTTCAAATAGATATCAAACATCAATGAAAAACAACTTCGCAATACACAAATCAAAAAAATGATATACTGAACAAACTAAACATGATAATTAATTTATCACATAATAACTTAGAGGTGGAACCACCTACCTAGGAAGGAGGAACTCCCAAAAGTTTTGTGAATCTCCAACCGCACCCAATATGCACCACATGCAAACTGAAAAGGACCCTAACAAGAATTTGAACCAAACCAAGAGTCAAAATAATAATAAAAAAATAACCCCTAAATGAACCCAACCCCGATGAACCACGAAGAACACCCAAGAAGAAGGGGGGAAATGGAAAAGAGATTCAACTGGGGAGGAGGCAGGGCGCGACGACAGTTTTCTGAAGCTGCTTGCCGGGATGAGGTAAAGTCGGTGGCGGTCGCAGTGCACAGGTGAGGGGGCTGGTTGTTAGACAGAAGATTGGGGTGCGGGCTACCCGAGCAGGCTCGATGGGGATGGATGAGAGGGAGGGATTACGATGCTAAGGGGAAGGTCGACCGGTTGGTCCGAATACTGGCTGAGGGGAGTGGGGGGCGGGGTCTTTGCGGCGGCGCGAGCTGGGAGCAGGGGGTGCGATGCCGGACATGGGATTCAGAGGGGAGGGGATCGACGGGGAAGAGAAGGGATGGCCGAACAAAGAAGGAGAAGGGGGCATCAGGCATCGCCGGACAGAGTAGGAGAGGGGAGGTTTGGCACGATGGAGGGCTGCAGATTGGCCGACAGCCAGGCCGTGATGCACTTAGGGTTAGGGGGAGGCCGCACGAGACAAGGGGAGGGTGAGGAAAAGAGACGGAGTGCAATAAAGAAATAATAAATAAATAAAAGGAGAAATAAATAATAATAAATATAGGAAATGAAACCTAAAAAAAGAACCCCAAACACTTAAAAGAAAATGATATTATTTTTAAAAAAGGTACTAAAAATATAAATAATAATAATATTTTTCAATAAAAATTAATTATATCCTCAAATAATAATATTACAGTTTTTAGTAAAACAAATATTTAATTCAATTTTTAACCAACCCTTATTATTTTATTTTATTTTCATTTTACGACTCATTTAATTTTATTGCCTCATTATTAATTCGTTTCATTTAATTAATTGAACATCGGCAGGTCACCTGGTGGACTAGGTGAGGCCGTGCAGTTTAAAAATTATGCCTCTCCTAAGTCGTGCATCTCCCGAGGCCGCGCGGGCTCAATTTTAATTTTATTCCCATTTTATTATTCGCCACATATTTTTCATCTTCCTTGAATATCGGGTAGGTTGTTCGGTGACCTGAATGAGGTCACATGTGGTGACCCAGTCGAAGTCATGCAGTTTCGACTGCTTCCTTCCCATAGCCACAAATAGGACCAATCACAAAGTAGAAAACCACACTCCCAAAAGATTCAAAGGGGATTCCTGCAAACAACAAGAGAGGAGAGGAAAACACACTATGCTCAAAAAAAGGTTACTTATAGAAAATTTCAAGAAATGCGTAAAAACACTTTTTGATATGTGTCACCCGCGCCAAAGAGCTAGAACATCTCCAGTGGATTAATCAATGATAGGAACTCTCACACCCATGTAAACCAACTACATAAGCCGAAACACCTCAAGAACCATCGAATGAAAAACACACCATTTGGATAGAATGTAAAAATAAGATCAAACAACATCCAAGGAAAAATCTTATTACTTATCACCAAGCCATCTTTAGAAACAGAACCAAATGGTCAACATGGGGAAGCCTGGGGGGCTCCCTACCATTAAGAACCTACCAACACCCAAGGCAAGACTCGAAGACTGAAATGGGGAGGTTTGAGCGGACACCCCACCATTAAAGAAAATTCTAACACCGATTCATTCCATAGACATCCGTGCGAGACCCAACGTGGGTCTCCCCACCATTAGAACTAAGAGGAAATACAGAACTTTTAAAATTTCCCGATGGTGGCCAATCACCCCACTTCAAAGGGGCGGGGAGGCTGGGGCACAACTACAGGGGCGTCAAAACCATTACCCAAGACAAACCAACTTATCCACATCCTTGGACAAGCACTATTCCAATTTGAGACCAATTTACCCACCAGAACCAATAAAGACCACTCAAGCGATTACATTTGATGGGACACAACCCCCAAGACTTCAAGGTGACAAGATGATCACACCTCCTCATGTCCACGGGAAATACCACACACCCAAATGGGTAATTTGGAATGGTACCACATGAATCAATTTAAACCTCCTTCACCTTCAATACTGTCGATAGAAATAAAGCTGTGGTCCCATACCCTACTGGGTTTCATGAACACGTGCCAGCTTCACTCCGAGGCCTCTTGCTGGAGCCATCATGTTTGAAGCATCTCTTGCCTCGCAGTCAGGTATTGTAGACTCCCGAATGGAGCTTCTCCTTTTTGGTGCCACAAGCAACCACACCACAACCGATAAAACTCCAACAACCACAACACACCACAACATCCAACCACTCGCCTACGGCGCATCTACCAAAATAGGTGTTTAAATGATGCACATGCATCACCTCTTCACTTTAACCAAGAATCTTAAGAAAGGAAGACGCATGAAAAACACTCTCCTTTGAACAGTAGAATTCTAACTCCCCAAAAGGTGGACACACTCCTATGAAAATAAGGATTTTCGAAGGGTTCTATGAAATTTACCTTTTCTCTCTGAAGAGAAATCCCACTACAAGACATCACCAACATGACCCTCGTGGCTGATGAAACCAGTACGAGCCTTTCAAAACATCAGCCAACCTCGATAATTCCGAACCACCTTCACCCATCCCACTGGAATTCCTTTCACCGTTTCTAGGGGACCTTTAGACACAACTATTTGAATCTTCATGCCCGATGACTCGAACAACTCAAGGTGACCAAATCTCCCTTCAACTCCTCCAGTGCCCACCATCCTGCTGTGAGAGGATCCGCTTAACCGAAAATGTTAAGGAAAAAACATAGCACTATCTCTCAATAGGTAGAGTCCTTGCTTTAATCCACTGGAGGGACGACCATTGGTGAATTACTCGTGGCCATACCCAACCACATGTCAGTGCTTTATGGGGGCATACACAAGTCAAGTGAGAGAACTGCAGACCCAATCAAACTGGTTCAATGACCAAGACATATCACAAGAGAACACTAAGCGTGTAGGGGAAACCACTGCAAGGGCTTCCCAAATCACTTTTTAGAAGAACCCATTAACCACATGCTTCCACTCCAACATACTAATAAAAAATCAAACTTGAACATAATTCAGTCAAAAAGGATTCTTGACTCAAAATTTCTCACATCCAATCTGTCAAAATCACAAGGACACATCATGCAATCACCGGTTACTAAAACACCAAATTTTCATTTAACAAAACATTTTAGAAATAAGAAAAGCTTGTGGGTTACACAAACACCAATGGTGTCCCATGGTCCTTGCACATGCATGTTCTTATGCCGCACCGGCTCCCACCTCATGTCCATTCATGAACTCATCCATTAATGCCATTAACAATTTCTCTTTCCCATATACATTCATGCATGTTGTCTCCCATGAAGACACCATGAATAAAAACCAAAACTATCCATTTTTTTCCAAAACCAAAACATCCAACCCACACTTTTCAAACCTTACACATCATCATTTTTTTTCACTTCATTTCAAAACAATTTTAAACATAGAATAATTTTTTCCCTAAACCCTAGATTTTCATTAATCCAAAACAAAGAGACGTGGAACAATGCAAGAGAAAACTAGTGTGCGCGGGTGATTGGAACATGTGTTTGGTGGCCATATGCCAATCATGCCACTGGTTACAGAGATTATTTTAGGACAATGTCCACGGCTCCACAAGGCTTGACAAACCCTACGAGCTCACTAGGACCACTGACCCCACTCCCATTTCATTTACCATAGACAAGATTAACCGCAAGGACCAATGACTCAAACAAACCTCAACATACCTTGGTACCTCGAGTCCCGCCACGAGGTGTGCTGGCCAAGCACCTTACTCGTAGCCTAGATGTCTGGTTCCAACAACCATAACTCTAATATATCGTGACACTATCCCAATAGAGAACATCCCAAGAGAGAAAACCTCCTCTGATACCATTTTTTCATGAACCAGGCCGGGTCATCTTCCAACCCGGCACCCAAACAGATCTGCGGCATGGATCGAAGGGCCTTCCAGATCCCCACGGGGCTGGAACAAGTGCCTAGGTATCAAAACTATCTCATGGGAACGATTTACCCGAAATATTAAACACAAAACAACTGATCAGATGAATAAACTAAAACTAGAAATAGACAACTAAACTACAAAACAAATTTGATGGTTTTCAACTAGAACCAACATCTAAAAAATAAACAACAACAAAAGAAACTAAAACTCTAACTCAAACCTCCAAGTGACAAGAGAGGTGCAGCGTCCACATGCCACACCACCAACCTACACAAGAAGAAAATCAATGACCAAAACCACCATCGCTGAGCATGATGCCTCAACCTGGAATACACAGAGAACACGGTCCACATACTCTCGAAGGTGTATGTAGGGTGTGATCAAAGAGCCCAGTAGGACGTCACCCAACAAAAAGGTTCCACACAAAATTATTAAATGACAAATACATTTGAAATTTTAATTAATGAAAATAATTCAAACCTGGATCAATTTTAAATAAAACAGGATTAAAGAAAATAGTTTCAAATCGAACAACATAAATTAAAACACACACCCTAACTTTTTAATGTAACCAATGTATCACACTGATGAGCATAAAGTAACCAATGAGCACTAATAAGGGAGAGGCCTCATGGGTGTTAGCTAGCTTGGGTCCCTAGATCTTCGTGTATCAATGAAACGTGGCTTAGAAGGCCACGACCCTCAGTAAACGTGGATTAGAAGGCCACGACCCTCAAAAAACGTGGATTAGGAGACCAAGACCCTCAGAAAAGCATATGTTTAGTTACTATTGGAATTTTTAGTCCTACCAGTGAAACCATGTCAAGTCACCTCTGGAACAGTAGCCCACTAGTCTAGTCCACCCTCCTAGCTACCCGGGCTTCCTGCTTTGTAATCAAACAAGTTCCAAGTTTATTTCACACGTCACACATATGCATAAAATCAAAACAAGGTAATTACATACACGAAATCACCATTTTCACACTAAAACCCTCTTCTAAAACCATACACACACCAAAAGTGTTTTGAAGACTCAATCTGCATATGTTATGTACTCTATTAAATAATCAACACAATAAAAAATTGCTTGTCACTAAACAACCCACCACTTACGCACATGAATACCATTTCTGAAATAAGACACACAATATAAATTTTTTCAAATGCGTTTTACACCATTGTCACAATTTAATACACCACTTGAAAAACAATTATAAAGTAGTTGTAAAAGAGTGTTATATGGCTTTTCAAACACAAAAATAACCTGTTATAAATTCAAATGCATTCCAACATCACACACACTCAATTAATGTTTTAAAGTGTGACCTGCACCACCCAAATGGTTTGACAGAAAACCTTAAACCATATGAAAAACACAATTACATAAACCACATCATTTAACAGGCCAAAAATAAAATCTTATAAAAAACATTTGAATAAATCGTTTGGCATTAACCACTACACTCACACCAAAAACTTGTCTGTCAACTAGACACAGATGACTCCATGTCAATGATATATTTCACACCACTTGTACTGATCAATAACATAAACGCACAATAAAAAAACACCAACAACTAAATAGATATGAGTGTTTAAGCAGAAAGAACACACATAAAATAGACATGCTATTAAATAGTTCCAATGCATATCAAACATCAATGAAAAAAAACTTCACAAAACCCAAATCAACTAAATTATATACTGAAAAAACTAAAATTTCAAATTAATTTATCAAATAATAACTTAGAGTTGGAAAAACCTACCTCGGAAGGAGGAACTCCCAAAAGTTGTGTGAATCTCCAACCGCACCCAATACGCACCACATGCGTAATAAAAAGGTCCCTAATATGAATTTGAACCAAACCAAGAGTCAATAATAATAATAATAATAATAATAACCCATAAATGAACCCACACCCGATGAACCACCATGAACACCCAAGAAGAAGGGGGAAAATTGAAAGTAGATTCAAATGTGGAGGAGGCAGGGTGCAAAGATAGTTTTCAAAAGATGCTTGCAGGTAGGAGGAAAATTCAGCGGCGATCGCAGTGCGTAGGCGAGGAGGCTGGTTTTCGGGCGGAGGAGTGGGGTGCGGGCCATATGATATGGCTTAATGGGGTTAACCGAGAGGGAGGGTTTTCATTGCTAAGGGGAAGGCCGACTGGCTGGTCTGACTGCTGGCTTAGGAGAGTCGTCGGTGGGGTCATTGCGGTGGCGCGAGCTGGGAACATGAGGTGTGGTGCCAGACATGGGAGTCATAGGGGAGGGGCCCAATGGGGAAGATATGGGGTGGATGAACGAAGAAGAAGCATGGGGCGTCTGGCATCACCGGACAGAGCAGGAGAGGGGAGGTCTGGTGCGATGGAGGGCTGCGGATTGGCTGGAAGACAGGGCACGATGCACTTAGGGTTTGGGGGAGTCCATGCAGGACAAGGGGAGGGGTGAGGAAAAGAGAGAAAGTGGAATAAAAAAATTAAATATAAGGAGAATGAAATAATAATAAATAACTAAAATGAAACCTAAAAAAATAACCCAACCCACTGAAAAGAAAATGATATTTTTTTTAAAAAAAAGGTACTAACAATATAAATAATAATAATAAATCTCAATAATAATTAATAATATCCTCAAATAATAATATTACTATCATCATTAAAACAATTAATTAATTAAATTTTTATCAGACTCTTATTATTTTATTTTATTTTCATTTTATGACTCATATAATTTTAATGCCTCATTATTAATTCATTTCATTTAATTAATTGAAAATTGGCAAGTCACACTATAGACAAGGTGAGGCCCCGCGGGTTTCAAAATTGTGCCTCGTACGAGTCGTGCCTCACCTAAGGCCGCGTGAGCTCAATTCTCATTGCATTCCCATTTTATTATTCGTCGCATATTTTTCATCTTCCTTGAATATCGTTTAGGTCGTGCGGTGACCCGAATGAGGTCGTGTGTGGTGACCCAAGTGATGTCCTACAGTTTCAACTGTGTCCTTCCCGTGCATTGAGAACCGTCAAGGAAAAAAACATGTGTTCTAAAAAATAAGATCCTCAAAGTATAATTCGCGCTTAAACCCGGACTACCATACGCAATGAAAATTAATAAAATAGTGAATGCAAAGATGGTGGGTGTGAAAATTTCTATCAATATGAAAAAAATGAATCACTAACCCTCAAAAAACTGTATCTCTAAATGGACCACACCCTAATACATAGATTAAAAATATTCATGAAAATATTTAGGATATGGGTAGATAAGGGTATCAAATATGGGTTCATCCTAAAAAATATTCATTATGACTTTTACTATCTAAAAATGGTGAAGTTGAAATAGTGGATCAATAGTTCAATATGAATAAATATAATAAACAAATTCCATAGTTATTTGAGTGAAACATTCAAACTTCCAATCAATTTAATGGATAATGGTGGAATGTTCGATAAGAAATTGCATTTGTGATGCTCCCTTGGGAAAAAAGGAAATGTAAATTTATGTAAAAAAGGACTCAAGTCCTCACATGTATGGAATAATGTTTGAAAATACATTTGATCATGATTATAGTTATGTTTCTAAAATGTATAAATGTTTTAGAAAAAACATTTACGGAGCAAGAAATGATATCATAAATCATCCATTTCAATGTATCAATAATAATATCATTTTAACAAAAAATTGTTTTCTTAGACTTACCAAGGACCAAATTTGGGTGTCTTTGAATATGTTATGATATAAATAAATTAGTTTACATGTGGTATCAAAAGTGAAATGAATGTTACATTTTTTTCATTATTTCTATATTTTTAATTATTTATTTTTTCATGGTGTTTCTGAAATTGTTAATAAAATATGATAGAAAATATAACAATTCTCTCTGAAATTGTATATAAATAAGAAGAGTATTTTTTTCATCCAATAATGTTCTATAAACTCTATTTTTATAGTCTATTTAAAAATAACACATTCATTCATCACATAAAATAAATAAAACCATAATTATATGCATATGGATGATTAAAATATGTATGATAAATTTAGATGCTCTGTAGTAATAAAATAATAATTGTTTCAGGTAATTTCATTCCATTATATTACCTAAAACTAAATAAATAAAAATAAATATATTTAAATAAAAAATAGGTTTTTAGAGAAAAAATTTATATGGTGTTATTATAAATACCCTCTAAATAAAAAATATAGTAGTTTAAAAGACCATATAGTTAGAGGTGTACGGTGAATATTTTTTTCCCAAATACATTATTTTATATTTGATTTCACTCATGAATATATGAGAGACCTCATTCATCTAAAATTTAATCTGAGAGATCCCCACCCAAAACTACTTTTAGATTCACCCCCCCCCCCTCGATATTATCCCCTAAATTTAGAAGTGACAATGCCACCTCTCTCATATGTTGATGGTGCATCCCCCTCTTGATTGATCCAAATCCCCCTCCTATAGTTCATGAGGTATTAACATCACTCTCAAATCATGTTAACCCTATATATTGAGTCTTGTATCACTCAAATATATGCCTCTATAGAACCACAATAAAATAAATTATTTTTATTCATAGATTCCTTTCAAAGTTCCTATAAATTCCCATTTAGAAACTATCACCATTATATCTTCCTCCAAAAACCCTCACCAAATGGAAACCCTCACTACATTGGATATTATTTTGATTTTATCCATTTATAAATCCATTCCCTTTCTCCTCAACCTATTTAACCCCTTAACATTACACTCAATGGAAAATATCCTAAAAAACATAGTTTGAATTAAATTCAATAAAAAAAATTCATTATTTTCCACCTTTTATAATGTGAAAAAATCTCTATCAGATAATAAAAAAATTAATATTAGAATTATGTGTGCCAAAAAGTAGTGAATTTTACTCCTAATATTAGATTTTTTATTTATTTTTATATATTTATAAAATTAATACAAAATTTTGTTCTTAATAAAGATCAACATTGAATTTTTATAGTAATATTATTTTGTTGATTATAATCATAGGAGTAACTACTTATTTATAAAAGAATCCCCTTCAATATAATATCCATAAATCATTTTATTAAAAAAATAAATTTTTATGTTATGTATTTGGTGTTTGTATTCCCCTATTAATAACTACTTATAAGACATAATAGTTCTTACAAGTTCCATTTTATATGGTATGATTCTAAAATTAATGTTCATTTAGTTTTTATAATGTGAAAAAACCTTTATCATTGTGGAAAGTGTTTATCAAAATTGATATAGGATAAGAGTATTTTTTTAATAAAAAAATTATAAAAAAACCCTATGTTTGAGTTTTTTGTCAAACAATCACCCCATTCAATTGCTATAAATTTTTAATATGAAAAATATTTTTTGGTTATTTTTCATAAATAAAATACAATACTTTTTAAAATTCTTATTAATAATTTTTTAAAGAAAATATATTTATAGTTATTAACTTTTGTGAATATATATTATGAAAAAAACATCATTATATGTTTTTTACTTTAATAAATATTTTATATTTTTATTATTTTATTCTTATGTTTATTTGAACATAATTAATTGATATATTCTACTACAATTAATTCAATAGAAATGTACAAATTATTGATTTTTTTCAATTAAAATTTAAAAATACATTTATTGATTAAATAAATTTCTCAATTTTACATTTTAGCATCAATCTAATAAGGGAAGAATAATATTTCATTCTTGTAATTTAAAATTTAAAAAAAGTTTTTGAACATATTTTATGTCTGATATGAGTTGAGTGAAAAAAATCAGTTGAATATAGAATGTGGTTATGGGCTATATAATCTATTGAATTTCAACTACTATCTTGGGGAGAACATGAAAATGACACTCCCCTTTATTATATTGGACATTAAAATCTGATAGAGGAAATGTGCAATGATACATTTTAATTTAGGAATATGCTCCAAGAAAATAAATAATACTCATCACTTGTAGATTTAAATAATAATGATGTGTTATGCGTAAATATGGATGAGACTTCTGTATTATTTTATGAGTTACTAAATGATGAAAATAATGAATTGTGTGAAGGTTTTAAAAATCACACAAAATTTTATTTCATAATATAATAGTATATCATTAGGTTCTTATTTTGAATGATTAATGAAGAGATTAAAATAGGTTTAGATTCTCCAAAGAGATGATTTTATGCATTCCAAAATCATTAAATATATTTATGAGGCTAAAAAATCATTTAAAACACCATACTAATTATACAAAGATATATTATTTTATGAATATATATTTTTTGTATTGGGGGATGAGGAGGATACGAAAATATGTAATAAATATAAAACATCTAGGTAGAAAGAAAAAATTTATTGTAAATTAACTAGAAAAAAATTTATGTTATTTTTTCACTTAAACAAAATATGAAATAATGGTTAATGTTTATTAGACCGTTCAAGAAAATAAATATTCATTAACGTGTAAGAATTAATGATTAATTAATGTGAAATCCTAGATATTCTGAAGCATTTAATATACGTAATGTTAGTGTGGGTTGTGTTGAGGGATTCAGGAAGAAATGGAAATGGTTGTAGATTTATAAATGGATTAACCCTAAATACATACCAGTCCAGTGAGGGTTTTAACTGGGAAAGGGTTGTTTGTTGAATATATAAAGGGTGTTTTTTGGAGGTACTATCAATTGACCACATGAACCCATATTTTAATGGGTGAAATAAAAGGGAAAATATGACTTATAAGTAAATAATATTTAAATTGTACCTCTATTTAGAGGGCTTATTTTAAACACCCTATAATTTTTATATAGAGTTAGTTTATAATAAACCCATATAATTTTTTTCTTCCAAACTGTAATTTTTGTGTACTATTTCTTTTTTCATTTAATTATATTTATTTTTATTTCATATAGTTTTAATTAATAAAATGGAATTCAATTACCAATTTTTTTTCATTTAACAATATAGTATATTAGAATTTAATATATGTGTGTGTGTGTTTGTCTGTCTGTTTATCTACCATATTCTTCTAATTAGGGAGTTACTTATTTGATGTGTTGTGATTGTTTGATTTATTTTTGTATATCATAAAGGTACAACATTTATAGACTCTAATTGGATATAAGAAGCCACTCCTTATTGATTTTTAATTCCCTTGTAAATTTTAATATTTTCAACATATTTTATTTACACTAATGAATACACCGTGTAAAATAACTAATTGAAAAATAATTAATAAATAAAATAAAAAGAATTTTTTTTTCAATAGAGATGAAATTTTTTGTATTTTGTATCATAGGACTATCAAGGACACACCACTTTTGTACATGGTCTGTCTATACACAAAATTCCTTGATGATATTATTTTATTCTTGATACCATAAATTATGTTGTTTAAGATATCATTCCATGACATGGAAATGTTTTTTCTCAAACATTTTTATTTTTGAGACACTTATATATAATCATACTCATCTGTGTGGTCTGACACAATATTTCATTATTTTTTTATAACACTGGTCCAATTTTACATCAATTTCTCTATCCATTTTTCTCAATGTAGTATCACAAAAGATATGTATTCTATAAATTTTGATGATTTTACATCAATTATATTTGAATTTATAATGTTCCATTAAAATATATATATAATTTTTTGTTTTATTTGTCCCTATTTTTCTACTGATTCACCATTGAATTTTCACCATTGTGTAGATAATAAAACTTCACAACCCATATAATAAATATTTTCATGAATATTTTCAATCAATGTATGGTGGAGTTATTAATTAACAGAGAGGATTGTTTGAGGGTTAGTGATTCTTTTAATTCACATGGATATACATTGTCTGTTGATTTTATTTATATTTCTATTCATAGTATCTTTATTCCATGAATGTAAATATTTATATGGAAATTTTAATTCTTTTTGTTACCAATAATGAGTAAAAATGTATTAACTATATGATAGGCCTCAACTTGAGGGATTCCAATAAAATGATCAACCACTTCTCCCAGAGTGAGATATTTTATATACAACCTGCTTAATTGAGGTTATATAGATTATGATCTATTTTTGAACTTCTGTTTGAGATATTATCTCATATTAATTTGTTGGGGATCTAGAGTTAATATTCAGATGTTTTATTCTCATTTTATCTTAGTTATTTAGGTCCCAATATTCATCATAGAAATTTTTATATCCCACACACTCAAATAACAAGTAAACCAATATTAAATCTACATGATTAGTGTATTATATTATTTTCCAATAGTGTATATGTGAAATACATAGAAAAAATTTGGTATGCATTCATGTTTACAAGAATTGAGCCTCACATTGATCATAAAATGTTTTGAGTGATAAGAGTAAGGGAAGGGTATGTCAGATTATATATAACTGTAAATGGTAGTTTTGAAATGAATTTGCATGGAAGGTAAATTATTTTTTAAATGACGTAATTTTAAATGTAGCATGACATTTCGTGTGTAACAGGATTGAATTTTTTTTTGAATACCGAGTTATGATGGATTGATTTTTCTAAGGCTGAATTTTTTATTTTCTTATATTTTTACCCATAGTTAAAAATGTTGATGTGTGGGTGACTTAATGCACATCAATTTCACTAAATTTGTTTATAAATTTAACTTAATATCAATTAATTTTTTCTACGAAATAAATTTTTTTGGCTCATTTTATAGTTATTTTCTATTTTATTTATTTATTAAATTTTAAGTTAATTTTGTATTAATATTAGTTTTTAATTATAATTAATACTTTATATCAATTGTTTATATTATTTTATATCCTTTTAATATTATTTTTTTCAATAGGAAAATTAATATTTAGATTATTAATTAAATTATTATTACTTATTTATGGAAAATTTTACTGTTAATATTATTAGTATTATAATTTTATTATAAAATTGAAATTGATTTCCTGCACATGAAAATGAATTGTGGGGTAATATATAAAATAGACCAGTGGGGTTTAAACACCAGAACACAGCATATATAGTTCCACTCTCCTTTAAAATTAGTTATTTGACTTGCATCAAGTTAGTTAGAAGTAATACTATTGATATGGTTGATAATAATAATAATAAAATATCACTATGTAATAATAATTATAAAAATTATAACAAAAATTGTTATTATTTAAATTATTATTTCTATTATTATTTATAATTTTTATGAGTTGGTATCATATTATTATAATAATTAGCCTTATTAATGTTTATAATACCAAGAAACATGGTGTAAGTTAATTTGTGACCTACACCAGAGAGTTGAATCTTTTATGGGGGGCTAGCATTTAACCCCTATAACACCCCATGTTTTTATGAATTAGTTTCTATAATAAATTAAATATCATTCATAACTTGTGTCACACACAACACCAATTTAATATTCCGATACATGAAACACTAATTTAATATTTTTCTATATGTAACACCAAGCTATGAATACGTTATTGGAAACATAGGGATTGTTTTTATTACACTGGACTCAGAGTTTTTACAAAACAATGATATATTATAAATATATAAATTTAAATGTGACCATCATAACATAGTCGGTAAACTTAATGATATGAATAGTAATAAATTTATTATATGTAAAATTTATAATTGTTTTATTTAAATGAATAATGTTGATAAAAAGGTTCATAATTCTCGGTAAATACTTTATATATAGAAAATATTTTTTTCCAAAAACATGTTTTTTCATTCTTCTAACATTAATAAAATAAAATTATCATAATTCCAAAAAATTGTCTTTATAAAATAAAAATGATTTATAAAATTATCCTATAAAAATTTTCTTACGGGTGAATTATTTTGATTATTCTGAAATGTTTCATTATTAGATGATTACTAAAAAATACAAAATTCTAAATGAATTATGCCTTTTAATTTAAATTATTTATAAATTAAAATTATATTTTAAAATATTTTTCATGTATAGTTAGTTCATTTATTCATATATTAGTTATATTTAGGTCATTTTAATCATTTTTATTAATTTTGATTTCAAAACTTTGTAAATTTTTGAACATTTTATCTTTAAAAACTCACTTTCATGTCGCATCTACAAGATTTATTTTATAGTAAATTGTCCCACTTATGTGACAGTAATTTCAAAAAAAAGGATTGCATATTTGGAATCATAATAAATTATATTATATAACAAATTCAACTTAATTCTTTTACAAAAATTATAGTAAATAGAGTAAAAATTATTTATAGAGGTTAAGGTTAAAATTGGTTCAACATGTGATAAACTAAAAATTTAAGATTTAAAATTGATCTATAAACATATATAAAATATATTGGATGGATATATTTCTACATTATATTTTATGATGTTGTAAGTGGATATATCTTTGAATATTTTGGAATGATAAAATATGGGTACATCTTTTTCATTAAAAAAATTACAAGTGTGCGACTTGCCTCATTTATAAAAGGCCACCCCATATCCTATTTTATTCAAAAATTAAATCCATTTTTGTTAAACCAAAACCTAAAAAATAAATTCCCAAATACCCTCACCTCATAATAGATTCCTTATTTTAGTAATAAATCCATCCTAGGATGGGTTTTGGTGCAAACCAAAAGAGGATACCCGAAGAAGAGGTGACGTTTATCAATGAGTATTTTTATTATATTTATTCCTCCACCACATAAATTATTATTATAAAATGATGATTTAGTAACCTCTGTATATAAAATATACTAGTATATTTTATTTTATGATAATGAACTAAAATCATATCTGCTTCTATCAAACGGGTTATGAACTCATTATTCTTGTGTATATTAGACTACCACCTCACGAACCAATGCCATTCATTATTCCACTACCATCTCTAATGGATGAAAATAATTATATATTTATTGCTTATATATGGTAGTTTTATATTTTTATAATTATTAAATTATTATATCATACATACCTTTATACTCTCCATATTGTTGGAATGCGATAATGTCACTTCTACGTACAACAGTCTACAGCCTCACGAAGCGATGTGATTCATTCGTGATTTACATGGACGGTAATTTGGATGGTTTTAATGAAAATAATTGATATATATTACTTAAACATGATTCCTAAATGATAATATATTATTTTATTTTATTTATATAAATCCAACAAAAAAATATAAACAGTGTTCCTGTATACGCCCGAGCTACGGTCTCCAGGAATGTTGTATATCATTTCCAATCACTAAATTTTAAGGATTATTCTAAATAAGTATATAATGAATATATATTATATTAATATAATGGTTAAAATTATATATATGATTAAATAATTATCAAAGTAATAGGATAAAAATAACATATCGAAACATATAAGAATAACAAAGCAGTTATTACCCAAAACATAACATTAACAAAGAATTGTTAATAAAGAGGTAATAAAAGGTCATAAAAATCATATATTGGATTATATGTATATATATTTTACTTTAATAGATTTATTATAAATTTTTATTTTTTAAATAGGAGTTATGAACATGTAATAAAGAAGTCAAGACTTAAGGTAATGAATTTTTGTCTCAATTTGATTTCTTTTGAGATGTATGTTATGTTATGATCCAATATTCTTTCTTGGGATGTATATACATCGGCTTTGACAAGTAATATAATGAATTAATTTATCCACATGATATTTTATATTCCATTTTATATTATTCCTTTATGGGGATTATGATTCAAGGTTACTAAAGAGGTATCGATATTTTTTCAATCTCATCGTTTATCGAGATTGTTTATAATTATGTTTCCAAGGAAAAAAATCATATGATACATCTAAAAAAACTCATTTATTCCCATATAATGTGGTTATTCATGATATATTCATGTAATATTACCATTTCCCACTCTTTGGTATATAAAATAACTGATAAAATGTTTTTAAGAAAATACTTCTTTATATCTCTCTTTGATAAGAAATTCATTTTCTTCGAAAACAATTTATTCAAAAAAATTATTTTCTATTACCCAATGATTTTTTCAATTTATTATTACATATGTTTAATTTTAATAAAAAAATAAAATCAATCATCATGTCATTTTAAAAAACAATTCCCATTTTTATTTTACAAAAAAAATAGAATGTATTATCTGTTTTAATGTGTAAGAAATGAAAGAAATTTCCCAACTTCATGAACATTCTTTTATTAGAAGTGAACTTTATAATTTTTCAATTTTATTTTCCAAGAAAAATATTTTCAAAATTTTTAATGTTCAAAAATGTTTTTTTTCAAATAGGAAGGGTTATTTACTTTAATTAATTTTTTAAATGATTTTTCAAATCATTTTCTATATATGTGATATCGGTTGATGTTACTTATACCTTACTAGGGATTTTATCCAATTATACCATTTTTATTCATTCTCTTAATACTTTTTTCACTATGGAATTATGTTTATGAACCTCGTTTTTCTTCAATAGGATATACCATGAAAACATTCTCAAGAAACCCACTTCTTTTTCAGAGAGTTTTGTTTTGATGAAATAATTATTATTAAACCTATATTTTTTATAAAGGTTATTATTTAATGAAATATTTATAAAACAAATTTAATTTTTTGGGTTATGATATGATAAATGATTTATGATATGGTGGAACACATGAGTATGGTTTTAATTATGATATGGATGGGACCTATATCCCCCTCAAGTGAATTAGGAAAAAGATTTATATCTTATAAGATAGATAGAACTAGAACAGAGAGTGAACCAATTTTATTAAGGATTTTTTTTCTTTATTATGGTCTTTTGAGTGAACCTTTACTACTATTATATTTTGGGTATTGAATCCATTACATTTTTAAAGATATAGATATATGCCTTAACTACTGCAGAATTGGTTTTATATATTTTTATAGAAACTGTAAATCAATGTCTTATGATTATTTTATTCTCTCATGGATCATATTACATGATTCCCTTGTTATTCATGTCTTACAAACTACAAATATTTAATCCATAACTCAATATTTTTATCATTTATAATAAGAGTATGGTTTTCGTATGTTTTCCTCATGTTCTTATGCACTAATGATATTGTTATGCTTATATATCTTCCATGATTACCATTAATTTGCATCTTTTCTCACCATTTATTATTTTTCCTTTTCCCAAGTTATGGAGAAATGAGTTATGTATGATATATCTAAGAATGTATCCTATTATAATGAATATAGTGTGAGATGATGTAGATCATTTGTATACTAGTATTTTATGTTTCCATGTTTCTGAATGCACTATGATAATTTGGCCCTCAAGATTATTATTTTTAATGCAATAAATATTCATAAAAAATGATTTAATATATATATATGATAAACCATGGTAAAAATATTTGGTATCAAATGTTATTTTCGGTTAATTTTTTGAAACGAGGATGGGAAACCCTTATTGAGAACCATATGGAAATGTATACTGATAAGTATAAGGATAATTGAATGTATGAGAAAATGTCATTGAGTTTTGGTAAAGGATAGAGCAAGTGGTTTACAAGAAATTACATCCCTGTCTGGATAATAAAATTGGATGTGTCTCTAGAAAATAGGTACCTTGGGGTAATAACTCTAAAAAGGGTACATTGATATAGACTTTATTGTCACCTGATGTACGAAAATTGGCCTTTCTGCCCAACGTTTTTGACACTTCGGGTTTATATGAATTAAAGATTCACAACCTCTTTATGAAACATCATGAAGTATTTAAATTGATGATGACTATGAATGACAAATGAAAAACCTAAGGTTCCATATATTAATAAAGGTTTCATTATTGAGACATCCTATATGTATTTTTTCTTGATTTTGTGGTTCCCCATTGTGATTATAGTTTCTTACACTATGATTTTTGGTTTTACATTATGGATGGAACCCAATGGAACAATTTTAATAGTGATTACAATGGAAAATGAAATTATTGAACTCTTGATCATCCAAATATTATGATATTTTCAATGGAAAATATCTTTTCTAATATGAGATAGCGTCTCTATGCTATGAATCATTCTATACTTCTAATAGAATAAATGATGGAACAACATTCTATTGATTCCTTCATGGGGAAACATCCACCTACTTTTAGTGGTTATTCTGATACACTTGGATCTATGTAATGGATTATTACCTCTGAAAATATATTTTCCATTCTAATGTGTTTAGAACATGAGAAAACCATTTTGGTTATTTTTCATTTGGAAGGAAATGCAGATCAATGGAGGAAACTTCTCTAGAATATGATAAAACAATATAAAATTGTCACCCTGGATTGGGATGAGTTCCAGAACATATTTCGAAATATAAACTTTCTTTTAATATTCATATAATGATAGAGAAGTAGTTCCTTGATATAAATAAAAAAGGAGTATTAATCTGTTGTTACCTATAAGGAAAAGTTTTCCAGACATGTGAGGTTCGGTTTTTGTATTATCATCCAACATGAATGTAAGGTTTATCATTTCTTTAGTGTCTTAAAATAATGTATTTTAAGGGTGTTAGCCATAAGAGAATTTAGTATCATTGAAGATACATTTCAATGTTCTGTCAAGATGAAAATGGTGGATAGAGTTATGCTTAAATCAATTTTTGTAATATGGAGAGAAAAATTTAATTCAGAGGAAAATATAAGAGAAATTTAGAGAAAAAGATAAGCCTTCATTTATGATAAAAGTGAGGGAAGAAGAATAGATAAAATTGTTTTAAATGGACTAGAAAATATTTTAAGTGTGGGAGGGAATTTCTATGGGAAATTGACTATTTATGTGATGAGAAAATGTTATCCAATGATTTTAATGGAGGGAGATATCAAAAAAAATGCACCACCAACACTTTAGTGCTTCAAGTGTTAGAAGAATGAGAATTACTCAATATAGTTCCCAAACATGAGGGTTAGTGTGGATGATAGATATCAACAACCTATTAATCTGATAAGCAAAAGGAAAATTTATGAGATCACTAGTTCTGATGAGGGGAGTAATAACGATGTGGTAAAAGGTACATGTATAGTCGACTATATAACTAATAATATCTTATTTGAATATGTATCTACTGATTTTTAATATATAAAAAACATTCTAGGGATATTAATATATCACTCAAATGTTTAGATATATAATAGGAGTTCAAACCCCTAATGGTACAATGATATCAACTCATGTATATTATTCCTCTTTGGTTGGAATTGTTGAGAATGTACGACCTTAAAATCTTTCCATTCAATCTCTAGTTGAATTTAATGTCATCTTGGTAATAGATTTTCATTGTCTACATATATCCCACATCAATTTTTGAGGAATAGAAGTAAAATTTGACATTCCAAGCCATATTATGATTTTCAGTCAATGTGACTATAAGAAAGAATATTAGATGGACATCATATCCATTGTATGGGTCTTCATTCCATGTTGAAAATAGGTTATTGTCTCCAAAAGTTGGGGAGAAACATGAAATTGGTGATATGCATATTTCATGGGAATTTTATTGTTTTATCCGAGAATAATTTCCTTGTCTAGAACCAAAATGTGGTGTTTAGTTCACAAATGAACTCATACCTAGTTACATATCTATTTCAATGACTCCTAATAGAATAGATTCAATTGAGTTATATGAAATAAAGAAGAAACTCCAGGAAGTCCTTGATAAGGGATTCATTCAGACAAGCGTATCACATTTTCTTTCACCTTCCCTATTTTAAAAATAAATATGGTTTAATTTGACCCTGTATTGGTTATCATGAGCTAAACAAGATCAATATTAAGTACAAGTATCTTCTACCACTTATTGATAATATGTTCAATCAACTCCCTGAAGCTCAATACTTTTCCATGATTTACCTTCTTTCTAGATATCATAAATTGAGGTTTAAGAAGAATAATTTAACAAAGATAGCATTCCATTCATGCGACGGACACTATTAATATATTTTCATTCCATTCATACATTCTAGTCCCCCCTCTTTTTTTATGTATTTATTGAATATTTTCTATATATATTATTTTGATTAGTGTGTGGTAGTCTTTATTAAACATATTTTTATCTAGTCAAATAGAAAGGAAGATCATGAAGACCAGATTATAATTGTAAAAAAGAAACTATAGACAGATAAAATATATAAAAAATATATAAATTTTGATTTTTTGATGGAAAATGTTTCCTATTTTGGGTCATATAATCTCAATAGACGTTATATCAATAGATCAATCGAAGATGGAGCGTAAAAATGTTAGCCAATACTAACCACAGTGAATGAGATCATTAGTTTTTGGGTTTAGATAAATATTATCAATGTTGTTTTTTAATTTATCATAAATATATAATCCTATAACCAAGTTGACATGGAAGGAAGGAATGTTCCTTTGGACAGATTAATTTGACGAAAATTTCAATGAACTAAAGAGAAGATTAGTCACTACACCTGTTCATACATTACCTTGTAGTGGAGAATTTTTTTATTCTATAGTGTTGAATAAAAGAATGTATTGGGATGTTTTCTTATGAAAAAATAAATTGTTATAGCTGATACCTTATGAAAAATAAATATTAATCATTAAAATAATCCAACTAATGATTTGGTGTTAGCAGCGGTAATTGTTGCACTAAAGATATGGGTGAATTATCTTTATGGAAAGAAGTTCCATATAAATACTGTTCAAAAAATATTTAATTGTATATTAATATATGTTGAGTTGACTATTCATCAAATAATATGGTGATATATCATTAATGATTAGGACTTCTTAATATATTACCACCCTAGTGAAGTGAAAAAGGAGGATGGTGATTGAGTTAAAGGATGATGATAGATTATCTATCATGAGGATTACAAAAGTTCCAATATTTCAAAATTTGAAAAGGATCGGTCAAGGGATCCTAAAGAAAGGGAATAATTAATATCATTCTCAATTGAATGTTCGACCATCTATCAAAGTACAGATTAAGGGGGTGTAGAAGAATGATGTAGATCAATAAAATAAAGATAGAAATATTCCTGAGTTTATACTTTATCCTAGTGGAATTATAATGTTTAGTAACCATTTATATATTACCTCCATAATAGATTTGAAGAAGGAGTAGTTAAAGTAAGAAATTATTTCTTTATTATCTATATATTGAGGAATTATGAAGATGTATTGATATTTTAATGTGTATTTTTGGAGGGTTAGAATAAATAAAGATATTATAGTGTTTGTATATTAGTGCTTGTTGTGTTATTAAGCCATAGTTGAAAGACAAATATCCAATGGGATGTTACTTCTATTACCCATACCATTATGGAAATGGTAAAATGTTATCATGAATTTTTCCATTGGACACCCCAAAACATATTGATAGAATATTTCATTGTGGGTTGTATTCAATCACCTTAATAAACCCATACACATCATCTTTATCAATCAAGTGTTCTCTCTAGAACAAATTTAGAGGATATTCATTATGAAAGTGGTAAAGTTTCATGGAGTACCATTTTACATTATGTCCAATCAAGAAATGGGGATTACCTCAATGTTCTGGTGAACTATTCAATAGACTCCAGATACAAAGTTGAATTTTAGCACATCTTATCATCCTAAAATAGGGAGTTAGTCTAGAATAAAAATTGAAACACTATAAATTTTATCGAGATCTTTTTCATTAGATTTCATAGGTGGTTGGTAACAACACCTTCCTATTGTTCAGTTTTCTAACCAAAATTCCTTTCATTCAATCATTCATATGGATCCTTATAAATATCAATTTTCAAATAAATTTAATGTTACAATGTCTTGTAATGATGCTGTATAAATAAATATATTGATACCAAAGATAGCTGCTGATATGGAAGTGAACCACTTAGATATTCAGAAACTAATCAAGGAATCTAATAGTTGGAAGAATATTTATGCTAACAATCTCCAGTGTGATATAGAATTTGATGTTGGTGATAAGGTTATTCTATGGATTTATCAATTGAATAAGGAAATTATATTTTTGGAAGAAAGGGAAACTGTCCCGTTGGTATGTTCTCCCCTTTTAAATTATTGGTCGTATCGGGACCGTACGTTATCACATGGAAAATACACCAAAATTATCTTAATTTAAAGATGTGTTCCATGTATCTCTCTTGATAATTTATATACCTAATCCTTGACATGTACTAAACATGGAGGTCATACCACTAGAAAAAGATATATTTTATGAGAAACTATCAGTGGAGATTTTGGATCATATAGAGAAGGTTCAATGAAACTATAACACTAATATGATCTACATTTTTGAAAATACTACCATTTTTAGGAAGCTACGAGAGAACATCAGTAAATTATGAGGTATAAGTATCCTCTCTTTTTTATATCAAAGTGATGAATTTTTATTGGGAAATTTATTTTAATATTTTTGAATGTATCTCCCATATTTTTTTTAAATTTTTATTGTTTTTATAAATAAAATTTATTTTATAGATTGTGTTACATGTTGAAAAAAGTTAAGCTTGTGCTATATTAAACACCATGTTAATGTTTTTATATATGAAACACAATGTTTATCTTTCATTACATGCAATATTCGGATACTTTTGTTATACACAACATTGAGTTTTAACCAAACAACGATATAATATTAATATAGTAATTTAAATATGGTTGTTATGACATAGAAATTACACTTTAATATATGATAACAATTACTAATATTTGAACATTAATTATAATTTTTTTATATAAATTAATAATTTCGATGAAAAATTACTTAATTTTTTATGACGTCTTAATGTGATTCATAAATACTATTTACACAAATTTATTTATTTTTGTGAAAATTAATAAATTTTATTTTTAACATTTCTCTAAAATTAAATTGATAAAATAAAATTCATTTAGAAAATAATCATATAAAAATTAGCATAAAGGGAATTTATTAGATTTTTCTGAAAAGTTTTATTTTTTTGATGAATAATGAAAAATACAGAATATTAATTTTAAAATTATTTTTCATTTCATTTATTTATAAGGTTAAATTTTATTTCAAATTAGTTTTAAAATTTTAATAGTTCAATTTTATATAATATAATCCAATTTTGTTCATTGGAATCAATTTCATATTTAATTTTGATATAAAAACTGTATAAATGATTGAACATTTTCTCTTTAAAATCTATCTTTCTCACCGTGTATGTGGGATTAATTTTAAATTAAAATTTTCCAATTATGTAAATTAGATTTGAAAAAATGGATTCTATATTTGGAATTAAAATTATTTATATTATCTAAAAAAGGTTAACATAATTTTTTACCAAAATGAATCGTAGAAATAGTAAATATTATTTTCCTCTATTAATGTAAAAGTTGGTTTAAAAGGGGGTTAAAATAAAATGTGAAGGGTTTAAATAAATTATAAATATTATAAAATATATTTTATTTCCATATTTACACCATAAAATTTATAATGTTGTAATTCGAGACATTTGTTAGCCTTTTTGAATGATAAAAATGGCAGTACAACTTTTTATTTATAAAAGTAGAAATAATCCACTCACCTAATTTATAAAAGGCCACCCTTTATCTTCTATTATTTACACATCAAAAGTCACGAACCATCCCTAGGGGACCGTATCATGACTTCCCCAAGCCCGCCTTCCATAGGCCAGGGGCTGGCGACTAGCACCAAAGGTGTAATTCCGTAAAACTGGGAAGACATTGCCTTTATAAAATGTAAACACACCCAACCAGAGTACAAGCGGAAGCAAACACTAAGTAAAGTTGTATAAAAAGTGTGATGAAAGTACAAAGGGGCTGGAAATACAAGCCCAACAAAAATGTACAACTATAACTAAAAGAAAGTACAACTGAAAAAGACAAACAGGTGAATGGTGAAAGCAGCTCCGGGATCATCCTCCGGGTTCCTTCCTGAAGGGTAGGTACAGATGTCCTCCTCGGCACTCCATGTCTATCGGTCCACTCCGTATGTCGTCACGCCGAGTAGTCCACCTCTGGGTATCGTCCAGTTCTAGCTCTCTTGGCCTCCATCAGCTTTGTCTGTCATCTGCATCCAACACAACAAGGTGCTGGAATAGCCCGTGTAGGGGTGAGTATAACGGTACTCAATAGGGACCCCAAGACCCTCAAGGTCTCACAAAATCCAACAAGGATATACCAAAAAGTATGAAATCAATGGATAACCATTACTTAGGTATATTCCCATTGGTATACCTAAGTTATCAAGTAACCCATCTCAATCAAGAGGAAAACACAATGGTCATTGACTCAGCTCAAACCAGTATTTCTATTCACGATTTCAAAACCACGGTTGCTGGAGAACTCATCCTCTATTGATTAAAGTGGGCCTTCCGCTACAACCAAGCGCTTCCCACAAACATTATACTATAGAAGTACTCCACCTATCGAGTACTGTGGGTCTGCTTCTACAACCAAGCACTTCCCACCGTGGGTTTACCGCTACAACCAAGCGCTCCCCCTCATAGCCTACAGAGGTATTCCTTCTGTTGAGTACCCCGAGTCTGCCGCTATAACCAAGCACTCCTCCGTCATGGTTCTTCTTCTACAACCATGCGCTCCCCACTGGGCCCTAAGAATCATGCTGAGTTGATCGATCAACAATCGTCAAGTCTCACCCAGCTACTAGGTCTCTGCAATCTGCTCGCTCGTTACCAGGAGGGTCCACTCCACGAGCCTCAAGACGATAATCCAAGTGGCATGATGTCACATGTAGAATTATTAGAAAGGACCGAATCATAATAGGGGTCTCAACGCAACTGACCATGCATAATTCGGATATCCGGTCTGTGAGTTATTATCATTTTAGTCTCGGGGAACCTGTTGGTTTCCTGTACGATCCAACCGGATCATAACTAGAATATACCCCGAAATCCCATGGGGTGTACTCAAAGGGACCGTTTCTCAATGTGATTACCAAATATGCTGACGGTTCATCAAACGAACGTCTGGATTGAGAGATATTGGCTTTTCTGTTCCAGGGTCCCGGTTGGATTTACGCTCGATCCAAACCCGGCTGTTTTCCAAAGTTGTCCCAAAACTCAATAAGAGTATCACAAAAGGACTGCCTCATCATGAGGATCCCAGTACTACAGACGTCATGTCGATCGGACGCGCGGTCTAGATGATATTCGTGTTTTAGAGAAACAGGCACGGCACGTCAAGCCCAGTGGGCTGGCGGATCGGCCCGACCCGGTTTGGTGGGTCCGACCCAGTTGAGGGTTAGGCCGGCCCAATAGAGCATGGCCTGACCCAGCCCGGCGGGGCACTGCAGGATCGGAGGGGCACAGCCCGGCCTGCGGCTCGGCCCGGCTAGTCGAGTAGGGCGGGGGGGGGGGGGGGGGGGGGGGCACCCCCCTTCCCCCTCGGTCTCTTGAACCAGCGGCGCCGAGCGGTGCCGCCCCTCTTGTCTGGCCGACCGAAGCCGGCCGGTCTTCTCGGTGCGTGCGGCTCGCACATCGGGCCGCTATCCTTCCGTGCGACACCTGAGGGTGCCGCGACCTCCTCCAACCCGGTCAGATGACAAGCTGCCCAGTTCATCCACTGAAGCGGCCCGTGGCACCGGGGCCGTACTCCTCCGTAGTGCGACGCCATGGGGCACCGCAGTTCCTCCAGCCCGGACGGATACGGCCGGCCGGTTCTTCTTCGGCCGAGTAGCCTGCAGTTCCAGGCCGCAGTTCTTCCACAGGTGGCCAGCACGCGGCCGCCATTATCTACTGTAGTCGTTACTTCTGGTCGCCATCATCTCTCCTGACACCGCTTCTATCGCCACTATAAACGTGGATTAACGGAGGGTCGTCGGGTCGTGTTTGTTCGGCCCATACCCTCTGCGTTAGGTGATATCAAGAGGTGAAGAAGATCAATTGCATTCTACAACAACAAAAGTATAATTTTATTAAACTAAAATTATACAAACCTCCTACCTCAAAATTGACGTCGCACATCGACGAGCCGTAGAAGACGGGCGTCGCTGTAGTCGGGAATCACGAAAGACGGCATCTCGGAGAATAGTGTCATCCCGTCAACGTTAGAGGAAGATTTGTTTTCATGGTGCGGAAAGATAATTCAAAGACAACATAAATTCCATGACATCGTGGTGCGTCCGAGGAGGAAGCGTCGTTGGAAGAGGTTCTTCGCGTTCTTCGTCAGAGTTGTTCTTCGTTGAAGAATGGTGTTCTTCGTCAGAGAGGAACACCTTCTTTTAATTTTCCAGAGCCTCCCCCACCAAATTATTTTCCAAGGAAAATATTATAATAAGGCTTTCCATTATATTATAATTTCCATGCAACTCAAAACAATTCAAAAAGAATTGTTGACACCCATGTTAATTAAAGCAGACATTAATTATTTGGGTTGACACAATTTATGTCAGAAGAGGTGGCCTAATTAATTCATGGGAAATCCAAGAGTTCCAAAATGGGGGGTGAAGAGTTCAAAATTCAAAAGAGAGGAGGTGGAGATTTCACATTAAATGAAGGGGAGTTAATGGAACGTTTAAGGGAAGTTGAAAGGTTAGGGGCTCGTGTGGGACCCACCTCACATTATCCTCTCCAGCGAGTTTATTTGGGTGTGGGCCCCACTCTAACTTCCCCTTTTAGGAAATAACCACCAATTATAAATAAAATTGTGTACAAAAATTTTATTTAATTTATTATAATCACCAAAAATTAACTTTCAACCTGCATAAAACTCAACTGTGGTAAAGGTCCCCTTAAGAGATTATTGGTGTTGTGAGTTCATCGATGCCCTCAGATTTCAATTCCGAGCACCGGTTCAAAAGATAGAAAAACCCTCACATACATTTACTGAACGTACCCGAACAAAACTTTAGAAATTGATTTCGAGCACACCGGGCCTCAGAATCAAGTGCCATCAGAAACCGCAAACTCATAAAATTCCAATGTATTTCAGAAAAAAAAATTCCTTGAAATTTTCGAGTTTTTACGTTATCCCCACGTCAGGGATTTACATCCTTGTAAAGCTGCAACACACACGAGGGAAACAAATGGGGGTACTGAGCATGAATCTGAGCCTCCCAGTCCCATATGCTATCCTGGAGGTTCCTGTGCTGCCAGTCAATGGACACCAGAGGAATCGACCGTCCACGTAGGACCCTCTCCCTTCTATCCTCGATCTTTACTGGGAGCTCCATGAATTTCGTCTCATCATTGATGTCTAGATCCCCATGGTCGATGATGTTGGATGGGTCATGCACATATCTCCTCAGCTGAGATACATGGAAGACGCCGTGCACCTGGTGCAACTGAGGTGGAAGGGCCAGGCGGGAAGCCACTTTTTCTACTTTGCTGAGGACCTGTAATGGTCCAATGAATCGTGGTGATAACTTGCTACCCCAGCCAAATCTCCGTAGACCTCGTCGAGGTGAGACCCGTAGGAAAACATGGTCGCCATCCTCGAACTCCAGTTCTCTCCATCTCCTATCAGCACAAGACTTCTATCTGCTCTGTGCAGTCTTCATCGACTCATGGATGATCTGCACCTTCTCCATCTCCTCTCCCAGTAGCTGAATGCCCGATCTACTACTGAGAGCATATTCTACTACATTCCCCTTCCCTGGATTATAGACTATCTTGAATTAATATTCCTGGAGGAACTCGAGCCATCATTGTTGTTTCAGCTGCCGTGAACCGTGCACGATCACTGCTCGCTCCTACATCAGGACACACCCGATTCCAGTCCCTGATGTATCGTAGAAAACTACGTACCCTACGACCTCCTCCGGTATCCTCAAGATGGGTGCACTGGTCAACCTCTACCTGAGCTCCTGAAATCTGTGTTAGCATCTATCTGACCACATGAAGGGTTTCCCCTTCTTCGTCAATGGTGAATGTGGTGCAGCAACTCTAGAGAAGTATGGCATAAATCTAAGTCTTGCCAACTCATGAGTGATCGACTGCACCCACTTATGCATAATTTCAGCTTGTGCTACATGGGTTTTCCTTTTCGCTGACCAGGAAAACCCATCCCAAAATTGTCAGTAAACCAAAACCTTTTTTCCTAATACAGTCAATCTATGTATGAGCTGTGGTTACCCAGACCATACCCAAACTATCGTCGTAAGGCCTCGACACTGCCACCAAGAGGTTCCATCTAAAACTCTCACCTCAAGGGTCATATCACTCCATCGGCATAAGTGTGATTATCGAGTCTCCTCCCAAAGGTATCTCCAAATGTGAGGGTAAATTCAACGGTTTAACCGAGAACTCTTGGTCTGGGACAAGATCTGTGGTACGAAGGAATGATTGGTACCTATGTATATTGAAATAGAAGCTAGTAAAAGACATAGTCCGTACCTCAAATCATTCCTAGAGCCCTTGGGTCACACTCCTTGACCACATGCAGCTACTCTCTTCCCCTGCCCCCTGCTCGCTGAGCCCGGTGGGGACTACAAAGGTGGGTAGTTGTGACTTGTCGAAATGTACATCACCACATGCTTCCCTCCTAGATCTGCTTCCACATCTGCTGCTCTGCAGATTCATATATCATTAACACTACCTCTTCTTGAAACATTTTACACGCCCGAGTCTCTGAGACTGGCTTCAGTTCCCTAATTTCACACTACTAACATTCACTAGATGTTTCCTTTCAGCCAAAGAACATTCAACCACAAAGGTTCACTCTAGCACCATAGCATAAGTAATAATTCATAGAGGAAAAGTCATAGCTCGGATATCCTTTATTCACACCTTGTTCGGTAGTCTGATCCCCAATGCACTTATAGTATCGTATTCATCGAGTACCCGGAATGATCGGTATGCCTCGATGAATACTCAACTATCGTAATGTCGTCCTGATTAAGTTGTATAAGTTCTAGAGAACTCACAGCCACCTCCTCAAGCAAGTCCTCAGCCACCTGTGAGTCGGGCTCACCTCGGAAACTGAGGGGTATCTGATGCTAAAACACATGTAAGGCACTATGCCTATAAGTGTTCTCTACTAGTACTATCAGTCGTCACTACTGATCAACGGGTATTGATATAGCTTACACACTACCCGACGGTACTATCTCAGGCATCAGTCCACATACCGAAGTCTCATCACTAAGCGGACCAACCTCGTAGTCACGCATGGAAAAATCCTAGTAGCTAAGATTACCATATTCTCTACTAGTGTATCTACTAAGAATAAAACTCTAGCAATCACCTCCATCTAGTCCTCTACTGAATGGGAATCTGCCTCGCCTCAAAACCTCAGAGGCCTTTGCCGCTGGGACTTGTGCAATGCGCTTAGTCGGCGTGCACCGTCCGCCAGTGCGGCTAGTGATATCTGCTACGCAACTGACGGTGGTGCTACTAGTACACCACCTAATGGTTCCAACATAGTATGAGGGCCCTACACCAGAGCCTCGTCACTCGGTGGGCCGTCATCGGGTACTCTCTTGGAACTCCAACTGACTGTATGCGTGGAGGAATCCTGAACAGATGCGACATGGTCAAAAGACTATACCTGGTGTGCTGAACTAGTGGAGCTGACTTAAAGAACACTTTTGAAGAGACACACGCAATCAGTGTTTTTGTGCACTGAGTCAGAAATCAGAAGTTAGGGTCCTGGTGTATGGATACGTCGGCCGCTGCACCAACCCTAGACTCCCCGAACCGAAAACCACACTCCGTTCCATTAACACTATTTCTTCACAGAAAGGAAATATTAGAGTCGTATTTTCTGTGGTATAACCGACTCCTATGATACCAATTTGTCACGACTCGTCCCCCGGGGCCCATATCGTGACTACTCCAAGCCCGTCTTCCATAGGCCTAGGGCTGGCGACTAGCACCAAAGGCGCAATTCCCTAAACCTGAGAAGGAATTGCCTATATAAAACATAAACACACCCAACCTAAGTACAAGCGTAAGCAATAACTAAGTAAATATGTATGTCAATTGTGCTGAATGTACAAAGGGGCTGGAAATACAAGCCCAAGAAAAAGGTACAGCTACATCTGAAAGAAAGTACAACTGAAAAAGACAAACAGATGAATGATGAAAGCAGCTCCTCGATCGTCCTCTGGGTTACTACCTAAAGGGTAGGTACAGATTTCCTCCTCGGCACTCCACATCAATCTGTCCACTCTGTATGCTGTCACGCCGAGAGGCCCACCTCCGGGTACTGTCCAGTCCTGGTGCTCTCGGCCTCCGTCAGTGATATCCGTCGTCTGCATCCAACACAACATGGTGCAGGCATATCCAGTGTAGGGGTGAGTATAAAGATACTCAGTAGGGACCCTGAGACCCTCAAGGTCTCACAAAATCCAACAAGGATAAACCAAAATGTATGAAATCAACAGATAACCATTACTTAGGTATATGCCCATACATATACCTATGTTATCAAGTAAACCATCTCAATCAAGAGGAAAACACAAAGGTCATTGACTCAGCTCAAACCAGGATTTTTATTCATGATGTCGAAACAACGGCTACTGGAGAACTTCTCCTCCATTGAGTACAGTGGATCTGCTACTACAACCAAGCGCTTCCCACTAACCTTGAACAGCTAAAGTACTCCACCTGTCGAGTATTGTGGGATTGTTGCTACAACCAAGCGCATCTAACCATGGGTCAGCCGCTACAACCAAGCGCTCCCCCTCATAGCCTACAGAGGTATAACTTCTGTTGAGTACCGCGAGTCTTCCGCCACAACCAAGCACTCCTCCACTGTGGGTCTGCTACTACAACCAAGCGCTCCCCACTAGGCCATCTGAATCACTCTGAGTCGATCGATCAGCAGTCGTCTAGTCTGAACCAGCTACTAGGTCTTTGTAATCTCCTCGCTCGTTACTGGGGGGTCCGCTCCACGAGCCTCAAGCCGATACACCAAGTGTCAGGATGTCTCATGTAGAAGTATCACAACGGACCGCCTTGTCATAGGGGTCTTAAAGAAATAGACAACACATCATTCGGACGCTCGGTCTATGAGTTATTAGAATTTTAGTTATGGGGTCTGGTTGCCTTCGTGTATGATCCAACCTGACCATAAATCAACTATACCCCGAACTCCCATGGGATGTACTCAAAGGGACCGCTTATCAACGAGATTACCAACGCCGCTGACGGTTCGTCAAACGGACGTCCGAACTGAGAGATACTGGATTTTCTGTTCCAGGGTCCTGGTTGGATTTACGCTCGATCCAAACCCATCCGTTTTCCAAAGTCGTCCCAAAACTCACAAAGAGTATCGCAAAAGGACCTCCTTGTCGCGAGGATCCCAGTACTGAAGATGGCACGTCGATCGGACGCGCGGTCTAGATGATATTAACGTTTAAGCGAAACGGGCCCGACCCATAAAGCCCAGTGTGCTGGCGGATCGGCCCGACCCGGTTCGGCAGGTCCGACCCATATGAGGGTCAGCCAGGCCAGGTAGAGTGCGGCCCGTCCCGGAGGGGCATGGCCCTGCCTAGCGGGGTGTGGCCCGGCCCACCGTGGAGCAGCCCGTCTCAGAGGGGCGCGGCCCGGCCCGTGGCTGGCCGTGCGGTGCGGGGGCCGTGACCCCCCCCCCCCCCCCAGTCTCTGGAACTGGCGCTGCCGAGTGGCGCTGCCCCAACTGTCCGGCCGGTCTTCCCAGAGCGAGCGGCCCGCACACCGGGCCATTGTCCTCCTGCGCGGCACCTGCGGGTGTCGCGACCTCCTCCAACCCGGCCGACTGACGAGCCGACCGGTCATCTGCCGAAGCAGCCAGAGGCGCGCGGGCCGCGGTCCTCTGTAGCACGATTCCATGGGGTGTTGCGGGTTCTTTAGCCTGACTGGCTACGGCCAGCCGGTTCTTCTTCGACCTAGCGGCCCGCTGTTCTGTGCCGCAGTTCTTCCACACGCAGCTGCCATTATCTCCAGTCTCCGTCATCTCTCCCGACACCGCTTTCATTGCCAATATAAACGTGGATCAATGGAGGGTCATCGGGCAGTTTTTGTTCGGCCTGCGCCCTTCACATTAGGTGATATCAATAGGCCATGATGATCACTTTAATTCAACAATAACAAGTGTATAATTTTGTTAAACTAAAATTATACAAACCCCCTACCACGTAATTGACGTCGCACGTCGACGAGCCGCGAAAGATGAGCATCGCGGTAGTTGGGAATCGTGAAAGACGGCGTCGTGGAGAACGGTGGCGTCCCATCAATGTTGTATGAAGATTAGTTTTCCTGACGCGGAAAGATAATTCGAAGACGACGTAAATTCCTTGACGTCGGGGTCCATCCAAGGAGGAAGCGTCATTTGAAGAGGTTCTTTGCGTTCTTCGCCGGAGTTGTTTTTCATTGATGAATAGTGTTCTTCATTGGAGTGGAACACCTTCTTCTAATTCTCCAGACCCCCCCACTAAAATATTTTACATGGAAAATATTATAATAATACTTCCCATTATATTATAATTTCCATGAAATTAAAAACAATTCAATAAGAATTGTTGACCCCAAGTTAATTAAAGTAGACATTAATTATTTGGGTTGGCACAATTTATGAGAGCAACGGAGGCCTCATTAATTCATGGGAAATCCTACAGTTTCAAAAAGGGGGTTGAAGAGTTCAAAATTCTAAAAAGAGGAGGTGGAGAGTTCACATTAAATGAAGGGGAGTTAATGGATAGTTTAAGTTAATTTGAATGGTTAGGGGATCGTGTGGGCCCCACCTCACATTATCCTCTCATGGGAGGTTATGTTGATGTGGGCCCCACCTCTAACATCCCCTTGTAAGAATTCACTATCAATTATAAATAAAATTGTGTACAACAATTTTATTTAATTTATTATAATCCCCAAAAATTAACTTTCAACCCGCATAAAACACAACTGCGGTAAAGGTCCCCTTAAGCGAATATCGATGCTGTGAGTTCATCGGTGCCCTTGGATTTCAATTTAGAGCACCGTTTCAAAAGATAGAAAAACTCACATGTATTTTTACTAAACATACATGAAAAAAACTTCAGAAATTGATTCTGAGCACACCGGGCATCGGAATCAAGTGCCGTAAAAACCCGAATACTCGTAAAATTCAAAAGTATTTAAGATAAAATTTTCCTTGAAATTTATGAGTCTTTACATTAAAAAGTTTTTTCAGAAGATAACTAACCAAAATATATTCCAAATTAACTAAAATCATCATTTAAGACTTATTTTGGATAGAAATCCAACCTAGGAAGTATTTTGGTGCAAAGTTGGGGAGGATACCCAAAGAAGAAGTAATTTTAAACAACAAAAATTGATATATTACCGATTCCTCCAATCCCTACAATTATTTTTATAACATATTGATATAACAACCACAATATCTTCTATACACTGAATGGTTTTTATGGAAATGTATCAACATTCATCCACCTCCACTTTTATCGAATGAGTTACGAGATCATTGTTCATGTCTACAGAAGACTACAGCCTAGCGAACCAATGTCATTTGTTCTTTAAATTACCATATGTTATGGATGGAAATAATGATGGAGTTATTGTTTATATATATATATATATATGATATTTTTGATATTATTATTATTTAGGAATTATTCTATTACATATACCTTCATACTCTCTATATTGTGGGAATATGATAACGTCGATCATGTGTGTGACAGACTGCCGCCTCGTGAAGAGAAGTGATTTATTAACACTTTCATTTGAAGATAATAATAATGGTATTAATGAAAATATTTTATGAATATGAAATAAAAATCATTCTATAATTTCAATGTTTTATATACATTTCATTCATTTAATCCGACAAGAAAATGGAAACATCGTTCATGCAAATGTACGACTTACTGTCGACCTAAATGGTGTGTTTCATTTTCTGTCACTAAATTTTAGGGATTATTGTAAATTCATATATAATAAATATATATTATATTTATAATAAGGATAAAATTATTTAGATGATGAAATGATGATCAATTTATGTGGACCGTAAATAATAAATCAAAACATATAAGAAAAAGTAGGTATTACTTGAAACATAAATTTAACATGGAATTGTTAATAAATGGGTAATAAAAAGCCAAAAAAATCATATATTTTATGTAGAAAATAAATATATTTATATAATCGATGTATATAAAACTTATATTTATCATACATGAATTTTTAACATGTACTCCTAAAGTCTATACTTAAGGTATGATATTTTTGACAAACTTTTCTTTCTTTTGAGACGTATATTATGTTATGCACCTATATTATTTCACAAGGTGTATATACTACCCCATTGATATATAATATCATTAAATTATTTATCGTCATGTTATTTTATGTTCACTTTTTTTATTTCTTAATACGAATTATGATTCAATGTTACTAAAGTGGTAAATATTTTATTTTACAATCTCATTGATTATCAGTATTATTTATGATTTTGTTTCTGAGAATAAAATAATTTTATCCATATCTCACTTAACTCGTGTGTTTTATTTTATTATGGTTATTAATGACACTTTTGTGTAATAGTACTATTTTTTCACTCTTTGGTATATAAAATAATTGTGAAAACGTTTTTAACAAGATATTACATTATTTCTCCCGTTAGTCATAACTCTATTTTCTTCCAACACCATGATTTGTATAAATGATTTCAAAAAATTGGTTTAATATTCAGCTAATAATTTTTGAAAGACAATTTTACCTATGTTTAACTTTAAAATAATTAAAAGGAATCTTCATGTCATTTTCAAAAACAATGCTCACATGTCATTTACAAAAACAGTTATAAAGGAATATTTGTTCTAACTTGAATGATATGAATGGAATTCATCAAATTCCTGACCATTGTTTTATTTGAATCTTCCCTAAATGTTTTGTAGGCTACTTTCAAGTAATATTTTTTTTCAAAATGTTTTATATTTTCCTCAAGAAGTGTTATAAATGATCAATCAAAATCATTTTCCATCCAAGATGACATTTGATTATGTTACCGAAACCTTATTAGAGATTTTATCCAAGGATACAATTCGTTTTATTTCTCTGAATGGTTTATGTATATTATGAAATGATGTTTATGAAACATATTTTTCTTCTATGGGTTATTCCATGATACAGTTCTTATGAAACTCAATAATTTTCCATTGGTTATGCTATGATGAAATGATGAAATGATTATGAAACCTGTCTCTTTTCCAAAGGTTATGATGTGATGAAATGTTAATGAAAAAATTTCATTTTGTGGGTTAGGATATGATGAATGATTTATGAACATATTAGAAACATTAATATGTGTTTAATTATGAGATGGGTGGGATCTATATATACCTCCAACGTATTGGGTAGTGGATTATATCTCATGATATAGACAAGATTGGAATGGGCAATGGAATTAGTTCAGTATGTGGCATTGTCTGTTATGATGGTCTAGGTAATATACCTTGACTACCATGATAGTTTTGGGTGTGAACCCATCCCACTATGAGAGACTTGGAAATGATTCATGACTAATATGCAAGTTATTTTATATGCTTATTTTTATTCTAGATATCTATGTTTTATGCCAATGTTATGCTCTTATTGCAGATGTTATTTTTTTCTATCATAATTGATGTTATATGAAATGCAATTATTTATTCCAATACTCAATATTATGATCTTACAAATACATGGTGTTGATTTAAAATGTTTTGATTATGTTCTCATACACTTATGTTCATGTCATTCTTATTTATCTCCCTTTTTTACTCATATTGAGTATTTGAGATCACCCATTCTTATATTTCATTCCCCCATGTAGAAATGAAATGTATTGTGGATCCAATGGCACTACTCTATTAGGGTTCTCTAGAATGTGTTTTTATAATGTCATAAATATTTCTACAATAATATTTAATATCCATGTATGATAATCCTGGGCCATTATACACCCCATCTTGGTGGTTTGGGGGTACAGGTGGCCAAGGGGCACAGTGAATGGATAATGGAGGGGGATGGAAGGAGTGTACTGAGTGGTGGATGGATTACAGTGAAATATTTATAAATAGATTATATATATTGGGTCCCTTGTATCATGTATTGTAAATTTGAGTTTGTGGGATTTTGGACCACTTTTTTAGGCCTTTGGAAGTAGGTATTAATGACATGTAAGGGTTACCTCTTGATAGAATTAAAAAGAGGGGATATTTCCTTAATATAAATGGGTTTGAAACCCATCCTCTTTTAATAATTACTACTATATTTTTATTTCTACCACATTAGTGCGGGGGTTGTTTGGGTTTGGGTGGGGAAGGGGCAGTTCATGGGGTTGAGTCACTGGATTCCTATATTTTCGTTGTATATGCATTGTGTGTGGTAGATTCAGTATAACATTTTAATATTATAATTTTATTTATTATTTATATTAGACAATTTTTTTAATTTTAACTCATCATTTCTACATAAAAGAACACCGAGGGTAGGCTTGATAAAACTAATGGATCTCCAGTTGGATCACCTTCTTTTGTGGGAATTATTTTTTTCTACTAGATTTTTCCCCAATATGGACTCTCCCTAGTTCATCATCCACAACATAATGTGATTTTTTTTCTAATGATAATTCCCATCTTGGGATTAATTTTCAATTTCAGTAAAAAAATGTTAAAATGGAGTTGATGTGGGTAATATGTAGGGGTGAACATGTAGATAAGAGTAGGGGTGTGTGCCTTTATATACAACAAAAAAAAGTGAAAAGGAAAATGGGATTCAGTGATGTAATTGATATACTGTGTTTCTAATAATAGTTTATTTAATATTAAATGTGGTTATTGGACAATTTAGTTAAGGGATCAGTAGCATCTAGTTTATTGTGGAGAGATAACAGCCGCACGATGGATGTTTTCCTCATATATAGAGAAATGGTTTTTCCAACAAATTGTACAATGGGAAACTATTTACCAATATATTGAAAACAATTATAGAGTTTTACACATAAGGATGGAAGCAATCTGATATAATTCCTTCTTTGAAAATTATTAGAAACGGGAAACATATGAGAAAGCTAATTCTTTATAAAACATCCACATACGGTGTTGTCTTAGACAAAGTCCTTCTAACTATTTAAAGAAAATTACATTTTTGGTTATATAAATACATACTAATAGAAATAAAGAAAGTTAATTCTTATTTATCTGTTTTTACATCCGATATTACTTTATGAAAATTATTTTAAATATGCTAAATAAAATCTCTACCACGCCCCTATAAGTGTGTGGTACTCAACCCATATTCTATTTAACTAAATTAAATCCTTTTAAGTGTATATGTGTTCTAATCCTACATTTTATTCAATCATAATTGTGTGGTACTTACCCCACCCCACAGACTCACACATTTTTTATAAGCATGTAGTACTCAACCCCCCCATCCCCTCGCCTTTATCTTAATGTCTCAATACACATTCACATACCCAGCTCCGTTGGACAATGAAAAGTTGAAATAAAAACCTAGAGTAGTTAAATATTGAATTCCATAACCTATTCAAAATACATAAAAATTACTAAAAAGTCAAACATATTCAATTCACACATTTGTTAGTACTGACAAAGAAGGCTTTTATTAGAGATTAGAAAAAAGATATCACAAATTCATTCTATATCAGCACTAAAAATCTATAATAAAATATATCATTTATCAGTACTATTAGTTATCACTAATAATGAACTTATTTTATAATTTTTTTAATATATACATATTAATGTACTTTAATCTTTTTTTATAAATAATGTGCATGAATTTTTATATAAGTACAATATGAATATATATCTACATTGTTCATGTATATTATATTTATATATGGAATATTATATATTGAAAGCCATATATTTTAATGAATATAACTCATGTTAAGAATAAAAAATTATCATCAATTGTATCTTCCCAATTATGTAACAAAAAATTTCTAACACCCCAAGACATAACAAAATTTTCATTTTTTGAATAAATTTAATTTTTTTCAACAATTCGTTATATGAAACACAATGTAAATATTATGCTACACATAATATTGAGTTAACAATTTTTACATCCAAGGCCATGTTTTATAGAAAAATAATATATTTTTTAAATATTATTATTTTATATAATAATATATAACCTAGTCATTAATTTGGAATTTATGCATAGTATTAACTAAATTATTAATATATATGGTTGAATTCATTTTTTACAAATTAATTTGAAATTAATATATGGACCAAGTGAATATATATATATAATGTTTTTATAAAAACTACGTTTTTCTCATAATGTAATTTTAACTTAAAATGTTATGTTAATTAAAATAAGTTAATGATTTTACTGTAATATATATTTTTTCAAATATTTTTTACATTTATCCATTAGAATTAATAGGAATTAAATAATAACAATAAATATTTTATGCATAAAAACCTATATTTTTTAAATGGTAGTTTTACTGCCTTTTAATTGAGATCATTTTTAAATAATTTTTTGAGACTATTGTATATGTTATTTAAATAAATAAACTTCTTTTTTTAAAATTGTAATATAAAAGTTTAATTTTGTTGAATGTTTTCCCTAAAAGGTTACATGTTTAAATGAATAATGATAAAATATTGAAATTTAATTAAAAACAACTATTCCATCTATATAATTTATTGTGTTAAGTTAAATTTTCAATAGGTTTTAAAGTATAATTAGATCAATTATTTTATAATTTTATATAATTTATGTCATTTTTTATCAATTTCACATTGAATAATGACATAAAACATTTCAATCTTAGGAATGTTTTCTCATTAAAAACCAGCTTTCACACCCCATCTATGGGGTTAATTTTACTTTATTTTTTCTCATTTCTATGTTTTTGTAAGATTTCAACCATTTATGGAGTTTACTGGGACTATATTAATGGTAATATTTTGACTTTGGTTGACTAATTTTTATTTGAATTTTAAATTGGGGGGTTTTGGGTGAAAATTTTAAAAAAGAAGAAAACGGGATTGTGCATGGTTGGTGCGTAGTTAGGGAAGTCCCTATGCCCGATCCTAGAAAACAATGAAACCCTAGACAATGAGTATTTTAATGGTTGGAACATGGTTTGTCAAACTTTTTCCCTCTTATAAGTAACTTTCAACCCCTAAAATAATAGGCACACAGCTTAGGTGCATGGTTATGGAAAACTATGCGCCTCTGCCCAGCTAACCGTGAACGGGAATTAAAGTCATATAGAAATATTTATAGATTTTCCAAACTCCAATAATTAACCCCAAATTAACCCCCATATGACCATAGGCTGTCATTCATGATTTGGGAGCTCTTAGGATAGATTCCAAGACTTCTTGACCTCCTTTCTTTGCGATTCAAATCTCGGATCGAAGATCCATACCTCTCCCAATAAGTGAATCATATCCTGATTCTTTTATCTTACTTATCCCATTCATCTTTCTCTCATTACAAAAAATCAATCTTCTATTTTGGTTATATTTAAATCTATTTGGTATGATCTATATCTGGTATTGTAAATATAGATCTATATTTAAGAGGTCTTGATTAGTTTGATGTAGAATTTCTGTTTTTGGATTTGGATCTCGTTCTACGTTGTTGTGCTGCTCAATTTTGAGGATTTTAGTTATGTGATCATTTGTTAACGAGTCAAGGGATGTGATCTAAAATTAAAATCTCATAATCATGATTTGAATTTCATGTATGAAAATTTAAGAAATTCTTAATTTGATTAGCAATTTAATTTATAAAAGTAATTTAATTTTTTTATAAATTAATTTATTATGGAATTGTGAAATTGTGGGATTTATTGATAATTAATTCTAGAAAATTTTTTGTGAAATTGTTGTTATGAATATAGATAATTAATTTGGGAATTAACTAGAGGTTATCGATATTATGGATATGATAAAATTAATTGTGGACTTAATTATGAGATATTTAAATTGTGTTTTGACTAATTAATTTTTGAATTAATTATTGGATGTCAATATTATGAAAATAATATGTAATTATAGAATTAATTAAAAAGTATTGATGTGAGTAATTAATTATTGGGTTAATTAATTGAATTGGGTTGATTAATTAATTGTTAAATTAATATATAGATATGATATGATTATTATTTGTGGAAAATTAATTAAAGAGGTAGAATGATTGATTAATTGGTGAATTAATTAATAGAATGATTTGAGAAATGACTTTTGGTTGTGTTAATATTGGCATGATGTAACACATGTGTTAGATGGGGTGTGCACAAGTGATTTTCAGAAGATGACCACGATAGCCTTAGAGAAAGGATCATGAGAGCCTTAGGGAAAGGGCAGTGGAACTTTAGGAAAAGGAACATGAGAGACTTGGGGGATGAACCAAGAGAGCCTTATGTGGAGAGGACTACGAGAGAATTTATTTTGATTTCCAAGGTACCGTGAGTACTTTTGAGGTTTATCTAAAGGAAGGACTGTGAGAAATTTATATTTTACATGAATGTAGTTGTGCTTCGTTCATTCTTACTCATATTAGAACATTAATGTTAGAGCCCTAGGTTCATATTACTCCTGTAGAACTAATTTACAAGTTTTAAAAATGTTATCCGATATATATTGTGATAAATAATGATAACATTGACCTTCAAATATAGGATGTCCTTTGAGGATATCTTAGAATATGGATCGAGTCGAACCACGTATTGAGGTTCAGGTTTCCTCAAGAACCCGGGTGTTATGTGGTTACATAAAGAGTAATTTAAAAATTGTAAAAAGTTTACTTTATTTCATATTCATATTTATGTATAAAACTGCATACACAATTTGACTAGATGATTTTTAGAAATTATTGGATGTGGCCTACTGAGTTGTACTCACACACTACTTTGTCTGCATGACCAGTACCCGAATAGAATTTACTATCAGAGGACGAGTTAAATGAATGGCCTTGGGTTATATGTCTAATTTGGAGATGGAGCATCGATGAGGTAACTATATGTGGTTTGGGACATTCTTGGGAGTGATCAGTGTCTTTATTTTTAGTTTACTTTTAAGACCCTTGACACTTACATTATCATGGAATGTTTTCAGATTAAGTTGGATATTGTATTTCTTGATTCGATTATCTTGATATATTTATATTTTTTATGTTTAAATATTAATTCTATATTGTTTATTTATTTCTACTATTTTATATATATGACAACAGAGGTTATAGTCTCCCCTTGATTGATTTATTAGACCCTTCCTTCATGTCGACAAACTTTGGGTATGGGTAGGCATGCTTGAGATCATATTACTGACCGCCTTGGGGAACCATTGTGTGACAAAGAAGCTAGGATGTTAAATGTAGTATCAGAGCCCAATTTTCATTATTTTGTTCTACATTACTATTTTGGAAAGGTTGATAGAAGTCTAGGATGAGTCAAGGATTGTACATGAGCTCAAGCATATTATTTTCAAAATCATGTATGGGGGGAAACCCCAAGTACCCAAGGTTGGATTGTTATTTTCATTTTTTTATACTACAGTTAAATATTGTTTCACCTTGTGTGAGGCACCCATTATGTCATGAGGACATTGTTGTTGAGATTTTATGATATTTCACCCAAGTCTAGGAATGGAACGATGTTTGAGTCTGTATGCATCATTCTAGGAACATGGGATTATTTTGTTAAATTCCTCATTCTCGACGTGCACATGAAATTGAATTTTTGGAATGTTGTTGAACATGAACTATTTTTCCATTCATGTGAAACTAAATTGAAAAAATGGTGCTTATTATAAAATTGGAAGTGAAAAAATGATGAAAAATGTTCATAAATGGGTGTCTAATGGAATGAAAATAATGATAATGTGAATAAACTTTGATAACCAAGGCCTCAGTGTAGGATGGTTAAATATAGTTGCACTTCCTCAGTTTTGACCAGGTGGTTATATTTGGTGAAAAGACCTATTGTGACTTTTTTTGTGATTATTCATTTGAAATAAACGTTATAAGTTTTGTTTTGAGTCTTATGAAATGTGTTTAAGAATTTTAGAATTATTCCCCCATAATGATGTTTTTTAGGAGGATAATAGGGGGATATGGCTAGTGTTTCTCTTTAAGTAGAGGAACCTTAGAAACCAATAACGTCAGGTAAGGAAGCATGGGCATAGTGCTGAGAGAAATTCACTCACTTTATAAAGTTCATAGATTATGTCCCAAGGAGGGTCTTGAATAGTATGAATAACACGATCTTTGAGTTCCAAAAACAGAACCCTCCAACCATTACTAGAAAGGGTGGACCTGTGTGAGATGATTTCAATATTGATTCCATCGAGACGAATATTTAATATTTAGTGACATTTACTAAGAGGTGTGTCAAGGCATCTTTTTATCGTCTATGAGGATAAACGATGTGCTAGTGGTACATTTAGGAAAGGTGTATACATGATAGTGGTACGTTGTGGAAGGAATATATGCAGAATACCTTGAGAACCATTATCCATAGACATTGATGCAAGAAAAAGCAGCTGATTTCGTGTGGTTGACTTAGTGGTGCATGTTCGTGATGGACTATGTGGGAAGCGTTATAGGCCTCTAGTGCTTTTATCTAGTTTTATTAGGAGATTATGTATCTACAATGAATCATTTCCATGAATAAAATAAGTGTGATATTATGTCCAAAGTTATCATTTTTTGGTAGATATTTTTTTTGAGGTGGTCAATCATGCTCTCATATCTGAGGAGAACCAAATGGAGGCTTCGAGTGGGGGATCAGTGGATTATTCTACATGGTTAAAAGGTATGTATTTCTAATGAAGAAAGCATACTTTTGAGAATGCTATCAAAATCAGGGGAAAATGAGTGGCTACGGGGATAGTCTGTTACCTTGGACCTTTTGCTAGTAATTTTCCACCAGTGTGGTTAGTCGAGACACTTTCGAAAACATTATCCATAAACACCAGTGGAGTTCTAATATTGCAGGAATATGGGAATAATACAGATGTTTTGTAGGATACCACAATATACAGTGTCTGATAGAAGATTTTGAAAGAACTAGAGTTAGGAAATGGGTTCTTTTTCACCATATGAGTCTAGAAGCTAGAGTTCTACTAGCTGATTCTGTAGAGGTAGTAGATGTGGTGCTCCATGGAAAGAGAACCCATATCAGTAGAGTGGTTAAACTCAAGGTAGTCTGACTATATCTCAAAGAAGAGGGTTATGGAAGTTTCAAGTGTTGAAACCTACACACGTGGATAGTGAGATTGGGCCATCAACCAAAAGATGTATTCTTGTAACTTACACATTATCAAGTGATTTATTTGATACTGGTTCTTATCAGTCCTTTATATCTATAAAAATTATTAATTTTTTGAGCCTGGTAGTATAGTTTTTGAGTGGGGTTGTGACTATAGAAACATAATTAGAAGTACGGTCCAAAGACATCTCTTTAATTTAGTGGTTCCCTCTTGAGTTTAGAGAGTGTCATTTTGTGTGGGATCTCTATAACCTGGATATGTCATTATTTGAATTGTTTTTTGGTATGGAACTGCTAGTCACATACTGGTCCCATACATATTGTTTTAATAGGAGAGTGATTTCCACATCCCTTAAGGGTGACAACTATATTCATTCTGAAGAGTTTGGCTCCAGGATTTCTGAGCAGGGCCAATTACTCAGATTCTAAGAGAGATCACAACCCAGGATGTTAGTCTATTTCTGGATGATGAAGTTGTAGACCATGATATATCTCTACTAGTAGTGTAACTATTTCATGATGAGTTCCTTGAATACTTCTATAGGATAACACCTCAAAGAGATATGGAATTCACTATTTATATCATTATGATGGTCTGGTGCAGTATCTATTCCACTTTAAAAAATGGCACTGATAGAGCATCAAGAACTCAAGACTCAATAATAGAAGTTGTAGGTTAAGGGATTTTCCTCTCTGAGTATATCACATTGGGGTTCTATTGTGTTTTTACTAAGAAGGTTGATGAGAGTTTTTGGTTATGTTTTTATTATATAAAGTTGAACTATATGACTGTGAGGTAATGTTATCCTATTTCATGTATCGATGATATCTTTTACCAGTTCAAGGGATCTTGTGTGTTATCGAAGATTGAATTGAGATCATGGCATCATAAGCTAATAGTTTATTATTTTCATATATATAGGACTACATTAAAAAGTAGGTATGTACTATATGAGATCATGGTAATGCCTTTTTGGGTTGATAAACTCACCAAAAGTATTTATGGAATTGATGAACAGAATCTGTATTGACCGAAACATTTATTATTTAAAATTCATATTGATCTAATTAAATATATTATTTTCTAAAATTGTTATATAACATATTCACTTATTTGGTTTTATGTTTTTGGATTTGTAATACCATTAATAATTGTTATCATTGCTAATATAGTCATTAAATATTGATCAAATGATTAGTATAAATATAGGTCTTTAACAAATCCAATTTACTCAGACAATGGAAGCGATGGCCTCACCCAGTAGAATTTCTCCATACGAAGCCAATTTGTTAGAGTGCAAAAAGGAGGTGGCTCATTGAGATTCACTATTGACCAAGTCCAATATGAGCTTCAACACATTAATTCTGAATGAAACCGCCTACGGGAGAAGTGGATGTTGATTGAGATTACCACCCGAGTGATGTTATCCAAGCCACCTCAAGAGTATGTCACCATCAAACACCTCACCCTTCCGTCTTATGAGTGTTTTATAAGGGGTTATATAACAAGACCATAGCATTATTATTATGTGCATTATTTTTTTTATATAATAAATAATATACATTCATTTTATTATTGTTACTTTGAAAATAGTTTTTAATGCACAAATAGTATTTTTAGTTAATATTAATATATGAAATTTAATTTTATGAATTAATGTGTTTTTGAATAAAATAAAATTTTCATAAAATATTATAACACTAATTAATTTTTATTAAATATAAATGATCTTATAATTTTTATGAATACAATTGTAATTTTTATAAAGGTTTGAAATTCATTTTTATAAAAACAAATGATTTTTTTATAAAGGTTTGTTTTTATATTAAAATTAAAATTGCACATATTTGAAAAATTATTTATATTAAATAAATTTTATTTTTGGAATCAGGATGTCGAAATTATCCAACAGTGAATTTTTCATAAATTTCAGAGACAATCAAATTTATGGGTAAAAATTAAATACCGTTTAATTATATAATGTGTTTTATGACATCATATTGAACCAATAGTGATATAATAAAATACAAAAAAAAAGATATTTTCAGCCAATATATGTCTTATATTGAAAATAATGTGATTTTAAATTTCTTTTATAAATATTACGATGCCTTAGTGGACCTTCCAAGACTAATAAAACATTTTATATTTTTAAATTGATTTCTTTGAAAGTGTGACTCATCTCCATATAAGAAATCCTAATATTTTAAAAAATTATTCCATTGGATTTTTTTTTTTAAAAACCGTTCCACTCCCCTTTGTAAAAAACCATGGGTAAAAACCATGGGTTGGTTTATGGTTTTTATTAGTTTAATGCACGGTGTCCAAAACCTAAATAATAAAGAATTCTTTCTCCTTTCCTATATGAATCCACCCATGATCCAACCTCCTCTTCACACAATGCATTTGGATCTCGAACAACTCCTGACCTCCCCTCTCTAGAATCATCCCATGGTTCGCCAATCTCCCAAGAAGCCCCTCCCAAGCCTTGAGGATCACACATCCAAGTAAGAGATTTATTCCTTTCTCATTTTTTCATAATTTAATTATATTTTTATAACTTTTTTTAATTAAAAATGTTGGGGGCATGATTTCACACCTCCCACATACTTCCCTAATCTTTTTTGAATGATGATAGACCTTTTTCTCTCTCATTAATTCCTCCCATGTACACATGTTACCGTACCGAAATTATGTAAGGGATTTCTTTCAAACCCATTTTGTCCAAGTTTCTTTATGTTGTTATACCCTTTTATTTTCCATTACAAATGTTGGGGTATGATTTGGAACCCCCCACATACTGCCCTCCTTATTTTGTAATGATGATATACCCCTTTTTCTCTCATTAATGCCTCCCATGTACACTCGTTACCATGCTGAAATTCTGTAAGGAAATTCTCTCTCCTTATTTACATTCAAGAAATTTTTTTGTATTATGAATCTAAATTTCATTACACATATTTGTACATGTATCTATATGACCCATTACTGTCCATTTTATATACATATGATTAGATACCCCTTTCTCTCTCATCAACCATTTTTAGGAATCCTTATGTCACTCTGTTATGCTGCCGAAATTGCACCATGAATTTTCCAAGCCAAAGTCATTGTGTAGTGAATACCATGCCCATTTTTATATCAATGGTATTCAAAATTATTCACATTTAAATATTGATTGTAGAGTTTCATGTATGAATTCTACATTCCTTTACCGTGGATTAAATGATTATGAAACCTTGTTATATGATCCATGTGGAACATATATAAGTGAAATGAAATGATTAAGAATGGTTCACCCTAATAGCACTCCAATGCATTGGGTAAAAATAGTATCATGATACACTAAGTTCAATTAGGGTTTACCCATTCTAATTCATGGGAAATGAGGCTTTAATCATGATCAATGTGCAACGAAACATGGCTCATGCTAAAATCATGTTAAATATTATTTCCACATTTCCATGTTATGATAATCTTTTTATACCATGCCTTTTTGTTCATGATTATATTATGATCCATTGATATACATATTTCCTAACATGTATTATATTCTTCTTTTTATTACTTGTTTACTCCATTACTAGGATTTATAACTCACCCTTTTCACATGTATGCCCTCAGGTTGTCCCATGCAATTCTAGGTACGAGGGAATGTTGTGGTAATGTAAAGGAAGTTTTAAATATAGATTTTGAATATTTATATATTAAGTAGACATGTAATGTTCCAAATTTTCCAATACACTAGACCTATCAATCCTCAGAATTTTCTTAAGTGCATTTTTATGTAATAAATTTTGTTTATATTTGTAATAAAGAGTTGGGTTGTTATAGTTGGTATCAAATTATAGGTTTAGTTATTTCTGGGAATAGGATTAGAAAACCCTAGTGAAAGTATTAGGGATAAGACTATGTATAATAAAAACATTCCTTAATTATAGTGAGTATTTAGTAAGTGTATTATCAAAAAAATACATCCATTTCAGGATACGAGCAGGTAGAGGTGGCTCTGGAACAGATGTATCTAGTGGTAAAACCCGAAATCACCACTTTGAGCTAGAATCAAATGAGAACTTGTGCACAACTATGAGACTTGATCCACTCTTGGTTATGAAACTCCTAGGGTATATGATTTTTTAAATTTATAAGTCTAGTATGAAAAATTATTACGGGAATAAAAAAATTCCCTTCAGAATATATGTTTGGAAGTAGATCATGCATAACATATATTAAAGCCTATAAATTCATATGTTAAGGAAATAAAAGTAATTTAAAATTTATCCCTTTTGTCTTTGGAATACCCTTTATGTGTCAAGAAGAACGTTGAACACCCCCAAAGAAACAACAAGCAACAATAGAGATCTTCATGAGACAAAGGCATCCTACTTTTAATAGATCATCTAATCCCTCAATCATTGAACAATGGATCAAATCCATTGAGAAGATATTCTCCACCCTTTAATGTTTCGAACAAGAGAATGTTCTTCTGCATGTTTATAGTAAGGAGGTTGAATGTGCTCCATGGTGGATATTGATAAAAAATACAAAGCATGAGGGGGAGAATGAGGCGTTGGAATGGAAGGATTTCTGGAAAATGTTTTTCAATCAATATTTTACTTTCACCCTCTGACATAAGATGAAAAGGGAATTCCTTTACATCAATAAAAAATACAACCAATCCATTGGAAAGTATGAGGAAAACATCACAAGGCTTCCACGATATGCCTTCGGCTTTGTCGTTACCCCTAAATACAAGGTTGGCCACTTCTTTGGGCGGATAAAACCTATCCTAGCGAACTCCCTCGCGATCCCTGACTTTGAGAGCTGTGAGGAAATTATCTGATGTGACATCATGGAGGAAATGGAGATCATTGAATCTTAGGGGTATCGTGGGGATAATAATAATAATTTCTACTTTAATTATAGTGGTCTGATAGATAAATCCAATGGTGCTAAGAAAATCTAGCACCCAACCTGAAAAAGTTTCAGAAAGAATCACCCTGGAAATTGCTTGAAAGGGATGAGGCAATACATTAGGTGTGGATAAGAATGGAACATTACCATTAACCACTGAAAATGAAAACCAATGTATGTGACAGAGGGAAGGAATGATCCTTTATACCCTCAATGCGTTGTTTATTTCCTCAACTACAAATAACTAGGGAACTTCACAAACAAGTGCCCTAAGACAATGGTTTTGGGAGGAAACCAACAAACTCCAACGCAGAAAGGGAGATCTTTTTCCATCACTACCACTAAAGTGAAACCCGACAAAGAAATGGTGATAGGTACACTAGTTATTCATTCAATAATAGAAAGCATACTTTTTTTATTCTAGTTCTATGAATTCTTCTATATCCTGAATGTTCAGTAGAACAATCCCAACACCACTAAAAATCATGGAAGTAACAATGTTAGTGAGAACTGAAAATGGGGAAATCATTGTATCCCATGAATATAACTCCTTACATATCACAATTTGTGGATTGAACATCCTACTGAACCTCATCATACTTCCTCTAGTGGAATTTTATGCAATTCTTAGCATGGATTGGATTTCCTTATATAGATCCTGTTGGAGTTGGTGGCCTAGAACCAACTAATTAGTACTTTATTCATTAATAAAAACATTATCAAATATTTATTGTTCATCAACTTTAAAATGCATGTGATAATTTCCTAATTATAGTTGTTTCATTAAAGGTTCATAGCGGATCCTTGCAATGATGAGGACCAGGAAGTGCCATAACACTATTCTTGAATATTTGTTCTATGGCCGGATGATGTTATTTGGGGGACACAAATAATACCAGCCATTATGGGTGAGGAATCATAAAACATTGAGGCAACATATCATGGTGGGCGCCCATGGTAATATCCAGGTGGATATTATGAGAATGAGACCCACCAGTAATAAATCCACATTTCATAGTGTCATTGGATTTCCTATCTATGAACGTGTGTACTGGTTCTTAGACTTTATGATTATTATTAATGGTTATATTACAACACTCATAATTATATGTATTGATTAAAACTATGATGACACACATTTCACAGTGAGGTCAGATATGTTGGGTGGTTCACGAGTAATATTGCATTAATAGAAAATGCGAGAAAGGAATTGTCCCTTCTATTCCATATTGGAAGTTGATATCTCAGGCCCTTTGATGGAATTGATATATCCTAAATAAATCCATGTCCATGGTAAGGAATGGTCTATTTCAATTCTAGGAAGTCAAAGAAAGAATAATTGAGCACATGGGTTGATGTCACCAGCATGTAACCTGCTTGATTCGAGATATCAAGACAAAGAGATTATATTACACGATAAGTGTTTGTAGGAAGTGACACGTTATTGCGGTGTTAAGTTCTTTCTCTATGGAGGAATATGAATATTTCTAGATTCTACCCTTGGACATTAGGTAGACTCTGCCTAATGCCACTGAGAAAGAGTCCTAGAGGGTCACACACTATGTGTGTCCAAGTATCTCAGTTAAATATTAATTTAAAAAGTTGAATAAAGATTATTCCCGATTGTTGTTTAGTAATTATTCAAGGATTCATGATCACATTTATTTAGACACTAGTTATTCGAGAGAATATATTTCAGGTAAAATAATATATTTATTATTAATTAATGCTGTGATATTTATTTGAGAAATAAATATCCATTATTCAAGGCCTAATAAATGTGGTGGAGGAAATAATGAAAAATGGAAAAAAAGTTCACGCAATGTATTTTTTTCTGGTAATTTATGAGAAATAATATTATTTATTTAAAAAATAATATGTGTAATTCACTAGTCACATGTCAAGTATTAATAATAGGAAACTGTTAATATTAGACATGGGGTATTACTAAGAATTAAATGAAATGAATAAATGATTTCGGGTAATTAATTCATTGTATTATTCAATGTAATTAAAATCCCATTTATATAATTCTCATTAGCCTAGCCATTTCATTGGGTATGTGAACAACAGATTTGGAAAATCTCTCAAGACAAAAGGGAATTCTTTTTCCAGCATGAACGCTCTCATGCTATGAGAGAGAGAGATCCACCTCCACCAGATCTAGGTGATCGAAGGCAGAATCACAAGATAATGCACTTCCATGCTAGCACCCAGAGATCCCTTCGATGATGTCCAATGTTATGTGGAGCACATGTGGATAACTTCTAGAGGAATCCTACACATGGATTCTCTGACATAACTACATATCACATAATATCGTGACCAGAAACATCAACGGAGAGAGAATTACATCAAGGTAATTCTTGTTTTTTAATTAAAATAATTATAACCAACATATGATGATCCTCTCTATGGTTTTGGAACTCCCTTTCTTTTCTTTCATTCTTTGTTATACTCTAAAGATCTGGAATTTTATTATCATGGTAGATCGTGGAATGATAATTGTTAACATAAAATTAAAGTTGGGTACACCCACCAACGCACTTCCGATGTGCCCCGAACATACATGTGTTATCAGAGGGGTCATATCGTTGATTATAAGTACTTAATTTTCTGTTGGTAATTTATGCATTTAATAATTTTGTTGTTTAAATTAATTTTAATCATTCTATAAATCAAAATCTCGAGACTTGTTCCTCCTCTCTCATTTCTTTTTCACCTTACATAAATTTCTCATTATTTTAATTTTGATTAAAATCAAACAAAGGATATCATCCGAAGGTGCCAAAAATTCCTGGTCATGCAACACCAGAATACATGACATGTTTTCTGCAGTACACGCAGTGTAGTCTAGGTTCAATGCATCAAACTGGACCACCAAATCAGACCGTGTGTTGGAGTATTTATAAGTCTTAAATGACACTCTGTGTTGACCTGGAACATGTGGCACATGGTTTTCGAATTACACGCCATGTGGTCCAATGAACATGGCATGTAGTCCCTTTGTGTTAGGGTTGGACCATGTACCCCATAAACAGCTTTCCTGGCTGGAAACCGTGTAATGCGGATACTACATGACATGTTTCCCACTCAACATGTCGTGCCCTTTGATGATTTCCAAAGTACATATACACACCATGTCTTGGGGTGTGTACTTTGGATGGATGGTGAACAAAAGTACACACTGTGTAGTCAGAACTACAGGATGTGTACTCATCCAAATTACGCATATTTATTAAAATTTATTATTATATTATACAAGCCCTTGAGAAATATACCATAGTGCAGGTGTAAAGATTAGGCACAACACGTGATAGGTGTTTTATATATATATGTGTTTAATTTAACATGTGTGTAATATTCATTTCTACTCAGTGTGTAGTTATGAACGATAATTCACCAGGTTGACTCCAAGGTACAATTTATGTACAAAGATAATTTTGAATGATTTTATTTGATTAAAATTATGATGGTTGAGAATATCATGGAAATTCAGAAAATGGTTTAAGAAAAAAGGATTGATTAATTAAAGATAATTAATTAATTCATGCATGATTTATCTTGAACAATAACAATTAAATAATTGATTGATAGTTTTATTTATGTGTAAATATAATTGCATTTATGGATGATCATGAGCTATACCATGACCTTTCTATGTGAATGGTTTATTTTAATTAATTTATTTAAATTAAATTTTTTGGACTGTGAGCCTTCTCTTCATTAATATGTTGGGCCTGTGCATCCAAGGATTCTTTTATATAAAGCCGTGTTTTACCCCTCACCTACAAGTGAGATAAATGCATATGTAATGTATGGAGCTCCCAATATAGTGGAGGAGGCTCATGTTCGGAGCCAAGGAGAAACCAATCCAAGGAGGTACAAAGGTGGACATGTAGAAAGCTATAAACACAAACCCAAAATGTTCAAGGTGTTTTTCCCCTAGGTCTTCGGTTAGTTTATCAACCTCTATATAAACTAAACAATACAACAATATCATAATAATTCCATTTATTTTATTTCTTTCAGATTCATGGTTTATTTATTGTAGGTATGTTGTCATAATAACAAAATTAATGAATTAAACAAAGCATGCAAGATGGAACTAAAATATGACTGGATTATGCGTAAACATTATCTTAGACATGGTTAATCACTAAAGAATATCCCAATTAATATAAAAAAGAATGTAATTAAAGATAATAAGATGGAAATTTATGTATAAGGATAAAATCCCTCAAAGAAAATATTAAGTTTTTATAGCCTTCCATAATCATTGTTAGAATCAAACCATAGTTCAAAATGCTTGACCAACCCTAGTTGGGGTGCTTTCAATTATTGGGGAATTCAAATTCGAGGTTTTGGGTCGACATGACATGGTTCACATAAAAGGTTGAATACCACAGTAGGACATGGTGTGATGAAGAGGGAAAGATTTAGGAAATCCTAAATAAAAGGATTTCAGGATTGAGGAGTTCACTCTTTGGATCATGGAGCTGAAAGTTAATGAAGTTGGCATTTTGAATGCCTACCTAAAACCCTTGAAGTTTCTTAACCAACCCTAATTGGGGTAATTTGAAGGGGAATATAGATCCTTCCCCCTAGATTGTTCAATAAACAATATAATCTGATATCAATGGTGAGGGCTATTGGATTTCGATAAAATAGTGGGAGAAAAATAAGTATTAATTTATTTATTTGTCTTAGTTTTATCATGATAAATTAATAAATATTTTCTCATATTAAATTGTAGGAGTGGAAAGAAAAATAACTTCAAACATATCATTAAGAACCAAACTCGATAAAGAAAAACCTTCTCATCGGCACCAATTTCTAGGAATGGCATAGGTGTTTACGCGTCATCCTTCAACACTAGAGGAAATTTTTAGTGCTGGAAGAGACTATTCTAGGGGTTCTTAGAAAATAGGCCAATGATGAGGAACTATCTCTCTCTATGAAACATATGGATGATGCCACATATGTCCAGTGTTTCATACTATCATCCATGTCTAATGAGCTATTGAAGCAACATGAAAACATGGACATGTATAGGATGATGTCTCACCTTAAGGATATCTATAAAGAGAAGGAGAGACGTGAGAGATATGATATCTCCAATTATATGTTTACAACTATGATTAGAGAGTCTGTGCTAGCTGGGCCTCATGTAGTCAAGCTTATTGGCTACATTGAATGTCTACACATCTTAGGGACTATGTTCCTGGATGAGTTGCGTACATATCTCATCCTATCATCACTGCACAAGTCCTTCTCAAGATTTATTGTCAACTACAACATTAGTAACAATTATAAGAGTCTATTAGAACATCCTACCATAATTTTCCTTTTAGATAATGACATGGGGTGTGACAAACCGATAGTCCTTATGGTGAGTGAGAAAAGTAAGGACAAGGAAAAATGGCCAATGACATATAAATGGTCTGAATCCCCCAAGAACCATACCTACAAGAAGGGGAAGATCCAGAGGTAGGTAAAGGAATGATAGGTGGTATATGTTTCATGTGGAAAGAAAGGCCACTAGAAGAGGAACTGCACCACGAAGCGTAGGGATGTTAAATGTGTGTTCGTTATCGACTGTAATATTTCTGTGTCTACACATTGGGTATTAGATACAGCTTGTGGGGGCCACATCTATATTTAAATGTAGAAATCAAGTATATTTATAAAGACTTATAGAGGATAGGTGGATCTTCGAGCTTCCAATGGTGCAAGGATGGATTTGTTGTCCATTGGCGATTACCACCTCTTATTGCCAACTAGGGTGATTTTGGTTTTACATAACTGTTATTATGCACCTAGTGTTACCAAAAACATAATTTATGTTTCATTTTTGGATATGGATGGATTTATTTTCATGTTTGAAAATAAGGGATCCTTTTTTTATTAGAACAACATATGTTTTGGTATAGAGCATTTAAATAATGTTTTGTATGTATTAAATTATGAAACCAAGTGTTGGAAATCGATAACGAAAAAACTCACATGACTCAAACATCACCCAGTTGTGGCATCACCCTCTTGGTCATGTAGATGAGATGCACTTGAGAAAGCTCTTCCAAGATGGCTATTTAGACTCTACTGATCTAAAACAACTTGATAGATGTCACAATTGTTTACAATGTAAAATAACCAGGCTTCCTTTCGGTGTACATGGTGAAAAGGCCCCAGAGCTTCTAGGATTGGTGCATACATATATACGTGGACCATTTACAATAGAAGATAGAGGTGGATATTCTTACTTCATTACTTTTACCGATGATTTGAGTAGTAATTTCTATGTTTACTGAATGAGTTATAATTCATATTCCTTAGAGAAATTTTTGGAATTCAAGAATGAAGTGGATAATCTTCTTTGGAAGAATATAAATAAGCTTTTATTGGATCGAGGTAGAGAATATCTAAACTAGGAGTTCATCTATCTTCTACGGGAGTTTGGGATTCAATCTCATCTCACTCATCCTTATACACCACAGTGGAATAGTGTTAGTGAAATGAGGAACCACGCCTTGTTGGACATGGTGAGGTCGATGATGAGTCATACATATCTTCCATTATCTTTTAGGGATATGAATTATAAACTACAACATACACATTAAATCGAGTACCAACTAAGGTGGAAAATGGAATTACCTCCGAGTTATGGAATGGAATGAAACTCATTCTATCACAGAAATGTGAATTGGGATGCGAAGAATTTGTTAATGCCTTCTTAGGGAACAAAAAAGAACCCCAGTGAATGAGGTGTTTCTTTATAGGATATCCCAAGGAAAGGAAACGATATTAACTATATAACCCTTCATATAAGAAAGTGGTTGTCACCTGACAAGCCATCTTTATTGATAGGGAGAATATCCTCAAAAAGGATAGTAGGAGAAAAATTGACTTCGATGACATTGATGCTCAAGATACCCATTAGTTGGTACCAGACCAAGTTCCACAGGTCCCCATGGGAGAGGTTCCTGAAACACAAGTACTGTATAAGAGATCAATAGAGGTAAGGGTACCAGAGAGATTTGGTTTCCTAGTCACCGAGGATAGTGAATCATTATTATTGGACAATGATGAACCTCTATCCTACAAGGATGAAGTAGAAAGATCATATGCTTCAAGATGTCTAGAAGCTATGAATTTAGAGATTGATTCCATGTATGAGAACCAAATCTAGGTTCTTATCGATGAGCCTGTTGATGTAAATCCCGTTGTATGAAAATGGGTAGTCAAGGGAAATCTGAACAAGGAAGGTCATGTTAGCACCTATAAAGAAAAGCTAGTGGCTAAAGGATTCATAAAACATCAAGGAATTGATTATGATGAAACCTTCTCTCCAGTTTCTATGTTTAAATCCATATGAATCATACATTCCATAGCAGCTGACCATGACTATGAGATTTGAAAATGGTTGTCAAAATAGTATTCCTTAACGGGAAACTTCAAGAAGATGTCTATATGACACAACCAGAAGGGTTTGTGTCACCATGTGAAGCCAAATGGGTTTTCAAATTACAAAAATCCATTTATGGATTAAAGAAAGCATCCAGGTCATGGAACATTCCATTTGAGGAAGCCATAATGGAATTTGGTTTCCTTAATAATTAATTTGATCCAAGTGCTTATAAGTTATTTAATGGGAATGTGGTCGTTATCCTAGTAGTATATGTTGGCGTCATATTTCTTATTTGAAATGACGTAACAGTCTTACAGTCACTTAAGGACTGGTTGAACAATTTTTTCCTCATGAAGGAATTGGGTGAAGCACCCTAAATTCTAGGGATCAAGATCATTTTTGATGGATCCAAGAGGCTTCTTGGTCTATGTCCTGGTACATACATTGACTAGATACTAAAGAGATTTAGTATCAAACAATATAAGAGGGTATTAGTTCCAGTGTCACATTGCCTAAATATTTCTATGAAAATGTGTCTTTAGACACAACATGAGAAAGATAGAATGAGTTAGATCACATACGCTTCGACTATAGGATCTATCATGTATGCCATTTTATGTACTAGGCTTGATGTTGCCTATGCAATGAGCATGGTAGAAAGTTGTCAAGAAGATCTAAGAGAATAGAATTGCACTACTCTTAAAACTATCCTTAAGTATCTGAGAAGAAATAAGGATATTTGCATGGTGTAGAGGAGAAGAGGAGCATGTAATCAGAGGGTATGATGATGCTAGTTTTCAAATAGATCAGAACGATCTAAAGTCGCAATCTGGATATGTTTTACATCTCAATGGAGGAGTTGTGAGCTCGAAGAGTTCAAAGGAACCATTTGTCACCAATTCTATAGCGATGTCCGAATATATAGCCGCTTCTGATGCATCCATATAAGCCGTTGGGATTCCGAAAATTGTCGCGTGGCTTGATGTAGTGCCTAGAAGTTATGATCCTATCACATTGTATTGTGATAATACTGCAACAGTGGCTCTTGCAAAAGAACCAAGATCACATCAATGAAAAAAGAACATACTATTAAAGTATCACCTCTTGATGGATTTCTTTCAAAGTATTGAAGTTATAGTGAGAAGAGTGTCCATATTAGAGAACGTGGTAGACACCATGACTAAATTCTTATCTCATCAGAAGCATGAATATCATGTGAGAGCTAGCGGGTTAAAAGTTGTCAGCTGTTCACTCTAGTCGAAGTGGGAGTCCGTTGGAGTTGGTGTCCTAGAACCAACTACAATGTACTTTATTCATTAATAAATACCTTATCACATCTTTATTTTTCTTTTGTGTGAAAATTAATTCGATAATGTCCTAAGGATATTTGTTGCATTAAAGGGTCATAACAGATCCCTACTATGATGAGGTCTAGGAAGTGACATAACACTATTCTTGAATATATGCTCTATGGTCAGATGAGGTTTTTTGAGGGACACAAAAAATACAGTACATTAGGGTTGAGGACTCATAATACATTAAGGCATCTTCTCAATAGATGTTCCCTTGGTAATATCCTAGAGGATGTAATGAGAACGAGACACGCTAGTTGGAAATCCACATTTTATAGTATCATTGGATGTTCCTATCTACGGATGTGTGTATTGGTCCAAAGACATTAAGATTTTTATTAATGGGTATTAAAACTAGTTCACTTAGATTTATTGACACAAACTATGAAGACACACTATTCACAGTGAGGTAGGATATGATGGGTGCATCACAAGTAATACTACATTAATAGATAATGCGGGAAAGGATTTGACCCTTTTGTTCCATAACAGAAGTAGATATAATAAGCCCTTTGATGGAATTGATATAGCCTAAATAAAACCATGGCCATGGTATGGAATTGTTGAGTTCAATTCCAAGAAGTCAAGGAAAGAATAATTGAGCACATTGGTTGATGTCACTAGTATGCAACCCGCATGATTCAAGATATCGAGACAAAGGTATTATATTACACGGTATGTGTTCATAGGAGGTGACATGTCATTGCGGCATTAAATTCATTCTCTATGGGTGCCTTGGCATATTGCTAGATACTAACCTCGGACTTTAGGCAGGCTTCGCCAAATGCCACTGAGAAAGAGGACTAGAGGGGAACATGCTATGTGTGTCCAAGTATCTTAGTTAAATATGAATTTACCAAGTGGAATAAATATTATTCCCGATTATGGTTTAATAATTATTCAAGGATTCCCGATGGAAATTATTTTGACACTCATTATTCAAGAGAATATATTTTGGGTGAAATAATATATATTAGTGTGTAATTTAGTGATATTTATTTGGAGAAATAAATAGCCATTATTCAAGGTCTAATAAATGTGCTTGGTGAAATAATGAAAAATTGAAAAACCAAAGTACACGTCGTGTATATTAAATATATATGCTGTGTATTTTTTATAGGACTGTATGAGAAATAATTTTATTTAATTAAATAATATTGGGTGTAATACTTTGGGTGCATGTCTAGTAATAATAATAGTCAACTTTTATTATTAAACATGCGGTGTTACTATGAATTAAATGAAATGAGTAAATGCTTTCGGGTAATTAATTCATTTTATTATTCTATGTATCTAAAATCCCAATTATATAATTCTCCTTAGCCTATCTATTTTTTGGGATTATTCACAATGGATTTGGAATATATATCAAGATAAGAGAGAATTCTTTTTCCACTATGAATGCTCTAAAGATATAAGCGAGAGATCCACCTCCACAGGATCAAGGTGATCGAAGGCGGACATCGCAAGCGAAGGCTCTTCTGCGGTAGCACCAAGAGATACCTTTGGCGGCATCCAGAGATATATGTAGCATGTGTGGATCACTACTAGAGGAACCCTACACATTGATTCTACAATGCCATGACGGATCACATCAGATCGTGACTGAAAACATCAACATAGAGAGAATTCCATCAAGGTAATTCTTGTTTTTTAATTAAATTAATTATAACCAACAAATGATGAAACATGTTATGGTTTATAGACTCCATTTATTTTACTTTGTTCTTCATTATATTCGTAAGATCTGACATTTTATTATCGTAAAAGATCATATATTGATCATTGTTAATGGAAAATTAAAGTTGGGTACACCCACCAACATGGTTCCGTTGCGCCCAGAAGCTATAGAGCCATCATTAATTGATTTAAGAAGGAAAAATCTCTCCATATGGTGAATCTATCCGTGATTATCTACATGGTCGAGGAGGAGGATGAATCTTCGTTAGCACTATCATCTCAAGTGTGGATATTACTACCCTATGATCATTATTATCAGGATTAGATGATTGAGTCTAACAAAGCAACCATCCTTGAATACATGCCTATTTTGAGGAAATTTGCTTAAGTGTTTCTCCAGTAATTTCAGGGTCTTCCTCCTACATGAGATATTGCATTATCAATTGATCTTATACCTAGGGCATTTCCAATATCCAAGGATTTGTATAGAATGGATGTTGTGGTGATTGCGAATTTTAAGAAACAACAATAGGAGAACCTGGATAATGGTTTTATACTCCCAAGTGCTTCACTATAGGGTGCACCAGTCATCTTCATCAATAAGAAGGATGGGTCAATGAGCATTTGTATTGATTATCATGTGCTAGTCAAAATAATGATAAAAAACAAGTATCATCTTCCAAAAATTGATGACTTGTTTAATCAGATACGTGGAGCACAATACATATCAAAGGTGGAATTACAGTCAGGATATTACCAAGTAAGGGTGAAGAATGAGGATACCACAAAGACTGCTTTTTGAACAGGGTACAAGCACTATGAATTCATAGTAATTCCTTTCAGACTCACTAATGGTATAGAAATCTTCATGGACATGATCAATAGAGTCTTTATTGATTACTTCAACATATATGTGGTATTCATTATAGAGGATACTATAATATACTCCAAAACTATGGAGGAGCATGAGGATTATCTTATAACTATACTAGAGACCTTGGGAAAGGAGAATCTCTATGAAATGTATATAAAGTGTGAGTTATTGTTGAAGGAGTTCTCATTCTTGGGTCGTATCATCACAAGCGATGGGATATCTATGAATCCCGCCAAGAAATCAACAATAGAGGGATGGTTGAGACCAACATCGATAATAGATATCCATAGCTTCTTGGTGTTGGCTGGATATTATCACTGATTTGTGAGAAATTTATCATGATTGTCCTACCCTCTTACCAAGCTAACTTGTAAGGTAGTAATGTTTTATTGGAGTGTTGAATGCAAAGCGAGATTCAAGGGCTTGAAAGGGAGGCTTATCACTGCGCACGTGCTCACATTACCCACAATTGGATAACTTTTTGTTGTATTTAGTGATGCCTTGAAGATGGGCCTGGATTTTGTGTTGATGAGGAATGAAAAATTCATTGCCTATGCTTTAAGGAAATTTAATTTTCATGAGAAAAACTATCAAACACGTGATCTAGAGTTCGATGAAGTAATCTTCGCTTTTAAAATTTGGGGACATTTCCTATTTTGGGAGAAGGGTAGAATATACATGGATCAAAAAGGCCTCATGTATAAATTCATACAGAAAGTTTAATATTTTCCAACAGATATGGTTAGAGCTGATCAAAGACTGTGACTGCCCAATCCATTTCAACCCAAGGAATGAAAACAAGGTGGTGGATTCTCTAAGTATAATGGACCCGTCAATTCTATCATTGGTGAGAATGGAAAAGGATCCAATATTATTATATTTGATAAAGATGGACATGGTAATAATAAAGAAGGGAACATTATCAATCCATTCACAAATGATTTCTAAAATATATCTTTTTTAATGGTTAAAGGGTGATCAAAAGGATGATGTGGGAATTCAGAAGAAAGTGAAAACTATCAGAAAAGGGATATCCTTGGAGTTCAATGATAATGAATAACTAATTGTGAGATTTGGGTCAAGACTATGTGTTCAATCAAATCCAGTGTTAAGGAAAAAACATATCAACGGTGAAAATAGATTGAATTTCTCCATTCACCCTAGAAACACAAAGATGTATTAAGATCTCCAAGAGCATTATTAGTGGGATAATATGAAGAAAGAGATCGCTAAGTATAAATCAAAGTGTCTGGTATGTCCTCAAGTAAAGGATGAAAGGAAGAAGTTTAAGGGGATGATGCAACCATTACCCATACTAATATGGAAATGGGAGAACAACTCCATGGACTTTGTCACCGAACTTATGAAGAAATCCAATGGAAACAATGATATTTGGGTTGTTGTGGATCATCTTACAAAGGATGCACATTTCATTGCAATTTGAGAGGATTTATCATTGGAGAAATTGGCATGAATATACATCAGAGATGTGTTATGGCTTCATGGAGTACCACTATCTATTGTAATCTATCGAGATCCATGATTCACTTCTATGTTCTGGAAGAGGCTTCAACATGCTCTGAATACTGAGCTAATATTCAGTACGAATTATCATCCTCAAACTGATGGAAACTCTGAGCGGACTGTCCAAACACTTGAGGACATGTTGAGAGCATTATAAATGGACTTCAAAGGGGTATTGGATCAACATCTTCCTCTGGTTGAGTTCTCATATAATAACAGTTTCCATTCAAGAAACCAAATGGATCCTTATGAAGCCCAGTATGGGAAGAGCTCAAAAACACCGACTTGTTGGGATGAAGTTGGGGAGTGAAAACTCTTAGGTCCAAAATTGGTCGAAGAAATGGTGGAGAAGGTTAAGACTCACCAGAAGCACATTAAAGCTGTATAGAGTTGACAAAAGATCTGTGATGATAATCATTGACAAAACATACATTTTGATGTCAGAGACATGGTATTTCTCTTCATATCACCGTGGAAGAGGGTTATGAGATTTTGAAAGAATGGAATGCTTAGTCTAATGTACATTGGCCCTTCTAAGATCCTTGATTGCATTGAAGAAGTGGCCTACTAACTAGTACTCCCACCGAACCTATCTCAAGTACATGATGTATTCCATTTATCACTCTTGAGGTAGTAAATACCTAACCCATTACATGTACTCAATCTAGAGATTGTATCATTGGATAATGGACTCTTCTATGAATAGAATCCAGTTAAGATCTTAGATCATTGTGAAAATGTTCTACGAAATAAGAAAATTCCCCTCGTCAATGTGTTGTTGAGAAACCACACATTTGAAGAGGTAATGTGGGAATTGGAGGAAGTGATGAAGCAGAGTTACCAACATCTGTTTTAGTGTGGGAAAATGATATTTAAAGGAAGATATTTCTTTTGAGGGAAGATTGTATGGACCCAAACATTTATAAATGAAAATTAATACTGATATAATTAAATGTATTATTATTTAAAATGGTTATATAACATATTCACTTCTTTGGTTTTATTATTTTGGATTTCAAAATACTACTATGAATTGTTACCATTGATAATATAGTCATTGAACAATGATCTCATGATTAGTACAAATATAGGGATTTAACTTATCCAATTTTCTCAGAAAAACGAGGTGATGGACTCATCCAGTATAATTTCTCTATATAAAGCCCATTTTTTAGATCTTGGAAAGGAGGTGGTATCATTGGGCTTCACTCTTGACCAAGATCAAGCCAAGATTCAACACGTTATGCTCGAACGGAACCGCCTATGGGAGAAGTGGATGTTGATTGAGATTAAAACCTAAGCAATGTTTTCCAAGCCACCCTAAGAGTTTGTCACCATTTCACACCCTACCCTTTTGTCTTATGCAGGTGTTATAATGGGTTATGTAATAAGACCTTCACATTGTGATCATGTGAATTATTTTTTTATATAATAATGAATATACACTCATTTTTTATTGTTAATTTGTAAATAGGTTTTAAATCACAAATAGTATTTTTAGTTAATATTTAATTAAGAATTTTATTTTGATGAATTATTTGTTTTTTGAATAAAATAATATTTTAATAAAACATTATTACTAAATTACTTTTTATTAAATATTAACAATCATATAATTTTTATGAATACAATTGTAATTTTTATTAAGGTTAGAAAGGTGTTTTTGTAAAAACCCCTTATTTTTTTATAAATGTTGGTTTTTATTTTAAGAGTAAAATTAAAATATTTATAAAATGATTTAGATATTATATTTAGAATCAGGATATCGAAATTATCCAACGGTTAATTTTTCAAATTTTTTTGAGTGAGTCGAATTTTTTGGAAAAAATTAAATACCGTTTAATTATATAATGTGTGTCATGACATCATAATGACCCACCAGTGATGTAATAAAATTCTATATTTGATATTTTTTCCAATATATATATAATATTTAATATAATGTGATTTTATGTTTGTTTGATTATTTTAATGGTTCCTTAGTGGACCCTCTAATACATATAATACATTTTAACTTTTCAAATTGATTTCCTTGAGAGTGTGACTCACATCCAAAACATAATGCCTGATATTTTAAGAATATAGGCCATTAGACATATAAAATAATGTTTTCCACTACCCTTTGGAAAAAACCATGGGAAAAACAATGTTTTGGTTTCTGATTTTCATTAGTTTTTATATATGGTGTCCAATACCTAAATAATAACGAATTGCCTCTATTTTCCTATATAAACCCACCCAAGCTCCAAACTCCTCTTCACTCAAAGCCTTTGGATCACTACCAACACCTTCCATACTCTCTCTAGAACCCTACCAGGGTGCCTCAAGCTCTCCTGATGCCACTCTCAAGCCTCTCCCAATCCCTCAGTATCAGACTTCCATGTAAGGGATATATTTCTTTATCATTTTTCCCTAATTTCATTATATTTTTATACCATTTTTTTCAATTAAAAATGTTGGGGTTCAATTTCACACCAACCCCATACTAACCTACTCATGTTTGAATTATATACCCCTTCTCTCTCAATAATTCTTCCCAAGTACACCTGTTACCATGCTAATATTCTGTAAGGGATTTCTTCCTCTCTCATTTTTGAACAAGTTCATTATAATGCTATACCAGTTTATTTGAAATTGAAAATGTCTGGGGTATGATTTAACACCACCCAAATACTTTCCTCATTATTTTTGAATGATGATATACCCCTTTATCTGTCATTAAATACTCCCATGTACACCTGTTACCATGTCGAAAATTCATAAGGAATTTCTCCCTCCACATTTACATTCAAGAAATTCATTTGTATTATGAATCCAAATTCCATTAAATATATTGGGACATGTATATATATGACCCCATTACTTTATATTTCATATAAATATTATGTGATACCCCTTTCTCTCTCATCAACCACTTTTATGAATCCTTGTGTCACACTGTTATGCTGCCGAAATTACACCATGATTTTTCCAAGATAAAGTCATCTTGTATTGAATACTATACCCATTTTCCTATCAAGGGTATTCACATTTATGATTATTTAATTATTTATTATAGTGTATTATGCATTAATCCCACATTCCATTATTGTGGAATAAAATATTACTGATCCATGTGGCACACTAATGCATGAAATAAATGATTAAGAAGGGTGCACCCAGATTGCGCTCCAATGCATTTGGAAAAAGAATAGTATCATGATATACCAAGTTCAATGAGGGTTTACTCATTCTAATTCAATTTAAATCAGGTTTTACTCCGATATATTTGAAATTGGCCTTGCCTCATGCTAAAATTATGTTAAATGTTGTTGGAACATTTATATGTTATGATAATCATGTTATACCGTGCCTTTATGTTCATGTTTCTCTTATGATCCATTGATATGACTATTGCCTAACATGTATTGTATTATTCAGGTTAAGAATTTTTTACTCCCTTACTAAGCTTTATAGCTCACCCTTTTCTCATTTATGCACTCAGGTTATCCCATGAAATGATAGGTACGAGGGAATGTTGTTTTCATGTAAAGGATGTTTTCAATAAAGATGCATTTCTGTGTCTTATGTTTTCATGTAATGATCCTAATTTCCCATGAAACTATACCACTCAATCATCAGAGTTTAATTAAGTGAACTTTTATATAATAAATCATGTTTACTATTGTAATAAAGATTAGGGTTGTTATAGAATCATTCATCCATACATGGATCGGTTTTTTTAATATTTTTGGATGATATCATGGCATACTCTATGACTCAAGATGATAATGGCCACCATCATAGAATAATATTGAGTACAATGAGAGAGCATCAACTACATGAAAAGAAATCTAATTTTCATTTCTGGATTGATTTGGTACTCTAATTATGACACATCATCTCGAAGATATATGTGCCAGTAAACCTAGAGAAGGTTCAGGTAGTGGTCTCATGGGAGCATCAAAAGAATGTTTTTTATATCTGATGGTTTCTAGGATTAGCTAGATATTATTGGATGTTCATCTGGGAATTTTTATGATTGGTTTTTATAATCATACGCTTGACCAAAAAGGGAATAAAGTTTGAATGGTCAGAACCATGCAAGAATGTCTTCCAGGTGCTAATGAAGTGTTTGACATCCACACCAATGTTTATCCTACCTAAGAAATTTTAGGAGTATATGGTGTAATGTGATGCTTCTAGGATCAAACATAGAGCTATGTTGATGAAAGGGGATCTGGTTATTGCATATGGGTTTCGGTAGATGAGGCCTCATGAACTGAACTGCCCTACACATGGACTCGAGTTATAAGAAGTAGTTTATGATTTCAAGTATTGATGGAATTATATTTTTGGTGAAAGTTTTACTGCATATACATACCGATATATCTGGATGTATATCTTTTCATAGTGATATTTGAGTCTTCTGTAGTGGATATGGGTTGACTATATTTATATTCTTGATTTTCAGATCACATACACACTTAGGAAAAGAAATATCATAGATGAAATGGTGAGAACGAAAACTCAGACTTGAGTAGTTAAGGAATCTAGTGCTAAGTGGAAGATGATGAACCTACTAGATAAGATTCATTTTTTTGTTTAGGAGAGGTAGGATAATGATACTTTCATATCAATTTCAATGGATTTAGAACATTTGATATATATTAGAGATATGATATATGAGGTTCTGGAGTGCTTAGCCTTAATATAATTCCATGAAGGAGAGGTGTCACCTTCGGACTGGAGCATAAATAAGGACGATATCATATATGTCATGAATCGAGTTATTGGGCCTACGAGAATGTGGGAGGAGCTAATTCACATGTTTTATTCCTTGAAGTGGGAAGTAAACCTAGGTATAACCAAAATGTACCTTGAACTGTGATGATAGTTTTGCTAGCCATATATAATAAAAGAGATTGCAGGGTTCATGACATGATGCAAGACCTTTCAAAAGGTGATGGTTGATCATCATTAACCTTGATATTTGCTACATCTATTTCCTATTCCAAAATTTAAGTGAGACAACATGAAAACTGACTTCTTTTAGTTATCCTAAGGATTCCTCGGGAGAATAATGTTATCTAGGTTGTTGTGGAATGACTGATTAAATTAGTTCATTTCAAGCCTATATATGAAACCTTCAGAGTAGAGTAGTTGGTAGAACTGTATGTTCTAGAGACAGTGTGTCTTCACGAAGTTCCATAGACTATTGTATCATATTATGAATCAATATTTATATAAAACTTCTAGAATTGTTTATATAATGCGCTCATTACATAGGTTTTATTGAGAAAAACCTTCCACGCACATGAAGATGGGAAGTCAGAGCAAACTATATAGATGCTAGAGGATATGTTGCAGGCATGTGTTCTTGTCTTAGGTGGGTATTGGGATAATCAGTTTAATGTAGTGAAATTTTCCTATAAAAAATTTATCAATAAATTATATATATGGAACCATTTGAGGTTATTTAAGGTAGACCAAGAGGATCATCATTATGATTGATGGTGGCTAGTGATTCGGAGTTTTTGACACCAAGTATCATTTAGGAGACATCAAAACAGGTTTAATTGATTCAAAAATGTATGGGTATGACATATAGTATAAAAAATTTGTATGAAGATAGATGTCCATGACCCCTACATATTACAGAGGGTGATCGTGTAATCATTTGGGTGTTTCCTAGGTAGGGTCACCCTATGATTTGAAGGTTGGGCATGACAACACCTAGGGTTTTCAGACTGTTTGTGGATGTAGAGAGAATCGAGCTGGTGGAATTTCAATTGGATCTTATATAGAAAAATAGTGTAATGAATGATGTTTTCATGTGTCATAACTACTACAATATAACCATGACCCTTCACATTTGATTGATGTGTATTATGTTTAGCTAGATATAGATGCATCCTTTGAGGAGAATCTGATACATGTGTTGAATCACAGTGAGAATGTATCAGAAGGAAATACCATGAAAATAGTTCTTATATTGTGGAATCATGGGAATGTGTAGAAGGAAAATGATAAACACAAGCAGATATGTAGACTTAATAGCCTAATATTTTTTCACCTAAAATCCTAGTGATGCTTGGGAGTGAATTTTGAGGATGATCTATTATAAGTTGTGGAGATTGTAAGGTATTGACTATTTTTAGAGTTAACTCAAACTGGATTACAGTTACAATTTTCCATTTGTTGAGTAATTTTAATTTGGGTTTCACATGGGGGTGATTTTTGGTGAAAATTCCAAAAAAAATGGAAGAAAAAGGGGTTTGTGCATGGTTAGGGAAAACTGTGCACCCATGTCCAGTATGTCGTACAACACTAGACAGTGGGGATTTTCCAAATTGGGGAATGGATTGTAAAAACTCCCCCCTATAAGAAGTAAATTTTGAACTCCTAAAATAATAGGTTCAAGGTTTAGGTGCATGTATAGGGAATACTATGTGATTCTACCTAGCTAACAATGCACAAGAATTAAATTCACCTAAATATAGTTTTATAATTTTATGAACCCCCTAATTAACCCCAAATCTACCTACATTCGAATATATGATCTATTACATTATTTTGGATCTCTTTAAATGGATTCAATGCCTTCTTAACTTCTTTTCTTCATGATTCGAAACCTGGATCAAAGATATCCACTGCTCTCAAGAAGTAAATCATATAGTGTTTCCATTCTTCTTCTTCTCATATTCATCTCACTTTATTTTAAGTCAAGTAATCTATTATTTATGTAAGATATAAATCTACATGGAATGATAATTATTTTGGATTATAGATCTGAATCTGTATTTAACATATATGGATTTGTTTTATCCTGAATTAGTTTAATTAAATCCGTGTCCCATTTTACGTCATTATGTCACGTAATTTTGTGGATTTCTGTTGGCAGTTCATTCACCAATGAATCAAGGTAGGTTTTTTGAAATTCAAATCCCATAGTATAGATCTTAATTATGTGAATGAAATTTTTAGAATTTCAATATTTATTTATAAATTGAATTTCTAAATGGAATTTATTTAATTTGATGGATTATTTAATTATGGAATTTTGAAATTTTGGGACTTGGGGATAATTAATTGTGGAATTAATTATATCAAATTGATGTTATAATATTAGATAATTAATTGTTGAATTAATTATGGGTTATCAATTTTATTAATTTCAGATTATTAATTGAAGACATAATTATGAGATATTGAAATTGTGTGTTTAATAATTAATTGGTTAATTAATCTTGGGTTGTGGATATTTTGAAAAGAATAATTAATTGGTGAATTCATTAAAAAGTATTGGTGTGACTAATTAATAATTCAATTAATTTATTTATTTTGGTTGAATAATTAATTTTTTAATTAATTTATAAAAATGATGTTATTAATTAATTTTGGAAAATAATTAATGTGATATTATGATTAATTAATTTGTGAATTAATTAATGGAATGAATTGAGAAATGAATTTTGGTAGTGATTATGTTGGAATACTGTAGAACATGGGTTAACAAGGGTGTCAGGAAGGGATTGTTGAAAGAGGACCATGGGAGCCTTAATGAATGGACCACGAGAACCTTAGGGAAAGTATTTTGAAAGCCTTGCAGAATGGATGGTGAGAGCCTTAGGGGAAGGACTATTAGAGCCCTTTTGGAAGGACCATTCGACCCTTAGATGGCTAATACGCTGAGAGATTATATTTTGATTTCCTAGGGACAATGAGTGCATTTTGGGTTGGTCTACGGGAAGGATGGAGAGAGATTTCCCTTTTCCTAGAAAGTAGTTATGTTTTGTTTAATCTTACTGACGTTAGAACCTTGATGTTAGAGCCCTAGGGGCACAATACTCATGTCCGGCTGATTTTCTTGTTTTATTAATATTATCATGTATAAATTTTGATAAGTAATGGTAAAATATACATTCAGTTATATGATATACCATGGGGATAGCTCAGACTCTAACACAAGTCAATGCATGAATTGAGGTTTAGGTGACCTCAAGAACCCAAGTGTTATGTGGTTAAGTAATGGGTAATTAAATAAATATAATGATTTTACTATATTTCATATACATATTTCTCTATAAAAATTGATACATTATTTGAACTTATTTGTTTTAGACATCGTTGGTGGGGACCTACATATTTTTACTCACACCCTACCTAAGTACCTTGATTGTTACCTGAATAGACTTTATTATTGCAGGATAGGATTAGGGATAAGGCCGTGAGGTATATATATGATTTGGGGATGGATCTTGGATGTGGGAATCAGACATGGTTCGAGGCTCATTTGTTAGTTTTTAGTGTCTTTATTTTTAGTATTCATTTAAGGCACTTGACACTTACAATTGCATGAAATGTTTCCTACTTTCGTTGAATATTATATTTCCTAATTTGATTATCTTGAGATATTGATATTTTTAATAGTTATATATGATTGTGCTATTTTTATTTTATTCAATATGGTGTATTACTCGGATAAATGTGTCTATAGTCTCCCCATGATTGAATTATTAGACTCTTGCTGCTAGTCGGTAGCATATGGTGTATGGGGAGGTACACTTGAGATCTTGTGGCCAATCGGCTCGTGAAACTGGTGTATTGCACCCCGACCTTGAAATTATAGTTTTGGATTTTGAAAAATTGATTCCATATTTAGAATTAGTGGTTACAACTTTTCTAAATATGATTCTTTTATTTTTTTGACAAAATGAATAGTAACTGTTGAATTTTTTTATTTACAATAATTAAGGGAAAATCGGGTAATTAAGGGAAAAAATAATATTGTAAGTACTATAAGAAACCCAAAGAGTTGTCATATTTTTTTTGGATGTTACAGGGTCAACCAAAATCATCCTTGGTTTGATTTTCTGGCCTCTTGGATCCACTTGGATGGCATTAAAGATTTTTAGTATTTTATTCTAAGGGATGTCCAATATGTCTCACTAATGTTTCTAATAATTATTAAATTTTTTATATGTTGTTATTAAGCATACCTATTCTACTATAAATTATAATTGGAAAGTTAAAATTTTTATTTTAACCATTAAAAGTTATATTTAATTTATATTGGTGAAATAATTAAAATAATAGATTTCACAATGATGGTACATTAATTGTTTCTTTTATAAACGTATGAAATAAATGTTATTAAAAATATTAAAATAAATTTAATTAGATATAATTAATGCCATAAATGAATTTTATTGATAATATATATATATATATATATAATGGATTAGTTAATGGTATTGTTCCAAATTTATCTTCTGTATTATTATTTTTTAAAATGTAATGAAAGGAATAATGTCAAAATTGACATTAAGGATATTTGAAAGTAAATAATATATTATAAAATGATATAAAAGTAATTAAAATTAAAAAGTCCACCATATAATTGGTATAAAGATTATATTTTTATTCATGACTCATTAATGTTTTTTTGGTAATTTATAGTAACCATATTAAACCATAAAGAGTAAGATTCCATGTAATTGTGGTTAGAGTTTAAGGGTTAAAATAAGAGTTAAAATACAAAATATGAGGGAAATAATATGAACTAAATATGTATAAAGTAATTGGATGAGTTAATTTAGACTCAAACACATATGAAATTCCAAATAACACTCTTTGGATCCGTTTTTATTTGAAAATTAATTTATGTTAATTAAATATTCTGAGAGTTTCCAAAAGTGCCCCTCACCTCAATTATAAAAAGGAAACTCCTCCCTCACTTCCTCACATCAAATTAAGCCTTATATATCATCCAAATCCTTATGAAATAATCTCCAAACATCCCTCACATAATCTTATAAGCATCACTTTTGGATGAAATAAAACTAATGAATGATGTGGGTATTAACCAAAACAATTTTCCCAAATAAGATGTGACGTTCTTCAACGATCACTTCAGTTTTATTTATTTCCTCTCTCATTAATTTCATATTTTTCTCATTATTTTATAAAAATATAAGTACCCTAAATACAATTTTATGTTTCTATGTCAATTTTTTGACCTACACCTTCACACACATCTATCAAATGGATAACAAATTTACTATTCTTATATAGAGGACTGGTGCCTCGAAAAGCATTGTCATTTTTTTTTAATTTTCCACCTTTCATAGTTGGTAATTATGAAATACATTCTATATTTATATAATATATATGATATTCATGTTGTCTTAATACTTATTAAATTTTCATATAAGACATACCTTCAGGCTTTCCATTTTGGGTAAATCTAATAACATCGTTTATGGAAGTGTGGACGAATGCCTCCTCAAAGTGATGTTATTTTCTCACACAATACATGGAATATATAAAGGACAACTTTAATAAAAATATGGGATACATATTAAAAATATATGAAAATTTAATTATAATATACATATATATAATCTATTATACATTTTTTTAATACAGTAATGAAATGAAATTAGTATTCATGCATTCGTACAACATACCATCTCCATTAACGGTGCATTTCATTTTTTATATAAACTTTTTATGGATTATTATAAATATATATATTCTGAATATATATAATATTAAATCATGGTTCAAAATTTGGTGATGGTTAAATAATGATCTATGGAATTGAAATATAAATATAACCAGTCAAAACATACTCAAGAAACCTGACAATTAACACCCAAAATAGTCATAATGTTGAAAGGTTATTAACAAACGGGGGATAAAATAATATTACAAGATCATATATGATAGTATAAATATGAATAAAATTATAAAATAAATTAATAACATTATTTATACTATTATACATGATATTAAATCACTTTCAACTAAAAATGAAGTGTGAGGTAATTAATTTTTGTCTCACTTTTATTTTTCGTGAGATATAAGCCTTGTTCACAAGCTATTTCCTATATGTGATGTATTTATTACCAATGATTACATTTTATGAGTAGTATCATTAATATTATTGTATTTTAAAATCAATATAATTTTTTCGATCAAGGGGAATATGATTCAAAAGATTATAAAGTGGGAAAATTTTACTTCATAATCTCATCATTATTCGGGATTGTTTATTTTCTAAGTATCCTCTATGGAAAATTTCCCTTCCATATTATTTTTTAATAAAATAGTTTTAAAAATGTTTTTTCTATTATCCAATGATTTTATGAAGTAATTTTTACCCATTTTAATTTTTTTACTATAATATTGAAACAGAAGTTTCTTGTCATTTTCCAACACAAGTTACTTTATGATTTTTCTTTAAAAAGTAAAAGTAATGCTTGTTTTAAAATTATACAGTATGAACAAAATTTCCTTCCATCATAACTCCATAATACATTCAATGAAAAGGGAATATCTTGCATCAAATTCGACCCTGCTTCTATTTCATAGAGTATCAAAATGTGTGAGTTATTGATCATTTCTCGTTTATTCATTCTCAAAGGCTCATTGCCTTTAAAAATAGATGAAATTAAGGAGGTGATCTTATTGATCTGAGGTTGTTAATCCTTGAAATGTGTCCCTCTTGGATGGGGATACATATATATGCCCTTTTCAGATGAATAACTAAATTTATGGGACTGGTGATTTGGATCTATAGCACTCAATCCTAGTATTGCTCACCATCTGGAATGTGATTGAAAATTTGACCCATTTACGGTTGGTAATACCACTACTCAAATTTGGGTAAGGGTCTATCGACTAAATTGGATAATATGGAAGCCTAAAATTATGTATGATATTTAACTTTCAATTGGTATAATTATTAAAATTGATAAGGAAACATAAGTAGATCGATTTGGCCACTTTTCCATGTTCTTAGTTCAGGTTGAATTGGGTTTGACCCTAGTATATAAGGTAATTCTTGGAACTAATGATGATATGATTGATTTGAAGATTATTTATAAAAAATATCCAAAATTCTATAAGGGCCGCAATACTATATTTCATGAATAGTATACCTATAGACTCTCTATAATATGAATCTTTTTGTCATTGTGAAGATGTGATATGAGAATCTGTCTGAAGAATAATAAAAATGCATCTGCTCGGAAGGTTGATATTATTTATCAGTTGTAGTGGACTGAGGTTAATCCCTGAAATAGTTTTTATGGAACTAACATTGCTCTTGATAATGTACAATTGAAGAAATAATAACATAGTGTTGTTTCTGAGGATGCATTAAAGCTAACCCTTGATGAGTAAAATGATTAGTTCTATTATTCTACTCTGGAGAATAAGACAAAGTCTTGGGATCCCATATTCTCTAAAAAGGCAAATTCCCAAAACGATGTACTCATTTAAAATGAAAAAGTGATGACTTGATAACATCTCAAATAATAGAAAGAGATTATGACTCGATAGATGAACAACTTATTGACTACAACATACAAAAAGAAGTTGATCTTCAACTCTCACATGAATGCTTGGCTGCCCTATGTAACGACCCAAAATTTTGAATAAATCCTGTTTCCTAATTTTTTGTGTTATTTTATTTTATTTTTATACTCAAAAAAAATGTTTCATTTGATAACATGAGTATAATTAAAATGAGACCGTTGGGTTTTGACTGTTATTTGAACATTGGTCAATATGACCGCTGGAAACTAAACGTTTTGATTATTGTCTCTAAATACAGGAAATCATGGTTAATTAATATTGAAAGAAGATTTGATGGCCTCACCCAGTAGTCTTGGACTGATCGAAGCCCATCAAACAGAACTTGGGAAGGAGGTAGCACCACTGGGCTTTGCTCTGGACCAAACCCAAGATGAACTTCATCGTGTGAAGCTATAACGGGATCGCCTTCACGAGAAGTTCAAACTGATATAAATTACTACTCATGTGATGTTGGCTGAGCCTCCCTCAGATTCTCTCACCTTAGAACACGTTACACTTAGGTCCTATGCTGGTGTGATAAGGGGCTATGTAAGGAGACCATAACTGCCTTGTGTAATCCTTTATTTTAAATAAAAATTGGGATTTCTTCTTATGATGAAGTTTATGAATTTTCAAATGTTCGGATAAATATAGTATGCATATTTTTGATGAATTTTAGAGAAAGGATATTTTAAAAATATTTATGTAAACCTTAAATAAATAAAAATGTGTAAGGATTTTTAAAAAATGGTCTTCTACAATTATGTTCAGTACGAAATTTGGAGTCTAATAAGATCAACTTGATTTTTGATGAATAGTAAATAATGAATAGTTATTTTACGCTTAGGATTAGTAATGTGACCAAATGGATTAGTAATTTCACTCAAAGAAAGTTTTAATATAATTTAGACACCTAGATTAAGTAATGAGATTCAATAAAATGGGTAAATAACAGTTTCATAAATTATTATTCAAGTATTAGTTTTTTTCGGGTGAATAGTGTTTTTTAATTAAAAATTAAATTAAGAATATTTAGAAAATTATTTTTATAAAATGGATTTCATTTTTGAACTCAGAGCATCGATATTATGTTAAGGTAATTTTTGGGGATTTTTGTGAAAAAAATGAATTTTCGGTGAATAGTGTGTTTATTTAAAAAAATGAATTGAAAATTTTTGGAAAATTATTTTTATAAAATAGAGTTCATTTTTGAAATCAGAGCATTAATATTTTGTTAATGTGAAATTTTGGGATTTTTCTGAGAAAGTGGAATTTTCAATGAATAGTAAAAATACAGTTTTGGGGTTTCGGTATGTTTAATGACATCATAACTGTGTCATGATGATGTCATGAGATATTTTAAGGGATGGTCGACTATAGCGGATGAATTATTGTGTGGGGGTCCCCATGTGGCCTAACTCTATTGGAAGTACCATGGGAGAGCCCTTGCTTTTGAGAAAACCACTTTTGAGGTGTCCCTTGGCCATTAATGCCTTGTCCCCTCACTTTCCCTATAAATACCAAGCCCTCCTCTCATCTTTTCGACTCCAAAAACATCCTCAACGAAGTTCTGGTCTCCTTACCTCCCAAGGAGTCCTCCCAAGGTGCCCCCAATCTCTCAAGGTCCCAACCTTTGTGTTTTAAGAGTTACGTTTTAAGGTAAGGGATCTGATCTCTCTCTTTCTTTTCAAGAAATCTCTTTTATGTAATTTCTTTTATGCTCCATGTTCTTATGTTAAAGGGTGTTCTTTTATACTCCTCTTACTTTCCTTTTCATGTTCACATAATGAGAGATCCCCTCTTACTCTCATTATTTCGTTTTATGAAGTTTTAAGTGGCGCCGTTAGGCTGCCGAAATTTTTCTAACGGATTCTTTCTCCCTTATCATTTTTCAAGATCTATTATCATGTAAAGTATATCATGTTCCTTTTATTTATGTTGGGGTATGATATATATATTTAAATTACTGATCTTTTATGATCATATGATGAGAGACCCCATTTGATCTCTTCAATTCAGTATTTTGAAGTTTTAAGTGGCGCCGTTAGGCTACCGAATTTTTATGTGGTTCTTCACCCTTCTCGTTTTGAAGTTCCACTTTCATGTCAATTCTTTAAAGTTACTTTTTGTTATGTTGGGGTATGATATCAATATCTATCATACTGGAATATTATGTTCATATGATGAGATACCCTATTTGATCTCATCAATTCAATTTTTTGTTGAAGTTTAAGTGACGTCGTTAGGCTGCCAAATTTTTAAGGGATTCTTTCACCCTTCTCCTTTTCAAAGTTCTAATTCAATGTAAAGTATTGCAAGTTCCTTTTTATTATGTTGGGGTATGATCTCTATATCTATCATAATGATCTCTTATGTTCATATGATGAGAGACCCTATTTGATCTCATCAATTAATTTTTTGTTGAAGTTTAAGTGACGCCGTTAGGCTACCGAATTTTTAAGGGATTATTTCACCCTTCTCCTTTTCAAAGTTCTAATTCCATGACAAGTCTTGCAAGTTCCTTTTTATTATTTTGGGGTATGATATATATATCTATCATACTGATATTTTTCTTTCATATGATGAGAGACCCTATTTTACATCATCAATTCATTTTTGGTTGAAGTTTATGTAACGCTGTTAGGCTGCCGAATTTTCATAAGAGAAATCTTATTTTTGTCTTCCTTTCATGTTATTCATTTCATATGGTATATTTTGAAATTTCATTACAATGTTCTTAAATCCCTTATATTCTGTCTCTCTACTGTTTTATGGTTAATTTATGATTGTTTGACCCTTGTCCCCTCTCTTTTCAACGTTTTCTAAAACCCTGTAACGTAGCCGTTGTGCTGCAGAATTTTCGTCTCAAAATGCCTCCCTCTTTTTCTCAAAATTACTTCATGTTATTAAGTTAATACTCAAATCTCTTATTTCTATAGGGTTATTCACATATATACAAAAATGTTCTATTTTAAATTCTGGTATTTACATACATGAAACCCGCTCTCCCCTTCCGTGGGTTTAAAGTGACGTAAAGATCATGTCTTTAAAGCAGTTTTTAAAACATTATGATTATGAAATGAAACACATTTATTTTATGATATATAGGTTATTTATGAAATTTTTGATGACGATATATGTGGCTCACATTATAATAAAGGAAAATTTAAGGGTGCGCCCTGATAGCGCTCCAATGCATTGGGTAATGATGTAACCACTAGAGATTACAATTTTCACGATACCTTGGTGAATAACCTTGGTAATTTTCAAATGACACCATGGAGATGGACCTTGGTTATATGTTCATGATTGTCTATGTTAAATGATGTATCCACATCTTAAAGTTATGAAAAATGTTATTTTTATTATGATATATCTCATGATTTATTTCTCATGCCATAATGTTCTTTTCATGACCTTATTGAAGTATCTCAATTTCACATGTAAAATGCTTCTATTGTTTCCCTTACTGGGCCTTCTGCTCACCCTTTCTTTTGATGTATGTCCCCAGGTTATGATATTCAGTAATGAACCTAGGATGAACATGAGGAGAAGCCTTTCAAGTGTTTGAGAAGAATGTTTTATGTTTTCATGTTTTATGTTCCTGTTTTCTAAGACACTAATCCTATAAGATCCTCAGTTTTGTGTAATGAAATGAAAGTTTTTGTTATAAATAGGCGGGATGCTATAGTTGGTATCAAAGGATGGTTTTGTTATTTGTGGAAATTAGGAAATGAAAAATATAGGAAGAACCCTAAAGAAAATTTTAAATATAGGCAATATTCGTGGTATTTTGGTGAGTATTGAGTAAGGGGTTGCGAAGCAAATACATCCCTGTCTGGATACGAGCAGATAGAGGTGGCTCTGGCATAGATGTACATATGGGTAAAACCCGAAAACACCGCTTTGAGCTAGACTCGAATGGGAACTGGTACACGACAATGGGCCTTGCTTCACTCTTGGTTACGACACTCCTGGGGGATATGCTTTGGTAAATTCATAAGCTTAGTGTGAACTATTGTTAAAGGAATAAAGATTCACATAAGAATATATGATCATGGATAACCTAGATGGGAACCTAGGGGATCACAATTTAGGGTATACTTTTCTTCAACAAGTTATCCTTATATGCTTTAAGTTTCTTTTCATGATTATTGGCTAAGTATTTAAGCCCCTAAATATACATTCTCTTCATAGTTAATGGTGGGAAATGGAAGAACATTTCCCAACAACCAATGTGATAGGAAATGCGACGATTTCCATATTAATATGACAGATATGATTGGGGGATTAAAATATTATTATTATTTTGGAAGACGTTCACTATTTTTGGGACCATATATGATCGTGGTAAATAGATTACTGTGGTGTTTTCATTGAGGAGTAAGGTTGACTTATATTTTGAAGAATAGATGAATTTAAGGTGAACTTATGGTAATATAGGTTACTTATGGAAATGATTAACCTATCTTGGGGAAAATATGTTTAGGTTAGTTACTTTTGTTATAATATGTTAGGAGTGGGTTATGTTGTTTGGATATGAACGATGAAGTTTATTATGGAAGACTATGTTATCAAATCTTTCTTGTACTTGGGTTTCAATCTTAGTTTCGTTTATTTTGATGAATTTTAAGGACAGTTATTTATGGAATGGTCTATGATGAACTTTGGGTAGTACCGTGGAATTTTGAAGATTTAAAGAAGTTTTCCTTCCTATGGGATTCTTTCTTTTTGAAGAGTTTTTTAGCATACCCTTTCTATTTTTGGGATAATAGAAGAAATAGATAGTTAATCTTTTGTTGGATTATATGATTCTCTAGAAGATGATTCTTGTGATTTTGATGAGACCAAGTGTTATTGAATTCTCATCATTTGGAGAAAAGATTAGTTTTATTAGAGACTTATTAAAGGATGAAACTGTACTTGAAGGTAGTCATATTTTCTTATGTTTCTGTTCTATGTAGTAAATGAATTCCTCAAAATTATGAAAAGGAATGTAAAACAAAAATGTTGTTGGTTTACATTTCCTACTAGGTAATCAAAGACCGTTTACACACATCATAAGTTTGGGATTTTCTTATGGTTAACATTCTCTTAATCATGTTTTCTATCACTCTCCCCCAGAACTTGACCCTTTGTTTTTTTCTTCCATGTCCATGTTTTCTTACATGGGATCCCAGTATGGGTTAACTCGGGTGACCTTTTTACTTCCCTTTCTTTCTTTTAAAGTAATAATTTTACTGACTCCTTTTCCGATGTGGGACTTTCAATGAAATTTCAAAACCCAATTTTAAAAATTGCGGGGACGCAATTTCTTAAGGGGGGAATATTGTAACGACCCAAAATTTTGATTAAATATTGTTTCCTAATTTTTTTGTTATTTTATTTTATTTTTATACTCAACAAAAATGTTTCATTTGATAACATGAGTATAATTAAAATGAGACCGTTGGGTTTTGACTGTTATTTGACCATTGGTCAATATGACCGCTGGAAACTAAACGTTTTGATTATTGTCTCTAAATACAAGAAATCTTGGTTAATTAATATAGAAACAAGACTCGATGGCCTCACCCAGTAGTCTTGGACCGATCGAAGCCCATCTAACAGAACATGGGAAGGAGGTAGCACCACTGGGCTTTGCTCTGGACCAAACCCAAGCTGAACTTCATCGTGTGAAGCTAGAACATGATCTTCTTCGCGAGAAGTTCAAACTGAAATAAATTACTACTCATGCGATGTTGGCTGAGCCTCCCTCGGAATCTCTCACCTTAGCACACCTTACACCTAGGTCCTATGCTGGTGTGATAAGGGGCTATGTAAGGGGACCTTAACTGCCTTGTGTAATCCTTTGTTTTAAATAAAAATTGGGATTTCTTCTTATGATGAAGTTTATGAATTTTCAAATGTCTGGATAAATATAGTACGCGTATTTTTGATGAATTTTAGAGAAAGGATATTTTAAAAATATTTATGTAAACCTTAAATAAATAAAAATGTGTAATGATTTTCAAAAAAATGGTCTTCTACAATTATGTTCAGTACGAAATTTCGAGTCTAAAAAGATCAACTTGATTTTTGATGAATAGTAAATTATGAATAGTGATTTTATGCTTAGGATTAGTAATGTGACCAAATGGATTAGTAATTTAACTCAAAGAAAGTTTTAATATAATTTAGACACCTAGATTAAGTAATGAGATTCAATAAAATGGGTAAATAATAGTTTCATAAATTATTATTCAAGTATTAGTTTTTTTCGGGTGAATAGTGTTTTTTAATTAAAAATTTAATTAAAAATATTTAGAAAATTATTTTTATAAAATGGTTTTCATTTTTGAACTCAGAGCATCGATATTATGTTAAGGTAATTTTTGGGGATTTTTCTGAAAAAAATGAATTTTCGGTGAATAGTGTGTTTATTTAAAAAAATGATTTAAAAATATTTAAAAAATTATTTTTATAAAATAGAGTTCATTTTTGAAATCAGAGCATTGATATTTGGTTAATGTGAAATTTTGGGATTTTTCTGAGAAAGTTGAATTTTCAGTGAATAGTAAAAATATAGTTTTCGGGTTTCGGTATGTTTAATGATATCATAACTGTGTCATGATGATGTTATGAGATATTTTAAGGGATGGTTGTCTAAAGCGGATGAATTATTGTGTGGGGGTCCCCAGGTGGCCTAACTCTATGGGAAGTACCATGGGAGGGCCCATGCTTTTGAGAAAAACCACTTTTGAGGTGTCCCTTGGCCATTAATGCCTTGTCCCCTCACTTTCCCTATAAATACCAAGCCCTCCTCTCATATTTTCGACTCCAAAAACATCCTCAACTAATTTCTGGTCTCCTTACCTCCCAAGGTGTCCTCCCAAGGTGCCCCCAAGCCCTCAAGGTCCCAACCTTTGAGTTTTAAGAGTTACGTTTTAAGGTAAGGGATCCGATCTCTCTCTTTCTTTTCAAGAAATCTCTTTTATGTAATTTCTTTACTGCTCCATGTTCTTATGTTAAAGGGTGTTCTTTTATACTCCTCTTACTTCCCTTTTCATGTTCAAATAATGAGAGATCCCATCTTACTCTCATTATGTTGTTTTATGAAGTTTTAAGTGGCGCCGTTAGGCTGCCGAAATTTTTTAACGGATTCTTTCTCCCTTCTCATTTTTCAAGATCTATTATCATGTAAAGTATTTCATGTTTCTTTTTATTATGTTGGGGTATGATCTCTAAATTTATCTTACTGATCTTTTATGATCATATGATGAGAGACCCCATTTGATCTCTTCAATTCAGTATTTTAAGGTTTTAAGTGGCGTCGTTAGGCTACCGAATTTTTAAGTGGTTCTTCACCCTTCTCGTTTTGAAGTTCTACTTTCATGTCAATTATTTCAAGTTACTTTTTGTTATGTTGGGGTATGATCTCTATATCTATCATACTTGACTCTTATGTTCATATTATGAGATACCCTATTTGATCTCATCAATTCATTTTTTGTTGAAGTTTAAGTGATGCCGTTAGGCTGCCGAATTTTTAAGGGATTCTTTCACCCTTCTCCTTTTCAATGTTCTAATTCCATGTCAAGTATTGCAAGTTCCTTTTTATTATGTTGGGTTATGATATCTATATCTGTCATACTGATCTCTTATGTTCATATGATGAGAGACCCTATTTTATCTCATCAATTAATTTTTTGTTGAAGTTTAAGTGACGTCGTTAGGCTGCCGAATTTTTAAGGGATTCTTTTACCCTTCTCCTTTTCAAAGTTCTAATTCCAGGACAAGTATTGCAAGTTACTTTTTATTATGCTGGGGTATGATATATATATATCTATGATACTGATATTTTTTGTTCATATGATGAGAGACCCTATTTTACATCATCAATTCATTTTTGGTTGAAGTATATGTAACGCTGTTAGGCTGCCGAATTTTCATAAGAGAAATCTTATTTTTGTCTTCCTTTCATGTTCTTCATTTCATAGGGTATATTTTCAAATTTCATTACCATGTTCTTAAATACCTTATATTCTGTCCCTCTACTATTTTATGGGTCATTTATGATTGTTTGACCCATGTCCCCTCTCTTTTCAATGTTTTCTAAAACCCTGTAACGTAGCCATTGTGCTGTAGAATTTTCCTCTCAAAATGCCTCTCTCTTTTTCTCAAAATTAAATCATGTTATTAAGTGAATACTCAAAGATCATATTTCTACAGGGTTATTCACATATATACAAAAAATTTCTATTTTAAATTCTGGGATTTACATACATGAAACCCTCTCTCCCCTTCCGTGGGTTTAAAGTGACGTAATTATCATGTCCTTAAAGCAGTTTTTAAAACGTTATGATTATTAAATGAAACCCATTTATTTTATATTATATGGTTTATTTATGAAATGTTCGATGATGATATATTTGGATCACATGATAATAAAGGAAAATTTAAGGGTGCACCCTGATAGCTTTCCAATTCATTGGGTAATGATGTAACCACTAGAGATTACAATTTTCACGATACCTTGGTGAATAACCTTGGTAATTTTCAAATGAAACCTTGGGGATGGACCTTGGTGATATGTTCATGATTTTCTATGTTAAATGATGTAGACACATCTTAATGTTATGAAAAATGTTATTTTTATTATGATATATCTCATTATTTATATCTCATGCCTTAATGTTCTTTTCATGACCTTATTGAAGTATCTCAAGTTCACATGTAAAATGTTTCTCTTGTTTCCCTTACTGGGCCTTCTGCTCACCCTTTCTTTTGATGTATGTCCCCAGGTTATGAGATGCAGTAATGAACCTAGGATAAATATGAGGAGAAGCCTTTCAAGTCTTTAAGAAGAATGTTTTATGTTTTCATGTTTTATATTCCTGGTTTCTAAGACACTAAACCTTAAAGATCCTCAGTTTTGTGTAATGAAATGAAAGTTTATGTTATAAAAAGGAGGGATCCTATACCCTATGTAACAAGGGAATGAAAATTTTAATACCTGACACTCTAGTTAGTTTTAAAACTTTCTAGGCATCGTCAAAATTCATTTTGAATAATGATAGACTTCATATTGTCTCGTAAAATAAGTCTAGGTCTATGGTTATAACTCAAGTGGTGGTAGAGTAATTGATTATAGGTAACCCTAACATTTTCTTTGATAAACATATTTGTGGTTCCATTAACATCCAAGATGAAAATATAATCTTTCTAGTGAAAAATCATGATATTTCAAATAATGATGAAATGGATGCTGAAGGGATAATGACCCTAGTGACAGGATACACTTCTCCTGAAAAATATAGAGAATAATATGAGGATTTATCATATTCTCATAGCAATGGTATTGAGAAACTACTTAAAATGATTCAATATCTTCCTCCAAGTAGGGGTAGATTTAAAGGTTAGGGTCATGTTCACTGAAGGGACACATCGAATGAAATTTGATTAGAAGAAAGAATGCTCACTGAACGGTTGAAGAAAATGATAGGTTGCCAACTTTTTCTCTCGTCTATTTCATTGTATTCCCATATGTTCTTGGGTTAATATCTTTTATTTGCTCTTAATAAAAGAGGCACTACCTCCATATTTCTCAAAAAAAGACTCTATAATGTTCTGAATAGTACTTTAAAATTTTAAAATCATATTTTCATATAAAATATTTTCTTTTATTAATTTGTGGCCATTTAAATAAATGTCTGTAATGGGGAAGGGGATTTGAATCTCACTTTTTACCTTTGTGAGATAAATTTCATATTCAACAATTATGTATTTTGTATGGTGTATCTACAACCCCATTTGATATAGCATATCATTAATCATTTTATCATCTTGTAATTCAATATTTAATTTGATATTCACTTTCTCTTATAAGATCTATGATTCAAATATATCAAAGTGTTATGGGATACTTTGATATACAAGTATTTTTTTAGTTGATTATTCAGTATTTAAGAAATGATTTAAACATGTAATACAGGGGTTTCAGACTAATTAATAAATTCCCCTTGATGCATCGATAATGTCATGAGATTAAATATGTTGGTAACAAAACCATCGAGTTTGTTTCCAAGAAAAATAGATGGGTTTCTAGGTATAGACTTAAACCATATTTGGAATGTTCATGATGTCCATGGTTCATGTGAAAGATACAAGATGTCAAATAATTAAGAATTGCCTTTATTTTAGTAATAATTTATCTATGGGATTTTCTATTGATATATTGATGGATGCATTTCATTATCATTTCATTTACTAAATGAAATTTATTTCAGTTATTTTCCTTGCCATCTTTGTTATGTCTTATCCTGTTATTTGAATGACATGAGTTACAATTATTTTCTATTCCATTTTTATTTATTCTCATTAATACATTATTGAATTTAATATACTTAACCCTTACTAATCATTTGAACTCACCCTTTTATTTATTTTCTTTTCCCCAAGTTATGATGTTGAGATGTTTGTGTGATTTCAAGGAGGAAAATCATATTCCTTTTTCATGTTTTTTAATTACAGATGTAATAAGGGTACCATATATGTATCTATTTCTTCAATAGTGCCTAGTTATTATTTACTATGGTATTGTAATCTTGTATATATTCCAATTTAATAAAATAATGCACCATCCCTAGAAATCTGGGGTCGGGGAGTTATAGTTAGTATCAGAGTAATTTTTGTGGACACCTTCAGAACAATATTTAGAGAAAAAATGTTTAAGTAACATATCACATTGGTTTAGTATGTGTAAAAATTTTATTTAAGGAAAAATTATTTTATATTTTATGTACATATGTTTAATGGTAAAAATAACCATTAATTTTTATATGATCTTTGAATTTATTTTATCCATGGGTAATTATATTGTTGTTAATACAAAATGAATTTTATTAGATATCCATTGTGGCTAAAACATTTCATTAATGTTGAATATATTTAGCTTATTTTTGGGGATTATTATAACATTTTTGGATTCAATTAATATTTATTTATTAAAGGGGAATTCTTTAGGTTGGTTGACAACTCGTCGCATTTGATAAAAAAATGAGGTTTGATGCCACAACTGAGGGGTGATAATGGTGGGGAACCTACCACTATCCCATGTTATGTGCTAGTTTTCATGACAATTTTCTATTAGAAATATCTATATTATAATGGTTATTTTGATCAAAGGAAAATTAGTGTTATAAAAGATATATCATTGGGAATGTAAAAGGAATTGATGATTCAATGATAAATGCTAATTCAGAAGAGGTTTGATACGTTGGGAGTCCTATAATAATAAGGTAAACATAATATTTTGTGGAATAAAAGTTTAATTTTATTTTGGATTAATATATAATTTTATTGTGAAATTATAGTAATTCATGTTATGTAGGGAAATTGTTATCATATCTTGGAGATTATGTGACTTGGAAGATTGAATTTTTGGTATACGAGATTAAGAATGATTGATGTTATTAGGAACACTATATAATCAACTCTTTCTAATTTGTGGGTCTCAATATTTGTCTGGATTATTTTTGAAGAATGGTTTCTATTTTCTAAATGATCTATGTTAAAATTTATATTTTACTTTTAAATTTTGGAGATAAATTTTATTTTTCATCAGATAAATCTTTCTAAATTTTGGTTAATTATCTTTTCCTAACAATTTTAGTTTTTGTTTATTTATAAATAAAGGGCGAATAAGTAGTTAAAATATTTATATTATGTGACCATTAGATGTTTATTCTAATTCATCAGGCCTGAAAAATTCATTTGCAGCACTCATCATTTTGAGAAAATGATGAATTTGTGGTGGAAGTAGATTAAAGGACTCAACTCTACTTGTAAAGTAAGTATGTTTCCCCATGTTATTAGTCAATGAATTAATTGATTTCCTTAATAATAAGAAAATTATTTTCAAATAAATATTTTATCTATTTATTTTTATCAATTTTCTTTTTATCCAATCACATATTTATTTATTTTTGACAATTAACTTTGCTATGATCATGTTATCTATCACCCTCTATTAGTATTTGGGACTTATTTTTCTCTTCCATGTCCATATTTTCCTACATGGAATTGAATTATGTGTTATCAAAAGTGACCTTCATACTTCCATTTCATTATTTTGAGGTGTAAGTTTCATTAAACCTATTTCTGATTTGGGTTTACCATAATGAAATATTCATGTATCAACCTTTTATTTTTTGTAGAGCAATTTTATATTGGGAGGATGAGATTTATTAGGGGAGGAAAGATTGTAACAAAAAATTTATTTAAAACATTTTCATTTAAATTTTTTTTTCTTGATTTCATTATACACAACAATATGTTAATAATAAGATAAACACAATAATGACTTGTCTTCTATTCTACGTAAAAGAGATTTTTACCAAAGAACAATATATAATTTATATATTATTATTTAATATAATAAGAATTAACCAAGACACTATGTTAAAAGTTCATGAAAATAAAAAAAAATTATGAAAATATATGGTTGAATTCGTTGGTTATAAATAAATTAGTAATGAATATAGGAAGCAACTGAATATATTGGAAATAATATTATAACTACTATTTTTATTCTGAAAAATCATGTTTAACTTATTAAATTAAGTTAATTAGAATTATAAAATGATATTAATGTAATATATATTCACTAAAATATTTTTTACATTCATCCAAAATATTTAATGTTCCTAACATTAGAAAAAACACAATTTTATGCATAAAAACCTATATTTTTCTGAAGGTAGTTTTACCACCATTTAATGGAGAACCTATTTTGAAAAATAAGTTTACACTATAATATATGTTATTTTATAAAATAATTTTTTTTTAATGTATAAAATAAAAATATACTTTTTATGATTTTTTATATTTCGTACAATGTTCATGTTTTGATGAATAGTGAAAAATATCACATTTTAATTGAAAACATATTTTTTCTAAATAACATATCGTGTTAAATGATATTTTCATTTAGTTTTAAGGTATAATTAGATCTATGTTTTATAATTTAATCTAATTTATTTCATTTTAATCAATTTCACATTAAAAAAGGATATAAAAACATTCAATCATTTGAACATTTTTACCTTAAAAACCTGCTATCACACCCCCTATACGAGAAAAATTTAAAATTAATTTCATCCACTTATGTGTTTTCAATTTTGAAAAATGGATGTCATTTCTATAATCAATGAGTCCAAATTATTTAAATTGGTCTCTTTTTTTAGGACAATATGAATAGTAACTTCAACATTTTTTTAATTACAACTGTTAAGGATAAATTTGGTAATCAAGGGAAAAAATAATATTATAAGTACAATAAATCAACCCTAAAACTAGTAATAATCTAATTGGATGATTTATTTTAGAAAAAATCCATCCTTAGGATGATTTTATGGAATATTGGATCCACTTAAATGAATTTAAGGCTTTTATTGTATTTTATTCGAAGGGAGGTCCAATATGTCACACACATAATGCTAAAAAGTATTAAAAAATTTATATATAGTTATTAAAAATATATATTTGACTATAAATATTAATTGGAAATATAAATTTTTTATATTATTCATGGTAATTATTTTGATTTTTAGGGTTGAAATAGTTAATTTAATGGTTTGCACAATCATGGTGTAGAATTTTTTTAATAAATTGTCATATCAAATAAATTTTATATAAAAAATTGAAATAAATTTTATTTATTACAATTAATGCAATTCATGAATTTTATAAATATCCTAGACTCATTAAGCATTAATTATAGTTTTTTAGTTGTTATATTATGTATTCATATTTTTTAAAAATGTCATGAAATGAATAGTGTCAAAGTTGAAATTAATGGTATTTTAAAATAGATAATATTTTATTAAAAAAATAAAATTAATAAAAATATAAAATTAATCCATATTATTAGGATAAATTTTAAAATTTTTCTATGAATTTTTTTTTATTTTTTTATTTTATGTTATCTAGTTGAACCCTTAATGAATGAAAAGACAAGTTTTCATGGTAAGAGTTAAAGGGATTAACTAATGGTTAATGCAAAAATACAAGGGTATGAAGGTGAACTAAACATGTCTAAAAATTATTAGATGAGAGTATTTATAATCCTACTAATATGTATTTTAAAATAACCCTATTTTTATAATTTTTTGAATGTTAAATTATACAAATTTAATATTTTGAATGATTCAAAATGTGCCGCTCAACTCAATTATAAAATCAAACCTCATCCCTCACTACCTCACACCAATTTTCACATTCTACATCATTCAAAACATACTATAATAATCTCCAAAAATCCTTCCCAAAATACTATAATCCTCACTTGGGGTAGAAATAAAACAAAGAAAGTCATTTGGTATAAACCAAAAGGAGTTACCCAAATGAGATGTAACATTTTTCAATAATCACTTCAGTTTTATTTATTTCTGCACTCTATAATATTTAATTACTTCATGATTATAAAATAAATTCATTATAATATGTACACTAATGTGTTTTTATGTTAAGGGATCAACCTACACATACACACAGTTCCATCAAATGGGTAATAAATTTATTGTCCGTATACGACCAACTATCGCCTAATGAAATGATGTTATTCATTTTTCCTTTACAACCTATGATGGTTAGTAATTATAATATATTAACTATAATTATATGATATTTATGATATTTATGTTTTATTTATACATATTTAATTTTTATATGATGCATACCTTCATGCTTTCTATTTTATGTAAATACGATAACATCGTTTGTGGAGGTGTGGACTACCGCCTCCTCAAAGCGATTTGATTCGTTCACACTATACATGGAACATATAGAAGATGTATTTAATTAAAAAAATGTGATATATATAACACAAATATTATACTATAATTATAATATACATATATATCATTTATAATACATTCTTTTAAAATGGAAATGAAAAGAATGTAGCATTCATGTGTACGTACGACCAACCATCTCCATGAACAGTGCATTTCATTTTTTATCGCCAAATATTATGGAATATTATTATATATATATATATAATGAATATATATTATATTAAATAATTTTTGGAAATATAAATATTATAAAATCATTATCAATTTTATTTGAAACAACAAATAACAAGTCAAAATACACTCGAGAAACTCTACAATTAACACTAAAACTAGTGAAAATGATGGAAGATTATTTAAAAACGTGAAATAAAAAAAAATTAATAAGACAATATTTGATATCATAAATATTAATAAGGTTATGATATAAATTAATTAAATTCATCAATCTACAATACATGAGGTTAAATTATGTAAAAGTTAAAAAGAAGTGTGACGTAAATGATTTCTATCTCACTTTTATTTTTGTGAGATACAAGTTATGTTCACAACCTATTTCTTATATGTTGGGTATTTATTTCCAATTAATGTCTATTATGATTATTATCATGAATATGATGGTATTTTAACATCCATGTAATTTTTATTCATTATGGGGCATGTGTTTAGACTAATTATAATGTGGTAAAGTTCTATTTCACAACCTCATAGTTATTCAGTATTGTTTTTTATTCAAGTCTCCAATGTGGAATCTTTATCTGCCATGATAATTTTTCAAAAAAAGTTTTCAAAAAAGTTTTTACTATTCTATAATTAATTTTTAATGTTATATCCTCCCATTTTAAATTTTGACAAATAAAATAAAAGGAATCTTCATGGTGTTTTCCAGAACATGGTACATTACGACTTTTCTAAACAAATTTAAAAAATGATTGTTTTAACATATACATCATGAATGAAATTTTACACCTTCATGAAGCCCTATTCTTTTATTCTTCCTTTAAAAATTTACAAGGTTATTTTCAAAGAATATATTTTCTTGTATGAATGTGTGGCCTTTTAAATAAATGATTACATAGTGGTAATGGGTTTTCACATCAATTTTTATATCTTTGAGAAAAATTTCCTATTCACCGCACACTTATTTTGTGTAGTGTGTCTACTACCATGTTTGATATATCATATCATGAATCTCATTATCTTCATGGTATTAAATGTTTCATTTGATAATAATTTACATTTATGGGGATTATGATTCAAATATTTTAAACTGGTATATGTCACATAGATTTAAAAGTATCTTTTTTAAATTCGATTGATTAATATATGGGGAATACTTTGGACATGTATGAAATGGTTTGGAGGCCAGTTAATGAAATCCCCTCGATGCAATGGTGGTCTCATGAGATGAAATCAGTTGAAAAAAAACCTTTGAGCTTGTTTCCAACCAAAATATATTGGTTTCTAACCATAGACTCGAAACCGTCTTATTAAATGTCTTAATGGAAATTGTTCATGTTCCAGATATATTATGTCAAATAATTAATCATTTCATTCATTTCAGTTATTATTAATCCACATAATTTTGTGTCTCCATATCTATGGAAACAATAAATTCTAAATTCAATGAATAAATCAAATGTGTTTCAGTTATATTTTTTGTTCCATATTGGTTATGCCTTATCTACATATATCAATGGCATGTGTTATCAATTATTTATCTTTCCATGATGATTTTATCTCATTAAGAAATTATTTCTTCTATTTTACTTAACCCTTACCAAGCATTTCATCTCACCCATTTATTTCTTCTATTTTCTCCAATTTATGAATCTAAAATGTTTTTATGAGTTCAAGGATGAAAATTACATTCCTTTTTCATGTTTTTTAATTTCCAAAGTAGTAAGGGTACTATATATGTGTCTAGTTATTCAAGACTACTAAACTACTCGGTCTTATGTTATTTTAATCATGTATCCATGGCATTGCAATAAAAAAATGCACCGTATCCTAGATTCTTGGGCTAGGGTGTTAAAAAAATTATTATATTGATGCAATGAAACAATATTAATAATTTTTTTTGTATATTTGTGTGTGTATGAATTATTATATATATATATATACTATTATATAACATGACATATGTTTTTTTCAATTTATATTTAAAAAGAATTGGCATACATGGTTGATGTAATTTATATTGAAACACTCACACAAAATCATAAAATTAATTAAATTTTAATATTTTTTTTATATTATTCATTTTTAAAATTTATTCATTTTTTATATTTATTAATATTTATTATTTCTCATTTTTTTAATATATTTATTCATTTCATATTTGTGTAGTTATTTAATTTTTAATAAATGTGGATAAATTTTTATTCGTTAATGATTAATATTTATAAAATCATTATATTAATATTAATTATTATTTTTTAATATTTTAGTATATATATATATATTAAATTATTATATTTTAATTTTTAATAATTAATTAAATATAAAAAAATTATATTTAAATTTAATTATGAATAGTTTTACCCCTTTATTTTAATATATATTCATTTGTTGTTTTTAATAAATTATATAGTTATATTAATATACTTTACTAATTTTAAATATTTCCGCAATTTATTTCATACTTATTTATTATTTTTTACACATTTTTAAATCCATTCATTTCATATTATTTATTAGTTAATAAAATTTATTAAATTTAAATTCATTTTTAATTTAATCATTTTTAATAGTTAATCCATTAATATTTTAATAGTTAATCTTTTATAATATTTATATATACATATTAATTCATTAATAATTTTAATTTTAATGTAATGTTTTTTTGGGTAAATGATATTTATTAAAAAATAAAAGGAGTTAAAAAATTCTGAAATATGGCCTTTTAGAAAACCCTATTGAAGAGAGGAATCAAGTCATTAGGAAGAGCTAAAGAAGTAGTGAGGTTCTGATAGTTTATCCCTTTGCATTCATTGTTGTCATAAAGATAATTTAACTCTATAAAATCATGAGTGATAATGTATTTCATATTTGAGAGAGGCTCCAAGAAATTGATATATTGGGTTGTCAACACCCAAGATAAACATACATTACAAGTTTTCATGGAATGAAAAATATTGTTAGAAACACATTCAAACCATATATTGTTCCATCGTTTTTTCAAACCATCTTGACCTCTTTGATCAACCCTAACACTTCTACTTCAAGAGTTGAGGCCAAACCACACAGACCAAAGCGGAAACTCTTGATTATCCAATTGTGATCCCTATAGACATCCTCGAATCTTACTAGACTAGGATTCCCTCTCGAAGAACCATAAGTGTAGAATTTAATCCATCCAATGAAAGGTGAATTCCATACAGTTACCAATGTTCCTTTCATCGGATAATAATTACCTACAAAATTTCATAAATATTTATTTCAATTTTTTTTATTAATTTCTTAATTTACTAACTCTTATTTTTATTTAATATTATTTAAATCTATTCATTAGTAAATTTTAAATGTAACTCATTTCCAAAATATTATACATTTAATATTATAATTAATTAATAAATTTGAATTTTTTAAAATATATTCCTTTTTAATATTTATTCACCTAATATTTTAAAAGTTTAATCTTTTTTAATCATTATCTATACTTATTCATTTAATAAAAATTATTTTTTTTATTTCATTATTATTCAAAACATTATTATGTGTTTATTTTTATTTTATAATTTATCTATCTATAATTTATCTATCTATAATTTTATTAATAATTTATATAATTGATAATATATAGTTATTTTTTATTATATTTTTACAATCTTTTGATTTTAAATTACCATATTTCACTTATTTTTATGATATTACTCATTTAAATTTATTAATTTATAAATAATATTACTTATAAATTATTTTTTAAAATAACATTATTTTTAATATTTTCATTAAATATTTGTGTTGTCTATTCATTTTAGATATTTAATTATACATATTTATTAATTAAAATTTAATATTTTGAATATGGTAGTAATTTACATAATTAATATGTATTCATTTTAATTTTAAAACATATTCATCATTATTTTATTAATTTTTTATAAATAATAACACTTACTCATTTTATAAATATTTTTTAAATTTAAAAAATATTTAATCATCAAATTTCTCACATTTTTAGTATTCATTGAACTTATATGAGGTATTAATCGATAATATTAATTATTTTTAACTTTTTTCATAATTTATTCATTTTTTATGTTTATTCATTTTATATTTTTTTTAATTTATTCATTTTTAATAATAATGAATTCATATTTATTAATTAACATTTAATTTTTCTTAATATGTTTATATTTGTTTTTTTAATTTTAATTTCATTATATTTAAATCTTTATAAAATTAATATATATTCATTTATATATTTATTAACAAACCAAGATTGCTCAACCATTAATTTGAAGACCCAAATCCATGAATCAAAAATTTATTAAGAAAAAAGTGGTAATAAACAAGGGAAGGTAAGGGAGGGAGGGTTGAATAAGCATAAAATTATCACAACAGAAAAAACAAGAAATAAATTCATGTCACTCCCACTAGAACCCATATTTATGGGATATCAACCTCTACACATGGGATGTTGATCTCTCTGCAATGATTTTTTCCATTGAGGTGGTGTGATCTCCTCATCTAATGAAGATTCATAGGAGTGATCTAGAGTGTTACAAGTATTTTATTTTTCTGAAGGACCCTGAACATCTAACATAAAATTAGAGTGGTATGTATATTCAATGTTTTTATAACAATTTATAGACTATGATATAGTCCCTCTATCAAAAAATGTCGAACTCCATTTTTTAATAGTTAACTATGAGCTCTAAATCAAACCATTTTTCCATTTCTTCCTTAGGACACTAGGGGGAACCTTTCACCCTCATAGTCCGCTAATGGAGGTTTGAATTTTTTTACTATGCGGATTCACATTCATTGGCCATGGGCATTCCTAATTTTCAATAAAAATTTCCCATATGGTTATAAAATAGAGATGGATAATACCATTCCTTGAATAGATAGGTATTTATTGGAGGTTCAGCCTCAAGAGGTAAAGGAGAAGCCACATGAAATTTTTTTTTCCCTTTTGATCACCTGAAGTATGAAAGGTCCCTTCTTGTGACAATATAGGATCAATTTCCTCTGGACCTAAAATATAACTTTTAGATTGGCCATCAATATAGTTCCCATCTTCACCTACAGATTGAAAAACCTCACAAAACCTATAATATTGTCCATAGGTGTTAGCATCCAAGATCACTAAATCCATAAGGTTTATGTCATCCATTTCCAAGCCAAGAGATGGGGTAGTGTCCTAAAAATTAGCTATAGAGAGAGACCTAGAGTTATCTTCTTCTCTATACATGAAAACTAGTTTATGAGTCTTAACCGCACCCAAGCCAATAGCTATAGCACAAGTGTTGTGTACCTTTCTAATTCCTTTTACCTATGCATCCTTAAATAAAGAATAAATCTAGATTGAGTTATCATCCTCAATAATTTAATCCATGGAGAGTCTCCAAGGATGCTATATAACATAATGCCTATTTCTATCTAGGACCAGAGATGATTGTCTGGTGACCTATAGATTCACATACCTATTAATAGTGTCTACCCTCAGGACAGTGGGTGTGTCCTTAGGTATAATATAATACTCACCGCATTCACATGCCTACAGCTTAAAGGAAACACAAACCTAGGACTTAAAGGCTTCTGCCAGTGCCATTGATATCAAGCCCTTTAATCCTGATATAGTATGATCAACTCTATCCACCAATAGATTCACCATTGGCTGAATTAGAAAAAAAGTGTGTTTCATGTGCTAGTAATTCCTCGATTCCTACATCCCTTTTCCTTTCACTGTACAATCTGTGGAAGTGTGTCCTTTTGATCTATATAACTCATAGATCTTTTTTGTGTAATTATGTGAAATTCTCCCATTATTATTTTATATAAAAATATCCATACATTTCTCATATCCATCATTTATGTGAATATCATCTATTTGTGTAGTGATTATGACATCATCAATATTAATAGAGAGAAGGTAAATCTCAACCGAAATCCGTGCAATATTTTCAAAGTGTCTATACTGAACTTGTTGGACTTCCTTATCTAAAATGATTGGAACCCATGTTTTTTATGTAATATCATGCATAATTTTAAGATGCAACCCAATCCAATTGGGACCAAGAAACCATAACAGTAACCGTGCAACTGTATTATCGACATGTGATACACTGAAGTCCATGAACCATTAATAAAAATGAAGCATCCTAGGATTTAGAGAAAAGTATCATGTGGACCATAAAAAAATCATGGATTCCTCTTACTGAATAAGGCAATAAAAGCACTGATAGATAATATATTTTTTATTTTCTTTTATTAGGGGAATAACATAACATTACGTTGAGTCCAGGGGTGAATTAGGTTATGCAAAGTTCATAACCAATTCCAGAACGTATCTTGTAGAATCATAAAAATTCCAACCTCAAGGAGAGGTTAAAACATTCATTTACAGAAATAATAAAATAATTATATGTGGGAGGAATTAGAAATACACATAACATGTAAATACAATTAACTCGGTCTAACACTCCTCCTCAAGCTAGAATTGTTATAGATTAGAAGAACAGTCCCATAAAAAAATAAAGGATATTATTATAAAATACCAAATACACTCTCCCCCCAAGTTGTGTTGCTAATGTTTTTGAAACCCAACATGGTTCCTAGAGAGTCTAGTCGTGCTCTCGATTATCCTTTGGTGTAGATATCATCAAGCTGATTAATCGTCAAAATGTTCCTAAAACTGATTTGTTGTAGCTTGAGGTGATGAAGAAGAAACTGAGAATCAAACTCGATATTCTTTATGTGTTCATGGTAGACTAAAATGGAAGAAATCTTCCTAGAATCCTAATTATCACACCAAATATTAGTGTACGTCTATAATGGGAATCCTATTTCATGAAGAAGATGATGCAGAAAAATAATTTCAGTAGTGACCATAGACATCACGTGGTATTAAAATTTTGCACTGGATATAGAGTTGATAGTATATTTCTTGATTCTACATGAGAATAAGTTACCATCCATGAAAATGAAAAAACAATAAGTAGAATTCTGGGTATCTAAGTCTTTAAAAAATTCATCATCATAGAAGCCCTCAATATTTAGATGATTGTGATGTGAATACTGAAGACCGTGGTACAAGACTTTTTCAATGTACATGAAAATGTGAAGAACATCATCCCATTGGGATTTGATTAAATGTTTCATGAATTGGATAATCTTTTTGACAACACATGGAATATATAAATGAGTCATGGTAAGATAATAGGGTTTTCGAACAAAAGTATGATACCTCTCTGGGTGAGAATATAGTTCTATCGAATCATGTCGAGATCATTCCCTAGGTTTAAGAGGAGTTTCAATGGTATTTTAGTGATACAAACCATCATCCTATAATATGTGAAATTAATATTTCCATTGGGAAAGAATGATTTTCTATAGAATGAGATACTTCAATTCCAGGAATGTATGTCAAAGGATCCAGATATTTGGTTTGAAATTTTTTTTGAATATAATCCTTGATATGGGAAATTCTACATGAGTCGCTACCAGTAATAATGATATCATAGACATATACAAACAATAGGTTGTATTTGTATGATGTATTGTGATGGAAAATATTGTGGTCAATCATACTCTAAGATATACCAAATTTAGTGATGATAGTATAGAATCTACCAAACCATGAATGATGAGATTGTTTGAGCGCATAAAGTGAGAAATGAAGCTGATATACATAAGACCCAATTCCTAAGTCATTGAAGCTAGAAATTTATAGTAGATATATATCTTTTTTAATAAAACCTTGTAGAAATTCATTATTTACATCATACTAGTAAAGAGGCCAATAATGACTAGCGATAAGTGATATGGACAATCAAATAGAAGGCATCTTCACAACTGGAGAGAATGTATTGAAATAATCAACATCATATGCCTGGGAGAATACTTTTTCCACAAGTTGGGATTTAAGGTGACAAAGAGTTTCATCTTCATTAATGTGTACCATATTAATGCATTTTCTACAAACAACCTTTCTACCTGTTGGAAGATGGTGAAAATCCCAGGTGTGATTATTATTCAGGGCATATAATTCTTCCTAGATTTCTTGTAGACACCTAGGGTGAGATTTGTATCCAAAAAATGTACAAGGAACATATATCATCTCCAAATCATAGAGGCCTCTATATGAATTTGTTTAAAGAGTATTATTTGGATAATATTGAGTACCTTTCTATAAAGCAATCAACAATTTATTGGTTCCTGGTGCAAGAGTGTCAAATTAAGGTGGGGGATGTTATCCTTAGTTTATATAGGAGACCTGTTTGATTGTCAATGAGAGTAGGTAGAGCCAATGTAGGGAACAGAATAGTGGGACAACTGAGGTAGGGGTGGGTTGATGGTGATAGGAAGACAGTCGTCAATAGTGGTATCTAGGTGAGAAGAGGGTGGAGGGAATGGATAGTTCTCAATTAAAAATACATCAGTAGAGATGATATAATCCCATAAGTATGTAGAGAAACAATGGTACACATATTGAGTTCCTGAAGAGAAAATTAAGATGTAGTGGATGGATTATAGGTTCAGATGAGTATTACATACAAAACAATAAAACCAGAACACAAGAGATGGAAGACGGTGAGGAGGGAGATATGATAATAGATCCTAAAAAAGGGTCTTCCCTTGAAGGATATAAAAGGAAAGAAGATTTTTAAGATAAGTAATAGAAATAATCATATCACCGAAGAAATGAAGAGGAACCTACATGTGAAATAAGAGGGATAAGAAGTATCCAGAATATGATGATGTTTATGCTCATCAACTCCATTCTAAAAAGGTTTATTAAGGAAAGATGTTTGATTATGGATGTTTTCATCCTTGAGAAACTATGGAATGGATGTGGATAAATATAATATTCCATGTTTCGAGCAGCGAAATTTAATATACTTAGCGAATTGGGTGTTCATTTTATTGGAAAATGTTTTGAAAATATCTATCTCCTATGAATGATCATAAATGAGATATAACCATTCTATATTAGAGAAGTCATCATTAAATTATACATAATAATGGTACCCTGATTGACTAGGAACCCTACATGGACCCCATACATTAGAATGAACTAGGTCAAAATGATTTGTTGCATGTGTTTCCAATCAAGGAACATATTTCACTTGACGCTGTTAATCAAACTTATTGGATTCACAATGAAAGGAAATGTGTGGTCTAAACTAGGGGGATCTTATGTAAGATGGATGTCGATGGATGACCATGGTGAAAATGTAGGTTGAGGTCATGTGTAGAGTTGGATGAGAAATAAAGGGATGGTGGGGTATCAAAACTGTATACCCCATCACTAAGATAACCTCTACTAGGTTCCCTATCCATTCACCACTATTTAAAAAAACACCATAATATGTAAAAATTACCACACAAATGAACTCATTTGTGAGTTTACTGTTATATAGAAGACTAAAATTACTATTAGTAACATGAGTTACTAAATATAGGAAAATAGTTTGGGTCAAGGATCATGTGACACATCCTAAAAATGGGATTTTATATCCATAATAAAATTAATTTCAATAGCATTGACATATAGATGATAAGTAGTAAGCATACCAGAATAACCTATGATCAGAAGAATAGGAGTCAAGAATCCATGCTATTTGTCGATGACATACTCATGTGGTAGGTATAACAGTTTGAGAAATGATGGATGAAGATGAGGTAGGTTGAAAAAAAGTCTAATGAGATTTTATAAGTGACACCACTTCTATTGAGACTTCCAGATTAGGAAAAATACTAGATGGTGATTAGGATTATGAATTTGTGGATGATGTTTATGGAACCTTCATTGGATGGAAGGGTACTAGTCTTGGATAGATGAAAAATGTTGCGGAAGGAGTAGATGGGTCAATAGTATAAAGGCACGAAGGACAACATGCAGATGTAAACAAATCAAATGTCAGGAATGAACGTCTAGGGTGTATTAATGATTTGGTGAAACAAAAATTGGACCATGAGGGAACAAGAGTTGCATTACATTAAGAATTTGATGAAGAGGGTATCTGGAGTTGCTTCCTAGGGGTGCTGGCCACAAAGGTTTTCATATAAGCAATTGTAGCATCTATAAGGGATATGTGTAAGAGGGGAGTTCTGTCTGTAGGTGTTGTTGGTCTATTTGGGGTTGCCACACTAGAGGAGACATCATGTTGGAAGCATTTCACGAGAAGGGTGAGTCACTAGATGGATTGTTCATGAAGTGGCCACAAGACAATACACCGTGGAGATCAAAAACCTTAGTGTGTAGGAGGGATGGTCATCAGGGTTTTCATGCTATCGAGCTGCTTATAGGGTTTCGGGGGTTACCATATGTTACACCTGGAGCGTCCAAAAGGATGGATATCATCCATAGAGGTACCATACCTGGAGGAGGGACACTTGTTAGAGGTGGCATCACATGAGTGGGGAGATGATATTGGAGGCCTTCACATGGGGGTTCTTCTCACAGAAATGGGCTGCAGGTAGGCATCAGGTGTCTGAGTGGAGCCATGTTTGAAGTGGATAATTAGAAAAGGATTGGTAGGCTATATTTATACTAGTTGGATGTTATAGGGGTGCCAATAAAAGTGCATAGAGAAGGATCCATATATTGGGGTTAGCGATGCGACTTCTGCTTAGGTGGCCTTACGATGGGGATACCACGCAGGTGGGTCGGTGATAACACACAGCGGTGGAGGGAAAAGGGTGGTTGGAGCATCATGGACTAGGAGAAATAATATGTGTTGTAACCCTTTGATAACAATATGGATTGGTAAATATTACAACCTCAATGAGAGGTGAATACATTCATTTATATATAAAAGGAAATAATTATAGTGAGGAGGAATCTATTATGGGACTAGAAACACACTTAACAAAACAATAAAATCAACCAGGTTTAACATATCCCTTTAATTTTTCACTTTCCCCTATGGATATTTACCAATCAACCTAAAGGGACAATTATCAATCTCTTTCCCCCAAAATAATTCAGGTTTTTTTATCTGTTTTTCTATTCATTCATAAAGTAAATAGGGATACTAGAATTTACATAGATCACCATCATCAGGATAAATCCATGGGGCATGAATCGATAATGGTCTTATCACAAAATCATCATAATCAAACTGATTTTTAAATGGGTCACTCCCCTTGATACAGTTTATGCACTGCTCATTTCTAACTAAGGCCACCCCCTCAATCTTTACTTCCATCATTCACAATGGTGAAAATGAATTCATTCACGTGGAATATGTAATTTGCGATTCTGTAACTATCTTAACATGCATGTATTTAATCCTTGAATGTTGATATATGGTTTATTAATGTCCCTCTAGGATGTGATCTCATAATCTATGAATATTTCCATGCATCAAATTCTTCTACTTCGTATATGAATCTATATATCAACTTCTCTTTGCCTCATGAGCAATAATATCCTCATCGTTGGATGAGCCTAAAATAGGTTCCAATATAATTTTTTCATTCCATACCCCTCCAAGAAATAATTTCTTTCTCATCTCAATATATGATATATCTTTACGCATAGAGTTATCCGCCACTACTGTCTTGTCAATATCCCTACCAAAAATAGGGTATCCATGAGACTAAACACCCGAATACCTATCATCGTCATTATGGGATAATAAAACAACCAATAACTCTTCTATAACTCTTGTACAGTCTATTATTTTGGAAGTCATAAAAATATTTATATCATGGGACCTATCTCTCCTTGGTAATGTGAAGTAATTCACAAATTATTACACCATATTCAACAATGAAAACAATGAGGAATTAGGGTAGAATCACAATCTAATCATAGTGAGAATGATATATGTGTAACTGATAATTCATTAAATCATATTAAATTTGATTTCACTTGAAATATGAGTATCCCTAAATAATGACTCTTCACCATGTCATAGTGGAAAAAATTATGCCATTGTTTCCTCAAACACATCTATAGTTATGGTGTGGTCCTCTTCTAATAGCAATTTTGTCAATCCACTCCTTCATACAACCATGACCACCATTAAACACCACCATTCCCTTAGAGGGATTCCCTATTGTTCAAAGTGAACGTCTGGAGATACCACATTCACCTATATGATGTGGAACAACCCATAGTATTTTTATTTAAACAGAAGAACATCAATATATCATATTCTCTTCAACATGACTCCCCCCACAACAACATTTTCCATAGATATTTTTCATATGTGAATTGTAAGTCCACTATGTTTCGGTCCCTTTCAAGTTTCCCATTTTCATAAATTCCTTCTCAATAGACCGTCTATTATGGTTGTGTTACGACCTGTACACTTCTCCATCTTCACCACACCAAAAGACTAGGGTCTGGTCTTGCCTATTTTGGAAAATATCATCACATCATTACATATACTAAGGTATTGTCCTCCTCTACCTTATTCAAGATACCTTCAATCTTCTTTTTCCCTTATCTTGACTACGTAGTAACTGTATACAACACCTTTACACATCAAAATTTACACCTTCCTTCCACTCAAATTTATGTAAAAAATGAGTGTAACACAACAAAGTTAAAGATTAATTTTTAAAAATCCAATCATCGGGAAATTATCTTCATTATTGAAAATTATCCATGTATAACCTTACTATTTTCTTCCTCAAGAAGTTTATTTGCCTTATTTTCTTTAACCTAATCATGAAAAATTACTTGTCATCAAATCCAATATAATCCTTTTAGATTCGTAACAAAATCACAATTTGAATTTTGTTGAAAAAATCAATCATTTATAATTACAATAATTATTACTCCCCATTACATTAAATTAAATACAAATTAGTCTTTCTCCTTCATCAAATGTGAGTATTTTCCTTCTATGTTTAGTTTTATCTATGAATGAGATCTTCTCACTTAATATTCAAACATTTATATCCCTTAATGTGTGGGAATATCCTACATGAAAGATTATCTCCCCCATTATATTAATTATTTCTCGTCAACAACTTAATCAATAAAAAATCATTTAACACCCAATAAAATCAATTTATGGTTGGAATTAACTACTCCAAAAAACCAACATATGCCAATCACTATTCTTAATGAATTTTTTTATAGATTCATTGAGTAAATTTACCACATGTAATGTGAGAGGTAAATAAATCTGATAACCCTTGTGATCATGAACTCAGTGTTGGGAAGAATATTTTTTGGAGAAAAAAATACATATCCCATGGAATTTATGAATACAAACGAATAACTCATAACATCCTGGGATTTTTTACTTTTAAATACAACCTATGATCTTTATCACCCTACACACAAAACCGTTAATATATAACACTAATTTATTTTTTGGGTATCATACTACATGGTATATCAATTCATACAACTTGTTAAAATTTTATCAAATAATACCACTTGTAATCGATGATTTTAGTTCATCACAGGCTTCAAAGAATCTGATAAGGATTAATTGTCTTTGATATTTATCACAAATACACATGAGTATTTAGATCATGATTTAAAATATTAATGATCAATTTGTAGTTACCACATCTAGGAAAAAATCTACTATATTTTCTGATTGTAGATATACATAAAAATATTTGATGATCGCAAACCCTGAAAAAATTTAGATAAATAAATATATGAATGTATTTTTTTGTTTTATTATATTTACCATTTATCCTTATTCATGTGTCTAGAAAAAACATGAGATGGAGGTTATATATGATCTTATTTTCTTCTCCTATCACATGTTATTTCATCTTGGTTCCCATTTTCATCATATAGAAATTTCTAGCCACCTCTTTACTCAATTATCTATATTTTTTCAAGGAAAACTCTTCAATCATAGAAATAAAAACGTTATGCGTGAATTACCATTATATTACCTTCTCTTATAGAATTGAGATCTTATATTTTTCCTTGCATCAATAACATATTTTATCGGAAACATAATTTTTTCCCCTTTACCATAATGTATTTTTTTAGGTCCAAAATAGGGTTTTATAGTCCAAAAAACCTCTCCAAAACCATTCTTGAATCAAATAGGACATTATATTCATGTTTTTTAACTTTTTTATAGAATTTATTATTTGAGATTAATTCATCTTTATCTTGTTTTTACGTTTGAAAAAAGGAAACTATCATCATCTTTTCTATTGATTTCTTCCCACTTTTTCAACATATCCTTAGAGATGATTTCATTAGAAACATTCTTTTTTTCACTTCTTCTTTGATGGGATCATTTAACTCCATTTTCCCCGAGACAAAAATCTTAGTATTTCATTGAACTATCTCATAGATAACACCATGTTAGCTTAAGATAACAATTATTTCTTCCAATATATCATATTGAAAACAAGTGAATATTCCATATTGTAAATAAATGTCTTTTCCCATTAATTGAATTTTTTTTCATAAAAACAACATCTTTTATTGATAATTCAGTTTCTCTTTAGAAAACATTAAAACAAGTAAGTGAAGTACAAAAAAAAGAAAAATAAACATGATACCAAACTAATTTTTATATTTTAGTATTGGATAATTATGATATTACCCTAAGAGGGGGTGAATTAGGGTATTTATAGTGCTAAATCAATTCAATTAAAAGTTGAATTAATTTATCACCTTCGCTAAAGGATATTGATCTATCAACATCGAGGAACACTAATTAATATCTTTTACTAAATATACCATAGGTTTCTTATTCTATTTTTGTGTGCATACATTGATTAAATAGAGGAAATGCAATTTAATTGGTTTTCCCTCATTAGGAAACATTAAAGGTGTGTTACATGATAATGTGTTGAGAAACAAATCACTATAAGAACAATTATATTAATAGGGGACACTCCCCTTAGAAAGGATTGTGGATAGATCACTATTTACTCGGGGTTATTCCCTCAAATATTCCACCATTGTCTCACCACAATAAAACGTATCACTTTTACATAGTTTATGGAATATATGGTCTCATGACTAGCATAAATTATATAAAATTAATCCTTGAATGTAGATATATTCTATATCAATGCACGGATAGGATTCTTCTTCAAATCATGTAAATATACCCTTGAAAAACCTTATTCATCTTATTGTGTCAATTAATAACTCCATTTCTTTTTTTTTACAATAGTCTCGTCTTCTTTGGTTGATTATTCAATAGGTGAAAATAAAATATAATTATCCCTTCCCCCCACTAGGAACACCATTCATTCTCATATGAATTTTATATATATCTTTTCTTTTCATGTTCTTCACCACTTATACCCATTCAATATCCATTCTATAAAGAGAAAGGCCATATTCCCAAACACACAGACACTTGTTAACATCATTATGGAATATTAAAACTTCCCATAATTCCAACCTAATCTACTATATTTCTATTCAACAAAAAAAATTATTGATGGAAATTATATATCCTTTACATATCTAATTAATTTTCCAATTAATACACCAAAAAAAATTCTTCAAACTCCTTTTCATTTGGCTTTGATCATGTCCTAAATTCATGGCACAAGACCGAAAAATCAATGATGATACTTTCAAGCATCATCAAACTGATTTATCCTGAAATATGTGTGCACCCAACAAAATTTACTTCATCATTATGTAGTAAAAAATGTGTTACACCTTGTGGTTTTGAAAGTGAAAAATGCTTGATAGGGTATACAACATGAAACACTGACCTCAAACAGACCATTACATATTATTATCTAAAAATGAATGTTAAAACATAGTATTTTAATGAGAGTTTTGAATATGAATAATGAAATTATAAAATATAAATTAAGGATATAAAAAAAATATTTATCAATATGTAAGAAATAAATACTCAATTATTTGAAAAAAGTTTTTTAATTCTTTAAAAATGTGTTTTCTTCAATAAATGATTCTTATTACTTTTTTCAGAAAATAAAATAATTAATTTATTATAATAATATAAATTGGACTGTAAAAATGAATAAATTTTTGAAATCATCATTTCAAAATTAACATAGGGTGAATTTTTGGGATTTTTAACAAAATATAGACTTTTTTAAAAAAAGGGAATTTTTTTTACTTATTGTAAACCTAGAATTCATTTTCATTAAAATACCCAAAAAATATTTTGAATTTGATCCTATGTTGATATAATAATCTTTTAGTAATAAATAATATATGTAATTACTGATTAATTGACAATATACATCATCTTAGTATTAAAATTCCTTTAGACATAAAAATGAATTTTTTTCTCAGAAAAAACATTTTCAACACACATAACAATATACATATAAAATGAATTTATTCTACTTATAGAGATTGAATTTGGTAAAAAAAATTCTATATTTTTAATTATGATAATTTATATTATTTAACAATTCCAACTTAATTTTTAGACATAATGAATATTACATATGATAAAAATTTATTACCATGGAAAAAGGGAAAATTAGGTAAATATATCATAAAATAATATGATAAAGACTAAAAATTGGCCCTAACACTATCCTTTAACATATTTGATTAATGTAGGCTAATGTTTTTCATCCATTTATAGAATATATGACCATGACTTTCCCTATTTATTTTATGTTTTCCAATATAATAATATTTGTAATAAAAAAACAAAATGGTATCCTCTTGCTTTTAAATATCCCTTATGTGTTCACAAAGGTGAAAAAGAAAATTTTAATTGTATATTAATTTTTATACAAATAAATAAATTATTTCCATAATATTAGTTTATTTCAAATTTTTATAAATTATATAATTACCTTAAATGTTTATGAAACATTGGAAAAATATTTATTCAATTAGTTGAAAATAAAATAAATTATATTAATAATATTAAATGTAATATAATTTGAAAAAATAATAATGTTAAATTGTTTTATTGATAAATAAAACATTTTACATGGGTTTTAAATGATTATATTCAAATTCAATTATAATATATTAGGTTTTTGAGAGAGTTTAAATCCTCAACCTCTTTGACTTTTTGAGTTTGGTGGGCATTTTATCTTTTCTATTGATATTAGGAATCTAATTCCATGAGTTTTCTTGATATAAATCCTTTTTAGATGTGTTTTAAATCATGGAAAATTATTCAGGGTTTCGAATGAGTATCAAGTGTGTTAGTCCCTCGAAACTCTATCTTGGGAATGCATAAATAGAGGTAAACAGTTTGGGAAAAATTATGCTACCTCATAAGAGAAACTATGTTGCCCTCCAAATGCACTATGTGTGGTTTGTCAAACCATTCCTGTGGGGTTGAACATCTATTCATAACCTCTATAATTTTTTACAGAGGATTCATGCATGACCTATACATTTTTTGGAAGAATTTGTGTTTAATAGTGTCCAGTGTGGTTCTTCAGTAGTGAGCACCATATGGTTAGTGCCCGATTATCCAAACTATGTATCCACTCTATATGGGTCATCTATTTAAGTGAAAATACCTTTTTAATCGTAATTCTGTTTTTATTATTCCCTATTTTTTTCCACTTTTTATACTCCATTCATAGAGGGGAGCTTCTCATTTCATCCTCTCTTAGTCTTTGAGCCAACCTCTACATCTGAGCTCCAATTCAACCTATGTTGGTGGATAAGGATTAATATCAACCGGTCCTTCAATCTTCTTCCTTCATTTATTTGTTTTTCCCACCACAAGTAATGATAAATCTATATATTCTCTTTTACCCTATTTTAAAGACATTCATAAAAAACATTGTATTCTCCCAGTTTGGCTTGAGTTAGAGGCCAAAATCTCATGAGCAAGATCTTATGAGTATAACGTAGGTGGTTCCTAGATTTCTCCTTGATTTTGTGTGTGTACTGCATGAATTATTAAATATATGTGTGGTTGGTTTTCCAAGTGAGATTCAAATTACTAATCTCTTGCATTTAAAATATTAAAGTGATGATATTAGATGTTGGTGGTAATATCATTGATGAACTACATATGGTCAATATGGGTAAGTGATTTGGAACAACCTTGGAATCTTAGGATGTGTGTGTGTTATTATTAAATTGAACATTATATATTAATTACATATGTTCCATGAGAATATAATGGGATATGACTGGGGATTGAGGTGATGATAATGACCAGGACTGAGGTGATGAGGTCATCTGGATGAGGATGTGGCCTGAGTTACATAATGTGATTATGATCACCAAGTTGAGGTGACTTGGTCATCATATTGGGGTGAAGAGGTCATCAGGTTGAGGTATTGTATCTTGGGAAATGTGGTGGTGTTGACCATGAGGTCTTAGCGACATGGTCACAGGTACATGAGGTGATGGATATTGATTCATAGGTTGTTGGGTGATTTACACTCACTATTTTTGGTTGACATGTAGTTGCATTCATGTGGACATAAATATGACTCAAATGAGGGGGTTGTGTCCACTCATTATGGTTGGAGGACCCCTTATAGAATACAACTTAGAAGATGGTGCTGACCAACTGATGTGTTAGGGGAGATCATTGTAGAATGATAAATTGATGGTGATAGACAATCAGTTGATGGTATTGAGACCAACATTTTTGGGATGAGTTTCATCATTATACATGAGACTAGTGGGAAAATAATATGGGAGGATGCATATCATCATGCCTCAGGATATCGACTCTTCAACTAATGGTTATTATTTATTATTGGGAAGATATTTCTATGCCTCGATTCATTAGGCTTCAAGCTTATGGTTTTTTTCTAATCTAGGTTCTGAAGGACCATGAACTTGGTTTAGTGTGCATTTTGAAACTGGATATTTCACTATTGGAATGAGGTATTGGTGACATGATTTTAGGTGGATCAATATGGTTCACCTAGTGTGATATTCATTAAGGGGTCCCTTGGGTTCTAATCCATGGATCCTCACCATTGAAAATGTATATTTACACATCTACTATATGATATATATATATATATATATATAATTGGGGACACATATTTAGGGATATACAAATGATGATATAAGAAATTATAGCACTTACTTTTGGTTGTTGGGCATAAGTGGAGCAGGTTAAATATATAATGTGTTTTTGAATTTATTTTTATTTTATAATTAGAATACCCCAGCAAAATTATGGATGTATGATAGAAACACATTGATTTTGGCCTACTAAGATTATTATGACACCCTACATAGGTCCTTCAGGACATGTGTAGACTTTATTATTTGGGATAATTTAAGGATTCATTCATGGGAGTTGAACCTTAGTGATCAACTTGGACCTCTTGCATGTGATGGATGTAAACTTACTATAGTGGTTCCTCTACATCAAATGGAGTTTCCTTTTTAGATTTTTCATGATTTATATACACATATACTAATGGTATATCACATGAGACTCTATTTATCAGATTTTATGTATGACCTACTATTCCATGTTGTTTGTTATATATAACTAGTATTGTTCTATTGGGATTGCGTATTTAATATTTTTTCCTTTTATATTCTTCTACTGAGTATGTTTATTTCTTTTTTTATGGTAATATTCCATGGGTATATTTATTGATGAACTAATAATTATATCTTCACCTAAGGTTATAGCATCCCTATTATCACCTTATCAGACTCTCACTAATAATAGGTAGCCATTAACGTACAGGGAGGTTCACCTAATGCCTAGTAGCCACTGTCCTGGAGCATAGTTTTACTAAAAATTCGAGTTATGTTGCTATAATTTACATTTGATCAAGTTCTTGTTAGTGTTGTTTCTAAGAATAAATATTCAATTGTATTAATAATTTAACCTCATTCAGTGGGTTGTTAATGATATAAAATGATTTTTTTATATCTCTTATTATTTATGTTATGGTAAAGCAAATATGAGGATGTATTCGGAATAGGGTATAGAGCCAATGTTTGGATTCTTGTATCCCCATGAATGGGGGGACATACCATGTTTCCTAGGGTGGGAAATTGATGTTATGATTTGTTTCTTATAATTAATATGATTTCATCTCGAAGTGAAATAGTTCATGATATTTTTATCTATTATGTGGTTTTTGAATCTTGGGATGATGCATCATGGAAGGCTGATTATTTAACATGATATGCACTTAGGCACATATTATATATGTTTTCTTATGATTTTACATGGATACATGGAATGTTCTATGAGATGTTGGTATGTTTAATGTGTCAAAAAAGAAGGTATATCGTGTTTTCCTACATAACCAATTTAGTTATAATTCAATTAATTCAGCCTAATAATGTGCTTCTAATGAGATCAATCTATGATTATGTGTGATTCAATGTTTATGTGAAACATGTGACTGACCTTGATAAGGGTAGGAAATGATGATAAGAAGTTATGAGTTATTTAATGTGTCTACAAAGAAGGAAAACAATGTTTTCTTGTATATCATCTTCGATGGAATTATACTAACCCAAAAAATATTTGTATATTATATTTCATAATTCACAGTGATGTGGGAAGGAAAGGGGCCATGAGGTTAGACTATTTAAGATAAATGACCTTGATATGGGGAGATAAGGGGCAATAAGGTCGGATGTCTTGTGACATGGTTCATTAGGGGAGTGTAATAGCAGTGAGATGTGATGTCTGTTACAGATTTCCCTATTTATGATATATAGATAAATTGTCATGGTTGTTTGAAAATAGTGGTAATTATTCAGAGGGATTCTACTTTAATGGGATCTAATATAGAGTTGGGAAGGTATTGATATGGGGTCACATGATCGTGCATGGGATGTGGCCCTTGAGGGTTTGGATGATGCCTTATAGGATCAATACGATCATGATACAAAGGAATAGGTTTCAATAAATAAAGGATAATTGTAGACGGAGTACATTGGGCCATGTATAGATGAAGAGCTCATATAGATCTTGGTTCCAATAATATTGGGAATCGATAGGAGAGATCAATGAGCTGATCCATTGATGACATACTTTACTCAAGATTTCTAGTCTTAGCACACCCAATTTTTTTCTCGGTGTGGGTGGACCGCATGCTATAGAGAACTGGATAGAGTCGGTCTAAAACATTTTCAATATGGTAGAGACATCCATATTATGGAGGGTGAAGTTGGTAATATACATGCGCATAGATAGAAAAGAGTTTTAGGGATGTACAAATATAGGGATATTGAGACGAAGGACTATCCTAGAAATATTTTGAGGCCATGTTCTTTCTTGGAACAATAAGGTTGGTTAGAGCACATGAGTTAATGAATCTCCATTAGGTGGATATGAATATGATAGACTATGAAAATAATTTAATATACCTATCCCATTTTTTCAGCAACTATAGTGGACGATGATATCTGAGTGGTGACATTTTTTAGTATGGTTGACAATATTATATTAGGGTGTTAGTAAGAATCATTAGGTTATACTTATTCAAGGAGTTGGTCAATCAGGCACAGATAGATGTGGGGGACCTGATAAAAAAATAATATTTATATTGGGTGACAATGTTAGGTGATTTTAGCGGTGAAGGATTATGTAGAAGGATGTGGGTCTATGAGTAGTCCCAACAGGGCAGTCGGGCCAGAGATTTAGGAAGACCACCAAGGAGTGGGTTTTCACTAGTGTGCTTCCAGTGTGGGTAGCTGGGACAGATATGGACTTGATATGAGTGGCCTCCATAGGAGTTTCAGGTATGTGGTCAGATAGGAAATCTTGAGAAGATGTGTATCAAGCCTTCACATATAGTTGAGAGTATGGGATCCGATCAGACTCAAGGATGTCAGGAAGGATCATGACTGGTACTAGGAGTTGGTAGCCAATATTTACCTACATGCAGATGTCATGGAAGAGATAGTGGAACCCAGTGATGGGGTATGTAGTTGGTAGCTGGTGAATCTTTATAAAGAGTCCATACCTCTATTAGTCTAGCTTCAATATAGGTTCACGTAGTGGATCTTCCGATTGAATATCATTCGGGGAGATAATTATAATTATAGTAATGAAATAGGCATGACTAGATTTCCTTTTTGTTTAAGAATTTTCTAGGTTTGTCTCACAAGGTGCATAGATGTTGTTTTTAGACTGACAAGGTGCAACTAGTGGGTTGGAATTAGTTATTATGCATGATATATATATGTGTGTGTGTGTGTGTGTGTGTGTGTGTGTGTGTCTGTTCACGCATGTTCATCTATGTGAGAGATAGAGAGGTACGTAGGTATGAAGACTTATTATGGGAATCAATGGGATACATAATTTATGTGTATATGGTTTTGGGCACCTATTAGATGTAGATTATGGATGCGTTTCCTAGACATCAGGTTCTTGATGGGAATGCACGTATATATATGATGTGGGGTGTATGTGAGAATTCATGGAGATGCATGATATTTGGGCATCTGTTGTGATATAGGCTATGATGAATTTCATTTTGGGAATCAGTATGATATGGGAATACAATTTTATGTGGTATTTGATCTGCTTCAGTTTTGACACATGGATGATTTGAGAACATGATCAGGTGAAAGAATGAAAATTTTTCATGGAAGGTCTTTTGAGTCTTGGAATGTTCTATACATAATTAGATGTGATTTTTGTGTGGATGTGATTGAGTAGGTAACTCCCGAGTTGTGGAGATACTTAAACGGAGATGACCAGTGACTCAATGAATTGGGTAGACCTGTTTGATGAAATTTTATGGGTATGTTCGATATAATATCCAATTAATTACTGATACCTTTAGTTTTAGATATTATAATGTGTGGATAATGTAACTTATTGAGTTTTTTAGCGGGTTGAAAATCATCAGCCTATTAGAATTTTTGAGTTTGGTGAGCATGCCATCATTTTCGGTTAACTTCAAAGATAAATTATGGGTGTTTTTTTAATGAATTCCTTTTTTATATTTTTATAAGGCTCATGAGGTTATCTAGGGTTTAAAATGAGTTTCAGGTGCATCGATCCCAATAAAATCCATTTTGAGAAATCACATATGGAGGCACACAGTTAGGAGAACCATGATGCCTCCTTGGAGTAACCATATGGCCCTCTGGATTGAATTGGAATGATTTTTCAATCCATGAGAGATGGGGAATACGACCATTCAACACCTATATTGTTTTTCACAGAGGTTTCATGCTCAGTGTAAGCAACGAAATGAAAACAATGTGACTAACCATGCACAATGTGGTTCTTAGGCAGTGACAAACACGCAGTTGGTGCACAGATATTTAAATTTTGCATACAACACATGTGGCCCATTTATTATGGAGAAATTATATTTCCACACCATTATTTACCTTCATTCATCTACCTTTCCTCCTATTCCACTATATGAAAAGGGTAGAACCCTCTATTTCACCCTCATATAGTATTTGAGACTAATTATTCATCCAAGATCTAATTTAAGATTCTTCGGTGGATACAAAATCATATTAACAAGACTTTCAATATTTTATATTATTTTTCACATTTATCTCACCACACGGAAGCCTAAATCAATGCAAGATTTTTACCTTATTTTTAGGGTCTTAATATAAAACATTGTTTTCTCTCATTTTGGCACGAGTTAGAGGCTGATATCTGGTGACTGTGATCCTACGAGTATAACTTATATGGTGACTCATTTTTCCTTAATTTTTCAGGAATATTATGTGTGTCTAAAAATAAAAATGGGGTCGGTTTTCAATTTGAGACCCTAATAATTAAATGATTTTCAAGAAATTTTTAAATTAAGGAAAATATATTCTTGTCAGAATTTTGTTGCATCACTAAAGATTATTAATCCAGGTAAGGCACTTGGACTAACATAGTCAGTCTAGGTAGCGTGTTTATTATTATAAAAGTTAATTATATATATTTATTTTTTTAATTCCAGGGAAATGTGATGGGATGTGCCTAATGATTGAGGTGATGTTAATTACCTGGATTGTGGTGATGAGGTTGTTGGTATGAAGGAATAGATCAAGTTACATGGGGTGAATATGATCACTATGTTTATGAAACATAGTCAATAGATTGATGTGATGAGGTGGTCTAGTTGACGTCTTGGTTCTCAGGACTTGAGATGGTGTTGACCATCAGAGCATAGCGGCATGGTCTTAGGGGAACGAGGTTCCAGATATCATGGATTATGTTTTTGGTGATTTGCTCTCACTATTGTTGGTTGACGTGATGTTGCATTCACCTTCTCATAGATATGTCTAAAATGTGGTGGTGTTGACCACTCATTGTGGGTGTAATCCCCCATAGAAAATGTGGCTTAGGGGAATGAATTGACCATCAGATGTGATGTGTCTCCCACCATAGAAAGACATATAGATGGTGGTGGATCATCAGTTTATGGTGTTGCGTCCATTGGTTGGGGGATGAGGCTCACCATTATACTTGAAGATGATGGGTTAGGAATATGGTAGTATGGATATTACCATGCCTTAAAATGTCATCTATTGAGATGACAATGATTTTTTATTGGATTAAATATTATGTTGTGCCTAAATATTTTGGGATTCAGTCTGGAATTTATTTTTGAGCTGAGGTCTAAGGGACCAAGGATTTTTTTTGGCATGCCTTTGGATGCTGAAAATTAGATTGTTGCCATGACATATTAGTGACATGATTTTAGGTGGAATATGAGGGTTCCCCGAGTAATATACTCATTAGGGTATGTCTCGGGCACTATTCAATGGATCCTCACCAATATATATATATATATATTTATGATGTCATGTTCTATATGCCTTAAATATATATTTGGTGGAAAATATTCATACTTATACCAGTGATGGTCGAAGTTGGTAGAGTGCTCACTTGTGGATGTTGAGAACATGTGGAGTGGGTAGAATATATAATGTGTGAGTGAATTTAAATTTATTTTATAATTAGAATGCACCTTCATAATCATGGATATAATACAAGAACATTTTGGTGGTGGTATACTATGATTATTATCACACCCTACACGGGTCCTTCGAGACGCATGTAGAATTTATGCTTTTGAGATATGGTAAAGATTCCGGATTGGTAGATGGACCTTGGTGATCAAGTTGGACCTATAGCATGGGATAGATGTAATTGGACCATGATCCCTCATCTACATCATATAGAGTTTATTTTTTAGTTTTTACATGAATTATATATGAATGTAGAGACTGTCTTCATTGAGAGACCCTTCATATCTACTATTTTGTATGACTTGTAATTCCATAATTTTTATTATCTAGAAATGGTATTGTGCCTTTGGGATTTTTTATTCACCACTATAGATTCTTATATTCTTTTTTCAATATTGTTTATATCTTCTACTATATTATGGTCTTCTCTTGTTACTATATTTATCTATGTTACATTATTGTTATCACCACCCGAGAGTATGGTCTCTTCACTATTAATTAATAACACCATCACTATTGGTTAGAAGCCTTTGGAATATTGGGATGTGTTCCTACATCCCATTAGAAAATTGGTATGGAGCACTTTTTTAGTGTAAAACTAGGCTGGGGTGCTACATCCATTGTTTTCATGATGTTTTCAATGTTAAATTAAATTAATAGTTCCAAAAAATATATTTATGTCATTTTATAATAAATAATTTTTATTAAATGATTTATGATTATTAAAAATATTATCTCAGGAGAAATAAATTAAATATAGTTTATAATATCAACCATGATCCATTTAGGAGTCGTTTATCATTTTTTGGAACTTTTTTGGATAAAAATATGTAAACAATTTAATTCCATGATAATTTTCAAAAATATTTAAATGAGATTAAAATAAAATTACAAGGGTGAAAACATCACCTAAATCTATCCAATTTGTTGGTCGGAGTGGATACTCTTGAAGGGGGGGTGAATTGAGTTCCAATAAAAATTTCTGTTAAAAATATTTCTCTTTAAATCCCCCAATTTAAAAACAAAGATAAACTGTAGTGAATCTATACAGAGTGTAACTGTTAAATTAGTTTCTCAAAGACTGATTTGGTCACAGTTAATTTAATCTGATGATTAAATTGTGTTTTGAAAAAACTTACTGGTTTACAATAAGCATAAACACTTTCTTATTTAACTATCAAATTAGCTTTAAAATAGATTTGTATTTCAAAGTATTAGTAGAATAATGTGAAATATATATATAGTATACTTATGACTTAAACTAAAATGCACACCAGATGTAACCAAGAGGTTCAGTCTCAAGCCCAGACTTAGTCCTCTCAAACAATTTGTATAAATTGGTCCACACCCTGGATCGGGGTTAACAACAGTACAATGTTGTCCTGGTCTAAAGACCTACACTATAGTTCTACGTGGGAAATCAAACAACATCTCACAGCTGTCCAAGTATTACTCGACCTCTACCACTTTCCACAGTGGGAAAGAAGAGAGTTATAGAGTTTTAATGAGGATTTGAGAATCCACCTGCTTAGCATAGGAGACAGTGTGTGTATAAAATAAACAGGGTATACACACTGCTCAAAATGTAAATCAAAGAATCACTAAAGTATGTGTTATTGAGTTTAGAAAATCTTTAGTGTTTGGCAGTACAACTCCGGACTCGTTTGATTGGTCAAAAAAGCTAATGAGTCCTCCGGTTTTTGTTCTGAAAAATAAAGTATCATTTTCTTCCTGGGTTTCAGGTTTAGCTTATCAGCCCGAGTGCATGAAGTGTTTGTTGTAGTTCTTCACTCAAGATGCAGCTTGTGGTTCCCTCTTGAATGAGGGGCATCACATATGTCTAGTGTTCTTGGAGTATGGATGTAGCCTTGAGTGAATGCACCACGTTTGAATGTTGTTGTACCTTTTTATTCTTCACCTTCGTGTGCCTTCTTAGTTCCTTGGTTATCTCTATTTCATTACATCGACAAACCCTTTCAACTAGGTCTTTATCTTTTTTTATAGAATTCAGCTCTCGAAAATATGAATGATTACTTTTTGCATGGGTACTAGGTACGGTTCCCTAACATGGAAACAAAATTCATTAAATAACATTATCTGCATTAAAACCATCAAATGTAACTGTTATCTTAATAAATAAATAGTATTGAGAGTATAGAGTTTGACTGGTCAGTCAATCATTAGTAGGCTTCTGTTGGTAGATGTGTATGGTGAACTGTGTAATAGTGCTTTCCATCGGTAGCTCTTTGAACTTGCATCGGTATCTCTTTTCACTTGTATTGGTATCTCTTGATATCAGTAGCTCTTAACATATCGGTAGCTCCTTCTATCGGTAGACTTACTCTATTGGTAGCTCGGTAGACTCGTTCTATCGGTATCTCCTTTGTCTGTTGGTAGCTCTTGTCCAATCAGTAGATCTTGTTCTATGGGTAGCTCGATCCTTCGGTGACTCTGTACTTGTATCGGTGTTTCTGGTTAATGGTAGCTCCTTACATCGGTAGCTTTTTGCACTTGTATCGGTATACTTACTCTATCAGCATACTTTTATTGGTAACTATCTGTGAACTGGTTCTATCGGTAGACTTCTGCATGTCGGTAACTCTGTGCATATCGGTAACTCTCCTTATTGGTGATCTTTTCATATCGGTGATCTTAGCTTATTGGTGACTCTGTCTATCAGTAGACTGAGTACCGATAGCTCTTTATCAGCATTTATACACAAATCAGTGACTTAACACTTATCTGTTTTATGCAAAACACATCTGATTGGGTTATAATTACTTCAGAACTCATATAAACATAGATAAACATTGATTAAATTATTATCCTCTTTATAATAGAGTATCATAGATTGAAAGAATTAATATATAGAGAAACATTGATTGGGATTATCAATTTATATGAAAGCATAATTGGGATTATCAAAATATGTGAGGTCAAAAATCTCCCCCTTTTTGATAAACCCAACTTATGATATTATCGTTTTAAAATAGTGAATAATTTTATTAGAGGATATATCATTAAATTCAATTGTATGAGAGAAAACAGTATTTTACAGACCATAAAGTTTCATATATAGAATTAAAATCAATGGTATCAGAAAATTAAATGTAGTAGTATCATAGAATTAAATACAATGGTATCAGAGAGGCAAATCATGATAGCTCTTAGATAAAATTTATCCCCCTTTGATACTTTCTCCCAAATATTTATTCTCTCCCTGGGTGAATATTTCCCTCTCTTTGGTACTCTGAATATCTCTCCCCCTTTATAGAATCTTAATAGAGTATTTCTCTCCCATTGTGAAAATAGAAAAGTGGGAAACAACAAAGAGTAGAGGAACAAAATGAGAAATAAATGAAATCCACTTGTATTAAATGATACAAAAAGGTACATCGACAGGACAAAAAATATAAATAATTACTATCAAACATATTAGCCGGTTGATCTATCCACATCTTCAATATGAGATTTTCCCTTGGGATCAGAAGAGGATTCAGGTGGTGTAGATGCAGGTGAAGGCTTAGGAACACCAGAGATGATCACAGGAGGATGAGGAACTGACACTGTGCCTGGACTATACTGAGGAGTTCTTTGAGTTATCAAAGGAGTAAGGCTTCAGATGGCTTGAACATGAGTCATTTTAACTAGAGAACCAATAGTGGTAGAGGCAGGTAAGGTTGGAGGTACAATCACTGGACTAGCATCAATATGCAGACAAGGCAGCAAAAATATTTCTTAAATCCATATTTATTCCTCCTCCTCTCTCCATAGATGATATGAAGTCATCCTTGTTCTCCATGAATTTGTCCAATGCTGAATTCAATTCCCTTAGATTTCTAACTTGTTCTCTGAAGGCTTGATTTAAAGGAGGAAGCTCCATATTCTGCATTAGAATCTTGAAGTGATTGGTCATTTGGTTCTTCGTGTAAATCTTTTGCAAATAGTAGTCCACCTTATCTTTCACTTCTTTTTGAGAGGCAAAAGATTCTCTCATATAGTCTTTGACTATCTTCATTATTTCTCTAGCTGAATCTCTAGTATAAAGAACAACTTTGCTCAGGTCAGATGAGTCCATAGAGCCACTGGTTGATGCTGAACCAAGCTTCTCCTTCATCACAACACGAATTTGATTCAAATCCACAGATGGTTTAGATGCAACAGAACCAATAGAGAATGTTACTATTTCCATGATGTTTTTGGTCAACCCACTAATAAGATTTTGAACTTGGGAATCATGGGTTTTAACATGATCTTTCATGGATGTTTTAAAACCTTCAAACACTGAAACCATCTGGCTCACACCACTTTTCACATAGGCTAAGTCCTTGTCTGCTTGGGATTTTTAGCTCATGTAAGATTCCAAAGAGATAACTGATTTCTTTATAGCTTCAGGATATGCTTCCAGTCTAGACACTTGAGTCTGGAAATCTTTAACTTCTTCCACTATTTTTTCCATAAAGGTTGAAAAATTACAACCGAAAGAGAGTTCAATAGATCTTTCCAGCATACTCATCTCTTGAACAAAACAGTTCTTCAACTCAGTAACAAATACACTAAAGGATTATTTCAGCTCATCTTTTAAGGATTCAAGGTCAGCCTTGGTGATCAAATCAGTAGGTTCAACTGCAACAGATACTCTTTCAGAGGCTATACTGGCTACCGAGTCTATCATAATTGATTGAATTGATGACACTAGTGAAGCTTCCATCTACACTGTCTCTTCAACAAAACTGTCCTTAGGCTTTTTCTTTAACTTATCCAGGACATTCATTCTTACCACATCATCAGGCAGTAACTCAGACTCAACATCATAAATTATTTTTGGTCTATTTATAGATGCCTCATTATCGGAGTCAGGATAGTCTATACCATAGACCTCAAACCCAGGGTCTTCTGCCAAATCCTCAATATCAACAGCCACTGTAACACTTCCAAACTTGGTTTGATGCTCCCCCTCAATTGGTGCATTCTCTTGTACAGTAAGGGTATTCTAAATGGGTCATTCTTCTTGAGGAGAATCTTCTACTATCATTTCCATCTCTGCAACAGCAGGACGGTCCTCTATATTAGGTACAAATTCTTCCCTTTCTGCTACTACATCCTCAGTAGGCACAACTGAGCTTCCAACTAATGTACTCATACATAAACTCACAGAATTATATGCTTATGATTCATTCTCCTTTTCTTCTTTATGCTCAGGGGATGGCTGGTCTTCCTTATCAACAGGATCCTATTCTTCTACTAAGGCTTCCTTTTCTGAAGATACAATTTCAGCAGCTGGACTTGGAGGCATGTCTGGATCTCTCCCATCATCCATAGGAGTTTCTTCTTCATTAGTCTCATCACTATATTCAGGTTCTTCTTCATTAGGTCCTAGACATGGATCCCTTACAACCTTTGGTCATGAAGGATGATCCACATGATTAAATTTATCATAGACCTTCTGGCCTTCATTAACCCACTCTCTTATCCATGGGTTCCAATTTATCTTCATGTATTTGCAAACTATGAATGTGATACAAAAATTATTCTTTATTACCACTGTCTCATCTTGAGACTCAGCTACCCCGTTTACTTTGATCATCATAGAGATCAACTTAGTAAAGAATAGGGCATTAGTTTTTGAGTTCGGCCTTGTCATGTCTTCCATTTGAATCATCAGCAATCTGCATAGATTCACTTTCACACAATGTAACAGGAGATGCAGAAGATAGATATATTGATACCTTAAATTTGAAAAGTCTTCACTCTTCGGTATTAAGACTTTATGAACAAATTTGAACAGCAATCTGTTCTCTCCATCCATTTCTGTAGCTACTACTTGTCTTTGATTTCCATCACCAGTAAGCTCTTCCAAAGCAGTCTCATATTGAATATATCACTTGTAGGTGTCATACCTTTCGAGACATATCCAGATACACCTCCATGCAAAACTATCAAGCATTCATCTCATTCAACGGATGAGAAAGATATCTCCTTTCCATTCACATAAGAAGTTACTCAGTTATCATTTTTAGATTTCTCAAAGCTTACAAAATCATAAAACTGCTTCACTAGCTTCGGATAGTAGGGACCATTGTTGTTCGAAAAATATCTACCCATTTTTGATCTTCAATCACTTCGAGCACTAACGACTAGCTAGAAATCATCCATTCCACACAGAGCTCTCTTTCAATCACAATAACTTTATTCTATAAATAAGGATTCACTGGTCTCCTACCCGACCTAGTTCTACCAACACTAACACTTTCTTCTTGCTTGGACTTCTGCTTCTTCACTTTAGGCTCAATAGTGTCATCTATGATGGTAGGCAGTTTGGTTTTGGCCATCGCTGGTTCGAGGGATTTAGGGTTCTTGAGAGATTAGAGGGCTAAGGTTTGAGGGTAAAGGGTTTGAGGTTCGGTGGATTGAGAAGTAGCTAGGACATAGTATTTATCATTTAGGAATCATAAAATAAATGAATAAAATGAAATAAAGTAAAACCGATTTAGATTCTGGCGGAAGATAGATGTTTTAAAACAGCGCAATCGTCAGTAGAGTTTATCGGTGAGAGTTCCTATCAGTGAGGTCCATCGGTGAGACTTTACATCGGTGAGGTTACATCAGTGAGGTACCCACATCACTGAGGTATCCACATCGGTGAGGTATCCACATCGCTGAGGTATCCACATCGTTGAGGTTACATCGGTGAGCATTTACATCGGTGATGTTACATCGGTGAGGATTAACATCGGTGAGGATACATCGGTGAGGATTCACATCGGTGAGGTTACATCAACGAGGTAGCTACCGATCAAGTTTAATCATTCCTAACTCATGTATAATGTAACTTAACCTATCTGAACCTAAAGGTTTGGTGAAAATGTCAGCTAATTGATGTTTAGTACCAATAAATTCAATATTAATATCACCCTTTTGATAACGATATCTCAAGAAATAGTGCCTTACATCTATGTGTTTGGTCCTAGAGTGAGATACATGGTTCTTTGAGATGTTAATTGCACTAGTGTTGTCAAAATTGATTGAAACTCTCTTAAAGTCATATCCATAGTCCAAGAGAGTGTGTTTCATCCACAGAATTTGTGCACAACAACTACCAGCAGCTATATACTCTGCTTCGGCAGTGTACAATGCTACAAAATACTGTTTTTTACTACACCAAGATAATAAGGATTTTCCAAATAAATGACATGTTCTAGATGTGCTTTTTCTATCTAACTTGCAACTAGCAAAGTCAGCATCTGAATAACTCATTAGCTCAAAATATTTTCTTTTTGGGTAAAACAAACCTATGTTTATAGTGTATTTAAGATACTTAAAAATTCATTTAATAGCAAGTAAATGAGATTCTTTCGGATTAGCTTGAAATCATGCACACATACACACACTAAACATAATATCTGGCTGAATGGCAGTAAGGAAAAGTAAGCTTCCAATCATACCTCTGTAATTGGTTTGATCCACTGTTTTCCCAGTATTATCTACATCCAATTTAAAGACTGTACTCATAAGAGTATCACTTTCCATAATACTATCCAAACCAAATCGTTTTAAAAGATACTTTTTATATTTACGTTAATTCAGAATAATACCATTTTCATTTGGAAAAACATGAAATCCATTTAAATATTTAAGTTCTCCCATTAAACTCATTTCAAATTCATTTTGCATACTCTTTGAAAAATCAGTACATAATGAATGTTTATAATATCAAAAAATAATAACATTAACATATATTTTCACTATTAAAACATCTTTACAAATTATTTTAATAAAAAGAGTTGGATCAGCAATCCCTTTAGTAAAACTTTTTTAAATAAGAAAATTACTAAGTCTATAATACCATGCTCTTAGAGCTTGTTTTAAACCATATAAAGCATTAGAATGTTTGATAGCTCGATTTGGAAAATGAGGGTTAGTAAATCCAGGAGGTTGTTCAAAAAAAACATCTTCAATTATGAAACCATTTAGAAAAGCACTTTTGACATCCATTTGCTATAACTTGAAATTCAGATGAGAAACATAGACAAGTATGATCCTAATGGCTTCTAATCTGGAAACAGGTGCAAAGGATTTCTCATAGTCTATACCTTCCTCTTGACTATATCATTGTGAAACTAGTCTAGCTTTGTTTCTAACTATGTTTCCCGATTCATCAACTTTTTTCTAAAAAACCATTTACTACCTATTGTCAAAGTGTCCTTGGGTCTGTCAACTAATTCCCAGACATTGTTACTTTCAAATTTATTTAACTCTTCATGCATATCCATTACCCAAAATTCATCATTGATAGCATCATTGATATTTTTAGGTTTTAGCTGTGAATGAAAGGCTTGATGTTCAACCTGGTTTCTTAGAGAAGTTCTAGTCTGTGTCCCTCTATCAAGATTACCAACAATAACATCCATGGATTATTCATTAGAATCCTAGTTGATCTAGTAAATGTAGGACTAGAAATTTCAGGTTCATCTATAGGTTAGGGTTCAACAGAAGAAAATTATGGAATATGTCCAGAAATGGATGTTGTTACTGCAGGTTCTTTAGATTTATCATTAAGGTTCAGAACACTCAAATCTTCTTCATGATTTTCAAGAGAGGTTTTATGCTCATGTGGATCAGTTTCATCAAACTTGATGTGAACAGATTCTTCCACACATTTGGTTCTTTTATTAAAGACTCTATAGGCTTTTCAAGTTAAAGAATAACCAAGGAAAATTCATTCATCACTCTTAGTAGCAAACTTGTCCAAATTATCCTTTGTATTAAGAATAAAAACATTGTAGGAAAAGACTCTGAAGTATTTAACTTTGGGTTTTCTATTGTTCCAAAACTCATATTGGGTCTTCTTAAGAACTAGTCTTATCAAGACTCTATTAATAATATAACAGGTTATATTTACATCTTCAGCCCAAAAGTAAATAGGCATTTCATGTTCATTAAGTAGGGTTCTTACAATTTCTTAAAGGGTTCTATTTCTTCTTTCTACTACACCATTCTGTTTAGGTGTCTTAGGAGCAGAAAAGTTATGAATATATCCATTGTGTGAGCAATAAGAATCAAACTCATGATTTTCAAACTCACGGTCATGATCACTTCTTAGAGTTTTAATCTTTAGTCTACTAAGGTTTTCTAATGATTTGGAGTATTTAATAATGTAAGAACAAGATTCACTTTTGTGAGCTAAGAAGTATACCCAAGTATATCTAGAAAAGTCATCTACTAAGACATAGACATAGTGATTCCCATTTAAACTAGAAACTCTTGAAGGTCCAAACAAGTCCATGTGAACCAACTCAAGAGGTTGAGAATTTTAAACTTCATTTTTAGATTTAAAAGAATCTTTATGATGCTTTCCATTTTGACAGGGATTAAAAACATTTTCATTTGGGAATTTATGTTTAGGTAGGTCTCTAAATAAGTTGTTTCTAGTAAATTTACTAAGTGAAAAGATGTTGTAGTGTCCTAATATTCTGTCCCAAAGCCAAGATTCTTTATGAAAATCATTTAAACAATTAACATTTTGTTTAGCGAAAGAATTTAAATCAACAGCATAAAAATTTTCATTTCCTAAGGTAGAAAATACTAAAACATTCGTAGAATTAAAAACATCACAGGAATCGTTTTCAAACATAAGATTATATCCATAATCACATAATTGAGAAATACTATATAGGTTATACTTAAGTCCATCAACAAATAAAACTTTAGAAATTAAAATTGAATCAGTGTTACCAATCTGGCCTAGGCCGATGATTTTTCCTTTAGAGTTGTCACCAAAGGTGACATGACCTCCATCAACCTTGATTAGGCTATTGAAAAAATAGTAATCCCCATACATATGTCTTGAACAACAACTGTCCAAGTACCATACCTTCTTGCGATAACTCTTCAAACATGTTTCCTATAAAACAGATTTAGATAGAAAAAGATTTTGGTACCCAGATATTCTTGGGTCCAGAAAGGTTAGCAATAAAAGATTTTGGTACCCATATTTTTCTTATGGGTCTCATATAATTTAAAGAATAAATATATTTTTAAAGATAAACATTATTTGATCTATAACCATATGAATATCTAGTTGAAGCATACGAATTTCCAGAACTGGAATAAGCAGAATTTTGTCCAGTTTTAGAAATAAATCGAGTTTTCGTGAACTATCTCTGTCCACGTTGGTATCCCAAACCAGTAGTGTATTTTGGTGAAAATTTCTTACCTAACATTTGAGTAAGTGTATCCTTTCCCTTTGTGAATCTTTTCTATTTCCTTTCTAAGTTTCTCATTAGAAATTTTCAGTTCAGTATTTTCCTTTAACAGTTGAGCATTCTTTTCTTTTTCTATATCAAAGGCATATTTATCTTTGTCAGTAACAGCATGTTGTTTCTTTAATGACTTATATTTGACTTAAATTCATTACATGTTTCATCCATCATATTATAATATTCAAAAAGTTCTTCACTAGATATGTTTTCAGATTCAGAATCACTTCTAGAATAATAATCATTCAGCATAGGGGAAATAGGTACCTCAGATGTATTGGCCATGAAGCACATGTCGGCATGATTATTTTCAGAATCAGTAGCCTCTGAGTCACTTGTGCTATCTTCGGAAGCACTCTAGGTAGATTTCATATATTTCTTGTAGTTTTTGTCCTTATAATCATATTTCTTTTTGAATTTTAATTTTGGATAGTCAAAATTGATGTGTCCTTTCCTTTTACACTCATAGCAGACTACTTCATCATTCTTATCATCTTTCTTCCAATCCTTTTTCCAAATACCTTTGTTGCCACACTATCCTTTGTAGTTTGATTTTCATAAGAATTTCTTTTTCTTATATAACTTCATGAATCTCTTGGCTATTTGATCCATCTCAGCATCACTGTCAAATTCTGAATCTTCACTGGTTGAACTTTCAGTTTGTATTTACATTTTCTCCTTGTCTTTGCTCTTAGAAGTAGTAGACTTAAAAGCTATGGATTTTCTTTTGGATTCATCATATTCCTCCATATTCACCTTGAGTTCTTCATCAGACATCATTAGTTTACCCATAAACTCTTTTATAGGGAGAGCTCCAATGTCACAGGATTCTCTTATTGAAACAGAAGTGCCCCTCCATCGGACTGGGAGACATCTCAAGATTATCACGATTTGTTCCATTGCTGGAACAACCTTTCTGATTGAACTCATGGTATTGAATATCTCATTTAAACTAAGATACATACCAGAAATAGGTTCATTAGTTTTCATTTTAATATTATCATATTTAACAGTGTAAGTATTCAATCTCATTTCTTTAACATTGGTTGTTCCTTCATGAGAAACACCCAAAGTGTCCCAAATTTCATAAGAAGTTTTGAAAGCAGATATTCTGTTGAACTCTTCATCTCCTAAAGCACAATACAGGGCGTTCAAAACTTTACTATTATTATTGTAAGAAGTCTTTGTTGGTTCATCCAAAGTAGTTCTTTCAATTTCAGGAATATTATATTGAGATTCTCTAGAAGTCCAGATATCAAAACCCATACTTTATAAATGAATTTTTATCTTATGTTTCTACTGAGCATAGTTTCTTCCATTGAAGAAAGGTGGATGATTAGTAGAAGCACCCTCTAGTCTATTATCCATAATTATATTTTAGAAAATGAATTTAAAGAGATAAAATTTAGAACTAACAGAAATTTAAGATATTTAAAGATGCAACTAAAATCACAATTGAAAAACATAGTATTTCAATAATCCTTTAACAAAAACAATCATCTGATACAAAATGTTGGTCGGAGTGGATACTCAAGAGGGGGGATTAATTGAGTTCCAATAAAAATTTCTGTTAAAAATATTTCTCTTATAATCCACCAATTTAAAAACAAAGTTAATCTGTAGTGAATCTATACAGTGTGTAGATGTTCAATTAGTTTCTCAAAGACTGATAAGGTCTCAGTTAATATAATCTGAAGAATAAATTGACTTTCTAAACTAACTTAATGGTCTACAATAAACATAAATAATTGCTAATTTAACTATCAATGTAGCTTTAAAATAGTTTTGTATTTCAAAGTAATTGCAGTGGAATGTGAAATATATATAGTATACTTATGATTTAAACTAAAATGCACAGCAGATGTAACCAAGAGGTTCAGTCTCAAGCCAAGACTTAGTCTACTCAAAAAATTATTATAAATTGATCCACACCCTGGATCGGGGGTAACAACAGTACAATATTGTCCAAGTACAAAGACCTCCACCACAGTTCTACGTGGGAAATCAAACCATAGATCACAGCTGTCCTAGTCTTACTCGAACTCTACCACTATCCACATGGGGAAACAAGAGAGTTATATTGTTTGAATGAGGATTTGAGAATCCACCAGCTTAGCACAGGAGATAGTGTGTGTAAAATAAACAGGGTACACACACTGCTCAAAATGTAAATGACAGAATCACTAAAGTAAGTGTGAATGAGTTTAGCAAAGCTTTAGTGATTGGCAGTGCAGCTCTGGACTTGTTTGATTGGTCAAAAAATCTTTTGAGTCCTCTGTTTTTTGTTATGAGAAATTGAGTATCGTTTTCTTCCAGGGTTCCAGGTCTATCATATCATCCCGAGTGCATGAAGTGTTTGTTGTAGTTCTTCACTCAAGATACAACTTTTGGTTTCCTCTATAATGAGGGGCTTCGTGTATGTGCAGTGTTCGTGGAGTATGGATATAGCCTTGAGTGAATGAACCACGTTTTAATGTTGTTGTACCTTTTTCTTCTTCACCTTTTTGTGCCTTCTTAGTTACTTGGTTCTCTCTGTTTCATTACATAGACACACCCTTTTAGCTATGTCTTTATCTTCCTTTTTATACCTTTCAGCTCTGGCAGAAAGGAATGATTACTTTTTGGCATGGGTACTAGGTACGGTTCCCTGACATGGAAATAGAATTCATTAAATAACATTAACTGAATTAAAATCATAAAATCTAACCGTTAGATTAACAAATAAATAGTATTGGGAGTATAGAGTTTGAATGGTTGGTCAATAGTTAGTAGCCTTCTGTTGGTAGATGTGTACGGTGGACTGTGTAACAGTGCTTTCCATTGGTAGCTCATTGAACACGCATCGGAAGCTCTTTGCACTTGTATAGGTAGTTCTTGATATCGGTAGCTCTTAACATATCAATAGGTCCTTCTATCAGTATACTTACTCTATCGGAAGCTTGGTAGACTTGTTCTATCGGTAGCTCCTTTGTCTATCAGTAGCTCTTGTCCCATCGGTAGCCCTTGGGCTATCGGTTGCACGATGATTTGGGACTCTGTACTTGTATCATTGGTTCTGGTTAATGGTAGCTCCTTGAATTGGTAGCTGTTTGCACTTATATCGGTAGACTTACTCTATCGGCAGACTTCTATCGGTAACTATCTGTGAACTGGTTCTATTGGTAGACTTCTGCATATCAGTAACTCTGTGCATATCAGTATATCTGCTTATCGGTGATCTTAGCTTATCGGTGATCTTAGATTATCAGTGACTCTATCTATCGGTAGACTAATTCTATCAGTATACTGAGTACCGATAGCTCTTTATCAGCAGCTATACGCAGATCAGTGACTGAACACTAATCTGTTTTATACAAAACACGTCCGATTGGGTAAAATTTCTTCAGAACTCATATAAACATAGATAAACAATGATTAACATATTTTAGAGACTATTTTAATATTACTATCATCTTGATAATAGAGTATCATATATTGAAAGAAATAATATATAGAGAAACATTGGTTGGGATTATCAAAGTATATGAAATCATAATTGGGGTTATCAAAACAGGTGAGGTCAACACAATTTTCATGAAATATATTATTTTCAATTTCCCTTATAATTTAAATGAATCTACTAAATTAGGATCCATTTTAATTTTTGAATTAACAAATATTGTTTTAATACATAAAGAAAATTAAAGAGTGAACATCCACTATCCGATAAAATGGAACCTCCTTCCCTCATTTATTAAAAATTAAAATGATTTTTTATTCCCAATCCGTGCCCAAATACCTTCATTACATCTTACTCCCTTCATAGTGGCCTTTTTTATGCTAAAACATTCCCATGAATGATTTTGTTGTTAAATTTTAGATATTTTTTGAAGAATTTTTGTTGTTCTTAATCAAGCGTTTTTGTTTTATTTATTATTATACCTCATTACAATATTATTAAAATATATGGATTTAATGAAATAATTATATCCAATATAATATTATGTTATTATTTTAATTAAATAACCTATATATATCTCCACCTCAATTTAATGGGAAATAAAACCATCGTCTCTATGTACGGAGGACTACCTCCTTACGATAAAATGAAATTTTCTTTCCATCACTACATATCATGGATGGTTATAATGTGGGAATCAGTATATATATATGATATTCATTAAATAGATTTCATTCTGTAGAACTAATATATCAACTATTTTCTTAGCATTGTGTTCACTGGAAAATTATAACATTGTTCACATGTATGTGTATACTACCACCTCCATGAAGAGATATGATTCGTTCTTCATCACCACATAACATAGATGATAAATTCAATCATATTTAAATAAATAATATGGTATTTATGATATGATAATAATTATTCATGGATAAATTAATATCTAACCTATTTCCAAAATCATCACAAAAAAATTGAAATATTACTCATGCGTATGTATGGCTTATTGTATCCATGATTGTTACATAGTATGAAAATAATAACTAATGTATTGAAATGATAATTATTTCATAATTAATTTTATTGTAAATAATGAAATAATGAACTCTTTTACCCTTGTCAAACCCCCAAATTAATTATCCAAAAATTAACTGAATATCATTAGTACAATTAACGCGAACTTAATTGATTGAATAATTTAATATAACATGGTAATAATTAAAATAAAAGGAATAAAAACATAAATTATTTTATAAATAATGAAAATAATTAACATATTTTTATTATTAAGGAAGATAAAGAAAATGTATGATGAGATGGACCTAAGTTAATGGAATTTGTCTCAAATTCCTCTCCATTGACTCATATTTGGTAATATAAAACCTATAATATTTATGTGGTGTATAGAAAAAACCATTGACTAATTTCACCTCAATATATATTTATTAATAATGATAAATTATTTAATTCATTTTGTTCTTTTATGATATATGTTTAAAATAAAATATGATATTACTTCTCTTTTTGATCTAGTATATTTCTCTTTTGTGACAATAAATTACAAAATTGTTTTACAAAAAAACTTTTTATTACTCAAATGATTTATTTTGTATGTTTTATGATATAATTAACCTTTTAAATGGTTTCAATGGAAAATTTAAATTTTTTTCTGAAAAAATGTCTTTTTCATTCTTATTTTAAGAATTTAAATTGTATGTATTATTTTTAATGTATACTGTGTTAATATAAATTCATGTTGTCATAACTAATTTAAAATATTTTTCTTCTTATACAATATTTTGATGATTTTTAAATGGAAATTAATTATGAATACATATGTTAAATGTTTCTTCCATTATCTACAATTATTTTAAATAAGTTATTTTATAAAAAACTAAATAATTTTTAGATATTCATATCCCATATGTTGATAAATTTTATGAGTATTAACTCTATTTTGAATCATTCACTTTATTGTGATAAATAGTTATTAGAGTTATCTTGAATATAAATGTTCGTTGTATCATTGATATTAATATTTATTAATCAATATATCATTTATATATATGGTTTTTCAAAATATATGTTATTCAATTGATTTGGTAAAAATTTATTAAATATGTTTCCATTACAAAATAGTGATATTTTTTGATAATTATTATTGTCTATGAATTGAATTTTTCATTAAATATGTGAGGAATGAATTGGAAATGCATTGATGGTTGGGGAACGGTTTTAGGTATCCCCTCAATGCATCGACAGGTCTCATGAGGGAAATCTGTAGGAAAAAATTAAATTGGTTTCTGGTGCATACATACACATCAATTATATAGTATTTCCATAATGCATTAACAATATAGATATCATGATGTCCAAATTCATAACATCCTATATTATGAATTTCCAACATTAAAAATTAAATTATTACCAGAAATGAGATTTTATCATCTGATATTATCCATGGAAGCATTTTTTACACATGTTATTGATTAAATTACATGTGTTTTCAGTTATTTACCATGCCATATTTATTTCTCCTTATTGATTCATGATATATTCTATGGTACATAACTCTTACATAACATATAATATTAACCTTTACTTTTTTCCTCATAATATGAAGATTAATATTATGAATAATATTATGGATGTAAGAATTTTTTAAGATATTTAAATTATATTTACAATGTAGTATATGAATCATGAATATATTTAGTTTCGAAAGACGAATAAATATATTGATCATTTATGTTAAGAAGATTATAATCTTATACCAATATAAATTTTAACCTCCATCTCTAGGTTAATGGACTTAGATTATTTAATGTTTTTGTGCTAGATAGTCTAGTAGAAACCATGGGAAAAAGATTTTAAATTGAAATATATATTCTGGGAATAATGATAATCCATTATATTATTTTATAATTATTTCCATAATATGGAAATTTATATAATGGGTCAATATTAATGAAGGTTATATGTTATCATATTGGGTTCCATTATTTAGTGGTGGCCCCTAGTGGAGTATAGGAGGTAAACACCCATAAAAAATATAGAGAGTGCCTTGCTGAAAAGGCAATACAACTAGTATTGGAACTGAGCATGTTAGGGTTATATTATGGTAGTTGACGCATGTTATAATAAATAACCTTCACCATATAGAGAAAATATTTTCTCCAGAGGATGATTCTCCTATGATGGATAAATTCATGAGCTAGAATCCTACTTCTTTTAATGGAAATAATGAAGAATTAGTAGCTACGAAATGGATTAATTACCCTGAAATGATATTCAATGATTTGTTATGTAATAAAATGTAATATTTCATTATGTAAATTATTATTTAAAAGTTTATGTCGATGAATGGTGATAATTGATCTGAAAAACTAATCAAAAAGGTAAAATAGAATGTATATAATCGATAACATTTAAGGTTATATTCATCAAGAAATAATTTCCTCATGATAAGTGAGATAATATAGAATGTAAATTATTAAAAATAAGATAGAATGAAGAGGAATGTATTAGTGACTATACATTAAACATTTTAATATTATCACAACATTATATAATATATAAATATTCCAGCTTACAAGATAGATAATTTATTTTATATACGTAAGATAATATATAAAAGAGAACATATTTCTTAGTTATTTTATGTATATGATGTTATGGTATCAACTTACCTCGAGATAGAGAAAAAAATCTCCATGTCCAAATTTTTCAAACGAAATTCAGAGATTAAGAGTATGATTGTCCATAAAGAAAAACTAAAATAGGTAAGTAAAATAAAGGGAAGGATGAAATATCTCACTAGTGTTAATTGTGTAAAAACACTTTGGTACTTAATTTAATGGAATATTAGTTTTCTTCATGTTTGGAAAAATGTACATTAGGAATGTTAATTAAAGGGTAAAAACGCAACCTCTAATGTTCAATGCATTAAATGTAAGTAGAGAGGGAAATATAAAAATGAATTCCCCAAGAATGAATGGAACGTACTACAGAATATTCCAAGGGGAGAATTCCATAACTAGAAATGGAATTAATTATGATGGGTTTTTTGTGATGGGATTCCGTTGGGAAAAAATCATTTATTATGAGATCCCATTGCAAATTTCCAATTACAGATAAATGCATCATAAAATAATTATTTACAATTGGAAGGTATCGTGTTGTATGTAATCAGATCTAGTATATTATAATGTCCTTTTATAATTGGAACATTCATGAGCCTAAAATAAGTATTTTCAATGGGTGAGTCTTCTCGATTAAAAAATGGGAAAAAATAAAAATATAACAAATTTAACAAATAAAATGAATAAAAAATATAAAAACAAATTCACAATGATATAAAAATACAATATATAGAAATGTAAATATTTGAAATATTAAAAAATTAAAAATATATACATTCATTTTTTTATCAAAATAAATGTGAAGTAAATACATAAATCAGTGGGGGTCTTGTGAAGGTAGTGGAGTTAAATCCATACCTAACTCTAGAGTCAAACATTGTATGTATTCCATCATCTCTTCGTATTACTTCCCCTACCATCGACGAATCTCCTATTGCTACTACTCCTCCCACCATTGACACATCTCAGGCACCAGTTGCTTCTCTTAACAGAGCTCATATGTATCATTATGAAAGGAATCCATAAACTCACCCTAATATTATAGTTGTTCCTCGTATATTGGGAAAAATGAATATGATTGTTCATGATCCCTACTCATGTAATATGATGACATCACAATGGTACCATAATAACTCTCAGGTGTTAATCTAGATCAGATAAAAAATTACATTTCTCAAAGGCATACTAAGCTACCAACATCCATGTTGAATCATAAAATCTGGATGCACTAGTGCCCTAATCCTTGGCCTTTGCCTGACTCTCATCCTTTTTCTGAGAAATCGTGGCATCATATGATTTCTTCAATATAAATTTAAATTTAAAAAAGTTAAAATATAATTTTCAGTTAATTTTAAAACTAAAAAAGTTACACTCACCACAATATGTAACTAGAGACAACCTGTAATCTCTCTAGTGATTGGATCGGTGTACCTCCTCTTACAAACATCAAACACAATCATATTAGGATGTTATATGGACTATTTAATAATAATATATATATATATAATAAAGTGATATAGATTATTAAAAAAAGTACTTACTATATATCATTGATGCTTAATGAATGTACGAATACTATCTTGATGTGTCACCTCTTTTCCCCCTCAATTCAGCCGACCTAATTATGCTCTCCTCTAAAAACTATCTCCCACTGAGTTTAAACATAATCCTTCCCAAACCTAAGATGTGATGTAATCTAGTCACTGGGCGTAATAAGACTGATAAAACTTCATTACTCTAGATTTTCACCTGGTTGTCCTCCTTAGATTATGCAAAAAATGATGTCAAATCTCTTGCATACAGACCTCCCATGCCTCCCAGATAGGGGTCCACATGCTATCATCAATGGGATACCATAAAATATAAAAATAATAAATAATATCTTGATAATAATTAAATAAATTTAAAAATAACTATTATTTCTTTTCATACCATCCAATGATCAAACATGTGGTTTCAAACATCAATTGTAATATGATACCATGTTAGCCATGATCCTAAAAAATAATTCCACACTATAGAACTCCCATGTCTAACTGCTATATGAGAAAAGATGTGAAAAAAATAAAACAAATAATAAAAATTTTAATATAAAAATAAATTAATGAAAATTAATGAAAACTAACTAAAATACACAACTAAATATACCCCTGTATGTGTGGATTGAACTCAGTACCTAAACATTACATAGGGATATGGTTAGGAATCATCAATCTCAGAAGATCATGTCCCCTCTAAGTCGTCACTGAACCACCAACATTTTGAGCTTCAAATGATATACCATGAGGCTCGTCACTAGGTATTGTATCCTCATACAACTCACAAAACATATCATATAAATGGTATTCATCCATATGAAACATGAAATTAATATTTTTAGTAAATAATTGAAAATAATTATTATATATGATTACAACAATCATTTAATTATGTAAATCTTTATGTTCATCATCATCTTCATATGTGACAGTGTCAATATCTTCATATTCCTCCCCATTATCTTTAATTTTCATAAGATTTTAATGTTCATAATCTCATGCTATTTTAAATGAATTTGTCACATAAAAAACATCATCATCACCATTGACCCACAACTATTGGGGGTCATCATCAATATGCATTTCTCTTCAAAGAAAAGATAGATTTAGAGTTTTCCATTGAAAATTTAAATTCCTTACAATTCAGTGGAAGAAAATTCACATTGGATAAACAAATTATCAAGATATTTAATTTTTATTATTATCCATAAATAACTTAGCACTCTTGAGGAAACACAATAATTTACATAATAAATTCTATGTTCTTTATTAGCAAATAAATTATGTCAATTTACTTCAAGAAGAATTTTATATTTAATATCAATGATCCCATGGAATGGATAAACATGAACACCCCTATAATTATCCAATAATTAACATTTAAATATTAATATATATTTCTATCCTGCATAACACAATTCAATTTTTCTTCCAACATGCCAGAAAATACAACTTCACTTTCTATATGAGGATATCCTTCATTAAAAAACCCTTCTTCATTGTATTTATTATTCCCTATATTGATGTGTATTAAATCAAAAATGATTCACCATATATTCATTATAATATTTAACCAGTTTGGATTGTGAGTTACACAATACACACAATCGATTAACAATTTTACTGGCATGTTGACATACCTGAAAATTTTAAAAAATATTATCAGCATGACTAGAAATAAATTTATTTTATATGTTAAACCATAAAAAATTTACATTAACAATTTTTTAACTAGTAGGAAAATCTATTTTGGTCATATTCATCAAGACAATCTGTATTAATTTTTGGAAATCATTACTTGATATTATTATCATATAAGCTATAAATAAAATAATATTAATTTAATTTTAAAAAAATTATAGATTTTGTGATAGTAGAACTCTCTTTACAAATGGTCTCATTAATTCATATTTGATAAGAAAATGTGTATAATCCATGTGATGTTCATAATCTTAAAGACATCATTTATGAACTTTACCAAAATCCATGTTTGGTGTGAGTAAAAAATAATAATTGATATTTCATTATAACATCAAAAATTTTTTCCTTATGAACCATTATGTTTTATTTTGATTGTTATTAGGATTGAAAATAATGAATGAAGATATATGAAATTTCCACTTGAAAAGAATATTCTCAAGTTGATACTTCAACTGGTTCTTTGTTACGAACAATTTTCTTCAATTTATGCATGAATATATCATATGGGTACTTCCATCATAACTGTACCATACCTTAATGTTTCTCTTCATGTGGTAAATTTAAAATGAATTGTTTTATTGAATCAATGAATTTCTGCCTATTTTTTTGAAATGTTCAAAAAATATAAAAAAATTATTACAGTTTACCTAGTGCATCGTAGTCTATTTTTTTCCACAGAAATGTCTCAAAAAATATGATATTTCTCTATGTGCATCCCAAATCATATAATTAAACAATCCTATAGTAATATGAGAATTTATTACATGATATTCATGACGTTTTAATCTGTTAATATTAGCGTTTATGAAATATCTATCAAAATTGGAAACATAACCATCCAGAAGCCTCGAATATGCAACCCACAGACAAAATAATAAATTATTTTCTTTAGAAACTTTATGAGACGCTTTTCTGTTCATTATATTCTGTGATCTGTAATTTTAAAACAGAATATGTTCTGGTAACATGTAAATTTAGGATGATCTAATCATGCATTTACATTATATTTGATCATACCAGGTGTTTCCAAAAATATATAGAATATATTATCAAAATAGTTCTTCTCAATATGCTTGAAAACCAATAAGTGACAGACCAACAAATCAGACCAGTATGATAAATCCCAAAAAGTCCCTTATTTTATCCAATTGTTTTCATTCCAAAATCTATATATTTTTTTGGTTTCTAGTCATTCCAAAGGTAATGTGAGGTAGTGAAGAGGCAAAAGATTTTAAATAAACACTTGAGATCATTTTTGGAGTTCCATGTCGTTGAATTGTACCTTTTATGAAATGATATATGTACCTCTAAAAGGATTATATGTAGGAAAAAATATTTGTGTAAGTAGGAAATACTTGAACTATTTTCCGTTAATCAAATCTATACTTACCTAGTGGAGCCTCTTTTTACTCCTATAGTCCACATGTACGACATCAAACTAATAACTTATTTTCAACATAATATAAGATGTAGTCTTTTGAAAAATCATGAATCTTCTTATAACCAAGACCCAAATACAAACAAACCTCTTTCTCTCATATAAATTTGTAGGCCAAATATTTCATTCAGGAAACAATGCTTTAACCAAAGAGAATATATGTTCAAAACAGCTATTGGACACTCCAATATCTAATTTAATAGCCATAAATTTTACAACAACATCAAATTTTTTTATCCTAATTCCATGATATAAGACATCCTCATCAGAATTAAATAACTAATAAAATTTATATGGTTACTACTCAGGAGTTAAAAAAATATCATCCTAAGTTTTAGTTTGTTGAAAAGAGATACTGGCGACATCATATACTAAATTTTGAAATAGTGATGGATATAAAACTAAAATTTTAGTATTATCTCTAGAACTATTTTCAAATTGTTGAAACTAATAAACAATATATTTTTAAAAACAAAATCAAAATTGATGACCCAAAATGTTTTCAAATCTGTGAAACCTCCTCATTACACACTTTTTTACACTAGCATTTAATTATCCTTTTTAAAAAAAATTCTCATTCTAATGATGCAAATGATAAAAAGGAATCAACATCATTAATGTATACAGTATTTATACTATAACCATGTAGATTAGTGCGATAATTTATCCAATCACGACCATTTAATTAAGCTTTTTGTGGACTTCCTTTACCCATATTCCTCAAAAAAATATAAGATAAATGAATTGTATACTGGTAATTTGATATAAGAAAAATTTGTTGCAAAAGAATTGTATAAAATTAAAAAATTATAATTTACTACTAAATATTTTCAGTTATATCTATTTACCACTTATTTTTACTATCTAACACTAATTTTTACTAATTATCATTAATTTTTACCAATTATAGCGATTTAATGTTCAGTTTTACTAATCTTTAATAGTTACCTCTAATTTTTAATAACTTTCTTCAAATCACCCCTAATTATTAATAATTATATTTATTTATAAGAAAATTTTACTAATAAATTCTACATTACAAATATTTTTACTAATTACCACTACTTTAACTATTTTCCACTAATTTTATACTTATTATATTAATTTAATGTAGATTTATTCTAATATTTAATAATTATCACTAATTATTGCTAATTTTTATGAATCCTCAAGAATTGTTAATAGTTACAGTGATTTAATGTCAATTTTTTCTAATTTATACTAATTTTCACTAATTATAGTGATTTATCATTAATTTTTACTAATTTACAGATAATTTTTACTATTATATAAAACTTATGTCTAAATCTTATTAATTATTGTGATTTACTACTATTTTTTACTAAATTATAACAATTACCATTAATCTTAAATAATAGAGATTTATCACTAAGTATTACAAATTACTTCTAATGTTTACTAATTACCACTAACTTTTACTAATTACAATTAGTTTTTACTAATTATTGTGATTTAATATTATTTTTTACTAATTCTTTCTAATTATCACTCTTTTTAACTATATTTTTCTATTAACCACTATCTTTTAATAATTATAGTGATTTACCATTAATATTTACTAATTACTCATAATTGTGACTAATTATACTGATTTGCTGCTAATTTTTACTAATTGTTTGTCATTTCAACTAATATTTACTAATTTTTTCTAATCACCACTAATTTTTACTAATAATTCTAATTTTTAAAAATTATAGTGATGTGCCATTAATTTCTACAAATTAATGCTAATTTTAAATGATTATAGTGGGTTATCATTCATTTTTTATAATTACTATTATGTATTAAAAAATATTATAAATTGTTATTACATATTACTAAGATGTATACATTATTACGGGTTCTATTCATTAATATAAATTTTTTCAATTAAAAGTAATTAATATTAATAAAACACACTTAGTAATAATTAAAACAAATTATTTAAAATTAAAAAAATTTATTTTATTTAAAAACATTAATGATAATTACAAATAAATATTTCAAATTTACAAAAACTATTTCTTAAACATCATTTTATGCTCCCACTGATTCCCCAACAATCAACACATATCCTCTAAATTTTATTTTTACTGGCATCGATGTGTCACATCCTCTTTGCCCTTGTTTTGCCAACCTAATGTCAAATTTGAACATGGTTGGAACAAATTGGACATTTCTCATCACCTAAAGATTGAAAAATCTATGAATTGCTGCTTTTTAGAATTTTATAATTTATTTTACTACTTTATATTAAATTATACTAAAAAAAGTGGTAATTAGGGGTAACTAGAAATAATTACCCCTAATAACCAATAGTGTTGGGTATAATTTAATATAAAGTAATAAAATATATTATAAATTATTAAAAATGTGTAAATCATATATTTTAAAATCATGTGGTGATGATACTAATTTATTCCAACCACCTCTGAATTTGTCATTGGGCATCACATGAAAATTAATGACCTATTTTATTTCTAGTTTTCTAGTAATTTATAACAATTTATATTATTTCGTAGTATTTATAACAAATTATACTAATGTAAAAAAATTATGAACATATAAAAAATTTATTTGTTTAACTTTTTTATAAATTTTAAAAAAAAATACTTATTTATAAAAAATTATATTATTTTTTATATATTTATTGTAAATTATAACTATTTTTTACTACTTTTTAATAATTTATTTATATATTTTGACTAATATATTATTAATTTTCACTAATTGATTACTAATTTTTACTAATTTATTACTAACTGGTACTATTTTATTACTAATTTTTACTAGTTTATAAAAATTTACTACTAATTATTACTAATTACCACTAATTACCAAGAATTATTAATTATAGTGGTTGTTAAAAATAGTATTTGTGAAAGAGACTATCTCAAATACACGCTACTAACAATTAGATTAAAATTAGATATAATTTGATCACAGATAACAACAAATGATAGAAACTATTTGCGATGGGTCATGTCAAAAATAATTTCTTACTGATAGTTTATTTTTTTACGGTAGTTAACTCCTATCATGAATAACAAAAATGATGATAGGGTATTTTCAATAGGGGTATTTTCCATTCCTAAATAGCCTTTCTAGGTTTTACTACGTAGTGCATGCAAAAGGTATTTACGATAGGAAAACATTTTCATCGCAAATAATGTTTTTTGAAACTATTTTATGTGGGAAACGAATCTCATCATAAATAGTATTTCTCAAGGGACTATAAGTGATAGGTGATGGGACCATCATAGAAAACCTATCATAGAAGGAATTTTCCCATAGTATCCATGATTATGTTATTATTATAGCTGAGGTGGAATGATTGAATTATTTTTTATTGGGATTAATGAACTATGTTGTAGAATTATTTTTCCCACATGTATTTTGATTATAAGAATCATGAAATAAAAAAGGATTATGTTAATTTTGGAAGAAAATATTCCATCATGTAATATTAACATAAGCGTTATTGATACCAAAATGGGTTCATGAGGTTAAGGATGATCATAAGTTTAACATAATAAAGACCCCTTTTGGGTTTTAAGATATAGAAATTTAATGTGATCAAAGACATTTTAGGAGGTGTTTTTTGTGATGAGGTATATATAACCCATTGGTCCAACTAGAAGCCTCATTTAATGAAGTATTCTAAACAAACTATTTTAAAGGTATTAATAAACTTCAATTGTTATAAGATATTTTATTATTAATGTTATTTTTGGGGATGTTCATCATATTTTTTGGTATTTTATAAGAATTGTTTTAAAAATTACAACTTGAAACATTTAATAATGTCATTGGGCTTGAAGTCACAATAGAAGGTAGAAAATAGAGAAACATATACAATTGGAATACCAAAATTCTTGACTACTGGGATATTTATTTTTAAAATAATCTGACATATAAATATTATTTTTATTTTAGTGTCACATGCATAGAAAAGATTTACCAATACTCATTATTTAAATAAAAATATGGGATTGGGGTGAAAAATGATTTTTGGATTTAATTATACTAATTCAGTAAGTATATTTCCATATTTTATTTATTAATTGATTAATTTATTTTCTAAACCCTAGAAAATATTTATCGAAATAAAAAATTTATGTTATTTCCTTTATTTCCGATGAATTGATGGCCTTTTCACACCTCATAGATTTAATTTTTTATCATTAACTTTCTCATGATCATTCAATTTCTCATGATCAATTATCCCTATTAATATCCTTATTTATTTGGTAATTACAAATTTCCTCCATTCCCTTATTATTATATCCTATTATGGTTTTCTTACTTAGAAACCTAGTAATGTGTCATTCAAAAATGACCTTTTTACTTCCATTTCCCATATTTTAGGAGGATTTTTTATTAACACTTTTACAATGAGTATATTCTAAAAAGTAATTATCAAATGTTAAAACCTCAATTACTAATAAAAAGTTTAAATTTTAACTAATTTATTTATTGAAGAGGGGGATGTAGCATCCTATGATTTTAAAATAACATAATGTTTGATATCGTATATAACACGAAAAAGTGAGTTTAATTGAACCAAAAAATATTATAATTTAAATAAAACTATTATAACATAGATGTTTAATTGTATTGTGTAAATAGGAATAAAAATTTAGTAAATATATCTATAGTTTGTATTAAATAAAATCTTTTTTTTTAATTCTCATGAAATAAACAATCAATTATTTGTAAAGCAATTTTAGTTTTAAAAAAATATATTTTCATCAAAAATTATTTTTAATGACTTATGTGACAAAATGAAATAACTAATTTCATAAGATTTTAGAAATTATATTCAACAAAATTAACATCATTTTTTTAATTCAGACGTCAAAACTAACTTAGAGTTAAATTTTATGATTTTGTGGAAAATATTGATTTTTTAATAAATTTTGAAAAATATCAATTTTTTTAAAACTACTAATATGTATTCATCATAGATTCCATAAAATATTTTGAATTTAGTCAGAAATTTTTATAATAATCCCATTTTTAGAAATAATTTTAATAATTATACACTAATTTAAAATATACATGATCTTGGGATAAGAAAAACATTTCGAATTATAATGGCATGTATTTCGTAGAAAACTGTTTTTCATCACCCGTTGTGGGATACATAATTAATAAATTCCTTCCACTTATACAGACTACATATAATAAAATGGATTCCATATTTTAATTCCTAATAATTTATATTATTTAATAAGTCCAAGTAAATTTTTTTTATAATGAATATTAACAATAGTAATAATTTATCAACATTATAAAAGGGGGGGGGGTTGAATAATTAACATTAAAAATGACATGATAAGGAAAATAAATTGACTATAACACATGATATGATCCATCTATATTTTTTTAGTTTAACCATTTCCCTCCATGTATTGAATATAAGTCCACATGGTTCTTAATTTCCTCGATTTTTTCCTATATAATAACTTATGAAAAGAAAAAGAAAAATTGTCACCCTCTTAGTTTTAAATATATCATATATGTTCACAAAGGGATAAAGTTATATTATGAAAGAATATTTATTATTATTTTTATAATAATTAAATTAATCTAATGATATAAATTTATTTCTAATTTTTATGTATAATTTATTTACATTTAATGCTTATGAAAATATAACACGATATTTATTCGAATAATATAAAAAATAAAATAAATGAATTAAAATTTATTATATTTAATATAATTTTGAAGATCTATTGTCTTCCATTATTTTATAGACAAATATTACATGCTATAGGGGTTTATGGGTTTATACTATAATTCAATTTAATTCATGTGGTTTTCAATGTCAACTTAAATAAAGAGTTCCAAAAATGACTTTATTGTTTTTTATAATAAATAAATCTTTATTAAAGTATTTAAAATTTATAACAATATTATTTGTGGCAATGTAAATGGTATATGATTTATAATATCATCCATTTTCCATTTATGTGGAATTTTTTCGTTTTTTAAGAACTATCTTGACCCATAATGTTTAAAAACATTAATTTCGTCTTAATTGATAAAAGGGTTAAGAGGAATTAAAATAGAACGATAATGGTAAAAAAATCTCCTAAAATTTTACTATTTGTATTGGATGAGCGGATTTAGAATAAAAAACATGTTTTACTCAAATTTTCTCATTTTTTGTTCATTTTAATATGAGAATTACTCTACATTAATTTAATACATTAAGAAATTCCAAGAGTCCCCCCCTCTTATAAAAAGAAACTTCATCAAATCTTTTCATCACACTTAAAATGAATTTGGATTTGGATAAACCCTACACAAATATAATCCTTAGATTAAAAACATCGAAGAGGAAATTTTTTCCAAAAAAAATGTTATTAATAATTTTTTTTGTTATATGTTTGAGATTCTCTAAAAAAGATCTATATTTCATAATCAATTTTTTTATCTGATTTATTATTCGACCTCTTTCAAATATTCTTCAAGCATGATGATATAATAGCATAGGCATCTACCATATATTGCGACATTATTTTAAGGGGATAAGCTACATCTATCTCCTCCTCTATTAAATGTGAAATAGATCCATCATTCGTGTTTATAGAGGACTAACGCCTTGTGAATCAATTTAAATTGTTTTCTATCATTGTATCTCATGTATAGTTATAATTATTGATTCTATATGAATATTGGAAATTAATTACATATTTATAATTTTGGATAATTAATATATCATATATTTTCTTAACATTTCCTTCACTGAAAAATTATAACATCATTTGTGTGTACGTGTAGACAACCACCTCCATGAAGAGATGATATTCATTATTCATCACTACACCACATGAATAATATATATATGTATATTTAAAAAAATTATATTATATTTATTATATTATTATAATTATTTAAGGAAAAAATAATATTTACCTTCTTGACTTAATTTCGTAGAAAAATGGAAACATTACTCGGTCATAAGTACGACTAACTGTATCCATGATTATAATTTAGGTAATTTTTTATAATTATATTTCATGGTAATTTTAAAATTATTATTGATGTATACAAATTATAATTATGTAATTATTATTATTATGTATATTTTGTAATAATGACCATTTTACCATTGTCAACGTATTGAAGTCATTTTTGATAATTGAACCAAATATCCTTGAAACACCAAACGTAAACTTAATTGAATTAGTAATTAAATATAACATGGTAAAAAAATTAAAAGGAATAATAAATATTAAAAGGGTTCTAATAAAAGTAAATAATTTATATTTCGTTTATTATTCAAGAATATAAAGAATGTTTGTGATGATCGAGACCTATGGTGAGGCATTTTGTCTCAACTTCCACACCATTCAGAAATATTTTTTATTATGAACCTATTTACATTTAGGTGGTGTATATAATACCCCTCTATGTTGTTTAACATTAATACATATTTATTCATGATTATTAATGATTCAATTCAAGTTATTATTTCAGGATAAATTCATATTAGAAAATATGATCATATACCTCTTTTTCATTATGTGTATTTTTCATTGATGATCATAATTTTAAAAAAGGTTTTACAAAATTACTTTCTGTTAGTCAAATTATTTATTAAGGATATTTTATGTTATCATTTTCTGTTTACAAGGCTTTGAAGGAATCTTTATAATGTATTTTTCTAAAATATTGATTTTCATAATTTTTCTATAAAAGTCCAAATGAATGTCTACTTTTTAATGTACACTGAGTTAACTAAATTTCACACCATCATAACCATTTTACAACATTTATATTCTTATATAAAATTATAATGATTTTTCATATGAAAATATTTTCAAAAATGTATTTTAAATGTTTCACTTCCATTTTTTTATTCTTTTAGAGAATTTATTTTAATAAAAAATCCAATATTCTCGTAGTTATCTCTAATATATTAAAAAAACATCATTAATTTCTTTTGAATCATTCAATTTATTATTAAATTTCTTATAAAGGTCTATATTTCTTGTATCAGTTATATACTTATTTCAGAAATAGTGTATCATTTTTACATATGGTGTTTTAATATTAATTTTAAATGATTGACTTGAGAAAAATTGATAAAATTTTATACCATACTGAATAATGATATTTGTTGATAAGGTGTATTGTTTATGAGTTTAATTGTTCATTAAATATATGGTTAGTGCAGTAGACATATAGTGATGGGTGGGGCTTGGTTACAGAAATCCCATGGATGCATCAAAGGGTCTCATGAGATAAATCAGTAAACTATCTTTAAATGTGGTATGGTGTATACATCCCCAATTATTAAACTCTCGTGGTAATAGTTTTTGATGAAAACGATATCATGGTATCTCTAATATTGATTTCCAAAATTAAAAATTTTCTTCAATGGTAATTAATTTATTATTATCCATGAGATTTCTTTATTTGATATTATCCATGGATGCATTTCATGCTCAAGTGAATGAATAAATGGCATGATTGTTTTGTTATTTACATTGGCATATTAATTTTTAGTTATTGATTCATGATAGATTATGTTATACATAACTCTTATTGAGAATTTGAGCTCAAAATTTATTTACATTCATTTCCCAAGGCTATAAATAAGAATATTATGAATAATATCATGGTTTCACGAATTTTTATATAATGTATTTTCTATTTTCAATATAATATGAAAATAATGTATGGGTCATGTTTTCCATGTCTACTACGTTGATTTATCCTTTAGGATGAAATAATTTGTACCATATACTTATGTAATAATGTAACTGTAATGACCTAAAATTTCGAATAAATCTTGTTTCCTAATTTTGTGTGTTATTTTTATACTCAAAAAAAATGTTTCATTTGATAACAGGAGTATAATTAAAATGATACCGTTGGGTTTTGACTTCTATATGACCATTGGTCAATATGACCACTGGAAACTAAACGTTTTGATTATTGTATCTAAATACAAGTAATCTTGGTTAATTAATATATAAAGAAGATTTTATGGCCTCACCCAGTAGTCTTGGACCGATCGAAGCCCATCTAATAGAACATGGGAAGGAGGTAGCACCACTGGACTTCGCTCTGGACCAAACCCATTATGAACTTCATCGTGTGAAGCTAGAACGGGATCGCCTACGCGAGAAGTTCAAACTGATAGAAATTACTACTCATTTGATGTTGGCTGATCCTCCCACGGATTCTCCCACCTTAGCACACCTTACACTTAGGTCATATGCTGGTGTGATAAGGGGATATGTAAGGAGACCGTAACTTCCTTGTGTAATCCTTTGTTTTAAATAAAAAATTGGGATTTATTCTTATGATGATGTTTATGACTTTTTAAATGTCCGGATAAATATAGTATGCATATTTTTGGTTAATTTTAGAGAAAGGATGTTTTAAAAAATGTTTATGTAAACCTTAAATATTTAAAAATGTGCAATGATTTTAAAAAAATGGTCTTCTACAATTATGTTCAGTATGAAATTTAGAGTCTAATAAGATCAACTTAATTTTTGATGAATAGTAAATTATGAATAGTGATTTTATGCATAGGATTAGTAATGTGACCAAATGGATTAGTAATCTCACTTAAATAAAGTATTAATATAATCTAGGCACCTTGATTAAGTAATGTGATTCAATAAAATGGTTAAATAACGGTTTCATAAATTATTATTCAAGTATTAGTTTTTTTGTTTGAATAGTGTTTTGAATTAAAAATTAAATTAAAAATATTTAGAAAATTATTTTTATAAAATGGATTTCATTTTTGAACTTAGAGTATCGATATTATGTTAAGGCAATTTTTGGGGTTTTTCTGAAGAAATGAATTTTCGGTGAATAGTGTATTTATTTAAAAAATAAATTAAAAATATTTAGAAATTTTTTTTTATAAAATTGAGTTCATTTTTGAAATCAAAGCATTGATATTTTGTTAAGGTGAAATTTTGGGATTTTTTTTAGTGTTGAATTTTCAGTGAATAGTAAAAATACAGTTTTAGGGTTTCGGTATGTTTAATGACATCATAACTATGTCATGATGATGTAATGATATATTTTAAGGGTTTTTCAACTAGAGGTGATGAATTATTTTATTGGGGGCCCCATGTGGCCGAACTCCATGGGAAATGCAATGGGAGAGCACATGGTTTGGAGAAAAGCACTTGTGAGGTGTCCCTTGGCCATTAATGCCTTGTCCCCTCACTTTCCCTATAAATACCGACCCTTTACTCCTTTATTTTTCACTCCCAACTCTCCCCCAACGAATCTCTTGTCTCATTACCTCCCAAGGAGTCCTCTCAAGGTGCCCCCAATACCTCAAGGTCCCAACCTTTTAGTTTTAAGAGTTATGTTTTAAAGTAAGGGATCTGACCTCTCTCTTTCTTTTCAAGTAATCTCTTTAATGTCATTTCTTTTATACTCCATGTTCCTATGATGGAGGATGTTCTTCTATATTCATATTACTTATCTTTTCATGTTCATACGATGAGATACCCCCTCTTTCTCTCATCAATTCGTTTTAAGAATGTTTAAGTGGCACCGTTAGGTTGCCGAATTTTTAAGGGATTCGTTCACCTTTCTCATTTTTCAAAGTTCTACTTTCATGTCAAGTATTTCAAGTTCATTTTTATTATGTTGTGGTATTATCTCTATATCTATCATATGTATCTTATATTTTCATATTATGAGAGACCATATTTGATCTCGTCAATTCATTTTTTGAAGTTTAAGTGATGACGTTAGGCTGCCGAATTTTCCCAAGAGAAATCTTATTTTTTTCTTCCTTTCGTGTTCTTCATTTCATATGGAAAATCTTTAAAATTTCATTATCATGTTCATATATCCTTCATATTCTGTCTCTCTACTGTTTTATGGGACATTTATGAATGATTAACCCATGTCCCCTCTCTTTTTAATGTTTTCTAAAACCCTGAAACGTAGCTGTTATGCTGCAGAATTTTTGTCTCAAAATGCCTCTCTCTTTTCTCGAAATTATTTTATGTTATTAAGTGAATACTCAAATCTCTTATTTCTACAGGGGTATTCACATATATATCAAAATTTTCTATTTTAAATTCTGGGATTTACATACATGAAACCCGTTTTCCCTTTCCATGGGATTAAAGTGACATAAAGATCATGTCTTTAAAGAAGTTTTTAAAACGTTATGATTATGAAATGAAACCCATTTCATTTATGCTATATGGGTTGTTTATGAAATGATTTGTGATGATATATGTGGCTCACATGATGATAAAGACAAATTTAAGGGTGCACCCTGATAGCGCTCCAATGCATTGGGTAATGATATAACCACTAGAGATTACAATTTTCACGATATCTTGGTGAATAACCTTGGTAATTTTCAAATGAAACCTTGGGGATGGACCTTGGTGATATGTTCATGATTTTCAATAATAAATGTTGTATCCACATCTTCAAGTTTTGAAAAATGTGATTTTTTATGATATAACTCACGATTTATTTCTCGTGCCTTAATGTTCATTTTCATGACATTGTTGAAGTATCTCAAGTTCACATGAAAAATGTTTCTCTTGTTTCCCTTACTGGGCCTTCTGCTCAACCTTTCTTTTGATGTATGTCCCCAGGTTATGAGATGAAATAATGAACCTAGGATGAACATGAGGAGAATCCTTTAATGTGTTTAAGAAGAATTTTTTATGTTTTCATGTTTTAAGTTCTTGGTTTCCAAGACACTAAACCTTAAAGATCCTCGGTTTTGTAAAATGTAATGATAGTTTATGTGATAAAAAGGCGGGATGCTATTGTAACCACCCACTTTAGGTTACTAGAGTTTGGGTATTTACACTCTATTATTTTTTCAGCTAACATCTTGGGAACTATATAATAGTCCACTTCTGATAGCTATTTTTTCAAGTATCTTCTTCTGATAGCCATAAAAACAATTAAACACCACCATACACATAGTGTGCTTCCTTATATTTCATATGGAACCTACATAACCACCACATTCATCTCTATAGGATGGACCAAACCATGATTAACTTAATTAAATTTTAGATCTACAGTGTGCCACATTCTCATAATCACATCCTTCCATAATACCATATTAGTCTTACTCATTTTTCGCAGGTTCACTATAACTCCACTACATGAACCTAAAAAATTAGTCTTTTACTATTTACCCCCTTTCATGGTAATTTCATCATTGTATTTCATTTGTTATAGGTGTTTCCACTCTTAAACTCTTCTCCATCATCATAATTCCCATTGACCATGGCATGGTCTTACCTGTATTTGGATATATTAACGCACTATGTTTTATGATTAGGAATGGCCCTCCTCTACCTTCTATAAGATTAATTCTCCTTTTTTATCCATTTTCCTGACTGTGTAGGTACCCTAAGGAATAACTTTTGTCTTACATATTTCCACTACGATTCCATTCTAGTTTTTGGACAATGATTCCAACACAACAAACTTCAAGAATCATTTTCACCAAATAAAATAATTAGATAACTAATCTCATTGTCAATAGTCATCCAAGAAAAACTTTAACCTCTTTTTTTCTCATCAAGTTAATTCTCATTATCTCCAAAATCGTAGTTATCAAAAAAAATTATGTTCAAAAAATTTAAAAGGATCCATAAGGATTCCTTAAATTTATCATATATTTATAATTTATGAGTGATAAAATATTATTTTATCATTTCATTTTTAGAATTATGGACAAAACCTATTGCCCTCTTCAAAATAAACATAAACACAAACCACCTCACTAGTACCAATTTATGCCCTTAATGAACTAAAACTCTTCTGTCATGCCCAATGAATTTATAAAAATAATTCAATCTCCAAAATGTAAAGGTATGTAATTCTATATACACCATTTAAATAGATCATACATTTATTGGTGATTTTTAATTCTTCTAACAATGTATCTGATCAGTGGAACCCAATATTTTAATCCCCCATTTTGATAATACTTTCCAGTTTTCTTGAGAAAATTTTGTCAATAATCTAAGGGGTTTTCACTTTTTCACAACCCTATCCACTCCATATACTAGGTTCTATAGGGTTCCCTTTCTCTCAAACTAGGTAGTTTGGAAGGAAGGGTTGTTATTGATCACACTCAATTTGAAAATATATAATTTTTTTAATTATATAATTTTGTTTCTATTTATATGTCTGTGTATATATATATATATATATCTATGTGTGTTTGTTAGTGTGGGTGTATTATCAAATGTATAAAAAACAAAATACATTTAAATGAATCGATATGTATTTAAATATATAAGAATTATAGACAACTTAAAATAAAATAAAATGTAAATATATCATCTACCATGAGTTTAATCCAATAGAGGTATATATTTTTTAATATTTAAATTTTTTATTCCATTAGTGATATATATTTATAAATTGTTTATTGTTACAAAAAAAATTTAGAATATGAAATACATATATTGAGTGTAGATTAATTAAATTTCATGTGATTATACTATTTCATCAAAAAAATTATTATAATTATATGACAATATTTTTCAAATATGCTTATGTTTTTTAGTATTTAAATTTATTTACATGAACTACGTTTATATTATTTTCATCATAAAAATTTTATGTTACAATGGGTGTATCATCTTTTCTTGATAAAAACATAACTCTATAACATTTTTCATTTTAAATTGGTGTTTAAATACTTCCTTTATAGTCAAAAGTTATTATAATATTTTTATTAGGAAAATAATAATATTTCAATGAAATATTTATAATCCTTTCCTTGGATTATGAAAATTATGTAATTTATTTAACAAAATTATATAAATTAGACTAAAAGAAAAAAAATATCCTGAAATGTACTATAACACATATGATTTAAGTATTTACCAAGAAATATGTTTATAAACATACATATATATAATTATAAATTTTCAATCATGTTCTGATACTTTGTTTACATAACAATGTATATATACAATTTATGTATACCTTTTCTATATATATATTTTTCAAATTGAGATTAAGGAACCTAATTAGAAAAAATATGAATAAAAAATTAATTGTTGCTAATTTTTTGAAAAAATAATATAAGGATAGATTTAAATAGTTAATCAATATTTTAATAGAGCATTCATATGATCCTTATAAAATCCTTTATAATTTTATTTGTTGTACCAATTCGAGAAGAATTCATTAAAATGAATTAGAAGAACATTTAATTTAAATAAAATAGATGAAAGCTATAAATATTGAACTAAACATAGGGAAAACTGAATTTACATACTGACTGGGACGATATTGTGATTTATATATCATATGATATAGATACTAGTGTAAATGATGATGGAGATAATATGAAAAAAATAAAATTTGAAATTGAAGATGACATGGTGATGTCTAATGTAGTTTGAGAAGTTAAAGGGATGTGTAAATAGGCCATTGTGTACTAGTTGTACTGAATTTAAAATAGTTATATCTATATTGAAGTTATATAATTTGAAATTTGGAAGCAAGTGGAGTGACACAAGATTTAAGAAACAACTTGGTATATTTAATGTTATGCTACCAAGAAGAAAACATGCTTCCATATCAATCATATGATGATAAATGAATGTTAAATTAAATGGGTATTATCTCTAAAGATAAATATTTATCCAAATGATTGTAAATTGTTTCACAAGGACCATGATTAACTCATAATTCCCCAACATTTGGTGTTACTCAATACCAAAAACATGAATCAAGGCCTTAAAAAAATTCATACCTCTAATTCATTTAAAAGTATAGATGACTATATAGATGTTAGGAAATTGCTATAAATTTGAGATAGGAAGAAAATACAAGAATTTAATGTGGGAAACTACATCACCCAACAAACTCTCCTCTGTGGAGGAGAAATGATTATGAGTATCCTTAAATTTTAAATGATATAAGTAACCCTTATCTTTCATTATCTACATATGTAATAAATACTTTTGGCATAAAAATTATTACTCATAGTACATGTCCATTTATAATGGTTAATTATATATTTCAATAGTGGTTATGAGTACAGCATAAATAAACTATGTTGTGTCTACTGATATTGAAACAAACATAACTTAGTATTGATAATGATGTCCATCTAGATCCATTTATCGAATATATGAAGTTTATGTGGGATACAGTTGTTATAGTGTATGATTCTCATTAACGTGAAGGGTACACATAGAGTGAATATTTATATGGGATTATAAATGAATTTTATTCTTATGAATTTTTTTTGGCCCTAGTATTAATGGAATATTGGGGTTTTCAATATTTGAAGAGGGTACACATTCAGTTAGGATGATATATTCCTTAAAGAGTATTTTTTAACACATTAAAATTTTTAACACTAGTAACTAAAATAAAAATCCTGGAAAAATCATTTGATTGGAATATAGAACAAGGTAAAACACCATAACCATGGGTGGTCTATGGTTTGGGAAAGTATTACATATTTACTCTATTTTCAGTCAGACATATTGGAAAAACATAGGATAACAGGATAAATAAAATATATCATATTTCTTTGACTTACTGTAAAATAATTGTTTTTATGCTAGCCATTTTCTTGATGTCAGGCACATAGAAAACCACATTTTATATTTTTACAAGAATGTTACTCAATACACCTTGAAAAATTATGGAATTAATTCTATGTTTTAAATGATTGTTATGAGGATAATGGAATTGTTAGCACTGGTTTAGGGTGAAATATGATCTTTTCTTCCACTAACATATTCGACTTTATCTATACAGGAATTTTTTTCATTTTTTAACACCCTCAATAATGTAACAGTTCCAAAGTTTTATTCATTAAATTTTATTAATTTAATATAAATGACTAATTTGATGTTAAATGGTCTAAAATGTCTTGACTTCTATGTTTGATAAAATATTTAATCCATGATTATTTACACACTATAAGAAAACTGGGTTTATCCAGTGCTATGGATTTAACAGCACTGACTAAAAATGCTGTTAAAGACCCCCATTATCAGTGCTAAAAAGGATTTGTTAAATGGGGTCTTTAACAAGGCCTTTTTATGGCAGTTAAATGGGGTCATTAACAGATCTAAGAAGCATTGTAAAAGGGGGACATGTATCCACACATTTCTACAATTGCTGATAAATGGGCTCTTTTATAAGTACATTTTTACAAGCACAGATAAAATTATACTTCAAAAAAATAAATTTAATATAATATATTAATATATAAATATATTTATATTGATATAAAAATATATATATTTTTTGAAATGTTTTTTAGATAAGGAAAATAGGCATTTACCCTTAAAAGATAATAAATTTACTAAAAATGTCTTATAAAATAACAAAAAAAATTAATTAGTAATTTTCTTGTTATTACAAAGCAATAGTAATTTAGTATCATTTTGAAGATAAAAAATAAAAAAAATATAATATCTCAAATAAGTTGAAAACATAACTACAACTTCAAACGGTCATAACTTTTGATCCGAGTGTCTATTTGAGCTCTACCATAGATCAAATAAAAACCTGCAATGAGCTCTATGTTGTATTAACTTGGGGTACTATATTCATTTTTTCTTTAAGGATAAAAAATGTCCAAAGGCCTCTAAAATTATGTTTTTAGTCGGGCTACCCTAATTTTTTAACTTTTGAGGGAATTTTGAGGCTCATTTATTGGGGTTTTTTCCCTTTTTGGTGGCGATTGAATTTATTTTTAAGTCTTGCATTCATATTGATATCATGGATTTTAAATTTTATCTTTTTCCACAATGTAGTACTATTTATAATAAAATATATAAAAATATATTCCTATTTTTAATATTTTCATACATTAAAATTTACTTATATAGATAAATAAATTAAACATATTTACATATGAAATATATCAATTAATATATAAACATATATATATATATATGGATAAAAAAATGGGACAAAATATATATAAATAACTACATATATCATAAAATGTAAATCAAAATAGTATAGGGTAGTGGCCAAGGAGTTGGATGTATAAGTGGGAGGTCTTATGTTCAAACCCTGCTGGAGGTAGTGGCATCCGTTGGATGCATGTATTATCTAAAGCGTTGAGGAAGGCATTGTGGGAAGCACTGATAAATGGGGATATGGGTGGGGCATGAGAAAAAAAATTATATACCCTTTATCATTGGATCCTTTATCATCTCTTTTATATCGTTGTTAATGGGGTCCTTTAATATAGTTATTTTAGCAATGATAAATGTTTTAGGATTTTAACAATGCTTTGATTATCAACTCTTTTTTATTGTTGTTAACAGCCGATTTTATAAGAGTGAAATTTCATTCTTCCTAAATCTGATTGACATATATTAACAAAAAATTGTTTATTTTTCAAATCTATATATTGTAATGTTATATATTGGATGAATATTTCAATCCTGAATAAAGAAATTGTATTCATATGGCATTAATTGAAGATATTCTCCCCAACCATTATTCAATGATATAGTGGTTCACCTGATGGTTAACTTGGTTTGATTGATTCAACTATGTGTTCTTGAAAAATAAATTTGGGTGTACCCCATTGAAAGTTATATAATTATTTTGAAAGGGTACATCAAGAATTAAAGTAATGTAAGAGGTTTTTTATCGAGTGATATATTACTGAAAAAATAATTGAATTATCTATATATTACCTACTATATGTTGATAACATTAGCCACCCAAAATATCATCACGAGGGATGCCTTGTGGGGGAAGGATTTTCAGAAGATATGTTGCTACAATAACCATTATAGGGAATGAGATATCTCACATATACATTTTACATAATACTAAAGAGTTTTCTCATATATTGAATCCCATGATTTAATTTTTATACATTTCAATCTATCATGGGATAAAATATGGATATCAAATACCAAAAATAAGTAGTTTATAAGGATTTTTTGAGAACATATTTAAAATTAGTTATCTACAAATATCAACTAAATTTTGGATGAATTTAATGTATATCTAAAAGACAAAGTGTAAATTTTTTATCTTTCACTAGTTATGTAAAAAGGGTTATTCATTATATATGAAGGAAAAAAATTAATAGAATATGATGCAAAATGGTGGAGTTGATATTTTAGTATAATTGATGAATATATATGATTTTATTGATATAAATACAATGAATGAAAATATCTCATACTTAAGTATTATATAATAGACATACCAATAGGATTAAAAAGAACATCCAGTGTTTATTTTCAAATAAAAATGTGTTCAAACCATGAGTTCAGTTAAAATTGATGAATTGGGCTTCATCAATGTGTATGTTTTTGTGAAATTGTATTCAAATAAACCACTAATAATGGTATCACTAGAATTAAAATAATTTTATGTTCTAGATCCTAAAACCAAAAAAATATAAATTATTTTTTGGTGACTAAAACAATTATAATTTCAGATGAAATTTAAATTATGTATAACCCTTTTATTTTGGGATCATAATTATTTAAGGATATTCCTAATATAGACACTATATTGTAAGTTGTAGGGTACAAAAAGGAGGGTATTTGGTTACTTTATATTGAATCCAAATCCCATGAGTCTTTTGATAAATAAAAGAGAGTTCAATAAACTAGTTAATTTTTTTATTATAAAATTCTTTTCTATATAAAGTTATGTATTCACTAATATATTTATATAATGTAAATAAAATGTTTTACAAATCATGACGATAACGACTTCTGCATATTATGATGTTGCCAATCCAGAGAGGAAATACACTATTGATTTTGAAACTACAGAATTATTAATGTTAAAAAAATGGATGAAAAAAAGAGTAGTGTATCATCACCATGTTAACTAAATTAATTAAGGATTGAATTAAGGGTGTAAATTTTTTTTGATGGATAGAATCAATTTTTCCAACCTATATATGTTAACAAGTTAATTGTCATTAGTTACATTATGGTCACAAATAAAATATAGTTTTTGATTGATATAACCCAATGGAATAATTTCAAGTCGGCATTGACGACAAATATTTGCCAAGATATCATGGTAATTTTGTGATATAATTTCTCTATTCTATCAAAAATAATAATCAATAGTTTATATACTTTTTATTATCCCTGGAAGATTTTTATTATTTCAAATGAATTATATATGAAACTATTATTAATGGTAATTATAAATTATTATATAATCTTTTATAAAAATCTGATAGATCCACATATCAAGGAAACTAAGTGGAATGTAAAGAAAAATACACTCTCTATGTATTCACACCGTAAAAACTATGAAACAAGGAAATATTTCATTGGTTGTAATTATAAGGAATCATTTTAGGTGCATTGTTATTGATAATTTATTATTTTACATTATATATTTTATCCACTTTGATTCAAAGTTAATTTATAATATAAAAAAGTTGTGATTAAAATAAGAAATGTGAATCAAAACCAATGTACCCATTTCCTAAAGCACATATGATGTACGATTCACTTAAAAATAAAATTGATTTTTTTAATTAATATAAAACATTTGATATGATATGAAAAAATATTTTTTTATATAAATAATGATGAATAAAATTATAAACCAAAATTCATTCAAAATATTCTACTAGAAAAGGAGAAATGTATAAATAAAAAATAATATAATATATTAAAACATACAATAAGTATGAGAATAATGTAGAGCAATGACATAAGAAAAATATATTATTTGTTATATTTGTATTACATAAAAATATATATTATTTTTTATCTTTTTATATGGATTAGAAACAAGAATCGTCATCATCTTAACCAAAAGATAAAATACTTTTAGTAGAATTGAAGCAACTAGGATAATATATATGTATTAGATGTGCATGTTTTGAAGTGTCACCCCCAATATATTTTTGAGAATAAAAAAGTTATAAGGAGTAACATAAGAGATAATGAAATACATGCATGCACAAATTGATGCGGTAATATTTTTTGTTATGTAATTTGGTTTGTCATAATTGTATTTGTGAAAAGGTTAAAGAGAACCAATAGAATAGAAATTATTATTAATTGACGTGAAACACCCCCACTAGCCTTGAGGCAAACCATTTTGATAAAACACCCACCTTACCTAATGTAATAAATTTTTTCATAATAATTTCGTCAAAATATGAATCAAACCACTAATAATAACATTATATAACTAATATTATATAGATAATAATTTCTTGTGATTTATATCTATCAACACCCACATATATTGTCGTAAGGGTTATGGTGTAGAATATTCAAGGAGACATACGATAGAATAAAAAAGTCTTAAAAGAACATGTGAGAATTGGGATTGAAGTAACTTGTGAGACAAGTTTCTAGTTTCATATTCCCCATGATGATATAGATGTCAACATGGTTGAAAATGTTATTAAAAAATAATAAAATGGTATTTTAATCATATGAAGATACATGGTGATAATGATGTATGTACATTATAGTTTTATTAAAATGAAAAAAATTAACAATATATAAAAAAAATTAGAAGTATGTATGGAATTACGGACAAAAAAAATGATAGGGTAATGGAAGGTTGGATAAAAATAATCTACTTTATCACCCCAAAAATTAATTGGACCTTCTAAGATTTCCTTCACCCCACTAGTTGCACTAACACATATATTAACAATATCAGTTCAAGATGATACAACATTCAATGAAGTAAATGTGTCCAAATTGAAAATTAGGAAGAAATATTTGGAAGGTACATTATAGACATGATTGTTTTTGAGAGTATAAATAAAATTATCAATATTTAATGCTTGGGTGTATCAACTGTGAATACATACATGTGGTATATTTTAATAACATTTTTTTCAAAAAATGATCTAATATTTTCAATATAGTTAATAACTATTAATATTTTCTATATGCATGTATATTATTATTATATTAAGAGAAACCCCTATGATGAAAATTTAGACTCATTAATCATACATTAATTTATATGATAGAAGATAATTTTATAAATAATGAATATGGAAAAAACAATGAACTAATCAAAACAATTGAAAATAAAATAAAATACAAAAGAGTCTTCTTGATTCCAACAATAAAGCGGTAAATCAATACAATTTAATCATTTAAATTATAATTTTTTTCATTACGTACTTGTTTTTTAGAAATAATTGGATGCTCATCGCACTCAAATATCGATAACTGGAATGCTTATATACTAGATCAAAAGCATGGATTTATAATAAATATTCCACACATGATGACCATTAAATTTTTTTAATTCACTATTAACAAATTTTTTTTGAATAATATCTAATTATATGTTTTATTTTTTTAAGAAGAGTTTTGTTCTTATTGAGTGACCTGTAAATATAATCTAAATCAAGTTTTGAGGGGAGTGACTGGATGAAAGAAGCCAATGGATTTCAATAAATGTGGAATTATTAATGGATTTATAATACCATTTATCTACGAAAACATATTCCAAAACAATTTACTTATTTTTGTCAAATTTTCTTAAATATTAGAAACAAAATAATAACAATGATTGTTCTTATTACGATTGAAAATTTATGTATTATATTGTGATGTCCAAACCTAGGTTCCACATACTGGTTCACCAAGACAGCTCTTCACAAGACCTCAAGAATGGATCCCCATATTCTGTAGGATTCTTACTATTAGTGAGGGACTAATATATATACTTGAGATTCTATAACCTCCTTATCAAAGTTGAACAACTATTGAAATTAACATCTAATATATCTAGGGTGCCACATTAATCAATAATAATCCAAAAAACAAGAATAAATCCAAAATAAGAAAAATTATTAACAAACAAATATCTAAATAAGTCATACTATGAAATTATCATGTTTGTAATGGAAAACCAAAATAAGTACACACTAAAATATCTTATGTGGGTCCTGACATATCATCTAGTTCACACATCCTTGCTCTATCCATTATCCCTACTAAGCCATCAAATAAAGGACTTTTCCCATTATCATGTCCATAAAAAATTAATTCTATTCATGTACCAATTAGGTTGATAATTTATATAATGAGTATAACAAAATAGTACACTACCAATGGAATCTAAATCAATATCCAGTCTATAACGATGTATGCTGTTGTATAAAGAATAAAGAAAAAAATGAAGAAAATAAACATGTATCACATTTATTATTATTCAGTCAACCCCATCATACCTACTATGGCCAATAACAGAGTATGAAGAGTACAACATAGGGATTTTACATATTACTATTGTCATGGGACGTTGTTAATTAATTTAATTAAAATTTCATTTGGTACCTTAGAGAATTAGTCATGGTTGTATTTCACCACACATAAATCAGAAGCCTAGAGCATCAATCTATCACCCCATGGGTACTTGGAGTAGTAGTCCCTCACCCAAACCCATTGATCAATTACATATATCACAAATTCAAATGCATTCAACCGGGTCATAGGGTATATGTTTGGACCCGATGTGAACTTGGAGCATCTGTCCCTCACCCACAACTCATTCTTCACATTTATATATACACATATCATCATTATTTATTCATAATTCATTTATCAACCATTATCAACATGACCCACCATTTAATTTATCAATCACAACCACGATTGTTTACTCATATCATAAGGGAATACATGGAAAATTATCGAAATAATCCATTTATCATCAATTAATACACAACTCAGTAACCCTTCATGTTTATGATAATGAACCCATTAAATGTAATTATCAAACATATAATAAGGATTCAGATCAATATAAAAAGACCATAATTTCTCCTTATATATTCCATAAAATAATGATTTTAATGATATTGGAAAACTCTATTGGTTTCCATCAAGCTCATTCTTATAGTCTCCAATAGGTCCAAAGGGATTTGTGAAGTGTATCATATTTCATGGAATTAAATTACATATTTTAATCTAAATGAAATTTTACAACATGGAAATGAAATTTAACAGTTAAATATACCATATAATAATTAATACTATTTAATTAGCATGTAGACCACCAACCATAGGATTTTTTATGAACGCTCCCCAAACCTTATCACTCGATTCATTGTATAATGTTTGAATTCAAAATGGTGGAGGAGATATAGGAACAAAATCTAGGATCAATATCCAATGAATCATAATCAATTAAAATCAAGACCTAAACCATCAAAAAAATATGAATTAATCTTTTATAAAAGGAAATAAAGATGAGATAGTGAGAGGGAGAGAGAGGGAGAGAGAGAAACCTAAACAAGGAAGAGAACATGTACCATAGAGATGTCTACATCCTCCATTGAATCTTAAATTCACAAATAAAGGATTCCTAAGAGGATATGAATCCTATTAGGATCCTCTAAGAGAAAATTAAATCTTATTAGGTCAATACATGGTGATTAGGGATATAAACCAGTAGTAAATATTTTTTAATTAAATTTTCATTGGATTAAAATAAGTGCGCTTGATTTCCTAGATGGGCTTCATTGTTAGAAAAACCATGCACCCTAACCATGGTCCCCTAATTTACAGGGTGTATAGTTTTTATCAAGGTGGGTGCATGGTTTGAAAATATATATTCCAACCCTGAAAACCCACTATGTCCAAGGGTGTATATATTTTGGAAGGGTAGCTACCGAGTTTTGTTTAACCAAGTTCCCCATTCTGGTGGCTCTAAATAGGCCACATGTTTTCTTGGGGAAAACTACACAATTTTTAGTAACCCCATGCCAACTGTACATAGCCCCATAATCTCCCAGAATTCACCAAAATCACTATAAATGACCTCAGATTAATATCCAATCAAGGTATGAAAAAAATGTTAAATAATTCCTAAAAACTAGTTTAATATATCTATTGGAATGTCAAGATTCTTTAGTATCCTCTCGTTATAACATATTTTTCCCAATAATTACTCATAAGAATCACTATGCCTCCATGGTAAAAAGTTTGGTCCACTGGGCCTAGATATCTATTTATCTCTACGATGTTTCATCATAGACATTTCCATTATTCTAGAGTAAATGGACCAATGACATAGTCTTCAAATGTAAAACATTATCTCTACAATGTACAATATGAATTAGATTCTCTTAAAGGGACACATCAATATGAAGATCAACATCATCAATATCAATGATATGAGAAGGGTTGGAGTGAAACCGCTGAAGGTAATACACAGGAAAAAACATTAATCATGGAACTATAACTCTATAGAATATATAAATAATACACCACTAGTTCGATCCTCTCCACAATATCAAACATGCCAAAATATCTAGGCACCAAATTTCCCTACATTTGAATCCTATAATAACCCAATATCGGTGACACATGAAGGAATACATATTCACTGAAAATAAATTAAATTTTTTGGTGACATCAATCATCATTATAATTCGGTCTACTTTTCACCATAGCCATTTATTTATGAATCAGCTGAACATATTCTTATGTATGGTACCTAAGACTCAATCCTAATAAATCTGACTCACCTACTTCCATCCATCACAAAGGTGATATGCATGGAATACCATAAGGTTCCTCACATAGTTCGATCAATATAGACTCCTAGAAACTATTATTATAAAAAAATTACTAGAACTGTGTTTTTTATCGAAAAACCCACCAAAATCTTGGACATATTCCGATAGTATTTCCTCCAACACTTTTATATTATGCTCAGATTTCTCATCTATCTATTGGTGAAAAGATGTACTCAGAAACAACTATGTATCCAATATTTCTTTAACCCTTTCCTAAATAGTGAAGTAAATTGATAATCAATATTTGAAATTATACTCCACAACACTCCATGAAAATAGAATGTCCCTTGAACATATATATCCCCAAATAGATCTGCTCTGAAAGTATACCTAATTTCCATGAAATGGGATAATCTTTTCAACCTTTCCACAATAATCGAGGTCATTTAATTCAGCATAGGTATCCTTGAGAAACCCACCATTAATTACCTGGTACCATCACCCCACTTCCATTTCAGAAAAGTCAATGGTTGTAATAGACCACCAGGTCACTAATTCTCAGTCTTCACCTGCTAATAAGTGTTGCACCATGTTATAAAACGAGTGATCTCTTTCTTCATTTCTATCCACCATTACTCTCTTCAAAAGTCATGGTACATTTTTTCAATCCAAGATGTTCCATCTGCTACAATACATGAAACTCATGCATCAAATCCTCTCACATACTAGAAGTAATAATAAGACGGCCTCATATATAGACAATATCTTTCTAATATATGGTAAAATCTGAATTTGAATACTCACTTTAAGGATTTCCCTCAAGTCTGAACACTCTGTATCGTAATATTTCATATCTCTAATCTATCTCAGGAATGTCAACTCAAAGGAGAAATACCCATGATTAATCTTCTTGTGTCCCTCATGTACCTCTATATACATCTCAACCAATAAATCCATCATCTTACACTCAGAACTAGACACATGAACTACCTGAGTCTAACTATTTATTTTAAATGTCTTAGAAACACTATTTTCCTTCCCTATAATACATGATAGATCCAAATAAAATGACAGTGTATACTCAACCCATCTCCACTACCATATATTCAAAAATCCTAGAAAAAATATGTACTTTAGGATTTTTTGGTATGTATACACCATAATCCTTTCACCAAATATGTAATGCTTCCAACACATTATGGCGTAAACCACCATGCCTTACATAAGATCATTCATATGTTAATTCTATTCATATGGCCACAACTATCATCATACATATACCATGACTTGATTAATCTATATCAACATTTCCCCCTGTCCAATCATAGATGCATCAAAAAATAAACTACAATCCTCACATGGATCATGTAGGATCAAAATCAATACATCATTAAAACACTTCATCAACTCCTTGAAGGAATAATTGTTGTTCCCAACCATTCGAACTTTATATCCTTCTTGGTCAGCCCCACAATTGGCACTTATAAGAGATAAAAACCTAGTTGATTTTTTCGTAATAGTATACTAAACCCCAAAAGATTTCAATATCAAAAACATTATTGAAATGATCCCAAGAAACAACATCCAAAATATTATCAGGTTCCATTACCACACCTTCCTTAGTGATGGCGTTGTATAAAAATGTAACTTGTTAATCTATAATTTGCATTTATATTTCTTAGTGTATAGCCTATGCACTCTCAATGTACGAAAGAAAATGTGAAGTAGTTGTTAATTATCATCATGAGTCATGGAGTACACCAAGATGTCATCCACAAAAAAACACAAACCAATACAAAAATGGGTTGATGATTTGGTTCATCAAGGCCATAAACACAAAAGGTATGTTTGTCAATCCAAAAGTCCTTATAATGAATTTAAACAGTCTATAATTTCTCATAAAATTTGTCCTTAGTATATTGAAAGGTATTAGAATCAACTAGTGATACCCTAACCTCAACTATAACTTTGATAACAGACAAAAACAATCAGGTTGTTAAAATGATCATCTTTATGTGGAAGGTGATATTGTTTCCTAACATTCATTTGGTTAAAATTCTGGTAATTGACACACAATTTTAATATTCCATCTCCTTTCTTTGTAAACAATATTGGATAACCCCCACTATGATTTACTCAGAACTATGAGTCTCATATCCATCAATTCAATCATCTGACCCTTAAGCTCTTAAATATCTATTAGTTCCATTTAGTATGTTGGAATATAAATTGGTTCTACCATAAGAATTATCTCAATTATGAAATCCCCACCTATCATAGGTGGAATCATTGATAAGTATGTAGGGATCACATCAAGAAATAAATCTATTATAGATGCAAATATGGTATAATTCACAACTCCATCATCCAACAAAAGACTCACAAACTGGGTGGTGAGCTCCCCCACTTTCTAGTGAACTAGGCCTGCATTTCCTTCCAAGATATCATATTATCCCCAATAAAAATAATTTTCACCCTTTTGATATGTAAATGTTACTCTCTTATAATAACATTTAATTTTTTCTGGATATGATACCAACTAATCCATTACCAAAATCAGGTCAATTCATTATTTTTCAAGAAAATACAGATCCCAAAATATACAATATTAACCAACCTTGAGGGAACATTTCTTGGTTAGAAAAATTTTATTTAATCCTACAACCATTAGTGTATCAATCATCATAAACCCACTCACAAACATCACCATTAGACTCCAAATATTTAAAATATGGGTAGATATAAAATAGTGATATGATCCTATATCAAATATAGAACTAGATTGTGTAGAAGCTATACGAATAACACCTCTAACAGTCAATTTCCCAACCTTGTAATCAAAAAGTTTAGGCTGATCTTCATGAAACAGACATATCCCTCTATGTTATGATATAATCTATGTTCTCTATTTTCTTCAACGATAAAAATGGTGTTTATCATTCCCTGAAGAACCATTTCCACCATCTAGATGACCATGGACTATATAAATCAAATTTCTTTGATGATATGGGCTATAAGGTCACCATCCATTTCACCTGTTTGGCCTATCTCCCACATCACATCCCATATTCTGATGGTTCCTACAGTACTTCTATAATTTTCACATCCAACTACAAGCTTGACACTCCACCTGTGGTCAGGTAATCTTACATTAAATTCGACCAAATGTTCCACACTAACGGAAGAAAACTAAATTTCTACTCTATGTAAATCATCCTCACCCTATCTACTCTATTTCCCATTACATTTGTCAACATTCTTCAAACAATGTTTCCTAACCCCAGAATACATACCACTTGATCCTCCAGTAGAAACCACCTTTTTTCCACTAGAAGACTCTATCATTTTTCCCTCAAAAATGAGATCATGGTTCACAGCCTCGTAAAAATTCATCAGTCGAAAGATATTAAAATATGAATTAATCTCATATTTGTGTCCATCCAAAAAACATCTCGCTAAAACTAGCTTATCTGCTACCATTACTAAAAAAATCACTATAAGTCTATGAAGTGGCTAGCATATTCCATCCCATACATGATTCTTATGGTTAACCTCATAAACTCTTCTTCCCTCTATTACTTGAGCATATCTAGTTAAATGGTTTCCTAGAAATTCTCATAGAATTCATTCCATACACTGCCCTACAATAAATTATCTTGAGCTTGAATTTCCCACCAATGCTTCACTAATCCTAACATCATATAGTTTTATAATTTGTATCTTTTATCTAATGGAATCTGAAAATGATCCATGATGACTAGATAGACTCAATTCTGAACCAATCTACCTCAGGAAAACTCTCTACAGAGAAAGTTGGTGGTTGTTGCAATTGGAACAGTTGAGTCAAATTAGACATATTATCTACATCCTGCCCGAGGTATCTTTCCATGAACTACAAAGAGAAGGAATTATTCTCACAGATGTACTCTCATGCCCTTCACCTGATACTACGGGGGCCTCTTGTCCCACTACTAGATGAAAATGTTTATCAATTTCTTCTGGTCATCCTATCAAGAAACATCTTATTTGTCTTATGTCTCTATAATTCCACACACACATCGTAGGGAACATAATAGATCAGTACCAAATTTAAAAAGGAGATATCACATAGTTTTATTACAATTCATCAGTCATACACTACCCCTGGGGAAAAACCTATGCACTATCACAACCCTAAACCATTCTTATGTTGGGTTTTCAGGAATGTGACATTTTCAATCATTATTCTTAGAATAGAAGATCCAAAAAACATTCTTCATATTTTAATAGTAATGACACACATAATGGGTTTGACGGTTCATGTTGGTAATAGACATGAAATTCAATGATAATTTTATTAATGATGATAGAGTTTTCAAATTGTCAATTATGGGGAAATTTTTTCGATTAATTTATAATTTCACGAAAAAACACTATTGAAATGACTTGTAGTGAGATATACATGGTGAGTACCATATTTATAGGATAAGGGTTGGATGAAATATTATAAAAAATAAAAAAACAATGTTAATGGGATTTAGTCATGTGAAAATTATAAGGTGTATCTTAGAACTAGATATTAAAGATAGAACGGAGATATTAGCAATTTTAGTTTTGAGATTAGATGATTTGGTTTATTTTAGTGAGAGTGAATTGGAAAGACAACGATTGTGAGATATTAAAAGTAAATAATGGGAGAGGATATTTTTTTGGTGTGTATGATTATACCATGGGATATGATTCTTCTAGTTTTTATATTTGATTATAGGGATGTGGGATAATTTTTATTTTCATTTGATAATAAAATATAGATGTATACTATCGAAATCTTTCACCTTATTCTCTATTTAATTCTATTGTTGAAAAAAGATTTACCCCTCTACACAGTGAAGGCTATCCAATATTTTTTCTCCCAACTCTCATCACCATGGTGAATACAACCCTGATGTTTTTATATTTGTTCCTTAGTAAATAAAAATTCAATTATTTTCTAGTTTACTTTATATGAAACCCCAATTCTAAATGAACAACTCTATAGTATACCTTCAAATCATAGCCATTAGATTGGCGTGTAAAAATAATATTAACCACATTATCTAAAATATTTACAATTCTATTATATAATGAAAATTTATTGATTAATTCATTATAAATAAGTAAACAATTTTTAGTAAAGACATTTACACATCAAAAGTATGCTTTCATTAAAAATTGGGGTTTTATTGCATTTTCCACAAGGATATTATCACTAATTTCTTACACTTTTTGAAATTTTATCCTATAAAAATTATAATTTTTTTGAAATATTCCAATAAAAATTATCTTAGAGTGTAAAATTGATATTTTTCATAAAAGATTAATTTTTACTGAAAAGTAAAATAATACAAATTTTATAGAAAATTTTAATTTCCATTATTGTATTTAAAAATTCAAATTTTTATGTAATTTTAAAATTTTATTATTTCATTTTGGTTAAAAATTATCCAATCAATCTCATTTGAATAAAAATTATTATTTATTTCAAATAAAAACATTTTTATATTTAAAAATGAATTTTATAGAGAATATTTTTTAATCACCTATTTCAGGTTTATCATAAAATAAATTTTTTCACTAATGAAAATTTGTTTCCATAAAATTTATTCCACATTTAGAATCTCAATTTCTAAATTTTTAAATGAGACAACTTTCATTTTTGTCCATAATGAACTGTAAAAATAATCAAATTTTTTTGACATTGTTAATGTTAAAAGTGGTTTAATGATATGATATACTAATTTATAAGGGTAAAATTGCCATATTAACATATATAAACCCTATTACACGGTTATATTTAGACATTGTCTCATTTATTATTCAAATAAGAGTCAAATACCTCCATTATATAAGGATACAACCTCTCCTCTATTCTTCATGCATAAATATCCTCTTATCTAGGAAAATAGATACCCAAATACTTTCCTAACATCCCTCCCCAAACCCTAGAGGTTTTATTTTAATCATAATTTCATATTTTAAATGATTTAGATTTATTCCAAAGAAGGTTCCCCAACGATGAGGTATAACAATTAATAAATTAATATCATTTTATTTCGTCTTCCACCCTCTATAAAATGATAAAATTAGTCATAAAATAAAAAATATTGTAAATTTAATATACTAAAATTTTATTATGTTTATTTACCAACCTTTATTGATCACATTTTTTAATGTGTAAATAATAGCTTCATTCATGAGCACATGCAAACTAACACATAACCAAAAAATGTATTTCATTTTTCCTAACCACCATTCATATATGGTTTTTATGATGGATAGAGTGTTTATATACAATATTTAAATTATTATTATTCCCATTTAATGACAATGTTTTAGTTTAATTTCAGTAATTTGTTTTCTTAGAAAATGGAAACAATGTTCATATGTCTGTACGGACTACTGTCATTATGAACCATGTACTTAACTTTTCTATCCCTACTATTTGTGGGAGGTTAAAAATATGTATATAAATAATATATATTATATATATATCTTTATTAAAATTTTGGATATGATGGAAATATGATTAAAATACAATTATGGAAACTCCCAATATGAACCTTTCTTGAAAAATAAAATATTTGACACTCGCAAATAATGATTTTAATAAGGAATTATTTATAAATAGGTGTAGAAATATTATAATTGGATCATATGTGATATTAAAAATATATATTTGGTTATTTTAAATAAGTATAATAATTTTAAATTTATTATATATTGGGATAGATATATTATACAAAAAGATGAAGTTGAGTTATATTTTTACATTACAACTAAATTTTTATAGGGATTATTTATGCCTAAAATTATTATGATGAATTTATATGATTCATCTATAAGAAATATTTCGCAATTTATTTACCACAATTTATTTTTGTAAATTGAAACTTTTTTTTATTTCAATTCTCTCTAATTAATTACCAAAGATTCCAACAAAAAGTTTTTATGAAAATGGAATTTATTTCACTCTTTGATTGGGAATATTTTATATCCCAATTCTATTTTCTATAAAAAATCATGATTATTTTTAATATTACATAATAATTGTATAAATTAATTTTTAATAATGTTGGAATTTATATAATAATGTTTTCAAGGACTTTTCGTATCATTTTCTAAACAAGGGATTTTTTGAATTTTTACCAAATGTGTTAAAGGAAACTTTATTTTAATATTTACGAATGAATATAATTTGTAATAGTCATTAAAAACTAAATTAATTTAATAATCCTTTAAACCATTCCATTTTTTATTCACAATTAACTATTTTCATTGATATTTTAGATATTTTTTAATTTTAATTAAGTGATTTCTACATTTAATGACAGTTTTCTATAGTAAATATTACAGTGAGCTTTTAAAGTCAATTTTAATCTATGAAAAGATCCTTTGATGTTAATTATAATTCACTATGGATATGATTCTATTAAACCACACTTATTATTTTAGTAATTTTTTTATTATATCGATGAAAAAATTATGAAACCTAATTTATTTTATATAGGTTAAGTTATAATGAAATTCAAAATTATTTAATGATATTCTATTGTATATATGAATGGATGATGATTATGATACATGTGATATGATATATCCCTCTAATTTATTGGGTAATGATTAATTTTTTAAAAGATAAATAGGTACATTAGAGTTAATCCCAATCCCAAAAGAGGGTATGTGAGAGGTTATCCCAATCCCAATAAGGGTATATGGTAGGTCATCTCATGAATATAGTTGGAACATGGTTGGTCAGCCCAATATTAACTTATGATGGATGTCTTTGTGGGTATCCCTTACATAATATTTCTATGATTTTATTCATTCACCTCTTTATACTACTCTTTAATGATATTTTCTTATGCCAATGTTATGTTGTCGTGATTCATGTTCTTTGATTCCATTATGATTCTTGTATTATAAACATCCCAGATTTATGCTAAGATTCATGATTATGACCTATGAATAATTGAATATGAATTTCAAATGTTAACATCATGCTTTAATACCCTTAGGATCATTATATTCTTATTTATGACCATTTATGGATATCTTTTTTGTTTACCTTTACTGAGCATATAATCTCATGAATTCTTATATTTCCTTTTCCATAAGATATAAAAATAAGGTTTTGAGAATATAATGTCTAATATGTTTTCTAGTTATGATCGAATAAGTTGGATATGATTTAGAGCTCCTATGTACTAGTTGTTTTTAAAAAAAGGTTCTAGGGAAACTAAAACATAATAGTTTTGGAATGGATTGTAATGATATGTAATGAATATTCATCTAATAAGATGAAAAATTTATATATGTAATGTATGGGTCTCTATAGTTGGTATAAATATAAGGTTTAGTTATTTTTGTAAATTAATATGGTAAACAAAATAGTGAGGACTCATAGGATAATCCTATTTATAGAAAAACAACATCTCTTTTGTCAAAGAATATAGTTTGATTTTCATAGAAAATGCATCCCAATATGGAATCTAGAAAGTGTATATAGCTATGGAACTGATTCACCATTGGGTAACAACCCTGAATGGGGAGGATTGGGTATTGGATCAATTATAATTGGTGTTTGATGAGTGGTCCTACGACTATTCACCTGGATACACACTACTGAGGGATATTCATGAGAGGATTAGCATTTTAATTATGAACCATTATAAAGGATTTGAGAATTTTTTGACCACGGATGAAATAGTTTAAATATAATACATAATAAATTGAAAATAATGTATCATAATTAAGGTATATTTTAAATTATATTTAATATTTTTTAGTTTATCACTATTAATATTATTTCTCACACAATGTGTTTGGTTTCAATCAATGATTGAAACAAGAATGAATCGTACTAATAATAAATGTTATGGATTGTGAAATGATTTTAATTTGGAACTAACAGATGGAAATGGATTTGAAATGTGATGACTTATGATTAGGCATAACCATTTAACTCAATATTTTATTATAAAATTCAAATTGGATGAGTTTCATGATACACATAATAAGAGAAAACTTTAGTTGCACGATAGTTCAGTTGAAGATAACTATAGATTAATGAATATCCAATTACCTATATGTAAATAATATACAAATAATAACCCAAATAAATGTTTTAAAGGAAGAGGAAAATGGTTTATGTGTGGAAAATATTGAATAAAGAAACTAATTATTGATGAAAGTAGAGGGAAATGACGTTTTTCCAATGTACCACAAATAGTTCAACGTCTAAAGTGTGGGGAACTTAGAAAATATTTCTATCAATACCCTAATACAAGGGAAAATCATATAATAAGTAATCACCTATGAAATATAGATAACTGAAGTGGATAAATATAGTTATGGAATTCTTGTCCTCTACTCCAAAGTTGGGGATGTCATGTTGATGTTTTTATGAATTATCCCTATGAAAACATTATTTTCCTAATTTTTTTAAATTGATTTTTTTAAATTAAATATTTATCTCTATATATAACCCTTCTAATTTTATATAATAACATACATCATATTTGATATTCTAAATCAACTTATGATTATTTACTGCTGAGAGGATAAATATGAACATCAAATAGAAATTAAATCAATTATATGGGTCTTAACACCAATTTTATTGTGGTATTTATCTCATTTCGTTGTGGAGAAACTTTTCCTTATTGATATTCTTACTTTATGAGAGTTTATTTATGAATCTCTAGAATAGTTTCCTAATCTTCCTTTTAAATTGCAAAGTTATGTTTTCAATAGAACACATACTAAGTTTTACACTTATTTCAAGAAATCCACTTAGAATATCCTTGATTAAGTCACATGAATTGAATGAAAAACTCTAATAAAATATTGGTAGGGGATTAATATGTCCATGTACATCACCATGGGGGACCATTTTTATTTTTTTAGGAAGCAATAATTATCAAAGTAATTTAGAATTTGTTACTGGAGACATTCAAAGAATGAAATCATGATTTAGTATCATATACCACATTTGATGAATTTTTTATCAATTAACCAGAGAATAACATATTTCAAAGATATATCTTAAATTTGGAAAAACAAAATGGGGGTATAAATTTAATACATTCCAAAGAAAATATATATATAAATTATGGAAACTTGGAGTTAATATTGATGCCATTTGGTATTACTAATTTACCTATTATACTCAAGTATTTAATGAATAAATTATTTTTGTATTACCTTGATTATTTTTTGGTAGTCATTATATATGATATTATTATATAATATTTTAATAAATATGTTCATTAATACCAATTTGGAATTTCTTTAATTTCCATGGGAAAGGATAAACTTTACGAAAAAAACTGTACGTGTGAATTTTGGTTTAAAAAAGTTTCATTTATAGTTTATATAATCTCATGAAATTATATATCAAGTGATCCATCAAGGGTAGATGTTACTGTACGTTATCCCAAACCAACTATGTTTAAATATATCTATAGTTTTCTAGGATTATATAAATATTATCAATTATTTGGGAAAAAACTTATAATTTTCTAATCCTCCCACTAAGCCAACTTATAAGGGAGTCAAGTTCCTTTAGACATATGAATGCGAAGAAAATTTCAAAGAATTGAAGAGATGTTTGATCAGTGAACCTATTATCAAACAACCTTATAATGAATAAGGGTTTGTGATTTTTACTTTTCCATCCAATTAGGGGTTGGTATGTGTTCTTATATAAAATTGATCGGTGATAGATTGTGTGTCTCATTTATTAATGGTTAATGAAAAAAACATGACTTATGATTTGGAGATGGATGTTTTATTTCTTCATTGAAAATATATAGGAAATATATTTATAGTGAAAGGTGTGATATGCATACTAATAAAAACATATTGACACATATATTCACATATAAATAGTTGAATATATTATAACAGATATGTTTGTAGTTGATTTTCCATTATGAATTCTTAATACACTAAAACTCTGGGAAGGGAGGATGATGCTCCAAGTTGGAAGGGCCATGATAGTATGTCTGCCATATGGGTTTAAAGAGATACAATATTTATATAATTCCATAATATAAATTTTTAAATCCTAATTAATGGATACATATCATATCTTTCACATATGAATATTTAACTATCAATGCGTGTGATGATTAAAGATGCGTAGAAGAGAGATGTAGAGCTACATAAGAATGTGAGAGATTTCCATGAGTTTAGAATTGATTTTGATGAAATAGTAAGTTCAAGAACCTAGATTGTGGCCCATAAATACCATACATAAAGAGGGATATTTTGGAATAATCTAATTGTGCATCATTTCATATTCGGCTTAGATGTATGAATTTGTATAATGATATGAGAGAGTATTTCGTGTGGGATGACATGAATAGAGATATCATATAGTATGTATCAGGGTTCTTGTTATGTTATAAATTTAAGGCTTAGAGATAAAAGTATAAGAGGACGTTACAACCATTACCCATAAAAATTTGGAAATTTGGAAATCTTACAATATATTTCTTCATTGGACACCCTAAAATATCAAAAGACAATGATGCTATTTTTTATAGTAGATCACATTATGATTAGAAAATTTTTATTTTCCATCAGATAATATTTCATTCTTGATTAGGCTTCTGAAATACATATTAAATAGGTTTCAATATTTCTCTCTCTAATACATTTTACTATATCTTATCAAAATCATAGTTTTTATCACTATTTTGGACATGTCTTCAGAAAGAACTATATATAGAGGTGTTTTTCAGTATTAAATATTATCCTATGATAAATTTAATGTTTTATATAACCATTAATAACCTATAATATATCCTTAAATTTTGTTCTCTGGATTTCAACTTTTTTTGGGATCAATACCATCCTCTTTTACAATTTTCGTATGGTAATATCATTAACTAGATAATTCACATGGCTCCTTATGAAATCATATATGGAAATAATTGTATAAATAAAATTTATTATTAAGAAGTTGAATAAATAAATCTATTGGTACATGTTATCGATGAGGAGATAGAAGATAATTTCAGATCTATTCAGCAGTACATCAAAGAACCTCGGAGTCGACTAAAACATTATGCTAACAATCATCAATGATATTTGGAATTAATAGTCTGTGAGATGGTATTCTTGTGAATTTATACATGTAATAAGTTTATGGGGTTTGAAAATAATTAAATGTTGAGCCATAGGTATATTTCCCCCTTTAATATTCTTGATCGAAAAAGGATTTCATTTTATCTCTTAGCACTTCCATTGAACATCTGTCAATTTAAATATGGGATCTATGTATCTTTCATAAAGAGGAACGTACCTGATCTTCAACATGTACTGAACACCTAGATTTTATCTCAAGATAATTTACTTTATTATGAATAAAAATTTATACAAATCCTATATCATTGAGATAATTTTCTATATAACAAGACAAATCAACTGGTTAAAGTTCTCTAGAGAATTCAAAATTTCGAAGAAGCTATATGAGAATCTAAGGATCTGATAATGCATAAATATTTATATATGTCAATATGATATAATTTCTTGGAATAAATTTATTTTAAGGGGTTATAACATATAATGGTGATTTTTTATTTTTATTCATCAGTAAATATAAGTTGATGTACTTGATTGATGTTTTTACATGCAATCAAAAGTCAAAATGAACAACAATATATATTACTTTTATAACATAGATATTGGATTACAATGTAGTAATAGGATTAAACCTATAATAAAAAATATGTATAATGGTTTTATATAATACAAATTTATTGATTAATTATTGATAAATAAAATTCAATTTTCTATTAAAACATTTTATGCTTCAAAAATATGTTTTATTCAAAAAATGGTTTTTATTTAATTTTTTGTATCGATTGTATAATTAATTTCTTCCAATTTTAGAATTTTTATTTTTTATAAATGATATAATTTTTGAAAAACATCATATAAAATTTATCTTAAGTTTTATTTTTTTATTTTCTTGTAATTTTTATTTTTTCACTACATAGTGAAAAAAATACATATTTTATAAAAAATTGTCTTTCAATTATTGTTTTTAAAACGTAAAATTATTTAAATAGTTTTTAATATAATATTTATTCCATTCTAATAGAAATAATCTAATAAATTTTAATGTGAACAAAATTATTCTTAATTTTGGTATAAAATTATTTTATACCAAACAAATTCTTTTTTATTGAAACTAATTTTTTAATGCATTTTGGAGGTTTATTTTAACATTATGTTTTCAAAATTGCTCGAAATGAATTTCATAAAATGGAATCTATATTTACAACCATAATTTCTATATTTTTAATGTGTTCACATTAATTTTTTCATCATTAATTTTAAAAGCAGTTAAATTTTTTTACTACAGATAAGGTTAATATGGGTTTATAGGGGGTTAATCTAAGATAAAAGTGTAAAGTTGAAACATAATTTTTTTTAAAAGTTATGATATTATTATATTATTAACCTACATCATCTCTTAGTATAATTTGGGTCGTTTTGGATCCATTTTTAATGAGTAATATATTAATATATTTTAATATTTTTTAATAATATAGGTGTTTCCTCTCCCTATATTATTAAATGATACCACATGTCCTCTATTATAAAAATTTTATGATCCTATTAGATCTGACATTACACACCAAATCATTTCATAAAATCCTTCCCCATGTACTTGAGTTTTTTTATCATAATACAATCATTTCATGGATTAATGTGTAAGCCAACAGAGGTTTCTCAATGAAGAGGTATAAATGTTAACCAAGTAAATCCAATTTTATTTCTTCTTCTACGTTTCCTAAACATGTTGTATCTAACACTACATGATAAATATAACACAAAACATATACTAAGACATTATTATGATGAATATTAAACAATTAATCATCTATTTTTTCATCAAAAGGAAAATGAAACCATTGTTCGTTCGTATGTGCATAATACCACATAACAAAATGTTTTTTTTTCATCACCACACTTAATGAATGGTTAGTATTATAATGAACTAGCACTGAAAAATACATAATCTAGAATCATTGAAATTTTTTAATTATATTTTATTCCCAATGTTATTTTAGGTTTATATTTTTATAGAGTTTTTTCATAATACATATATAATAGTCCCATATGTTACAAAGATAACAATTTTATTTATAATCCACATCTTAACAATATAAAACTCTTAAATTAAAAAATTGTTTATTTCCCAAAAAAATATTCAGGACATTAATGTTGACTTCATAATTTCCCCTTCACATCCTTATACCCTATTAAAAAAATTAAAACTTCGAGTGAGCACAAAAATCATATTAACTGACTTAAAAAGAAATAAAGAAACTATTAGTAGATAAATAATTATAAAAACATTCACTTTTCAAAATAAACATTAGGATAAAAATAAACATTTTATTACCCATGAAATCACCTTTTATACCGAAATATTTTAAAAAAATATTTCATAATAAATCTTAAAGCTAAAAATAAAACTCATAAAGGTTTATTTGAAAATCATGAAAACTCATACTAATTTTTTATTCTTAAATATGTAGTTTTAAAATATAAAAATTATCATATACTCTCCTTTACCTTTTTAAAAAATAATATTTCCTTAAATACCCATATAAATCATAAATAATTAATTTAGGTAACTTGATATAATATTTTCAAATATTTCTTACTTACACAAAGAAACACCATCACAATTATATTGGGAGTAACCATCATAGTTACACTAAATATAACCATTACAATTATAATTAGAATAAAAATCAATGTATGTTAAAATAATATCTTAGAAGGAACCTAATCAATAAACTTCATCCATTTACCTAATTAATTTGAAATATATTGGTCTCACCCAGCCTTGGTATATATTGGAACCAACGATCATCATAAACAGTTTCCAAGAACCATATCACAATATATAAATACTTATATCATAAAAACATTTGTCGTACCTTTATGAAAACATATCTAGATATTGAAATATCCATTAAATTTTAATTTTTTTTGAAAACAATTAGAAACTAAAGAAAAAGTGTTTTTAGATTAATAAAACATTAAATTTTTTAATGGAAGCTAGATCTCAATGAATAGTTATTATTTCTAGAATGGTTTTGATCATCATATATGTAAAAATAGAACATTCCCTTATGTATTTTTGTAAAGGGTGTTCAAACCTTCTGTGAATGTTTAGTTTTGAAAAAATTCCAAGAAATTAAAAAGAAGCAAAAATGCAACTTTATAATTTACTATATCAATATGAATATATCAATAAAATAATTTTTAAAATTGGAATATTGATGATAAATATTTTTTTAATGCAAATTTTAAAAGAGGATGTTTGAAAAGAAAGTCCCATACCTTGAGTTCGACTCGTGAATTGGGTACATTATATTCCAAAATAATAAAAAAGGGTTAATTATTTACAAGATTAAAAACATTTTTCATGTTTATTATTCAATTAATATCATGTATTACAATGTAATTTACAAATACTTATTCATTTAATTTCTTCATAGACATTTTTACTCAAATTGGTACATAAGTCCCAAATGACATTGGAAGGATTACTATGGTCCAAGATTTTGTTATTCAAAAATAACTAGAATAATAATAATCACATAATTATCATTTTTATACATAAATTATACATTTAAAACAAATTATGAATTATGTTTAAAAAAATTTAACTAAATTTTAATCTTGGAGACAATAGGTTGTATGTATGCAAGATTCACATTTCCATTTTTCAATGATCATTATAGATAGAAGTTAAGTATAATTTTTAATAAAATAATGATAAAATTATCATAAATATAACATTATTTCATTAATTATACTTATATTTTTCCTTTGTGTTTTGTAATGATTAAAATAGAATCACAACGCTTCGTGGAGGTGGTAGTACACACATATACACAAACGGAGTTATCATTTTTTAGGGAATTGAATGGTAAGAAAGTAGATGATATATTATCATTTTAAAATGAAATATATATCATTAATATCAATATATATACATAAATTCAAAAATTATAACCATTTATGAGAGATGGTGATGGATGGAAAATTGCATATGTTCACAAGGCGGCAGTTCACTATACACACAAATGATGGTATTTATTTTCATTTGATGGAAGAGGAGATAAATATTGGTTTTTTAATTAACAAATAAAAATATAATTATATTTAATATATTGGATTTTATTATATAATCATGGATATGTAATATTTGGGGAAGGTAGAATAAGGAATAAAATAGAAACGCATGGTTAGAAATAATACATCTTCTTCAAACAACCTCTTTTTCCAAACACCTTAAGACCACTAAGGTTTGTATTTTTCCAAAATAAGACCTCTATAATGTGGGGATGGATGTTATTAAGGTATTTGGATAGATATGTTTTTTATCCTAATGGGTTTTAAAGTGTGAACTAAAGGTTAAAAGATATGTCTTTTATAAGAGAGGGGAGTGTCACTCTTGGAATTTACCAAAACATTTAACTAATATAAATTACATTTCAATTACATATGGCTCCAAAATGACCTAGTTCCATGTTAATATTATTATGGGTCAAAATAATATCATATAAAAAATAATATAGGTTTTTACTATTATTTTATCCTTATATTTTGGTTTTAACCCTTCGTTAACCCTTTTGACAATTACAGTAATATTAAAATATTAGACACTTTCAAGGTTAATAATGTTACTATAAAATGAAAAATTATCCATAAATAGATCATGCATAATTTAATTAACCATATCTTCTTATTTTGGATGAAAATAATATTTTTCGTAATTTTATATCTTTTAATAAAAAATTATTTTTATAAAATATATATAATGTCATATTTTAAACAATTTAATTACCATGCTTTTATTATATCATAAAAAACTGATTAATTATAATATAATAAATAACCAAATCCCTAAATGTTAATATTAACCTAAAAATTCAATGATCACATCAATTATTTGAAAATATATTATTTTGAATATTCTTTCTGTCATTTATTTTATTTTTTCATTAATTTAATAATTAGTGTTTATATGATTTTTAAGAATTTGAGTTAATTATTTCATCACTAAAAATTAAAAAGAAATTAAAATTATGAATATAAATCATTTATATTTAAAAATAGTATTTATAACTAAAGATAACATTTTGTTATCTCTATGTTAACAATATTATAGTTATTAAGAACAGTATTGTGACATTTTTTACTTTTCAACAAATAAAATATTATAATGGTAATAATCACATCACAATATAAAACAATGAAATATAAAATAATAATGGATGATATAGGAAGAAATGGGCTCATAATATAAAATTAAGGCAAGTTCTAGTTTCATTTTTTTGTCGTTATCAATTTTGTTTTAAATTTAATTAAATAATTTATAATTTAGTGTAGTAAAAATGACTAATATTACTATTCATGTTGACTAATAATAAATGGTACTTATTTACCAAATTAGGGTCAATTAATTCTATATATGGAAACCATTTTTCAAAATTTTTAACATAAAAGAGACAAAAATTAATTTTAAATTGAAATTGAAACAGGTAATGAAAATGAAAATTTAGAAAAATGTCTTTTAAAAATATAATTTTTTTTAAAATGAATTAATTTTAAAATTCATTTAAAACCCCATAAATGCATAATTTTAAATAATAAAAACAAACTAATCTATAATTAAAAAATCATCATAAAATAATTTTGAAATGCTAAATTCAAAAGTGAAATTCTTGTTTTTCATATTTAAATTCTAAAATATGAAATTTAAATTTTTAAATAAAACTATATAATAAAATAGTTTAATAAAACGACTTCCTTTTTTTAATTTAAAAAAATATAATGAATATAAATATATATCTCATGAAGGCTAATAAATATTAAAATGATTTAATATATCATTACATGGGTTCTAACATTAATATACCTTTTGGATATTTTGTCCTTTAGATTTTATTCACTTATTAAACAGGTGGGGATACCTTTCCCTCATATCATTTCAAACATTGACATTTCTTATTTGACGATAAGTTTTTTTCACAAAATCTTAACCAGCAAAATTACCTTATTCTGCTATGCATTCTTTCTATATTCAAGAATCATAATAGGTTGTTCCTGAAAATAATGGTTTCATTCCAACTGAACTACCTTAGGGATCAAAACAGATGTTATATCCTGCATATTATTTCTTAACATCAAAACATGAAAAATATTGTGTACATGGGAAAAACATATAGGCATTTCCACTTGGTATGCAACTAAATTTGTGGAGGATTTATTATGGTCTAATGAACTATTTTTGAAAAACCACATCACAATTTTTCATAGATATATCTGATGAAAGACATGATCTCATACCTTAAAAGATAGATCTTTCATCTAATTTCCCACATAACTTTTCTACCAACTCTAAGTTATCCTTAGCTATTTTTAAATTACATATACATTATCATACATTTCCATTACTAATTCTGGTCAGATCAACTTCCATTCAAATGCTTCAACATATAAAATAATATTCTTACATCTCTTTCCATATAATGCCTCAAAAGGTGTCATTTACATATTGGAATACAAACTGTTATTATAAGAACAGTCAATTAATGAAAATTTTTAACCCAAAATATTTGAAAATTCATTTTATAACAATGAATGATTTTCTCCAAGGTTTTAATAATTTGTTCAGACTATCCACAAGATTAAGGATGAAAAGTTATTGTTAATGTTTAATTCAGTAACCCATGACTTCTAAAGACCTTCCTCAAAATTTTATGTGATCCTCATATCAAATTCAAAAAAAATTTAGAAAAGAACTCCATGTTACCTATCTATCACCTTAAGATACAATTGAGAAATTTGATCAAAATATAAATTATCTCTAATTGAAATTAAATTAATATATTTATTTAATTGATCAGAAATATGAAAAATCTCAATACTACCTCTAATTGTTTTTGGAAATCCCACCATGATGTCCAAAGATATATTTTCACATTTCCAATTTTTCATTGGAAAATGTTGAAGCATCCCATATAGTAATTATCTTTTTAATATATACTATTGAAAAGTCAAAAATTTCATCAAAATTTTAGTAATATCTCTTTTCATTAAATAGCATTAGTTATAGTCCTGATGCTCTCTATAAATCTTAGTAATAATTGAAATTATGAAAAAGAGAACAATAAACATCCCGAAAAAATTATCTCTTCAACTGGGAATCGCAAAGCACACATAATCTCTTTCAAAATCTCAAAACACAGTCATTTTCAATGTTAAATTTAGGAAACATGTCTTTCTTTACCAGTTCTACCTTTTCCTATAACAGACAGTCTTCCTTCTGAGTTTTCATAATTATTATTGATAGAGATGATTGCGATGACACCTAAAAAATAGATCAAGTTCCTATATCTACAACTTATTGACTGAAGTTCATCAAATCATTAAATAAAGGGTTTTGTTCTAATTATAACATTTCTAAGGAAGAATTATTTTTCTATGTCAATGTATCAGCAAAATTTTTTCTTTACGGGGATGGTAATGATTTTTGAAATGATAAACCTTTATCAATTTCAACCATATCCTATATCTCATGTTCAATTCTTTCTAAATGAATATGTACATCTAATATTTATTATAATAAAATATTTCACACTTGGATCCATATAATTTATTTACACAAATTATTAAATAAAAATACACAACATCTAATTCCAGATCATGTGTACGATAATTAATTCATGTGGTTTATATTTTTTTAAAGTAGAAGAAATTTCCTGATCATTCTAATTAAAAATAACAAATTCCTTTTATTGAATCGTCATGTTATATAAAAAATTCTCCATTTCCAATGGTTAGAGCCTAATCTATAGATTTTATCAATAATTGTTTTTTATTGAAAATAATTATCATATTCTTGATTCTAGTTGAATTTAAATAATTTTTTATTTAACTCTATTAGTGGCCTAGATAATCTTTCTATGTTTTCAACAAACATCCAGAAATATAATTCTAACACAAAAGAAATATAAATATCTATAAAACTTTTAAGTCTAGTACATTCATAAAACTCTTTGGTTTTAGTGGTATCAACTATTATTCCATCATTATTTAAGATGTTTATAATCAATGAAATCGGTTATTACAAAAAATCACATTTTATAAATTCTTTATATAAATTCTTTTTATTCAATTTTTTTAGAACAATACTTTTATGTATTTCATGATAATAATTTCTTTGTGAATAAATCAAGATATCATCAATAAAAATACCTGAAGCCTATCCAAATATTAATGAAATACTATATTTATAAGATCTATAAATACCACTAGGGAATTTGTTAACCCAAAAGGCCTAACAACAAATTAATAATGCTCTAATATAGTAAGAAACACTATTTTTTATTTCTATCTTCCTTCCATTTCATTTAATAATACCAATACCATAGGTTAACACTCATAAAATAATTATCTCCCTGGAGTTTGTCAAACAAATAATCTATATTATGAAATGAATACATATTCTTAATAGTAATTTTATTTGATGATCCATAATTATATAAAAGCCTCATGCATTAATATTTATTTTTAACAAAAAAGAAAGGAGAGCCTTGTGGTGAAGTTATATGATAATTGAAACTTTTATCAAGAAACCCCTTCAATGCCCTTTTCAATTTTAGATGTTCTACTTGAGACATTAAATAATTTTGTTTCAGAATTTTCTTAACATCAAGAACTAATTAAATCGTAAATTAGACTTCTTGATTTGGTATAACCCTGTGAAACTCGTAAAGAAAAACATCAAAGTGTTATTTTACAATTAGTACATCATTAATCTTATTGTTTCCTTATTTTTGACACTATGTGCAAGATATCTTTTATTTCCATCATTTTAAATTTTATAAAAATGTGGATATATTATGAATGATATAGGCTTATTATTGTATAAAAACTGAATATCTTTATATAAAAACAACTTTTTTATCAGGAAAATATATCTTAGCATGGTAAATAAAAAACCAATCCATACCCATAATGAAATGAAACACCAACAGGGCTATGATAAAAAGTTTTTTAGGTAATATATTTCCACAAAAAATGGCATAATGATTGTGATAATTTATTTTTTCTTTAATAGTTCCCCTAGATGTTTACACCTTATGTTGTGGATTCATTTCATAAGGTGGAATTTCAAATTTTCTAAAAAAACTAGGAAATAAAATAATGAATATTACCTAAATCAAACAAAACATTATCATTGTAAAATTAAATAAAAAAAATAACTAATACCACTTCCTTTAATGTACCAACATTTATTGATGTATTTGAAAATAATTTCACCACACTCCACTACTTATAGTCTAGTTTCTTCTCTTCATTTGGGCACCCCTTTTGACAGCCATGTGCATAATAACCCATCTCAATAGATTTATAACATGTTAATCCCTATTTATTAGAATTGGTATTACCACAACCATGATCTTTTTCATTTTAATTATGATCAATATGTCCCATCTTACCATATTGAAATCAAATAACAAATTTAATAAATTATTCCTCAATGTATTTTTTACGATAATTTTCATAAAATAAAAACCTAATTTTCCAACCATAAAAAATAATTTTTCCATTATTACCTTTTTCCTACCACATGTACCTCTGATTTTATTAGTTTTTTAATTAAACATGAGTTTCAATAAACTAAACTCTTAACTTCTCATAAAATATAAGATTTTATCTTAAAATTTGAATTCATGTGATGCCAATTTTATTCAACATTTTCACTTAAATTATGAGTAAAACTAATTAATCATACTATTAATATTATGGATAAAATTTGGAGTGTACCTCACTAATTATGTCAATTTATCTTAGTATGTGGCCACCGAATATTACAGATTTTCTCTATATTCCAAGAATTAGTTCTCTAACCTATATTGATAAGATTTTGGAAAATATTTTTCATGAAATATATTATTACAATAATTCAATTACAAGATATAAACATATTTAATTTATTTAGTATTCTTAACCATTTTACCACATTTATCACAATTAAATTTAAAATACTTATAATAAAGGAATTTCCTTTTAATGATCTGAACAACCCATGAAATGGTATGTCTTTTACAAGGATTTAGTAAATCCTTCATCTAAAAATGTGTCAGAATATCCAGTAAATGTAGGAGGGTGTTTCCTCATAAAATTTTCCACTGTCAATATGTTCTATTTTGGAAGATATGTAAAAAAGATTTCATCAAATCTAATACCTATTATATCTTACATCAATTGATACATCAAGGAAAAAACTTATTTGTTCTTATTCCAACCATTATAGATTGATGACACATTCAATGCCATCCCATTGGTGCCTTCCAAATTTATCTTCCCCATTACATAAATAGATAAATATTCTTAAAATACATAGTTTAGATGACGCAGTATTGTAATATTGAAATTCTATATCATTTCACAATTACTATGATGTAAATTATTTTCAGTGTATTCAATTAACATTAACATATATTCAAATGTTACCTAAACCATTCCCCGATACTAACTAATAGGGCCTAGCATTAAACATTACTTAATCTAATATGTTTTTACTATATTTCAATTTAATTTATTCCCAATGATCTATTATCTTTATATTTTTATGGATTTAGGACACAACAATTACATAATAATACCATATATTATAAATATGACACTTCTACTTAGTATTCATTTTTCTCATCATAAAACATTTAAAGTAAAACATGATTTATTTTCATGAAAAAACTTCATAATATTAAAATTTGATTCTCTATTTCCCTTAACTGTCTCTAATACCTATGAAAAATATTTTAATACATTGGATGAGCACAAAAATGCACTACAAGGGACATAAAATTAAATAATAAATCGGTATTCCATAAATAATTATAAAAATTTAACTTTTAAAAAATAAAATTTGTCATCAAAATAAACATTTTCTTACCCGATAAATTAGGTTCTCTAACACATTATTTTCATAAAATATTTAATAATTAATCATAAATTTATAATAAAAAGCCTAATTAATTCATTTAAAATCATGAAAAAACTCACAATTTTTTTCATGATGTTTTACATTTCAACCTTAAAAAGTAGCATATACTTTATTTTACCTTGTGAAATAAAAATATTCCCATAAAACCCATAGAAATAAAAAATAAATCATGTAAATAACTTGGGGCATCATTTTTATATCATTGTGACTTATACATGGAATTACCATCATGGTTATACTTGGAGTAACAGTTAGAGTTATACTTTAAATAATAATCACAATTATACATTGAATAAACATCAAAATATATTCCAATAATATCTTAGATGAAACGTATGTCCCATTATCTAATGTATTTGAGAGATATAATAGGCTCACCTACCCTTGTTTTATAATTAAACCACCAATTATTATGAAAAATTCCCAAGAACCAAGACATAATACATAAAATTTTGGATCTGAAAAACATTCTTTGTACCCCTGTGAAAATATTTCTAGAATTTGAAAATTTTGTTCTATATTATAACACTTTTGGAAAAATAACTAGAACATAAGGAAAAATATTTTCCCTTTTAATAATTCTATAAATATTTCAGAGGAATCCAAAAATTAGATAATAGTTACAGTTATGGGAATGCTTTTTTTCAATGTATACATTAAAATAGTGCATTCCCTATTTTCTTCTTGTAATAGAACGTTAAAAATTTATTAATAGATTCATTCTGAAAAAATGACAAATAAAATTAAAAAAACATAAAGTTTCCTCTATAATTCAAATAAATAAATCCAAAAAAAATAAAATAAAATATTGATGTGAAAGAAAATGGTTGTTTTCAGGGAAAATTTAAGAGATTATTTTTAAAAATATAGTCATTTACCTCGAGTCTGAATCATCATGTTCATTGTTTATATTTTGGAATAATTAAATTTCGTTAATTAGTTAAATAATTAAAACCCTTTTTAATGTTTATTAATCATTTTTTTATCACTTATTTCCATGATATATAAAATTACATAATCATTTAATTTTATTTTAGATGTTATGATGATATTCAATATATATGTCCAAAATGAATTAATAGGTTGAAAATGTTTAAAGGGTTCAATATTCCATCACCTCCAGAGTAATAATTATGATATAATTATCATTTTTATACATCAATTATACTTCTAAAACCAACCAAAAAATATGGTTATGAAAAATGAACTATGATACAGTCATGCTGTAGTACCTTCAGTTTCGAGAATGTAACCATTAAATTGTTATTTTTATGTATATAATTTATAAAGGTTAGTACTTGGAGATTTTGGGGATCTTTCAAAGAGTTTCTAGGGCTAATGGAGAATCGTATGGGTTGTGAATGGTTTTTGTAAGCTGTTGGAAATCCTTAGTGAAACCTTTCACATCAGTAAATGTTGGATAGTAGCCTCAATATGGAGGTCACACAGTTAGGGAGACCATGTGAGGAGGCCATCCAAGTGTCATCCTGTATATTATCTAACACACGGTTAGTACACGGTTGGTCTAATATTTTAGACTAAATGTATTCAGGGTAAAATTGAGATCCTAAAAAAGTATATCTCAGACATTTTGACTCTATAAGCTTCATTTTTTCCTTCTATATGTCCCTAATTATATATTCTACTATCGTGAAGGCTGTAGAACCTATACCATGTGAATTAGAATTAATCCAGAGCATTTCGTTGGTGTTTAGAATCCTGATTCTTATGGAATGTCATTTTTCATCTTTGTTCTCTTCATGTTTCCTTATATCATTTTCACCCCACTTCTCAGTTTCTTAGATACGCACCATGTAAAGACTCGGAAATTTCAATGAAAATTTTCCCTCTATTATTTGGTTTAACTCTTAGTTGTGGGAGCTAGAGTGGGACCCATTGGGTTTCTATCTTCCCTTGGGAGAATAAAGGAGAGGTGGGACCCACACGAGCCCCACCCCTTCAATTTTTCCATAACTCCTCACCTCCCTCATTAATTTTGTAATCTCATCTTAAATTGAGTAACCTTCCACTTCCTCTCTCCATACCTCTTAACTCTCACCAACACATACCTTAATTAATTAATTGGACCTATTCAATTAATTAATTAAGTGTTTGAATTTTGAAAAATTGAAATTACTTGTCTTAATAAAATAATAGCATCAACCAATTATTTGACTTTTACACAATTTGTGTTGGGAGAAAAGGGAAAGATCTCTTGTGTAAAAGTAGGAGAAAGTTCCTCTTGGGTGGAAGAACATCATCCTCTACGTGAAGAACGGTTCTTCTCTAACGAAGAACATCGACCCCTCAACATAGAAGGACTCGGCGATCACGGTTCTTCATCCTCATATTCCTCCACGGCAGGGGAGGAGACACCGACGTGGGGAACTCTCCGACAATGACTCACCTTATATTCTTCATTTTCAACAAGAGAGGAGACAACACTTCCTTTTGTGCACACCGATGGTGACAGAAGAAACGGACGCCAGCAACCAACGTCATCTTCATCTCTTCCCTTGGGATGACGACGACGAGCCGACGTCCACCCTCTTGCGATATCGTCAACAAACGAAGAATGACATGAGGTAGGGGGTTTTCATATTTTGTTTTTTTTAATTATACCCTCTTCAATGATTAAAATCATGTGTTTAAATGTTTTCAATTTGATAACACCTAATGCAGAGGGCGCGGTCCGAATAAACACAGCCTGAAAACACTCCGCAGATTTTTATTGGTGCGCGAATCGACGGGCGATGATCGAACAGGCCGCAAAGACAATTTTAGGTCTTCTTAGTAATGTATGGGACCCGAGATGGCCACTGGTGAAGATGGCGGGTGAAACGGACCAGTGGAGCGCGTCCGGTGGTCCGTAGAATGCGGCGGCGCGCCACCAGAGGAGACCGCCGCAGCTAAGCCGCGGCGGACCAGAACAGCTAGCCTCTTCCAGGTTTAGGGGGAGGCGCGGCTTAATTCCTATGCTGTTTCGGTCAACCGGGGGGGACATCACCCCCCCCTCTGCTCTTCGATGGCCAAGCGCGCCGCGCCCGCGCCAGGCCAACCGGTCGCGCCTGCCAGACCAGCCGCTCCTGGTCGGGCCGCCCGCGCCGGGCCGGGCCGCCCGCGCCGGGCTAGGCCACCCATGCCGGGCCGAGCCCCCAGCGCCGGGCCAAACCTCCGCACTAGGCTGGGTTGCGCCCTAATGGGCTCGACCATGTTCGGGTCGACCTAGGGGGTATCGGGCCGGGTCGGACCGGGCCCGAACCCCCTATTTTCGGGCAGTTCCGTTCAAACGCCCATAACATGGGCTACAAAACTCCAAACGATGCACTGTCAGTTGCAATGGGATCCTTGGATCGATATGGTAATTTCAGTATATTACACTCAAGGTTTTGGAGAACTTTGGGAATGGCCGGGTTGGTTCGAACCCGAAACCAACTGGGCCCGCGGAGCGGAAAGGCTTATAATTTGAGCTTTGGACGTCCAATTGATGTGCCGTTGACTTTGATGGATTACTCTTGATAAAACAGCCCATTTGGCATACTTCACATAAGGTTTGGACACAGTTGGAGTTAGGCCGGGTTGGATTGTACCCGAAATCCAACTGGGCCCCTGGAACGGAAAAGCTAAAAACTTTCAGACCGGACGACCATTTGACAAACCATCAAAGGCGTTTTTAGTCACATTGAGAAAAAGTACCTATGAGTATACCCTATGAGAGTTTGGGGCACAGTTGAGATGCGGCCGGGTTGGTTCGTACACAAAACCAACCGGGCCCCTGGGACGAAAAGGCTAATAACTCACAGACCGGGCATCTGATTGACGCGCCGTCTATTGCGTTGAGACCCCTATGACGAGGTAGTCCTTTGGGATACTTCTTCATGGGACATTGTGATACTTGGAGTATCGACTTGTAGCTCGTGGAGCATACCCTCCCGGATACGAGCGTACGGAGTATGGAGACCGTGTAACAGGCTGAGACCTGACAACTGCTTGACCGACTCGACTTGGAGTGAGTCGACTAGCCCAATGGACGGTGCACTACTGTGTTTGGGTGCAGACCCATGGCGGATGGAGCACTGCTATGTTTGGGTGCAGACCCGCGGTACTCAACAGAAGGAGTACCTCTGCAGGCTATTAGGGGGGTGCACTACTATGTTTGGGTGGCAAACCCCGGCGGGAAGCACTATTGTGTTTGGGTGGATGACCCGCGGTACTCCACAGGAGGAGTACCTCAACAGTCTTAGGTTAGTGAGCAGTACCTCGGAGGCGTGATAGGATCAATGTACTCGTCAAAGATGGAGCTCTTCAGCAGTTACAGTTTCGATAATGAAAATCCTTGTTTGAGCTGAGTCTATGACCTTTGTGTTGACCTCATGATTGAGATGGGACACTTGATAACTTAGGTATATGTATGGGCATATACCTAGGTAGTGGTTATCCGTTGATTTCATAAACTTTGTGTTTCCTCATGATTGAGATTGGTTACTTGATAACTTAGGTATAAGTATGGGCTTATATCTATGTAAGGGTTTTCTGTTGAGATCCTTCTTTGTGGTTATCCTTGTTGGATTTAGTGAGACCTTGAGGGTATCGGGGTCCCTACTGAGTATCGTATATTCACCCCTGCACGGGCTATGCCCGCACCTCATTGTGTTGGTAGCAGATGACGGGAAGCGCTGATAGAGGCCGAGTGTTCGAGGACTGGACGGTACCCAGAGGTGGACCTCATGACTAGTCAGTATCTGAAGGTGGACTTCACGACGAGATGATACTCGGAGGAGGTTGACGGGAAAGAGAGTTGTGGAGGCTATCTGTACCTACCCTTCAGGTAGGATTTGTGGTGGACGATCCAGGAGCTGCGCTATCTGTACCTACCCTTCATGTAGGATCCGAGGTGGATGACATAGGAGCTACTTCTATTCTTCCAGCTGCTTGTCTTTTCTGTTGTACTTTCCTTCAGTTGTAGTTGTACTTTCAGTTGGGTTTGTATCCTTGCCCATTTAATTTTCAGCACTTTCTTTTGTACTTAGTGTATTACATCCACTTGTACTCTGTGGTGTTTTTTTACTTTTATAAAGGAAATTCCTTCCCAGTTATCGGGATTTACACCTTTGGTACTAGTCGCCAGCCCCTGGCCTATGGAAGGCGGACATGGGGTAGTCACGACACGGGCCCCGAGGACGGGTCGTGACAAACTGGTATCCGAGGTGTCAGTTCTACCGCAGAACTTATAACTCTGATATTCCTTTTCTGTGAAGCAATAGTGTTAAGGTTACTGGGTGTGGTTTTTAGTTCAGGGAGTCTAGTGTTGGTGCGGGCGGCCAACGTATCCATACACCAGGACCCTAAGTTCTTATTTCCGACTCAGTGCATGAAAACACTACTTGGGTGTGTGTTTCCAAAGGCTTCCCCTTAAAACAGCTCAAACCATGTCAGCTCACTAGGTATAAATCGTTTGATTGTGTGACGTCTGTTTCTTTTAGGATGCCTTATCACAAACGACCAGCTAGAGCTCTTAGAGATATACATACTGACAGCCTGCCGAGCGACGAGGCTTCGGTACAGGGCTCTTTTATAGTTGAGGCACCAGCGGAGGAACCAGCGGTACTACCATACGTTGGGCCACCGATTCCACCATCCCCAGCAGTAGGCGATGCACGCCACTTGAGCACACTGCATATGTTCCAGCGCCAGAGGCCACCTAGGTTCCAGGGATAGACGGACCCACAGGCAGTTGAGGATTGGCTGGAGGCTGTGGTGAGAGATTTTTGGATAGTAGGTACACCGGCGGACATCATGGTGATCTTTGCAGCCAGCCTCCTTCAGGCAGTAGCAGGTAGATGGTGGAGCCGGATGCTCTAGTTTTGTGATGAGATGACCTTCACATGGGGAGTCTTCGAGACCTTTTTTAGGGTGGAGTTTATACCAGTGACTCTACACTCCGAGTGTGTTTAGGAGCTGCTGCCTTTACCGCATGATTTTCCATCAGTATCCAAGTCATCTGTTGCCAGTAGACAGATCATGCAGAGGTCCAAGAGGACCAGACCAGCAGAAGGGCGACCTCGGGATATAGGTTTGGTTGTGCATGGCACACGAAACAAAGCCAGCAATACGAGGAGTAGGAAGTGTTATGATTGCAGAAGAAAGGTTCACATGGCACGTGACTGTCCAAATTCGCGCATAGTTGATCCACATGCATTGGAGGAGCCACCAAGATGAAAGAAGCGACGAGTGTTTGAGCAACAGTCGAGTGGTGGACAAGGCAGTAGAGCTCCGGAAGCAGGTGGACAGGAGTGGAGCTAGTGGTTTCCTTTTGTTCTTGGTACTTCTAGTTCCATGTTTCTGTTGTATTTTTGTCTTTTTACTATGAGCTACAATAATAAAAGACACTTATCTTCGTGACACTTTCTTTCCTGTCCTTTTGTTTGGTTGATACTGAGAGGTCCCGATTAAAACGTTTGACTTGACCCTCACTTTCGAGATTTCTTCTGGAGGAGACCATGTGACCTCACACTGATGCCGACAGTGTGACTCGACCCTTAGAGGCGAGAGTAACGGTTGGATCTATTGGTAGTAACGTTGAGGCCAGATGACGTCATCCATGGCAGGAATGCATCATTCATGTCCGGATTGACTGTATTAGGCATTAGGCGTGGCTCATCCAAGGGATGATACCAAGTTTCTCTTTTCGGTAAAGGATAAATATTAGCAGCTCTTACAGATCGTAGGCAATGAAGGGTGGTCATTGACCCACTTGCCACATCGGAAAACATCCTACCGACCAGAGATGGTACGAGTTACGATGGGGAATGTTCACATCATTCAGGAGCGGATGAAGACTGCACAATGCAGTAAGAAACAGCAAACTGGCGCCAGTCTCAGGGACTCTGGGGTGTAAAATGTTTCAAGAAGAAGAAGTGATAAGGACAGATGAATATGCAGAGCAGATGTGGAATGAAGAGCTAGGAGAGCAGCGTGAGGTGGTGTACAATTTGACATGTTACAACCACCTACCTTTGTTGTCCCCACCAGGCTTAGGGACCTGGAGGACTGGAGAATAGAGTAGATGCATGTGGTCAAGGAGAGTGACCCAATGGATCTAAGAATTATTCAAGGGATAGTCTGTGTCCACTACTAGCTGCCATAACAGCAAACGTTGATACGAATCATTCCTTCCTTCCATGAATCCTATCCCAAACTTGGAGTTTCTGGTAAGCCGTTGACTTGACCCTCTCGTCTGGAGATATCATTGGGAGTAGAGTTGATAATCACAATTACACTGACAGTGTGATCTAACCCTTGAGGCGAGGGTTTCGGTTGGATTCTCTTGGTGGCAGCGTCGAGGCCTTATGACGTTGGTCTGAGTATGGATTGGATCTACAGTTCATACATAGATTGACTGTATAAGGAAAAAAGGTTATGGTCTATCTACAATATCAGGATGGGTTTTCCTTGGTTGGCAAAAAAGAAACCCCAGGCAGCACAGGATAAACACATGCATAGGAGGGTTTGGTCGATCACTCTTTGGTCAACCAACCTTACCCTCGTGGTAGCATGAGTTTTGAGTTTCAGTTCTAATCAGGAAATGGAGGCTTCTAGAGTTCGAGGATGGCGATCACGTCCTTATACGAGTCTCACCACGATGAGGTATACGGAGATATGGCCAAGGGGACAAGTTATCTTCGAGGTTCAACGGACCTTTCTAGGTCCTCAGCAGGGTAGACAAGGTGGTTTACTGCGTGACCATTCCACCTCAGTTGCACAAGGTGCATGATTTCATCCACGTATCTCAGATGAGGAGATACGTGCATGATCCTTCACACATCATCGACCTCAGGAAGTAGGACGTAGATGGAAGGGCGACATTCACAGAGGTTGTAGTGGGGATCGAGGATCGATAGGAGCGGATCCTACATAGATGGTCGATTCCTCAGGTGCGCTTTCATGGGAAGTATGGGAACCTCCAGGTGAGCACATTGGATCGGAAGGCTCAGATGCGTGCTTAGTTCCACTTTTTTTCCCTATTTTGTGTTATAGCTTTACAGGGGAGTAAATACCTGAGGTCGGAGTAATGTAAAGACCCGGAAATTTCAAGGAAAATGTTTTCTACATTTATTTGGAATTTTACGAGTCTGCGGTTTCTGACGGTGCCTGATTCCGAGGTCCGGTGTGCCCGAAATAAATTTCTGAAGTTTAGCTCGGGTACGTTCAGTGAACGAACGAGTGGGTTTTTCTAACTTTTTAATCGTTGCTCGAAATTCAAATCTGAGGGCACCGATAAAATCGCGGTGACGGTAATTACATAAGAAGACCCTTTCTGGAGTTGCGTTTGCTCGGGAGGAGTTGTTAAAAAAACGAGTAAGGAATAAAAATATAATTGTTTTACTATTTTATTTTTATTTCTTTCTAGGTGGTTTAAGTGTTGTGTCACAACACTTTTTCCCTCTATTATTTGGTTTAACTCCTTGGTGTGGGAGTTGGAGTGGGACCCATTGGGTTGCTAACTTTCCTTGGGAGAATAAAGGAGTGGTGGGGCCCACATGAGCCCCACCCCTTCACTTTTTCCATAACTCATCACCTCCCTCTTTAATTATGTAAACTCATCTTAAATTGAGTAACCTTCCACTTCCTCTCTCTCTCCCTCTTAACTCTCACCAACACATACCTTAATTAATTAATTGAACATATTCAATTAATTAACTAAGTGTTTGAATTGTGAAAAATTGAAATTACTTGTGTTAATAAAATAATAGCATGAACCTATTATTTGACTTTGACACATTTTGTGTTGGGAGAAAAGGGAAAGAGATCTTGTGTAAAAGAAGGAGGAAGTTCCTCGGGGGTGGAAGAACATCATCCTCTCCATGAAGAATGGTTCTTCTCCGACGAAGAACATCGACCCCTCAACATAGAATGACTCGGAGATCACAGTTATTCATCCTCTTCTTCCTCCAAGGAAAAGGAGGAGACACCGACATGGGGATCTCGCCAACAAAGGCTTTCCTTATATTCATTCTTCGCAACAAGATAGGAGACGACACTTCCTCGGGTGCACACCGACGGCGACGGAAGCGATGAATGCTAGCGACCATCGTTATCTTCATCTCTTCCCTTGGGACGACAACAATGAGCCGACGTCCACCCTCTTGCGATATCGTCAACAAATGATGAATGACACGAGGTAGGGGGTTTTCATATTTTGTGTTTATGTGAATTATACCCTTGTCAATGATTAAAATCATGTGTTTAATTGTTTTCCTTTTGATAACACATAACGCGGAGGGTGCGGGCCGAACAATCATGGCCCGACAACCCTCCGCAGATTTTTGTTGGTGCGCGAATCGATGAGCGATGACGGGACGGGCTGGAAAGACAATTTGAGGTCTTCGTAGTAATGTAAGGGACCCGAGATGACCACTGGCGAAGACGGAAGGCGAAACGGACCACCAGAGTGCGTCCGGTGGTCCATGAAAAGCGGCGGCAGCGCGCCACACCGGCGTGGCAGTGCCGGCGATCGGCGGCGGCAGTGCACCGCCGGAGGAGACCGTCATAGCGGACCTGAACGGCTAAGACGTTCTGGGTTTAGGGGGAGGCGCGGCTTAATTTCCGCGCTGTTTTGGTCAACCAGTGGGGACAACACCCCCCCCCTCCACTCTTCACTGGCCACGCAGGTCGCGCCCGTGCCAGGCCAACCAGCCGCGCCAGCCGGACCCCCGCGCTGGGCCAGGCCGCGCCCTAATGGGCCGGAACCAGACCCGGGTCAGGTTTCCCCTATTTGGGCCGACCCAGGGGGTATCGTGGAAGGTCGGACCGGGCCCGAACCCCCTATTTTCGGACAGTTCCATTCAAACGCCCATAACATGGGCTACAGACCTCCGAAGGACGCACCGTCAGTTGCGATGAGATCCTTGGATCGAGACGGTAATTTAGGTATATTACAATCAAGGTTTCGGAGAACTTTGGATATGGCCGGGTTGGTTCGAACCCGAAACCAACCGGGCCCACGGAGCAGAAACTCTTATAATTTGATCTATGGACGTCCAATTGATGTTCCATCAACTTTGTTGGATTTCTCCCGATGAGACTGATATTTTGGAATTCTTCACCTGAGGTTTGGATGCAGTGCGAGTAAGGTCGGGTTGAATTGTACCCGAAATCCAACCAGGCCCCTGGAAAGGAAAAACCGAAAACTTTCAGACCGGACAACTGTTTGACAAACAGTCAGCGGCGTAGGTAATCACATTGAGAAAAAATCCTTATGAGTATACCCTATGAGAGTTAGGGGTACAGTTGAGATGCGGTCGGGTTGGTTCGTACATGAAACCAACCGGGGCCCTGGGACGAAAAGGCTAATAAACCACAGACCGGGCGTCCGATTGATGCGCCATCTGTTCCGTTTAGACCCATATGACGAGGCGGTCCTTTGAAATACTTAATCGTGGGACTTTGTGATACATGTAGTATCGATCTGTAGCTCATGGAGCGGACCCTCCTAGAGAAGAGCGTATGGAGTACGGAGATCGTGTTGCTGGCTGAGACCCGACGACTGCTTGACCGACTCGACTTGGAGTGAGTCCACTAGCCCAATGGACGGAGCACTACTGTGTTTGGGTGCAGACCCATGGAGGATGGAGAACTGCTGTGTTTGGTTGCAGACCTGCGGTACTCAACAGAAGGAGTACATCTGCAGGCTATTGGGGGGGGTGCACTACTGTGTTTGGGTGGCAGACCCTGGTGGGAAGCACTACTGTGTTTGTGTGGCTGACATGTGGTACTCGACAGGAGGAGTACCTCAACAGTCTTTGGTTAGTGAGAAGTACCTCAGAGACGTGACATGATCACTGTACTCATCAGAGACGGAGCTCTTCAGCAGTAATGGTTTCAAGAATGAAAAACCCTGTTTCAGCTAAGTCTATGACCTTTGTGTTTATCTCATGGTTGATATGGGTCACTTGATAACTTAGGTATATGTATGGGTATATACCTAGGTAGTGGTTATCCGTTGATTTCATAACCTTTGTGTTTCCTTGTGATTGAGGTGGGTTACTTTGATAACTTAGGTATAATTATGGGCTTATACCTAAGTAAGGGTTTTCTGTTGAGATCCTTCTTTGTGGTTATCCGTGTTGGATTTAGTGATACCTTGAGGGTCTCAGGGCCCCTACTGAGTATCACATACTCACACCTGCATGGGCTATGCCCGCACCTCGTTGTGTTGGTTGCAGATGACGGGCAGCGCTGACAGAGGCCGAGTGTTTGAGGACTGGACGATACCCGGAGGTGGACCTCACGATGAGTCAGTATCCAGAGGTGGACTTCACGATGAGATGATACTCAGAGGAGGTTGAATGGCAAGAGCGTTGTGGATGATATATGTACCTACCCTTTAGGTAGGATCCGTGTGGGACAATCCAGGAGCTGCGCTATCTGTACCTACCCTTCAGGTAGGATTCGAGGAGGACGACCTAGGAGCTACTTCTATTCTTCCAGCTATTTGTCTTTTATGTTGTACCTTCCTTCATTTGTAGTTGTACTTTCAGTTGGGTTTGTATTCTGTCCCATTTAATTTTCAGCACTTTCTTTTGTACTTAGTGTATTACTTCTGCTTGTACTGTATGGTGTTTTTTTACTTTTATAAAGGCAATTCCTTCCCAGTTATCGGGATTTACGCCTTTGGTGCTAGTCTCCAGCCCCTGGCCTATGGAAGGAGGGCTTGGGGTAGTCACGACACGGGCCCCGAGGACGGGTCATGACACACCAATTTTGGGTAGATATAATATTGTAGATGCCATTTATGATTATATTTGTCTTGTTTATTGATAGGGGAATATATCTAAGGAATTTTCATGGAATTCTTACCCAGTTTTGTGAGTGTTCTTCAACCATTAAGCTTTATCTGCAAAACGCTCGATATAGGTGGCTTCACTCTCAACTCATGATTGTAGAACTGATTTTAATTCTTTCAAACTGAATATTTTCTGTGGATTTGATCATTAATTGGTTTCTTAATAATTCTTATAAAGCATCTTCGGTGTTTATTTTTGTAAATCTAGGAAAATTGGTGTTCTTGAATAAAGTGATTGATTGTGGCTTTTAAAATAAAGATTTTAAAATTGTATTTTTTAGGAATTGTGATAATTGAATTTGATTAATTTTTTGCAATAAAAGGTAGATTTTTTTTGAAATGTAATGGTTTATTAGAATTCATTTTTTAATGTTTTTCAAAATAAGAACGTTTTTATTGAATAGGATTAGATATATATGGGTCGTGTGAGTTCATAACTGATGTTATCCTAAATAATAGATGTGTACCAATTGGTTACATGGTGCATGACCCAAGATTATGTGAATGTGTTAGTGGGACACAAGATAATTGGATGAGAGACCACTCATGAGTATGGAACTTTCAAATAAGCATGCATGTGAGGGTGTGTTGTGAACCATGGAATAGATATTCAAAAATGATACTGAAAAATGGGTTTAAATCCTTGTTTGATTGTTTTTATGGAAATATGACTTGCAAGAAAATTTATTAAAATAGAACATGTTTACTTTTAGTTATAAATGGTATTGGAACTTTTTTATATTTATGTATAAACTGTTTTAGGAATTTTATTATATAAACTATTTTATATAATTGTTATTAACCTTTCAATCATAGTGGCATCACTAGGGGAGTCATTGTGGAAAGCCTACTGAGTTTTATACTACCCCCTTCATTGTCCCTTTGGTGATTTTGTAGAGGATATCTTTTGGGATATGGGAAAAGTTAAAGTATTAGGTGTATTTAGAACCGCCTTGTGATACTTAGGTTGTTTGGTGATGTTGTAGCATGGATATTGTGGATCATGGACTCTGGTTGTTGTCTTGGAGTTTCTCATAGTTATCTTCCTCTATTTACTTTTATAGTTGATTTATAAATTTTTTTTGTAAATGTTTTTGTAGTTTTGATATAAAGGAATTGGTTGAGTTGTCTTTAATTTATTCATGCATAATATTGTGAGTTTTCTAGTTATGGATGATGGGTTAATGGTTTTAGTTTTGATTTATAAATCATCCCCCACATCCATTTGAAACCCTTCTATATTAATTTCCAAACATTGGTGTCTAGGGGATGGCACTAATCGTAAGTGGAGTTTGTGATTGACCTTATTTTGGGGACAAGTTCTATTTCACTTACATATTATAGGATGGAACCAATATAGTTAATGTAATTGAAAGTGACGTTGGAAGAGTTGGAAAGCAATGGTTTCATTCAGCCAAGCATGTCTCCATGGGAAACACCAGTCTTGTTCGTAAAGAAAGAAAATATAAATCTAAGGCTCTTTGTAGATTTATTGCAATCTTAAACAAAATATTATAAATAATTGGAATCCACTTCCATAGATTGATCATTTGTTCGATAAATTGAGTAGAGGATAATGTTTCACCAAAATTGACTTGAGATCAAGATATCACCAATTACATGTTCAGAATGAGTATATTATAAAAATAACATCCAGAAAAAGATATGGACATTATAAATATGTAGTCATTCCTTTTGGTCTTAGAAATTCCCCATCAGTATTTATGGAATTGATGAATCAAATATTTCTAATATATAAATATTCTTTGGTTTTGGTGTTTTTGGATGAAATATTGGTGTATTCAAGGACAACTATTGACCATGAGAAACACATTGCGAGAGTGTTGGGAATCATGAAAAATCATTACTTGTATGATAAATTTTAAAAGTGCGCTTTTTGAAAACAAAAGTTATGATTTATCTTCCACGTAGTTTATGAAAAAGGTGTTTTAGTAGACCTGGATAAGATATAATCTATTATCACTTGGAAACCCCCAAAAAATCTCTTTTACATACATAGTTTTCTTGGTCTAGTAGGTCATTATTAACAATTTTCTCATCACTTAACATGACTAGATTCACCAATGACTACTCTGAAAAAGAAGAATGTTCCATTTCAATGGAATTAGGAATGCCCGAAGTCTTTTCAAGAGCTAAATATTTTTCTTAAATTAGCACATATCATGATTTTTCGGGAATCATGATATGGGTATTTGGTGAATTTTAAGGCTTTGGGATCTGGGATGGTATGGGTTCTCATGACAGGAGACCATGTGGTTGCTTATGGTTCAAGGTAGTTGAGAGTGCATGAGAATAATTTCCCAACATGTGATTTTGAGTGAGTTTATGTCATCCATGCTTTGAATACTAGTCCTCACTATCCCTTTAGTGATAACATCATTGTGTTCATATAGTATAAGAGCTTGTAAAATATTTTCTCACAATGGGATTTGAATCGGATACCAATGAGATAGATGGAGTTCCTCTAGATGTTTGACTTTGAATTAATGTATACACCGGGAAAAAGGTAATTTGGTGGCGGACACATTAAGAATAAAATCATATATTCAGTTTGAATAAGAATATTCCCGATGAACGGAAGTTCATGCTAGTCTTATCCATCATGCATTTTAACCGTGAAGACCAAGGTGATTTTGTGGTTTTATTTTTAATTTTCAAGATTCCTGATTAGTTAACTATAGTCAGAGAAGTACAAAAATATGATGTAGAATTCCTGGTTATGAGTTTAAAACTCAATTGTGGGAGAATATTTAGGGATAGAAACATGATAGGAGTTTGGTTTTTTGGTTCAGATATCGGACGGTTGTTCCTAAGTCTTGTTATGAACAACTTATTTTATCTTACCACCACTTGATAGGGGTTGTACCTTTGGGAATACAGAAGATGTATGAGGTGTTGAAGTTGCATTTTTGGTGGATCAGAATGAAATGGAAGGTGGATCAATTCATTTCATAGTGCCCAAATTGTTATAAAGTTAACATAGAACATCTATGAATAGTGGTTATGTTATATTTTCTACTTATTAAATTGTGGAAATGGAAGTAGATAGTGATGAACGTTTTTAATGGCCTCCTATGAATGGTTCGTAAACACAATTCTATATAGGTTATAGTGGATATGCTCAAAAAATCAGCCCATTTCGTCCCTATTTGTGAAACACATATGGTGGATGATCATTTTAATATTCATATATCCAAGAAGAGTTAAAGATACATGGAATAATAGTTTTAATATTCTCAAACAGAGGTCTGAGGTTCACATCTCATTTCTGGATATCCTTACAGAAATCCCTTAGCACTTAGTTGACTATGAGTATGGTGTATCATCCTTAGATTGATGGGATATTCAAAAGGATGGTACAGAAATCTCAATACATGATTATCTCTGGGATAATGGATTATGATGTCTCATGTTAGGATCATTTACCCTTAGTGTAGTTCTCAAATAATTTGTCTTACCGTAAAGACTAACTACGCGTGAGGTCAAAGTGAGATCCTAAAATGTGGATCTCATACATTTTTAATAATAGTGGATTATTTTTTCCTCATATGTGGCCCTAATTCTATATTATTCTATCTTGGAGGCTATAAATCTTTTACCAAGTGAACTTGGATCAGTACAGAGCCATCACTTGGAATTTAGAAGCCAAATTCTTCTGTTATGTCATCGTTAATCTTTTTTCTTTTCATGTTATTGATCTTATTCTCCCCAATTTTAGGTTTCATAGATGTACACCCTATATGATTAGATATAATATTTTCATTCCATTTATGATTATATTTTCTTTTTTGTTTATAGGTGAATATATCTAGGGCGGTGACATGAAATTCTTACCTGGTTTCATGAGCGTTCTTCATTAGTTTGTGGTTTTCATCAAAATTCATGACGAAGGTGGATTGACTCTCAACTCCTCTTTTTAGAACATATTAGAAGGACTTCAAATTTATTTCATTGTTTGGATTTGATTCTAAATTGGTTTCTTTGTGATTTTTAGAAACCCTCTTTGGTGTGGTTTTGTCAAAATCTGGTAAATTTGTGTTCTTGAATAAATTCCTTGATTCTTGATTTTTAAATGATGATTTTAAAGTGGTATTATTAATTAATTAGGGTAATTTGATTTGATTAATGTTTTCTCAATAAATGGAATGTTTTTTTTGAAATGGAATGTTTGATTGGAATTGGTTTGTTCAATGGTTTTCAATAAAATAGCAGTTTTATTAAAATGGTTTGAATTGGTTTATTTGAAATGGTTTTGGAATATATGGGTTGTGTGAATTAATGTTCGACATGCCCCTAAATAAAGGATCTATACCAGTGGGTAAAAGATACATGAACCTAGATCTATGGTTTGTGTAAGTGGAAAACATGGTAATTGGATAAGAGACTTCTCATGAGTATGGAACTGTAAAACAAGAATGCATGTGGGGTGTCTTGTAAACCATGGAGTGGTTATTCCAAAATGATATTGAGAAATGGGTTTAATGTCTTGTTATGTAGTTTTTCAAGAAATATTAATTGCTGTAAAATTGTTTAAAATAGAATTTGTTTAATTATGGTTATAAATGGTTTTGGAACTTGTTTATATTTAGTAAAAACTTTTTTGGGAAATTTTTTATACAAAATGTTTTAAATAAAAGTTTCTAACCAATCTATCCTAGTGGCGTGAGTAGGGAAGTAATTTTGGAAAGATTAGTGTGTTTTATACTCACCCATTATTTGAAACGTTAATGATCTTTTAGATTCTATCTTATGGGACATTGGAATGGGTAATGTATCACATGTATTTATCACCACCTTGTAAAACTTGGGATGTTTAGTGATTTTGTAGCATGCATATTATGGATTATAGAGTCTGGTAGTTATCTAGAAGTTTCTCATTTTTATCTTCCAATTTTTACATTCATAGTTTATTTTTCTTACATAGTAGTACACTTTGGTGTGGTTTTGTTATAAATTTGTGCTTGAGTTGTCTTTAATTTATTCATGCATTATATAGTTAATTGATTGGTTATGGTTGATGGATTATGGTTTTTTAAGGGTAAATCATCTCCCACTTGCATTTAAAACCCTTAGGTATTTTTTCCAGACTTTGGCATCTTGGGGATGTCGCTTAATGCCTAGAAATGGCTCACAAACCTCTCAAACAAATGATAATAAGTGTTTCATTACACGTGGAGACAATAGTTCGTATGTACGAATGGGTAATGTTTCCATTTTTAATGATCATTATAGAAAGAACATATTATGCTTTTATTCATCCGTAATTATCATCATATCATAAATATAATATTATTTATTTTGTTATTCTTATATAAATCCTCCATATAATGTGGTGATGGAAAATGAATCACATCACCCTGTGGAGGTGGTTGTCCAAACATATGGACAAACGACGTTATCATTTATTGGTGAATGGAATTTAAATATATTAAATTATATATTATCATTTAAAAATGATAAATATTTATTTAATATCATATATATTCATTAATTCAATCATTATAACAATATCATAGAGACAGTGATGGAAAAAAAATTACATCAGTTCGCCAGACGGTAGTCATCCATGCACAAGAATGATCGTTTCATTTCCCATTTGATTGAAGAATACATGAATACTATATGTTAAATTAAAAAAAATGTATGGTATATATTATCTTTATTATAAAATTATTTTTATGGAATACATGAAGGATAATGCAGAACAACTAAAACTAAAATGCCTGGTTAGACACGATACCTCTTCTTCGGATAACCTCTATTGATTGACAACTTAAAACCAATAAGGTTTCAATTATATACTAAAAAATACATCTATAATGTGGTTAGGGACATAAGGAAACTATTTGGTAATATCATAGATGTAAAAATGGGTTTTTATGTGTGAATTAAAGGGATGAACATATTCTATTTTATAATATAACAGAGGGTTACTCTTGGAATTTCTCCAAATATTAAATTAATAAAAATTTATTTTCAACTAAAATGGCCCAATTTTTTTTAATTTAGTATAAATAAAAATTATATATAAAATTAACTCTTAAAATAAATATTTTATAGGTTTTGACAATGTTTTTACTCTAATAATTGGGTTTTAATCCTTCATTAACCCTTTTGAAAATTTTAATAATACTAAACTTTTCTACACATTAAGAGTAAATAATGATTATATAAAATGATTAAATACCCATAAATAGACCACTGATAATTTAATTAAACATTTCCAATTAATTTATCTGAATATATTATTTTTTGAAATTTTGTATCATTTAATAAAATATTAATTTCGTAAAATATCAAAAATGACCATATTAGAACTATTCATTTTATCTTTATCTAACATCAAGAAACACATTGAATTAGAGTATAATAAATTCCCATATCCCTATAATTTTATAGTTATCTTAAAAATTCATTAAGAACATTAAATATTTCAAATTTTATGACTTTTAATATTTTTTATATCATTTATTTTATTTTTTAATTAATGGTATAATTATTACGTTTGTGTTTTGTATGAATTTAAGTTAATTATTTATTCAGTATAAAATTAATAAAATTACCATGATGAAGATAAATCATTTATATTAAAAAATAATATTTATATATGAACATCTATTATGTTTTTCCCCATGTTGAAAATATTATATTTCTTAAAACAATATTATGGAATATTTTTACCTTGCAAAAAATAAAATATTCTAGAGCTTATAATACACATCCAAATGAAGAAAATGACATATAACCATATGTATGATGATTATGGTTTAAATGGTTTGATATAATAAAAGTAATTAAAGTGTTATGAACATTCTATAGTACTTATAATTTAAGGGTTTAAATTTAATTATTCAGCTTACCCATTAATGTAACACCCCGAGCTTCCATGATACGCTTCTCATTCAATAATGTAATAGCTTGCATTGTATGCAACATCGAGTTCTAACACACTGCAACAAAACAAAGTAGCCATTATGAATAGTAATAACCACTTTTTAAATTTATAGAAATTTTATATTTCAAAATGGACTTCATTTTTGTATTCCTAATATTAAAATTAGCCTATGTTGAATTTTTTTGTAATTTTCTGAGAACTTCAAAATTTTTATGAATAGTGAAAAATACTTAAAACAACTTTTTTAATCAAAATAATTTATAGTGATAAGTTATACTATTGAGTGGTTTTAAAGTATAATTAGAATATATTTTTACCATTTTATCCAATGGTGGTCATTAGAATTAATTTCACTTTGAAATTGGACATAAACAATTGTCAATCTTTTGATATAAATTGTTTCTTAAAAACACGCTATTTGTTGTGACAGCGGGAATTAATTATAAAATTAATTAATGAAAATTATATGTTTGGAATTTCATAAAATAGACATCATTTTTGAATTTGGAATATCAATTATAGATTAGGGTGAAATTTTGGCATTGTTCTGAAAAACTTCAATTTTTGATGAATAGTGAAACCACTAAGTGGTAGTTAAATAACTGATTTTTCGTTTAAATGATAATTACCACTTATGTGATTTGATTTTCAAAAATCTGAATTAAATGGTTGTCATTAAGAAGTAAAATGTGGTTTAATGAGATTAAAATAATTTTTTGGTGAATAGTAACTTTTAAGTTCTTAATCGCGATTAGAGGTAATTAGTGTAGTTTAAGGTAAAAATAATGTTTTAATAATATGAGATGAGCATGACACATGTCCTACCCTCATTGGATGTGCCATGGCCGACCAATACAATCCATGGGTCAACTTGGGGACCCCATGGAGCCACTTTAGTTGGAAAATGACATAAATACCTTTTATTTAATATTAAAGTAAAAAAATGACACAAACATGAAATGTTTTACTAAAACAATTTTTACATGCGGTTATACAAGTCCTATTTTTGATTATAAATATTCATTGGAAAGATAAAAAGATTTCCTACATAATAGGATTTTGTTTATAATTTTTAGACATTAAATAAATTAAATTATTTATGAAATCATGATGATGCAGCGATGACCTCATTATTTAACGATTTAAATAAAATGAGAAGATAATGTAAAATCCAAGGCTTAAACTTGTCCAAAGCCTATTGGATGAGGATATCTGGAACCCTTATCACCTTAACCTCGAATTATACATGTGTGGGACCTTTAGAATCTGAAAATCAATGTATAATAGAATAACATTTCATTACGTTCCAAAAGTGCCCCTCCTCTCCACTTATAAAAGGCCCCCACCACTCCCACCTTATTCACACCTTCAAGCCATTTTTCTCAGACAACATCTTCCCAAATACTCTCCCAACATCCCTCACTTACTCCTAGAAGCCTCACTTTGGGCAGAATTCTTCCCAAGGAAGCCTTTGTCTCAAATCAAAAAGAGTTAACCGATTTTTTAGGTAATGTCTTCTCTAATGTTGTTTTGTTTTATTTTGCTTCTCCAACCCCTTAAACTCTTTTCATTCCTTTCTTTTGTAACAACACCAGTATCTAAAATATACTAGGATTTTGTTATGATAAGTATTTGGTTTACACTTACACACACCTTCGTCTAATGGTTAATGAACATACTGTTTCTCTGGGTGGCGAAATACTGCCTCACGAAACGATGATTGTTCAAATTCTTTTAACACCTTTAATGGTGGACATTTTGATGACACTATTTTCATATATGATATATATATTATGTTTATGTTTTCCTTATTCTTCTGTATTTCTCATTTATGGCATACTTTATGATTTCCATTATGGGTAAACGCGATAATTTCATTTTAGGAAGTGCGGACTACCACCCCCTCAAAGTGTTGTGAATCGTTAATGCCATATGTGGGATGTATAAAGGATGGAGTAAATGATATTATATATGATATTATACTGGAACTATATTATACATTTATATCATTATGATTTCATTCCATTAAATACGAAATATAAATGAAAGTAGCGTTCATGCGTACGTACAGCTTACGGTCTCCATGAACGGTGCATTTCATTTCTTACCTCTAAATGTTACGTAATATTATAAATGAATGTATATACTAGATATATATGATATATATGACATCTAATTCATGAATATAATTCTGGAGATAATGGATATTCTACCACATAAACAACTTGTAATTATAAGAAGTTTATTGTTGACTCAAGTACCAAAGATCGACAAAACGACCGTTATTAACTGAAATAATTACATAATGTTCATATCATTGTAATAAGTGATATAAAAAGGATAATGAAATTTAAAATGGTTCTTAATAAGGTATATATTAACTCTAGTTTGTTATTCAAGAGGTTAAATAACGGTTGAGTCAAGTCAGACACGAGGTAAGGGAACATCTTAACCCAACTTCCATTCTTTGGGTTAATCTCCTACTTTCAAATTATGTCATGATATTATTATGTATTATTTTGTATTTTTACTTTCTTTATGTGTACCTGTAGTGAATACACATAATAGATCTATTTTATTTTAAAAATTATCTTTTTATGGACTTCGTATCAATTTCCTTTCATTGAGGCATATTTGGTTTTATACACAACTTTCTTTTATACAGTGTATAAACCCCTATGACTTTTACATTTATTCAAAAGGTTTTATTTTATAATTTTGTGATTTTTAAATTATTTCGAAAAAGATATATTTCTCTAAAATATATGAAAATCCAGTGCAAATGTATACGTATTTAACGCAAGCTTAAAAATGTTTTCAGAAAACCTGACTCTCGAGTGTGGTAGACAGGAAGGGATTGGGCGTGAACCCATCATGGCCTGTAATTAGTCGAGTAGTCTCAGAATTAGTTATTTTGTTTTCAGAAGCTTGCATAATGTTTTCAGAAAAACACTGGAGTATATTTGAGCAATTTTAAACGTAAGTATATTCTAAAAAAATTGCATCGGTAGGTCTCATGAGACAACTAGACGTGGAATTTGCCGAGGCACTTTCCCAATTTGATTTATGGTTTTGGCTGAGGCCTTAATAATTTTAGACGTCTTGGCCGAGGCCTTGAAAAAATGTTTTAGAATGTCTGTCATTATACATTCCCTCATTATGAAAGTGGTTATTGATATTTCATGTGATTATTCGACCAGTAGAATATCCATGTGAAGAAGTGAGTGGCATTATCTCATTTCACTTTTGCCATATTATATTGATGTTCAAGTTTAAAAGGCTTTTGTTTTAGTTATACATTGCCTTAAATGTTAATGTTTATTTATGAAAACTTCCGCTATATTGTTAACCTTAATGAGCATCTGAGCTCACCCCTTTCAATGTTTTAATATTTTTCTAGGATGTGAAGAAGTATTTTATGAATGACCTGCAGGGGTAGTCAGAAAGGGATATGAGTGTGGACTATGAAGAACATGTTATTATAGTTTGTTTACTTTTTGATGTAATGAAAGACTTATGAATGTATCTAGTGTTTCCAAGGCTACTAAACTAATAGGTCTTTCGAGACTTGATCTTTTGTGATCATGCCAATGTTACGAAGTAATGCACCGACTCTGGGTAGCTGGGGTCGGGGCGTTACAGTTGGTATCAGAGGCAGTTTAGTACTAACCTTGGAAGCTAGATTTAGATAAACTCTAATTAGAGCTCATATCCCGAAGATAGACTTTAAGGATTAGTATAGAAGAACTTCCTATAATTTTGGTATTATAGAGTTTTTGTGAGTTTTCCGAGCAATACGTCCCTGTCTGGATACGAGCAAGTAGAGGCGGCTCTGGCACAGATGTACCTAGGGGTAAAACCCGAAAACACCGCTTTGAGCTAGAATCGAACGGGAACTGGTGCACGACAATGGGCCTTGCTGCACTCTTGGTTACGACACTCCCGGGGGATATTCTTTTAACAATTCTCATTTTCTTTATAAACCACTATGAAGGGTTATGAGTATATACTTCCTCAAAGAAATTTTTTTTATGGATTATATCCATAAATAGTTCAATTTATGTTAAGTATCTTACAAGTATGGAATTATGTATTTTGATTTATAAACTAATATAGTTTATGCCATTGTTTAGAAATGGCGCCTAGTGGAAGGAATGGAAACCGTATCAATGCACGCACTCCGTGTAGGGATTGCCCTCCTGCTCAAGATAATTATTGTGGAGCTGGAGATACAACTGGTGCTGATCAACTTATTAACATACTGGGACAACTCACTCAGGTTATGAATAATAACCTTACTCGTATGAAGCACCCTGATCCGCAACGTGGAGGATCAATGTTAGACCGCTTCATGAGGAAACAACCACCAACATTTAATGGGGGTACAAATCCATTAGTAGCTGAGCAATGGATAAACTCTTTAGAGAAAATAGTCCATGCCTTGGAGAGTAGTTAAAGGGAAAAGGTTATCGTGGCAGTTTACCGCCTCACTGGAGATGCTGATCAATGGTGGTCATTGATTCAAAACACAAAGGAAGATGATGACATATCGAATATGGAATGGAGGGAGTTCAAATATATTTTCTTAGAAAAATACTTTCCTCATGACCATAGAGCAGATATGGAAAGGGAATTTCTGAGTCTGAAACAAAAGGAGGATGAGAATGTCGCAAAGTATGAGGCCAACTTTACAAGGTTAGCGAGGTATGCTGTAGATTATATACGTACCCCAAGAGGTAAGATTGATCGTTTCTTTGATGGGTTAAAACCATTTCTCCGTCGAGATTTAGTATCACAATCGTTCTCAACATACGAAGATATTGTCTCATGTGCTATCAAGACAGAAAAAGAATTCTCTAAGTCTTATGACAACAAAGTAAAGCAAGAGAAGAAGAGAATGGTGGAACAAGAGACAGATAAAGGGAAAAAGGGAAAGAAGGATTTTCCATTATGTGATAATTGTGGGAAGAATCACCCTGGTACTTGTCTAAAAGGAATGGGAGTTTGTTATAAATGTGGGGAAAAAGGTCACCAAGTGCGTGATTGCAAGGGAAAGAAAGAGGCTATCAATGTTGAATGCTACAATTGTAGGGAAATGGGGCATTATGCAAATGAATGCCCTAAGCGTCAAGGAAACTTACCTCAGAAAAGGCCAAGGGATCAAGGACAATCTTATGCTATTACTACAGTTGAAGAAAAATAATTAATGTATTGGTGCCTTTGGACTCATGGATTATATTCTGGTTATTAGAATAATGTGATATATATATATATATATATATATAAGGATTGTACTGCAGTACTTGTTGATTTCAGTAAGGTTTTAATATAATGAAGGTAATTATATTTTTAGTATGTGACAATAAGAGAAACTTTACTTTGTTTGGGGAATCTGATAAATTGATTTTGTAATTAAGAGACCTTTTAGAGAAAGTCTGGACAGAGGTATTTTGGATAACTATAATGGTTGGAGTGGATTAAGTTGATCTATGGATAGTATTGTTTAAGGTTAAAAATTTATGAAGATTATTTTTGAATATTATAATAATATAGTTTTAGGAAAAGGACAACCTGCAGGGTGGGCCATAACCCGTCGTGTCGGACAAAGCTGCAGGAATCGAACCCACAATCATAGTGCGACAGGCCTTTATTTCCTACCACTAGCCTACAGGAAGTCCCTGGTTATTACAAAATAATTTTACTAATCTAAATGGTATGTGTTAACATTTGGAACCTTATAAAATTAGGATAAGTATAATATTTTTGAGTTCTATTATCTTTTTGAGTGAAATATGATTTGAAGGTTGAAACTCTAATTGTCAAGCATAAATATATATATACCTATCTCTTATTCAATGAATAAATTAATTCTTAAACTTTAGTAAAGAGATATTAAAACAAAAAAATGTGTTATCCTAATACCTTATGTCTTGTTGAACTGATGATAATTTAAATCAACATAGATTGAAGTCTTTGAGGCCCTCAATTTGACAGTTGATTGTGATTGATGACCTCAAACATTCCCTACAAATATTTACGTTTTTCCTCCAATTATATGTCTTTAATTTCCACCAATGTTCTCCTAATCGAGATCATAATTGGGTGGTGACTTTTTCATTTCCCTTTCCCTCTTATTAAGGCTAAATTTTATTAATCTTATTTCTGATGTGGGTTTTCCACAAAGGTATTTTCTCTTTCCAACCTTTTATTTACAAAGAAAAATTTCAAATTGTGAGGACGCAATTTATTGAAGGAGGGGAGAATGTAACACCCCGAGCTTCCATGATACGCTTCTCATTCAATAATGTAATAGCTTGCATTGTATGCAACATCGAGTTCTAACACTAATCAAAGTAGCCATTATGAATAGTAATAACCACTTTTTAAATTTATAAAAATTTTATATTTCAAAATGGACTTCATTTTTGAATTCCTAATATTGAAATTAGCCTATGTTGAATTTTTTTGTAATTTTCTGAGAACTTCAAAATTTTTATGAATAGTGAAAAATACTTAAAACATCTTTTTTAATCAAAATAATTTATAGTGATAAGTTATACTATTGAGTGGTTTTAAAGTATAATTAGAATATATTTTTACCATTTTATCCAATGGTGGTCATTAGAATTAATTTCACTTTGAAATTGGACATAAACAATTGTCAATCTTTTGATATAAATTGTTTCTTAAAAACACGCTATTTGTTGTGACAGCGGGAATTAATTATAAAATTAATTAATGCAAATTATATGTTTGGAATTTCATAAAATAGACATCATTTTTGAATTCGGAATATCAATTATAGATTAGGGTGAAATTTTGGCATTGTTCTGAAAAACTTCAATTTTTGATGAATAGTGAAACCACTAAGTGGTAGTTAAATAACTGATTTTTCATTTAAATGAAATATTACCACTTATGTGATTTGATTTTCAAAAATCCGACATACATGGTTGTCTTTAAGAAGTAAAATGTGGTTCAATGAGATTAAAATAATTTTTTGGTGAATAGTAACTTTTAAGTTCTTAATCGCGATTAGAGGTAATTAGTGTAGTTTAAGTTAAAAATAATGTTTTAATAATATGAGATGAGCTTGACACATGTCCTACCCTCATTGTATGTGCCATGGCCGACCAAGAAAATACATGGGTCAACTTGGGGACCCCATGGAGCCACTTTAGTTGGAAAATAACATAAATACCTTTTATTTAATGTTAAAGTAAAAAAATGACACAAACATGAAATGTTTTACTAAAACAATTTTTACATGGGGTTATACAAGTCATATTTTTGATTATAAATATTAATTGGAAATCTAAAAAGATCTCCTACATCATAGTATTTTTTTATAATTTTTAGACATTAAATAAAATAAATTATTTATGACATCATGATGGTGGAGCGATGACCTCATTATTTAACGATTTAAATAAAATGAGAAGATAATTTAAAATCTAAGGCATAAACTTGTCCAAATCCTATTGTATGAGGAGATTTCGAACCCTTACCACCTTATCATCGAATTATACAAGTTTGGGACCTTTAGAATCCGACAATCATTGTATAATAGAATAACATTTCATTACTTTCCAAAAGTGCCCCTCCTCTCCACTTATAAAAGGCCCCCACCACTCCCACCTTATTCACACCTCAAGCCATTTGGATCGGCCAACATCTTCCCAAATACTCTCCAAACATCCCTCACTTACTCCTAGAAGCCTCACTTTGGGCATAATTCTTATCAAGGAAGCCTTTGTCTCAAATCAAAAAGAGTTACCCGATTTTTTAGGTAATGTCTTCTCTAATGTTGTTCTGTTTTAGTTTTCTTCTCCAACCCCTTAAACTCTTTTCATTCCTTTTTTTTTGTAACAAAACCAGTATCTAAAATATACTAGGATGTTTTTATGATAATTATTTGGTTTACACTTACACACACCTTCGTCTAATGGTTAATGAACATACTGTTTCTGTGGGTGGTGAAATACTGCCTCACGAAACGATGATTGTTCAAATTCTTTTAACACCTTTAATGGTGGCCATTTTGATGACACTATTTTCATATATGATATATATATTATGTTTATGTTTTCCTTATGCTTCTGTATTTCTCATTTATGGCATACTTTATGATTTCCATTATGGGTAAACGCGATAATTTCATTTTAGGAAGTGCGGACTACCGCCCCCTCAAAGTGATGTGAATCGTTAATGCCATATGTGGGATGTATAAAGGATGGAGTAAATGATATTATATATGATATTATACTGGAACTATATTATACATTTATATCATTATGATTTCATTCCATTAAATACGAAATAGAAATGAAAGTAGAGTTCATGCGTACGTACGGCTTACCGTCTCCATGAACGGTGCATTTCATTTCTTACCTCTAAATGTTACGTAATATTATAAATGAATGTATGTACTGGATATATATGATATATATGACATCTAATTCATGAATATAATTCTGGAGATAATGGATATTCTAACACATAAACAACTTGTAATTATAAGAAGTTTATTGTTGACTCAAGTACCAAAGATCGACAAAACGACCGTTATTAACATAAATAATTACATAATGTTCATATCATTGTAATAAGTGATATAAAAAGGATAATGAAATTGAAAATGGTTCTTAATAAGGTATATATTAACTCTAGTTTATTATTAAGGAGGTTAAATAACGGTTGAGTCAAGTCAGACACGAGGTAAGGGAACTTCTTAACCCAACTTCCATTCATTGGGTTAATCTCCTACTTTCAAATTATGTCATGATATTATTATGTATTATTTTGTATTTTTACTTTCTTCATGTGTAACTATAGTAAATACACATAATAGATGTATTTTATTTGAAAAATGATCTTTTTGAGGACTTCGTATCAATTTCCTTTCATTGAGGCATATTTGGTTTTATACACAACTTTCTTTTATACGGTGTATAAACCCCTCTGACTTTTACATTTATTCAAAAGGTTTTATTTTATAATTATATGATTTTTAAATGATTTCTAAAAAGATATATTTCACTAAAATATATGAAAATCCAGTGAAAATGAATACATATTTAACGCAAGCTTAAAAATGTTTTCAGAAAACCTGACTCTCGAGTGTGGTAGACAGGAAGGGATTGGGCGTGGACCCATCATGGACTGTAATTAGTCGAGTAGTCTCAGAATTAGTTATTTTGTTTTCAGAAGCTTTCATAATGTTTTCAGAAAAACACTGGAGTATATTTGAGAAATTTTAAACGTAAGCATATTCTAAAAAAATTGCATCGGTAGGTCTCATGAGACAACTAGACGTGGAATTGGCCGAGGCCCTTTCCCAATTTGATTTATGGTTTTGGCCGAGGCCTTAATCATTTTAGACGTCTTGGCCGAGGCCTTGACAAAATGTTTCAGAATGTCTGGCATTATACATTCCCTCATTATGAAAGTGGTTATTGATATTTCATGTGATTATTCGACCAGTAGAATATCCATGTGAAGAAGTGAGTGGCATTATCTCATTTCACTTTTTCCATATTATGTTGATGTTCAAGTTTAAAAGGCTTTTGTTTTAGTTATACATTGCCTTAAATGTTAATGTTTATTTATGAAAGCTTCCACTATATTGTTAACCTTACTGAGCATCTGAGCTCACCCCTTTCAATGTTTTAATATTTTTCCAGGATGTGAAGAAGTATTTTATGAATGACCTGCAGGGGTAGTCAGAAAGGGATATGAGTGTGGACTATGAAGACCATGTTATTGTAGTTTGTTTACTTTTTGATGTAATGAAAGACTTATGAATGTATCTAGTGTTTCCAAGGCTACTAAACTAATCGGTCTTTCGTGACTTGATCTTTTGTGATCATGCCAATGTTATGAAGTAATGCACCGACTCTGGGTAGCTGGGGTCGGGGCGTTATAATTACTGTGGTAATAAAAATTACGATAGTTACAATTCATATTGGCCAAGAATAAAAGGGGACAATTTACAAAATATAGACCCACAAATTCCAAATATCAAATAATTTTTTTTATATTAAAACTCATGTGTGGCATAATTTAATTTAAAACCAAATAGAAAAAATATATGCAATAATAGATTTTTATAAAACATTCAATTTTAAATATTAATTGTTTTCATACTAAATTAAATTATAAAATTAATTTATAAAACCATAATTGGATAAAATTTAATAAAAATAAATAAGAAAATATTTTAAATCTAATGTAACTCATAATTTTACTTTAAAAAATATTTAAAATAAAATATAATTTTCAATTTAAAATCTTTATTTTTCACTTTTTGTTGAAAAATAAATATTTACATAAAATTAACACAAATATCATCATAAGATAATTTTGAAAAAATGAAGTCAAAAAAATTATTTTTGTAAAAGTAAAATTGTATTGTTTAAAAATTAATATTTTAAATGAAACCTTATAATAAAATATTTTAATAAAATAGTTTCCTTTGTTATTTAAAAAACCTTTAATGAATATAAATATATTTCGGTTAAATAGTAATAATTATGAAAATAATTTATTCTATAAATAATGTTGATTTTACAATCTTTATGGGTATAATATTTATATATGATTTTGGAAACATATTTATTCTTATTTAATGTTTAAAAATTATTTACCTTTTCTTTCTTCTTTTCATTATAAAGAGAAAACAATGTTCATGCAGATATACAAACAACCATCTCCATGAACGTTGTATTTCAATTTTCTATCTCCAAAATTTATGGATGGTTATAAATCTTTCTATAATGAATATATAAGATATTTATATCATTATTAACATCTTGTATATAATGTATTTGTGATCAATTAACAATGATCAGAGCAACCAAACCCAAACATTCATGAAAAATAAATTCATTATCTCAAACAAACAGTGATTTTAACAAAAAAATTAAAAATAAATGGGTGTTGAAATGTTATAAGATTTTGAAATATGAGCTTATAATTATTTATATGGATATAGACTAGTGTTATTATAAATTTAAATTTATTAAACATTATATTAGAGTGTTTATTAATCTATTTAAATTTTAGGTAAGGGTTTTACATTACAATCTCATTTTTATCGAGATTATATATAGTTAAATTTAAGATGATGAAATTATAGGATCCATATGACCAAAATATCATGTCTTTTATTCTATATGGGAAGTTTATCAAAAGTAAATTATTTCCTTTCAGTTATTTCTCATTAAGTACTCAGGGGTCCAAATTAATATTAATATGGAAAATTGACTTTATTTCTCTCTTCGACCAGTAGTATTTTCTCTAACATATCAATATTATATAATTTATTTTCTAAACTTTTTTTACCAGAAACCAATTATTTTCTGAAGTAATTTTTACCCATGTTTTAATTTTTATAATAATTTATTAAATGAATATTCTTTTTTTCAACCATGATACTTTTTGATTTTTTTATCAACGGTGTGAAGGGAATCATTATTTTGACACTTACATCTAGAATAGAATTTAATCTCATCATGAATACTCAATTATTTTAATATTAATTTTCATGTTTTCATTCTTATTATAAAATAATACTTTTTCCTCAATAAATTGGAAATTTTTTTATTTTAAATAAGTTATTTTAAAATAAAAAGGGTAATTTTCTCAAGAAATATTCCAATGATATTTTAAAGTTGTTTTAAATCTATTATAAAATCCTTTGGTGTTACTTATGTATGGATGGTATATGATTATGTGAAACTATCATTAATCATTAATTTCATATTTCTTGGTTATGGGGATGCAATATTGATGAAACCCTAATTTTAATAGGTAAATTTATGATGAAATGATAGTTTTTTTCACGATCATAGAGAATACATATGAATGGGTTAGGATTATTTTATGTTTGGTTATTTTAAATACCTATATTTAATAGGGTAATCATTGATTTTTAATTGGATCAAAGGGTATAAAGTAGGTTTTACAATGCAGAAAATTGGGTACACGAGAGATTTCTGAATCGCAACAAGGGAATATAAGAGCATATCTCATCCCCGAAGTGGGTACATGGGTTGTACACAAATTACTAATATGGGATGAAGGACTTATTGGTAATCGATAACATATGATTTCAATGATTATGGTTATCCGACACATTATTCAACTCTTCTCTGACATAATATTATTGAAATTTTATACTCTCATGGATCATGTTCCTTGATTCTTTTATGATTAATGTATTATGAACTTCCTATAATTATGTTGAGAGTCATAATTATGATATATTAATTATTGGGTATGAATTTTGATATTTTAATCTCATGTTCTCATACCCTTATGCTTTTGATATTCCTCATATGACCATTAATTGATGTCTTACTTGTTTAACCTTAATGATTATTCCATCTCAGCCTTTCATATTTTTTATTTTCCTCATGATATGAAAAAATGTTTTAAATTTCATATGTCTAACAAGGTTTGTAGTTTTAGTTAACTATGTTGTAGGCAATTAATATATTTTTTATACTGGATTTTTTGTATAAATGTTTTCAATGACACTAAAAAATTTTGGTATTGGTGTGGATCAAAATTGTATTTAATCAATATCCAAATAATAAGATGTAATATTTTGGTATGTAATGTTTTGGTCACTATAGGGTGACCCTTATCCCAACATGTTTTCACATATTGTGTGTTTCACCCTATGAACCCTACACCAACCCCTCCATTTAGCCACACCCACCTTCCCTATTTTATGCGTCATCACATAGGTTGACCCCCACATCCAATATTAAAATCCATCTACAATGGAACCTATATTCACCTTTGTGAAATCATCATCCTCCTTTAATCCCCCTTACTAATTGAGTGATTATGTGAACCCCTACTCTGGCACATCCCTTGTTTTGAAAAATAAGCACAAGCTAACAAACCTCATGTCAGCCTCCCTGTATAACATGACCCCTTCTGCATGCCATCGTAATATTATCCAACACTTCCATCCCTTATTTTTTCATAATAGAACATGAATAAATCCTATAAATCAAACACACCCCATAACCCAAATCTTCCACACATTTCTACCATCACCACTAGCCATCACATTCTCTCCATATGTCAACTGGACCCTTATAATGAAACTGTAATAGAGATACACTCTCATCATAGTTAATAGTGAAATATAATCATTCAGTATATTTTTCTCAACAATAATTATCTATGAAAAAATAAGAGCATTTTTTAAGCGGCTAGTGGTGGCCATTTATTGTATTCTTTGACATCATTCTTATTAGTTCCTCATTTGGTGATAGTTTGTGTGAACATTGATTTTTAGGGAGTGATGGTGATGTATTTTTTTTGTGGTTCGTTATTGGTTTAATGTTTTTATTTAGATCTATCTTGTTCACATCAAAAAAGAAATGATGGTTCACTCTAATTGTTTGTATTGATAGTTCAGTGATCGACAACATAACAGCTCCCATTTAGTCTTCACCAGTGGTGACTTACAATGATCATTTCATGAAAAAAAAATATTTTCATCTATATTCATTATTTTCGAATTGATATTTTTTTAGTATTTCTAACTATTTTCATCATTTATATGTTTTGATGAATGTATAAGTGTTATTCAGGTTTTATTTTCATTTAATTTTTTTTTAATGATTTTCCTTCAATAATTTTTATCTTTCATCACATTAATTAATTATGATCTCTGTGTCTTATTTTGTTCCCATTTATGCGATTCCATATAAGTAATCATGAGTATAGAAAAATTAGAATTTTTTTTAATAATTTGATAGCCTTAATGGGATAATCATAAGTCATATATGAGAGAATTTATAATAAATAAAAAAATAAATATGAAATCAAATATTTTTTGTTGGTTATGTGTACACTTGAATATTTGATGAATAATAATTAGTTCGTTATGAGGGATCCCAACACAGATACACTTCTCTACTATGTGAGAAATGATTCTTGATATTTCACAATTTTTTTTGAAATGTCATGTTAATTATTCATCATATTAGACAACGTGATGGTGGATATTTTTCATAAAAACTATGATAATTTATTTCATTGGTGAATGAGACATGATTTAATTTTAATTTAATTATGAATCAATGATAATTATATAAATAACTATTAATATGGGAGAATAAAATAATTTCCATCATAGATACTTGAACAAAAGTCGCAAATCTAACACATTCCTATTCATTTTTTGTTCAAATAGTGTTAGTTGTTTTTGAAGATTGGTTTTTTTCTAACTTTTTTGTTCACATAAAAAATCCTCATTGCTTAAAATTTATTAAATAAGATATTCCTAGAGTCTAGACATATTCATCCTATAGTATCAACCCTATTTTACATACTACAATATATACTAGGCTTTATAAAATTCTAAATGTGGTATGTCATGATAACATGTACCAAGTTTCTAAAATCAATTATGAGGATAATTATGGTGTAAATAAGTCATCAACTAAGATTTATTTATATGTTTTCTGAAACAAGACGATTTCAAATTACTACAATAGTTGATTTATTATTTCAGAAAAATTATAAAATGTTCAAGAGTTGATAATAGTGTGGTTTGTACCATACATTCACAATAAACATGGACCAAAAGTGAATTGTATGAATCACAGTTGTTCAGCATTCATGATTTCTCTTGGTAATTATATTTATTTTAATAAATATTACATATGTTAACCTCATGATCAAGTGGATAATTATTTACCATATTCTAATAATTCATAGCCATTATTTTATTATTTTCAAAGTAAATATATAATAGGATATATTGAACTAAGTGATTTATTTACTCTATCTGGGTATCAAGTACTTTTAGATAAATTTCATTACTCAACAGAAAAGTCACAAAACATAATAAAATATTTTCCTACATGAACACTAGAGGAAGAAACTCAATTTAAGTAATCACTTTGTTCACTAAGAACATGAGAATTAGAGTAAAAATTGATTACAATGATAAATAAGGTAAATAAAAGATTTGAACTTCAAATTAGTTATGTAAAAAATTATTAATCCTCGTTGAAAAATCTTGAAATGAAAAAAGATTGAAATTTTCAAGATAACCACATCACAACCACTTGAATTTATAACCCATCATAATTCGTTCAAGGAAAGTGTGGGAAGGATCCATGTTACCATCATCCATTTTCTAAATCTAATGATAAATCTACATGTACTAACCCTACATCCTATTATTCTATGTAATAATCCCCTCACACTCAAATTGATTCTGGAATTATTGTCATAATTGAGCATTCATTTCAATATTCTGTTGAACACAATTATTTATCTAACAATGTTATTTCATATTGCTCTCTTGCAAGATCACAAGACCCCCCCAGAAGAGGTAATGGATGCCTTTAATGAATATCAATAAACGACTTTTGAGTATGAAAACACATTTGATTGTAAGGATGATACTGAATTAATGCCCAAATATACTAGGATATAGTCATAATTGACCCAAGACATCATGAATTTTCATATACTATGGAAAATTATAAAAAAAATAAGAATCACCACTTTCTAGGGATAATTGTGAGTCAAACATTTTTTATTAAATATAATTACCTGAAAAAAATCATGAGCTAAAAATTAGTCTGTAATTGGGGGGAAGACCCACATAAAAATTTAGATAAAATGGAATAATGTGAATATTTTAAGAATTTTGAGATTGTGTTGACACATGCCCCAATGCTGTAACATGAGTATAGGAACCAAAAAATTTATACCACAAAATTTTCTATATAATCCATGATACGATAGTAACATAAATAGCACAAGTCAAGTGAAAGCATAAAATTATCATCATTCATGAAGAGGAAATCAATAGAATCATGATGTCCTACATGACATACCACGTACATAGGGGTGAATAACCATCAAGTAATTTTCCATATTTTATGAGAAGGTAGTTGGAACATTTCATTATGATTAGATAATGGATTTCATTCAGTTTTATGGAAAATGTTTCTTTAGTATTAAAATAAATATTTATAACCTATTGAAGTCACTTTTAACTTTTGAAAATATATTTTATGGACAAATCAGAACATTACAATGTAGATCATTTCATAGTCATTTATTTAAAAGGTAATGGAGACTAAAAAAATTGTGGATATAATGTTCTATCCTTTTGGGTATGAATTTTTTTTATAGAATTGAGTAATTGTCTGATTTTCCCCGGTTATGCATGATCTACCTCATTAACTCTTACCAGTTCCTAAGTCTATGTTCCCTATCTCTAACCGTACTAACACGTGTGCCTAATTAAGGTTTTTCAATTAAAATAACCCTTTTTATCAAAATAGACAAACAACACTAGATGATATAAGTATAATTCATACACCTAGTTATAAAATCACACCTAGCATCACTATTAGCTCTCCATGCACACCAAAATTACCCAGAAACTAGCCCACAAGACATACTGATTGCACACCTACTTTTTCAACCTAAATCATAAAATTCTATGTGTTTCTAGCATGGATATTGAGTACAATAATATCCCCTGGACCTCCAACTTTTATGGATATAACAAACAATCATAGAAATAAGTTCCAAGAAGTATGGAGCATCAAATATATTGAGAGAATATAAACCTCATTAAAGTAAATTTTTAATCCAAACAAAATGAGAATGAATAAAAGGGTCCACTACCAACCTCTATTAATTGTATCCAATCCCGATGTGAAAAAATACTTGAGCATATAACCACTTTGGTCATGATACCTATGTGCTTGATGACCTATGCCACCAATCCCAAGGGAGCCTATGTAATATTGTTCTTGATTACCCTTATTATTGACTATGTTAGATCCTATTAACCTAGGTAACCTACCTAGGTTCCATTAGTTACATATCTCTTTGGTAATAACCCAACCCAATAAGTATAGTTTGTATCATGGGGTATCAGACATTGTATATTTGATTAGGATCGGTAGCCAGTAGTGGCCTCTATGATTCCTCTAATCCCTCCACTTCAACCACTGTTCCTATGAAAAAATTGAGATTTTCACCATGAATTTGGACATTTAGTTCAATTATGGTTTGATTTTTGATACAGAAAACCCCAAACATGATCCAAAATAATACCATGAGTTAAGATACTCTTCTTATTTTCCTTATATAAATTCATATGATATACCACTCATATCTCCCTCATATACCTTCAATCAAGATAATACTCTTGTTTTCCTCATATACCATGATTCTACATGATCCTATGAGAACCTATAAAATCAGAAAATAATATATATGCTACGTTAAAGCATAAAGGGTTGCATTTTTGGAATTACCACACAAAATCAATTTTTAGTACATTTTACATATTATTCCAAAATATATGACCTCAAATTGTATAGTACATATTCCTTATTAAAGTATTTTAAACTATATGGGCATGTCCAATCACATGACCTTAAATTGTACAACTCAAACTATAAGGTTTTTTATCCCTATTCCAATAGGATACTTAAGGTGACTCTTTTGGGTTCAATAACATCCCAACACACTTACAATCACTATTTCCCCATCAATAGGTGGTATTAAACTTTATCATCATTATAATTTCCTATTTGATGAGAATAAGATGTTGTATGTGATGATTATAATGTGGTACATCATTCGTTATTTGGTGGGAATAGGATTCTTATGTGATAAGAATATGATTATATAACATTACCAATGTGATCAGAATAAGATGATTGATTTGATGAGCATAAGTTGATACATAATTCCTATGTGATGAGCATAAGATTCCTATAGTGATATGAAAAATGTGATAAATAATTAGATTTGTGATAATAATTAGATTCTTTATGTGATGAGAATAAGGTTATATATCATTGTTTATGTGATGTGAAAAATTTTGTTTCTGCGATGAGAATAATTTGAACGATCATCCCCTATATCACAAGAAAAGGATGACATATATGGAAAGAATATAAATCCTTATTATTCTAACATTAGGAAGATATAATATCCTTCTTTCAAAATATCCAAACTATATGGTTCCAGAGTATAGAGTGACCATGTACCTGAATCAAGTGACATACAATATAATTCCAAAATATATAATCATTTTAAATACATGTTATCAGTTAATTAATTTTAGAAGAAACCTATATTCTTATTGTGATGGATAAATGAAGTTTTCTGAAAACTATAAGAGATTATTTGAAGAGGAATTAATACCCCTTGAGGATTGATCTGGCCTCCCATCTTCCAAACTAATGTGAAACACAAAGTGTCACTAGCATGTCCCAGTGCTTGCCTCCATTTTAAAATAAAGTCCAATATGAAAAAAACACAAGATAACTAGGGATCTTTGGAAATATTTAATACGGAAAATTCAAAGAAATTATCAGAGAAAAGTAACATTTTTTGACAAAATGGGGTCACCTAGTCTAGTAGATATTGTCCCACTTGATATATATATTGAGACTAATTCTATTTTAGCTAAAATACCCATAGATTATACCCATACTCTTGACCTAAAAGAATTTAATAACATTCTGGACAATTAATTATGTTGGAAACCAATTAATTTCCCTCATTTGGTTGTCATAAAATAAAAACAATAGTGATACATCTCCAACCTAGTAACATTATTCAAGGATATAGTTGATATAAAATAATCACTAAATAACTATGATAAGAAAATTTATTTTCATATATGCATTAAAAGATTTAATATTATTGATCTTAATGTTAATTACATGAATGGAAACTATCATTATTAAATTAATTTATCTACACATAATTTTTACTCATATCTTTTTATGTTTCATAATTCATCTTTCATTCCCACCATCAATTCAATAAATATGTTTATGTTGCTATATTTTTTTTATAGGATAATTACCTTCTTGGTAAATAAATTCAATACTTATACAAATAATAAAAAAAATTCATGGTACACATTTCATTTCAATCATTGAGGAGTGTCATCAATGTCTTACTAAATACCATGTAAAATTAGAGCTCAATAAGAGAAAACCTATCACTGGTTGCATTAAATTTCACTATATTTATATTTATATCATTTAGTTTTAGTTAATAAAATTGAAATCATTTACCTATAATTTTATTTCACCTAACACAATGGTGGATAATAGTTTTTGATACATATTTTTATAATCCATATGAATTTGATTGTGGAATTGTTTCTTTTATTTTATGTGGGTATGTGTTGCCTTTGTGTATATTTTATTAGTACATCGTTTATGCAACATATTTGGATAACGAAACCATATCTATGTTAATATTAAATTAATCAGGGAATTTTTATATTTTTTATCCAATATTATTTACACTTGAAAAAAAACCATGAAAAATAATTAATTAAAAACAAATAAAAATAGAAATAAAAAATCATCATCTCTTTCATTTATAAAACCTCATGCAAAATATTGTATAACTATAGTAATGAAGTTAAGGAAGCATCAAATTTTTCACTATAATGTCTCAATAGATGATTCCTAAAGGAAATTATTTATTTCTAGATTACATTATATAGATTACTATTGATACCATTTCAAGATTCAAACATGTTTTTTTTCTGAAATATTTTTATTTTTTACATATATCTACATTCATGATTATATATGTTTTCTATCATTATATTATTATATACATGAATAATTATCCCCTTATTTTAATCACTTCTCATTTATACTTTCCTTTAGTTTGTCTTGGGTATGGTATATCATCAATAATATTCCTTTTTTATCCATTAGAGATAATGAAATTTTGACATTCCCATATAAATATCTGATGAATTTGTTTTTTTTATCCCAATTTACCCACAAGGGATCCATTTCATCTTAAACATTTATTATACTATAATATCCAACAAGAATATTTTTTATGAGTATCCCATAGATAATACCCTTCTCTTATAATATTTTAAATATTTACATTAGTATTTTTAATCTTTTTGTATTGGAGAGAGCAGATCATTAAGACGGTTTTATGAAGAAAAATGATTTATTTAATGAAAATGAATAGATATTATCTAATCATGTTATATTCTTTAATTTTAACTATATCTACATTCTGTGTATTAATTTTTGGTATGGGAATACAATTTTTTTATTGGTTCCAACAATGAGTTCACTTATGGTTATTACATAGTAACACTTGAGTTTATCAATACTTATAAAACATATAAACTACTACACCAATAGAAAGATATTTTTTATATGATCTACTTTCACTATGATTCATTATAATGTGAGTTAATTTTATAATATTATTCGATATATTTTCTGACATCAATTTCATGGGGTTTTGGAGCTAATACCATCATATTTTCATCTCATTATATTTGACTGTGTTACATTACAATAGTGATCAATGGAATATTAATATTATCATTTTCTTAGGGAAAATAATTTTTTATTTATAGTGGAGTAATATTTTGAGTGAGACATTTTGGTTTATATATGTCATGTATTTATTTCAATATCTATCCCTCGTTGTTTTGTAAAAATATCACTTTTATATAACCAATAATCTCGTATCCACAAATATCATTTCATTAAAATATAATTTCCTTAGTATTAGTGTATTATTTAAATTTAAATTAGTGGAGATTTTAAATTCATAGATATCATATGGTAATCATTGATGTGTATGAGAACTGATTATATATTTGATCATAAATTACTTCAAATGATTAGTGTGATGACATTGTAAATTACATATTTATGAGTATAGATGCATATTTTTGAAAATAATGTGAGTGGGGGAGAAATTATTTTATAAAATTGGAATTTAATATAAATAATGATATTTATTGTGTAAATCTTTTGGAAAATTTTGAAATTGTAATTATGATTTTTTTTGTTTATATAAAAGTTTATTTATTTGTTATTCAACGATTTATTCTCCCAATAGTGAAAAGGATTAAGTGTGTAATATTTTATGAACATTGAAATATCAATGTTTTATATAAATTCCAATCTAAATTTAGTTAGTCAGTTTTAAAACTACAAACATTTTTATGTTCTTTTCATTTTTTGGTTGTAATTTGGTTTTATTATATATTTTATTCAATTTAATATTAATATTAGTTATTTATTAATGATATTATTATATATTAATTTTATATTTTATTTCAAATTTTTTACATTATTATTTCTAATTAATGTTCAAAATTATTATAAATCGTATAATTATATTATTATATATATATATTTATATATATATTTAAATTGATAGGGGGAATCCCACCCATTAATCACCATAAACTTCTATACTTTTACAAGGTAGAGTGATCCCATTACATGGACATGAAGTCCAATGGATATATTGTCTAGTGGAAATAAATTATAATTATAATTATTAGGTAGTAAAATATTATTATTATTATTATTATTATTATTATATTTTTTATGGAGTGGTTCAATAACTGTGATGGATAAGATATAACCTTGTCTTCCAAGGGGGGTGTGAGTTGATTTATTTCATGGAAAATCCAATATTGTAAATAAATATATTTTTTATCTATATTTGTTTTTAAAGAAATGCAACTATAATTTCTACTAATAGGTGTGTAGAGGGTCAAATTTTACCAACCAACGAGGTCTTAAACTAGATATCCTCCTTCGATGGAGATTCTCATACATCTATAATGAGAGTTTACACTATTCGAGACTATATCTAGTCCATCGTTCACAATTTTGATAATTTCTTCCTCCCTACACTAATCCCTAAAGGGTAACTGATGTCATCTAATCTAGAGCTTCCATAGTAGGGTAGCCTACTTCCCTTGTGGTTGGAACCCATTCTCTGTTGCACCCTCTCAACCCCACAATGCCTCCATCAACAAACCACACATTTATTCCCTATTATTCAAAGCCTTGAACCATTACTACCCTAAATTATACATCCACCTCTATATGTATTTGTTCCTCCCTCCACATTTGTATGATCATCATCCCAAATAAGATTTCTAGCTATGTTGGTAGGTGGATAGTGAACCAACCTCACCAACCCATGGCATCCACCATGGATACTACTTGCTGTACACAAAATATTCTTTTTGAAACCTTGATATTTCTCAAAAGTGTATTTGGGGTTATTAGGGACCAGTGTAGAATAGTGAGGGTGTTGTTTGAAACTTAATAGATTACCCAATTCCTATATAATGTGTCTTTAAGGATCTTTTAATATCATCATATGAGTAATAGATCTCATTATTTCTACGATATATCTAGGGGAGATCCTTATATTGAGACAGAGGTTTATGTAGGGAGTTTTTGTAATCATTATTCTTGTTAATATAAGGATCAGTATTTTAAAAAATGGGCCTCAATGATAGCATAATCATATTATGTTAACACGGCTAGCGAGTCATAGTTTTCCAGGTACCATCAGTTTCCCCACAATCATGTAGTCCCTAACATGGATCCCACCCAAATGCCCAAAATGGGACATTAAAAAATGTATTTTACCCATATTTCTACAAATATTATTTCCAGTTTTCTTTTTCCTCACTCGCTCACATCTTGGGAACCATCCTAGTAAGTCAGCAATCCTAATCACTACTCAAGACCAATAATTCATAACTATTGAGTTCTAATCAGCTATCTCCTAATAATAAAATTTCACCATGTTGACATGAGTCATAACATCTAGTAATATTAATATTTAACATTATAGGGTGTTACAACCACCCCCCCCCCCACCCTTAAAGCACAATGTCCTCATTGTGGACCCTAAAACTCAACTTAAGAAGTTCCCCCAAACTCAATAATGGGATCCACATCATATACTAAGGTAATAATGGGTACCTATTTACAGCATAAACACCCCACCTTATCATGTTTATCAGGTCCTATCCCACCATGTACAACCAATTCACACGTAGACACATGGTCCCAAAAATGGGGCCCACCCAAATGCCTTAACTATGGAGTTATAATTAGATAGTATCCTAAAAAAAGTTTCACCTAGTAAACATAACTTATATAATTTAGTATATTAATCCTTTAACATCCTAGTTTGTTACATTCACCCCCCCTCCTTTAGAGTACACCATCCACATTGTGGACCCTAAAACTCCACTGAGGTAGTTCCACCACACTGAAGGTAGGGATCCTCCTATTATTCAAATCTAATAATTGGGCCCAATGGATAGTACAAAACTCCACCTTAACATGGTCGTTTAGTCCTGTACCACTAGGTTCCACTAGTTTCCTTGCAGAAACCTAGTCCAAAGCATAGGGCCCACCCATGTGCATGAATGGGTCATTATAAAAATTACTACCGTATGGGCCAACACATGTTCCTTACAATTTGTTTTTCCCTCACTTTTACACACCTTATAAAACTTCTCAGAAGGATACCCATCCTTATTACTTCATTCCAAGAATACCTAAATGTGGATTTTTAATCAGGTAGGATCCCTAAAATAAAGGTTAACCTTGTCCACATGAGACATATAATTTACTATTTTAACCATTTAACATAATGGGGTGTTAAAAAATTCACCCACCATTCATATGTCTCTTTTATTAGTGAATCGTAAAATGTGCTATCTAATCCATTGATGGTGAAATGACAATGAACGGTTGCAATTTTTTAGTTGACAAAAAATTCTTGTTTCCCAATAAATTTTTAGGTGGATTATGAAAAATTATTTTTAGGTGATTGAAACAACAGAATTGGTATTAAAATATATCTAATTAAAAATCAATATAGTTTTTCAATCTAAAGGTCAAACTTGTCTGCTATAGTACCACGATGTTAGAGGAGGCAAGACTATTTCAAAGATGGTGACACTTTCAGTGAGAATTTTAGAGTACTTCTAAATAATCCATTTCATCTGCATATAATCCACAATTATTTTTTAATGAATATAGTTTTAAAATTTCATGATCAATTGATATTGGCTTTTTAAGATACATGAGTTGATTCCAGCATTTTTTATTTTTTCAGACACAACTTTGAGATCAATTTCCAAATTAGCCACCAAATTAAATTGAATATGAAATTAAATATAGTGGCCAATAATGAGATATGTGATTATGTTTAATTATTAAAAAATAATCTATTTATAATTCTCAAGTATAATATCACCTTAATTATAATGATTTATTTTATCCCACTGAGAATAAGGATGTTCACCCTAATTCCACCAATGGTGTTGATGAGAAGAATTTTAATATGAATTTGATCATTAAAATCCACCAATGGATTAATAAAAACATCTATCATAATTATTTTAATGATACTGGTGTTTATGAACTCAGGATGAAATTGGATAATACATACCAGTCATGGACTGCTCAAAATAATAAACTATTATTAAATTGGATGATGTATTTTTAACTATAGAGTGGAAACTCTATAGTCTAACACACAAGAGAGTTCCATAGCCAAGATAATAAATTTGAGGATATAGGAAAGCCTTAGAAAGATCAAGATCAAGGTAACCACCTATTTAAATAATTATCCATATTATGGATTCAATGTATGTATCTCTTAAATATTCATCGATTTGAGGAAAAACTTCTATTGAAATAGTAAATTTTCTATTATTAAACTAAGAGTACTGAAGGAATAATGTGAGTTACAAATAGAAAAAGGATACGTCCTTAAGGAAGAATGTGAGAAAAATGAGGTGGCTAAGGGGACGGAAGGAAAGGATTAATAAAGAATAGAGGACGTATTATTGATGGAAGGAGGTAAATAGATAAATGTTACCATTTTGGCAAGAAGTGACAAATAAAGAAGAAATGTTGAACGTTACTATAAGTGAAGGTCCATTTTAGTAACCAATAAAAAAGAAATGGAGATATGAATATGGATTCCACTAGTGAAGTTTCTCATTGATCTAAAAAATAAGAAACTTTCTTTCATTCAATAATTCAAAACATAGAATGGGTGATTCATACTACAAAATCATTACACATAGATTAACATCATGTGTATTTCATGAATTATTAAAATGTTGACCTTGGTGTAGTCAATATGGGGAAACTAGATTGGAATATAATATTGAAATTGGTGATATCGATTTCCTAAAAAAATATTTGATACATAATCACCTAGAAGGATGTTTGACATTTTCCATTTCTTCAACTCAACCTTTTATTAGGAATATATTCTGAATCAAAATGCATTTAATTTTTTTTAGTAATGGGGAAAAGAATATAATGATAGGATCCATCATAATTTTCATGGAAACCTATGTTTTATATTGTAAAACACTCATTTAAATATATAAATATGCATCCTCAATATGTATGATAGAGAGGAATCTCATATTTGTGTAAATTGAGACTCACTATCATTAGTGAATGATCAATATAAACCTTGATGATGACGAATTATATTGATTTTCACATGGAAGAATAACTAGGTTTTTATAAAAATTTATTATAAGGGAAACATACTAGATTATTATTTAGTGATTCTATATCTAAAATATCAGATTTACTGGATTTAGTGCACCTAGATGTATGTATCCCCATAGAAGTGGAATCATTAAGAAGTAAAAAATATTTACTATTCCCTATTGATAGTGAATCAATAGATGTATTGGTGTTCTTATTATAAAAAATAGATAAATTATTTGATTGATGAAAAATATTTCAGGCAATGGTGGTGTGTGAAACTAGGATGATAATGAAAATAGAGGAGAGTATACAACCATGATTTTGATGCCTATTGTAAGATCCAGTCTATCTGACATGAGAGGATAGTCCCTCACACCCCATAACAAAATTAAGTTTCAAAAATTATTAAAAGAAAAATCATAGGGAAGGATTGTATCTTGAAATGATTAAATAATATTCTAACCCATTAATGGGAGATGTTATTTAAGTTCCATGCTACCATGTAAATAAATCACTGTCATTCCCCCAAAAGTTTTAAATTCGATAGAATAAGTGGCTTTGAAACCACCCCTATTACTCTAATTTATGATTATTTAGATGTTTAGAACATTCTCATGTATCCAAAGATTTCATTGAAAATCTAGTAAGGAAAGATACCCCATTTATCTTCTTCAGATATGGAGGTTATGAGTTTTGATAAATTCATAGAGACCTGATGGAGTGGTACGTGATCAGAACAAAAGATGTTCTCTTCTACGTGAACTAAATGTTGGAGGACACTCAAAATATATGAATTTTTCAAAGATAAAGTGTTGATGATTCATTTTTTGTCCAAAAATATTAATGACACCAATTCCCATTAAGGATTACGAGGTGCAAGAAAACTCATAATTAGATGTCTAGGATGTAGTAGATGGTGATATTGAGAATGGGTAGGCTCATGACTCTACACCATATGTTATTAAAGAATCATATGATATAATTTATGGTGTTTCTATTGAACCTAATTTTTTATAGGAATAAATATCTACAAGATTAAAAACTCCAAAAAATATCCAAAATTATAGTTCCTATTATTGACTATTGTGGGGGATATATAAGGATATTAATAAGTATTATCTCATCTTAATAAACTCAAGTGGTTCAATTAAATTGAAGAAGGAATGGTCTTACTTTTCAAAAACTGAATGTAGGATTTAGTGGAAGTATCTGACGTCTATAAGCAATTTAAACAAAAATGGATGTTTTGGATGAAGAATGAATAATGTGAATTGGGAATTAATAAAAAATATTAATCAGTGGTTAATTGACTTCTTTTGAATAAAGGAGTTGAATTTAACAAGATCATTTCACCCATAGTGATGATGGACTTAATCGAAGTCATTTTAGGATTGGTATCTCTCTTGGACCTATTGTTTGTGAAAATGGGTGTGAAGAAACATTTTCTGCCAAGTGACCTTGAAATACCTTGAGATTTTATGATTTTTTTATAAATAGATTTAATTTTTTGATATCTTGCATTTCAAGCAACACTACGTTTTAACAAATTATTATATTATATCAATATTATTATTTGAACTTGTCCATTATAACCAATATGTTAAATTTTGGTGGAATGAATAATAATAACCACATATCTAAAAATTATGTATAAAAATTTTATACATGTAAAATATATTTATAAATAGGTATTTAATTTTTAGTAAAGTATTTATATTCTTTCAATATTCCCTTTTCATGAAAAAATTATTTTTTATGGATTTTTTGAATAAAAAATAAAACTAATTTCTAACACTATTAGTAGATTCATTTATAAAAATAATATCATTTTTGTAATAAACATATTAAAATTGTCTTCGGGTTAATTTATTATAATTTTCTAAAAAAGACTAATTTTTCGATGAATAATGAAAAAAAATATTATTAATAAGAGGCTTTTCATTTAAATTAATTTACAATGTTTAATATTGTTTAATTATTTTTAAAGTATTTTGGTTAAATTATATATTTATTAATAAAATTTATATCATTATTATTAATTCAATGTTAAATATTTATATTAAAACTATTTAAACATATGAAAATTTTCTCCTCGAAAAATTGTTTTTTCATCAAGTTTGTAGGATAATTTCTAAATTAAAATTTTACAAATATATGAAAGAAATATGAGTAAATGGATTATATATTTAGAGTAATAATAATTAATATTAAATTGATTTTTCAAATTAACGTTTGGTCAAGATGAAGTGTAAAAATAAAAAAATAAATAATCGTAGTTATGGTTAAAACATGTTTACTAATGGAAAACCATAACAGATAAGGGTTGAAATGACCTAAACACTTTTCAAATTCATATTGGATAAAAGTATTTATACCCTTATTACTATATTCTCTATCTTTATTTTATTTTAGGACGCTATTATATGAATGTTACCAACATAATAATTTATTCCAAGAAAAATACAAAATGTGAATCTCTTTCTTTTAAATTTCAATTATGTGATCACATAGGTAAAAAAGTGAGATGTTAATGAATATTTTTGTTAATTATGAGAAGAATGAAATTTTATTTAGGGAGATAAATTATTTTTATTTTGATTAATTATATAACTACTTTAATTGATTAAGCAATGATATCTTTGTAATTATTTTTTTAACATGTGGGGTGCTTCGCACCCTTTTTATTAGGGAAATATTGTTTTCTTTTCACAATGGTTTTGAGGTAACCCTTACATGAACTGAATGCATAGTTTCTTCGAGACCCATTATCTTTTTTTTCCAAGGTCCCTAGGACATCTTGGACAAATTTGAGTAGATGAGCTTCAAATCATGATCCCACTCTTTTCATTGTGATCCCCATATACCATCAATTGTTACATTGCACTACCCCACCATGTGGACCTTCACATAGAAACCCAATTTAAACCAAAATTTGGTTATAGGTCAAAATTTAGGGTTCCAGTGTACCTATTTCTCTTTCAATCTTCCCACCCAACAATGCATGTATGTATCATTGCCATGTAGCCTCTACATTGTGTTGCTTCTCCTGTTTGGCCATCATCATTCACATGATGCATCACACCCTCTACTAAGAACCATAAAATTGTAAAGAAATTTTAAATACAGTCAAAGATAACCCCTTTATGCCATGAATTTACGGGGCCACATTATAGGTTCCAACACACCTAGTGTACTTTTGAACTGCCCACTCGGCAATACTACCTGAGTCCAAGCAATACTACCTACCCGATTCAATGCACTGATAAATTGGAAACTTTTTACATCCCATATTTCTCTCTAGTGGCTTGGGGTCCCTAATTCATAAATCCTTTGGTGTCCCAATGTTTAATTTTCCTTTTATAATAGTTATATTGACACCTAAATAGTAAAAAATATTGTTATCATGGTAATGGGTAAAATAGGGTTTTGTGAATTTCATGCGCTTATGTTGAAAAAAATATTTCGCACACATAATATTATATTTTTATAAATAGGGTTAACTATTTTTAATAATTAGTCAAAAATTATTTATCAATTTTCATTTTTTTTCTTAAATGTTAAATTTTCTAGGTAAAAAAGGCTAGTTACCGCAGTGACAATAAAAATTGTAAATGTAAAGAAACACATATTTTAAGGAAACAATTATTTAAAACATGTGTTTTTTTGTAGGAGTGTCTAGGGAAATGAACCATGAATTCTAATATTTATTAATTTTTGAGGCATTTGGGTTGAGACTGACATCCCATTACTGAATAGTTTTCTATTTTTATAAAAATGACACTCCTCATCAATTATAAAAGGATACCTCATACATCAACTTTTTCACACATATAAACTAATTTTTTACAATAAAACACTATAATAATATCTCTTATAAATCTTTATTCATGTACTATAGATTTTGTTATACCCAAAAGTCCAACCCTACGGTCCTTAATTAGAGATCCAAAGGAGGTTGTTCTAAGCGATTATAATTGTCTTTACTAAATGCTTTATCTTTAATCCTCATCTTACAACATTCATTCATGTATTAATATTTTCAACATAATAATAACTTTATATAACATATACAAATATTTTTTTTTATTTTTATGGAATAACCAATATCAATTTCCCTTTCCATCAAAAGGGGAATGAATGTTTTTATTGTTTGTATGTCGGACTACCGCCTCACGAACTGATGTAATTTGTTTTCTGTCACCGACACTCATGGATATATATATATATCTATGTATGTATGTATTTAATATGTATTTAATATATTTATTATGTAATTATACTTTTAAATTATAATATCAAATATTCCTTTTTTACTTTTCTTTCTGTGGGAGTACGATAATGTTGCTCTTGTATAAGCCGGACTACCTCATTGCGAGGTGATGTGATTATTTTTTCTCTAACATTTTACATGGGTGATAATAAAGATAAATTCAATGAATATATGTGATATATATGAAATAATAATTAATCTATAAATTTTATATATTATTTACATTTATTTTGTTCAATCCGTTGAGAAAACTGAAGCAGTGTTCATGTGTATATACAACCAACTATCTCAAGGAATAGTGTATTTAATTTTACTATCTATAGATTTTATGGATTAATATATATATATATATTGAATATATAATATTTTTATATAATGGTAAAAATAATGGATATTATGGGAAAATGTTAAAATTAAAAGGCCCAAAAATACCATATCAAAAAATTCATGTAAAACAAAGAAGTTATTACCTCAGATGTTATTTTAACTTTGAATTGTCAATAAAATGGTATTAAAAGGTTATAAGTAAATCATATATGGTAATATATACATAATTATGGTACTCTAATAGATTTATAATAAACCTAAAATTATTAAATAGTAGGCTCAAATGTCTATGAAATAATTCTATACATAAAGTAAGGGATTTCGAATATCGCATTTATTTTTGTGAGACTTGGGTCAAATTCACCACTCATTACTTTTTGTGTCATGTATATACTTCCCCAAAAACATGTTATATCCTAAATTTCGTTATTTTCATTTTATTTAATTTTTTATTTAAATTTTGTTTCATGGGGCTTCTGATTCAAAAGTTACCAAAATAGTAGTGGATTTTCATCTATGGTTTATTTTTATGGGAGACAATCCATATTCACCACTTGTTCAATTTGTGTGGTGTATATAATTTAAATTATTATTTTTTAATTATTCTTAGAATTTTTATTTCGATATAAATATCCATATAAGTCTCATTATACCATGGGTCTTTTGATTGAAATGATTTTAATGTGTTAAAATTTTTGTGTTCCAATCTAATTGTTTATCATGATTGTTTATGATCATGTTTCTGATGTTGAAATATTGTTAAATAACTCTCAAGAAAATTAAATATTTTCTTCTCCACTTTTTAGGCTAAGAAAATATATGTGTCCTTTCTTTTCATCCCTTTACGTACTCAAGGGTCCAAAATAATGTTTTTTAAAAAAATTGACTTTATTTATCTTTTTCACCAAAAACCCTTTTTTATTTTATATCCAAGCTTTCTAAAAATATTAAAAATGTTTTTATTTTCCTATATAATTTTTTATCGTAATTTTTACCATTTTTTGACTATTTTAAAAAAAGTAAAAGGAATATTCATGTAATTTTTCAAATAAGGCCAATTTTTTCTTTTACCAAAAATGAAAAGGCAATATTTGTTTTAATGTGTATGACATGAACAAAATTTCAAGATGTCATGACCAGTCAATATTTTAAAAATTATTCTATAATTTACAAAGTTTATTTTTATTGGAATGGATTTTCACAGTGTTTTGTGATATTTTAGACTAAAAATTTTAATTTTCAAATTGAAAGGATTATTTACATCATGAAATGTTCCATGTGATCATTAAAAATTATTTTCCATATAAGATAACATACTTTGATATTATATAATATTTACCTCAGATATTAACTATTAATACCATTCGTATAATCTCATTATGTGGTTTAAAATTTTTATAAGAATATATCTAAGAAACCCATTTCATTTCAATCTGCCTTTCTATGATGAAAATATTAGATGTTTACGAAATCAATTTTTTTTCATTGGTTTTGATATGATGAATTATTTTTGAACCCCATTTCTTCTCTTGGGTTCTAATATGATAAATGTGTTATAAATCCCATTTATTTTCATTTATTATATTATGATATATGTTTTATTATCTTATGGAAAATGTATGTATATTATTTTTGGTGCGATTTTTGGGAACTATAACTCCTTACAATGCATTGGGTGAAGAATAATGTCACATGAGATAAACAGGACTGTAATGGGGAGTGAACCTAGTTTAGTAAGGATACTTTTCCTACTTTGGTAGTAATGGGATTGATCCATGACAACTATAATAGTTTTCAGAGTGAACCCAATACAATATGATAGTTTTCGGAGTGAACCTCAACTATTACGATGAAATACATAGTGAAAACAATCCATTATGATAGTTTTAGAAATGAGTTTTTATAGCTAAATAAATGATTCTCTATGGTTAATTATATGCCAAAAATATATGTCTCAAGCCAATATTATGCTCTCAGGGATCACGTTCTTTGATTCTTTTTTTATTACTTTCCTATGAACTGACAATATTTATTCCATGACTCGTGTTTATGATCTAGGATATATAGGGTATGGTTTTCAAATGTTATCCACATGTTCTCATAACCTTATTCTAATTTTGGTTATATATATATATTTTTTACTCTTATAAAGGATCTAAGGTCACTATTTATTAAATTTTCTTTCCCTAGGTAATGAATATATTTATTATGTATGAAGTTTCTAAGAGGGGTTATAGTTATGAAGAACTTAGTGGGAGATGATATTCTTCACTTATGAACCAGTTGTTTTTGTATCTGAGTTCCTAAAGGAAATGGAACTAAATGATTTTTTCATGGATAGTTATGTTATGTAATTAATATTCATCTAATTAGATGTAATATTTATTTATCATAAGTTTGGTACAGTACAATTTGTATCATCATAGTGGTTTAGTTTACCTTTCGAAACTAGGTTGAGAAAACATTATTGAAGAACCCATATGATGAGTCTAAGTATAATATAAAATCCAACATTTTTTATTGAAGTGATTATGTGGTTTTACGTGAAATGAATACATGTATACATTTTATTAATGAATTTGGGGTTAGATAGGTGCTTCTAGGGTGTACAACCCCAAAAATATTGATCGGGTATATCTCATCCATCACTCTAATGCATGGTAAGTGTTCATTTACTGCACACCAGGTTTGACTCTCTCAGAGGATATTCATTAGTTAATTCCTATTTTCATTACAAATAATTATAATGGATTTGAATAGATGAAAATCATCGATGAACTAGGTTAAACCTAAGTGGTTATATATCAAAAAGATTGTGTAATGATTTAGTTATACTATTAATTATTTTTTATGACTAGGTAGTTTTTCACTATGAATATTATTTCTCAAACTAATATTTTTGGTTTCAGTCAATGGTGGGAATTATAGGGAACTTAGTTAACATTTAATGTAATGAATTATGAGTTTATGAGAAGCCAAATGAGATAAGAAAAAGAGTTACGGATATTGTGACTATTCTTAATCATTTATCATGATATATGATTCACAATGTGAACCATTACGAACTCTCAGGCTCACAAAAGAATAGAACGATTGAGTTTATTAAGAGATAATGTGGTAGACGCCATAGAAGTAATATGTTTAAGTTTTTTATATGTTGAGAATCTGGAATGAAACACTCAAGGGAATGTCTCAAATAAATGATAAATTTTTTTATATGTGGATAAAAAGTGAATAAAGTAAGTTATTGTTGAGAAAAAAATTAAAATTATAGTTAGTTTAATAGATGAGAATAACTTTTTCTTGAATACCTAATAAAATTTTAAATGTTATAAATTATTAATGTATAGGAATTATAGAAATAGATTATATAGGGATAATTCCCAAGAAGAATATCAACAAGCTTGTAAGAGTTATGTTTTTTATTGGATGAGGAGACTACAAATGGCATATGAATGGAATGAGTTCTTAAGGAATAAAATGATGAATCATAGATAATGGTTTAATAATAAAGTGGAATGATTTTAGTATTAATGTATTAGAATTCAAAAATAATTAACTGTATAATGTTTTTTATATGGAACTTTTATATTGAGGATTTTCATGAATTTTTTAAATTTTAATGATAACCTAGATAAGTGTTTTAATGTAATGGTGATAATTAATATAAAACACATGATTAAGGGAAATATAACCCTTGATAAGTTCGTGGTTTTTGTATAATGATGTTCGATATGGATAATGTATATTGGATAGTATTTATTACCATGGAACTGATTAATAATGAGATGAAAAATTATTTTATGTTACATTTGATGGATTTTAAGACTTATTTGGAGATATAGAACATATTTAGTTATATGTTATTTAATTTAAGGAATGATGAGAGTGTTAAATTTTTAAATAATAGATGTTTTTATTGATATAATATAGTAATTATGGTTATTAACATGTTTTCAGAGAATATATGACCACAACATTCACACATTTGATATGTGAAAAATAATAAATCATTTATGATATATAAGGTATTAATGTTTAGTTGATTCAATAAAATTAGCGTCCTTTGAATAATTTTTATAATTTATAACAGTCATAAGGTTAACCATTTATGGAATAGATTTTGTTTCAATTTAGTTAAGGTTTTAGATATTAATATATTATTTCGTCATCTTAACATTTATATATATTTAATAACATGTCACATCCATTTTGGTTTTAATGATAACTATATTGAAATGAAATGATTTATTATTATGTTATGGATATTGTGATCAGTTACTACTTCAAAAATAAAAAAAATCATCTTCATTTCTTAGAGTAAGATATGAAGTTGAAATTGACCGATTAAAACCCAAAGGATGAGATTTTGATTATGAAATTGAAACAAATAAAGTATATTTTCTCATATTCCCTATTATGATAGTACAAAATTCACTCAAAATTGAGAAAAAGTATCTTGATGAAACAATTAACTTCCAACTTTTATTTTAGTTAAATCAATGGTCTTTTAACTCATCATGAATTTTTAGCATTGTGGTTGTTATATTTCTCCTAGACATGTTCTCTTTCAATCTCTATTAGTCCACTAGTGTTAGGGTTCTCCTCCATTTCCAAACATTCACTTCCCACTAATGGTTTCCCACAAGAAAAAAAAATGCTATGTGTTTTTTTAAATGTCCTTTATACTTCTTTTTTTAGTATCAAGAGAATGTTTTATTAAATATTTATAAGATGTGGGATTTTAACTAATGTATTTTTATATATCAAGCTCTTGGTTATCGAGATGATGTTCAAATTGAGAAGTTGAAATTTATTTTAGGGAGCAGAATCTGAAATATCAATATTTTATTAATTTATTTCAAATATATATAATTTCAAGGATATCACGTGTTACATACAACACCTAGATTTAAATAATTGTTATATATTACTAATATTATCATTTGAACTTGACCATTATAAAATTGACATAAAATATAGTGATATGAATATGAATAAAAAGAATTTTTAATATCAAGAATAATTTTTTTAGATAAGTAAAATTTATTTATAAATAAGTAATTAATTTTTAGTAAAGTATTTTTATGCTTAAAAAATAATTTTTTCTAAAAAAATGTTTTTTTATTTGCTGAAAAAATAATAAAAAAATTATTTAAAAATAATAACTTTATTTTTCAAATAATAATGTAAAATTTATAATATGGTGATTTTTTTTGAATTTTATTACAATATTAATTTTTTAGTGAATAATGAGAAAAATTATTTTCATTAAAACTTGTCTTTTTATTAATTAATTTAAGAACTCCCATTTTATTTATAATTTTTTTTAAAAACTATTAACCTTATATTTATTAATATAATATTTATCACTAATATCAAATTCATATTGAATTTTGATATTAAAACAATCTATAGTTATAAACAATTTCTCTTCAAAAAATAGCTCTTTCATCACGTCTAAGGGTTTCATTTTCAATTAATATTTTGACGTCATTAAATTTAATTTAGAAAAATTGATTCTATATTTGGAATTAGAATATTTAATATTATATGATAAGGTAAACATACTTTTATTTCAAAATAAATACAAAAACTAGTAAAAATTAATTATCACAGTAAAGGTTAAAACAGGATTACGAAGGGTTAGACTTAAAGGATAAGGGTTTAAATGGCCTAATAACTTGTCAAATTTATATTTTATGGAAATAATTTGACCCTTATTAAATTTTTATATGTATTTATGTGCTTTGGATACAATTTTCCATAAAATTAACATATATTAAAATTCAACTAAAGAAAAATACAAAATGTCACCATCTTACTTTTAAATTTCAATAGCGTAATTTATTTTTAATTTTTTGTAATTATTTAATAAATTTAAATGATTTATAAATGAAAACAAATTAGTTATTTAATTAATATAAAAATAAAATAAATATTTCTAGAAATATTAAATGTAATATAAATTGAATGAAATATTGAATTTGTAGATTTCTTGTTGATAGATATAAATATTTATAGTGGTTTAAACATGATATATTTTAATTCCACCATTTTCTTCAGGTTTTAAAAGTCAAATTAAATTAATAGTGCCAAAATTTACATTAAAGTTTTTATATAATAAATAATATTTAATTAAATGATTTAAAATTATAAAAATCATATCATATTCCAAGTTATTCATATATGTTTAATAACGTCAAGAATATTTCATTCATTTATGAATGGTAATTTTATAATAATTATAATGGCTCCTAAATAGTAAAAACGTAGTTACCATGGTAAAGGGTAAAATGGGGTTTTTCACATTCCATGCACATTTTTTAAAATTAGCTTTCCACACAAAAAATATTACTATTTTATAAATTTTATTTAATATTTATAAATAGTGGGTAAAAATTATTTAATAAGGCTCTTATTATATCATGTCTTAAATGTTAAATTACCTTGATAAAAAGGGTAGTTACACTTTTGAAATCTGAAATTTTGAAAGTAAGGAAACTTAGAAATTAAGGAAAACATGTTAAACCCTATGGATTTTCTGTGTTATGGAGGTGTGGTTCCCCCATAACATCCCTAAACTCTATTATTTTACAATTTTAGGGTAATTTTTGTTGATAGTGACACAAAATTATTGAATAATTTTGTGTGTTTACAAAAATGTCACACCTCTTCAATTATAAAAGGCAACATCCTCTTATCACTTACTCACACCTCTATATCCAATTAGCTTAACCTAACCTACCAAAATCTCTCAAAACAATACATATACACATTTTGGTGCTATTTCTATTCCAAAAATATCACCCCTTGGGTCTATAATAATATATTCATATGAGTTTTCTCTAATATAAGAAAATTTTATTCACTAAAATATTTCTTTTTTGCTCATCCTATTACCACATTATGTAATGTATTAATAATTAAAATGTAACTTCTGATCGTGTTTACGGATGACTACCATATCGCAAACTGATTTGATTCATTTTTCATGTATGATTTAAATTAAATATAATAAGGATATATTGATACATATATGTAATATTTATGAATTTATAATAATTATGTAATGGTGATATATTATTTACCTTTATTTTGATCTATCTTTTGATAAAATAGACACAATATTCATGTGTACATAATGCCCAATGTCACCATAAAAGGTTCATTTAATTTTTTATATCTTAATTCTATGGATTACTATAAATAAATATATAATGAATATTATATATATTTATATATATATATTTTTACATTATTTAGATTATTTAATTGAGATCAATGTAAAAGTACTAAAAATGCCAAATCAAAACATACTTGAAAATCAAAGAAACTACTACACAAAACGTGATTTTAATAAGGAATTGACAATAAGAAAGTTATAAATGTAATTATTAAATAATATATGGAATGATAAATATAATTATTATTCTATTATATATTTATAATAAACCTATATTTATTATATATTAGGTTTGAATCTGTATAATGGAAGTCGAGACTTAAGGTAAGATTTTTCTTATCTTTATTTTATTTCTGGGATAATTATGAAAAATTCACCACTAGTTTATCTTGTGTGGTTCATATAATTCCCTTTTTACATGTTAAGTCATTAATTAAATTACTTTCATTATATCTAATGCTTCATTTAAATTTATTCTTCTTAAGTGATTATGATTCAAAAGTTTCCAAAGCAGTATGGGATTTTCGCCTAGATTTTATTTCTCTGGAACGCTTTCCATATAACCACTTATTTTATTTTTTTGGTGTATATACATGTATATATGATATGATTATTATTATGATATTTATTGGGATTTATATATCAATATAATATTATTTATTTCATTATTTTTATCATTCGAAAGATACAAAAGTGGTAAATGTTTTATGTCACTATATCATTGTTTATTAGTATTGTCTATGATTAACTTTTCAATAATGAAATTTAAAGATATATCTCTTATTAGACACATTAATTTTAATTTCTTACATTTATTTATTTAAAAAAAATTTCTCCTTATGTTTTCTTCCATTTATGTACTCAACATTCCAAAAGTAATTAGTTAATAAAAATCAACTTTATTTCTCTTTTTAACCTAAAAGGATTTCTTCTTCCATATCCATGTACTATAAAAATTATTTCAAGTATATTTTAATGTTCATATATTATTAATCAAATTATTTCCCCCCGAATGTATTATAAAAAATTAAACGGATTTTTTTTTCAAACAATTCTCATTTGAATTTTACCGAAAATACGAATGGGTTATTTTTTTATGCGTATGAAAAGATAATAATTTTTCACCAACATGAAAACTAAATGTTTAAAATATTAAATTTTATGTATGAAATTTTATTTTAAATTAAAATTATTTTGATCATTTTTTTTAACTTTTAGTTGTAAAATTATGATTTTCAAAGTGTCCAGTTTATTTTCCTCAAGAAATGTTCCAAGTGATCACTTAAAATTAATTTCCATCGAAGATGACGTAATTTGATTTTACATATTCTTTATAGAAGATACGATCCATTAATACCATCCTAATTCTTTATTTTGGGTTCTTATTATTAATATGATAATATTTATTAGAAATTTATTTGATTTCAATTGGATTTTCTATAACGAAATGTTTATGAAACTCATTTCATTTCATGGGTTATGATATGAAGAATGATTCATGAAATCCATTAATTTTCAGGGGTTATGAAATAATAAATTATATATGAATACCATTTCTTTTCATAGGCTCTAATATGATGGGTTTTTTCTACTCTTGTGGAAGACGTATGTATAATTTTCATTATATGATGGGTGGGACCTATATCTTAATCCAATCCATTGGGTAATGACTGAGATCTGATGAGACTAACATGACTATAATGGGGAGGAACCTAGTTCAGTAAGTGGATATTCCCACTATAGTAGTGAAGGGAGTGAAACATGACTACTATGATGTTTTTGGAGTTAACCCACACATTATGATAGTCTTTAGAGTGAATCTTGACTACTATGATGGTTTGTGGATAGTAACAAATCCACTAGTATAGTCTTGGAAATTATTATTGACTATTAAGGAAATGATTTTCTATACATATGTGTATTCTAAAAATCTATGTCTTATTATAATTTATTCTCTCAAGTCTCATGGTCTTGGATTTCTTTATGATTCATGTCTTTTAAACTACCAGGATTTATTCCATCACTCATATTTATGATATATGTTATACAGGGTATAGTTTTTAAATATTATTCTCATAAAAACTTGATCAAGTTATTTTTATATCTCCTTTTATAAACTTATCGATATTCTAGGCTCACTATTTATTATATTTTCATTAACCAGGTTATAATAAAGGCATTATGTTTGACATGTCTAAGAGGAGTGCTAGTTTTGAAGAACTTAGTGGGTGATGATATTGGTCACTTATGAATTAGTGTCTTATGTATCAATGTTAGAAAATGTATTATACCTAACATATTTTTGGAATGGATCATTATGTTATGTGATGAATGGTCATCTATTGAGATGTAATATTTATTTATTGGACGTTTATGTCATCATAATTTTTATTAGAAAAAAGGAATGTATTACCTATGGAAACAAAGATAAGATAAATTTAGTGAAGAACCCATATGATTAGACTATATATAGGAAACAAATTGTAATGTTTTTGTATGTAAATGATTATGTGGGTTATATAAAAATAAATCCATGTATAGATAATATAAGTGGATGTGGTTTTGGAATAGATGCATCAAATGTCTACAACCTAGAAAAGGTTTTTGGAATGTATATCTTAGCCATTATTTTAGTGTGTTGAAAGTGTTTACATACTTCACACCTGGTTTAAACCTCCCAAATGATATTATTGTTTTAATAACTATTTAAATTATAAATAAATATGTTGGAATTGAATTTAAGATAATCAATAATGACCTAGGTTAAACCTATGGTGTTATAGATCTAAAATATGGTGTCATTATTTATTCATCTAATATTCTATTTTCCATGATTATGTGGTTTTCCACAATGAATATTATCACTAACAATATTATTTTTCGTTTTACTAAATTGAGGGATCTAAAAGGAAATGGGATAATTTTGAATGTAATATAAAATGTGTTAATGAGGAACCAAATGGGAAGATAACTGGATAACAGTTTATTGTGATTATGCCTAAAAAATTATCATGATATGTGGTTAACAACATGAACCATAACCAAATCTCAGACTCACCCATGTATAGTAGGATAGAATTCATTGAGAGGTAACATATTAAAGGCCATGAAAAAAAATAAGATTCAATTTCTTAAATGATGAGAATGTCATAAGAAAAATTCAATGGAATGTCTCAAAGGAATAAGGGAACAAAGTAAGTATTTGCCGAGGAAAAATGACAAGTTTTGTTAACTTAATGTTTGAGAGTAATGGTTTCCTGAAGGCGTAATCAATGGTTTAAAACTTTTAAATTATGAAAGTATGGTAATTATGAAAATAAATATACCAGGGGGAATTATCAAGAAGAATATCCACAAGGTTGTGTGACTAACGATTTTTCTAATGATGATGAAGCCACTATAAATGACATATGAATGGAATAAGGTATTAAGGAATAAGATGATGAATCCTAGTTAATGGTTTAAAAATTAATTGTAATGATTAATGTGTTTATGTTTTGGAATTCAAGAATAACAAAATATATAAGGATTTTTGTGTGGAAGTTTTCTATTATGGATTTGAATGAATTATATGAATGGTACTGATGATATAGATAATTAGTTAAATTTCAGGGTTATTTTAGATGGGAAACTTTTAAGGCAAATATGACCCTTAATATGTTATTAATGTTGAGATAATGATTATGCGATAAATCGATCATTAAAAAAGATAGAGTAAATTTGATAGTATTGATTACCTAGGAATTGATTAATAATTTTATGAAAAAGTGTTTTATGTTACCATTGATGGAGTTTAAAACATTTTTGGATTTATAGAACATATTCAATAATAAATGATTTTATTTAATGAAGGAGATGAGAGTTAATTTTTGAAATCATAAATATTTTCATTGATATATTATGGTAATTCTATTTATTACAATTTTTGAGGAGTATACATGAACAAAGTATTCACATATTTGATATGTGAAAATTAAGACCAACATTATGATATATTGGGTATTAATATTTAGTTGATTCAGTAAATTTAGTAACCATTTAGTATAACTTTGTATAAGTTTTTACAGTTTAACGTATTATTTGATCATCTGGAAATTTAGCCATATTGGATAATGTTTTTTAATCATTTTGGTTCTGATGATAACTATATATACAAGTACTGAATTTTCATTATTTTATGGATATTTTGATCCATTGGTGTTTCAAGAATAAAAAAATCATCTTCATTTCTCCGAGTAAGATATTAAGTTTAAATTGATCAAAGCACAACCAAAGGATGAAATAGTTCATATGAAATAGAATGAGATAGGGAAAGTGTATTTTCTCATCTTCTTTATCATGATAGAAAAAATAACCTCAAAATTTAAAAAAAGTTATTTATTAAAAAATGTTGTCTTATTACAATTATTTTTTTTGAATCAATTGTCTTTTAAATCATTATGGATTTATGGATTTGTGTGTTTTGACTTTCTTCTGGAAAAGTTCAATATCACTCTCTATTAGTCCTTGGGTATTATTTTTCTCCTCCATGTTCATATTTTCACTGGACACTAATTTTTTACAATAATAAAACCATGTTTTGTGTTTTTCTATATGGCTTTAATATATCTTTTTTTCTCTTATCAAGATATATTTTTATTAAACCTTTATACGTTGTAGAATTTCAACAAAGCATTCTCAAATATCAATCCCTTAATTGTCAAGATCAAGTTTAAATTTCAAAGGAATAATTTATTTATGGTGGAAGAATATAATAACCCTAGAATTTTTAAATTTATTTCAAATATATTTAATTTCATTGATAGCATTCATCACACACAACACCATGTTTTAACAAATTATGATTCAATAGTAATACTATCCTAATATATTGGGCACTATTAAATTTTAATTAAATTTAGTGGTATGAATATGAATATTTTAAAAATAATAATATATAATTCTTTAGATTTGTAAAATATATTTCTAAATAAGTACTTAATTTTAAGTAAAAGATTTAAATGATTTGAAAATAAATTTGTTAAAAAATTATTCTTATCCCCATTATAAATAAATTGAATTAAATTTTGTCACTTTTTCAAAAAAAAAATTTACAAAACAAATTAACTTTTTGAATAAAATTTTCATAATTATATTAAAGTGATTTTTTTATTTTTATTTAAAGATTGAATTTTCATTAAATAGTGAAAATATTGATTTTTATTAAAAACTATTTTTTAATTTCAAAAATATACATAGTTACAACTTTTTTAAAAATGTATTAAAAGAAAAATTAGTTAAATTATATATTAACTAATCCAATTTAAATCAAAGGGATCAATTTCATGTTGAATTTGGTATTGAATCTTTCTATACAGAATACAATTTTTTCTTTGGAAATTAGTTATTTAATCACGTCTATGGGTTTAATTTTAAATTAATTTCTCCCCTTATATGAATTGAATTTTGGAAAATGGATTCTATATTTCTAATAAACATAATTAATATTATATAAAATGTTTCTCATACTTTTTATTCAAAATTAATAGAAAAAAACAATAAAATTTACTTATCATAAGTAATGTTGATCCAGGTTTACTAGGGATTAAACTAAAATGATATGGGTAAAATTGACCTAATTTTTTCAATTACTATTTTATGTATATATATAGAAAATTATTAACATAGTATGTATTTCTATGTGCTTTTGGGACTCATTTACCCAAAATTGACCAATAAAAAATCACTAAAAAATGAAAAATATCTCCATCTTACTTTTAAATTTCATTTATGTTATCACCTGGGAATAAAAGAAATATGTGAATGAATATTTATGGAAATTTTGATCATAACTAAATTATTTTAAGTTGGATAATTAATTTTTATTTTTTAGTAATTATACAATTACCTGATGTTCTTAAGAGACATCAACATATTAATTATTTAATCAATAGAAAAATAAAATAAATAATGCTACAAATATTTAAATTTATATAAATTGAATCAAATATTTTATTTAAATAATTTTTGAAGATAATCATTAGATTATATAAATTTGTAAAATGATATATTTTAATTACGCCTCTGTATTGATGTTTTTAAATTCAAATTAAATGAATAGCCATTAAATTGACAATAATGTTATTTTATGGTAAATAATATTTTATTAAATGATTTAAATTTTATAAAAATCATTTCCCCTTCCAAGTTGTTGTTCCATGTTTAAAAACATCAACGGTATTACATTAATTTATCAATGTTCCTTTTATAAAAATTATATTGGCCTCTAAATTGTAAAGACTTTGTTATCATAGTAAAGGGTAAAATAGGGTTTTGCAAGTTTATTTCACTTTTATTGAAATAAATTTTAAACATATAGAATATTTATATTTTATAAATTTTAGTTCATATTAATATAAATTTGTTATAAATTGTCTAATAATTCTCATTTTATATCTAGTATTAAATAATAAATTACCTAGATAAAAAAGGCTAGTTATCGTAGTGAAAACTAAAATGGTAAAAGTAATGAAACATATATGTTATAGAACATAATGTTTAAAAAATATGGTTTTTTTTGTTCTATAGGTTTATATCAACCATATAACCCATAAAGTCCATTATTTAACATTTTTTAGGAATTTGGGTCGATAGGAACATCAGATTATTGAATAGTTTTGTGTGTTTACAAAAACAATTACAGTCCTCAATTTTAAAAGGTCACATCCTCCCCTCACTTATTCACACCTGTAGACCCATTTTTTCAACAAACACTAAAAAAAATATCTTAAAAATCTATATCTATTGTATAATTAAATTGTTATTCACAAAATAACATCTATAGGGTCATTAATAAGAGATTCAAAGGAGGTTGTTCTAATAGAAGGTTATTTTCTTCACAAAACTCTTTCTTTTTTACTCCTCTATCCACAATAATTCATGCATTAATAATTAAAAAATAAAAATGCAGTTTCTACCATATATTTATATGTTATTTTTTTTAGAATTTCTTAAATATTTATCCTCATCCATCAAATTGGGAATGAAACTATTGATCATGTTTACAGAGGACTACCATATTGTGAACTGATGTAATTTGTTTTCCATCACCACCTATCCTGTATAGATATAATATTTTATTTAATGTATATATATGATATTTATTATATAATTATACTTATTTAATTATAATATCCCATATAAATTCTTAATTTCTATTCAATGCATCTATGATTATGTTGCTCGTCTAAACGGTGGACTACCACCTTACAAAGAGATATGTTTTATTTTTCATGTAATCTTTACCTGGAAAGAGAACCATGTGGTGAAGTAATATGATTAATGAAACTTTTTTCAATAAACTACAACAATTTATTTTACAATTCAATATTTTCTACTTAAGCCATTCAATAAGGGTGTTTTTAAAATTTCTTAGCATCAGGAACTAATTTAATAATAAATTAAACTTCTTGATTAAGATTCACACTAGGAAATTCATAAGGAAAAACATACAGGAATTATCTTACTATCAGCACATCATTAATCTGTTGGTTTCCTTATTTTCAACACTGTGTGAAACGTAACTTTTATTTTTATCTTTTAATAGTTTCTGATATTCTTGATGTATTAACTAAGGTAGATGTTTATGCATGTATAAATCTAAAAAATTTCTATAAAAAATACTTACTAAGATATAGAATATATCTTCTCATTGTAAACAGAAATCCAATCCATAACCATAATAAAATGAAATTCTACTGTGGGTAAGAAAAAAAAATTTATGTAATACATTTCCACAGAAAACAACATAAATATTGTTATAATTTATTTTATCTTCAATAATTCCCCTAGTTGTTTTTACCTTATGTTGTGGATTCGTTCCCAAAGGTGGAATTTCCATTTTTCTAGAATCTTTCCCCGAAATAAAAGAATGAATATAACTTAAATCAAACAAGACATTATCATTATCAGAATAAATAATAAATATACATAATACCACTTCATTTGATGTCGGAATATTTTTTGATATATTTGAAAAGTCTTTCACCACAGTACACTACTTATAGTCTAGTATTTTCACATCATTATGGTTCTTTATTGGACACCCAGGTGCATAATTACCCATCTCATTACATTTTAACCATGTTACTCCCTATTTATTATAATTGGACTTACCACTACTGTGATCTTTTTCATTTTAATTATGAGCTATATTCCCCATATTAACCTATTGAAATGAATTACCAAATTTAATAAAACACTACTAAACATACATTTCATAATAATTTTCATAAACTAAAAACATAATTTTTTGACCATTAAATATCATTGATTGATTATTCCCTTTTTCTTACCACATGTATCTCTTTTTCTAATGGTTTTGTAAGTAAACTTGAGCATCAGTAAACTATATTTCTACCATCTCATCACAATTTAAAATTTTCTCTTAACATTTGAATTAATGTAAAGCTAATGATATTCAATATCTTTACTTCAATTCTGATTAAAACACATTAATCCTACTATTAATATTATGGATAAAATTTGGTGTGTACCTCGCCAATTAGGTGAATTTATCTTCATATGCGGCCATTGAATCTTCATCATTTTGTCTTGATTCCATAAATTACTTTTAAAATCTATATTGGGAATATTTAAGAAAATATTTCTCATGTAAGATATTATTAAAATCATCAAATCCTAAGATATAAATGTCTTCACATTATTTAGTTTTCATAACCATTTTCCCCCATTGATCAGATTCACTCTTAAAATAATAAAGATAACTACTAACCATTTCATGATCTGAAAAACCCATGAAATAATATGCCTTTAATAGGGATATAGTCAATCCTTCATATACAAGGGGTTAAGAATATCCATTAAATGTATGCAGGTTTTTCATCATACAATGTTTGACTATCGACTTGTTCTATTGTGGTAGATATCGATAGTATTTGTCATCAAACCCACTTCCATTTATATCCAACATAAATTGATACATAAATAAAACAATCATCTTTATTCTAATTCTAACTATTTTAGGTTGATGAATCATTGTATGTTATCCCATTGGTTATTTCCAAAATCAAATTCTATATTCCCTAAACAAATAACCATTCTGAAAGAATATATTCTGGATGAATCAACACTGTAACTTTGAAATTATATATCATTTCCCCATTAGCATTATGTGAAATATTATTTGGTTATTCAATTAACTTTTACCTATCTATAAAAGTTACCTAAACCATTATATAATACTAAATATAAGCACCAAACATTAAAAATTACTTAATATAAAATCTTTAGACTAGATTTCATTTTAATTCAATCCCAAAGATCTATTGTCTTTATATTATTGTGGATTCAAGTCACAAATATTACATAATAATACCATATATTTAAAATAGGACACTTCTACTTAGTATCCATTTTTTCGCAACATAAAACATTTAAAGTAAAAAAAGATTTATTTCCATGAAAAATATTCCAGATATTTTGGATTCTTCATTTCCCTTAACCATCACTAATACCTGTGAAAAATAATTTAAAAACATGGATGAGCACAAAAATTTACTACAAGGGAAATAAAAAAGAAATAAATAAATTTTTAGTACATGAATACTTATAAAAATTTAACCTTTCTAAAATAAATTTTTTTCTCAAAATAAACATATTCTTACTTAATAACTAACATTATCTAACACATTATTATTATAAAATATTTCACAATGAATCATTAATTTAATCTAAAAACCCAAAAAAGTATTTTAAAATCATGAAAAACTCATAATATTCTTTTATCATGACTTTTACTTTTCATCCTTACAAATTATAATATACTTTCCTTTACCTTATAAAGTCAAAATATTTCCATAAAAATCCATACAAAGAAAAAATTAATCATTTGAATAACTTGGGGAATAATTTTCATATATTTATTACCAACACATCTAATTAACATCATAGTTATACTAGGAGTAACCATTAGAGTTACACTTTTAATAACCATCATAATTATACATTGAATACACATCCTAGTATATTCCCATAATCTAATAGAATAAACCTAATTGATTAACTATTTTCCAATAACCAATTCATTAGAGAGATATGATAGGCTCACTTAACCTTATTTTATAATGAAACCACCCATTATTATAAAAAATCCCCAAGAACCAAGACATAATACATAAAATTTTGCATCAATAAAACATTCTTTCTACCCTTAAAAACATTTCTAGATTTTGAAAAATATTTTACATTTTATGGCCCTTTCTGAAAATAACTATAACATAATAAAAATGTTTTTTTCTTTTAATAAAACATTGAATCATTTAGAGGAATCCAAAAATTATAATACAGTTATATTGACAAGAAATTTTGTTGTCGTTGTATATGTTAAAACATAACATTCAATATTGTATTCTTGTAATGGAAATTTAAACATTTAGTAAAATATTCCTTTTGAAATCCTTTCAAATAAAATGAAAAGATACATAAATGGTTATTTATAATTCAATTATTCCATATAAACAAATCCAATTTTTTTTTAAAAATATGTATATGGATGAAAATGATATTCTTAAGGGAAACAATAAAAGATGATTTTTAATAACAATGACCCTTACCATGAGTCTAACTCATCATGTTAATTGTTTATATTTTTTTATAATAAACATTTATTAATTATTTAAATGATTATAATCCTTTTTCATGTTTATTAATCCTTTTTATCACATATCACCATGTTTTATACAATTACTGAATCATTTAATATTATGCTAGACGTTATGATGATATTCAGTACGTAAGACCAAAATGACTTTATAGGTTGAAAATTTTCAAAGTGTTAATTATTCAATCACCTCTAGAATAATAGTCTTGATATAATTATCATTTTCATAACACAATTTTACTTTTAAAACCAATCATAAATTATGTTTATTAAAAATGAAATATTTTATAGTCATGGTGCAGTACCCTTTATTTCAAGTATGTAACCCTTACATTTTTATTTTTATGTATATTAAGTACAAAGGTGAAGGTTGTGAGAGTATGGGTATCTTTAGAGGAGTATTTGGGGATAAAGGAGAAGCACATATGCTATGCATGGATTGTTTAAACCGTGCAGAAATCCTAGGAGAAACCATTCACATAAGAAGATTTTGTATATCAGCTTTGTCATGGTAGGTGTACAGTTTGGGATACCATGTGAGGAGTCTATTAATGTGTCATATTAGGTAGTATATAAGACATAGTTACCGCATTTTTGTTTCTAATCGTGCAGACTAATCATACGCTGGGTCAATGTGACAACCAAAAAAAGTTGATCTCGCACGTTTTTTGACTCTATAGGCTTCTTTTTTCTCATATGCAGCCTTAATTCATGATTATTATCTCTCAAAGGCTGTAGAACCTCTATCTAGAAAATTGGGATCAATACAAAGCCTTCTCGTATTGTTTAGAAGCCTGATGCTTGAATTATTTCATCTTTATTTTTTGTTCCTATCATGTTTCCTTATATCTTCTTCATTGTTTCTCCCCGACCCAAGTTACCTAGAGTTTTTTCATTACTACATAGCATTGGCATGATATAAAGAATCATGTCCAGAAAGACGAATCATTTTAGTATCCTTAGATGTACTAGATAGATACATATTTTTTACATTACATTATGAATTGAAAAAAATAACATTATGTCTCCATTGAATACACTCACATCCCTTAGCCTATCACAGCAGGTTAGTCATGATATTATCTTCACATCCTGAAAAAGAAATCATATGAAAGTGGTGAGCTTAGACGCTCAGTAAGGATAAAAATATAGTATAGAATTTCATAAATAAGAATAAAAATTTTAGGCAATCGATAAGACTAAAACACAAGCCTTTTAAACTTAAATACCAGTGTAATATGGAAAAGATATATCAAATAATTCCATTTATGTATTTACATGGATATTATAGTAGTAGGATAATCATATGTAATATCAATATCCAATTTCATTATGATGGAATTCATAACTCTGGACATCATAACCACATATTCAATGCCTCATGCCAAGATTACAAATAAGATTTTTTGAAGGCCTTGTTCCAAGGGGCTAATTTTTCTCATGAGACCTATCGATGCATCAAGGAGCTATAGCGGGCTCCACCCATCACTTACTAAGTCCAATGGATTCCTCATATGAAATGGTTGAAACATAAAATACACATTCATATTAAAACTATCATACAAAATGTTAATAATTTAACAATAAACCATGATTGGTATAAAAATAACACACCCACAGTGAAAAATATCACAAGAACATCAATACAATATGGAAGATTATATCATAATAAATAAACTTCAAACAAGTGTAAAATCCATAAAAATATTTTGCCATAGATGAAATCAAAACTATATGATAGAAATATCTCCCTCTATTACGAAATAATTTTAAAGTCAAATAATAATAAAAGAAAATATTTATTTTTAAAATATTCATATAGGATTGTAGGGGAGGCTTCGAAGGTGTTATAATAGTTGAAAATAGTCACACCCGACATATAAGTTAAAAATATTCTTACCTTAATTTGTTGAAACAGTCATAATGTACCTTGTTTGGAAAACAAAAGAAAGATTCCATTCAAAAAATTTTATAAAAATTAAAACAAGGTATAAGTGAATTTAACACATGTTCTATGAAGTAATAATTTTTTTTGAAATACATTATTAAGAAACACAGATGTGGATGATAAATATGTCCCACTAGATACTTACATCTAAACAACCTCGGATAGATAAAGAGTTTTTAAAATTAACCATTACCAAGTATTATAACTTAGTAAAAATTACATTAACATCCTGTATAATGGTTAAATAATTTTTATTAAATTATAAAATAATCCACACACATTAATATGATATCATATAAGATCATCTAATATTGGTTTGTTAATAATATTTTAGTAGTATCATTCTTTCGGGTGTTGACTGATTCATTTTCATTTATATTTTCTCTTATTTATGACATGATTGTTGTGGATATGATGTGTTTTATTCATATTCATAATGATATTATGTTCATGATGATTATTTTTTAATCATCAAATGAAAATTATTCTTGAATGGCTATGATGGGGAATGAAATTTCATCGCTTCGTGGAAACGGTAAGTCGTACGTATGGATGAGAAAAAATATCATTCCATTTATAGTGAAATCATATGTAATTGGATGGTATATTATATATACAGAATCATTAATGTGTTATATTTATTATTTTCATCAATTATACTCATTATTATACCCATCCAAATAATGAAGTGTTGAATAACAAACTACACGACAACGTGGAGACGGTAATCCGTACGTACGCACATATGGTGACTTTGTCATTCATATGATGGATAGAATAATGAATATGGTTATTCCATATTTATAATAACATCACAGTATCCATAAGTTTCTGGATTTACTACTTTGGTATGGAAAAATATAGGAAGCAGAAGAAGAATAGAACTTGAAAGTGGTGATGAAATAATTATCTCTTCTTCTGGTGATTCCTTATGATTTGATCAAAAAGCCTCCTTAGTTTGGCTTTATAATAACATTAAGGCCTCTGGATTAATTTAGGGTAGTCGAGAATATATTTGAGTAGGCTTTGGAAGAGCCAAATGTCTTTGGATGTGTGAAATTAAGAGAAAGGGAAGTACCCTTTTATAAGAGAGGTGAGGTGTCACTTTATGAAAAGCTTGAAATATTATTTTTTTATAAAATAATTTTCTGTTTATAATGGATTAAAATGGATTTATTTATAGGATAAGGTGGATATGGGTCGAAAACCCCTTCAACCAATAGGTTTTAGACATGTTTAGGTCACCATATTAACCATATATTTTAGTTTTACCTCTTAGTTAAATAGTTTAATATCTACCATGTCTTCTTGTATTATTATAGTAAATGAGTCATAAACATACTATGAAAATCCAAGAGAACCCCAAGTGGTTCTATATTGACATATATAACCTTATCTATGTCTTTTGGGTGACCCATAGATTTATATGGATATTATATCATTTAATAAAATAGTATTTGTTTCAAAAACATATTTATGTTAATTTTGACACTATTTAGTATTTGGTTTTTTTGAAAGTCATAACAACTTTATCATCTCAATAAAAATTTATTTAATCAACCCTAACGAGTTATATTAACCTATAAAATTAATGTAATGAATAAAAAGTCTCAATTTACATTTATTTTAATATTTATAATATCAATAATTTTAACCTTTCAGTAATAATGTAATTACTGCATCATCATTGTGTCATAAATAAATTTAATTATTTAATGTATAAAAATTATAATTAAAATAAAATGATATATGAAATATTTCTATATTTCTAATGAATATTTACATTCTAATTTATCTTATTCATAACCCTATTTTAAAAATTATTTATTTATTAAAATTTTAATTTAACTCTTTTATCTTTTCTTTAAATAAATTAATTATAATTGTCATAATCTAATCCAAGTGGATCAAAAAAGGGTCATATTTTATTACTAAGGTTAATTTTGGTATAAATACACTTATAAAATAGAATTAGGACATGTTTTAGGGTAATTATAATATCATTTTTACTTTTATTTACCCTATTTACTTTTAACCGTGGTAAATAAATTGCAAAATTTACTATTCATCAAAAATTATTTTCATCCTATTGAAACTCATTTTACATAATAATGTCAACTTTGTATCTAATATTTTTGATATTCAATTCCCATAAGCTATAAAATTTCGTTTTATGAAAATTTTCAAGTGTGCATAGAAGGTGGGAAAAGAAGTTAAAAAGTTCAATAAAAATTTATATATCTAATATTATTATAAAATTACTCCAACGAATTAAATTGGACTAATATAGGTATTATGTATCTATTTTGACATTAAAATAAATTTAAATTAAAATAATTATTATTTAAATAAACGTTAGTTTTAAAAAATAACGCAGTATTTTTCACTATTCATCAAAAATTGAATGGTTTTAGAAAAATACCAACAATTCACCCCAAGCTAATTTTGATATTCGGAATCCAAAAGTGAAGTCCATTTTGAAAAATAAAGTTTATAAATTTTAAAAATGTGGGTATTAATGTTCATAACTTTATTTAAAACATCTAGTTTGGTTTGTCTTGGTGTGCTAGAACTCAAAGTTGTGTACTTCAAAAGATATTGTATTATTTAAAGGGAAACGTATCGTGGAAGCTTGGGGTGTTACATTATTACCAACATCAAATAATTTTGTTCTTGAAATTTCTATAATATTAAAGCACAAAACAATTTGGGTGGTTCTTCATTATATGTTCCTTAGGTTCCCATGTTGCCTTTTTCATTTTATGGTTTCCTCAAATAACTTTTACGAGTCGATTCATCCGGTTTCACCACACTTGTTCTCTGGTATCAATAATCTTAATAGTCTCTTCACAATAAGACAGATCGGGTTCTAGTTATAATTCGTCATAGGTGAGTACATGTGTTGGTTCATGCATGTATTTTCTCAATAGTGATACGTGGAACACATCATTAACTTTGGAGAGACATGGAGGCATTGTAAATGACAAGCTACAACTCCAATTTGTTCTAGAATTTTGAAAGGTCTGATATACCTAGGACACAATTTACCCTTCTTACTGAATCGTATAACACCCTTCCATGGAGATACCTTCATGAAAGCATGATCTCTTACTTGAAATTCAAAATATCATCCTTTGGTTATCGGCATAGCTCTTTTTCCTACATTGATATTCTTTGAGTTGGGTTTGGATGATCTTCCCCTTTTCCATTTTTTTCTCAACAAGTTCTTGTCCTACGAGTTTTCTTTCACCAACATCATCCCAACAAGTCGGTGTGCGAGATCTCTTTCTATACAACGCTTCATAAGGAGCGATCTGATTACTTGAATGGAAGCTATTGTTATAGGAAAATTGTACCATAGGAAAATATTGATCCCACATACCATTAAAGTCATGTGCGAAAGATATCAACATGTCTTGTAAGGTTTGAATAGTATATTCTGATTGTCCATCAGTTTGAGGGTTGTAGGCATTTCTCAAACAATGTTCATTATCTAGGGTTTTCTGATGACTTTTCCAGAATCCTGATGTAAAATGGGGATCACAATCCGAAAAATCTATAGGGGTACAACATGAAGTCTTGCAACTTCATTAATGTATAGTCTGGCTAAACGTTTAAGTGGTAAATCTTTTCTTATAGAAAAAAAATGTGAATAATTGGTAAGATGATCAACAATGACCCATATTCACTATTCCTTCTAGGATTCTTTGGTGGTCCCATGACAAAGTCCATCATTATATAATCCCATTTCCACTCGGGTATGGGATGAGGTTGGATGACTCCTCCAAGATGTTGCATTCCAGCTTTCACTTGTTGTTAAACCATACATGTTGACACATAATCAGTAATCTCTCTCTTCATGTCATCACACCAAAATTTTTCCTTCAAATATCTATACATCTTAGTGATACCAAGGTGTATATAGAAATTGGACATATGATAATCATCCAACAACTCCCTTTTTAGATCTGTAATATTAGGAAGACAAATCCTTTTCTCAAATTTCAAAATTCCATCTTCATATATGAAGTCAATTAATTTCCCATAATTCACAACATTAATTTTCTTTTGAAACTCATCATCATCAGTGTGAGATATTTTAATCCTTTCTAGTAAAGATGAATTGGCAACTATTTGAAAAATTAACAATGTTTCACCTTCCATGACTATTCCCATATACATATTTACTAAATCCATGAACATAAGATCCCTTTCAACTCTCGTCTTGTTTAATAATCCATGAATTTTTCTACACAATGAATCTCCCACCTTATTTTCCTTCCCCGGGTGGTAGGGTATAATGAAATCATAATCGTTGAGTAGTTAAATCCATCCTCTTTACCTCATGTTGAGTTCTTTCTATGAGAAGATATACTTCAAACTCTTGTGATCGGTATATATCTCACATTTTTCACCATATAGATAGTGTCTCCATATCTTCAAAGCCAAGATTACAGTAGCTAACTCAAGATCATGGGTAGGATAGTTTTCTTCATGAATTTTTAGCTATCGTGATTCATAGACAATAACTCTGTCATTTTGCATAAGGACACAACCAAGTCCTTTCTTTGATGCATCACCATAAATAACAAATCCATCATTTCCCAATGGTAGAGTCATGATAAGTGTATTAACTAATATTCTCTTTAGTTCTTCAAAACATTCTTCACACTCCTTTTTCCAAATAAATTTATCCCCTTTACATGTGAGCTTGATTAATGGGGTAGCCAATCAGGCAAAATTCTGGAGAAAATACCGATAAAAACATGCTAAACCAATAAATTGTGTACTTCGGTTATACTCATAGGTGCTGGACATTCATGTATTGCTCTTTTCTTAGTAGTATCAACATATATTCCATCCATAGAGACAATATATCCATGAAAAGAAATCTCCTAGAGCCAGAATTCACACTTTCCAAACATCCCATATAATTCATTTCTTCTTAGGGTTTCATAATAGTGCGCATGTGATTTTCATGATGTTCGTATATTTTGGATTATACCAAGATATAATCAATAAATACCACTATAATGTCATCAAGATATTCCATGAATTCTCTATTCATTAGATCCTTCAAATTAGAGGGTGCATTAGTCATTCCAAAAGGCATTACTATAAACTCGTAATTCTCGTACCTGGTTAACAATTTATTCTTTAGAATGTATTCCTTTTTTATGCACAACTAATGGTATTCAGATCGATTTCCAATATTTGAAAAATACTGTTCCTCATTATGTTGATCGAATAAATCAGCAATTCATGGTAGGGGATACTTTTTCTATATTGTTATAGCATTGATCTCCCAATAGTCAATACACAACCTCATAGATATATCTTTCTTCTTAAGAATAAGAACAGGGGCTCCCCATATAGAAACACTAGGGAGAATAAATCACTTATTAATCAATTCCTCTAGTTGTTTCTTTAGTTCCACTAATTACATAGTGTCAATTTTATAAGTGGTCTTCGATATGGGCCTTGAACCAAGAATTAAGTCAATGGAAAACTCAATTTCTCGTTTTGGAGGATGTCCAGCTAAATCCTATGGAAACACATCATCATATTCTCTCACAATAGGTATATCCTCTATTTGAGATTTTTTTCCTCACCCATGGTTATTTCACTCCCTCTCTTCTCAATAATTGAATTTAGTAGAGCTACTAGGGTTGGATCTAGATAAGAATCAGATTGTGATGTTTCTACTCTAAAGATAAGGTATTCCTTATCATCATCAAAAAGTGTAACCTTCTTCTTCTTATAATAAAATTTTTCCATCATGGTATGAAATCCAATCCATATCGAGGATTATATCAAATTCAATCATGGTTATGATAATAAAATAATCAGATAAAGAACCTTTATATGACATGATGGTAACTGATTCACAAAACATTGTTGCAATGATACTTCCCTTAGGAATTTTGACTAAAAACTCCCTTGTTAAAGAAAATTGGAAATTTTTAATTTTTGTGAAAACTGGGAATATATGAAAGAATGCAATGATCTAGAATCAAATAAAGGATTGGGAAAATTTTAGGAAACAATTAATGTACCTAACACCACTTCATTCATAACTTCATCCTCTACAGTTGTGATCACATAAGCTTGTCCTTTATCCCTTATCCTTTTTTGAGGTAAGTTTTCATGGAGCTTAGGACATTCATTTTCATAATTCCCCATTTCTCTACAATTATAGCATTCAACTTTTAGAACCTCTTCTTTTCCTTTCCAATCATGTGCTTGGTGGCCTTTTTCACCACAATTGTAACAGACTCCCATTCCCTTCAGGAAAATTCTGGGGTGTTTCTTCCCGCATTTACTATAGGATGGAAATTCAACTATTCCCTTATTCCCCTTATTTCCATTTCCAGGGTGTTCAGCAGATATATTCTTCTCTTTCTTTTCTTTAAAGTCATAATATATAGAGAATTCTTTTTCTATCTTGATACCACATGAGACTATATCTCCGTATGACGAGAAGGATTTTGAGACTAATGCTTCGTAGAGAAATGATTTTAACCCATAAAATAATAGATAAATATTACTCCTTGGGTTACATATATAATTTTTTGCATGACTTGATAACCTTGTAAAGTTAGACACATAAATTGAGACATTCTCATCCTCCTTTTTCCTTAGACTCAGAAATTGCCTTTCTATATCTGTTCGATGGTGTCGAGGAAACTATTTTTCTACGAAAAGGTCTTTGTACTCTATCTATTCTATATTTGATACTTATTAATCCTCTTTTGTGTTTTTAATTAATGACCACCATTGGTCTTCTTCTCCTGTGAGGTGATAAACTGTCATGACCACTTTTTTCCATTATCTACTCCCCAAAGAATGAAATATTTTCTCTCATGAACTTATCCATTGCTCATATATAATTGTATTTGTAGTCCCATTTAATTTTTGTGGTTCTTGCCTTAAAAAATGGTCTAACATTGATCCTCCGCGTTGTGGATCAGGGTGCTCCATACAAGTAAGGTTATTATTCATAACCTGATTGAGTTGTCCCCATATGGTGATAAGCTGATCAACACCTGTTGCATCACTAGCTCCACTATAATTATATTGAGTAGGAGGGACACCCCTACATGGATTATGTTCATTGATATGGTTTTCATTCCTTATACTAGGCACCATTTCTAAATAATGGAATACACTAGAATAGTTTATGACTCACAATACATATTTCCAAACCAGGAAAATACCTTACATAAATTGAACAGTTTATGGATATAACCCATAATCCGAAAAATGTATTCTATGAGGAATTATTTACTCATAAATCCTTCATAATGATTTTTTAAAGAAAATGTTAATTATCCTAAGCATATCCCCCAGGAGTGTCGTAACCAAGATTGCAGCAAGGCCCATTGTATTGTACCAGGATACCCCAGGTCAAGCCCAAAACTCCTTGTCAAAGTTTTCACTCCTAGGTACATCTGTTCCAGATCCCTATCTACTTTCTCATATCCATACATAGATTTATTTCTTGGAAAATACACAAAATCTCTATATTAACAAAATTCAAGGAAGTTCTTCTATACAAATCCTCAATATCTATCTTATGGTAATGTTATCTAATAACATTTTTTCTAAAACTAGCTTCCAAGGATTGTACTAAACTTCATCTGATACCGACAGTAACGCCCTGACCCCAGTCACCCAAATTCAGTGAATTATTACATAACATTAGAATGATTCAAGGGATCATGTCCTGAAAGACCGATCAATTTAGTAGCCTTGGAAGTATTGGATACACACATAAGTTTTATATGATAATATGATTTGAAAAAAAAACATTTTACCCCCATAATACACACTCATATCCCGTAGCCTATCCCTATAGGTTGGTCATAATATACTAATTCACATCCTTAAAAAAATAACCCATAAGAAATGGGTGATCTCAGATGCTCAGTAAGGATCAAAATATAGAGAAAACTTTATTAAAAAAGAATAAACATTTAAGGTAATGTATAAGACTAAAACACAATCCTTTTAAACATAAATTTCATCATAACATGGAAAAGATAAATCAAATAATTCAATTCACTTATTTACATTTATATTATACTATTCCAATAATCACATGTAATATCAATTTCCAATCTCTTAATGAGGGAATGCATAATGTCAGACATCATAACCACATAGTCAAGGCCTCGTGCCAAGACTACAAATAAGATTTTTTCAAGGCCTTGTGCAAAGACACTTTTGTTGCCTTATGAGACCTACCGATGCATCTATGAGCTTTAGCGGGCTCCACCCATCAATTACTAAGTCCAATGCATTCCTCATATTAAAAAGGTTAAAACATAACATAAACATTCGTATAAAAATTAGCATACGAAATCTTAATAATTTAACCATAAACAATGAATGGTATAAAATATCACATCCACAGAAACACATATCACCAAACAATCCATACAATATGTAATATTGTATCACAACAGATCATCTTCAAACAAGTGTAAAATCTATCAAATGGATTCAACATAGATGAAATCAAAACTATTTGAGAGAAATGTATCCTTTTGTTTTGAAATCATTTAAAAGTCGCGTAATTATAAAAGAAAACATTTATTGGGAAAATATTATTATAACACTATAAGGGAATCTTATAAGGTGTTATAATGGTGGAAAATAGCCTCACCAACCGTATAAGTTAAAAAACATTCTAACCTTAATTTGTCGAAAAATTCCTAAAATACCTCGTTTGGAAAATGACGGAAAGATTACATTCAAAACATTTTATAAAAATCCAAATAAGTGTATCAATGACTTTAACCCACATTCTAGTAAATAGTAAAAATGTTTTTAAAAAAATTATTATGAAACACATATGGGGATGATAAAGAAGTCCCAGTAGATACTTACATGTAAACAACCTTGGATAGATAAAGAGATTGTAAAATTAACCCTTACGTTTTATTCTTCTTTAATTGAGGGTATGATAACTCCTATATAATTCATAAATAATTTTGATTAAATTGTAAAAGAATACACATACATAAATATGATATCATATATGATCATCTAATATTGATTTGTTTATAATATTTTAGTCGTATCATTGTTTCAGGCGTTAACTGATTCATTTTCCATTATATGTCTTTTATGTATGTCATGTTTTTTATGGATATGATGTCTTTAATACATATATGTAATGAAATTAAGTTCTTAAAAATTATTTTTAATCAACAAATAAAAATTATTCATGAATGGTTATGAAGGGGAATGAAATTTCATCGTGTCGTTGAGACGGTAAGCCGTACGTACGCACCAGCCACAATATCATTCCATTAATGGTGAAATAGTATGTAATTGGATGGTATATTATATATAAAGAATAATTAATATGTTATATATATCATATTAATCAATTCAACTCATTATTATACCCATCCAAATAATGACATATTAAATATCAAACTACACGACGACGTGGAGACGGTAAGCCGTACGTATGCAAGTATGGTGAATTTTTCATTCATGGGATGGATAGAACAATGAATATGGTTATAAAGTATTTATAATAACATAAAATTATTTAAAAGGTACTGGATTTATTATTTTGGTATGGAAACATCAATGAATGAAGAAGTGGGATAATAAAAGAACATGGAAGAGGTGATGAAATAATGAACTCTTCTTTGGGTACTTCCTTTTTATTTGATTAAAATGGATCTTTAGGATGGATTTATCATCAAATTAAGGCCTATAGGATGAATATAGAGCTTTTGGGGAGATATTTGAGCAGGTTTTGGCTGAGCCAAATGGATTTCGATGTGTGACAGTAAGAGAAGGGGAAGTACCCTTTTATAAGAGTGGTGAGGGTCACTTTCGAAAAAGTTTAAAATATTAATTTATTATAAAATAATTTTCGGTTTATAATGGATCAAAATGGATTTATTTACAGGATAAGGTGTGGATGGGTTGAAAAAATCTCAAACAATAGGTTTTAGACATGTTCAGGCCACCATATTAACCTTATCATTTAGTTTTAACTCTTAGTTAAATAGTTTAACTTTTACCATGTCTTCTTGTATTATTATAATAAATTGTTAATAAACTTACTATAAAAAGACAAGATTACCCCAAGGGGTTAATTATTGAAATATATTACCTTTTCTATGACCTTTATCCGAACCTTAAATTTTTAGGAATAATATATCATTTTATAAAACAGTATTTGTTTTAAAAACTTATTTATGTCAATTTTGACACTATTTAGTATTTTGTTTTTTTTTGAAATTCATAAAAACATTATCAGTTCAATAAAAAATTTATTTAATCTACCATATCATGTCATATTAACCTAAAAAATTATTGGAATGCATCAAAAGTATCAATTTACATTTATTATAATATTTATAATATAAATTATTTTAACCTTTCATTAATAAGGTAATTACTACATCAAAATTGTGTCATAAATAAATTTAATTATTTAATGTATAAAAATTATAAATAAAATACCATGATGTAGGAAATAATATTGGATTTCTAATGAATATTTATAGTATAATTTATCTTATGTATAACCTTATATTAAAAATGGTTTAGTTATTAAAATTTGAATTTAACACTTTTCTCCCTTATTTAAATAAAATAATAATAAATGTCCTAATATAATCCAAGGAGATCAAAAAGGATAATATTTTATTCCTATGGATTAGTTTTTGTCGATATAAACTTATCCAATAGAATTAGGACATGAATTAGGGTAATTATAATATCATTTTTACCTCTAATTACCCTATTTACTTTTTATTGTGGTAAATAAATTTCAAAAGTTACTATTCACAAAAAAAAATTCATCCTATTCATCCACATTTTACTTACTGATGTCAACCATGTCTCTTGAATATTTGAAATTAAATTCATAGAAGTGGTAAAATTACATTTTATGCAAATTTTCAAATGTTCCTAGATGGTGTGTAAAAGACGATAAAAAGTTAAATAAAATTTTATATATCTAATATTACTATAAAATCACTCCAACGAATTAAATTAGACTAATATAGTTATTATGTATCCATTTTTACTTTAATATGAATTTTAATAAAAGCCGGTTTTATACAATAATGGATTGTTTTTAACTATTCCTCAAAAATTCAATGTTTTTAGAAATATACCAAAAATTCACCCTAAGAAAATTTTGATATTCCGAATCCAAACATGAAGTCCATTTTAAAATATATAATTTATAAAATTTCAAAATGTGGGTATTACTATTCATAACATCTCTTAAAATGTCTAGTTTAATTTTTCGTGGTGTGTTATAACTCAAAGTTGCATACAATGCAAGATATTATATTATCCAAAGGGAAACGTATTGTGGAAGCTTGGGGTGTTACATTCTTCCCTACTTAAAAAATCACATCCTCAAAATTTCTAGAATATTATTGCATAAAAAGATTAAGGTGGTTCTTCATCATATGTTCCTCAAATGACCATGTTGCCTATTTCATTTTATGGTTTCTCCAAAGAACTTTTACCAGGTGAGACGTTTGGTTTCTATACACATTTTCTCTTATATCAAGAATCCTGGTAGGATCTTCACAATAAGATATATTAGGTTCATGTTCTAATTCTTCATAGGTGAGTACATGCGTTGGGTCAGGCATGTATTTTCTCAATAGTGATACATGGAACACATCATGAACTTTGGAGAGAATTGGCGGAATTTTCAAATGATAAGCCCCAACTCAAATTTGTTATATAATTTTGAAAGGTCCGATGTTCCTGGGACTCAATTTCCCCTTTTTACCGAATCGTATAACACCCTTCCATTGAGATGCCTTCAAGAAAACATGATCTCTCACTTGAAATATCAAGTCCTTCATTCGGTTATCCGCATAGATCCTTTGTCTACGTTGAACTGCTTTGATGTGGGTTTGGATGATCTTCACCTTTTCCATTGTTTCTTCAAAAAGTTCTGGGCCAACGAGTGTTCTTTCACCAACATCATCCCACCACGTTGTTGTGCGACATCTCTTTCCATATAATGCTTCATATGGTGCCATATGCATACTTTAATTGAATCTATTGTTATAGGAAAATTCTACCATAGGTAAATATTCATCCCGCATACCTTGAATGTCAAGTGAGCAAGATCTCAACATGTATTATAAGGTTTGAATTGTTTGTTTTGATGGTCCATCTGTTTGAGGGTGGTAGGAAGTGCTCATAAATGTTCAGTATCTATGTATTTTTTAATACTTTTCAAGAATCATGACATAAAATGGGGATCATGATCCGAAACAATAGATAGGGGTACACCATGACGTCTTACAACTTCATAAATATATAGACGTTCTAAACATTGAAGTGGTAAATCTTCTCTTATAGAAAGAAAATGTGTTGAATTGATAAGACGATCAATAATGACCAATATTTCATTATTCCTTCTTGGATTACTTGGTAGTCCCATGACAAAGTCTATTGTAATATCATCACATATCCACTCAGATGTGGGAAGAGGTTAAATGAATCCTCCAAGATGTTTCCTTCCATCTTTCAATTTCTGGCAAGCCATACATCTTGACACATAATCAGAAATCTCTCTCTTCATGGTTTCCCACCAAAAATGATCCTTCAAATATTTATACATCATAGAGCTACCAAGATGTATCTAGAAATTGAAGCTATGAGCATCATCCAACAACTCCCTTTTTAGATCTTATATATCAGGAACACAAATCATTTACCCAAATTTCATAATTTTCATCTTCATATACAATGTTGATCAATCTCCCATCATTCAGAGCTTTAATTTTCTTTTGGATCTCCTCATCATTAGACTGAGAACATCTTATCCTTTCAAGTAAATATGGTTTTGTGACTATTTGAAAAAGTATTGATGTTTCACCTTCCATGATTGTTCCCATATCCATATTTACTACATCAATGAGTGTAGGATCCATTTCAACTCTAATCTTGTTCAAAATTCAATGATACTATATACTCAAAGCATCTTCCACCTTTTTTTCTGTTCCTGGTTGGTAGTGGAAAATGCAATCATATTCCTTTAGTAGTTCCAGTCCTTTCCTTTACCTCATGTTCTCTTCTTTCAATGTGAAAATATACTCCAAACTCTAGTGATCGGTATATATCTCACATTTTTCACCATAGAGATTGTGTATCCATATCTTCAAAGACAATAATACAGCTTCTAAGCCAAGATCATGAGAAGGATAGTTTTCTTCATGAATTTTCAGCTAACATGAGGAATAGGAAATAACTTTATCATTATGCATAAGGACACAATTGAGTCCTTTAATTGATGCATCACAATAAATAACAAACCCATCATTCCCTGATGGTAGAGTCAAGTTATGAAAATTGATTACTATTATCTTTAGTTCTTCAAAACATTCATCACACTCCTTTGTATGAACAAATTTAACCCCTTTATGTGTGATTTTGGTTAATGGGTTAGCCAATCAGACAAAATTCTAGATGAAACGCCATTAATAACGTGTTAAACCAATAGAACTGCATACCTTAGTTAAACTAGTCATTGCTGGACAATCTTGTATTGCTATTGTCTTGGAAGGATCAACATAGATTCCATCCATAGAGATAATATGGCCAGAAAAGAAATCTTCTGAATCCATAATTCACATTTACTAAACATCCCATATAATTCATTTCTTCTAAGGGGTTTTTAGAATAGTGCACAAGTGATTTTCATGATCTTCGTAGATTTTGGAGTATACCAAGATACCATCAATAAATACCACTTCAAAGTAATCAAGATATTCCATGAAATATCTATTCATTAGATCCATGAAAACATAGGGTGCATTTGTGAGTCCAAAAGGCATTATTGTAAACTCATATTGCCCATACCTAGTTCGAAATGCTTTCTTTTGAATGTATTTCTTTTTTACACACAACAGATGGTATCCATATCAAAGGTTAATCTTTGAAAAATATTGAGCTCTATAAAGTTGATCAAATAAATACTCAATCCATATTAGGGGATACTTGTTATTTACTGTTAGAGAATTGATCTCCCTGTAGTAAATGCCCAACCTCATAGATCCATCTTTCTTCTTAACCAAAAGAATATTGGATCCCTATAGCGAAACACTAGGGAAAATAAATCCCTTATTACTCAATTCATGTAGTTGTATATTTAGTTCCTGTAATTCCAAAGTGGTCACTCTATAAGGGGTCTTAGATATGGGCCTTGAACCAGGAATTAAGTTAATTGAATACTCTATTTCTCGTTCTTGAGGATGTCCAAGTAAATCCTCTAGAAGCACATCAACATATTCTTGCACAATAGTTATATCCTCTATTTTAACATTCATTTCCTCACCAATAGTTATTTCACTCCCTTCCTCCCCAACAATTGATTTAGTAGAGCTATTGGGGGTGGATATAGATAAGAATCAGACGGTAACATTTCTACTCTAAATATAAGGTATTACTTATCATCATCAAACATCCTTCTTTTTACAATAAATTTGTGCACCATGGTCCAAAAGAGAATCCATACTATGGATTATATCAAATTTAGTCATGGGTATTATGATAAGATCAGAAGATAAAGCACATTTATATGTCATAATGGTAACTTATTCACAAAAAATTATTGAAATGATACTTCCCTTTTGAGTTTTGACTAACAAAAACCTTATTAAATAAAATTGGAAATATCTAATTTTCATGGAAAAATATTAATATATGAAAGAATGTAATGATCTAGAATCAAATAAATCATTATCTATATTTGAGGAAATGATTAATTTACCTTGAACCACATCATTAAGAACTTCAACCTCTGCAGTTGTGGTCACATAAGCTTTTCCATTATCCCATGGCCTTTTCTGAGGTAAATTTCATTAGCGCTTAGGATATTCATTTTTGTAATTCCCCATTTCTTTATAATTTTATCATTCAATATTGACAACCACTTTCTTTTCCTTGAAATCACAAGCTTGGTGGCCTTTTTCACCACACTTCTAACAGACTCTCATTCCCTTTAGGCAAGTGTCGGGGTGTTTCCTCCCACATTTACTACTGGATGGAAATTCAAATTTTACATTCTTCCCCTTATTTCAATTTACAGGGTGTTCAATAGATCTCTTCTTCTCTTTCATTACTTTAATGTCGTAAGATGTAGATATTTTCATTCTGTATTGATAGCACATTTGACTATATCTTCATACGATGAGAAGGATTGTGAGACTAATGCTTGAAGGAGAAATGGTTTCAATCCATCAAATAATCGATCAATATTACTACTTATGTTGCATATATAATGGGATTCATGCCTTCCTAACCTTGTAATGTTAGCCTCATACTTTGTGACATTCTCATCCTCCTTTTTCCTTAGACATAGAAATTTATTTTTCATATCCACTCAATGGTCACAAGGAAATTATTTTTCAAAAAACTATTTTTTAACTCTCTACATTACATATTTGATACTTCTTCATCCTATTTTTTTAATTATTTCCCACCATTGATCAGCATCTCATGTGAGGCGATAAAATATCTTGAAATTTTTTTCCCTTTCTCTACTTCCCAAAACTTGAAATAATTTCTCTAAGGGTCTTATCCACTTCTTAGCTACAAGTTGATTTCTAGTCCCATTGAATGTTGGTGAGTGTTTCCTCTTGAAGTGGTCTAACATCGATCCTCTGTATTGTGGACCAGGGTGGTCCGTATGGGTAAGGTTATTATTCATAAAATGAGTGAGTTTTCCCAGTATGATGATATGTTTATCAGAACCAGTTGCATCACCAGTTCGATTATAATTTTCTTGAGTAGGAGGGAAATTATTACATGGATTATGTGCATTGATATAGTTTTCATTCCATCCACTGGGCGCCATTTCTAAACAATGTAATACACTTGATTAGTTTATGAATCGCAATACATTATTCCAAACTAGTAAAATACATAAATTGAACAGTTTATGGATATAATCCATAATCATAAAAATGTTTTCTTCGATGATTTATTTACTCATAAATCCTTCATAATGGAATTTAAAGAAAATGTGAATTATCCTAAGAAAATCCCTCTAGATTGTCGTAACCAAGAGTGCATCACGGCTTGTTGTTGTGTACTAGGATACCTCGGGTCAAGCCATAAACTCCTTGTCAGATTTTTCACTCTGAGGTACATCTATTCCAGAGCTGCCTCTACCTACTCATATCTAGAAAGAGATTAATTTCTTGGAAAATAAAATTAGTCTCTATGTTACAAAAATTATTGGATGTTCTTCTATATTAATCCACAAAGTCTCTCATTGGGTAATGTTCTATAATCAGAGTCTTTCTAAATCTTGATTCCAAGGTTAGTACTGAACTTCCTCAGATACCAACTGTATGCCCCAACCCCAATTACCCATATTTAGTGCATTATTACAAAACGTTGGCATGATACAAGGAATCATGTCCGGAAAGACTGATCAGTTTAGTATCCATGGATGTACTTGATACATACATAAGTTTTACATTACATTATGAATTGAAAAAAAACATTGTGTTTTGCATAGAAGATAACCATATCCCTTATCCTATCTTTTTAGGTTAGTCATAATATACTTTTTCACATCTGGGAAAAAAAACATAAGATAGGGGTGATCTCATATGCTCAGAAAGGATAATAATATAGTAGAAACTTTCTTAAATAAGAATAAAAATTTAAATTAGTGTATAAGACAAAAACAAAAGCCTTTTAAACATAGAAATCATCATAAGATGGAAAAGTTAAATAAAATAATTTCATTAACTTTTTTACATGGATATTCTAATAGTCTAATAATCACATGTAATATCAATAGCTAATTTCATAATGATAGAATGCTTAATGCCGGACATCGTAACCACATAGTCACAGCCTCTTGCCAAGAATACAAATATGATTTTGTCAAGGCCTTGTTCCAAGACACTAGATTCACTCATGAGACCTACCGATGCATCGAGGAGCTATAGAGGGCTCCACCCGTCATTTACTAAGTCCAATGAATTCCTCATATGAAAGTTTTGAAACATAACAGGAACATTCGTATTAAAACTAGAACACGAAATGTTAATACTTTAACCATAAACCATAAATGGTATAAAAATAACACATCCATAGTCAAACATATCACAAAACCTTCAATACAATATGGAAGATTGTATCATAATAAATAATCTTCAAGCAAGTGTAAAATCTATCAAAGGATGTTGACATAGATGAAATCAAAACTATTTGAGAGAAATATCTACTACAATTTTGAATTCATTTGATAGAAAAATAATTATAAAAGAAATCATTTATTTTGAAAATATTTATATAATATGGGAAGCTTTGAAGGTGTTATAATGGAAAAAAATAGATGCACCCTTCGTATAAGTTAAAAAATAATTCTTATCTTAATTTGTTGAAAATTTCATAAAGTATCTGGTTTGGAAAACGACCGAATGTTTCCTATACAAACATTTTATAAAAATTAAATTAAGGGTATAAATGACATTAACCAATATTTTATGAAATAGTAAAAATGTTTTCAAATATATTATTTTGGAACACAGATGTCGATGATAAAGAAGTCCCACAAGATACTTACGTATAGATAAACATGGATAGATAAAGATATTGTAAAATTAACCCTTACCATATATTATTCCTTAGTCAAGGGTACGTTAAACGCCTGTATAATGGTTGAATAATTTTTATTAAATTATAAAATAATCCATATACATAAATATGATATCATATATGATCTTCTAATATTGATTTGTTAATAATATTTTTGTCGTATCATTGTTTCGGGTGTTAACCGATTCATTTTCTTTTATAATTATTGTTCTGTAATTCATGATAGTTATGGATATGATGTATTTTACTCATATACAGAAGGATATTATGTTCTTAAACATTATTTCATAATCATCAAATGAAAATTATTCTTAAAAGTCTATGACGGGGAATGGAATTTCATCACTTCTTGGAGACGGTAAGTCGTACGTACGCACGCGCGACAATATCATTCAATTCATGGTGAAATATTATGTAATTGGATGGTATATTATTTATAAATAATAATTTACATGTTATATATATCATTTTTATCAATTAAACTCATTATTATAACTATCCAAATAATTATGTGTTGAATAACAAACTACACCACGACCTGGAGAGAGTAAGACGTACGTACGCATGTATGGTGACTTTTTCATTCGTAGGATGGATAGAATAATGAATATGGTTTTACCATATTTATAATAACATCACAGAATGTAAAAGGTACTGCATTTATTATTGTGGTATGGAATGTACAAAGAAATAGGATGTGGAAGATGAAAATAACATGAAAGAGGTGATGAAATAACTACCTCTTCTTTGGGTACTTCCTTTTATTTTGATCAAAAGGGAACATTGTGATGGATTTTTGATCAAATTCAGGCCTCTAGGACGAAGTTAGGGTAGTTGGGAAGTTATTTTAGCAGGGCTTGGCCGAGCCAAATGGCTTTGAAGGAGTGAAATTATGATAAGGGGAAGTACATTTTTATAAAAGAGGTGAGGGTCACTTTATGAAAAGCATGAAATACTATTTTATTATAAAATAATATTTTGTTTCTAATGGCTAAAAATTGATTTATTTCTAGGATAATGTGGGTAAGGGTCTAAAAATATTCGACCAATAGGTTTTAGACAAGTTTGGGTCACCATGTTAACCTTATCTTTTAGTTATAACTTTTAGTTAAATAGTTTAACATTTACCAGGTCTTCTTGAATTATTATAACAAATGGTTAATAAACTTACTATAAAAATAAAAGAGAACCCCAATTGGTTCATTATGGAAACAAATAACCTTATCTAGTTCCTTTGGAAAAAACTTGTATTATTCAGAATATTATTTCATTTAATAAAATACTAATTTTTTAATAAACGTATTTATGTTAATTTTGACACTATTTATCATTTGGTTTTTGTGAAAGTCGTAAAAAAAAAATTCACTTCGATAAAAATTTATTTAATAAACCCTAACATGTAATATTAACCTAGAAAATTATTGGAATTCATGAAAAGTCTCAATTTACATTTCTTTTAATATTTATAATATAAATTATTTTAACCATTCATTAATAAGGTAAAAACTACATCCACATTGTGTCATAAATAAATTTAAATATTTAATACCTAAAAATTATAAATAAAATACCGTGATGTAGGAAATATTTTTTGAACTTTCTAATGAATATTTATAGTAGAATTTATCTTATGTATAACAATATATTAAAATTTTTTTAATTATTAAAATTTGAATTTAACACTTTTATCTCTTCTCCAAATAAAATAATAATAATTGTCGTAATCTAATCCAAGTAGATCAAAAAGGATCATATTTTATTCCTAAGGTTGATTTTGGTCAATATAAACTTATCTAATAGAAATAGGATATGTTTTAGGGTAATTATAATATCTTTTTTTAATTTAATTACCCTATTTAATTTTAACCGTGGTAAATAAATTTCAAAAGTTACTATTTACTATTTTATCAAAATGATTGAGGCAAGTGGCTTCAATCTCAACTCCACTTTGTAGAACTCATTGGAATTATTTAAAATTGATTAATTTATGTGGATTTGATTGTAAATTGTTTTCCTTATGATTTTTATAAACCCTCTTTAGTTATGGCTTATGTAAATCTTGGAAATTTGTGTTCTTCAATAAAGTGCTTGATTCTTGATTTAAAAATTATGATTTTGAAATAGGTTTTTTTTGAAATTGTGGTAATTGTATTTGATTAAATTTTGTTCAATAAAAGAATTGATTTTGTTGAAATGAAATGGTTGATTGGAATTGGTTTTTTTAATCATTTTTAATTAAATAACAGATTTATATAAATGGATTGAAAATGGTTTGTTTGAAATGGATTTGGAATATATGGGTTCTTGTGAGTTATTGTTCAACGTTCCCCAAAAAAATGGATGTGTAACAACTAGTTAAAAGGTGCATGACTCTAGATTAGGGGCGTTTGTTAGTGGGACACAGGGTAATTGGATGACAGACCGATCCTGAATATGGAACTTTCAAACAAGAATTCATGTGTGAGTTTATTGTAAACTAGGGAATGGATATGCTGAAATAATATAGATAAATGGTTTTAAATCCTTTCTAGGTTTTTTCTTGAGATATGAATTTTTTTTAAAGGTTAAAAAATAACTTGTTTACTTTTGGTTATAAGTGGTTTTGGAACATGTTTATATTTAGTTATAAACAGTTTTGGGAAATTGTTTTATAAAAAATATTTACATAAAAAAATTAACCTTTCTACCTAGTGGTGTGAGAAGGGGATTCATTAGGGGAGAGCCTACTAAGTTTTATACTCATCCATTCTTTTTCACATTGGTTATTTTGTAGAGGTTGTCTTCCAGGGCATGGGAAATGGTAAAGTATCAAACATATTTAGAACCACCTCGTAATACTTGGGATGTTTGGTGATGCTGGAGCATGGAGATTTTGGATCATGGAGTCGGGTAGTTTTCTTGGAGTTTCTCATAGTTCTCTTTCTTTGTTCACATTAATAGACTCGTTTTCATCCGTTGTAGTAAACATTGGTGTGGTTTTCATATAAAGGAAGTGCTTGAGTTGTCATTCATTTAATCATGAATCATATAGTGAGTTATTTTTATAGAGACTATATCATTTTACATATAACATTACATGATTTTATGCATAATTATACATCAGAGTAAAATCCAAGTATCATGAAGACTAGTTTATTTATAGACTTGGTACATAAAACTAAAAAAATTAGACTAAAAAAACTTCTTTATTTAATCATGAAATTTAGATCCTATAATCCATTGTGCTCAAACATCTGCAATGGGTACCCTAGGGAACACATGAACAAAGGTATGAGCTAAATAGCCTTATAAGGGAATAACCATACGAACAAAGCACTAGAAAAATGGATAGAAGGCATGACATGATGATGATAAAGGCATTTAACATATGTTACCTTAACATATAAACATGGAATAATATAACCATGGAGTCATATAACTATGGAAGAAACATAAAAAATGACTTTAGTATGATTCAAGGCTAACCGCCAAGATCATCTCGCATAGTAGCACAAGCCAAGGATAATCTCCAAGACTGTCACACATAACATCTCATGAGACTTAACAATACCCAATGAATTAGAACGCTATCTAGTTGCACCCATATTAACTTTTCCGGAATATTTTTTCCCCTTAAATAATCATACATAATCAATATTACATAAACATAAGGGTTACCCATGGAAAGAAATAGGTACCACAATCATGTCACAAAGAATAAAATATGGCCCTATCATAAAAGTGTCCCTGAAAGAAAGGAAATAAAATATACATAGACATTCAGAAGGTAAAATAGGCATGTATCATGGTAATTTATGTCAGTTATGAGGTACAACATGTATGAAAAGTATTTAAGAAATTTTATCATTAAAACATTTATGTGTGGTTTTAAGGAAAATACTATAGAGCCTTTAAAATAGAAAACAGAACAATCATTTATTAAAATTATATAACTGAACCAGATATTTTTACACAATAAAAATAAATATATTATAAATACAATGGTGTCTTAAAAAGAAGATAGAGTGCACTTGAAATTGGGTAAGAATTTTGGAAGTTCCCTCAACACAGGTTTGCTTATCAAGAAGTATTAAAGATGGAGTCACTTAAAAACATGTATATCCCTAAAAGAGAATGATGAATGTAACATGTTACATGAGTCTAGACCATTAAAATAGAATTTAATTGGTGGAAATAATAATAATATATAACCTCATTTAGGTAAAAATAATGATAAAGAAACCCAAAGGAGTAAAGGAGGTTCGAGTTGAATCAATCACATAATATCTGCATGGTATCATGTGTACTTAAGAGGTCTTGATGATAGATAAATGGGTTTACAATATTTCAAATATCTTGATTAATGTATGGGGAGGTTCATTTTCATACCCCATCACTAGGAATTACACATAAAAGGTGATAACATAAAGTAAAATCTTGAATAACAGTGAAAGAGAGAGGATCCCTTACCTTAAGTTTAATGGTGTTCTCCACTTGATATTAATGACCTGAATAATAAAATTAGCTTCATTAATTAATAATTAAATAAAATTATATATACGTAAAATATTTAGTATAATCATTTTATGTTCATTTATAACCTTTATTATTGGTTATGATGTTCAATTTCATTGTTTGGGTCTATTTGCTTACTTTTTTTATGATCAGTTCACTTATATTAATGTTGGGATTAAATTGTATGAAGAATATGCTTGTATATAAGTGAAGTTATATTTTATTATTGAACATCCATAAGGTCACATGGTTGAAAATTTAATTTGGTTACATGGATTGAAGTTTAATCATTATATAAAACATTAATGATAAACGTTTGATTTAATTTGGTGATTTCACTCAAAATTTACTTGTTTTGCATTATTATATTACATCAAGTGTGCGAAACAATTTGAAAACAACACATAAGATAAAAAAATATTTAATTGTTTGGTTCAACTGTAACAATTGTTTCATGACCATATCTGAAGATGGTAATAGAAATTGATAAACCATTATCCTTGAATGTGATAAATTAACACAAATGGGATGACGTTTTCCTTTCATTCATATAAAAGAATGGGAAATGAGAGATGATAATGAATTATCCCATTATAATTAAAACAATTAAGTGCATTTATTTCCCTGGAGTATTCATACCATTTGGGTGAAGGTATGTGATGAAATAAAAAAGAAAATAATAGAACTTGAAAAGAATCATAAGAATTGGAAGGAGGAATTTACCTCTTGAGTTAATCTCTTTTGAGAACCTATTAAGGTGAGAGGTTTTGGTATTTTGAGTAGAAATAAGGCTGATGGATGTGGGGAATTATTTTGGGGAATATTTGGGTAGAATTTAACTAAGGTACCTAGCTTGATAGGTGTGAAGAGAAGAGGGAAGTGTGGGTGGTTTTTATAGTGGAGGGGAAGAGGGTTTCCTTAATATTTTCATCATTAGTTTGTTATTTTTCCATAATAAAAGGAATATTAATCATTAGTGTGACCAAAAAGTGTAATATTTGCATTTAATTTCGAACTAATGGCCATTTACATCATCCATGATTCATATATGATGCAGAAATTCAGGTTTTAGCATTTATTGTGAATTATCATATTTTACTATTCATCAAAAATCAAAGTGTTTTAGAAAAATCCAAAAAATTCACACTAACTATTTTTCGATGTGTAGAATCTAAAAATCAAATTCATTTTTCATAAAAAATTATAAATGTGATTAATTTAATATTTATTTAAAATCATAATTTATTCTGAAATACTAGTTTTAAAACATTTATTTCCTTATTAAAAAATATAGGTACATAATACATTCACTTGAATCTTATTTATATACTATTATAGGAAAGGTTACTATTTATTAAGGTATATCACTATTCATAAGGGTACCATTACAATTCATAAGGGTATCTTACTATTCACCAAAAATTAGGTTTCTCTTATCGGACTGCAAACATCTTACTGATCGCAACCATGAATGTCAGAATTTCAAACTTTCTAACATAGAAGTGTCAAAATTATGTTTAAAGGTCACAAAGTACATATTAGTTCATTTTTTGGGATTTAATGTGATTATATGAAATCCTAATAAGAAGGAAATTTCCATTGAAAACATTGGGTTGTTACATTCTTCCCCCCTTAATAATTTTCTCCCTCGAAATTTTGTTTTAAATTATAGGCCATAAATATGTGTGGGTACTTTTCCTTCATTTCTTCGTCTAGTTCCCATGATTCCTCTTCATACATATGGTACCTCCATAGTACTTTCACTAGGTGAGTATTCTTATTTCAAATAAATTTATCTCTATGATCTAAGATCTACACTGACTGGTCCTCATAAGAAAGATCATTCTCTAATTGTACCACCTCTAAAGAGAGTACATGTCAAGGTTCTGTTATGTACTTTATTAAGATGGATATATGTAAGTCATCAAGTACTTTGGAAATTCTAGATGGATATTCCAGTTGATAGGCAATAGATCCTACTCAATGAAGGATATCAAAGGAGTTGATGTACATAGGACTTAACATTCCTTTCTTACCAAACCTCATGACTTATTCCACAGAGATATGCATAGAAATTCCATGTCTCCAACTTTGAACTCAAGGTCTCATTTAAAATTGTTTTCATAACTCTTCTATCGACATTTGGATTCATTGATATGATACTGAATGGTTTTAACCTTCTCCACAATTTCAGGTACTAGAAGCTTACGCTCACCAACTTCATCCCAACACACCAATGATGTTTACATTATCCTATAAAGGGCTTCATATGGTGCCATTCAGATGCTTGAGTTGAAACTGTTTTGGTATTAGAATTCAACCATTGGAAGATATTGGTCCAATCCTCCTTTCAAGTCCATATAACATGATCTCAACATATCTTCTAGGGTCTGAATAGTTCTCTCATATTTGGCATCACATTGAGGATGATAGGCCGTACTAATGTTTAGTTCAGTGATTAGAGCATATTAGATACATTTCCAGAACATTGAGTTTAATCCTGGATCCCAACCGGATACAATATATAGTTATACTCCATGAATCCTTACCACATCTTTAATGAAAATCTTTGAAATTTTATTTAATGAGTACTCCTCTCGAATTGCGATAAAGTGAGTTGTCTTCCTAAGACGATCCACAATGATCCATATGGAAATGTTTCATCTTAATGTCCTTTGATGTCTATTGAAAAATTCCAGGGTAATGTTCCTCCACTTCGATGTTGGTATAGGATGTGGTTACGTCATTGTCTTAGACTTTTTGTTTTACCCTTCACTTATTGACATACCAGGAACTTTGATGTATACTCAGTAATCTCCTTATTTATATTGTCCACCAAATGTTATCTCGGAGATATTGATACATCTTTTTTCTCACTGGGTGGATAGGGAAGGTTGATCTATGTTTGTCATTCATAATCTCCTTCTTCAACTATAGATTAGATGGTACAAATAATCATTACCCAAATCAAACAAAACCTCCCATTTCAATTTTGAAATCACAGGATTTACCATTTTTGGTAGCTTCCGACCTTTTCTAAATTTCCACATATTTTCTTTGGGTATCCTTTGTTTTCACCATGAGGGATGGTTAAATATTCATTTGAGAAAGGATTGATGATATTCCTACCTTAATTATTCCCATTTCCATCCTCTTGAAATCTAATAAGATCAGATCCTTTTAAATTATAATCATCGATAAAGATGCAGTATCATTTCTACTTAGAGATCTGCCACATCATTTGCCTTATGGGATGGTAGTGGATTGAGTAGTCACAATCCTTGAGGTGCTCTATCCATATTTGATGGTGTATATTAAGCTCTTTTTTGTGAGAATATATATTTGAGACTCTTGTGGTCAGTATATTTCTCACACTTCTCCCCATAGAGATAATGCCACTGGACTTTTAATGTAAAGATCACGGCCTCAAACTCTAGATCATGAGTAGGATAGTTTTTCCTATTGATTTTCATCCATGTTGAGGAATATGATATCACTTTATAATTTTTCATTAGCATAAAACCTAATCCCTTCTTTAAAGCACCATTGTACACCACAAATAGTTCCCTACTTGTTAGGAGTGTGAGTACTGTCACAATGATACGCTGCTTTTTCAACTCCATAAAGCTGTTTTCACGTTCCTGAGTCTAGAAAAACATCACTCCCTTTCATGTGAGATTGGTCATTGGGTTTGACAATAATGAAATGTTCTTAAAAAATATTCAATAATACATATCTAGAACCAAAGATCTATGGATCTCTAATAGATATGTTGGCATGGGCCACTCTTCAATCGCCTTTGTCATGGAAGGGTTCACAAATATCCCTTTGCTGTTAATAAAATTCCTCAAGAATGATACTTCCTCCATCTAAAAATGAAATTTACTATACATTTAATAAAACTTCTCTCTTCTCAATGTATTTAGTAGTGTATTAAAATTCTCCACATGTTCCTCCTTTCTCTTGGATTATATCATAATATCATCAATAAATACTACCAAATTATTTTCAAGGTAATCTATAAAGACTCTATTCATTAAATACATAAAAATTTATGGAGGATTAGTGAGTCTGAAGTGAATCACTATAAACTCATAGTGTCCATACTTCATTAGACAAGTTTTCTAGGGAATATCTTCCTTCCTCACATTTAATTTGTGAAATCCCAACCGAAGGACCACCTTAGAGAAATAACTAGCCCCACAAAGCTAATAAAATAAGTCATATATATGTGGCAGCAGATACTTTTTCATTATCATGATTTTATTTATCACATTATAATCAATACATTGTCACACAGATCAATTCTTATTTTAGATGAATAGCACTAGCGCACCACATGGTGCAGTACTCGGGCATATAAAACCCTTGTCCAGATTCTCCTATAAATGATTCTTCAGCTCTTCTAGGGTAATAGTGCCCATTCTGTAAGGTGTCTCTTATATAGGCAAAGATAATGGAATATGTTTAATTGAGAACTCAAAATCTTGGTCAGGAGATATGAAAGGAAACTCTTTAGGGAATACATCAGTTTAATCCCTCACGATGGGCATATCTTCGACCGAGATTCTCTCCTTTGTCTCAATCGTTTGAGCAAGAAATTCTTGCCCATAAGGAATTAATATATACACTTGAGACAATGATTATAAAGAAGATACATCTTCCTCCTTACACTTGTAAGTAATTGGAGTATTCTTTGGGATTTTAATAGTGATATCCCTTTCCCAACAGTTAATGTTGGCTCTGTATAATGATATCCAATCCATGCCCAAAATAGTATTAAACTTAACTGAAGGAAGTATGATGAGATTTTCTGGGAGGTTCAGTCCTCAAAAGGTAACCAGTTATGAGTTATAAACCATGTATGCCATAATTTTTCCATTTGATGTTCTCACAAATAACTTATCCTCAAAATTTTGATGTTTCGTTTTAATAGTTCTTCTAAACTTGCAAGATATGAAATAATGTGTAGAACCCGAATCAAATAGTAAATTTTCTATTCTTGAATGAATAACGGGTGTACCTATCACCTCATTGTTGTTCGGATCCACCTTATTAGTTGTGATAGTATAAGATCTTCATTATGGCCTTGTAGGTTTTTTTTATTACCTTAGAAAATCTTTGGCTTAGGGAAATATTTCACATAATTACCATGCTCGTTTGAGTTATACAACTACACTACAGGCTGAGTGTAGATATGAACGTTCATTTCTTATTCCACATTAATAGGATTCTTTATATCCCCTCGATATTTTTTAGCAAGATGTCCCAAATTTCCACATTTGAATCAATTCTAGGTTCCCTTTAGAGAGCTCACAAGATAATTATTCCCAAATATTTTTCCAGTGGATAGTCAGGCTTCTTTCTATCATGGGATTTGTTTTTTGAACAACCCATGTAGTTATCCATTTTCCTCTTCTTGTAACTGGTCCCATAAGACCACTGAAATTCCCTAATCACCATTTCAACCTTTAGGGGATAATGGACAATCTCCTCATAACTGTCAATGTCTCGAATCGCCAATGCTTTTTGTAGACTCAGCTTTAGTCTACTAAGTAAGTGATCCACCTTACATTTTGTGTTCATGAAAAAGTGAGTGGAATGCCTTGCAGGACTTATAAAGTTTCCTTCATACACCCTAATGGACTAATCTTCCTTCTACTAGAGTCTGAGGAACTCTTTTTCCATCTTGATATGGAGGGTTCAGAGAAAATATTTATTGAAAATATTCTCTTGAATACCTCCCAATACATGGAATCAATTTCCTCTTAGGAATTTTTATTCATGATTAGTGTCCCCCACTAATCCGCTTCCCCATCAAAATGATGGACCTCTAATATGGCGTTCTCTTCTTCTGATCACTGGAGGATATATGATATCTTTTCAATGGTGTTAATCCATTGTTCCATGAGTAAGGGATCAGATGATCCACTAAACATGGGAGGAATTTTACGAATGAATGATTCAATAGCATCATGTTATTTCTTTGATGAGGAGGGTATTCCACATAATTCAAGTTAATATTAATATCTTGATCCACCTGAGAAAGTATTGTCATGAATTTTTAATCACCCAATCCCATCATATTAGGAATATAATTTGGAAAATCATCACATTCCCTATCACATTTATTGTTGGCATGTGTTCTTCTATTTACCGCCATTAACTAAGATAAATAATGTACAATTATAGGGCTTAAATACTTAGCTATTGAGAATAAAAAAATTTGTAAAATTATAGGATAATCTTGTAAAGGATATGTATATACTAACTTGTCATTACTTTGGTTTAAATCTAGTTTATCCTTGTTCGATTTAATAACATACATTCTTATGGGATTTTTTTATTCCCATAATAATGGTTTGTACCAAGCTCATTAATTTACTAAAGCATATCCCATGGGGGTGTCAATCCTAGTGTGCAGTAATGCCTATTTTTGTGTACTAGGATACCCCAGTTCAGACCCAAAACTCCTTTTTGGAGTTTTCACTCCTAGGTACATATGTGAAAGAGTCTCCTCTACTAGATTGTAACTAGAGAGAGATTTAATTTTTTGAAAAACCACTTACTCTATACTTACCAAAATTTAAGGATGTTTTATTATACTTTGTATCATCCATAAGGTTCTTACTAATGTTCTCTATTCCTAATCTCTTAAAATGACTAGACCACCCTCGGATACTAAATATAGTGACCCTATCCTTTAAAATATAACATTACATGATTTTAAGCATAATTATAGATCATAGAACAATCCAAGGATCCTAAAGTATTGTTTTTTTGAATACTTGGTACCTAAAACTATAAACATGGGACTAAATATATTCTTTTTTTAATCTTATATTTGATCTCCTAACATCCAGTGTGCTCGAGAATCTGCATAGGGCACCCTGAGGAACACATGAACCAAGGGATAAGATAAATAGCCCAATAAGGGAATAACCATAAGAACAAATCACAATAAAAAGGAATAAAATGAATTCCATAATGATATAAAATGACATTTAAAATATGAAACCCTAACAAATAAACATGGAATCAAATAAACAAGGAGTCATGGAAATGTGGAAAAAATATAAAACATAACTTTAATAAGAGTCAAGTCCAACTTCCAAGATCATTCCAAATAAAAGAAAATAATGGTATTAAAAAATATACTTATTTCATGGTATGTTCTGTCAGTTAGAAGTTACAACATGTAAAAAAATTATTTAAAAAATTTAGAATTAAAACATTGTTGTGTGGTTTTAAGGAAAATACTATTGGGGATTTAAAATAGAAAAGTATAAAATCCTTTATATAAAACCAATGGTGAACCATAATGGTTTTAAAAATAAATATACTTATTTCAAAAATACAATGGTTGATTAAAATAGAAGATAGAGTTCACTTGAAATCAGGTAAGAATTCGGGATGTTTCCTCAAAATAGGTTATCTTATCATGAAGTAATGAGGAGTGAGTCACTTAAGAACATGTATATCCCTAAAAGATAATAATTAATGGAACTTGTTAGTTGAGTCTAAAACAATAAATTATAATTTATAATGCGAATGTAAAAATAATAGATAACCTTATTTAGGTAAAAATAAAGAAAAAGAAATCCAAAGGAATAAAGGAGGTTCGAGTTGAGTCCCTCACGGAATATTGGCAGGGTATCGTGTGTACATAAGTGGGATTGATGAAAGACAAAGGGGTTTCTAGACATTTAAAAATCATTAGGATAGTATGGGGGTGGTGTATAATCATACCCCATCCCTAGGAATTACCAATAAAAGGGTATAACAGAGAGGACAATCTTGAATAACAACGAAATAGAGAGGATCCCATAACATAAGTCTGATGATATTATGCACCTGATATTAATTACCTGAATAATCAAATTAGGTTCATTAATTAATAATTACCTTACCTTATATATATGTAAAATATTTACTATATCCTTTTTATGTTCATTTATAACCATTTTGATTGGTTATGAGGTTAAATTTCATTATTCGGGTCCGTTTGCATACTTATTTTTAAGGATTTGATCACATTTATTCATGTTCGGATAAAAATGTATGATGAAGGTGGTTGTCCATAACTGATGTTATATTTTATTTTTGAACATCAAGTAGGTTACATGGTTGAAATTTCAATATGGTTACTTGCAGTATAGTTGAATCATTATATAAAACATTAATGATAAACGTTTGAATTAGTTTTGTGATGTTTCTCATAATTATCTTTTTTTTCAATATTATTTTACATCATGTGTGAAAGAGGATTCCAAAAAAACCTATAAGATAAAATAAATATTTAATAGTCTGGTTAAACCATAAAAATTATGTCATGACCAGAATATAACATGGTAATAGAAATTGAGAAACTGTCATCCTTGAATGTTATAAATTAACACATCTCGGATGGTGTTTTCCTTTCTTTCATATAAAAGAATGGTAAAAGATAGATTAAAATGAATTATACCATTATAATGACAACATTCCAGTACAGGTATGTTCCTGGAGTAATCATACCATTTTAGTGAAGGGAGGTGAGGAAATAAAAAATAGAAGAAAAAAAATTGAAAGGAAAAAAAATAATTGGAAGGAGGAATTTACCTCTTGAGTTTATCTCTTTTGAGAACCTCTTCAGGGAAGAGGTTTTTGTATTTTGAAGAGACCAAATTATGATGAACGTGTTGATTTATGTTGGGGAGATATTTGGGTAGAATTTAAGTAAGAAACAAGTATTGAGAGTATTGAAGAGATGAGGGGAGTGTGGGTGGTTTTTATAGTGGAGGGGAGGACGATTTCCTTAATATTTTCATCATTAGATTATTATGTTTCCATAAGACAAGAAATAGTAATCATTCTTTGGAAAAAAATACTAATATTTCATTTGAGTTCAAACCATTGTCCTTTTACATCATCCATGACTAAATCATGATTCAGAAATTCAGGCTTTAGCATTTATTGAGAATTATCGTATTTTTCTATTCATCAAAATTCAAGTATATTAGAAAAATACCAAACAATTCAACCTAACCATTTTTCAACATGTATAATCCAAAAATGAAATCAATTATTCTAATATATTTTTCTAAATATGATTAATTTATTATTTATTTAAAATAATAATTTATTCTAAAAAACCAGTTTTAAACATTTATTTACTTATTAAAAAATATAGGTACATCATACCTTCAGTTGAATATTATTTATATACTGTGATAGGTAAAGACACTATTTATTATGGTATATCACTATTCATAATGGTAACATTTCTATTCATAAGGGTATGAAACTATTCACCAAAAATTATGTTTGTCCTATCAAACTCCAAACATCTTATTGATCACAACCATGAATGTAAGATTTTTAAAATTCCAAACACAGAACTTTCAAAATTATGTTTAAATGTCACATAATACTTATTATTTTAGTGTGTTGTGATTTCATGTGATTATATGACATATTTATAAGAAGGAAATTTCTATTGAAAAACATTGGGTCATTACATTCTTTCCCCATTAAGAAATTTCTCCCTCGAAATTTCATTTTACATTATAGGACAAAAACCGGTGATGGTACTTTTCCTTCTGTTCTTCCTCTAGTTCCCATGTTTCCTCTTCGTACATATGGTTCCACCCCAATACTTTCACCATGAGAGTAGTCTTATTATGAAGAACATTATCTCTATTATCCAATATCTTCATTGGTTACTCCTCATTAAAAGATCATTCTCCAACTGTACAACCTCTAAAGAGAGTACATGTGAAGGGTCTGGTATGTACATTCTTAATAGGGACACATGGAAGACATCATGTACTTTGGACATGGTAGGTGGAAGTGCCCGTTGATAGGCCGCAGCTCCAACTATATCATGGATCTTGAAGCATCCAATGTTCCTGGGACATAACATTCCTTTCTTTCCAAACCTCATGACCATCTTCCAGAGAGATATTCATAGAAATAACATGTCTCTCACTTTGAACTCAAGGACTCGTAAACGATTGTATGCATAACTCTTTTGTCTAATTTAGGCTTCTTTGATATGTTGTTGAATGGTTTTCAACATCTCCACCATTTCTTCAACGATTTAAGGTTCTATCATCTTAAGCTAACCAAATTCACCCTAACACGCTAGTGATATACGTGTTTTCCCATAAAAACCATCATATGTCATAGTTTAGATGCTCGAGCGGAAACTATTTTTGTAGGAGAATTCAACCAGTGGGTGATGTTGGTCCCATCCTACTTTGAAGTCCATAAAACATACTCTCGACATATCCTATAGTGTCTCAATAGTTCACTCATATTTTCCATAAAGTGTCTTCCTAGGGAGTAACTAATGTATGGTCAGCTTATGGTTTGTCTAACCTTGTAGACTAACCATGTGCGGGGTCAAAGTGAGATCCTAAAAAAGTGGATATCACACATTTTTTACATTGTATGATTATTTTTTCCTCTTATGTGGCCCTAATTCTATATTATTCCCTCTTATAGGCTGTAGAACCTCTCCCAAGAGAATTAGGATCGATATAAAGCCTTCCCTTCGTGTTTATTAGAATTATACTTGTAGTGTGTCATCATTATTCTTTGTTCTTGTCACGTTTCCTTAGATATTCTTTTCCCATATTATCATTTTCTTAAATGTACTCCTCTTGTGGGTAGATCTAAGATTTTTTATTCCATTTATGATTATATGTTCCTTCGGTGTTTATATTGGAAGAGATCTAAGGTGGTTTCCTGGAATTATTACATTATTTCATGAGCTTTCTTTGTCTATTTACCGTTTTCTTCAAAATGCTTAAGTTAGGTGCCTTTACTCTCAACTCCACTTTGTAGAACTGATATAAATGCTCTAAAAATTATTACTTTTTGTGCATTTGATTATGAATTGGATTCATTATTATTTTTATAAATCCTCTTCAGTGATGGTCTGTCAAAATCTAGGAAATTGGTTTTCTTGAATGACGTGCTTGATTCTTGATTTTAAAATGGGACTTTTCTAGAATTTTGGTTATTGTATTCGATTAATGTTTTTTCAAAAAAAAAGTAATGATTTTGTTGATATTTAATGGTTTATTTGAATTGGTTTGTTTAATTTCGTTCAATAAAATAACAATTTTATTGAAATGGTTTGACTTGGTTTATTTGAAATGGTTTTGGAATATATGGGTTGTGTGATTCATGTTTAACATGCCTATGAATAAGAGGCAGGTACCATTAGGGTAAAAGCTGCATGACCTTGAATTTTTCGCATGTGTTAGTGGGAAACATAGTAATTGGACGAGAGACCACTCAAGAGTATGGAACTATCATATAAGCATGCATGTGTGGGTGTGATGTGAACCATGAATGTTTATTCCAAAATGATATTCAGAATTTATTTTAATTCATTGTTTAGTTGTTTTTCTAGAAATATAACTTTCTATAAAATTGGTTAAAATAGAACCTGTTCATTTTTTTATAAATTTTTTTTAAAATTGTTTATATTTATTTATAAACATTTTTTTGAAATTTTTTTATATAAAATGTTTTATATAAATGTTTTTAAACTGTATGTGCTAGTGGCACGAGTAGGGAAGTCATTAGCGAAAGCCTACTAAGTTTTATACTCACCCCTACATTATCAATTTTTTTATTTTTCTGATGCTATATTCTAGGACATGGCCAAAGGTAAAGTATCAAACATATTTAGAACCACCGAGTTATACTTGGGATGTTTGGCGATGTTGGAGCATGGAGCTTGTAGAGAATGGAGTCTGGTGATTGTTTTGAAGTTTCTCACAGTTATCTTGCAGTGTTTACATTAATGGTTTCTTTGTAATCCGTTGAAGTACACAATGGTGTGGTTTTGATATAAATTAAGTGGTTGAGTTTTATTTCAGTCATTCATGTGTCATATAGTGTGTTTTTTGGTTATGGTTTACAGGTTAATGTTTTTTTCTTAAATAGTAAATCATCCCCCACTTTTATTTAAAACAATTTAAAATTTATTTGTAGCCTTTAGAATCTTTGGGATCTCACTTAAGGAAAAGTAATGGCTAACCTCCCTCTCAATCTAATGAAAATAAGTGGGTCATTACACATGGACATAGTAGTTCGTATGTATACATGAGTAATGTTTCCATTTTTCAATGATCATTATAAAAAGAATGTAGTACCATTTTATTTTTACAGAATTATGATCATATCATAAATATAATATTATTTATTTTATTTTACATTTATATATATATCTTCTATATAATGTAGTGATGGAAAATTAATCACATCTCTCTCTTGAGGTGATAGTCCCCACATATGCACAAACAACATTGTCATTTTTTGGTGAATGTAATGTCAAGATATTAAATGATATATTATCATTAAAAAATGATAATTATCTCATTAATATCATATATATTCATTAATTCTTTCATTATAACATGATTTCGGAGATCATGAAAGAAAATGAATTATATCGGTTCGTGAGATGGTAGCCATCTATACACAATAATGATGGTTTTGTTTCCAATTTGATTGAATAAGACATGGATATTGTTTGTTAAATTAACCTAAAATCCTAATTATATGGTATATAAAATTTTTATTATAAACTCATGTTTAAGGAGAAATTGAAGGAGTTTGAAGAAGAAATAAAACAGAAACGCCTGGTTAGAAATGATACCTCTTCTTCATAAAATATTTGTTGTTTAACAACATAAAACCACTAAGGTTGCCATTATATACTAAATAATGCATATATAATGTGGTTAGGTATGTAAGGAAAGTAATTTAGAATATAGTGGATGGAACAATGGGGCTTTTGTGTGAGGTAAACGAAAGAACACATTCCCATTTATAAGAGAAGGGAGGGGTGCTCTTGGAATTTCTCAAAATATTAAATTAATAATAATTTGTTTTCAATTTAAAATGGTAAAAAACAAATTTATTTAGAATATATGATGCGTATGTATATAAATTCACTATGAAAATAAATATTTGATATTTTTGACTATTTTTTACCCTTATCATTTATTTGTAATCCTTACTCAACCTTTTGAAAATTGCAATAATATTAAAGGTTTCTACACTTTAAGGGTAAATAATGTTACTATAAAATGAGAAAAAACCCATAAATGGACCGTGGTTAATTTAATTAAAGATTTACAACTAAATTTTCAGAATATTTTATTTTTAGGAATTTTATATCATTTAATGAAATAATATTTTCATAAAATATCAAAAATGTCAATTTTTGAACATTTCATTTTGTTTTTCTATAACATCATGAAAACAAATGAATTAAAATATAATATATTTACATGTCCCTAACATATTATGGTTATCAAAAAAATTCATGAATCACATTATTTATTTCATATTTTATTACTCTTAATATTATTAATATCATTTATTTTATTTCTCAATTAATATTATAATTATTGAATTAGTGTTTTTTAAGAATTTAAGCTAATTGATTCTTCACTAAAAAATTAATACAAATTACCATGATCAAGATAAATCATTAATATTTCAAAATAATATTTATAACTAAACATATATTATTTTTATCCCCAATTTTGATAATATTATATTTATTATGAATAATATTTTGTAATTTTACTACTTTTCATAAAATATAATATTATTAATAATATATACACATCCAAATGAAAAAAATGTTATATGACCAAATATATCATTATTATAGAATAAATGGATTACTATAATAAAATTAAGTCAAGTGTTATTGACCTTTTATAGTCGTTAAAATATAATTATTTAACATTAATTATTCAGCTTACCCTTAACTCCGGTAACAAAAATTACTACGGTTACAATTCATATTAACCAAAAATACAAGGGAACAATTTAAAAAATATGGAGCCAAGAATTAAAAATATAGAATAAATTTTTTAAAATTTAAATTACATTTGTGGTATAATTTAATTTAAAATTAAACTGAATAAATGTAAGAAAAAATGATTTTCAAAAAAATATCATTTTTAAACATTAAATGTTTTTATACTAAAATAATGTATTAAATTCAATAAAGAACCCTTAATTGGATAATTTTAAATAAAATAAAATAAATTAAATTTTAAAAGTAATGAAAAAAATAATTTTACTTTTTAGATACTTTATGTTAAAGTATATATTTCAATTTAAAATTAGTATTTGTCGCTCTTCCTTGAAAAATCAATGTTGTCAAAAAATTCCCAAAGATTCAAATTGAGATAGTTTTTACAAAAATGAAGTCAAAAATAATTTTTTTTATAAAATAAAAATTAGATAATTTAAAAATTAATATTTTTAATAAAATCATATAATAAAATTGTTTAATAAAACCGTTTCATTTTTTATTTAAAAAATATATAATAAATAAAAATATCATTCTCTTAAATACTAATAAATATGAAAATAATTTATTCCATAAATAATGTGGTTTTGAAAATTGTTAGGGGTATATTATTTATATATAATTTTTTACAAAATATTTATTCTTATTTATTGTTGAAATTTTGTTTACCGTTCTTTTCTTCTTTTCATTATTAATAGAAAATAATGTTGATGTGTACATAAAAACTACCATCTCTATGAACGGTGTATTTAAATTTTCTATCCCCATCATTTATTGAGCTTTATAGATCTTGATATAATGAATATATAAGATAATTAAATCATTATTAACATCCTTTAGAAAAGGTAAATGTGATCAAAGTTCAAGGGCCAGAACAACTGAACCAAAATATCCATGAAAAAAGAAACAGTTATTACCCAGAAATGGTGATTATAATAGAAAATTTCTAATAAATGGTTGTTTAAATGTAATAATATTATAATATATGAGATTATTAGTATGTATATGGTTATGTTATAGGTTTATAACAAATTTAAGTTTAATAAATTATTGGTTAGAGTGTTTATGAATCAATTTAAATTTGAGGTAAGGGTTTTACATTACAATCTCATTTTTATTAGGATTATTTAATGGTTAAATTTATGATGATGAAATTATATGGTCCATATCAAAAAAAATGTTTCTTCTCCATAGGTAATTTATATAAATAAAAAAATTTCCTTTCAATTTTATCACTTTTTATATTTAATAGGATAAATGAATATTAATAAGGAAAACCAACAATATTTCTCTCTTCAGCTAGAAATATTTTCTCTTCCATATCCATATTCTATAAAATATCTTCAAGAAATTATTTTCATAGAGAAAATTAATTTTAAAATAAATTTTTACACAAATTAAAATTTTATAAAAATGTTTTAAATGAATCATTTTTTTCAAACAAGGTCCTATTTGAATTTTTATCAAAGCTGTGAAGGGAATATTTATTTTAACACATACCTCTAGAATATAATTTTTTTCTATCGTGACTACTCTATGATTTTTATATTACCTTACTTGTTTCCATTATTATTTTAAAAAAAATCATTAATAATTTGTAAATTTTTAGATTTTGAATAAATGATTTTAAATTAAAAATAGTAATTTAATTAATAAATACTCCAATAATATTTAATATGACTTTTTTATCTTTGATAACATCCTTTAGTGTTACTTATTTTTGATGGCAGTTAAGATTATATGATATTATACTAAATCATCAATTGAATAGTTCTTGGTTATAGGGATGAAATATTTATATACCTAATTTTTATGGGTTAGTTTATGATGAAATGATAATTTTTTTCATGCTCTTGTGGCATAAATATGAATGGATTATGATTTTTTGATTTTTTTTTCAATTAACAACCTATATTAAATTGGATAATTATTAATGTTTGATGATCTCAAATGGTATAAAATAGGTTATACCAAGCCCAAAATTGGGTACTCCAGATTTTTTTGAATCCCAAAAAGGTAACACAAGAGCTTATCCCATCCCCAAAGTGGGTACATGAGTTGTTAAAAAATTACTAACATGAGATGAAGTCCCTATTGGGTAACCCTAACATATGATTTCAATTACTATAGTTTTCCCACACATTATTCCACTCTTTTATTACATGATATTATAGAAATTTTATGCTCTCATGGATCAGGTTCTTTGATTCCATTATGATTAATGTCTTAAGAAAATCCTAGAATTATTTCGAGATTCATAAATATGATATATCAATTGTTAGGTTTTAATTTTAAAAGTTAATCTCACATTCTCATACCATTATGCTTCTAATATTCTGCATATCACCATTGATTGAAATATTTCTTGATTACCTTTAATGATTATATCAGCTCATCCTTTCTTATTTTTGTTTTTTCTCAAGACATGAAAAAATGTTTTAAAATTATTCATTTTAATAAGGCTTCTAGTTTTAATGAACTACGTTGTAAATGATTTATATTTATTTATATTAGATTTTTTGTATCAAAACATTCTATGACACTAATCCATTACGGTGTAGGTGTGGATCATAATGATATGTAATGAATATCTATTTAATAAGATGTAATATTTAAGTATGTAATGTTTTGGTCACTTTATATTGATCCTTGTCCCACGAGGTTTTCACATATTGGGTGTTACACCTTATCCACCATACACCTCCCCCCTCTATTTAGCTACACCCACATTCCATATTCTATGCTTCATCATAATGGTCGACCCCGACATCCACTATTAAAACCCAACTACAATGGAACCTTTCTTTACCTATGTACAATTATCCTCCTCCTCTAATCCACCAAACTAATTTAGTGATGATGCAAACCCCTACACCAGAGCATCCCCTTATTGTACAAGAACCACCAGCTAACAACCCTCATGTAGATATCCTTGTATAATATGACCCTTGGTGCATGTCACAATAATAATATCAAACACTTCCCTCCCCTATTTGTTCATCAGTCACTTGAATGAATCCTTGAAATCATATACACCCCAAAACCCATATATACCGCACCTTTATACCATTACCACTAGCCCTCACATGCTCTACAAATATTGATTGGTCTATTATAATGAAATTGTAGTGGAGAGAAATTTCCGTCAATGTTACTAGTGAAATATATTGATTCAGTCTATTTTGGTCAAAAATCATTATCTATGAAAAAAATAATAGTTTTTGTTCCAAGCAACTAGTGGTGGCCATTGACTGTATTCCTTGACATCATTCATGTTAGGTCCTCATTTAGATATATTATGGGTGAAAATTGATTTGAAGTGAGTTTTAGTTATGGATTTTTTTGGGTCATGATTGGATTAATGTTTTTCTATAAATCTATCTTGTTCACATAAAAAAAGATATTATGGCTCACTCTGATTGTTTGCATTGGTGGTTTAGTGATCGACAACATTACAGTTCTAATTTAGTTTTCATCAGTGGTGACTTATAATGATATTTCCATCAACACAAACCTGGTGATCTATATTCATTATTTTCTAATTGGTATTTTTTTGGTATGTCTAACTATTTTCATTGTGACAATGTTTTTAGGAATGTGGAAGTGTTATTACGGTTTGATTTCTATTTGAATTGTTTTATAGATTTTTATTCATTAAATGTTATCATTCAGTACTTTTATTAACTATGATATATGTACATTCTTTGGTGCCCATTTTTGTTATAACTTATATGTAATACTTAGTAAAAAAAATTAGTGAATTTATTTATTCATTATTTGATCATATTCATGTGATAATCATAAGTCATATATTGAAATAATTATAATAAATAAATTGGAAAATTAATTTTTTTGGTAGATGTATACACATGAATATTTGACGAATAATAAGTAATCCATTATGAAGGATCCCAACACATATTATAATCTCTACTGTGTTATAAATTAGTTTTGATATTTAACATTTTATTTTATTTTGATATTTCATGTTATTTATTCATCATATTAGAGAATATGACGTAGGATAATTTTCATAAATAATTGTGACACATTATTTCATTGATGAATGGGACCTGATGTAATTTTAATTAAATAATGAATCAATAATAATTATATAAATAAATATTAATATTGGAGATTAAAATAATTTTCATCACTCAAACTCAAACAAAACTTGTTAATCTAACATTTCATCTTCATTTTTTTGTAAAAATAGTGTTACTTTTTTTTAAGTTTCTTTTTATTTAATTTTTTTTTCAAATAAAAAATACAAATTGATTAATATTTATTAAAGAGGATATTCCTAGAGTCTACAAAACTTCTTCCTATAGGATCAACCATGTTTCATCTGCTACAATAGAAAGTAGTTTTTATAAATTTCTAAATGCGGTACTTCATGATAGAATTATCACGTTCCTAACGTCATTTATGAGGAGAATTGTGGCATACCGAAGTTATCAACTGATATTGATTTACATATTATTTTTAACTATAATATATCAAATTACTACTCTAGTTGATTTATCAATTCATAAAAATTATAGAATTCTCATGAGTTGGGAATGGTGTGGTTTGTACCATACATTCACAATAAACCTTGACCCAAAATGCATTGTATGAATCACAATTATTCATCGCTCATGATTTCTCTAAGTAATTATATTTATTTTAATTATTATTATTTTAGTAAACATCCTGATACATTGGTGAATTCAATACCATATTCTAATAATTAATAGACATTATTTCATTATTTTTAAAGTTGGTATATTATTGGAACTAGTGAAAAATGTGATTCATGTACTCTATCTGGGTTACAAGACCATTTTGACAGATTTTAATACTCTGCAGAAAAGTCAAAAATCATTGTATAATATGATCCACCTTTAACACTAGTGGATAAAAATTAATTTAACTAATCACTTTGTTCACTAATAACATAGAAATTAAAGTAAAAAATGATTACAATAATTAATATGGTAATTAAAAGGTTTGAACATAAAAAAGAGTTAAGTGAAAATTTTTATTTCTTGTTGAAAAATCCTGAAACAAAAAATATTCAACTTTTTAAAACAACCTCATGACAACCAATTGAAATTTTAACCCAGCATAATTCATATGAGGAATGTGTGGTCAATGTTCTATTTTATCATCATCAATTTTCTAAATATAATAATTAATCTACATATATTAAACCTACATATTATTATTCAATGTAGTACTCCTATCCAACTCAAATTGATTCTACATTTCATATCATATTTGAGAATACATTGTCACACTCTATTAAATATAATGATTTATCTAACAATGTTATTTCATATTTCTCTGTTGTGAAATCACAATAATTCCAAACTAATGTGGGAATGGATTCATTTAATGTGTATCAACAACCAACTTTTTATTATGAAAACACATTTGTGTATAAGGATGGTATTGAATTAAGACCCTTATATACAATGACAGAGCTGTAATTGACCCAAGACATCATGATTTCTCATATACAAGAGGAAAGTCTAAATAACTATGACTCACCACTTTCCAAGTATCATTGTGAGTAAAACACATTTTATTAAATGGAATTTCCTGAAACAAAATTATGAGCTAAAAATTTAGTTAGTAATTTGGAGATTACCGACACAAAAAATAAGTTAAAATGGAATAATGGGAATAATTTGAGAATTTTGAGTTTGTGATAAAAAATTTCCCAATTATTTAACATTATTGTAGGCCTAAAAAATTCCACATAATTTTATATATAATCAATGATACAGTAGTGACTTAGATAACACATGTCATGGGAAAGTATAAAATTATATTTATCCCTGAATAGGACACCAATAGGATCATTATGTGCTTAAGGACTTCCCATGCATAGAAGAGTGAATACCATAAAAGAAATTTTCCAAATTGTATGAGATGGTAGCTGAAACATTCCATTAGGGGTAGATAATGGATTTCATTCTTTTTTCTGGAATATGATCTCTATTTTTCATATACATATTTAGAACCTATGGAAGTTGCTTTAAGCCTCTTAAAAAAATGTATTATGGATAAAATCATCACTAACTAATGTATCTCATTTCATAGTCATTTATTTAAAAGACTATTGAACTAAAAAAAATTGGATATAATGTTCTATCCTTTAGGGTTTCAAAATTATTCAAAGAATTTTCATAATGTCTGATGTTTTCCCTATCAATGTGTGCTATAACTCATGCAATCTAACTAGATCCTGACTTTATGTTCACTATATCGAACCATACATTAAAATGCACCAAATAATGGTTTTTTAATAAAATAACCCTTGTAATCAACATTAAAAAACAACACCAGATGTTAGAAGCATAATCCCCACACCCAGTTCTACACTCACACCTAACACCTCCCTTAGATCTCTATGCACAACTAAATGACCTACACATTACTCCACATGCCATACCTCTTACACACCCTAATTTTAACAACATACATCAAAAAAATTTGTGTGTTTCTAGATTGGATATTGAATACAAGAATATCCACCAGACCTCCCACCTTCATGGATACAATAATCAAGAATATACATGAGTTCTGAGATGTTTTGAGAATCAGATAAATTTAGATAATATAACCCTCCTTAATGTGATTTTTCAATCCAAACATATAGATAATGGATAAAAGCTTCTACTGACATCCTCTCTTAATTGGATCCAATCCCTAGGATCCAAACCAGTTGATCATCTAACAACTTTGGTGATGATACCTGGGTGCTTGAATACCTAAGTCCCCAACCACGTGGGTTCCTTAAGTAATATTGTTCCTAACCACCCATCATATTAACTATCACTATGCCAAAAACTGGCAAGGGAAGCGCTAACCCTTTATCAGCGCTCAAAAAAAGCGTTGATAAAGGGGGGATTTATCAGTGCTTTTACCGAGCGCTGATAAATGTTGAGTTTGAAAAATAAATCATGAAAAATAATATTGTGTTATATAAGTATATTTATATTGATATAAATACAATATATATTTTTTAAATATGTTATAGATTCGTATAAATAGACTATTACATTTAATATATAAGAAATTTAGTGAAAATTTCTGCAAAATATTTTACAAAAATATTATTAATTAATAATTTTCTACTTATTATCGATTAAAAATCATTTAATAACAATTTGAGGACACAAAAAAAAACAATTCATAAAAGATCTAAAATATGTTGAAAATGTAACTCAAACTTCAAACGGCCATAACTTTTGATCCGGGTGTCCGTTTGAAATCTACAGCATATCAAATCGAACCCTGCGATGAGCTCTACGCGCCAATGATTGAGGAAAAGCCTTTGTCACATTTTTCGAGCCCAAAAAAGGCCCAGAAGGACTCTAAAACTGTGTTGTTAGTCGGGATACCCATATTTGTTAACATTCAAACAAGTATAACTTCTGATCCGGATGTCCGTTAGGCCTGTACCACATATCATATCAAATATTGTTTCATTTTCTTCGATTTGACTAGTTGTTTCATTGAAACGGAATTCTAGATTATATGTTATGGTCGTTTTAACATTCTATGGCTTTTCAAATACACATATATATGTATTTATTTGTAAATATATAGCTGTTTGTGTGTGTGTGGGTGTCTATGTGTGTGTCTTTGTGTTTTATATATGTATATATGTATTTATTTATTTATTTACTTACTTATAAACACACATCAAAAACATATTTTTTCTTAAATGTATTTAAAACTAATCTTCTAGGTATATTCTATGGCTATTAGAATACACATCTATATGTGTTTATTCGTAAATATATATGTGTTTGTTTGTGTGTGTGTCTTTGTATGTGTCTGTGTGTAGTTTATATCTATCTATGTATGTATGTATGTATTTATTTATTTATAAACACACATAAAAAACATATTTTTTCAAAAATGTATTTAAAACTAATCTTATAAGTATAGATTAATATACACATAAATATACCTATAATAAATTATAACTAAAAATATATAAATATATATAAATATATATAAATATATTAATATACGAATTAATATATATATATATACTAATATATGAATAAATATATTTATATTAATATGAATCTATATCAAAATATGAATAAATATAACTATATATATATAGATATATAATTAAATACAGAACAAAATGAAATGGAATATTGGTAAAGGTGCGGCCACGAAAGGGGGAAGGTCCCGGGTTCGAGTTCGGGTGGAAGTGAAGGGGGTGCGCGCGTATGGGGGATGCGCGGGAAGGGCTGTGTGTGGGAGACCTCCTAGCGCTGATAAAAGGGATGTGAAGCACTGATAAAAGCACTCCCCCTTAATATTTTTTAATAATTTTATTAAAATTTTTTGGACCATTATCAGCGCTTTTTAAAAGCGCTGAAAAACGCCCCTTTTATCAGTGCTAAAAAAAGCACTGATAAACGGGTATTTTATCAGCGCATTTTTTAGCACTGATAAAAGCGGCGTTTATCAGCGCTTTTCGGAGTGCTGATAAAAGGGGCCCCCCTATATTAGCGCTGAGCTTTATAGAGCTTTTTTAGTGCTGTTAAAGCGCTTTTTGAGTGTTGATATAAGCCGTTTTTATAGTAGTGTATGTTAGATTCGATTCACCTAGGTTCCATTAGTTACACATATTCTTCTTAGTAACCCTACCCAAAAAGGTTTGTTTATATCATGGGGTATTAGACATTTTATATCTAGTTAGGATCAGTGGAAAGTATTGGTCTTTGGGATTCCCCTAATCCCTCCACTTATGTCACCTGTCACAAGGAAAATTTGATATTTTCACCATGAATTTGTTGATTCATTTAAATTATGGTTTTATTTCTGATACCTACAACTCCAAACATGATCCAAAATAATACCATGAGTTAAGCTAATGCTCTTATTTTCCATACAAATCTTTAGTTGATATACCACTACTAGCTTCCTCAAATACATTGGATCAAGATACTCCTCTTGGTTTCCTCATATTCCATGAGTCTACAAACTCTTATGGATTCCTAAAGAACCCGAAACAAATTTATAAGTTATATTAATCCATAAAAGATCACTTTTGTGTAATTACCACACAAAATCATTTTTAGTACATTTTACATAGTATTCCAAACTACATGTCCTGAAATTGTACAGCACATAGTCTTTATCACATGATGTAAAACTATATGGGCCATTTCTATTAAATGACATAAAATTCTACAACTCAAACTACAATATTTTTTATTCCTATTCCAATAAAAAACATAAGGTACCTCTTTGGGATTCAATCACATCACAACACCCTTACTATCACTATTTCCCCCTCAAGGGGTGGTATTCAACCTTATTGTAACTATCACTTCTAATTTTATGAGAAAAAGATTTATTATGTGATGATTATATGGTGGTATATCATTCCTTATTTTTTGATAATATGATTAATTATGTGATATGTAAAATAGTATATATCATTACCTATGTGAGGAGAATAAGATGATCGATTTGATGAGCTTAAGTTGTTACATCATTACAATGTGATGAGAATTATATTATTCTCGTGATAAAAATAATGTGATAAATAATTACCTATGTGATAAGAATTATATTCCTTATGTGATTATAATAATGTGATATATCATTATCTTTTTTATGAGAATAAGTTAGCTTGTGTGATGAGGATAATTTGAACCATCTTCTCCTATGCGATGATCAAATGATGAAATATGTAGAAATCATATGAAGACTTATTATCTTAACATCAGGAAGATACAATAGCCTTATAGTGGGCTTGATCCTAACTCTAAAACACATCATGTGACCATTTAATGGATCCCAATTCCCCCATGGATGATAAAAAATTCCAATGTTCTAACCAATATGGTTCTAGACTATAGAGTGACCAAGTACCTAAATCAAATGAGAAACAATATAATTCCCACATATAGAATCTTCATAAATTCATGTTATTAGTTTATCAATTCAGAAGGAAAACAATATTATTATTATGAAGGATTAATAAATATGATTGAAATCTATAATAGATTCTTAGACTAGGAATCAATACCCCTTAATGATTGATCTGACCACCCATCTACCAAACCAATGTGAAACCCAAAGTGTCTGTGGTATGTCCCAGTTCTTCCCCCCAATTTTAAATAAAATATACTCTGACTAAAAATTCATGATTAAAAGGGATCATTGGAAACAATTAATATGGAAAATTAAAATACATTATGGAATAAAAATATCATTTTTTGACATAATGGGGTCACCTACTCCACTTGATATTTTCCCACTTGATATATAAATTGAAGGTAATTCCATATTTACTTATGTAACCATATATGGAAATAATAATCATTACCTAAATGAATTTAATAACACTATGGATAGATAATTATGTTGCGAACCAATGAATATTCCTCATTTTGTAGTCATAAAATAAAAATAATAGTGATACATCTCTAACCTATACACTTTATTCAAGGGTAAAGATGATATAATCTAATCATTAATGATTATGATAAGAATATTTCTTCTCTTGTACACATTAAAATTGTTAATATTCTTGATCTTCTTAAAAATTCCCTCTACATAAATTCTAATTATTTGATGAATTTATCTGCACATAATTTTTACTCGTAACTTTTAAAGTTTCATAATTCATCTTTCATTCCAAACATTAGTTTAATAAATAATTTTATATTGATATATTTTGTATCGTAGAGGATAAATACCATCTTGATGTATAATTTCATTCCTTATAATAATAATTAAGAAGAGACATCGTAGACATTTTATTTCAATCATGGTAGACTGTTATCAATGTCTTCTTGAAGACAAAGTAAACATAGCGCTCAATGGGAGACAACCTTTCATTAGTTAGTTTCTGTTTCACTGTATTTTTATTTATATTATTTAGTTTTAGTTAGTGATATGAAAAATTTAATGTACAAATTTCATTCTCCTAACACAATGGTAGATAATAATTTCTCATACCTATTTTTATAATATGTATGAATTTGATTATGGAATTATTTCATTTATTTGAAGTGGGTATATATTGTCTTTGTGTATATTTTATTGGTACGTAATTTATAGAACATATTTGGATAAAAGAACCCTCTCCATTTTAGTATAAAATTAATTAGGTAAATTTTATATTTTATAAAAAGTTTTATTTACGCTTGAAGAAAAACATGAAAAATAAATAATAAAAACAATGTTAAAATAGAAAGAAAAAAACATCATCGATTGCATTTCTAAAACCTGATGGAATCTATTGTATATATCTATTAATATAGATAGGGAAACACAAATTTTCCCCTAGACAGTCTCAGTAGATGATTCTTAAATAAAATTATTTGTGTCTTCATTTCATTATATAGATTATTATTGATATAATTTCATGCATCAAACAATTTTTTTTGGAAATATGTTTATATTTCTACATTTATATACATTCATGAATATATATGTGTAACACCCCAGGTAAATAAGGAATATGACATTTTCATATTTATCCATATTTGTGAATAAAATATTAATATGACTTTAAAGGGGATGCTATGCTCGATGGCGTACCCAACACGCAACAACGAGTTTCTTGGAAATCTTACGTTGCACTCTAATAAGAAAATAATATTATTCTAAATGATAGTTAACATGTAGCCGTTGTAATGGCGGGAATGGATATAAATAACTAAAATATGATTATATATGTTCTTAAATATTTTTACATTTATACAATAAAAGATAAAGGCTTAAAATACGGAAAGAATTCAATTTTAGGCGTATATGCCCTAGTTTTCACTAAAGGTTCACTTATCACCTTTTGATGGAGAACCGTCATTAAATATAGTTTTGTTCACTCTTAAACATTCTTTTGGACCAAATAAAACTCTTATTAAGAATCGGGACATCAAAATTACTTTGTGTATATTTTTGTTATCTTTCCGATAAAGTTCTTTTTTTAATGAATAGTGTAAAATGTTGCATTTTAATTCAAAACCACTTTTTAATCTAATTTATTTATATGATTAGATTATATTTTTAATTGGTTTTAAAGTGAAATTATAAAATATTTTTACCATTAAATCCAATAGTGGTCGTTGGAATCAATTTCACTTTGAAATCAGACTTAAACTAGTGTCAATCTTTTGATACTTATTGTTTCATAAAACACGCTATTTGTCATGACAGCGGGAATTAATTATTAAATTAATTAATGTGACTTATATGTTTTGAATTTTGTAAAACTGACTTCATTTTTGAATTCAGAATATCAAATATAGCTTAGGGTGAATTTTTGGTATTTTTCTGAAAAACTTCAATTTTTGATTAATAGTGAAACCACTAAGTGGTACTTATAAAAACTGATTTTCCGTTTAAATGAAATTTTTCCATCATTGTGTTTTGATTTTCAAAAATCCGACATACATGGCTGTCATTAAGAAGTAAAATGTGGTTCAATGAGATTAAAATAATTTTTTGGTGAATAGTAACTTATTAAGTTTTTAATCGTGATTAGTGGTAATTAGTGTGGTTTAAGGTAAAAATAATGCTTTAATAAAATGAGATGATCTTGACACATGTCTTACCCTCATTGGTTGTATCATGGCCGACCAAGACAAGCCATGGGTCAACTTGGGGACCCCATGGATCCTCTTTGGTTGGGAAATGACATAAATAACTTTTTATTTAATGTAAAAGTAAAATTGACACAAACATGATATGTTTTACTAAAACAATTTTTAAGTGAGGTTATACACGTCATATTTTTGATTAGAAATATTTATTTGAAAGCTAAAAAGATTTCCTGCATCATAGTATTTATTTATAATTTCTAGACATTAAATAAATTAAATTATTTATGACATAATAATGATGCAGCGATGACATCATTATTTGACGATTTAAATAAAATGGAAGAATAATGTAAAATCTATGAACTACACGTGTCCAAAACTTATTGGATGAGTGGATTTAGAAGCCTTATAACCTTATCAACGAATTATATCATTGTGGGACCTTTTCAAACCGAAACACATTTTCAAATAAAGTAATATTTCTTTACATTCCAAAAGTGCCCCTCCTCTCCTCTTATAACAGGCCCCCACCTCTACCTCATTTAACACACTCCTCAAGACTTTGGCTCGGCCAACCCCTGCCCATTTACTCTCTCCACATCCCTCTCCTCATCCTAGATGATTCCCTTTGGGCAGAATCCTTTCAAAGGAAGCCTTTAGGCTCAAATCAAAAGGCGTTACACTTTTAAAGGTAATTCAATCTCTCATGTTCATTTGTATTATTTTGCTTCTCCAACCCCCTAAACACTTTTTATTTACTTCTTTTGTAACAACACCAGTATCTTCAATATACTAGGATGTTGTTATAAGATTTATTCGAGCTACACTCTCACACAACTACATCAAATGGTTAAAGAACATACGGTTTCCGTGGATGGTGAAATTCTGCCTCCCGAAACGATGATTGTTCAATACTCTTTTAACACCTTCAAAGGTGGACATTATGATGTCACTATTTTTATATATGATATATAATATGTTTATGTTTTATTTACGCTTCTGTATTTTTCATTTTTGTCTTACCTTTATGGCTTCCATTATGGGTATACGCGATATCTTCATTTAAGGAAGTGCGGACTACCGCCCCCTCAAAGTGATTTGATTCATTAAATACCATATGTGGGACGTATAAAGGATGGAACTATGATATTACATATGATATTATACTGTAATTATAATATACCTTTATATCATTATTATTCCATTCAATAAAATATGAAATAGAAATGAAATTAGCGTTCATGCGTACGTACGGCTTACCGTCTCCATGAACGGTGCATTTCATTTCTTACCTCTAAATGATTATGTAATGTTATAAATGCATGCATGTACTGGATATATATGACATATATGATATCCAAATCATGAATATTATTCTGGATATAATAAACATTTGACCACACGAACAACATGTAATGGTAAGAAGTCCACTTTCAACTTAAGAACCAAATATCGACAAAACAAACATTATTAACTTAAATGTTTACATAATGTTTATAACATGGAAATAAGTGATCTAATAGGAATAATTAACTAGAAAAAGGTTCTTAATAAAGTGGAAATTAACTCAAGTTTATTATTCAGGACGTTAAAGAACGATCGAGTCAAGTCGGACCCGAGGTAAGGGATCCTACTCCTCTCTTTCTTTTTAAGTACAAACTTTTATGTCATTCCTTTTAAAGCTCATCTTTCTTGTTATTGGGATGATATTTTATATTACACATACTTTAATTTCTATGTTCATGTGATTAGAGACCCTATTCTCTCTCATCAATCCATTTTGGAAGTTTTGAGTGGCGCCGTTAGGCTGCCGAACTTTCGTAAGAGATCTAACCTCTCTCTTTCTTTTTAAGTACTCTCCTTTATGTCACTTCTTTTAAGCTCCTATTTGTAATGTTGGGGGATGTTCATTTATATTCCTCTTGCTGTACATTATATTGTAATGTGATGAGATACCCTATTTGATCTCATCAATCCATATTCGGAAGTTTTATGTGGCGCCGTTAGGCTGCCGAGTTTTCGTGAGGGATTTTTCATCTCACTTTTATTCCCGTGAGATTTATGCTACATTTGCCACAAATTCCATTGAGTGGTGTATTTACTGCCCATTATTCTACTCTTTGTGTAATATACTTTCGTTTATGAGTATTTACATAAATGACCTATTGTCTTTCTTTCATGGGGTGTATGTTTTGAAAGATACCCAAGTCGGTAAGGGAACCTTTCACACTCCTCTTTTTTAAAAGACTTCTTTTATTGGGTCTTTTAATTTACATATTTTTATGTTGGGATATGTTCTCATACATCCTTATTGATGTAAATTTTATGTCCAAGTGATGAGATACACTTTTTATCTCTCATCAACTCATTTTGATGTGATGTCGTTAGGCTGTCAAGGGAACTTTTTAACCCAATTTCGATTTCTTTGGGTTCAACTTGTAGTCATTGAATATGTCATCCATTTAATATGTGTGAATGACCTTTTATTGGTTTACACTTAATATCCACTTATATTGGGTGTATATATATTTGTCACACATATTTTTTGAGATTTATTTGTCCTTAATTTAAGGATACCTTCTTTATAAGGGATTTCATCACGTTTGACATTTCTATTGAGGGCTCATTGTGGTTACGCACCAATTCACTCTTATATGGTGTATATACTGTCCTTTGGAGTATTATATCATGAATCCTTTTATTCTCATGATATTATAAAATTCTGACTAAATGTTATTCCTCGATTATTGTATTCAAGTGTCTCTAATTTTGGTAAAACCCCTTTAACCAAAATATCGTTTTAAATGTTTTAATTATTTGTTCTTATTAATATCCATGTTTTCAAAATGGTTTTAAGGATTTATTTATATGGATATTAATGGTTTAAAATGTTAAAAGCTTCAAGGTGGTATGGGACACTTTGATTCAAAAATCTCTTTATTAAATGTTTTAAATGGTTTTGGAAATGGTTTCTTTTTGAATGGATTCATTATTTCAATATCCTAAAATGTTATATTGTGATTGAAATGTGGAAATGTTATGTTTCCTTTATTAATGTTTATGTGATACGATTATGTTATGGTTCTTGGGAATTGTTATGAAGAACGGGTGGTTCCGTGATAAACTAAGGGCGGGTGAGCCCGATATAGCTCTCCAATGCATTGGGTAATGCGAAGGAGTGAAACGTTAAGGTTTCTCCGAAGAGATTTAGGGAATATACTGTGATGGGTATTCCAAACGTAACCAAGAGGGTTACTCCCTACTTAAGAATGTTATGAATGCCTCAATTTACCTTTATGTCTTATGTTTTCTATGATTTATTCATGATTTGATATGCCTATGTTTTATGGGTAAAGTATGATTTCATTCTTATGTATTTATGAACTCATGTTTCCTTTCCATATTTTTATAACCCTTACTGAGCTTTTTATGCTCATCCCAAGTTTTTGAAATGTTTTCCACAGGTCAAGGGAAAGGTACATGATGTGATGATAGTGTCAAGGATGTGTCAAGAAAGAATCCGTGTTTTATTTTAAATAGGTTTCCGTTGATGGGAAGAATGAATTTTGTCTTTTATGTAACCACTTTGTTTAAATGTGGAATGTAATGCAAGTTTCATGATCTAATTCTCTAAAACTCTAAACCTGAAAAGATCCTCAATGTGTAATCTTGTAATAACTCAAGATTAAGTATGGTTTAAGGCCGGGGCCTTATAGTTGGTATCAAAGGTCGGTTTAGATAACTTTAGAGGTTAGGGTATTCTTTAAGCATAATTGACAATTACCATAATGGTTAGGATTTTAGAAAGTGTCTTAGTTTTAGATAAAGTGAATGAGTAAGTATATCTTATTGTCTATCTTACTCATTAGTACATGATGGTTTTGTTGATATACTCACACTGACCTTTTTGGTTTTAGTAAATGGCTGGATCTAGAAGGCACCAAAGTAACAGTGGATGTGAAGGAAACTGTGGTAGTTTTTTGAGCAAGCAACTGAATGTTATGGGAGATGCAATGAGAACTCTTTTTATTATCCTCAACCAACTATCTGGAGTCATGATTGACCACCTAAACCTTGGAGATTTCTCCAAGGCATCATATATGCAAGAAACAAATCCCTACGGAAGTACAGGTAATAATCATAAAGGTAAGTGTGTTCAAAAACCTATGTGTCAAAGATGTGGAAAGAAACACCTAGGAAAATGTTTCAAAGGGACAAAAATATGGTATAGATGTGGAAATGAAGGTCGTAAAGCAAGAACCTGCAATGGAAAAAGGAAGAATCCAGTTGACTCGAGGAAAGGGAAAGAAGTTCATTCTGAGGGATCAATTGAATGTTTTAAATGTGGTGTGCATGGTCATTATGCAAACACATGTCCTATGAAGAAGTTTCGTGAATGGGGTCACCAAAAGTGTACCAATATTCGTTTACCAATACCTAATGCCATTCCAATTGAGGATGAAGAAACTGACAATGACCAATCAAAGGTATGTACTATTTCATGACTATTGTTTTCTTATTTTGGAATCTTAGGATATGATTCATGATTTTGTTTGTAGGAAAGAGGTATTTCGGAATAAGTTGGAATGGAATGGATAATGGATCATGAAGAATGTTGAATGAGTAAGATGTCAACATATGAGGTCTTCAAGAGTTAGGGTGAAATTCTTAAGAGTATTAAGTCTCTTTTGATGATGGGGTTACATTAGAAGACTTTTTATATTATGTGTAACCCTGATGTTTAATATAGGAAAATTTTATTCAAGTAATAGTTATCTTTTCTTTTGTGGACATAGATATAAAGAACCATTTGGGTTTATATGATCCTTAATTTTGAGGTAATTATGGGTTACCATATGTTATGATTGAAGTGAAAGGCATGAGATAAAATTGAGGTTAAATTATGTTATGGTTATTTTTGATGATTTTATCCCTTTTTGGGTAATGATTTGAGAATTATATAGTTTTGGAAAAAGGACAACACGCAGACCGTGTGACAACCCGTCGCGTCGGACAATGCTGCGGGAATCGAACCCACAACCAAAGTGCGACTGGTATTTATCGCCTACCACTGGACTACGTGAAGCCCCTGGTTAGTTTGACTGATTCTTTTTAGTTATATGATTTTATGAATTAAGAGTAAGTTGATTTTCGAGGATATGTGATTATGATAATTACTTTTCAATGTGAGACTTTAGGAGAAACTGATGTTGTTTGGAGATAAATGTTACGATTTAACTTGGAAGACTATGTGACTAAATCCTTCAAATATTTGGGTTTCAATCTTATATTGGTTTAATTTGAAGATTTTTATGGAAAATTTGTTTATCGGATGGTCCTCGTTGAACTTTGGGTTTTGTTGGACAAATTTTGGATATTAAGAATAGATTTTCTTTTTATAAGGGGTTATCCTTTTCTGGATTATCTGATCTTGTACTAACCTTTTTGGTTTTGGTTTTGGTTAAAGCCTAAAAACATGGGATGTATATAGTTCTCTTTTGGGGATTAGGTGATTCTCTAGAAGTTGATTATAGTACTCTTAATGCGAACAAGTCTCCCTAAATACTCGTCTTTTGGAAAAAATATGAGTTTGACTAAGGAATCTATTAATGTTGAAAGTCAACCTGATAAGTGATTATGCTTCCTTATGAATAAATTCCTCAATAAAAAACTTAAAACAAAAATGTAGTCTATTAACTTTTCCTACTGGGGAATCGAATACCGTTTAACCCATCACAAGTTTGTGATTTTCTCGTGGTTAACTTTCTCCTAAACATTTTTTCTATCACTCTCCATCAGAACATGACCCTTTGCTTTTTCCTCCATGTCCATATTTTCATACTTGGAATCCTAGTATGGGTTAACTCGGGAGACCTTTGTACTTATCTTTCTTTATTTTAAAGTGATTTTTTTACCGACTCTTCTCCGATGTGGGACGTTCAAGGATGTTTCCAAGCGCAATTTTAAAATTGCGAGGACGCAATTCCCAAAAGGGGGGAAGGATGTAAAACCCCAGGTAAATAAGGAATATGACATTTTCATATTTATCCATATTTGTGAATAAAATATTAATATGACTTTAAAGGGGACGCTATGCTCGATGGCGTACCCAACCCGCAACAACGAGTTTCTTGGAAATCTTACGTTGCACTCTAATAAGAAAATAATATTATTCTAAATGGTAGTTAACATGTAGCCGTTGTAATGGCGGTAATGGATAGAAATAACTAAAATATGATTATATATGTTCTTAAATATTTTTACATTTATACAATAAAAGATAAAGGCTTAAAATACGGAAAGAATTCAATTTTAGGCGTATATGCCCTAGTTTTCACTAAAGGTTCACTTATCACCTTTTGATGGAGAACCTTCATTAAATATAGTTTTGTTCACTCTTAAACATTATTTTGGACCAAATAAAACTCTTATTAAGAATCGGGACATCAAAATTTACTTTGTGTAAATTTTTGGTATCTTTCCGATAAAGTTCTTTTTTTAATGAATAGTGTAAAATGTTGTATTTTAATTCAAAACCACTTTTTAATATAATTTATTTATATTATTAGATTATATTTTGAATTGGTTTTAAAGTGAAATTATAAAATATTTTTACCATTAAATCCAATAGTGGTCGTTGGAATCAATTTCACTTTGAAATCAGACTTAAACTAGTGTCAATCTTTTGATACTTATTGTTTCATAAAACACACTATTTGTCATGACAGCGGGAATTAATTATTAATTTAATTAATATGACTTATATGTTTTGAATTTTGTAAAACAGACTTCATTTTTGAATTCATAATATCAAATATAGCTTAGGGTGAATTTTTGGGATTTTTCTGAAAAACATCAATTTTTGATGAATAGTGAAACCACTAAGTGGTACTTATAAAAACTGATTTTCCGTTTAAATGAAATTTTTCCATCATTGTGTTTTGATTTTCAAAAATCCGACATACATGGTTTTCATTAAGATGTAAAATGTGGTTCAATGAGATTAAAATAATTTTTTGGTGAATAGTAACTTATTAAGTTTTTAATCGCGATTAGTGGTAATTAGTGTGGTTTAAGGTAAAAATAATGCTTTAATAAAATGAGATGAGCTTGACACATGTATTACACTCATTGGTTGTATCATGGCCGACCAAGACAAGCCATGGGTCAACTTGGGGACCCCATGGATCCACTTTGGTTGGGAAATGACATAAATAACATTTTATTTAATGTAAAAGTAAAATTGACACAAACATGATATGTTTTACTAAAACAATTTTTAAGTGAGGTTATACAAGTCATATTTTTGATTATAAATATTCATTGGAAAGATAAAAATATTTCCTACATCATAGTATTTTTTTATAATTTTTAGACATTAAATAAATTAAATTATTTATGACATAATAATGATGCAGCGATGACATCATTATTTGACGATTTAAATAAAATGGAAAGATAATGTACAATCTATGAACTAAACATGTCCAAAACTTATTTGATGAGTGGATTTCGAAGACTTATCACCTTATCCACTAACTATATCAATGTGGGACCTTTTGAAACCGAAAAACATTTTCAAATAAAGTAATATTTCGTTACTTTCCAAAAGTGCCCCTCCTCTCCTCTTATAAAAGGCCCCCACCTCTACCTCATTTAACACACTCCTCAAGCCTTTGGCTCGGCCAACCCCTGCCCATTTACTCTCTCCACATCCCTCTCCTCATCCTAGAGGATTCCCTTTGGGCAGAATCCTTTCAAAGGAAGCCTTTAGGCTCAAATCAAAAAGAGTTACACTTTTAAAGGTAATTCACTCTCTCATGTTCATTTGTTTTATTTTGCTTCTCCAACCCCCTAAACTATTTTTATTTACTTATTTTGTAACAACACCAGTATCTTAAATATACTAGGATGTTGTTATAAGATTTATTCGAGCTACACTCTCTCACAACTAAATAAAATGGTTAAAGAACATACGGTTTCCGTGGATGGTGAAATTCTGCCTCCCGAAACGATGATTGTTCAATACTCTTTTAACACCTTCAAAGGAGGACATTATGATGTCACTATTTTTATATATGATATATAATATGTTTATGTTTTATTTACGCTTCTGTATTTTTCATTTTTGTCTTACCTTTATGGCTTCCATTATGGGTATACGCGATATCTTCATTTAAGGAAGTGCGGACTACCGCCCCCTCAAAGTGATTTGATTCGTTAAATAACATATGTGGGACGTATAAAGGATGGAACTATGATATTATATATGATATTATACTGTAATAATAATATACCTTTATACCATTATTATTCTATTCTATAAAATATGAAATAGAAATGAAAGTAGCCTTCATGCGTACGTACGGCTTACCGTCTCCATGAACGGTGCATTTCATTTCTTACCTCTAAATGATTATGTAATGTTATAAATGCATGAATGTACTGGATATATATGAAATATATGATATCCAAATCATGAATATTATTCTGGATATAATAAACATTTGACCACACGAACAACATGTAATGGTAAGAAGTCCACTTTCGACTTAAGAACCAAATATCGACAAAACAAACATTATTAACTTAAATGTTTACATAATGATTATAACATGGAAATAAGTGATCTAATTGGAATAATGAACTAGAAAAAGGTTCTTAATAAAGTGTAAATTAACTCAAGTTTATTATTCAGGACGTTAAAGAACGATCGAGTCAAGTCGGACCCGAGGTAGGGGATCCTACTCCTCTCTTTCTTTTTAAGTACACACTTTTATGTCATTCCTTTTAAAGCTCATATTTCTTGTTATTGGGATGATCTTTTATATTAAACTTACTGTAATTTCTATGTTCATGTGATGAGAGACCCTATTCTCTCTCATCAATCCATTTTGGAAGTTTTGAGTGGCGTTGTTAGGCTGCCGAACATTCGTAAGAGATCTAACCTCTCTCTTTCTTTTTAAGTACTCTCTTTTATGTCACTTCTTTTAAGATCCTATTTGTAATGTTGGGGGATGTTCTTTTATATTCCTCTTGCTGTAAATTATATTGTAATGTGATGAGATACCCTATTTGATCTCATCAATCCATATTCAGAAGTTTTATGTGGCGCCGTTAGGCTGCGGAGTTTTCGTGAGGGATTTTTCATCTCACTTTTATTCCCGTGAGATTTATGCTACATTTGCCACAAATTCCATTGAGTGGTGTATGTACTGCCCATTATTCTACTCTTTGTGTAATATACTTTCGTTTATGAGTATTTACATCAATGACCTATTGTCTTTCTTTCATGGGGAGTATGTTTTGAAAGATACCAAAGTCGGTAAGGGAACCTTTCACCCTCCTCTTTTTTAAAAGACTTCTTTTATTGGGTCTTTTAATTTACATATTTTTATGTTGGGATATGTTCTCATACATCCTTATTGATGTAAATGTTATGTCCAAGTGATGAGATACACTTTTTATCTCTCATCAACTCATTTTGATGTGATGTCGTTAGGCTGTCAAGGGAACTTTTTAACCCAATTTTGATTTCTTTGGGTTCAACTTGTAGTCATTGAATATGTCATCCATTGAATATGTGTGAATGACCTTTTATTGTTTTACACTTAATATCCACTTATATTGGGTGTATATATATTTGTCACACATATTTTTTGAGATTTCTTTGTCCTTAATTTAAGGATACCTTCTTTATAAGGGATTTCATCACATTTGACATTTCTATTGAGGGATCATTGTTGTTATGCACCAATTCACTCTTATATGGTGTATATACTGTCCTTTGGAGTATTATATCATGAATCCTTTTATTCTCATGATATTATAAAATTCTGACTAAATGTTATTCCTCGATTATTGTATTCAAGTGTCTCTAATTTTGGTAAAACCCCTCTAACCAAAATATCGTTTTAAATGTTTTAATTATTTGTTCTTATTAATATCCATGTTTTCAAAATGGTTTTAAGGATTTATTTATATGGATATTAATGGTTTAAAATGTTAAAATCTTCAAGGTGGTATGGGACACTTTGATTCAAAAATCTCTTTATTAAATGTTTTAAATGGTTTTGGAAATGGTTTCTTTTTGAATGGATTCATTATTTCAATATCCTAAAATGTTATATTGTGATTGAAATGTGGAAATGTTATGTTTCCTTTATTCATGTTTATGTGATACGATTATGTTATGGTTCTTGGGCATTGTTATGAAGAACGGGTGGTTCCGTGATAAACTAAGGGCGGGTGAGCCCGATATAGCTCTCCAATGCATTGGGTAACGCGAAGGAGTGAAACATTAAGGTTTCTCCAAAGAGATTTAGGGAATATACTGTGATGGGTATTCCAAACGTAACCAAGAGGGTTACTCCCTACGTAAGAATGTTATGAATGCCTCAAGTTACCTTTATGTCTTATTTTTTCTATGATTTAATCATGATTTGATATGCCTATGTTTTATGGGTAAAGTATGATTTCATTCTTATGTATTTATGAACTCATGTTTCCTTTCCATATTTTTATAACCCTTACTGAGCTTTTTATGCTCATCCCAAGTTTTTGAAATGTTTTCCACAGGTCAAGGGAAAGGTACATGATGTGATGATAGTGTCAAGGATGTGTCAAGAAAGAATCTGTGTTTTATTTTAAATAGGTTTCCGTTGATGGGAAGAATGAATTTTGTCTTTTATGTAACCACTTTGTTTAAATGTGGAATGTAATGCATGTTTCATGATGTAATTCTCTAAAAATCTAAACCTGAAAAGATCCTCAATGTGTAATCTTGTAATAACTCAAGATTAAGTAAGGTTTAAGGCTGGGGCCTTATAATATGTTTTTTATCATTATATTTCAAAATACATGAATACTTACCCTTCATTTGAATCACATATCATTTCTACTTTTCTTGAGTGTGTCATGGTTATGTTTTATAATCAATAACATTCAATTTTTTCCCATTAAATCAAATGAAATTTTGAAAGTCCCATATAATTATTTGATGAATTTGTTTTTTTAATTATCCCAGTTTACCCCATAGGGTTCTATTCCATTTTAAACATTGGTTAAACTATAAAATCCATGATTTATACTTTTTAGGAGTATCACATAGCTAATTCCCTACTCTTATAATATTTTAAATATTTACATGAGGATTTTTAATCTTTTTATAGGGGAGAGAGCCAATCATTAAGAGGGTTGTAGGTGGAAAATCATTAATTTGATGAAAATGGAAAGATATTATCTCATCATATTATATAACATAATTTTCACTATATATCCATTCCTTTTATTAATATTTTGTATGGTAATATAATTTATTATGGGTTCCAACAATGAGTACACTTATGGATATTACGTAGCAAGACTCAAATTTATCAACACATATAAAAGTTATAACCCATTACTCTAAGAGAAATATAGTTTTTATATGGTCTAATTTCACTTTGATTCAATAAAATATGATCTAATTATAAAATCTTCTTTGAGATATTTTATTACCTAAAATACGTGGGGTTTTGGCACTAATACCCTCACATGTTTATTCTCATTATATTTGAGTGTGTAACATTAAATTATTGATCATGGTAATATTTATATCATCATTTTCCTAGGGAAGACAATTTTTTATTTATGGAGGAGTAATATTTTGAGTAAGACATTTGGAATTATATTTTTTTCATTATTTATTTCAATATATATCCCTCTTTTTTCCTTAAAACATCTTTTTTATATAACCATTCATCTCATAGCCTCTGAGATCATTTCTAGAAAATATTATGTCTTCTTGATTAGATAATTATTTAAATTTAAATTATTAGAGATGTGAAAATCATAGAAATCATATGGTAATCACTAATGTGTATGAGAACTGATTATATATTTGTTCATAAATTATTTTAAATGATGAGTATAATGATAATGTAAATCAAATGATTTATGAGTATATATTCATATATTGAAATTAATGTGAGTGGGGGAGAAATTATTTTATTAAATTAGAATTATAAACAAAGCAGAATATTTTTTGGGTAAATGGTTTAAAAAATATTGAAATTGTAATTATGATATTTTGGTTTGTATAAAAGTATATTTTTTTGTTATTATAAGATTTATTATCCCAATAGTCAAACATATTCAGTGTGGAGGTTTTGACGCACATGGAAATCACAATTTTTTATTTAAACTCTAAATTAAATTTAATTAATCTGGTTTACAACTATAAACAATTTTATATTCTTTTCATTTTTTGTAGTAATTTAGTTTTATTAAATTTTTTATTCAATTTAATATTAATATGTGTTATTTATTAATAAAATTATTATATATTAAATATATATATTATTTCATATATTTTTAATGTATTATTTTTATTATTATTTCCATTTTTGTAAAAAAGTATTATTATTAGTATTATAATATTATTATATATTTTTTTTTATATATTTTTAAATAGATAGGGGGAATCGCCCCCATTAAGAACTATAAAATCCTATACGTTTACATGGAAGAGGGATCTTATTTAATGGCCATGAAGTACAATGGGTACATTGTCCTATAGAAATATCTTATAATAATAATTATTAATTAGTATTATATTATTATTATTATTATTATTCATACTATATTTTTTAATGACTGGGTCAACTATTGGAGGGGATAAGATCTATCCTTGTAAGACAAGGAGTGTGTGAGTTTCTATATTTTATGGAAACTCCAAGACTGTAAATAAATATTAATTTTATTATTTTTGTTAAATTATTTCTAAAAAAATTAAACTCTCATTACAATATATAGGTGTGTGGAGGGTTGGATTTTCCCAACGAAAGAGATCTTCGTCTAGATCTCTTTATTTAGTGGGGATTCATCTACTTATTCTATGATAGTTCACAATAGTCATGATTGTATCTATTCCATCTTTAATAATTTCGATCATTACTTCCCCCCACACTAATCCCTGAAGGCTAACTGATGTTGTCTCATACCAAGCCACCATAGCAGGGTGACCTACTTCCCATGAGGTTGGAACCCATTCTATGTTGCTCCCTCTCCACCCCATAATGCTTCCATCATAAAACCACATTCTCTCCCAATTATTCAATGCATTTCACCATTCCTACCCCAAATTCTCCATCCACCTCCATCTGTATGTGTTCCTCCGTTCCCATCTATGCAATCATCTTCAAAAATAAGATTTTTTTATATGTTGGTAGGTGGATAGTGAACCAACCTCACAAACCTGTTACCTCCACCCTGGCTACTACAACATGTACAAATACATTTCCCTTGTAAACCATGAGATTTCTCAAAAGTTTAGTTTTGGATATTAGGGATTGGTTGTGAATAGTGATGGAATTGTTTGAAACTTAATAAATTTCTCAATTCCTATATAAAGTTTTTTTAAGGAGCATCCAATATCATAATTTGAACTAGAGAGATCCTCATTTTTTAGGGAGATCGTGGAGAGCTCTATATATAATGATTGAGCTGTGAATAGTGAGTTTTAGTAATCATTATTCACGTTAAAATAAAGATCAATATTTTAAAAATTGTTCCTAGATGACATGAAAAACATCCAATATTTACAATTCCATGGTGTCCTGGATTTCCCCATACCACCAGTTTCCCTACAGACACAAAGTCATAAACATAGATCCCACCCACATGACCAAATGGGTCATCATAATATGGATTTTCCCTTTATCACAACAAATTTTCATTCTAGTGTTCTTTATCCTCACTAGCATGCATCCAGGGAACCATCCTAGAAGGTCACCCATCCTGATCAATACTCAAGGCCAATAATTTTAACTATGGACTTCTAATTAGGTATTCTCTTGAAAATAATATTTCTCCTTGTAGACATAAGTCATATAATCTATTCATATAACTATTCCACATCATAAGGTGTTACATTCACCCCCATTAGAAAAAAAATCTTCTCCCCACATCTCAACTCATGAAGCTCTACCACAATTAAGGATAGGTTCCTACTCTTATAATAATTTAACAATTTGTATTTTCTAGCTGCATAAACACTCCCCCTTAACATGGTTGTAGCTCCTTGTCCCACCAAGTACCACCAATTCCCCCATAGATACATGGTCCTCAAAATAGGCCACATCCATAGGCCAGAATGGGTCATCAGACTAATGAATGTCCCCACAGGCCAATGTAGTTTCTTTCTTGTGTTATTTTTCCTCACTCGTACACACCTGAGGAAACATCCCAGAAGGTCCCCCATCCTGGTCACTACTCCAGGACAAAATTATTAACTGTGTAGTTCTAATTATATATCCTCTTAAAAGGAATGGTGACCCTTTTTGACATGAGTTATATCATTATTCTTTTAACCATTACATATTATGGGTTTCTACATTCACCCCATTTAGATAACAACGTCCACATTGTGGACTATACAACTCATCCTTGGCAGTTCCACCACACATAAGGTTAGGTTCCTCCCCTAATACCAATTTAACAATAGAGTTTATTTCCAGTGTTATTTTTCCTCCATCAGAAACACCCAAGGAAACGTCCTAGACATTCACCCACCCATATCACTACACCAGGAATAGAATGGCTAGTTGTATATTTTTAATTATATAGGTTTGAAAAAAAGGTTCACCTTGTTCACATGAGTCGTATCATTTATCCTATTAATTATATAACACTATAGGTTGTTAAATTGGCCCCCTTTAGAATGTAACTTCCTTATTGTGGACCCTAAAACTCAAACCAGGTAGTTCCACCACATATAAAGTTGTGTTCCTCCACTAATACGAATGTAACAATTGGTCCCAATAGACTGCCCAAACACACCCCATATCCAGTGTGCTTCGTCCTCACTCAGACACAGCCTAGGAAATTTCCTAGAAGGACACCCATCTTGATCACTACTCATGAAAAAATCACTTAACATTGGAGTTATAATTAGAGAGTCTCCTAAAAAAGTCACCTTGTTAACTTTACTCATATCATTTATAATTTTAATCCTTTAACATCCTCAATTGTCACATTCACCCCCACCCCCCCTCCTTTACAGTACACCATCCTTGTTGTGGACCATCCAAATCAAACCAAGTAGTTCTGTGACACTTAATGCTTGGTTACTCCAGTATTAAAAAATCAATAACTAATCCATAAAGATAGTAAAAATACCCCCACCTTAACATGGTCGTCAGGTCATGTCCAACTAGGTACAACTAGTTGCCCCACAAAGAACTAGTTCCCAACATAGGTCCCACCCAGGTTCCTGAAGGTGTCATTAGAAAAGTAAATACCCCAGAGGCCAACACATGTTCCTTTCAGTGTGTGTTTTCCTCACTTTAAAACACCCTATGAAACTTCCCCTAAGGTTTCTCATCCTTAATACTTCTTTCCAATCATAATTAAATGTGTATTTTTAATTATGTATGCTCCCAAAAAGAAAGTTCCACCTTGTAGATATGATTCATATCATTTAGTCTTCTAATACATTAATGTTATAGTGTGTTACAATTTCCTCCCTCCATTCATGTTTCTATTTGATTAGTGAATCATAAAAATTAGTATTTGAGCCATTGATGGTGAAATGATGATGGGTAGTGGAAATTTTTTAGTTTCCTGAAATTTTTTCTTTCCCAAACATTTTTGAAGGAAAATTATGAAATATCATTTTTAGATGATTGAAAAAACATAAATTATATAAAAATGTATCATATATATATATAGGTGGTCAAACTTCAGTACAAATTTGTGTGCAATAGTACCCTGATATTGGATAAGGAAACACTATTTCAAAGATTGGGACATTTTCAATGATTTTTTAGAGTCTAATCTATTTCTCTATTTCATCAACATATCAACCATTGGTATTGATTGATGAAACTATTTTTAACCTATTTTGATCAATCCATATTATCCTTTTAAGATCCAATATTTGATTCCAAATTTTTTTATTTTTTCATATGCAACATAGAGATCAGTTTCTAAATTAGACTCTGAATTAAAATGAATTGAAATTAAATTTAGGGGACAACAATGGGAGAGATGATAATGTTGAATTACAAAAAATTAATCTATTTATAAGTCTCAAATACAATACCACCTTAATTATAAGGATATATTTTATCCCATTGAGAACTAGGTAGTTCCCCCTAATTCCACCAAGGATGTTTATCAGAAAAATTTGAATAAGAATTTGATCAGTCAAATCCTCCAATGGATCATTCAAAAAATATATCATTTTGTTTCTAAAGATACTAGTGTTTATGAAATTAGGATCAAATTGGATAACAAATACCAATCAAAGACTGCTCAAAATAATAAATTCTTATTAAAATGGTAGATGTATCTTTAACTATAGAGTGGAAACTCTATAGTCGAACATAATATAGAGTCTATAGCTGAGAGAACGATTTGGTGGATATATGTTAGCCTTAGATAGATCAAGATTATGTGAACCACCCAATTTAAAAAAAAATTCCATATTTGGGATTCAATGGGGGTCTCCCTTAAAAACATTCCACTTAGAGGAAAACCTTCTATTGAAATGGAAAAGGAAGCATTATTCAACTAGGAGTCCTGAAAGAATAATGTGAGTTACAACTACACATATGATATATCCTTAAGGGAGAAAGTAAGAAATAATGATGAGGTCAAGGGGAAGGAACTAAACTAGTAATCAATAGTATAGGAAGGATTATTGATAGAAGTGGCGAAATAGTGAAATGTTACAATTCTGGAATGAAGTGACACAGAAATAAGAATTGTAGAAAGTTACTAGAAGTGAAGGTCCATGGTAGTAACCAATAAATAAGAAATGGATATATGCATATGAAATCCACTAGTGAAATCTCACATTAATCTAAAAAATAATAAGAAGCATTCCTTCATTCAATAATCCAATACATAGAATGGGTAGTTCATATTACAACATCATACAACATCAATTCACATCATGTTTATTTGATGACTTATTAAACCATTGACTTTGGGGTAGTAAATATGGGGATACCAGTTGGTAATATAGTATTGGAATTAGAGACATCCTTTTCCTGACATATATTGGATGCATAATCACCTATAAGTATTTTTTACATTTTCTCTTCCTTCAACTCAATCTTTTATCATTAATATCATTTGACTAATAAAGCTATGAATTTTTTTCAGTAATGGATCAAAGAAGATGATTAAATGAGCCATCATAATTTATCATGGATACTTTTTTTATATATTTTACAAAACTCATGTAAATAGATAAACTTTCATCCTAAATATATTGGATTGGGAGGTGTCATTAAATTTTTGGCAATTGAGACTGAAAATCATTAGTGAATGATGAACAGTGACCTTGATGATGAATAACTACATATGTTTTCTCACAGAAGCATCACTAGGTCCTTATAACGATTTATTATAACTGAAACATACCAGATTATCATTTACTGATTCTTTATCAAGAATATCAGATTTACTAGATCTAGTGAACATTAAAGTATGTATCCCCCAAAAAAGTTGAATCATTGAGAGGTAAGAAATATTTTCTAACATCCATTGATGGTGCGTCACTAAAAGTGTGGGTGTTATTCTTATAAAAAATGTACCATGTATTTGATTTATCAAAAATATTTCAAGCAAACGTGGTGTGTGAAACTATAAGGGGGCTATTGAAAATTGAGGTGAGTAGACAACCAGGGAGTTTGATGCTTGTTGTAGGATCTGGGGCATCTGACATGAGAGTAAGGTCCCTCACACCACAAAACATAATGAAGTTTCAAAATAGATGAACAGAACAATCATGGAGAAGGTTTGTAGATTGGCATGTGTAAAAAAACTTCTAAACCATAATTTGGAGAAGTTATTTAAGTATCATGATACCATGTAAATAATCCACTGTCATTCCCCCTAAATTTTTATATTTGATAGAATATATGTTTTTTAAGCATACTTATTAATCTAATTTATTATTATTTATAATTTTAGAACATTAAAATGTATCAAAATACAACATGGATAATATATAAAGGAAATCTCTCCCATATACCATTATTGGATATGGAGGTTAGGAGTTTATATACAAGCTTAGGGACCTGATAGAGAGATAGGAAATCAAAATAAAAGATGTTGCCTTTTAAGTGAACTAGATGATATTGGAAACTCAAAATACTGTAATTTCATAAAGTTATAGTGTTGATAGTTCATTTTTTGATCAATAATAACAACTACACCAATTTCAATTAAGTATGAAGTGTTTCAAGAAAACTCATAAGTAGCTAACTTGGAGGAAGTATAGGTTAATATGTAGAAGGGGGAGGCTCAATCCTCTCTAACATAAGTTATTTAAGGATCATACGATCTAATTGATGGTGTTCTTATTGAACCTAACTTTATATAGGTCCAAATGTCTAAAAGATTAAGAAATCCATAAATAAAAAAACCAAAATTAGAGCGCCTATTATTGGATACTGTGGGGGAGATAGAAGGATATCAGTAAGTATTATCTCATCCTAATAAAGTCATGTTGTTAAATGAAATGGAGGATGATATGAAGTGATTTTTGAAAAACTGAATGTAGGATTTTCTAGAACTACCCAAACTCAAGAAACAATTAACTATCAAATTGATGTTTAGGATGAAGAATTAATAAAGTATAATGGGGGTTAATAAAAATCTTAATGAGTGGTCAACTTATTTCTTTATAATAAATTAGTTGACTTTAATAAGATATTTTCACCCATACTGATGATGGACTTAATTCATGTCAGTTTAGGATTGGTATATAGCATGGACTTATAGATTGTGTAAATGGATGTAAAGAAAACATTACAACCTAGTTACCATGAAATACCCTGAGATTTTGATGAATGTTTTTATAAATATATATTTTTTATATATCTTTCATTACACACACCACTATGTTTTAAGAAATTATTATATTTTATTAATATTATTATTTGAACTTGACAATTATAACCTATACATCATATCTTTGTGGTATGAATAATAATAACCACAAATTTGAAAATTATATATAAATGTTTTAGACAAATAAAATATATTTTTAAATAGGTACATAAATTTTAGGAAAGACTTTATAAGCAACAAATATACCTTTTTCTATAAAAATTATTTCTATGGGTTTTTTGAACAAATAATAAAACTAATTTCTTAAAATTTTCGAAATATAATTTATAAAAAAAATATTTTTTGAAATAAAAATGTTAAAATTATCTTAGAGTAAATGTTTTTTGAATTTTCAGAAAATGAATAATTTTTTGATGAACAGTGAAAAATATAGTTTTTTTATTAAAAACTGCATTTTCATTTAATGAATTTAACAAGTTTGATCTCGTTTAAAAAATTTAATAGAAAATTAGTTACGTTAAATATTTATTAATAAATTTACATCATTTTAATTAATTCTATATATAATATTTATATTAAAATTATCTAAACATATGAAAATTTTCTCTTGAGAAAAAAAAATTCCATCCAATTTCTAGGATTAATTTTAAATTAAAATTTTACAAATCAATGAATAGAATATGGAAAAATGGATTCCATATTTGGAATCATAATAATCAATATTAAATAATTCTTTCAACTTAATTTTTGGTCAAAATGAATAGTAATAATAACAAAAACTATAATCTTAATTAAGGTTAAAACGAGTTTGTTGAGGGTTAAAATGAACCAAATACATTTCAAATTAATATTGGTTAAAATATTTAGATCCATATTATTATATTATTTATTTTTATTCTTTTTGGAAACTATTATATGGATGATAGCAATATAATAATTTATGTCAAGAAAATGACAAAATGTCAACCTCTTTCTTTTAAATTTCAATCATGTCTTCACATAGGTAAAGAACACATATGTTAATGAATATTGATTTCAATATTGAGAATAGTGAAATTATATAAATAGGGTAAAATTATTTTTGTTTTTTGTAGTTGTATAATTACATTAAATGATTAAGCAACGGTAATGCAGTAATTATTTTTCTTAACATGTGGGGAGAAACACCACCTTTTTATTGAGGATATATTTCCATCGTTTCTATGGGGTCTGGAGGAGACCATTATAAGACCTAAAGAAATTGTTTATTGAGCCCCCATTACCATTTTTTGATGGACTAGGTCCCTGGGACCCAAATTCCCAATTTGAGCAGCCGAGCTTCACATCATGAGCCCACTCTTTTCACTATGATGCCACCTTACCACTTACTGTTACATTGCACTGCCCCACCATGTGGATCTTCACATATCACCCCAATTTAAACCCAAATTTGGGTATATGTCTAGATGATGGTTTCTATTGAAATTACCACTCTTTCAATCCTCCCACCCATCAATTCTTGTATTTCTCTATGCAATATAACCCTAATATGTGTTGTTTCTCCTATTTGGTCATCATCATTCCCATGATGCATAAACCCCCTCAACAAAGATCAATTACATTGTAAATAACTATTAAAAGAAATAAATGATCAAACCCTTTGTCCTATGCATTAAGTGGGACACATTATAGGTTCCAACACACCTATAGCACTTTTTGAACTACCCACCCAATGATGCAAACTAAATCCAAGCTACACTGACCACCTGACGTGATGCACTGATCGACTGGAAAATTTTTACATCTCCTATTTCTCTCTATTTTCCCAAATTCAATGAGTCTCAAGGTACTATGGTGTCCCCATGTCCATTTATACTTTTATTATAATTATCTTTAACGTTAAATAGTAAAAATATAGTTATCATGGTCATGGGTGAAACAGAGTTTTGTGAGTTTCACGCTCTTATGTTAAAATTATTTTTTTACATAGATAAGATTATTATTTTTTAAATTGGATTAAATATTTTTAATCATTCTTTAAGAATTATTTATCAATTTTTATTTTATTTGTATTTTCAAATGGTAAATTTCCTAGATAAAAAAGGCTAGTTACCGTAGTGAAAAATAAAATGGTAAAAGTAAAGAAACATATATGTTAAGGGAAAAATGTTTAAAACATGTGGTTTTTGTGATTTATAGGATTTTATAGAACATATCATCCCTACATTGTATTATTTATTAATTTTGGAGGCATTTGGATTGATAGTAACATCCCATTACTGAATAGTTTTGTGTTTTTACAAAAAAGACAATATTCATCAATTTTAAATGGCCACCTCAACCGATCACATATTCACACCTAGAAATTAATGATTCTAAACAAAAAACTATAAAATTATATCATATAAAACCTTATTAATGTCCAATAGCTTTTTTATTCCGAAAATACCAACCCTAGGGACTTTAATTAGAGATCCAAAGAATGTTGTTGTAAGAGAATGTAATTATCTTCACTAAACTCTTTCTTTTTACTCCTCCCCTTACCAAATTAATTCATGTCTTAATATTTCAAATATATAAAAAAATTATATAAAATATACAAATATCTTGTTATATTTATTTAATAATAGATATCAATTTTCTTTTACATCAAATGGGGCATGAAATTTTCTATTTAATGTATACTGAACTACCACCTCGAGAAATGATGTAATTTGATTTATATTACCGCCTCTCGTGGATATATACAAATATTAAAGGATTTAATATTTATGTAAGATATATATGATATTATTATACTTATATAATTATAATATCACATATATCTTCTTCCATTACATTATGTGTTAGTAAGATAATGTTTCTTGTGTGTACGGCAGACTACCTTGTCGCGAAGTGATGTGATTCTTTTTTAACTTACAGTTTTCAAGGAAGATCATAAGGATGAATTTAATGGATATATGTGATATATATGAACTAATAATAACTCTATAAATCTTATATATTATTTACCCTTGTTTTTTTAATCCATGTATAAAATGGAAATAGTTTTCATGCATACATACAGCCTACTATCACCATGAATAGTGTATTTAATTTTTTTACTTCTAACTTTTATGTATTGATATAAATATATATATAATATGATATTTATATCATTGTTAAAATATTTTATATTATGGAACCATCATCAAATTAAATGTACATAAAATTATAAATCAAAACTTACATGTAAAACAAAGTAGTTATTACTAGAGATGTGATTTTAACATGGAATTGTTAATATACAGGAAATAAGAGGTTATAAGTAAATAGTATATGGTAATATATATATAATTTTAGTACTCTAATATATTTATAATAAAACAATAATGATTAAACAGTAGGTTAAAATTTATATCAAGGAATTATATACAAAAAGTTAGGGATTTTGAGTATCACCTTTATTTCTGTTAAACTTATGCCAAATTCACCACTCATTTCTTTTTTTTTTGGGTGCATATACTACCCCGTTAAGATTTTATATCCATAATTTTTTTATTTTCTTGTTATTTAAATTTTTATTTTATGTGTTTATTCTATTGTAATTATGATTTAAAAGTTACCAAAGCGGTATGGGATTTTCATCTCACTTTTATTTCTATGGGTCACATGCTATATTCAACGCTTGTTTCTTTTGTCTGTTGTATATACCGACAATTATATTGTTTTATGATTAATATTAGGATTTTTTGAGGATATATGTATCCATATAAGTTTCTTTATTTCATGGTTCTTCTAATTTAAATGATACCAATGTTTTAAAAGTTTCATCTTCCAATCTAATTGTATATCGTGATTATTTATGATCAAGTTTCTAATGTTGAAATACAAGGAAATATCTATCAAGAAAATGAAAAATTTTCTTATCCTCTATTTATGACATTAAAATACATGTTTTTCTTTATTTTATTCCCTTTATGTAATGAATATTACAAAATAATGTTTCAAAAAATGGCTTTATTTCTCGTTTCAGACAAAACCCCTCTTTTATTCCATATTGAGGTTTTATAAAAAAATAAAGAATGATTTAATGTTCTAATATAATTGTAAAATTAGATTTTTACCATTATTTGACTTTCAAAAAAATACTATACAGTTTATTTTCATGTAGTTTTCTAAATAAGTCCTATTTTTTATTTAAAACAAATTGAAAATGTAATCTTTGTTTTAACATGTACAACATAAACACAATTCAAGATGTTATGACCACTCAATATTTTAAAAATTACCCTATAATTTTCAATGTTTATCTTTATAGTAAGGTATTTTCATAATGTTTTGTGATATTTTAGATTTAAAATGTTATTTTTAAATTTAATGGATTGCTTTCCATCAGAATTGTTCCAACTAATCGTTCAAAATCATTTTCTATATATGATGACATAATTTGATGTTATATAATATTAACCTAGGATATTAACCATTAATACCATTTGTATGCTTTGTGTGGGTGTTTTACTATTTTGAGGAGAATATTTCCATGAAACCCATTTCATTTTAATGTGTCTTTTTATGATGAAATTTTGAAAAATTTATGAGGTCAATTTAGTTTCAGTGGTTTTGATATGATGAATGATTATTGAAACCCATTTCTTTTCTTGGGTTTTGATATGATAAATGTGTTATAAATCCCATTTATATTCATTGGTTTGGTTGTGATGTATATTTTATGATCATTTGGAACACATATGTGTAATTTTGATTATGTTATTTGTGGGAAATATAACTCCTTCAAATGCATTGGGTAATGATTAATATCGCATGAGATAAATAGGACTGAAATGGGAAGTGAACCCAGTTCCGTAAGGGATGTTTTACACTATGGAGGGAATTGGTGTGATACATGACTACTATTATGGTTTAAAAATTAAATCCAATCCACTATGATAGTTTTTGCAGTGAACATTGACTATTAAGATGGTATATAGAGTGAAACCAACCCACTATAATAGTATTGTAAATTTGTCTTTAATACTTAGGAAATGATTTTCTATACTTATGTGTATGAAAAAAATCTATGTCTTATACTAATATTATTCCCCCAGGGATCATGTTCTTTGATTCCTTTATGATTCATGTCCTATGAACAACCAAGATTTATTCAATGACTCATGTTTATGATATATGATTTCTAGGGTATGGTTTTAAAATGTTATCCTTATGTTCTCATATTCTTATTATCATGTTAGGTTTATATATTTTTTACCTTATAAAGAATCTAAGGTCACTATTTCTTAAGGTTCCCTTCCCCATGTTATAAATTAATGTATTACGTATGACATTTCTAAGGGGGTGATAGTTAGGAAGAACTTAAAGAGAGATGATATAGTTCACTTATGAACCATTTGTTTATGTATCTTATTTACCAATGGAAATATAAATAAATGATTTTGGCATGGATAATTATATTTGTAATTAATATTCATCTACCTAGAGGTAATATTTTTGTATGATAGTTTTACGAATTTACATTTGGTATCATAGCAGAGGTTTAGTTTACCTTTGGAAACTACATTGAGAAAACATTAGTAAAGAACCCATAGGATGAGTCTAAGTACAAGTTAACATTTAAGTTTTAGAAATGAAGTGATTATGTGGTTTTACTAGAAATTCATCCTTTTCTACATACTGAAAGTGGATGTGGTTTATGGTTAAATACATCTAAGAGATATAATTGAAAAACACTTGATTTGGTATATTCCGGCCATCATTCTAGATATTAGTGAGTGTTCGTGTACTACACACTAGTTTTGACTCTCCTAGAGGATATTCTTTGGTTAATTCATATTTTATTTATAAATCATAAATAAGGATTTGAATAGATGATAATCATTGATGACCTAGGCTAAACCTAAGTAGTTATTGATTAAGAAGATAACGTAATGATTTATTAATCCTATAAATGATTTTTCATGATTATGTGGTTTTCCACTATGAATATTATTTCTCACACAAATATATTTTGTTTTAGTCAATGATGGGAACTAGAGGGAACTGGTTTAATGTTTAATGTAATGGACTATGTGTTTAATAGGAACCAAAGGAGGTGATTACAAGATTTAAGCATATTGTGATTATTCTTATGTTGTTATCATGATATATGATTCAAAACATTCACTATTACCAACTCTTATACTCACAAAAGAATATAAGGATTGAGTTTATTGAGAGATTGGGTAGTATTGGCCAAGTATAAAAAGAACATTTAGTCTCCCATATTTTGAGATTGTGGGAAGAAATACTGAAGGGATTGTATCAGAGGAATGAGAAGATGTTTTATGTGTGGATAAAAGTGAAAAAAGTAAGTAATTATCGTTGAAAATTGAAATTTTCAGTTAGCATAATAGATAATTATAATTTTTTCCCAAAAGACATAATAAATAGTTAAATGATGTAACTGTTGAAAGTGTAGAATTAGGAAAATATATTCTTTAGGGGGAATTCCCAAGAAGAAGATCAACAAGATTTTGTGAGTCTGTTTTTTGTTTTTGATGATAAAGAGACTACAAAGGATATATTAGGTGAATTAGTTATTATGGAATAACATGATGAATCCTAGATAATTGTTTAAGAATAAAGTGGAATGATAGAAGTGTTTCTGTATTAAAATTCATTAATAATTAAATATATACTGTTTTTTATATAGAAGTTTTGTGTTTAGGATTTTCTAGAATTTCTTGAATGGTACTGATGTCCTTGAAAAATGATTTACCAACAAGTTTATAGTTAATATAAAACACATGTTCAAGGGAAATATAACCCTGAATATGTTCATGATTTTTAGATAATGATTATTCATATGTATAAAGTATATTCGATAGTATTTATTACCCAATAAATGATTAGTAACATAATGAAATTTTCTTTATGTTACCTTTGATGGATTTTAAGAATTTTTTGGATTTATATAACATATTCAGTAATATGTGATTTTATTTAATGAATTAGGGGAGAGTTAATGTTTAATAGAATATACGTTTTTATTGATATCATATGGTAATTATGGTTATTAACACTTTTCAAAAGAATACATGACCACAATATTAACACATTTGTCTTGTGAAAAATAATAGATACATTATGATATATAAGGGGTTGATGTTTAATTGATTCAATAAAATTAGTGTCCTTTGAATAATTTTATAAATTTTAGAAGTTTCATAAGGTTAACTATTTATAAAATTGTTTTGGTTTCACTCTAGATAGGGTTTTAGATATTAATATATTATTTCATCATTTGAATATTTATCCATATTGGATAACAGGTTATAAAAATTTTTGTATTGATGAAACCTAGATATAGTAGAAATGATTTATAATTGTGTTATGGATATTGTGATCAGTTATAGATTCCGGTTAAAAAAACATCTTAGCTTCTTTGAGTAAGATATGAAGTTGAAATTGACCGAAGAAAAACCAAAGTATGATATTCCTCTTATAAAAATGAAATAAATGATGAATATTTACTCATGTTCTTCATCAAGATAGAAGAATATTTCCCCAACATTAGGAAAAAGGATCTATAGGGAAACAATTATCTTATTACCTTCATTTATGTTGAATCAATGGTCTTTTAACTCCTCATGAATTTATGGAATTGTGGTTGTTAACTTTCTCCTAGCCATGCTCTCTTCTACTCTCTATTTGTCCTTAGGGGTTATTCTTCTCCCCCATGGACATATTTTCACTTCCCTTAATGTTTTCTTACGTGAAAAACATGTTATGTATTATTTAATATGGCCTTTATACTCCTTTTTTCTCTTATCAAGAGAATGTTGTATTAAATTTTTATACTATGTGGGATTTTAGAAAAGGGATTTTTAAATATCAAGCCCTTGATTCTTGAGATCAAGTTCAAATTAAAGGGGTTTAATTTATTTGAGTAGAATCTGACATCCCAACATTTTATTAATACTTTTCATATATACATAATTTCTTTGATATCATGTGAAACATACAACACTAAGTTTAAAAAAGTGTAATATATTATTAGTATTATCCATTAAACATGACCATTTTAAAATATACATTAGATTTTGTGATATGAATAGTAATAAAAATATTTCTAATATCAAGTAGAATTTTTTTTAGATAAATAAAATATATGCATATATAAGTAACTAATTTTTAGTAAAGAATTTATATGCTCTAAAAATACATTTTTCTAAAAAAAGATTTTTATTTATTCTATGAAAAAATAATAAAATAATTTATCTGAAAAAAATAACTTAACTTTTTGAAAAAGCATGTCAAAATTATATTAGGTTGAAATATTTTAGAATTTATTAAAACATTAATTTTTCAATGAATACTAAAAATACTAATTTTCATTAAATTTTGTATATTTATTTAAGATATTTAAATGGTCCGATATAGTTTAATTTTTTTTAAAAAAATAGTTAAATTTAATATTTACTAATCTAATTTTAATCATCTAGATCAATTTCATATTAAATTTGGACATTAAAACATTATATAGTTATGAAAATTTTCTCTTCAGAAAATAGTTTTTTCATCATGTCTAGGAGATTAATCTTAAATTAATATTTTGACTTATATGAATGTAATTTGGAAAAATATATTCCATATTTGGAATTAAAATATTTAATATTATACAATAAGGTCAACATACATTTATGTAAAAATTAATAGAAAAACACTAAAAATTAATAATCATAGTTAATGTTAGAATGAGATTACTGAGGGTTAGACTATAATTACAAGGGTTAAAGTGACCTTAAAACTTTTCCAATTCATCTTTTGTGTACAAAATTTGACCCTTATTACACTAGGATCTGTTCTTATGTGTGTTTGTGACTCTTTTCCATGAAATTGACAAATATAAAAAATCAACTAAAGAAAAATAAATAATATCACCATTTTAAATTCAAATATAAAATGTTTAATTTATATTAAATTTCATTTAATTATATAATTACTTTAAATTATTAAAAAATGCTAATATATTAGTTATTTAATTAATAAAAAAATAAATGTTAATAAAAATATTAAAAGTAAAATAAATTGAATGGAATATTACATATGAATATTTTGTTTTATAAATATAACACTTCAAAATGGAGTAAAAATGATATATTTTAATTCCACATTTTCATTGGGTTTTAAAAGTCAAATTAAACGAATATTGTAAAAATTGGCATTAATGTTATTTTACAATAAATAATATTTTATTAAATGGTTTAAAATTTATAAAATATATATCTTCTTCTAGGTTATTCATATATGTTTAAAAATGTTGACAATATACCATTATTTTACCGATGGTACTTTTATAATATTTATATTGACCTCTAAATAGTAAAAACATAGTTACCATTGTAAAAGGTAAAACGGGGTATTGTGTGTTTCATGAAATTTTGTTAAAATTAATTTTCCACACACAAAATATTTCCATTTTATAAATTTTAGTTCATATTTATAACCAACGGGTATAAATTATTTAATAAGGTCATTTTATTTCTATTCTTAAATGTCAAATTACATTGATAAAAAGGGCAATTTCCATAGTAAAATCTAAAACTGTAAAAGTAAGGAAAGTTAGAATTTAAGGGAAAAAGTATTTAAAAACTATGATTTTTCTTGTGTTATGGAGGTGTGGATCTCCCATATCATCCCTAAACAACATAATTTAACAATGTTGGAGGCATTTTTGTAGTTAGTGATACCACATTAATGAATAATTTTTTGTATTTCAAAAAATGTCATACCTCCTCAATTATAAAAGGCCACATCCTCCCCCCCCCCCACTTATTCGAACCTCTAAATCCGTTTTTGTTAACAAAAACCTTCCCAAATCTCCCCCAAAATACTATATACACGTTCTGGATCTATTTCTCTTCCCAAATAACTACCCTTTGGGTCCTTCATAATATATTCAAAGGAGTTTGTTCTAAGAGAGAGTAATTGTATTCACAAAAATCATTATTTTTTACTCATCATCTTGCCACATTATATCATGTATTAAAATATAATATAATCAGTATCCATGATATAGTAATGTGTTATTATTTTTATTTAATAACTTATATCCATCTCCACTTCTAGCAGATGGGGAATGAAACTGTCTATCATATTTACGGAGGACTATCATCTCGCGAACCAATTTGTTTTATTTTTCATGTACGATTTACATGGAAGATAATAAGTATATATTGATATGTATATGTGATATTTATAAAATTATAATGACTATTTAAAGGTGATATATTATTTACTTTCATTTTGATATATCTTTCGAGAAAATATAAACATCATTCATGCATACATAAGGCCCATTGTCTCCATGAAATGTTCATTCCAGTTTCAATATATAACATTAATGGATTACTATAAATAAATATATACTGAATATATATTATATTTATATCATTTTTAAAATTACTTTGATCATTTAACCAAGAAAAACTTTAAAGGACTGAAAATACAAAATGAAAACATACTTGAAAAACAAAGAAACTACGACACATAATGTTATTTTAACAAAGAATTGATAATAAATAGTTCATAAAAGGTCATAAGTAAATCATATATAGAATAATAAAAATAATTATTATTATATAATATAGTTATAATAAACATATATTTATTATATAGGTGGTTTGAATATGTATAGTGGATGTCGAATCTTAAAGTAAGAGATTGTATATCTTGCTTTTGTTTCTCAGAGAATTAGAAAAAATCACCACTTATTTATGATGTATAGTTCATAAATATCATTATTTACATGTTATATAATTAATTTCATTATTTTCATGGTATTTGATTTTTCATTTAAATTTATTCTTCTTTAGGGTGTATGATTCAAAAGTATCCAAATCAGTATAGGATTTTCGCCTAACATTTATTTCTCTTGAACACATGAAATATTTACCAACTGTTTTATTTGTGTGGTGTATATACATGAATATATTTTAGGATTAGGATAATTATATTTTTGGGGATAGAAATATACATATAATTTTATTTCATTGATGGTTTTTTTGATTTTAAGGATACCAAAGTGGTAAATGTTTTATGTTACTATATCATTATTTATCGAGATTGTCAATAATTAAGTTTCAAATAATGAAATTTTCAGATATATCTCGTAAAAAACAAATTAATTTTAATATAATATATTTATTAATATTAAATAAATTTTTTATTTCATTTTATTCCCTTTATGTACTCCATATTACAAATTAAATTTTTAAGGAAAATCAAATTTATTTCCCATTTTGATAGAAAGCGATTTATTTTTACATATCCATGTACACTAAAAATTATTTCAATAACATTTAAATGATTCTATATTATTTGTTAAATTATTTTTTCCTCTATTTTATTTTATGAAAATTAGAAATTGATATTCATGTTGTTTATTAAATAGGTCTCATATGACATTTACTGAAAATGTTAATGGATTATTTGTTTAATGTGTATGACCGGAATAGAATTTTCCACCAGTGTGAAAACTCCATGTTTTAAATATTAGATTATAAGTTTCATATTTTATTTTAGATGAAATTTATTTTGAAAACTTTTTGTGAACATATAGTTTTAAAATTCTAATTTTCAAAGTGAAAAGATTATTTTCCTTAAGAAATGTTCCATGTGATCACCCAAAATCAATATCCATATAAGATGAAATAATTTGGTGTTACATATGATTTATAGTGGATATGATCCATTAATATCATCCTTATTATTTATTTTGTGGTTTCATTATTATGAGGATGATATTTCATTGAATCAAAATCTATTTTTATGGTATTTTCTATGATGAAATGTTTATGGAGCCTATTTATTTTGGTGGGTTATGATATGAAGAATGCTTTATGAAAGCCATTAATTTTCATAGTTTATAATATAATAATTTTTATATAAATTCCATTTCATTTTGTGGGATATGATAATATGATTTTTTTCTAATCTTTTGGCTCACATATGTATATGTTTCATCATATTTAAGGAGGGACCTATATCTTCCTCCAATATATTGGGTAATGATTGAGATCTGATGAGAATAATTGGAATAGAATGGGGAGTGAACCCAGTTCAGTTAGGGGATATTTTCTCTATAGTAGTTATGGAAAATTACCATTATTACTATGATGGTTTTTGGAGTCAACACAAACCACTATTATAGTCTTGGGATTTAACCGTGACTATTATGATGGTTTCTGGATAGTAACCAATCCACTTGATAGTCTTGGAAATTATTTTTCACTACAAAGGAAACTGTTTTTTATGAATATGTGTATTATAAAAATATATTTATTATTCTAATGTTATTATCACATATCTCATGTTATTTGATTCCATTATGATTCATGTCTTCTGAACTACCAATATCTACTCCATACTCACATTTACGATATATGTTATGCAGGGTATTGTTTTCAAATATTATTCTCATGTTATCATAAACTTATTATCATGTTATTTTGATATATTCATGTTCAAACTTATGGATAATATAATATCTCCATTTATTATACATTCCTTCCCTAGGATTAGAATAAATACATTCTGTAAGAAATTTTGAATATGGGTTCTAGTTATGAAGAACTTAGTGGGAGATGATATTGTTCACTAATGAACAAGTTATTTATGTATTAATGTTAGCAAAGGCACTATACCTAAATTATTTTTTGAACTCATATTTATGTTGTGAAATGAATATTCATCTAATAGGATATACTATTTATGTATGATACGTTTAGGTCATTAATGTTTTTATTGGAGATAAGGTATGGTTTACCTTTAGAAAAAAAGATACGAATACTTTAGTGAAGAGAACATGGGATGTTCCTATGTATAGGAAAACATAATAATGTTTTGGTAAGGAATATATTTTGTGGTTTTATTAAAATTACATCCATGTATAGATACTAAAATTGGATGTGGTTTTGGTGCATATGCATCAAGGGGATACAACCTAGAAAAAGTGTTGGTCGTGTATATCTCATACATTATTTTAGTTTATTTAAATTTTTCCCATACATCACACATAGTTTGAATCTCCTAGGGGTTATTCATGGGTTAATAAATATTTTCATTATGAATAATTATGAAATAATTGAATTGAAGATAATCAGTGATGACGTAGGTTAAACCTAATAGGTTTTCATAAAAAATATGGTGTAATTACTAATTCATATTATATATTATTTTCCAAGATTATGTTATTTTACACTATAAATATTGTCTATAACAATATTATTTTTGGTTTTATTAAATTAAGGGATCTAGAAGAAACTGGGATAATGTAGAATGTAATAGATAGTGTTTTAATAAGGAACCAAATGGGGTGATAACTAGAGTGAAGTATATAATGATTATTCATAATAAATTATCATGATATATGGTTAACAACTTGCACCACAACCAAATCATAGACTCACCCATGTAGACTAGGATTGTGTTTATGGAGAGGTCCAATAGTAAAGAACCTGGAGAAAAGAAGGTCCAATTTTGTATATGTTGAGAATTTCATTAGAAACAATCAAGGGAATGTATAAAAGAAACAAGGGAACAAATTAAGTATTTGTTGAGGAGGAATGAAAATTTTAATTAACAAAACAGATGAGAATTATGGTTTCATGAAGGCATAATAAATGGTTTAATGTTTTAAATGTTGAAATTATGTGAATTATGAAAATCAATTTTTTAGAGGGGAAACTCAATAATAATATCAATAAGGCTCTAGAGTAATGATTTTTATGTTGATGATATAGAAACTATAAATGAATTTTGAATGTTATGAGGTATTAAGGAATAATAGGATGAATCATAGTTAATGGTATAATAATTAGTTAAAATGAATGGTGTTTTTATGTATTATAATTCAAGAAAAATGAAATATATAAGAATTTTTCTAAGTGGATTTTGTATTGTGTATTTGAAAGAATTCTTTGAATGGTAATGATGACATAGATAATTAATTAAATTTTAAAGTGATATTAGATGGAAAAAATAATTAAGGGAAAGATTACCCTTAAAGTGTCCTTAACGTTGAGATAATGATTGTGGGATTAACAGATGATTGATACAGATTAATTAATTTGTATAATATTGATTACCTTATAATTGATTAATAATTTGAAGACAATCTGTTTTATGTTACGACTGATAGAGTTTATAACTTTTTTGGATTTATGACACAATTTCAATAATAATTTATTTTAGTTAAGGAATTATGTGAGAGTTAATTTGTAAAATAATAAATGTTTTCACTAATATTTTATTTTAATTATGGTTGTCACCATGCTTGAGTAGAATAAATGATCAGTGTATTCACATACTTGGTATGTGACAATTAAGATATAATTTTTGTTATATTTGGTATTAAGGTTTAGTTTATTAAAAAATATTTAGTGACCTTTTATATTAATTTTTTAAATTTTAAATGGTTTTAAGGTTAACCGTTTATATAATAGTTTTAGTTTAAATTTGTATACAGTTTTAAAGTTTAATGTATTATTTCAACATCTCTACATTTATACATATTTTTTAATTTGTTCTAACCATTTTTGTTTTAGTGATAACTAGATTTTAAATCATTTAATTATCAATATTTTATTGATATTATGATCCTTTGGTGTTTCAATAATAAAAAAATTAATTTTCATTTCTTGGAGTAAGATATAAAGTTTGAATTGATCATAGAAAAACCAAAGGTTGAGATAGTTTTAATGAAATGGAAAGAAATAAGGAAAATATATTTTCATATCTTCTCTATCATCATATAAAAAATACCCCCATCATTAAAAAATGATCTTGAGGAAAAAAAATATCTTATTAATTTTATTTCTGTTTAATCAATGGTCTTTTAAATCATTATAGATTTATGGATTTTTTTAACTTTTATCTGACCAAGTTCTATATCACTCTCTACTAGTCCTTGGGTATTAGTTTTCTTGTCCATGTTCATATTTTCTATCCCCACTAATTTTTCCCCACATGAAAACCATGTTATGTGTTATTTTATATAGCCTTCATACATCTTGTTTTCTGTTATCAATTGAATGTTTTATTAAAACTATATGTGCTCTGGGATTTCAAAAAAATAATTCTCAAATATCAAGCCCTTGATTATCAATAACAACTTCAAAATTCAAGGGAATACTTTATTTAAGGTGGAATAATCTAATAACCAAATATTTTATATGTTTTTTCCAAATATATTTAATTTATTCGATAGGATTCATCACACACAACACTGAGATTTTAAAAATTATGATTCACTATTAATAATATCATTTAAAATTAGACAGTATAAAAATTTAATTAAATTTTGTGGTATAAATAGGAATAATTTTTTTTGAAATCATGTGTTTTTGTTTAGATAATTAAAATATATTTTTAAATAAGTACTTAATTATTAATAAATAATTCATATGATTCAAAACTACGTTTACTAAAAAATAATTTTTATTTCTTTTATAAAAAATTAAAATAAATTTTTTAACACTTATTAAAAATTCATTATACAAAAGTAAAATTATTTTTGGAATCAACATTTTAATATTTCTTTAGGGTGATTAATTGGGAGTTTTCTTAAATGTTTAATTTTTCAATGAATAGTGAAAATACTGGTTTTTATTAAAAACTGTCTTTTAATTTGAAGAATATACATAATTCCATATTTTTTAAATATGTATTAAAAGAAAAATTAGTTCAATTATATATTAATTAATCCAATTTATATTGTACGGATAAATTTCATATTGAATTTGGTGTTAAATTATTCAATACTTAGTAAAAGTTTCTCTTTAGAAAATAGGTGTTTCATCCCATCTACAGGTGTAATTTTAAATTAGATTTTCCACTTATGTGAATAGAATTTGGAAAAATGGAGTCTATATTTATAATAATAATAATTAATAATATATAATATTTTTAACATGATTTTTAGTCATAATTAAAATAAAAAGCAATAAAAACTATTTATCATAGTTAAGGTTAAAAAAGGTTTACTAGGGATTAAACTAAAATGATAAGGGTAAAATAGACCTAAGTCTTTTTTAGAAATTATAATTTTATTTAAATATTTATAACTATATTACCTTATTATGTATTTCTATGTTCTTTTGGGACACATTTCCCTAACATTGACCAATAAAAAAAAATTTCTCAACAAAATTGGAAAGTATCACCATCTTAGTTTTAAATTTCATTTATGTTTTCATCTAGGTATAAAAGAATATGTGACTGAATGTTTAAGGTAACTTTTATCATAATAAAATTATTTTAATTAGGATAATTTATTTTATATTTTTAGTAATTATATAATTTCTTGATATACTTAAGCAACACTAATGCATTAGTTATTTTATCAATAGAAAAATAAAATAAATGACACTAAAACTATTTAAATTAAGATAAATTGAATTAAATATTATATTTAAAGAATTTTTAAGATAAATATAAGATTATATAAATTTAAAAAATGATATATTGGAATTACACTTTTTTCCTGAAGTATTTAATGTCAAATTAAATGAATATTCTCAAAATTTATAAAAATGTAATTTTATGATAAATAATATTTTATTAAATGATTTAAAATTTATAAAAATCATATCCCCTTACAGGTTATTGTTATATGCTTAAATATATCAACCATATTCCATTAATTTACCAATTTTCCTTTTATAACAATTATATTTATCACTAAATTGGAAAAACATTATTACAGTAGTAAAGGGTAAAATGAGGTTTTCTGCATTTCTTGCACTTTTAGTGAAATAATTTTTATTCACTAAGACTATTTATATTTTATAATTTTTATTTAGTAGTATTAAACATTGGGTATAAATTATCTAATAGTTCTTATTTTATTTTCAGTATTAAATGATAAATTAGATAGATAAAAACGCTTGATACTGTAGTGAAAACTAAAATGGTAAAAGTAATGAAACAAAGAATTTAAGGATTTTTTTTAAAAGAATATTATATTTATTCTATGATGGGGGTTTATATAAACTATAAAATACCTAACCTAAATTATTTATCATTTTTGGAAGCATTAGTGTCGATAGTGACAACACATTATTGAATTGTTTTGTGTGTTTACAAAAAATATCACTTTCCAATTATAAAAGGTCACATACTCCCCTCACATATCCACACCTATCAATACATTTTTATCCACAAAAACCTAAAAAATATATGTCTTCAAAATCCTAATCCATGGTATAAGGATACTATTCTTCCCAAAATAACAACCCTAAGGTCATTAATTAGATATCCAAAAAAGGCTGTTCTAAGGGATGGTAATTTTCTTCACTAAACACTCTCGTTCCTCAATAATTAAAATATTAATAATTCAAATATTAAATATAAGTTATCTGATATATATTTAATGTTATTATTTTGTTGAAATAACTTATATATGTCTCATCTTCCATCAAATAGGGAATGAAACTATTGATCATGTTTACGGTGAACTATCGTCTTCCGAACTGATGTAAATTTTTATATCACCACTTATGATGGATAGATATAATGTACGATTTAATTTTTATATATGATATGTATTATATAATTATACTTCTTTATGTATAATATCATATATTACTTCTTAATTTCCATTAAACGAGAATATGATAATGTTTCTCGTCTGTATGGTGGAATATCACCCCATAAATAAATATATTTCATTTTTCATGTAACCTTTACCAGGAAGGTAATACGTTTAAATTTGAGTATCTATCGAGAAAATAAAAACAATGTTCCTACATATGTAATCCATACCACTACAATGGACGATGCACTTTATTTTCTATATCTATCATTTAAGAATTACTATAAATAAATATATACTGAATATATATTATATTTATATCATGTTTAAAATTATGAATATTATTTAACCAGGATAAAAAAGGAATGAAAATTCCAAATCAATACATACTTCAAAAACAAAACAATTATTACCCCAACACATGGAATTTATAATAAATAGGTTATAAAAGGTCATAAATAAATCGTATATGTTATAATAAATATAATTTTCTTTATTTAATAATATGTATACTAAACCAATATTTATTATATAGGAGGTTTAAATTTTTATGAAGGAATTTGAAACTTATGATATGAGATTTCTTGTATCATTTTTATTTTTGGGAGACATATGAAAAATTCACCACTCATTTATTTTGTGCAGTGTATATACTTCCCATTTTAAATGTAATATCATTAATGAACTTTTTTGTGATATTTTAAGTTTCCTTTAATTTTATTCTAATATGGGATAATGATTCAAAATTTAACATAGTGGTAAGCGATTTTCACCTCAATTTTATTTCTGTGGAACACATATCATATTCACTAATTTTTTCTTTTGTGAGGTGTATGTTTTGACCATGAATATAATTTATAACTATTATTATAATATTCATAAGAATTTAAATATCCACATAATGTTATTTATTTCCTGGGTCTTATGTTTCAATGGATACCAATGTGGTAAAAAGTTTATCTTATTATCTCATTGTTTTCCAATATTGTTTATACTTAAGATTATGGGAAGGAAATATTAAGATATATCTCTTAGTAAACTCATAAATTTTATTATCCTATATTTATTTGATTATAATACATTCTTCACTTTCATTTTATCCCATTATGTACTCAATATTACAAATAAAGTTTTTTACGAATGCTCGACGTTATTTCTATTTTCATCTGAAACCGATATTTTTTCAATATATAGGTTTTATAAAAACGTTTTCAAAAATATTTTAATCTTAATATAAAATAATATAAATTTGTTTTTACCCTTTTTTTATTTTTATAAAAAAATTAAAAGTAACATTCATGTAGTTTTCTGAACAAGTCATGTTTTTTCTTTTATTGAAAATTTGAAAGTAATCACTGTTTTTATGTGTCTGACATGAATAAAATTTTCCACATTTATTAAAATCCAATGTTTAAAATATTCCATTATAATTATCAAAGGCCATTGTTGATGAAAATTATTTTTATAATGTGTTTTTTAATTTTAGTTTTAAGATGTTAATATCAAAAATTAAAAGGTTATTTTCTTAAAGAAATGTTACAAGTGATATTTCAAAATCATTTTACATAAGATGAAATACTTTCATGTTTCATAATATTTATAAGAGATATAATCCATTAATACCATACTTATTATTTATTTTGGGGTTTTGTGATTATGATGATAAAATTTCTCTAAAAAAACTCTATTTAGTTGGGTGTTTCAATATAAAATTGTTTATGAAACCTTTTTCTATTCATTGGTTCTAATATAAAGTATTATTTATGAAACTCATTCATTTTCATGGGTTATGATATATAAAATGTCTTATTAATCACATTTCTTTTCATGGGTTCTGATATGATGAACCATTTCTTTTCTTGTGGTACACGTATGTGTAATATTCATTATGTGATGGGTAGGTCCTATATCTTCTTAAAATTTATTGGGTAAAGATTATGATCCTATGAGATTAATAGGATTGTAATGGAGAGTGAACGCAGTTTAGTAAGGCAGTATGGCCACTATGACGGTATTGGGAGTGATCCTTGGCTACTAAGATGGTTTGGGGAGTAAAATCAATCCACTATTATTGAATTTGGATTAAACCTTGGCTTATATTAGGTTTTGGGGAGTAAACCCAATTCATTATGATAGTCTTGGAAATGAGTCTTGAAAACCATAGAAATGATTTTCTATGCTTATGAATTTACCAAAAATTTGTGTCTTATGCCAATGTTATGCCCTCATGGATCATGTTATTTAATTTCTTTATGATTATTTTATTATTTACTTCCAATATTTATGCCATGAATCATGTTTTTGATCTATGATATATAGGGTAAGGTTTTCAAGTGTTATTATCACGTTGTCATTCATTTATGCTAACCTAATATTGATATCTCCCATTTTTATCCATTATAATCATATGACCACATGATTTCTTATGTTTCTATTCCCAGGGTCCTAAAAAATGTTATTGTATATGACTTGTATAATAGGGGTTCCAGTTATGAAGAAATTAGGGTGATATGACATAGTTCACTTACGAACTAGTTGTTATGTATCTGAGTTTCCAAAGTCACTAGACCTTGTAAATTATGTACTTTATTGTTATGTTATTTAAGGAATATTCATTTATTAATATGTAATATTATTTATGATAATTTTTGGTCCTTATAGACATCACTGAGAAGATCTACACATAGCAGTATAAATGTTTTAGTGTTTCTATATAGGAATACTAATGTAAAAATAGATGAATATGTTGTATGGGATGAAACAATGTCCTAGATAGTAGTATATAAAGTTTCAATCCTTCATGGATGAATAAAATATCAACCTATAGAAGATGGTGTCATCCAAGTCTTTTGATATAAAATAATAGGGGGACATTCAATATATCTTTAATAAAATATTATTCATGATAGGAAAATGAGGTTTTTATATCCATCATCAAAGATGCATGCTGAGTGTATATTGAAATTTCTCAACATGGAAAAAAGAAAAAACTTTGGTATTTTCATATCTCATTCATCTAAAATTGAGAAATAGTTCAATTCTGTCACTCAATGAATAAATCCAGGTGATGGAGAAACTACCATACTTCTTGGAGGTTGGAAGTTTGATGTACACTATGTTGTGTATGATGCTAGAATTTTCCCATGAATAGGTGATAGTGATCTAATTTCAATCCAATCCTATGACTCATCACTAGGGTGCGGTAATGAGGATTCGGAGGTATTATATAGGTACAACATTTAAAATCCAGGTATGTTCAATGAGGGAGTTACTCCAATTTTTATGGGTAATGTAGATGAATATGTATCACGAGATCCTAAAATTATGAAATATACATAGTGATAAATTGATACATGTTTAGGATGAGTTGTATCAATGTAGAGATGTTTGAAAAAGTGTGTTTTTATCCATAATTAATTAGAGTACATTGCTAATGTGAAGGCTGGAATACATACATTGTGATTCAATAATTCTCTCTATGAGATCAGATCCATCTCAAATGAGTACATGGTTCATTGTGATAGTAAAAGTGAATTATATTTGAGAAAGAACTCCATGTATCATTCCTAGTCGAAAGAAATACATCCAATATTATTTGATATGTGAGGTATGGAATTGTCAGTAACAACGACATGTGAAGATCCATTTGAAGTAGAACATGTTGCATATGCTTACAATTATGGTAGCTCGAGATAATTCTATTTCATGTTGAACTTGGAGCCACTTGATCGGTGCTCTAAGCTAGAGGTCCACTGGGACTTGGGTTCATATCACCATATTCCAAAGGCTATGGACTACATGTTAGGGTCTCATTAGATGATATTGGTAGGACTGAATGATCTAGTGGTAATGATGTTGATGATGATAATGATGATAACAATCATAAAAATATCATTGTGGAAGCAGATGATAATTACTCAGAAAAAGCATATATAATTAGCTAAAATAAAAATCTAAAATCAAATGTTTATACATATCAGATAAAGTATACTCATTTCATTAAAGTTGTAAAAATACATTTATTATTTCCCATGGGCTGATCATATAAGTAAATACTCATAAACATTCAAATTGAACTCAATCTTGTCTGAGATGAACCATTTAGTCCACTGCCATCCATCTAGTGGACCCATGGAATATCCCTACTCTCTATGGTCTTGCCTAATATTCTGATCCCTTAACTAATTTTAAAGCCATAAATTCTACACATATCTTTAGGGTCCCAAATAGGGTGTGAGTATACACTAAGTAGGACACCACCAACATGTTCTTATCTTACATCCACAATTATACCAGTGTGTGAATACATTAATAAATAGACTTATCTCACATATAAATTAACCTATTACACTTTTTCTCAACAAACATAGGGTATAATTTACCTACTTTGGCCATTCTTGGAATGGATCAAGGTATTCATTACCACCCATACTAGGGAACCGCCAGTCTCCCACCCATATACCTGTTATCAAGAACATTGTGCCAACTGACACCACTTGTACAACTTTTCATGTAAATCCAATGTCCCATTATCATTCCAAGTAATAATATTAATATTCCATCATACTTTCTTTACAGTAAAATCCATCAGCTAAAAATATTGATGTCCCAAGGCACTGGGATATCGATCCTTCCATAACCTTGGCACACCATCCTCAATATCACGATGAACCTTTACCCCCATCCAATTTTCTCACACCATCAACATGGATTTCTATAGTGATCACCTTCTCCATAACTGATGGTCATAACCATACCATACAAAAAAAATTTCTACGGAGGCCTCTACCCACACCGAGTGGTCAACACCACCCCAATAAATCCTTATCCTATGTGAAAATGACTTCAATGGTGTTTCCGGCTGACCTCAGTGAGTGTAAATCACCAACCATCCCAATCCAAACAATGTAGAAGAACATTATAACCACATGAAAACCTCATAACCCAACCACGGTATGGGTTATCACCTTTCACCTTAACCTAACAAAGAAGTTTTTCTCAATCCGGGGGATCAAAATCACCCCATGTACCTCATTCCATGCCTAACACATTCCCATGGAAGTCACATAACCATAACACGTCATTACGTAAGTAAATTCTCTGACACATCTTGCCCAACCAATTTTGAATCAGATTTTACAAAAATCATTCCATTTGAGGTTTAATGTATTTAATAAACATGGAATTTCCCTTCGGCATCTTCCCATAATAATATAAAAATTAAATCATAACCAAAATGTGTCGCACCCAAAACTCTCTATAAGTGCATATTAAATATGCATCCCATAGAACACCTATATATAATGATAGATCTAGGAACTACATACCATATTATTTAGGGTGCTTAATTGATTAATACTTTCCTTTAATATGAGTATTATCGATATAAAGTAAATAATATGATAAATACCCTAGAAATACGGCATTTGAGCTCATATGGAAATTTCATACCAAATGGAAATATAATAGACTAAAAGAATTTATATGACTATAAACAATACTGATATCTTGCCCATGATGGAGAGGAAGGTATGGAGTAACATGAGAAACCTGACTATGGTCCATAGAAACCCTACATAAGATACATGATCCTTCATGGATGTGGTCACTAGAAGATCAATTGAGAACGCTGGTTTTTTCTCAAATGGAGTTACAGCTCATGATCCTCTCATTTACCCTAAGCATTTTTTTCATCGCAAAAAACCATTAATTTAATTCCTAACAAATTATGTAACCCTTCCTGCATCAGATATATGCTTTGTTCTTGTTGGTAATTTATTTAACCGTAGACCATCATTGAAATTTATTAGAACCTCTCTTGAATACATTGGATTTTCAGGTTTTTATATTGGCCTATTTAATTACTCTAATGTGGTTTTTCCCTTTCTTATATGTATGAATATTATCATATTTGGTAACAAAAATCATGCTTCTTTTAGGTTTGTTCCATGAATGTTCTCAAATAGAAGCTAAATTTTGACCTCTATTCTAATTCTCCCATTTTTCTAATTTGGAATGGGTTTAATAGGTTTCCACTTCAATTGTTTAAATAAATTGCTCTATTTTTTATCTATACACTCATTATTCATCCTTTTTAGTTGGATTCAGAGACAAAGAACATCTACAGACCTTCTATTGCAAGAGTTCTCATTAAAATTGATGTCTCTAAGGAACTCGACTCTCAAACCTGAATCTATAATGGTGATCATGGAATCTCTCAGGAGGTTTTTTTTAAAAGATTCCATATTATTGTTCATCTTTCCTCAAACATGGACATGCCTTGACAGAATTTGTCTATAATTTTTCATGTACTAAGACCAAAAAAGTAACATGGGTTGAAAAAATAAATAAGAATTCCAATGTAAAACCCAATGGTATACCTAATGAAGGTAATAAGGTTAATCTAACAATGATATTTTTGTTAATAGGGAACATCCTTATGAAAATAACGGAGTTTCATTCCATATTTATACCCTGATAGCTTCCATATGTACCGGCATTGTCCCTTTTAATCTGGTGGTGGAACAAGAGAAAAAATTTGAATCACATGAAACATGGGAAAATGAGTGGGTTGATCTCTCTAACTCTAGTGATTCATTATCATATTATGTTGATCAAGCTTTCCAAATTTTGGAAGCATGTCATAAATCACATTCTAGGAAAGGGAAAAAATCAATGGTGGATGTTGATGGATACAATACCCAAAATCCCAAAAAAAACTATGAAACATGGGTACTGCTATACTCTTGAAAGATCAAAAGTTGAAAGATCACTTTATGCCTCTAAAAAACAAAAAAAAATGAACATCTAAAACAACAAATATTTTTTGAAACCATTGCAACCCCTAGTTTAGTAGAGGATGAATATGATGAAAACAAGAACCTTGTGTATAGATATTCCTATAAAATTGTATATACGGATCATGTGAGAAAAGAAGTTGGTGCATGGATAGATGAACATGATGAAATTAAATTTTAGAAATACAATAATGTTGATATTATAGTTGATATGTACCTTCAAATTAATAAATGTATGTTCATGAGTATGTTTGATGAATATAAGAAGAGTCCCAATTTCAAATTTAGAGACATGCCTTGGGAATGAATTATACCATTATAAAGTTTAACTTGATGGTGATATTTGTGTCAATTCATGATGCTCATTATAGTATTACATTTTTAGACCGTTGGAGTTGATCTGTTTTTAGCCAGATCTCATTGATTCCTACTGAAATATCTAGTGGAGGTTTTGAAAAAATTCATCAAAATAACTATATTAATAGAGTTGGATATACAAGAATCATTAGAACATATATGGATTTGTTCTATAATGGAGGAGCTATTATTGAAGAAGATAGTGCTAAATAATGAATACTATTCAATAATTCATGCTAAAAAAGTTGATAATTTGAATGGAAAAATTTCATGAATTTAGTTGATCCCATAACAGGATAGAAATATGGTTGAAGGGGAATTTTCGGGTAGTAGTAAAAACTGTGTTGGATGTTTCCTAAGTGTTTGAGACCTTTCTGTTGTGATATTTTATGATACATATGGTGCTGATAATTCTGATTTTGTCTCTCTTCATTTCTCTATGTTGGTATGGATAAAATGATGAATGTTCTGATGTCCACACTTGAGTTCTGTACTAAAATTTAAAATCTTATACATGGCCCCTAACACTATAGGTTGTTATGGTAGGGAAGCATTGGGGGTTAATCTGGATGAAAAAGATAATTTTAATGATGATTTTTTATCAGTTTCTCTTTATAAATATATAGTCAAGGAAGGATCATGGACTGTTTGTATCGATCATTTTCCTTTCTACTTTCACTTTTTCTTGTTTTTTTCCTAGTTATGTCAGATTGTAATCCCTTAAATCCCTACTGATGTATGTTCTTTACAGCTCATGATTATATTGATACACTTTCTTTTAATAAATTTCTTTGGGGAATGAATTTGGTGACCAATTCATGTCACCTCTTTTTTAAAAAACACACTGATATCAACCAAATAAAACTAACGGCAGTCGAATTAGAGACCACATGCATATGAACAAAGGAAATCGAAAATAGGTATGGGAGAATAGATCTTGATGCGTGTGCGCTCCTAACTAAATAACATAAGAATGAATGGGAAAAGGGGTTTAAAAAGGAAAGGGAAATTTGATAGTTTCCCACATTTTATTAGGGGTTCCTGGTTAGGCTACATGATTTGGCTAAACCATGCACTAAACATCCACACCCACTTTCTAAGTGGCACTAAGTGAGTGGGATAGGTGCATAGTTTCACAAAACATGTGTTGCCCAATAATATCTCTTATTTAATTTACTATAGGTTCCTTTCATAGTCATTCACCCTCTTTATATGGTTATCGATAGTCAGGACTCATAAAAAATAGTCCACACAGTTTGGCAACAACAGTTAGCACTAACTGTGTGCCAAATGTATTCCCAATATTGTGACTTCTAGTTTTAGATTTTCAGAGCCTGGAACTTTTAAAACTAAATTGGACTATTGATAAACAAACTAGAATTTAACCCATATCCAAAAAAACACTTTAATTCTTTGTATCTCATAGAATTTCATCACTAATATTAAATTTAATGTTGGTTCTTCCATTAATTTAAAATTTCAAATTCCCTCAGAATATATAACCTCCTCATATACCTAGGTTGTTACAACCTCCCTACCTTACAATATCTCAACCTTAAGATACTTCGTCTCATGCTAATATGATACCAAATATACCCATCTAATAACATTTCCCTGGACTATCCGAGTCATTTACTCATGGCTTACTCCGCTTGTGGATCCCCACCATAAGAATTACCTACCCATCCAGTCGCTTCCCAACCCTAACATGAAATTTTTCATGTTTCCTCTAAATAAGCTTTGGACATAAACATTCCCAAAAGACATACCATCCTTCCTAAACCTCATCAGAAGCTCAATTTTTACCTATATCACACATGATTCCCACACAATTTTGTATCACAACTAATTCCTGGAATATATCTCTCATCATATACACACATACATATGTAATTACGTAAAAATATAATGATTCCTTCACACCTAACAAAAACCATGAAACACTGTATATTCCCAAATAATAACCAAATCCTAGTCAATTTAACAAGCCCACATGAACCTCATGCACCAATATCAGTCATAGAAAAAATAATATAATATGCCCGCAATCAGGACATTCCTCTAACTGTCACCAGCTCCCCGAACTACACTAGACCTTCTAGATCAACTGGATTCACCTGACCTAAAGATTAAATACCAAAAACATATCCTCCCATTGGACCTACACCAGCTACCAAACATGGTCCTTACGGATGCATCTCTCTCACACTTCCATGAGGAACAAATGTTGTAGTATCTCAGCTAACTTCTCCTAGCACTTCTCTCGTTCCTACCTCGTATCTCTATGTCTAGCCTGATCACTAACTTGAATCTACTCAGGAGTACTTCCAATAGAACCTATCCACATGTCCCAACATTCCACACACCTAGCACTCCTTTGGAAGCCTCACAAACTATATCTAAAGACACTATGGGAAAAGTGGGCTTTTGCGACATCTCATTTGTGATGGGCCACTGACACATCGCAAAATAGTCCGTCGAAAGGGATTTTGAGATGGGATCACCAACCCGTTTCAAATAAAAATGTATTTGTTACAGGGTAATGATTCCCATCCCAAATACCCAATGTCATTTTTAGTAATTGTGACGGGATATAATTTTGATTGTGAATACTATGTTGGCATGTTGTCTTTTGCGACGGGCCCCATCGAAAAAGTCTTTTTAACCACTGCCCCTAAATAATATGAGTGGTGGAAATATGCGACAGGGCCCTGTTTCAAATAGTACTATTGATTCACGCTCAAATATACTCAAAAGAATAAGGTAGGATGGTCCTTGTAGTGTAGCTTGGGTTATCTAATCCTCATAGACCTAAGAAGTACCTAGAGACACGTACATTCTATGGATAGTTTTTGGCTATGAAGTGGCCAAAAATGGGTTGATTTTAGATGGTTTTAAGTGAAAACTAAAATTCTTAAGTTAATTCAAATTATGATAAGTGTTGATCCTATGTTATTACAAGGTGTGGATTGGATGCGTTCCTTTTCTTGTAAAAATATTTCAATTTCATATATTTGTGATGGGTTCATTTATGGAGATCAAACAAAATCAACACTTACTGGTTTAATTCCTACACACCCTAATTTTAATCAAATATACACTTTAAGGATCAATCTTTTGAGCTCTCCAAGGTAAAGGTTCTTTTTAGCACTTGAAATGTGTGACCTTAAATTCAATAAGGATGAAGAAGTTTTAAAGTCATCAAAAAAAATTCCATTTAAAAGAAGTGATTATCCATTATTGGAGTGAGAAATAATATCCAATACATCCCCTTTCTACTCCCTTGGATCAACCCATAAGTGGGTTATCCCTCCATTGATCCCATGGTTTCATTGGAAGCGGAAACTAGACTCATGAGGGAGGAATTGGAGAAGTAAAAAAATGAAAAAAAATAGTCACTCCACCATTGTCTGATAATCTCACATGGTTTGGTATGAACAAGATCACACCTTGAGGAAATGGTATCAAATTGATAATAAGAAGAATATATAAAGAGGATATGAATAACTTTTATAAAGAAACTAAGGTAATTCAAGGAACTTACAATTGAAGGAATGTGATTACAACATCAAATTGGCAGCATAAAATTAAAACGAAACAAAGCTCAAAGATCCTGAACTCCTCCTGCACCACTTCCTTAAATAATAATTTTTTAATCCTTGTGTCTAGCCTCCAATATTACAAGTCTCCTCAATTAATTTTGGAAGGCCATATGTGGGTGGAATGTTGAGAGAGAGTTGATTTTTCCACCCTGGACCCGGGGTGGCATCCAGCTTTCATCCACCAAACAAACGCGCTTGGAAGACCTTATAGATGGCAAATTTAAAGTGGGACATAGAATAAGAAAATGGAGCCTCGGATGTATCCTAACCATCTCTAACATTTTTTCCCATTTGGACTTGTGGATTCAGAGATATGATTAGATTAGTGGGCTGTTTTTCTGGACCGCATAATCTGGCCCAGAATTTTATCTCTAACTTGGGCTGCCTAAATAACCCTAATGGAAGAAAAATTAATACTGTATATTGAAGAATTATTTGTTCCTCTAAATTTATTATAGCATCCCATGAAATTTGGGACTCGTTGGGATTGTAATGTGTCTCCCACATTCTCAATAGTGGGCTGGTGTCCGATCTACCTTCTCTAGAATTTCTTTCTTTCATCTCTAAATATCTCCATCATCCTTTATGAATCCTCCATTGATCCCTGAATGAAACATGTTCATATTGATGTGTAGATAAATTTCACAAAATATCAAATTAATATATGGATAATTACATTTCTTAAAATCTGATGAATCATTGGGTACTTTAAATGATGTTAAAAAATATACCATATAATAGTGCATTTTAAGAAGGAATTACAATCACAATGTGAAATGATGTTCAAAGTGTACAATGAACTAAAATGGTGTTTATGAATAATAAATAAAATTAATATTATATAAATTAATAATGAATATTATCCTCATTTAGTTGCTAATCACACCCCCTTAACTTGAGTTTTTCTAGTCCCGAGCAAAATGTATCTCAACAATATAAAATTAAAACTCACTTTTCCAAAAAAAATACACAATGATCACAAATAACCCTTATACCCAAAAATCATGAAACACATTAAAAAAATTTAATACAAGACAATTTCATAAGAAAATCCCAATCCCAAGCCCATTCCATTGTTCAAAATCATTGCCATATTTCATCCAATATCAATTATCTATGAGGATGTGTTGTGTATCAGAATAGACATGGGGGTTCATCTTTATTCAAGGGGGAAATGACGGAAGCACTAGGTGGAATCACATTTCAATATTAAGATGAGTAATCAAATTTTCTTATTGTTTTTTTTTTGTTTTTTTTTCAATTTTCCCATGGTAATTGAAATTGCACTAAAAAGAGTCAACCCCTGTAGCGAGACTTTTTCGATGACTCCCAGGCTCAAAGACCTTAGGCCACCATGTGAAGTCTTCATACTCTGGCATCATCTCGAGTTAACTTAGTCCAAAACAAATTCAAATTACCAAAAATAGAGATAAAATTACTAACTCTGGGCTAGACAACTATGGAGTCATGATCCCCAAGTGCTGGAAGCCACACATTAGGTCATTTCATTGCTCTACACGCAAATTTATTATTATTTTTTTAATTTTTTTTGAATACTCATATTAAAACTAAAATGATCAACAAACCTATGATATTTATTTGGGGGACCCCATGAAATCAAACTAATACCCCACTATCCAAAAGATGTTCATTGTGATTTTCTTTTATTTGGATGAAAATATAAACCATAAAATATCACATTAGACAGCCACACATTCCAAAATCTATGCTCATGAAATTATACATGGATTAAAATCAAAATTAGGACATTATAAATTATTTGATATTCAGTTTCAATGTTTTAAATGTGTATTACCATGTTCCAAGTTAAAAGAACTTTTCCTTCCATTTAAACTCATTTTTTTCAAATCATTCATTTTTTTGACACAGTAGAATTTTTTAATTTTATCTCCCCCAAACATAAAATAACATTGTCCCCAATGTTTGAACAAATTACAATTTATAAGGAGTAAAGGTAGGTAAGGGAATTTCAAAAAGGAAATTGTAATATGAGGATCATGGAATGAAGTCACCTGGTGGTTGAAGTTGAAGTTCTTGTTTCCCCAATTTAGTCCGTTGATATCCATGTCACATGCAGAGTTCCCTAGTAGAAAAAAAAACTATATATATATATATATATAATAAATTAAAATATAAGTATATATATAAAAATTATATAATAAGGAAGCACAAAAAGATGTAGGTCAGTGGTAAGCGCGCGCCCCATGTCTCCCTTCGGTCCCGGGTTCGATTCCCCGTGGCTTCGCCAGTTGTGACGGGGTTTTTCCCACGACCTACGATGTGGCCCTTTTTATTATTATTATATTTTTATTTTTTTTGTATTGTTTTTAACCTACAAACACATCAAAAACCAACTTATTATACATTGTCTCTTTTTTAAATTCATGGGTAAGGTATTACTCAAGGATTACACCACGTGACACGGATGAATATGGTATTCCCCTTTCATACCCATCCATACATAGAATTAAAGAACAGGTAAACAATGTATATTTTTTTTAAATATAAAAATGATTAATTAATCCTATTTGAAAAATAAAGCTGATTCAGAAAAGAATGGAAACATGAAAACCACAGGTTGCCTCTCGTGCAGTGCTTTTTTTAACGTCATTATCCTGACATGGACCCTTAATTGATTAATTATTTTTGTCATCTACGGTAGGTTCACACATTTCTTCAACAAATTCATATTTTTGGAATAGTTCTATGAATGGTTTGACTCTATGACCATTAACTTTAAATGTTTGACCATTGGTGGGATCTTGAATTTCAGCAGCCCTGTGGGGGTACACCTTATGCACTATGTATGGAACTGACCATCTAAATCTCAACTTTCTCGGGCGTAAATGATGTTTAGAACTATACAAAAGAAAAGGTTTACCTGGTTCAATGTGTTTGGTTTTATGATTTTTGGATTGATATGCTTTTACTTTAGCTTTATTGATCCTTGAATTTTCAAAAGCCTCTATCCTAAGTTCCTCAAGTTCATTGAAATATAATTTCCTTTTTGCTTCATCTAATGAGAGGTCATAATTCATTTTATTAGTTTCCCAAAAAGCCTTATGTTTAATATCCAAAGGAAAATGGCATGCTTTACCATTAACCAACATATATGGGGACATTCATACAATGGTTTTATATGCGGTACGATAGGCCCAAAGAGCATCCAAGAGTTTCTCAGACCAATATTTCCTAGAAGGAATGGCAGTTTTTTCAATAATTTGTTTAATTTCTCAATTGGATAAAACAGCTTGACCATTGGACTGTGGGTGGTAAGCAGTGGATACTTTGTGATAAATTACATTCATTTCAATGAGTGATGAGAATGGGAAATTGCAAAAATGAGTTCCACAGTCACTAATGATAGCCCTATGAATTCCAAATCAAGAGAAGATGTATTCCTTCAGAAATATAATAACAGTTTGATGATCATTGGATTTGGTAGGAATGGCCTCAACCAATTTGGAGACATAATTGAGTGCAAAAAGAATGTAAAGATATCCCATAGAGTTTCAGAAGGGACCCATGAAATCAATTCCCCAACAATCAAATATTTCAACCACTAAGATGGGAGTGAGTGGCATTAGATTCCTTTTTGTGATGGACACTACTATTTTACACCTAGGAAATCTTTGAAGAAATGGGTAAGAGTCCCTTTAGAGGGTGGGCCAGAATAGACCACACTGAAGAACCGTAGCAGAAGTTTTCCTAGAGGAAAAGTGACCTCCACATGCCTCACTATGATAGAATTTAAGGATGGACTCTTGTTTAGATTCTGGGACACACCTCTTAATGACATGGTCAGGGCAGAACTTATAGACCTATGGATCATCAAACACATAGTGCCTAACATAAGAGAGGAATTTCCATTGATCTTGAGTCCCTAAGAATTTGGGGATGAATCCTGTAACTATGAAATTGGATATGTCGTCATACGAAGGGCAGTCACTCACAGAGTATAGGTGTTCATCAGGTAATGAATCAGACACAAAAAGGTTATTTGAGTGGTCTTTTAATTCCTTCCTAGAGAGGTGATCAGCAACAAAATTTTCAAAACCCTTTTTTACTTTGATTGTGAAGTCAAATTCTTGTAAGATAAGGACCCACCTAATCAGTCTAGCCTTGGAATCTTGTTTTTGGAAGAGGTATTTTAGTTCAGAATGATCCGTGAGCACAATGATGGGGGATCCTAAGAGGTAGGACAAAAACTTTTTTATGGAAAACACAATAGAAAGTAACCCCTTTTCAGTGGTGGTGTAGTTTATCTGGGCATCATTTAAGGATTTTCTTTCATAAGCAATGACATAAGAAGTTTTATCACAATGTTGTCCTAAAACAGCTCCTACAGCAATGTCACCGACATCACACATAAGTTCGAATGGAAGGTTACAATTTGTAGATTTCATAATGGGTGGAGAGGTGAGAGAGGATTTTAGGGATGAGAATGAACCCTCACAGCTTTGTTTCCAAACCAATGGAGCATCATTTACTAGCAGAGCACAAAGGGGACGAGATATTGAACTAAATTCCTTGATGAATCTTCTATATAAACCATCATGTCCTAAGAAATACCTCACTTCCTTGATAGTTTTGGGTGATGGAAGGTGACGAATGATTTCATCCTTGGCTTTATCAACTTTAATCCCCCTACCTGAGACTAGATGGCCTAGAACTAGTCCCTCTTTAACCATGAAATGGAATTTTTCCTAGTTTAGGACTATATTCTTTTCTTTACATCTTGACAAGACTCTCTCTACATTCCTCAAACATCCCTCAAATGCATCCCCAAACACAGAAAAGTCGTCCATTAAGACCTCTATAAAATCAACTACCACGTTTGAGAATATTTCCATCATGCACCACTTGAAGGTTCCAGGGGCATTGCATAACCCAAAGGGCGTGCGTTTGAAAGCAAATGTGCCAAATGGACATGTGAATGTAGTCTTCCCTTGATCCTCTTGGGAGACCTCAATTTTATTATACCCCAACTACCCATCTAAGAAACAGTAGAAGGCATGACCCGTCACTCCCTCAAGGACATGGTCAATGAATGGTAAGGGGAAATGGTCCTTCTTGGTGAATGATTTTTGCTTCATATAGTCAATGCAGACCCTCCATCCACTACTCACCCCTGTTGGAATAATCTCTCCATCCTTATTGGTTAACACTGTGATTCATGCCTTCTTGGGAACTACTTGGATTGGGTTGACCCACTCACTCTCAGCTATGAGATATATGATACCAGCTTTTAACAATTTCAGAAGTTCCTTCCATAATACCTCCATGAGATTAGGATTGAGTCATCATTGAGGTTGATGACATGGCTTTGAATCATATTCTAAAATAATCCTATGAGTTCCGATAAGTGTTCTAATCCCAGGAATATCAGACATGGTCCAACCAATGCCATTCTTATGTTTCCTAAGGACATCTAGAAGAAACCTCTCATGATTGGATTCAAGAGAAGGAGAAATTAAAATAGGATGAGTTTGACTGTCCCCAAGGAAGGTATACTTGAGTGCAGCGGGAAGTTCCTTCAATTCAAGATTAGTTTGGTTCGGAATTTCAGCAGAATATTGGGACATTGGATCAATATCAATTTTGTTTCCAAGAGTTTTAGATAGGATTGATTCCCCACATGTAGAAGTTTTAGCTACTAGATTAGCTTGATCAGATTTAAGGAAGGAATTTTGATTTGTCTCCATGAAATTGGTTTCCTGAAAGGTTTCACTGCATGTTGGACCTAAGACTTCATCCTAAGTGTAATTTTTAAATGATTCAATCCAAGGAGATAGACTTCCTTCACGTGAACAACTAAAATCAATCTCATCCTGACTTAAACATCCATAAAATATTCCTTGGTGTTCTATGGATTCATTATCAATGCTTCCTATCATTTTTACTTCATGAATGTTATCGCCATCCCCTATTTGTGTGCTTTCATTATTGATGTTCAAGTCTAGACTCATGTTTCAAAAGGTGATGGTCATGTTCCCATTTCGAACTCAGATACCATAGTTGATTGTGGCAAGGACGGGACGACTAAGGATAATTGGGGTTTGTTCCTTATTTCCTAAGTTTGGATGGTTGTCAAGGACAATGAAGTTAGTAGGGTAGATGAATTTTTCAACCTTTACCAGAACGTGCTTTAAAACACCCTTTGGAACCCTAATGCTACGATCAACAAGTTGAAGTGTGACAGATGTGGGATGGATTTCTTCTATGCCTAACTGGCAGTAAAACATATAGGTAATGATATTGACACTAGCACCTAGGTCACACAAGGCCTTGACTACTTCTCTCCATCCTAGTTCAACATTGACGTAACGGAAACCCGGGTCTTTCAACTTAGGAGGAATGGTCCCTTGAATGGTGGTACTCACATTAGCAGTCAAAAGGACTTAGTTTTTATGAAAAAAATTTCTTTTAAAAGTGCACAAGTCCTTAATATACTTTGAGTAGACTATTTTGGTTTGGATGGCATCGAGAAGGGTAATGTTCAACATGACTTGTGAGAATATTTCTCTTAATGTTTCACTTAATTCAGGCTTGGTTTTCCCCCTCATGCGTTGAGGAAATGGTGAATGTTTTGGGGTAAATTGTTGAAGAGATGTTTCTTTGACAATGTTATCGTGTTTTTCAGTTTGATCATTTGGTTCATTTGAATTTTCATCCAAGTTTGAATCTTCAGGTGGGTTCTGAATTAGTTGTTAAGGTTTCTCAATTGATTTCCCACTTCTTAAAACAGTCAAAAACTTTATTTGTTCATGAGTTTTTTGAGTGCAACTTGAATCTCCCCTTGAATTTGAGGATGGAACAGCCTGAGATGGCTTGGGTGCCTTTCAAGATTTAATGGTTTGAAGTTCTTGTTTTAGAGAAGAGACTTCTGAGTTCATCCTCTCAATTTGATTGCACAGTTTTTCTTGTAGGATTTGTGGAACATTTTGGGTTGGTGCTTGAGAAGATTGGTTTATCCAAAAGGGATATTTTGGAGGTGGGATAGTGTGTTTAAAATGGGCAGGAGGCTATTGGTATTTGATAGGTTGGGTTTGGAACTAGTTATGGGTTTGGTAGTTTTGTTGTGGGTAAGGATTTTGTCCCTGTAATTGGCTAGGTTTCTTGTTATCTTTCCAGTGGAAGCCTGGGTGGTCATTATACCTTGGGTTGAAGTTGTTTTGGTATTCAGGCTTTTGAAATTTCAATGCATTTACTTCCACTAGGGGTCCTCCTAAAAGAACATCCTTGATGGATGGAATGGTTGGGAAGTTGTCTGTCTTATGGTCATGTTTATCAAAAATTGTGCAAACAGGGTCTACAGTTTGGATTTCATGGACTTTCCTAAGATCTATCGATTCAACCTTCCTAGAGAGTGCTGCGAGTTTTTCCCTAAGGCTATCCACTTCTCTAAGTGTATGAATTACAGTAGTTCGTTGTGTCTTTTCAGAATATGGTGATGTTCCCCACGTTTGGTTTTGTTTAGAAAGGATTTCTAGATACTCGTAAGCATCATTTGGGGATTTGTATTTAATGTTTCCATTACACATCATATCAATGAATTGTTTGTTCCCCGGACCCAACCCTTCATAGAAAATTCTCACTTGTTCTAGAATTGAAAACCCATGATGTGGAACCATGTTTAGAGTGTCCTCAAACCTCTCCCATGTTTCATAGAATGACTCTCCCTCTTTTTCAAAAAACTTTTGGATGCCCTTTTTACGAGCAATTGTTTTGTGGTGGGGAAAGTATTTTTTTGTAGAATTATCTTTGTAGTTGGTCCCAAGAGTTGATGGATGATGGTCTCAAATTGTTTAGCCAATTTTTAGCTCGATCCTGTAAAGAAAAATGAAATAGCCTCATCTTAGCTGATTCTAGTTGATGTGGGGGACACAGGGTTCCTACAATGTCATTGAACTCCTTAATGTGAAGGTATGGCATCTCGGACTCCATTCCATGGAATGTGGGAAGGTGGTTTAGGACATGGGGTTTGAATATGTAGTCAGTATCACCTAGAGAATTATGTCAAATGCAAGAGGTGTCATTGGTCTAGGAAGGTGTGAGGTATTCATTCATTGTTGAATCAATTGTGTTCCCCATGTTTGGGGTTGCCTCATTTGGGTTTCCATTTTGGTTCCCACCAGGTTTTATGAGTTGGTTTCTTTGAATACATTCCTTTGAAATAGGCTCAATTTTTGACTCTAGAGTATTAGTAAGATTATTATCTAATGTAAAGAGTTCTCTTGGGTTACTTGGCTCTCCAACCCTAGGACTATCCACCCTAACTAGATGGTTTGATTGATCGCGGGTGTAGGTGGACAAGCGCCAAAAGATAAAAAATGAGAAAGGGACACGATAGGAGAATTTGGATGAGATTAGAAGAAATGGGGGAGAATAGAATGGGTGTTTAGATGACTTACTTGGGTCCCTGAAAATGAATCCAAAATTTGATTCATGCTCAAATTTACCAAAATGAAGAAGGTAGGACGGTCCTTGTAGTCTAGCCTGGGTTATCGAATCCCCAGTAACCTAAGAAGTACCTACAGACACGTAGATTCTATGGATTGTTTTTTGATATGAAGTGTCCAACATTGGGTTTATTTTAGATGGTTTTAAGTGAATAATAAAATTTGTAAGTGAATTCAAATTATGTGAAGGGTTGATCCTAGGTTATTACAATGGGTGGATTGGATTCATTCTTTTTCTTGTAAAAATATTTCAATTTCTTATATTTGAGATGGGTTCATTTAAGGATATCAAAAAAATCATCACTTACTGGTTTAATGCCTACACAACCTAATTCTAATCACCTATAAACTTGAAGGATCAAAGTTTGGAGCACTCCAAGGTAAAGGTTCTTATTAGCACTTGAAATGTGTGACCTTAAATTCAATAAGGATAAAGAAGTTTTAAAGTCATCAAATAAAAATCTCATTTAATAGAAGTGATTATACATTAATGGAGTGAGAAATAACATCCAATACAGCCCCTTGATACTCCCTTGGATCAACCCATGAGTGGTTTAGCCCTCCATTGATCTCATGGTTTCAATGGAAGCGGAAATTAGACTCGTGAGGGAGGAATTGGAAAAGTAAAAAAAAAGAAAAAAACAATCAATCCACCATGGTGTGATTATCTCACAAGGTTTGGTATGAAAAATTTCACACCTTGAGGAAACGGTATCAAAGTGATAAGAAGAAGAATATAAAAAGGGAAGATTATGAACTTTTATATAGAAACTTAGGTAATTCAAGGAACTTACAATTGAAGGAATGCGATTACAACATCAAATTGGTAGCATAACATTAAAACGAACCAAAGCTCAAAGATCCTCAGCTCGTCCACCACCACTGTCTTAAATAGGAATTTTGAATCCTTGGTTCGAGCCTTAAATAGTCCAAGTCTCCTCAATTAATTTTTGGTAGGCCATTGGTGGGTGGAAAGTTGAGGGAGAGTTGATTTTTCCACCCTTGACCCGAGGTGGCATCTAGCTTCCATCCACCGACCATACGCACATAGAAGACCATCTAGATGGCCGAATTAGAGTGGGACATAGAAGAGGAAAATAGAGCACCATAGGTCTCCTAACAGTCTTTAAAATTGGGGCCCATTTGGAGTTTTTGATTTTTAGATATGATTAGTTTAGTGGGCTGTTTTTCTGGACCGTAGAATCTGGCCCAGAATTTTATCTCTTACATGGGCCTCCTAAATAACTACAATGGAAGCCGAATTAGCACTAGCTCCTGAAGAATGAATTGTTCCTCTATATGTCCTCTATCTTATCACGAACGTTGGGCTTCATTGGGTTTGTAATGTGGGTCCCACATTCTCATCAGTGGGCTGGTGTCCAATCTGCCTTCTCTAGAATTGCTTTCATTCATCTCCAAATATCTCCATCATCATTTATGAATTCTCCATTGATCCCTGAATGAAACATGTTCATATTGAAGTGCAGATAAATTTTACAAAATATCAAATTAAAATATGGATAATTACATTTCTTAGAATCAGATGAGTCATTGGGTACTTTAAATGATTTTAAAAAATGTACCACATAATAGTGCATTTTAAGAAGAAATTACAATCATAATGTGAAATGATGTTCCAAGTGTAAACTGCACTAAAATGGTTTTTATGAATAATAAAGCACATTAATATTATATATATTAACAATGAATATTAGCCTCATTTACTGGCTAATCAACTATTTTCAATGGGAGTCCCGTCGCAATTAATCTTACCTATATATACCCCCACCAGTTTTTCTCGTTTCACCCAATTCTCGACTCCTCTCTATATAGTGGAAAATTTTCTCCCAAATTTTTTTATATTTTAACATTTTAATTCGGAGCATTATTCGTAGTAGATATCCTTCGAAAGCATCAGTTTGAAGGTATTTATCTATTTCTTTTATTTTTTTACTTAATTAAATTTATTTTATTTTAGTTATAATTATTGTTAATTAGTTATAAGTAAATTATATTTGAATTAGAAAATTTAATTCATCATTGTTTAGATTTATTTTTACAAATAATAATGTGTAATTATCATGAATTAGTATTAATTAATAGTTATTATATTAATTATTATTAATTAGTAATAATTAGTATTAAATTATAATAATATGTTTTAAATTTTAATAATAAGTAATAATTTATAATAATTGTTAATAAACTGTAATAAATTTTAAGAATTACTCTTAAATTGTAATAATTAGTAATAAATTGTAACAATTAGTAATAAATTGCAATATTTAGAAAAAATTGCAACAATTAGTAACAACTACAATAATTAGTAATAATTAGTAATAAATTCTAATGATTAGTAATAAATTGTAATCATTAGTAATAAATTGTAATAATCAGTAATATATTACAATAATTAGTAACAATTACTAATAAATAGTAATAATTAGAAATAAATTGTAATAATTAGTAATAAATTGTAATTATTGGAAATAAATTGTAATAATTGGTAAACAAATTGTAATAATTTGTTATAAATTGTAATAATTGGTGCGATTTGGAAATAATTGGTGACAAATTGTAATAATTCGTAATAAATTGTGCTAAATTGCAACAATTAGTAATAAATTGTAATAAATAGTATGATATTGTAATAATTAGTAAGAAATTCTAATAATTAGTAACAAATTATAATAATTAGTAATAAATTTTATGAATTAGTAATAGATTGCAACAATTAGTAATAAATTCTAATAATTAGTAATAAATTCTAATAATTAGTAATAAACTGTAATAATTAGTAATAAATTGCAACAATTAGTAATAATTAGTATTAAATTTTCATAATTAATATTAAATTATAATAATCAGTAATGAATTGTAATAATTATTAAGAATTTGTAATAAATAGTAATAAATTAAAACAATTAGTAAAAAATCTAATTATTAGTAATAAATTCTAAAAAATAGTAATAAATTCTAATAATTAGTAATAAATTCTAATAATTATTAAAAAATTGTAAAAATTAGTCATAAATTCTAATAATTAGTAATAAATTCTAATACGTAGTAATAATTAGTAATAAATTGAAATAATTAGTAATATATTATAATAATTATTAATAAATTCTTATAATTATTAATAAACTGTAATAATTAGTAACAAAATGTAATAATTATTAATAAATTGTAATAACATCCAATAATTAGTAATAAATTCTAATAAATAGTAATTAATTGTAAAAATTAGTAAAATATTGAAAGAATTAATAATATTTAAATATAAATAAGAATAATTAGTAATAATTATTAATAAATTCTAATAATTAGAAATAATTTTTAATAAATTCTAATAATTAAAAATAAATTCTAATAATCAGTAATAAATTCTAACAATTATTAATAAATTCTAATAATTAGTTTTAATTGATAATAAATTAAAATTATTTGTAATAAATTCTATTAATTTGTTATAATTTGTAATGAATTCTAATAATTAGTAATAAATTCTAACAATTAGTTATAAATACTAATAAATTCTAATAATTAGTTATAAAATATAATAATTTGTTACAATTATTAATAAATTCAAAAAATTAGTTATAAATTGTAATAAATTCTAATGATTAGTAATAAATTCTAATAATTAGTAATAATTTTCTGTAATTTGTAATAAATTATAATAATTAGTAATAAAACTTAAAAATTAGTAATAAACTTAAAAAATTAGTAATAAATTGTAATAATTAGTAACAAATTCTTACAATTAGTAATAAATTGTATTAATTAGTTATAAATTGCAACAATTAGAAATAATTAGTAAAAAATTGTAATAATTTGTAATAAATTGTTATAACTAGTAATAAATTCTAATAATTTTTAATAAATTGTTATAATTTGTAATAAATTTTAATAATTAGAAATTAATTCAACTAATTACTAATAAATTGTAATAATTAATAATATATTGAATAAATTATTAATAATTATCAATAAATTCTAATAATTAGTAACAAATAGTAATAAAATCTAATAATTAGTAATCATTAGTAATAATTCGTAATAAATTCTAATAGTTAGTAATAAATTCTAATAATGAGTAATAAATTCTAATAATTAGTTATAACTAATAATAAATTCTATCAATTGGTAATAAATTCTAATAATTTGTTATAAACTCTAATAATAACTAAGAAATTCTAATTTTTAGTAACAAATTCAATTAATTAGATATAAATTCTAATAATTAGTCATAAATTCTAATAATTAGTAATAAATACTAATAATTATAAAAAAATTCTTATAATTTGTTATAATTATTATTAATTTCTAAAAATTTATAATAATTTCCAATAATTGGTAATAAATTTTTTTAATTTGTAAAAAATTATATTAATTAGTAATATATTATGATAATTAGTAATAAATTATAAAAATTAGTAAAAATTAGTAAAAAATTGTAATAATAAGTCATAAATTCTAATAATTAGTAATAAATTATAATAATAATTAGTAACAAATTCTAATAATTAGTGTTAATTACTAATGAATCGTAAAAAAATAGTAATAAATTATAATAATTATTTAAAAATTTAAATAATTAGTAATAAATTTAATAATTATTAATGAATTGCAACAATTAGTAATAATTGGTAATAACTTATAAAAATTAGTTATAATTTTTAATAAATTCTAATAATTATTAATAATTTGTAATAAATTATAATGATCATTAATCAATTCTAATAATTAGTTCTAATTAATAATAATTGCTAATAATTAGAAATAATTAGAAATAATTACTAATAATTATAAATAATTACTAATAATTGGCAATAATTACAAATTGGAAATAATAATTAGTAACAATTTATAATAATTGGAAATAATAATTTGTAACAAATTTTAATAATTAGTAATAATTAGGAATAAATTGTAAAAAATAGTAACAAATTATAAAAATTAGAAATAAAATATCATAATTAGAAACGAATTTTAATAATTAGTAATAAATTGTAATAATTAGTAATAAATTCTAAAAATTAGTAATAAATTCTAAAAATTACTAATAAATTGTAATAATAACTAATAAATTATATTAATTAGTACTAAATTGCAACTATTAGTAATAATTAGTAATAACATCTATTAATTAGTAATAATTAATAATAAATTCAAATAATTATTAATAATTAGTAATTAACACTAATGATCATTAATAAATTCTAATAATTAGTTCTAATTAGTAATAATTGCCAATAATTAGAAATAATTACCAATAATTACCAATAATTATAAATAATTATAAATAATTGGTAATAATTACTAATAAATAGCCATTATTAGAAATAAATAGCAATAATTAGCAATAAATTGTAATAAATTGTAACAAATTGGAAAAAATTAGAACAATTTCTAACAGATTGGTGGATACCTTTTGCCGGATGCCTTAACTCATTGTAATTTTCTCCCACTTGAATCACAATGAAAAATATTTCCTCGTGTACTGATATCCATTTTTGTATTCAAAATAGTGGAGATTTGTGCGGTGATACCTTCATACTCCTCATTCACATACATATGAAAATGAGTATGTGTATATCGGAGTTGATTTTTCACACTTATTTCACTCGGATAAAGTTCCAAGGAGATGAGATCTTGGGAAAAAGAGGCTTATTTTACTAACGACTCATCTCCTTGTAACATTATTCTATAGAAATCGCTATGAAACTTATCCTTTGACTTATGGATATACATTTTCATATACATGAGAATAGAGTGAAATGTAGAGAGGCCTCCCATCTCTCCATCCTCATTCATGATATTCATATGTCGAAGCAAATGTTTTATAGTGAAAGAGACAGTGGAGATGAGTCATCGGGTAATTGAGCTAAAACCAATCCGCTGGAAATTGTCTCACTGATAATTAGAAGTTGTTAGTAAAAATTAGCTGTAATTAATAATAATTACTGCTAGTTTGTATAAATTTTTATAAGGTAGTGTATATTTGTATAAAAGTTTAAAAATTATATAAAAAAGTATGAAATAATAGAAATTATTATAATTTTATAGAAAAGGGAATTTAATTGTATTCTCTTTTTTGGATACTGTTTTTATTATATGAAATTAAACAAAAAACTAATTATTTTATATATTCTAAAGAAATATGGAACTAGGACGTCAACAATAATCATTATTTAATGATTTCACTTGGATAAATCAGCACAAGAATCCAAATAGTTCTGGTTTTCATCTTGTATATATTGAGAGTGGTGAATCTTTCTTATCAATTGCATCATCAAAACCATCATTTTTTTCAGAATGGAAAATTAATTTTCCTTGTAAAAAATGTACTCTAAATACATTCTACAAATTCGACAATGTTGGGGTTCATTTATTGTGTTTTGTTTATCAACCAAATTTTGTTTTTTGGTATTAATATAGTGAAAGTAGTTCTACAAAAGATATTAACAATTTGGATCCCAGTCCAGCATGGTTTTAAATTTTAGTACATAATGCGGTTGGTCAATATTTTCAATAATATGAAACTTAAGATGATATTAATTCCACTCCTAAGCTAGAACCATTTAATTTTTACGAGGTGTTGAGGTCCGCAGAGGATTATTTATATCCTGGTTTCAATATAAGAAAATTTTATGCAATTTATAAATATATGGCTATTAAATCAAATAATGGAATGTCAAATTGATGTTTTGATTAGGTATTATCATTGGAAAAAACACTTCTATCTGAAGGAAATTTGTTGCCGAAAAATTTATATGAGAGAAAGAGGTTGGTTCATAATTGTGGTCATGGTTATCAGAATATTCATGGATGTTCAAATGTTTTCATCTTATATTATGGTGAAAATGAGTTGTTGGATAGTTGTCTCACATGTGGATAAACAAGGTATAAATACGATCAATAAGTGATGTCTGGATTGATTCCTGTAAAATAATTGAGATATTTCACACTTACTCCTAGATTGCAGTGTTTATTTATGTCTCAAAACACAACGATATTGATGTAATGGAAAAAATCAATATTTGAACTAGTAAAAATGTAAATCATCCCTCTAATGGTGATTCATTGAAAAAAATTTGACCAAGTGCATCTGTCTTATTCTCTGGATTCCTGAAATCCGTGAATGGGTCTTTCTGTTGATGGTTTATATCCACTTGGCTCTTATGGTAGTCAGTATTCATGTTGGAATTTCTTTATAACCCATTAAAATTCACCTCCTTTGATGTTCATGAATGAACTATATATCTTTTTGAACTTATTAATTATAGAACATCCGAAAAGGAATATTGATGTTTATTCGAAACCATTGACTAATGAGTTAAATTCATTGTGGAGTAATTGTGTCATTGCATTTGATGTTGCTATGAAATAAAATTTCATACCGAAAGTTGTATTGATGTGTAAAATTAATGACTTCCCATCTAATGGAATGTTATCTCGATGGAGTACACATAGTCCAAAATCATGTCAATATTTTATGAGAGATAAAAATGCATTTATGATAGCCAATGAAAAAAAACCATGTTTTTCAACTATCATCGCAAATTCCATCCAACTAATCATCCTTTTCGAATAAACAAATATCATTTTAGAAAACTAACAGTTGAAAGAGATGAACATACAACAATGATCTCAGGTACATAGTTAAAATAAATTACCTCTTCATTGTCTCCCATCACATTTAGACCAATAATAAACCAATTGAAAATTGATGTCTTTGGGAAATAACACAATTGGATAAAACTGAACATTTTTAGGATCTTCCATATTGGTCTAATTTGTTGTTCCATCACATGTTGTATATCATGAATAGTAATAAGAACTTTCTTGATAATTTATTTCATACAATTTTTGATACACCAAGTAAGACTAAATATAATGTAAAGGCCTAATTGGGTCTTGCCTAAATTTGAAGCGCACAAGAACTTGAACTGTTTGAAAATTTTAGAGCACATAAGTTAGTGAAGCCAAAATAAGCTTATACACTCTCCAAATATAATCAATTATTATTTTTCTAGTGGAAAGAATATTTGATAATTAGAAATGGTTATGCTTCCAATTTAGGAAGTGGTGTTAGAAATAGTTATATTATTAGATTAAAAAGTCATGACTTTCATGTTATAGTGGAAAGACTTCTACTAATTTGATTTATAGGATTATTGAATTATATAATTTGGGATGCGCTAACCGACATATCATCTTTTTGAGACATTTGTGTGGTGACATATGACTATGATGCATTATGAAGACTACAAGAATTCATTGTTTTAATTTTATGGAAACATGAATAAATCTTCTTGTTGTGTCTGTTTGACTCAATAAAACATTTGATATTACATTTGTGACATGTATATGGGGGTCCGATATAGTTCTGATGGATGCTCCCATTTGAGAGATGCATAAAAAAATTGAAGAAAAAGTTATGTAATAAATAATCGGTTGAAGGTTCAGTTAGAGAATCCTATTTTCAAGAGGAATTTTATTCTTTATTATCTCATTACTTTTAATTTGAAAATCCATCAAAACACAACTGTATGGACAGTAATGATGGAAATGTTGAAGATGAAATGGGAAATCAATTATCTATTTTCAAGCATCCCAAACTTGGCATCGGTGGAGTTCATGAATGATTTCTTTCAGATGGTGAACATCACAGAGATCATACATATGTTCTTCTGAACTATGAAGAAAATAAACCATTTGTACAATGAGGGATCCTATCAATTATTCTATAATTTTTCTTATAGTAAATTAATCCTATTTTATTTATAGGTAATATGATAGTCATATCAAGAAATAACTTCCACAAATCTCAGCAGCTTCTCTTGAAGAACACCGATAAGAAAATCCTACTAGTTTAATAAACTGGTAACATAAATTATTTTTTGGTTTTACATATAAAATAAATTTCTTATCTATTATAATGATAATTTTTTTACAAGTTTTCATTTATCTCAACATTCTAATAAAAGTGATATTTTTATTGTATAGAGTAACCCACCACCAAAAATGGTTAAATATTATAATGAATATTTGTTGAATGATTTTCGATTTCATACACGTTCATATAGGGATTAAAAAAACAATGAATAGTGTTTATTTCATGAGAGGATCTCTTCATAGAGGAAATAAAGTTGACTTTTACGACATATTGGATGAAATTATTGAACTATGTTATCTCAGAATGGATTACATAATGACGTTTGACTATTATTGTTTCGATATTGAGAAAGTCTTTCATGCTCATCTGACCCAAATAATCGTTGATATTAAATAAAAACTTCTTCTTGAAGTAAAAGAACCATTTTTATTAGATCCTAAGGCACATAAATTCTATTATTCTAAATATTGTGCTCTATTAAGAGATTTGAGTAATTGGTGGAGCATAATAAAAATTAAATCTCAAGAAATTCAGATTACTCAAAGTGAATGTGGTTCTCCGGAAGTGGAAGGAATTGAAAATTTTCAAGAGACTTCTCTAAAATGAAATTTTTCGATGGTGATGTTGATGTTAATGATGCTACAAATGAATTTGAAATGACAAGGGATGATTAAATTTAAACTCATATAAAAATTAATGATGAAAAGGAGGAATATGAAGACATTGACATCGTCATATGTGAATATGAGGATAAGGATGAACATTGATGCAATTAAATGTTGGTTATAATCATATATAATATATATCTATATATAAATGTTGTTTTAAACAATTTGCTAACAACAATAATTTTGTTTTTCAGATAGATGAGGATATGATTCGTTTATTGGAGGAAGCTCATCTACCTTTGGATGACAAGGATGTTGGATTATCTGACCCTCAGACTACTAGTGGTTCAGGGGGGACTCAGTGGGTGAGTGGTATTGCACGATTAATGATTCCTGACCCTATCCCTGAGTGACGTCCACATCTTGGATTCGATCCACACGTGCAGAGGTATTTTTACCTATGTATTTTAGTTATTTTTTCATAATTTATTCATATACTAATTTTTTTATTATTTTTTCTTTTTTCACTGATTTACACATATAGCTACTAGACAGGGGAGTGTTGTATTTCAAAATTACTTTTTTGAGGCATGGGTCTCATGGGATCAGATTCTCATTGATGTGCAGTATCATATGTTTGATCATTGGATGGTACATAAATAAATAATTTTTACTTTTAAAGAAATTTATTTAATAACTTGATATTATAAATTATCTATAGGTTTTACAGTATCCCATGGATGAGAGCATCCGTAACATTATACGGAAGGCATGGATGGGGACTATGGGTCAACATTATAGTCATTTTTTGAACAATTTGAGAAGGAATGCTACGAATAATGTAGCAGTGATAGATTTTTATGAGTCTTGTCACACCCACAATCCTGATAACAATTCATCTCAGGTTTGGGATGGTTTATGTTTACACTGGTTGGGTGGTCATTTTTAGAGGAGGTCATCGGTAGGTCAATAAAATTGTGAGAGACATGAGGTGACACATCGAGCTAGTAGTCATACATTTAGTATGCATTGGTAGAATATGGTAAGTAATTTTTTTAAAATATTTTATATGACATTAAATATAAACAGTTTATTTTTTATTCATTTAGGAAGTCGAATAGCCTAATATTATAGATTTTGATGTTTATAGGTCGATGGTTAGTGATCTGGCCACTATTGAGATTACAGGTGTTCGCTAGCATCAGATTATGGTCATTATATTTTCTCTTTGAGTTTAAAATTTAACTGGAAAGAATATTTTAACTATTTTATTTTTTAATTGCAATTGAAGGAGTCATAAAAGGTTCTGATGTCTCAGACACAGACTGAGAGTCATGTTGAGCCTGATACTAAGACCAGTTCCCACCGATTTGATGAGACAACATGGATGCAGGAAACCCCGTATTCCTTCACGAAAGGGAAAGTTTTTAGTATCAGCTCTCGATTGATGCCTATGGATGATTATGGCACCATAGTGATATCAGCATCCAGCTCAAGAGGAGCTCATGGAAAGTCATCATCATCTGTTGTACAATATCTGTAGTAGCTGTGAGCTCAGAGTGAGCATATAGAGAGTATGAATTGGAAGCAGGAGAAGATGCGTCAATGGCAGCTGGAACGGTAGGAAGAGATCCTATAATAATAGTAACATTATCAAAAGATACAAGAGGATATTCCTTTATAGAGACCACAGTAGGAGTAGGAGCAGTTGGAGTACATGCAAAGTCTGACTCATGGTTTAGGGAATGAGTTACCTCCACCATCTCCTCTAGCTCCTCCAGCTCCTCCAAATGACTCTCCCCATTAGTGATCTATTTATTTTTATGATAAAATATTAGAATGTAAATTTTCATTGTAATATTAACAATCAACATTTCTATATAGTGTGTTTTTTTATATTTCTGTGAATATTATATTTTTTATTATTTATTTAATTTCTTATTATTTTATCATTTTATTTAATTTTTTTATTATTTATACTATTTTTTAGTTTTTATTATTTGTTATTATTATTTTCATAATTTTTAATATTTTTCATGAATATTGTGATGTTCATAATTTTATAATTTTAATATTATTAGTAATATTATAATTTTTTAATTAATATTAAAAACAATATTAATATTATATAATCATTATTATTATTATTATAATATAACTATTATTTTATTATTTTATAATTTATTTTATTTTAATTTTATAAATATTAATATTTCATTAATTTCTATATTATATTATTATTTTTATTATTATTATTATATTCAATTATATTTTTTAAATTTTTTTATACTTTTTTCCACGGCTTGTGGCAATTAATAATTTTAAAAACTCAGTAAGGATTTTTGCGACGAGACATGTTGCAAATTGTATTTGTGACAGCCCATCACAACAAAAGGTTTTGAAGACTCAGTAAAACTTTTTGTGATGGGCTAACACAATAAAGTATCTAAAAAATCAAAAGGAATCTATTTGTGATAAATATATATCCCATCACAGATTTTTTTTGTAACGGACCATTACAAAAAATAATGTTTCTAACACCCATTGTTGAAATGGGGAATTTGCAACTGGGTCCCATTACAAAAATAGATTTTTTACAAGATCTCATCACAAATGTCTCAATTTATAGTACTGAGATAAACTAACTTCCCACACTAGAAGTACATTGTCGATGTTCCACTCCTTAGTGGTTTACTCGAATCTCTAACCTAACTTCCCTCCTGAGGCTCCTCACAACCTTGCTTTTAGCTACCTAAAGCACCACTACCTAGCTCACTAGACATCATCAATTATCTTGGATAAGTCTTTTTCAGTTTCCCTACTACTATCAATGTCTCGTTCAACTCCCCTATGAATAAGGTCGACATGAAGATATTCACCTGTACCCTGATGGAATGCCACAAACCATACCTGAATCGCCCCACCCTCGAAATTTCAACTCCTACCAAAGTTGAACAAAATCAGATAGGTCCATCACTTCGGAGCATAGTTCATGGCCAACGTTTCTCTATATTTCATGTTTATAAACTCATTATCTAAATATTCAGTCAATGTTTCCATGAATAAGTGCTTGAAACACCTATCCTCAAAACCCTTCCATATGATCCAATATTTCCTACCTTTATGAACTTCCATGTCCTACTAGTTCTTTGTTTATCCACTAAGATTATAAGTAACCAACTTCACCCTATGCCCTGGGGGTGTCTTTTTCTGGTCGAATATGGTCTTCAAAGAATCAATCTAGTTCTATTCTACCTAGGATCCACCCTCACCCTAAAAAAGTTGTGTGATGTGATTGAAAGTTATGCTTCACATATTCCATGGATGGATTAGCTCCTTTATAAACCTAGTTAATACTTCGTATAACCCATACCAAACAATCCCCTATTTTCTCATCTAGTTATGTCCCAAACTCTGCCATCTACTGTGGAATCCCCTCCACCCTCAGAGGCTTTACATATGGTTCATTCTCATCCAAACCCTCGCATGGCTTATCCTATGCATTCCTAGGTGGAACTACATATCTTCCCTCCTGTCACTCCACCAAATCATGTCTTGGTGTCATCATTCTAAAGACCAAAATCATTGGATAATAACCACATCAATAGTATATATATCACAAATAGGGAAAGTTATAATATTCATCACTGCTCACCGCTCTTAAACTTACATCCCACACCCATTTCCAATATCATTCATACCCATGGACCCTTTTCTAACCATATAAAATTCAAGAGTTAAATACCAAAAATTATATAAATTATAAACCTAGGATGGCTGAGTATAATTACACTATAAAGATATACACAAAAATGTAGTTTATCTTGTTCTTAATACATTAAATTACTTACTATATTTCTTTATTCCTACCTATCCATATCATAGATATGAACATATATACCACTTACACATAAGATCACATATCAATCTCATAAGAACCACATACCCATGATGACTGGGTAAAATTCAACCAAGAATCTATGATAGAAAGAATTAATTAGATTTTTGAAGACACTTTAAATATCCAAACCCCTTTTCACACATTATAGATTCCACGAGATTATTACATTCACATAAATATGTCTTCTGAACCAAGCTTCCTATCATGATACAAGACTGATCCTCCCTTTTTATATTAGGGCATGGGTCATAAAATCATAAAACAAAAACACACATCCAAGTCTTCCAATCAAGGTAGAAATTTATTTAATGGTAAACGAAAAAAATAACATCCACGTTCCACCACTAAAATTTTATTATATCCCCCTTTTATATGGCTGTAGGCACCAAAACATGATCACTTTACTCTAATCTAACTAGATCCCAATCTTCGGTCTTATATAGCACAAATTTCAACCCAAATTTAAAACCATCCATTAATACGACATAGTAATTATCCAAATGTTGTGCTCTGATACCACTTATAGCACCCCAAACCAGGATCCACTTGACCATTGCTTCGGGATGGAGGGCCACTAGGACTTAGGCATGCCTCCCAATATGCCAAAGGATACCAAATATTAGTGAGGGTATATTTATGTGATATTGGGTAGACTATACCCCATGGGTATGATAATAATATTCATGATAATGAAAATAATGGTAATAAAAATTATTTTACAAAAGCACTAAATCATGACTCGATAGAAGCGTATAAAATATTTGGTAATAACAGGATAAATGAAACTATCCATACATATCATGTAATGTATATAGATGTTATAATAGTAAAAAAAACATGAAGGATCACTCATGGGAAGATCATATAAGTATATACTAAAAATCCTAAAAAGTACTACAACTCAGCTAAGATGAACCACATGGTCGACTACCATCCATCCCATGCACTGATAGTGCATCCATAATCACTAAGGTCTATCCCAAGTGTCTGATCCCTTACCTAAACTCAAATCCATAAATTCTCCATGTGTCTGAAGGGGAACATGTAGGGTGGGGGTAAGAACTCCACAGGCCACCACCTAGGTGTGCATATCTTACATCCACATTTATACTAGTGTATGCATACCAAAATAAATATATTAAACTCTGGTATAAATTAACCTTCTTCACATTTTATCAATAGCCACGATGGATATTTTAAGTGATTTGGCTAATGTATGAATGGATTAACGTATCTGTTTTCACACATCCTAGGGATGCCATGGTCTACCACCAATATACATGTTTCCTCAAACATCATGTTAACTGATAACACTTGTACCACTTTTCAAGTAAAACAAAAGTTCCATTAGCATCCCAATAATCATATTATTAGTCCCTTGGATTTCCATTTCAAAAATCACCACCATCTCAATATCATGAAGACCCAAGGAACAGAGGTATCAATCCATCCATAATCCTAGTCCACTGGCATAAATTTAATGGTGAGACTCATTCCCCAATAAAATGGTATCATGCCATCAAATTTTATTTTTATGGTGAGCACCTCATCTGTAATTGAAGGTCATCATAATCCCCAAAGAAAAAAAATTATGGAGGCCTCCACCCACATTGAGTGGTCAACACCACCTCACTATGTCATTATCCTATGTGAACATGGCTCTAATAGAACTATCATCATACCTTGGTGAGAGTAAACCACCAACCACCCTATCCCACACCATCTAGTGGAACTCAATTGCCACATGAAAACCTCATTTACCAACTGCGGCCTAGGTCATCACCATCCACCTCAACCTAAAAAACCTAATTTTCTATATCAGTGATGAACAACACTCCATGTACCTCTAGGAAATTCCAACATCTTCCCATGGAACAAAAAAAAACCTAGCATATCAATATATATATATATATATATATATATATTAAATCATTGGATCATACTACCCAACCAAGTTGGAAACCCATTCCACACAAACCATGCCATTCAAGGTTCAAAATAATTAAAAAACCTGGAATTTCCCATCAGTATCTTGAAATAATAATATAATATTAAAGCGTAACCAAAAAGGATTACACCTAAAACACCCCACACATATATATTAAATAAACATCCAATATGACATGTATAAATGATGAGAATGATAGGAACCACCACCCTTATACTCATAGACAATCACTCGTGGATGATCTTCCTCTAATTAAAGTCATACTAAAAGAAAAAGAGGAATCAAACAAACACCCTAGAAATAAGGAATGTGATATCAGATGGAAATGTAATTCCAAATGAAAATATAAAAAAATAATAGAATCAAGAGTACAATAATCCTTATAAATAGCAATCCAATGCAGGTGATGATTCTCAAATTGGATCCCAGATGGAGAAGAACTAAGGAAAATATGATGAGATAGAGGAGAGCTCCACAACTAGAGGTTGTTGGTGGAATGGGAGAAGAAGAAATGGGAAAGAAGATATAATTAAGGAATAGAAATTTGGTAATTTTCCACTTTTAAATTTTTTCATGTTTAGGCTAAATTATTTGGCCAAAACATACACCAACTAAGAACACCCACTTCCTAAGTGGAAATATATATGCGTACAAGGTGCATAGTTTTAAAAACCATGCACATTCTATACATATTACCTATGAAATTTACTATAGGTTCCTCACAAAACCATACCCTACCATATAATGGTTATCTATAACTTATCCGTAGAATAAATGGGCTACACAGTTTGGAACTCATGGTTTGCAATAACTATTCACCAGTTTTCAACCTAGTGTTCCGTCTTTTGGGTTTTGGGTTTCAAAGACCTATGCTTCTGAAACTGATCAGAACTACCGAGACACTGACCGGTCATTAACCCCAATCCAAAAACAACACATTAAATTTTTTTAAATATTTACAATTAATACATAATCTTATATTTGTATTTGTCTCACCCATGAATTAAAATTTCAATTCCCTTGGAATATTTTACCTACTACAAAACACAGTACATTACAAAGATACACCTTTATAGATGTACTAGTGGTTTGTAGATGAAGGGGGATAATTGATCGAGATATCCATATACCTTGGTAGGTTTATAGGGAACTAACCTCACCAACCCAAGACATCCAACATGGATGATTCTTCCTATACACATACTATTACTTTGGAATCATTTAGAGTTGTCCAAAGTGTAATAGGAGTAATTGGGGTTCAGTGGGGATTGTTGATGGAGTGGTGTCAGAACTGAAACTTTTCCCACTACTTATATTAAGAATCATTTTGGAGAATAATATGTCATCATTTGAGCAAGTGAACTTAATGTTTCAATGAGAGAACCCAGAATCCTCCATTTATAGAGAGATAGGTGTAGGGAATACATTTGGAAAATATTTATTCATGTTAATATAAAACCTCTACCATTCCTCCTCCTAAAATGTTCGAGCGATGTCTCACAATCCAACACCAACACTTACCTCATTGTGTAAAAGCTTCACCAATGAAAAAACCTCATGTTGGCCACCATATGCAGCATGACCCCCTATTGTGATTCAACATCCATTCATCCAAACCCCCACTGGCCTAGTTTTCATTTACTACTCAGGTGGACCCTAATAAGATAACTCACCCTGTCACTTTTCCATGACACACACCCACACCAGTGCCACTAGCCCCAAACTACTCACTATCTACCAACATGCCTTCTCTATTGATGTTGTATTGATGAGAAATTTACATTACAGTGACCAATTTTATATCTTCACTATATGCTTTTTTCCCTGCTTTCATCATCTACAACATATAGTGTTTTTTTGTAATGGTTTTTTCAAAAAATGAAATAATAGGCTAGGGTTTTAAATATATTAAAAAATGGGTTTGATGAAGCATGAACCAAGTTCAAGATTCCACTTTGGCTTAGAAGCATGAATTGGGATCATTCTTAATCCATAAAACCATAATTTCTGTGAATTATGTTTTTTCTTCTTAGTTAAGTTTTTTAGAATTTTTAATTATTTGGTAATGTTTTAATATATATATATATATATATTTTAATTTATTATAAAATATTGAATATAATTTATAATTTATAATATAAATAACAATAAAACATATTTAACTAATTAAAATAAATAACATCTAAAAATTAAAATTAATTAATTAATAGCATGATTTAAATATTAATTAATTACAAAACGGTAATATGAATAATAATAATTAAGTTGATCATATAATTATCAAGTATTAATATTATTATTATAATTTTTAATTATTCATAATATAGTTAATAAAAACAATTAATTATATAGTTAAAAAATAATAATTAATAATATTCTTAATTTTCTAAATAGTCATAACAATTAATAATGAATATAATACATACTAATTTAGTTAATAGTAAAAAGTAACGAATTAATTATTTAATAATTGTATAATTACATCCATTTTTTATTATATTTTTTTACAAAAATAAGTAATTATATTAATAATTAAATTCTAAATTAAATGATAAATTTTATTTATTAAATTATAAATATGTTGTTAATTATTTTTATTATTAAGTAACAATTATATTTACTAAATCTTAAATATTTTAATTAATTACTAGTTATATATATTAGCTGATTGGGGGGTACAAATACATCAAACACACACGCACACACCGCACACACATAGGCATGAAAATCTTGTCATAGACTCCCCCAAAGGATAACCCACCTAACAACCAACTTTATTGTAGCATGTATATTTCTCCTGAAGGCCGAGTGGGCATATAGAAAATTACATGGCCGGTAGGCCTAAATGTTTTCGCCCAAGGCCCATTTTATGAAAAGTTCTACTACACTACCTCGTCTACTACAATACCCACATAGTACCCTCTACTTCAAAATTTTCATCCACTACTACAACTATAGTATCTTCTACCGCTATAGTGTCATCATTGTTATAGTTCCTCTTCTGCTACATTACCGCTATAGTACTATTATGGTAACCTACACCCAATGGGTTTTAAACCCACATTTTTCATGTAGGATAGTAGGGTTCTTACCACTAACCCAAACTACAACTATAAAATAGGTTATTTTGTTAATGAGGTATAGGTTAGTGCCACACCATGCTTGTTCTGGGCCGAACCCACAACCTATGTTCCACATGCCCCCATCTAATTAAATGTGTGGTAGGACTCGAACTTGAGCCAGTTCCATTTTCAGGGACTGGCTACCTTAAACGGAACACTAAGCTAACCTCGGTCAGCACAAATGTGTTATTTTCATAATGTGTTATATGTGGAAATCACACCACGCCTGTCTCAGGCCCATCCCATAACCTGCATGCCACACGCCCCTAGCTAATTTCAATTGTGGCAGGACTCGAACCTGAGATAGTACCATTTCCAAGGTGTGGCTACCTTAAACAGTACCAATCATCCAACCCTGGTCTATGAACATGTTATTTGGGAATTGATTTATAGGTGGTTACCACACCATGACTATCCTATGCCTAACCCACCACATAGAGGCTGCACACCCCTAGCTAATTTTGAGTGTGCACAGCTCAAACATGAGCCAGTTCGGTTGACAGTGAGTGGTTTCCTTGTACGATAACACTAATACATCCCTGGTCAAAATTAAATGTTTATTTTGGGTAGCAATTTATAGGTGGGCACCACACCACACCTGTATTTTTTCCAACCGACCACTTACGTGGGCCATTCCCCCAGCAAATTTCAAGTGTGGAAGGACTCAGACCTGAGCCAGTTCCATTTCCAAGGAGTGGATGCCATACATGGTACAACATAGTAATTGGTTTCTTTATTTTCAAATAATTTCCCATATATTGACATATTATTTATCTTAATTAATAATGAAATCAATTATTATTATAATATCAATCATTAATATAATTAATTAATTATTTATTTATTTTTATTACTAATATTTTCTAATATTAGTTATGATAATTAATTATAAAAAAATTTAAATTATATTCAAGAAAACTATAGAATCAATATAAAATATATTATAGTTTAGAATTTATGAACAGTAAATAAATTATAACTCATCTCTTCATTGTTTTCTTAGATGATCCTTTGTACCACAACCTTGTGTATAAATAATGCATCCATGCTATGTTCAATGATGACTATGCTTTAGTATACAATTCAATATCATATCACCTACTATATTTACCTATACATCATCTTGTGTGATAGGTAGTGGATCCAAAGTCATCTCATCAGTACTCTATTCTATTTGGTAAGAAAATGGTTGTTGGCTAGAACTCTCACCTACATGGGATGAAGATGAATGATTGCTAAAATATTCTCCCATGTGGGAGAAGATAGATGTTGTGTATATGGTATCTCTTCATATAGTGAAGATATAAACTCATGTATCATACCATCACAAGATACCAATGGATTATATTCTGATATAGTAACGGAGTCTGAAACAAAATCACTAGTAAAAACTTGGTGGACCGTTGTAAGCATAGCATGTGGTTTTAGATCATTTGCAGTAGAAAGTGAAGGAGAGTAAGGATGATCATGCTAGATATAATCCTCATGTGTGGCATTATCATGTGGAACGTCCATCTTAGGATAATCATCATTTGGAACATTAACCTATGGATCAACATTATGTGGAACATTAAAGAAAATTGTATGATAAATCTCATCAGTGGGATGAAAAAACTCAACCAATGCTCCATGAAAATAGCCCTTGTTAAATTTGAATCCTTTAATGTGATCATATATGTGTAGAAGGGTTGTAATATGATAATCTTACAAAAAAGATTTCACATAATTAAAATAAATAAAAATTCATTAAAAAGGGGGAACAGTTGTTTCCAAGATGTGATAACCTCTCCCATGTCATATGAGATATAACAATGAGGTCATGCAGTACCAGTGCTAATAATCCTTCTAATGTGATTGATTCATGTGAACTATGCATGACACTATAATTGAGACCCATGGTATTTTCCCAAAAATAAATATATTGAACAAGATATCACTTCCATTTAAAGTCCTACATCCATGATATATTCAGGATAATAAGTGAATCAAGTTGAATGGGAATTGTAGGAATCGGATGAAAAAGTGGTGAAAATTTTCTTATAACTAAATTGAAATGGTTCTACTAAACCATATAAAAATGAATAAGTGGAACCACTCATGTGTTGGTAGTAACAATAAATGTATTGTAAAATGGGAGACATTGTAGAAAAGGATTCATAAATGGAATCTATGAAACCAAGAATAAAAAATTGATAATATATAATTAATAAAATAAATCATTTATGACAGAGAAAAATAAGTTTTATATATAATTATTAATCACATATATAATATAGAAAAATACTACCCACTATTGTCCTATAACTGTAAACCTCATGTCTTAAAATATTTTAAGGTATATTGTCTTGACCACACCTATTGATAACATTATTGTGGTTACAGTTTATTTATAAAAATTTACATATTTGACTTTCACGTAAGATGGATGGAAAAACATACCATCACCCTTGTCAGTATCCTTGTATAATATCCAAGTTAATGGTTTATGAACCCATAGACTAAATCATGTGGTGTGATCTTATACCCACATTAGAATAGAAATAATGCATCTTATAAATAGTATCTTGTTAAATTGGCAAGTGTATTGTAGAAATATTTATGTATAAAAAATACATACAGACCCCAAATGTTTCTCACAATCTGGCACATATCCTCAAGTAAAGGTAAATACATCAAACTAATCAATGTTATGGAATGATAAATAAATATGATACAACCAATAAGTCATATAATTTATGTACATATAAATTTTTGGATAGTGATCGACTCGATTTCATAATATATATGTGTAAACTGTTCATCTTTCTATCGAGCTTGTTGATGATTGGAGACAGCATAGCTTCGATCATTTTCAACCTCCACGCCTAGTATACTCTATAAAAAATCTTACTAATCAAAACAAACACAGTCTCTCATAGTCTCATCATAAATATATATACCTAAAAAAATAATGACATCCTTGAGAATAATGGTCATATCCCACATTGTTAAATGGAATATATGTGTCTCTATGATGTATCTCTCAAAAAGTTCTGCATGAAGATTATGGGGAAAATAAGAAGTAGTTGGGAACATTCCCAACAATATTTTTCCTTAGTTTATTTTGATGAAATCGTCATAACTTGATCAATCAATCCCAAAATATTTTTAGAGTAGATATTTTTCACATATAATTTATAATTAATTTATATAAATAAGAATTTATTTCATTTGAAATTAATTCTCCACATTAGAATCGATTTAAAAATCTTGTTTTATGATCCTTGTGAAAAATGGTTTGGGGAATAATTCCTCTAGTGGTATTCATGCATACTTCATGAATCTCATTATGCTGCCATTGTAACACAAGGTGCTAGAATATATGATAGACCCCACTTGTATCATTAACTAATGATTGTTAAAATAGTATTTCTTCACATGAAAAACTCAATATTATTTTATTAATCACATAAGAGGGAGGAATAGGATCATCACTCTTCATTCTTGAGAAAGTTATTGAGAGTTTTTCTCTAGGGTAAGAGATGAATCACTAGATAATCCATTATGTGAACAATTCTCTATATCTTCTATGATTATATAGCATGATTTATATAATTAGTTCAGAGATTTAGTTATTTAACAGTACCCCCTAATAAATCCATTAATTCTAATTAGATCCCATGTTGAATAATTTTATCATAATTATTATTTTATTCACATGTGTAAAACACATTAATATTTATATATAATCATTCATTTGGTCTCTCTATTGAGTCATCTGTTCCTCACCAGCAATTATCGAAACATTAAAAATAACTATTTATTCAAATAAGTATATGAAAATGTATTATTCATTTAATATATAAATAAGTATTATATTCAACAACTAGTAAAAAATACATATTTAATATTCTGTTAATGAATTAAATAATAATGAGTTACATTAAAAGTAAATAAATGATAAATTTATATTATATTTTTCATAATTATTTATTACCTTATAGATAAATATTTATTTAATATTCAACTAAAATATTTACTCTTTTGAATGACTTATGATTGATTTAATGTGATAATAGATCCAAAATAATTAGTAAACCACTTCCTAGAAATAATCTTTATTCAACCAATTTAATTCAAATTGAATTTAACAGAGTCTTTTGATACAATAATTGTGTAACCCTCTAGAATTATTAGTCGATGGTATTAGGAGAACCATATTCATGTCTAATATTAGTATATCACAATATTCCATGGCACACATATAAAAATAATTTAATTCTATAATGACAAAAAAACTCCTATGGAAGCTCACTATGTAATATAATCTCTTTGTCTCTATATCTCATCATGGGGGATGCATACTCATTTAATCAACCTATATGCTTTGAAATGTTTCTTTGATTATCTGAAATAAATTCATATAACACCATGGTTGTGGAATTAATAAAATAGTTTCATTTCGATCAAAGGTATAGAGATAAAATTCCATAAATGGAATGTAAAATCTTTTCTTTTATTATTAATTAATGTCTTATCATTCATGATTCACCCAACGCATCCTACGTCACTACAAAAGTGTGGAAACATAGTTTTAATCAATATATAAAATTATTTTTTTCATGGAATATATTATTAGTAATTTCATGTCTACGTAAAAACACAAACAGTCATAGATAGAAATTTCTAATGACACCTCATTTATGTTTAATTCCTACTAGAAGGTAGATTATCATAACCTCCTCTATTATAGAATACAAACTATGAACTTTATCATGATAAGTAACAATGTATTATTATCCTCTTAGACATGATAACGTGTTTTATTGTGTCTATTCGGATAGATTTCATCCACCTAAAGATTTTATATTTAATAATTTCATCACAACACTTCAAGGTCCTCATAATAGAGGAGAATTACTACAACCATTCAGTATGAAATATACTCTAAATAAATTATCATGGTAATATTACATAAAATAACACATGTCATGTGATAAGATATTAATTAATATTCAAGTATTAAAATATATTATAAATTGAAATTACAATGGAATATGGTTCTAGAGAACTAACTTGAACAAACACCCAGTTTCACCAGATCAAACTCCTAAAAAGAATTTAGTATATTAGTAATCAAAATATTTTAATGTTTCTGGTGAGATATGGTTATATATGATTGGCCAATAACATTTCATTGGTAGTTCCTTTTAATAATCCTTTATATATTTTATAAAATCCCTCATGATGATATATCACTATGAATTGACTATTCTTTATTTATCAAGATTTAATATCTTATATAAACACTATAACAGGAATCATACCACTTAAAAAACCAAATTCATAAGATACATCATAAGACGCAATGTACCCGGTCTATGTATATAGAGACTCTAACTTTGAATACAAACACATTAAATATTTTTTATGGAATACTTAAAACATTAAACAAAGAAACGCCCAAAGACCATATTTTTTTAGTGTCTTTGGAAACACAAAAACAAAAATATTGCTACATAAGGTGTAACACCCCAAGATTTCATAGTACGTTATTTCTTCAAAGTAAGTTAATAACTTGCACTATACGCAACACCGAGTTCAAGTGCACCACGACATACCAAACTAGCCATTCAAAAGTGGTTATGAATAGTATTAACATAATTTTGAACATTATATAATCTTTATTATTTTAGAAAATATATTATGAGTTTCTTAGACGTAATGTAAGAACAAAATCTTTTATTCAGATAAAAGAAATATTTTTCAAAAAAATGAACTTTTACCGCCTTTTAATGGTAAACGCTTTTTAAATCCAATATTTGAAACTTTTATATATTCAATTTAACAAAATAAACTTCTTTATAATCGGAGCATAAGAATTTAGTTTCAATTTTTTTATGGTGTTTGTCTGATAACTTTCATATTTGGGTGAATAGTGAAAAATACAACATTTTAACTAAAAACAAATTTTTTAATAAAAATAATTTATTGTGTTAAATTATAAATTTTAATGGTTAGAAAGTATAAATAGATTATAATTTTACCATTTAATCCAATGTTTTCCATTTTAAGTAATTTCACTTTGAAATTGAACATAAACAAGTGTTAATCTTTTGACAGTTATTATTTCTTAAAAATACGCCTTTTGGTTTTGACAACAGGAATTAATTTTAAATTAATAAATGCAACATCTATGTTTTTAATTTGGTAAAATAGACTTCATTTTTGGATTTGGAATATTGAATTTATCTTAGGGTTTATTTTTGGTATTTTTCAGAAAACTTTAAATTTTTTGATGAATAGTGAAAAACACTGAGTTATGGTTTAAAACCGAATTATTATGTAAATAATTATTAAATTTATTTAAATTTATTTTAGGTCAAAATAGATACATAATACCTTAATAAGTTCAATGTAATTCAGTGGAGTTAGTTTATAATAATTTTAGATAAATAAAAACTCAATTTAACATTTTACCGTCTTTTGCCCAATTCTTATGAGCATTTGAAAATTCACATGAAACATAATTTTACCACTTATGTGAGTGGAATTTCAAAAATCTAAGAGACAAAATTAATATCAGTAAAAAATGTGGTTCAATAAGATGAAAATAATTTTTTGTGAATAGTAACTTTTTACGTTTATTTACCACGGTTAAAAGTAAATAGGATAATCAAGGGTAAGAATGATATTATTATTACCCTAACACATGTCCTAATTCTATTGGATAAGTGTAATTCGACATAAAAACAACCTTCGGAATATAATATGAACCTCTTTGATCCACTTGGATTAGATTAGTACATTTATTACTATTTAATTAAAAGAAGAGTTAAAAGACTTAAAATCAATAAATAATAACTAAAACATTTTTAACATGTGGTTAAAAATAATATAAATTCAACTATAAATATTAATTAGAAAGCTAAAAATATTTCCTACATAATGATATTTTATTTATAGTTTTTACACAATAAATAATTTAATTTATTTATGACACAATGATGATGTAGTAATTACCTAATTAATGAAATATTAAAATAATCGATATTATAAATATCCAAATAAAAGTAATTATTGACTTTTTAGGAATTAAAATAATTTTATAGGTTCATATGACATATTAGGTTTTTTTAGATGAATTTTTTTCTATGTAATAATGCTGTTATAAATTTATCAAAAACAATATAACAAATAGTATCAAAATTGACAAAAAAGAGTTCTTAAAACAAATATTATGTTATTAATTGATATTATATTCCTAAAAATATAATGCTCTGCCAAAAGTCTTATATAATGATATGTGTATAATTAATGAACCACTTGGGGTTCTATGGTATGTATATAGTAATTTTATTAACCATATAATATAAAAATAAAAAGAGACATGGTAAATGTCAAACTATTTAACTAAGAGTTAAATCTAAATGATAAAGTTAATATAGTGACCCAGACCTATCTAAAACCTATTGGTGTAATGGTTTTATACCCATCCCCATATTAGCCTTTAAATAATCTATTTTGGAGACATTAGAAACCGAAAATTATTTTATTATAAAATAATATTTCTAGCTTTTCCTAAGGGTCCCCTCACCCCTCTTATAAAAGGGCCCCCTCTCTAATTCACACTTTCAAAGCCATTTGGATAGGACAAACCCTTCCCAAATACCCTCTAAACTGTACTCCCTTCATCTTAGAGGCCTTCCATTAGTCATAAAGCCAACCTAAGGATCCCTTTTGATCAAATCAAAAGGAAGAACACCAAGAGTAGGTAAATATTTCATCATCTCTTTCAAGTTCCATTCTTCATCCACTTCCTGTTTCTTTGTTGTTTCAATTATAAAATAATAACTCCAGTATCTTCAATATAATTTAATGTTATTATAAATATTGTACAACCAAATTCATTATTCTATCCATCTTTTGATGACATGTAACCATACGTGCATCGTATGACTTACCGTCTCCACGACGTGGTGTAATTGTTATTCAAACATTATAATTTCGATGGGTATAACAATGATGTATAATTTATTTAAATAATAAATATAACATGATAATAATTATGTATAATTGATATACCATCCAATTATATATTATTTTAATATTGAAAGAATGATATTGTTGCTGGTGCGTATGTACGGATTACCGTCTCCACGAACGTGATGACATTCATTCCCATTCATATCCATTCAATACTAATTTTCATTATAAGATTAAAACTAATGTTTAATGACTTGATATCATTCTAGATATGAATAAGATACATCCCATCCATAAAAAATATTACTCAAATGACAAAGAATATAATGGAAAATGAATCCGTTAACGCCTGAAACAATAATAATACTAAGATATTATTAACAAAGCAATGTTAAAAGATCATATATGATATCATATTAATGTATATGATTCTAGTATAATTTAATAACGATTATTTCACCATTATAAGGATTTTAACCTACCCTCGACCAAGGAAAAATACAAGGTAAGGGTTAATTATACAGTCTCTTCATTATGTGAGGTTGTTTATACATAATTATCTACTCGGACCTATTTATCATCCACATCCATGTTCCTTAAAATTGTATTTCAAAACATTCTTACTATTTTATAGACGATGGGTTAAATTCATTTATACCCTAGTTTTTCTTTTATAAGTTGTTTATAAAGGAATCTTTCCATCATTTTCCAAACAAGGTACTTTTGACCTTTTCGACAAATTTACGGTAAGAATGTTTTTTACTTATACGTTGGATGTGACTATTTTCCGCCATTATAACATCATCGAAGCTTCCCTTACAGGCTTATAAGAATATTTATTAAATAAATGTTTTCTAATGTGATTTCAAAATAGAAAGAGATATTTATCTAAAAATATGTTTTGATTTCATCTATGTCAACATCCTTTGATGGATTTTAAGCATATTTGAAGTTGATTTATTATGATACAAAACTTCCATATTGTATTAAAGGCTTTGTGATATATTTGACTGTGGATGTGTTATTTCATACCATCAGTGGTTTATGGATAATGTATTGACATTTCGTGTGCCAGTTTTAAAATGAATGTTCATGTTATGTTTAAACCTTTTCATATGAGGAATGCATTGGAATTAGTAAGTGACAGGTGGAGCCCACTCTAGCTCCTCGATGCACCGATAGGTCTCATTAGACAAACTAATTTCTTGGGACAAGGCCTTGACAAAATCTTATTTGTATCCTTGTAATAAGGACTTGACTATGTGGTTATGAAAGTATGGAATTATGCATTCCATCATTATGAAAGTGGCTGTTGATATTTCATATGATTATTATACTAGTAGAATATCCATGTGAATAAGTAAATGTAATTATTTGATTTCTATATTTTCCATATTATGATGATGTTCGAGTTTAAAAGGGTTTTTTAGTCTTATACATTTCCTTAAATTTTCATTATTATTTATCAATATTTCCACTATATTGTTATCCTTACTGAGCATCTGAGGTCACCCCTTTCTATGTTTTATTTTACCCGGGATGCGAAAATGTATATTATTATTGACCTGTAGGGATAGTATATTAGATCTCAGTGTTTTCTATGGAAACAATGTGGTTGTAGTTTTCCTTTTTATGATGTAATGTAAACCTTAAGAACATATCTAGTACTTCCAAGGCAACTGAACTAATCAGTATTTCGAGACTTGATCTTTTGTGATCATGCCAATGATACATAATAATGCACCAAATCTGGGTAACTAGGGTTGGGGCATTACAGTTCGTATCAAATGAAGTTTAGCAATAACCTTGGAAACTAGATTTAGATAAACTCTGATTAAAGAACATTACACTAAGATAGACTTTGAGGATTAGTATAGAATAACTTCCTATAATTTTGGTAATTTAGAGATTTTGTGAATTTTCCAAGAAAATACATCCATGTCTAGATACGAGCAGGTATAGGCGGCTTTGGCACAGATGTACCTAGGGTAAAAACCTAAATACATCACTTTGAGCTAGACTCGAATGGGAACTAGTGCACGACAACAGGCCTTGCTGCAGTCTTGCTAACGACACTCTCGGGGGATATGCTTAGGATAATTCTCATTTTCCATACAAATCATTATGAAGGATTTATGAGTATATACCTCCCCCAAGAAAATATTTTTATGATTATGGATTATATCCATAACTTGTTCAGTTTATGTAAGGTATTTTACAAGTTTGTAATTATTCATTTCAATTCATAAACTGACCTAGTGTATGCCATTGTATAGAAATGGAACCCCGTAAAAGGAATGTGAACACCAGTAATACGTATGATCCAAAGAGTAAGAAGGGTCATTTCTTTCATGGTATTAATCCAACATTTATATGGGAAATAGTCTCCCATGTATTATAAACATATAAAGAAATAGTATCATGTGTTAATAAGATAATTAAATAATTCACTGAGTCCTATGGCTCTGAAGGGATGCAAGAGAAGAAAAGGATGGAAGAGAGAAATATGTATAAAGGGAAGATGGAAAAGAAGGATCTTCCCATATGTGATAACTATGGAAACAATCACTTTGATAAATGCTTGAAGGTAATGGGAGTTTTTTATAAGTGTGGAAAAAAAGGACACCATGTAAATGATTTCAAAGGTAAGAAAAAAGTTTCAAATGTATAATGCTTGATCAGAAAGGAGTTGGGACACTACGTGAATCAATGTCCAAATCATCAGAGTATACCCCAAATGATGTTATTGGATAATAATAAAGTTATGATAATACCAAAGATTAAGTGGAATGATTAGATTTCTTACGTTGTTATTAAAGTACTGTGTCATTTCAGTATTGTATTAATGATGTACATGTTATTAGAATTATACAGTATATAAGGATTTTATTGCAGTACTATTTCATTAAGGACTTGAGATTGTGTGGAACAGTGAAAAGTGACTCAATAGCAGGTGAAATTTTTTGGAACATATATGGCTGAGAGAAAGATAAACCATAATATGGTTTTGATACTAATGTAGTGATTTTGGAATAATACATTATTGATTTGGATAAATTATATTGGATATTTTTTACTACCTTGAAAATGATTAATGATTTGTATATTCCATAATTGTTTTTAGTTTACAGCATTTTTGGATAGAAGGAATATATCTAGTATTATATAAAGGATAAGGGAGCATGAATGTAATCAATAAGGTTTTATGGTAATTGAGGGTGTTACCATGTTTTAAAATAATACGTGATGAATGTGTTCACATGTTATTACATGGAAAAAAAGGATCTTCATTGTGTTTAACTTCCATATAAATTTTGGATTTTGAGTTGGGATAGAAGTATTCCTGATTGTCTAAAGGTTGAAATGTATTAAGTTTGAAATGGGATACTATTGTTAAGGTTATTTTTTTTTTTTATTAAAAGGACAATACACAGGTCGTGTGACAACCCATCATATCGGACAAAGCTGCAGGTATCGAACCCACAACCATAGCGCGATTGGGATTTATCACCTACAATTGGACAATGTGAAGTACTTGGATTGTATAATGTAGTTTATTTTAGGGGTATGATAGGAGAATTATAAATTCATTTTTTTTGAACCCTATACAAATAGGATAAATAGAATATTTTTTTAAGTTCTATTATCTTTTAGAGTGGAAGATAAGTTTGTGGAAAAAATAGTTAAAGGTTTGAACTCTACTTGTCAAGTATATTTTTTTTCCTTCTCTTATTCTATGAAGAATTTAATTCTTTAACTTTAGCAAAGGGATCTTAAAAGTAAAAATGTGTTATCCTAATACAATATTTTTTGTTGAACCAATGATATTTTAAATCATCATTGATTGATGAATTTGAGGACCTCAATTATACAATTGTTTGTGACTGATGACCTCGATCGCTCTGTATAAATATTAACATTCTTTCTCCAATTATGTATCTCTAATTTCCACAAATTTTTTCCTAATCAAGATCTTAATTTGGTGGTGACTTTTTCATTCCCCTTTTCCTCTTATTAAGACTAAATTTTGTTAACCCAATTTTGGAAGTGGGTTTTCCCACAATGGTATTTTCTATTTTCAATATTTTACTTTAGAAGAACAATTTCAAATTCTGATGACACAATTTATTGAAGGAAGGAAGAATGTAACACCCCTAGATTTCATAGTATGTTATTTCTTCAAAGTAATTCAATAACTTGCACTACACGCTACACTGAGATCAAGCGCACCACGACTTACCAAACTAGCAGTACAAAAGCAGTTATGGATAGAATTAACTGAATTTTGATCTTTATATAATCCTTATAATTTAAGAAAATATATTATGAGTTTATTAGATATAATGTAAGAACAAATTCATTTTTTTCAGATAAAAGAATTATTTTTCAAAGAAATGAAATTTTACCCCCTTTTAATGGTGAACGCTTTTTAAATCCAATATTTAATATTTTATGTATTAAATTTGACAAAATAAACTTCTTCTTTAAAATTGGGACATATGAATTTAGTTTCAATAAATTTTTGGTGTTTGTCTGATAACTTTCATATTTAGGTGAATAGTGAAAAATACTATATTCTAACTGAAAACAAACTTTTTAATAAAAATAATTTATAGTGTTAAATTATACATTATAATGGTTTGAAAGTATAAATAGGTTTTATTCTTACCATTTAATCAAATTTTGTTCATTTTATGTAATTTACTTTAAAATTGGACATAAACAAGTGTCAATCTTTTGATAGTTATTATTTCATAAAAATATGCCTTTTGGTTTTGACAATGGGAATTAATTTTAAATTAATAAATGAAACTTTTATGTTTTTAACATGGTAAAGTAGACTTCATTTTTGGATTCGTAATATCAGAATTATCTTAGGGTGAATTTTAGGTATTTTTCTAAAAAAATTCAATTTTTTGATGAATAGTGAAAAACACTAAGTTATGGTTGAAAATCGAATTTTTATTTAAATAATTATTTATTTTATTTAAATTTATTTTAGGTCAAAATAGATACATAATACATATATAAGTTCAATTTAATTCATTGGATTCTATTTATAATAATGTCAGATAAATAAAAATGTTATTGAACTATTTACCGTCGTTTATCCACCTCCTAGAAGCATTTGCAAATTCACATAAAACATAATTTTACCACTTCTGTGAGTGGAATTTCAAAAATCCGAGTGACATGGTTGATATCAGTAAGAAAAAATGTGGTCCAATATGATGAAAATAATTTTTAGTGAATAGTAACTTTTTACTTTTATTTACCACAATTTAAAGTAAATTGGGTAATCAAGGGTAAATATGATATTATTATTACCCTAACAAATGTTCTAATTCTATTGGATAAGTTTAATTCGACCAAAAAAATCCTTAGGAATAAAATATTAACCTTTTTGGTCCACTTGGATTAGATTAGGACATTTATTATTTTTTAATTCAAAGAAGAGTTAAAAGAGTTAAAATAAATGTTTAATAACTAAAACATTTTTTATATAGGGTTACACATAATATAAATTCGACTATAAATATTCATTAGAAATCTAAAAATATTTCTTACATAATGATATTTTATTATTTATTTTTTAGACATTAAATAATTTAATTTATTTTTGACACAATGATGATGCAGCAATTTTCTAATTAATGAAATATTAAAATAATTGATATTATCAATATCCAAATTAATGTAATTTGAGACTTTTTATGAATTAAACAAATTTATAGATTAATATGATATATTAGGGTTGGTTAGATGATTTTTTTTCTAAGTAATAATGCTGTTATTAATTTATCAAAAACAAAATACCAAATATTATCAAAATTGACAAAAAAAGAGTTTTTAAAACAAATATTATATTATTAATTGATATTCTATTCCTAAAAATATATGGTTCGGACAAAAAACTTATATAATGATATTTGTATCATTAATTAACCAATTGAGGTTCTCTTGTATGTATATATTATGTTTATTAACCATATAATATAAAAATACAAAGAGACCTGGTAAATGTCAAACTATTTAACTAAGATTTAAATCTATATGATATAGTTAATATAGTGACCCAAACCTTTATAAAACCTATTGGTTGAATGTTTTTCAACCCATCCCAAATTATAATTTAAACAATCCATTTTGGAGAAATTAGAAACCAAAAATTATTTTATTATAAAATAATATTTCTAGCTTTTCCGAAGGTTCCCCTCACCCATCTTATAAAAGGGAACTCCCCCTTCTCTCTAATTCACATCTTTAAAGAAATTTGGATCGTCCAACCCCTACCTAAATACCCTATCAATTGTCCTACCTTCATCCTAGAGGGATTACTTTAGTCAGAAAGCCAACCTAAGTATCCCTTTTAATAAAATCAAAAGAAAGAACCCAAAGAAGAAATAAATATTTCATCACCTCTTTCAAGTTCCATTATTCTTCCACTTCCTCTTTATTTGTTGTTTCTATTCCAAAATAATAACTCCATTATCTTCTATATACTTTAATGTTATTATAAATATGGTACAACCAAGTTCATTATTCTATCTATCTTTTGAATGACATGTCACCATACATGCGTACGTACGGTTTATCGTCTCCACGTCGTAGTGTGATTGTTATTCAATACATTATTTTTTGTATGCGTATAATAATGATGTTTAATTGATGTAAATAATAAATATAAAATGATAATGATTCTTTATATTTTATATACCATCCAATTATATATTAGTTTAATATCAAAAAATGATATTGTCGCTCGTGCGTACGTACGAATTACCGTCTTCACGAAGGCGATGAGATTCATTCCCCATCGTATCCATTCAAGAATAATTTTCATTAGATGATTAAAAATAATGTTTAAATACTTGATATAATTATTGATATGAATACGATACATCCCATCCATAACAAATATGACTCACATAATAATGAATATAATGGAAAACAAATCTGTTAACACCTGAAACAACGATAATACTAAGATATTATTAACAAAGAAAGGTTAAAAGATCATATATGATATCATATTAATGTATATGATTCTTGTATAATTTAATAACAATTATTTCACCATTATACAAGTGGTTAACCAACCCTAGACGAAGGAAAAGTACAAGTTAAGGGTTAATCCTACAATATCTTCATTATTTGAGGTTGTTTATACGTAATTATCTACTGGTACCTCTTTATCATCCACATCCATGTTTCTTAAAAATGTATTTCAAAAAACTTTTACTATTTTATAGACTATGATTTAAAGTTATTTATACCCTTTTTCTACTTTTTTAGTATTTTTAAAAAGTAATATTTCCGTCATTTTCCAAACAACATACTTTTTGACCTTTTCAACAAATTATGGTAAGAATGTTTTTTTAACATATACGGTGGGTGCAACTATTTTACACTGTTATAACATCATCGAATATTTCCATAAAAGATTATAATAATATTTCCAAAATAAATGTTTACTTAAATGATTTAAAAATAGAAATAGATATATCTATAAAAAATGTTTTGATTTCATCAATGTCAACATATTTTGATTAATTTTAATCTTATTTGAAGTTGATTTATTATGATACAAAACATCCAAATTGTATTGAACGTTTTGTGATATGTTTGACTGTGGATGTGTTATTTCATACCATTCATGGTTTATGGATAATGTATTGACATTTTTTATTCCATTTTTAATACGAATTTTTATGTTATGTTTAAACTTTTTCAAATGACGAATGCATTGGACTTAGTAAGGGATGGGTTGAGCCCGATATATCTCCTAGATACATCGGTAGGTCTCATGAGACAAACTAGTTTCTTGGCACAAGGCCTTGACAAATTCTTATTTATAGTCTTGGCACAAGGCCTTGACTATGTGGTTATGAAAGTCTGGCATTATGCATTCTATCATTATGAAAGTGGCTATTGATATTTCATGTGATTATTCGACTAGTATAATATCCATGTGAATACGTAAATGGAATTATTTGATTTTTATATTTGCCATATTATGCTGAAGATTAAGTTTAAGAGGATTTTGTTTTATTATTATACATTTCCTTAAAATTTTATACTTATTTATGAATGTTTCCACTATATTGTTATCCTTACTAAACATCTGAGCTCACCCCTTTCTATGTTTTATTTTTTCCAGGATGCAAAAAAAAAAATATGACTGACCTGTAGGGATAGTCTATGGGATATCAGTGTTTTCTATGGAAACAGTTTTGTTGTAGTTTTCTATTTTATGATGTAATATAAAACATAAAAATGTATCTTGTACTTCCAAGGCTGCTAAACTAATCTGTCTTTCGAGACTTGATCTTTTGTAAACATGCCAATGAAACATAATAATTCATCGACTCTAGGTAACTAGGGTTGGGGCATTACATAAGGGAGCTATATTATCTCCCAATAGGTTTTCCATGAATATATCCCTTTATATACATGTCATACATAAAATATATCTTCATAACATGGGGAAGTAAATACAAAAATGGGATATCTAAAATTATCATTAAGGGTAAAAAAGGTAGATATTTTATAATTAACATGAGAATAAGGTGTTGAGAACATGTAAATAACATTAGACGGTCATACCATACATATCAAAGATCATAAACATGAATCTTGGAACAACTATTAGCGGTTCATATGTTAAGAATCATAAGGGAGATGAGAGCATAATCCATGAAGCATTAATACCTGAAACATGAAGCATACACATAAACATAGAAAATCATATGTCAAGGATACCTAATAAGACCTTCATAACATATTAGTATTGGGATAATAACTTCTGTGCCTACTTTGGAATTGGTATTCTCTACTGTGTACCCTCTTGATTACGGATTGAGATTCCCTCCTTTGTACCCTCTTATTTCGGGCTTGGGATGGCCTCTCATTAATCCTCTTGTTTCAAGCATATGATTCCCTCTTGTTTTAGGATTGGTATTCCCTCCCATGAACCCTCTTTTTTAGGGTTTGGGTTTCCTTCTCTTTTACCCTCTTGTTTTAGTCTTGGGATGCCCTCCCATTTACCCTATTGTTTTGGGATTAAGGTTTCATCTTGTTTTATGCTTGGGATTACCTCCTATGTACCCTATTGTTTTATTATTGGGATACGATCTAATTTACCATCTTTAGCTCATAAATAATTTATTATTATCCAATCCATTGGAGGTATATATAGGTCTCATTCATCTTATAATAAAATAATTCATACATGTTCCATAAGATAATAAATATTTCAACATATAAATACACATAAAAAGATATGGGTTTCATAAATGTCCTATCATAACCAATGAAATGAAATGGGTTTCACAAATATGAAATCAAATCATAACGTATTAAAAAATAAATGTTTCATAGTAACTTCATCAAATCATATCCCTATGAAAGGAATTGAGTTCACAAGTATTGAACTCATGGATGGGGAACAAGTTTCAAAAAATATAACCCGCGAAAGAGAAATGAGTTTCATAAAAAACACTTCATTCTAAAATAAACCATTAACATAAATAATTTTAATGGATCCTTTGAATCTTTCCCCATTAAGGCATAGGTAACATAAACAGATTTCATCTTAGAAAAAAACATTTCATGATTAGAATATCAATTCTTCTATGAAAAGACATTTAAAACATAAAACCTCATAAGAAAACGTTTCTCAGAAGATACCATGTAATCAAAATAATAAGTATTGAAATTATTTTAAAAAAATGTTTCTTGAAAAAAAAAAATTATTGAAAAGATGTTGAAAAACATTCCCCTATAAAAATTCTAAAATAAGCATCCAAACATTGTAAAAACATTTTTCTTTGAAAATAATTTGAAAACATATAAATGAATATTGAAAACATTTTGAGAACCTTTTCTTGTAAAATAAATTTATAAAATATAAATAAATATTCAAACCATTTTGAAAACCATTTTTTCTAAATAATTTGAAAACATAAATAAATATTGAAAACTTTTTCAAAACCATTTCATTGAAAATACATTGAAAACTAAAAAATAAATATTATAAATGTTTTGAAACCCATTTATTTGATAATATTTTAAAAGTCTAGAAATAATTGTTTAAAACATTTTGAAAACATTTTTTGAAAATATGGTTTTTAAAGAACATGGATTTTTGTACCAAGATTATTGAAAAGTCAGGATTTTTTAAAAGTAATGTCTTGATCATATTTTGTACTGAAAATTGGGTTATTGTATAATTAATTGGGTATAACATGAATATCCAACGATTAAGAAACCTAATGAGATTTCTTGAGAGATGTACCATAATATTTCATCAATGGGATCATAATCATTAACAATCTTGATAAACAGTGAGATTGTACCTATAAACTATTAACAATTTGCTAAAATTGAATCATAAAAAAATAAAATGTATAAAATTAAATGAAGCATAAAATATCAATAAAAGAATTATATTCACGATATAACATTTCAAAGCCATTATATACACCTCATCGAAAAATATTGGTTCATAACACGGCATGTGTCTTAAAGAAGGAAAATTGAGAAGAAATTACTTCATCAATTTGGAAACTATTAAAACATAAACCCAATAAAATGAAGATAATACAATGATATGTAAATACCAATAAATGTTTTTATTAATATAATATATTACATTCATTTTTAGTATAGATTCCACGAAAAACAAACGAGTGGTAAATATGTCTTAAAACTCATGAAAATAAAAAGTGAGATGAAATTCCCATACCTTAAGTCTTCAATATCATTATACATGTTAAAACCTCCTTAATAACAAATATATGTTTATTTTAAATCCAAAAAATTAACTTATTATTGTATATAATACCATATATTATTCACTTATTACATTATATTACCTATTTTGATCAATTTCATGTTAATGTAATGTTTCAGGAAATAAACACTTTGTTTATCATACATGTTTTGACTTGTTATTCCTGATAATATTACATAGACAGTGATTTACATATTTCCATAATTTTAAAAATGAGTTATATTTCATATATATTAATTATATAAAATTTTAAACTAATCTATAAAATATATAAATATTAAACTAAATTCATTATTCATGGATGTGGTAGGCCGTACATATGCATGAACGCTACTCCCATTTCATGGTCGTATTGAATGAAAGAAAGTAAATGAAATATATGTAAATAAAAATATAATATCTTTCAAGTATCATTATTATGTCATATATATCATATAATTTTACTAAACCCATCTTTAATAAATTCCATGTAAAGTGTGAACGAATCACATCGCTTTGAGGAGGCGGTATTCCACACATCCCCAAACTAAATTATCATATTTACCCAAAATTTATGAAGGTAGGATTTACATAATAAATAAATAAGTATAAATAGATCATAAATATAATATATATTATATAAAAAATAGATCATCCATTATAATTACCATCCTTGATAGGTGCTAAAGGTATAACGAACAACATCGTTTCCTAATGCAGTAGTTCGTCGTACACAAGAATCATACGTTCATTACACATTAAGATGGAAGTGTTCGTAAGAGAAGGTAAAACCATTAGATTTAAAAAATATCAGTATATTAAGGATACTAGTTTTATTATATGATAATTTAATAATAATAACTTAGTTGGTGGAGAAACAAAATAAAGGAAAGGAGCTTGAGAAAAGATGTTGCATCTTCTCTGTGTAACTCTATTTAGTTTGCACCAAAGGGCTTAGTTGGTTTCTTTTATTCCTAAACGAGTTCTTCCAGGAGGAAGGGAGGTATTTGGGAAAGTGATATGATTATATCATGGCCTAACTTAAGTGATTTTGGATGTGTGAAGAAGGAAGAATGGTTGTGTCCTTTTATAGGGGTGGGTGGGGACAGACTTGTTATTTTTGAAATCAAGTTAGGCGTACCAACATTTTTACAGTATAATACACATAAACAATCAACAAAACTCAATAAATTAATGTTTATGGATTAAATATGTCCATAAAATGGGTGTTTTGTAAGTTAATAGGTCATTTGGGCCATTAATTTTACATTTTATTCCTCTCTTAAGATTTAATTTACCTTAATCAATGTAATTAATCTTAATCACCTTCGCTGATATTTCTGAAAAAAAATAAGTTGAAATTATTAGAATCTAAATATTATAAATATTACAACCATGTATGTCAGTTTTTCAAAATTCAGTTAATAGAGGCATAAAAATTATGTCTAATGATAATCTCGTAGACGTGGTGACAAAACGGGTTTTTAATGTGATAATGTTCTAAAGTTCATTAAGATTTTATATATAATTTCATCATAAAACTGATTCCAATGAACTGAATTGGATTATTATATGTATAATTAATCTATTTTTACTTTAAAATATACTTAAAATATCATTTAAATATATAAAAAAATTAGGAAAATAATTTCTGAATTAAAATTCAGTATTTTTCAATATTCACACAAAAATAATGTTTCTCCAAAAACCCCCAATAAATCACCCTAAAATATTTTGGCATTATGAATTCCAAACTGAATTTTATCTTATAAAATTTAATTTTTAAAATTTTCTGGAATTAATTTTATTATATATCATAGAAGAACATTAAAATATGTTCTTTTAAGAAATTAATATTTTCAAACAAATATAGACTTTACAAAGACAATTGTGTATCTTATTGTCAATATGATTTATATATATAACTATAATATTTTAAAAAATATTATTATTATTATTACTATTTTTAATGACTATTTTATAACTATCACAGTTTAAATAATGATTGAAATAAAATGATGCTTTGTGGAAACGTAGTATTGTGTGTAATGCAAGCTAGGTAGGGATTGTGTATATCACAATATAATATAAGTATTTATCATAGTGTGAGAAATCCAAACATATTTATTTAATATATAATAAATATTATATTTAGTTCTTTATGAAATGAAAAATATTAAAAAGATTAAATTAATTTAAGATAAAATGTTTACAATATCTCAAGGTGTTACATTCTACCCCCTTAAAATGAATTTCTCCCTCGAATTTTTTTTGGGTTTTCAAAGGTTTAATACTTGAAAATTATATTCATAGAAACCCACAAAATAAAAATTAATACTAAAACTTATGTTAAAAAATGAAATTCGAAAGCATAGTGGTTACCCAAAGTATCACATAACTACGTTTCCACATAAGATATCATAGGTGGGAAGGGAATATTTGACATGGATGAAAAGTGTCAATAATCATAGATATTTATCAAGATCCATGATCACAAGAAATTTTGTAATATAGAGAAAGTTAACAATAAAAAAACCATAAAGTGAAGAATCATGAAAGATTTCATTGGTATCATAAAAAATGATGATAATAGGGAAACATTTTATATCAAGAACCATTTCCTAAAGTTGAATAATTTTTTATTATAAGAAGATATACTTACCTGATTTTATTCCCTTTCATAAGTTAAATATCACCATTTGATAATGTCTTGACCAATTTCCACTTCACTTATTTCTTCAAAATTAATGGTGAATTTTTCATTCGTAAAGCACTAACAGATCATGAGATCCATGATAATCCATTGTGTCTATATTCAGTTAACATCAACACAAAGTGCTTTGAATATGTTATCCAAAATGTTTAAATCCTCATGTGGTTAGATAATACATTAATATCAAAAACTTCATTTAAAGCATAACTTAAAAATTCCAAAAATGGATAACTTTATAACCCCTCCTGAAGATAAAAATATATAACATTAGAAATAAGGTCACTAGACCAGCTTAAAATTGATCCCACATATATCATAAACTAGCTATTGTTTATCACATTAAAAACATGTGACCAACCACATAGTATATTATCTTGAAACATGGTAAAAACATTGATTAGCATAAATCCTTTTCAAAAACATGCATGCTTCATTATTCAAAAGATTATTAGATATATTCATTGAATCCATGAAGTTGTAAACATCATCCATGATAACATAGACCAATTTTTAAAAAATCATTTATTAGTTCTCATGTCATAAATACTATCAAATTTACACTGTCCATATCATCACATATTTGTCAAAATAAAATATAATTTTCACATCATCATGAACATATTAAGGGTTACCATCCCAAAATGTAACCCTTCCATTAAATTAATTTTATAGGTCATGAGTTTCATTTAACACATTGTTGAAAATATTTAAGGAAGTACTTCTGCAAAGAGTAATTATATACGTGATTAGTCATATAAAATAATCTTGTTATTCCTAAACATATACACTTCAATCATCCAACTTTATTCTTAAACCATTACTTGGGATTTATCAAATTATTCCTTAATACCACATTAATAGAATAAGAAATATGAATCATGTATTATGGTTTCCAAACCTTAATCAAATCATTCTTCCTATGTCTAACATAAAAAATACTAGAAGATCCTTTTATACCTTCCACATGTCATTTCTGGTCTCCATATCTTTATAATTATATCCAATACTCATACCACCTTCTTGATTCACTTCATGAGGTTTCCACTGAAGATATTTATTTGTATAATGACCATACATTCCAAATCTAAAACATTATATGTTAACACAGGTCCTTCCAGTTCATGATATTGACTAAGACCAAAAACATAGGGTGAGAAGAACTTATCATTAGAAAAAACCACATAATCATGAAAAACATTATTATAAGATGTCTAAATTAGGATACCTTCCATAATCACTAACACATTAGGGATGTCCTAGGGTATTCATAGATAAAATATTTTTAAATACTATGTGATGGTTCAAGGAGAGTATATGAATTCCCAAAGAATATCCATGTGAGTGTCAATCTAGGTGCAAAATAAGAAATGTTGTCTGTACCATGTTACGCTCGAGATAGGCCCAATTCACTTTGTCAGAGTTATTACTCCTAGTTAAATTTACACCAGATTGATGTCCACTTATAGTGTTTAGATATGGATTTATTTCTAGGAAACCACTCGCTTTATCCATTACCAAAATTCCCAGACATTTCTCTATTCTTTTCAACACCCTTAAACATATCCTTAGAGACAACCCTAGAAAAATCATTAGAAATATCTATGGGGATCACACTAAAGTTTTCTCATCTCAGTTACTAGAGGATGAATGAACATTTAATCTGATACCAACTATAGATACCCTCACTTTTCATTCTTATACATTACATTATTTTTTCAGAATACTTAAAACATTATAGAAATAAATATCCAAAGACTGTATTTGTTTAGTGCCTTTTGAATCACAGAAACATAAACAGGGGTATATGAGTGACCTATAATATCTCCCACTAGTTTATCCAAGACTAGAACCCTTATTAGACATGGAATACATAAAATATATCTTCCTAACCTAGGGAAGGAAACATAAAAATGGGTGATCTCATATGCTCGGTAAGGGTAAACAATGGATATATGTAAGCGTTAACATGATCCTAAAGGTGTGAGAACGTAATTATGACATATGATTATTATACCCTTTATATCAAAGATTATAGACATCAATCATGGAATAAATATCAGTTGAAAAAAATTCATGAATCATAAGGGAGATAAGACAATAATCTATGAAGTAATAACACATGGATCTTGTATCATACACATAAACATAGAAAATCATATATAAATTATATATACCAATATATTCATAACATGTTAGGCTTGGGATAATAAATCGTGTACCTAATTCGGGATTGGAATTCCCTTTGTGTATCCACTTTTTTTGGGATTGGGATACCCTACCATGTACCCTCTTGTTTCAATATTCACTAATAGAAAAATACCCTATACCAACGGTTTGGAGGACCGTTGGCTGGTTTGGAGTGGGGATAGGTCTATACCAACGATTCTGGGAAAACTGTTTCTAAAGATCTATACCAACGGTTTGAAAACCCTTTGGTATAGGCCATATGAAAAACCTATAACAATAGTATAATAAAATCATTGGTATAAGTAATTCATAAAAAACCTTGGCCTAGTTTTGATCCCAGCACCTCCTGTTTATAATCAAACGACCCAACCACTAACCTAACATGACTTTTGTGAACATAATTTCATATATATATATATATATATATATCAAGTATTTTAACTTTTTATTTATTTAATCTTATTTAACAAAAAAATCCCTAAAATAATGTGTGTACCTATAACAATGGTTCTCAAAACTGTTGGTATATGTTCTTTGATTTTTCTAAGTTATACCAACGGTTTTGGCCAAACCAATTGTATAGGTCCACCATATACCAATGGTTTGGCCAAAATCGTTGGTATATGGTCACTATATTGGACCTATACCTACGGTATTGTTGAAAACAGTTGGTATAGATCCATAGAAGTGACATGTACCAATGGTTTTGGTCAAACCATTGGTACAAGTCCCAATTAGTGACCTATACCAATGGTTTGGCCAAAACCGTTGGTATAGGTCCTTATAAGTGACCAATACCAATGGATTTAGCCAAACCTTTGGTATAGGTCCAAATTAGTGACCTTTACTAATATTTTTTCCAAAACCATTGGTTGCAGTCTTATTTCTACTAGTGATTGGGATTCCATCTCATTTCCCCTTTTGGGGCATAAGATGCCCTCACTACTACAAATTAAGCCTTTGATAGCACTAAAAATGGCCTTTATTAGTGCTAGAGAAGTGTTTACAACCGGAGAGAGATTAAAAGGAATTTTCTCATATCAGCACTAAAAAAATCTCTGATAAACACGTACCATACATGTTCTAAAAAATCACTAAAAGGGGTAATTTTTCAACACTTTTTTTAGCGCTAATAAGGGACCACTTTTACAGTGATTTTATTTAGTGCTTATAAAGGGAACCATTATCCAAATTTTTAAAAGCACTAATAAAGGACCCATTTATAAGTGATTTCAAAAGTTATGAAAAAAACCATATATGAACACTTTCGGAATCACTAATAAAGGACCCATTTATTAATTCTTTCAAAAGAGTTGATAAAGGGGCATACTACAGTTTGATGTAACAACAAAATACAACATAAGTGAAATGTATGGTAACAACACCCCATAGCACCAGAAACACCACCATATCATTAAAATTCAATATAAATATATAATTTAATTGAAATTAAATTTACAAAACAAATAAAAGTATAAAAACTCTATATTTTAGACACTTCAAAAACTGGTTTATACAATTACATAAGTATAAATTATTACATACATTAAAAAACATTAATGTTATTTTATCTTTTCAACCTGACCATGACTCGTGAAATTGATGAAAAAACCACCCATTATCAGTAAAAATAATTCACCTATATAAGAATTAAATTAATAGGTTACTAATAATATAAATAAAAAAATTAACAGAAAACATTAATTTGAAACTAAACTTTGAGACATACCAAGAACACTCAGTATTAGATTTATTTTCCATTGATTCTTCCACATTACAACATTTTTTGTTTTTATTCATGAATTATACTATTGAAAATTAATTACATATTTATACGTTAAATCCCAAGCATGTTTGATCGATTTTTAATGAGTTACATTTTTTGAACTAAAATGTTGATTTTAATTTGATAACAGAAACATTGAGTAATACCAAGAACATCGTGTATCATATTGATGTAATTATGATTTATATATACCAAAAATAACATGTGGATCATTTTACAAAAGTATCAAAACCATTTGAATCCATTTTTGCAATTTTATGTATGTTAATTTTCTATTTTACAAAAATTTGATTTCAATTTTAAATACAAAGATGAACATAGAGTCATATCATCCACACCATGCATCGAATTAAGGTGAAGTTGATTTGAAAATGTCTATTTTGACATATTGATCATTTTCCTAAAGTATAAAAACAATTTAAATTTGTGCCCTTGGTTTTGAGTATGTCCCTTATATTTTTTTTCAAAAATAAAATTTTAAATTAGAAACACGAATTTTTACTCACTCTGATCACATATTGTATCGGTTTGAAATGAAAATAATTCCTACATGTCAAAAATTACAATTAAATCATTATAATAAATTATCAATAAAATCTGAATTCATTTGATCATTTTCCAGTAAGTGACACTTTTTGAACTAAAATGACAATTTAAAACTGATAACAAACACTTTGAGTCATAGTAGCCACATCATATATCAGAATAATGTGTGGATGATTAATATTACTCAAAAATTACATATGGAACATTTTTTTAAATTATCAAAATAATCCAAATGTTTTTTCTTGGTTTTTAAGAGTTTAGTTTTCCAATTTAGTAAAATTAATGTCGATTTTGAATAAAAAGACGAACTTGGAGTCATACCGGTCACACCATGTGTCAGATTAAGGTGATGTGGATTCATATATGTCTCAAATTTCATATGGATCATTTTCCTAAAGTATCCGATAAATATTAATGTGTTTTCTTTGTTTTGAGTACATCACATGTATTTTTTTACTAATGTGTAATTTTAAACTGGAAACATGCACTTTGACTCATTTCGATCACACCGTGAATCAGTTTTGTGTGATACCAATTCCTATGAACCCAAAATGAATTAAAAATAATTTTCTTAAATTATCAAGAAAATATAAGAATTTTTTGTAGGTTTTCAGTGAGTAACAATTTTTAAATAAAAATTTCAATTTTAAACTGATGAAAGACACTTTGAGTATTACTGGGCACATCATGTATCATATTGAGGTGATGATGATTTCTCCACATCAAAAATGACATATGGATCATTTTAATAAAGTATGAAAACAATGTGAATGAATTTTCTTGGTTTTGATTATGTCAGTTGTCAATTTTAATAAATTTGATGTCAATTTAAAATAAAAAGACAACCCTGGAGTCATACCATTCACACCATGTGTCAGATTAAGGTGATGATGATTCCTCCACAAATAAAATTACTTATGGACCATTATACAAAAGTATCAAAACAATACAAATATTTTTTCTCAATTTTGAGTACGACACATGTATTTTTTACTAAATTTCATTTTAAACTAAAAACACACACTTTGACTCATTCTAATCACATATTGTATCAGTTTGATGTGAAACTAAATCATACATGTCTCCAATTACTTATGAATCATTGTAAAAGTTATCAAGAAAATATGAGTGTCTTTATCATTATTCAGTGAGTGACACTTTTTGAAAGAATATTTCAATATTAAGATAATATCATGTATCAAATTGATTAGGGGATGGTTCCTACAAATCAAAAATCATGTATAGATAACTTTCATAAAGTATGAAAACAATATGATTGTGTTTTCTCAGTTTTGAGTAGCATAGTTATCCATTTTACGAAAATTTATGTCAATTTTAAATAAAAGGTCCCACTTGGACTCATACTTGTGACATTGTGTGTTATATTGAGGTGTGTTGGAATCATAAACTTCTAAAATGACTTATGGATCATTTTTTGAAATTATCATAAAAAATGAATGAATTTTCTTAGTTTTGAGTATATACCTTGTATTTTTTTACTAAAATATCATTTTAAACTAGAAAAATGTACTTTGACTCGTTATAATCACATCATGTATCAATTCAAATTGAAAACATTAATAAACAACACAAATTAATTATGAATCCTTTTCCCTAAATAGTCAAATAAATATGAGAATATTTTATGTTTTTCAGTGAGTCTTACTTTTTGATCTAAAATATTAATTTTAAACTGATAACGGACATTGTGAGTCATAATGGGTACATCATGTATCATATTAAGGTTTAGTTCATTCCTACATGTCAAAAATGTCTTATGGATCATTTTCCTAAAGTATCAAAACATTAAAAATGTGTTTTATAGTTTCTGGGTATGTCTGTTGTCTATTTTACTAAAATTGATGTCAATTTTGAACAAAAAAAGACACACTTGCAGTCATACCGGTCACAAAATGTGTCATATTGAGTAGTGGATGAATTATACTTGTCTCAATTGAATTTTGGATCATTTAAATACAATATCAAAACAATAAGAATGCTTTTTCTTGGTTTTGATTATGTCACATGTATTTTTTACTAAAATGTCATTTTAAACTGGAAACATTCACTTTGACTCATTATGATCACATATTGTATCAGTTTGATTTGAAATCAATTTCTACACATCAGAAATTACTTATGAATAACTTTCCTAAATTTACAAGAATATTTGAGTTTGTTTGTCCAGTTTTCATTGAGTGATACTTTTTGAACTAAAATGTCGATTTTAAACAGATAACAGACACTTTGAGTCATACCGGGCACATCGTGTATTATATTAAGGTGATGATGATTCCTACTTGTAAAATATGAATTATGGATCATTATACTAAATTATCAAAAAAATATTAATGTGTTTTATTAGATTTGAGTATGTCAGGTTTCCATCTAGCTAAAATTGATGTCAATTTTAAATAAAATGACACACTTGGAGTCATACCAGAAACATCATGCATCAGATATATGTTTGGATAATTCCAACACATCTCAAAGAACTCATGGATCATTTTTTCAATGTATCAAACAAATTTTAAAGCATTTTAATTTCTTAGTATGTCACTTGTATTTTTTGTACTGAAAACCCATTTTAAACTAGAAAGACACACTTTGACTCATTCTGATCACATCGTGAATCAGTTTGTTATAAAATAGATTCCTAAACATCACAAATTAAATTTGAATCATTTTCCTAAATTATAAATAAAATTTTAGCATGTTTTACTAGTTGTTAGTGATTGACACCATTTGAACTAAAATGTGGATTCTAAAAAGATAATGGGAACATTGAGTCATACCAAGAGCATCATGTGTCAGATTGATGTGTGGTTGATTACTACACATAATTAATTACTTATGGATAATTTTACTAAAGTATAATATCAATATGAATGTGTTTTATCAGTTTTAGTATGTCATTTGTCTATTTTACTAAAATTGATTTCAATTTTAAATAAAAAATGCACTTGGAGTCATACCGATCACACCATGTGTTAGATTGAGGTTTGGATGATTCCTACTTTTCAGAAAAGTCTTATGGATCATTTTCATAAGTTATATAAATAATAAGAAAGTGTTTTCTTAGTTTTTATTACATATATTTTATTTTTTACTAAAATGTCATCTTAAACTAGAAACACAAACTTTTACTGATTATAATCACAACATGTATCTGTATGAGGTGAAACTAGTTCCTACACATCGCAAATGAAAAATGAATAATTTTCCAAAATTATCAAGAAAATATGATTTCATGTGATCGGTTTTCAATGAGTATAAATTTTTGAACTAAAATTTCAATTTTAAGCTGATAATGGACACTATGAGTCATACCGGGCACACTGTGTATCATATGGAGGTGTGACTTATTTATAAATGTCACAAATGAATTTTGGATCATTTTCCTAAAGTATCAAAATAATATAAATATTTTGTATTAGTTTTGATAATGTTAGTTATCTATTTTACCATAATAGATGACAGTTTTAAATTAAAAGAATCCCTTTCAGTCATACAGGTCACACCATGTATCAGATTGAGGTGCAGATGATTCCTAAACATCCCAAAGTATAAAAATAATTATAACTACCAATGATATGATTATTTAAATTTTATTACTTTTTTTAACTTCCATCACTAAAAATTGACTTGATGTTCTTAGCCAAAATAAACATTTCACGTTGAAAGCCAAAAGTGTAAAAAAAGCTCATGTGCCCATTCTATCATGAGAAGTCACCACAATGACCACAAGACCTTCATGTACTCTTCTGGAATACAACATGAATAGATTATCATGTAATAAAAATTAAACAATATGACTTCAAAAATATATATGAAAAAAACTAAATAACTTTTATATAAAAATGATACAATAATTAACATACAAATAGTATATTAAAATCTGGAATATTTAATTAATTAAGTAGTAGGAATCAGTAATTTCATGATCGATATATGAATTCTTGTCAAAGTTTCTTATTTTCATTAACTCAGTTGTAGGCATGATTTTAAATCTCTCATGATCATGAGTAGCATCGAACAAACCACCCCAACTCAAACAAAATAATTCCTTTATAAGAAATAAATTATTATATGAGTAATAATAAAAAATCATAAATATGAAACAAGAAATTAATACTATGGACAATTATTTTACTATTAATAGATCAAGGTTACCCTTATTATTGAATAGTTGAGGTAACTTGAAGGAAAGTGACAAATTTCAATACTGTAGGGTGAAAAGGTTTTGAGGGAGAAAAGGTCTATGGGAGTTTTAGTGTAGAATGGAATCAAATATGGAAATTCAACCCTAAGTCGAACAAAATAATCCACCTATATAAAAAAATTATTATGTGATTAATACTAAAATATAATTAGATAAAACAAAAATATGAAACAATACATTAATTCTAAGGAAAATGATTTTACTGCGAAAAATTCAAGATTACCACTCTGATTGAGTGCTTGAGGGAACCTGAAAGAATGTGATAAATAAAAACACTGCAGTGGTGAAAATGTATTGAGGGAGAATATGTTTGTGGAAGTTTTTATGCATACATTCATAAACGATAGACATACCACCCCATTATGAACAAAATAATTTACCTGTATAAGAAAACAATTACTATGTGAGTAATACTAAAAATACATAAATTAAACATAAATATGAAACAATACATTAATTATATATAAAATTATTTTATTGTGAAAATATCAATATTACCTCTATGATTGAGCATAGAAAGCGTCGTTTCTATATCTACAAAGGTATTAAAGATGAAAATAAATGTTGTAAAATAATTGAAATCTTTGGAATTAAGAAAATTAATCCAATGTTTGATTAAATAATTTTTCTCTAAAATAGAGAAAATATATCAGATTGTAACATCTCAGGTAAATAAAGAATAATACATATTTCCTATTTATTTATATTTGTGAATTAAATATTATTTTTACTTTAAAGGGGTTGCTATGTTCGATAGCATTCCCGATACGCAACAATGAGTTTCATTGAAATCTTATGTTGCATACTAATAATATAATATTATTATTTTAAATGGTAGTTAACTTCTAGCCGTTGAATTGGAAATAAATAACAAAACTAACTACAATATGATTATACATATTTTTTAAATGTATTTACATTTATCCAAAAAAAAATTTGGTGCTTAAAATGTGAATGAATCAAATTTTAAGCATAATTTACATTAAAAGGTCGATTTACCACCTTTTAATGGTGAACCCTATTTATATGTAGTTTGGGTCATTTTTATATATTCTATATGACCAAATAAAATTCTTCTTCTGATTTGGGATATCGAATTTTACTTTGCGTGATTTCTTGGTATTTTTCGGATTAAGTTCATTTTTTAATGAATAGTGGAAAATATTGTATTTTAATTCAAAAGTTCCTTTTAATCTAATTTATTTATATAGATATATTATCTTTTTAATTGGATTTAAAGTGTAATTATATGATATTGTTACCATTTAATCCAATATTGGTCATTGAAATTAATTTCACTTTGCAATTGGACATAAACAAGTGTCAATCTTTTGATAGTAATTGTTTCTTAAAAACACGCTATTTGTTTTAACAACGGGTATTAATTTTAAATTAATTAATTCCACTTCTATTTTTTTAATTTGTAAAAATAGACATCTTTTTTTTAATTCATAATATCAAATAAAACATAGGATGATTTTTTTTGTATTTTTCTGAAAAACATCAATTTTTGATGAATAGTGAAACCACATAGTAGTAGTTAAAAAATAGACCTTTTCATTTAAATGAAATTTTACCGCTTCTATAAATTTAATTTCAAAAATCTGAAATACATGGTTGTTATCAAGAAGTAAAATTGGGTTCAATAAGATGAAAATAATTTTTGGTGAATAGCAACTTTTGACTTTTATTTACCGCGGTTAAAGGTAAATTGAAAAATTCATGGTTAAAATAATATTATAATAATTCCAAATTTACCTTCACACATGTCCTAACCTTATTGGATGAGTAATGGCCGATCATGGTCATCTTTGGACCTATTTTGGGAACCCATGGAGCCACTTATGAAAGATAAGGACACTTTAGATTTATTAATTTAATGTAAAGGAAAAAATGGCATAAACCAAAATCTTTTAGTAAATTAATTTTTATATGGTGTTATATAAATTATAGTTTGGAATATAAATATTAATTATAAATCTAAAAATATTTCCTACATCATGGTATTTTTTTTATAATTTTTAGATATCACATAAATTAAATTATTTATGACACAATAATGATGTAGTATTTACCTCATTAATAAAATATTTAAATAAATAAGATTATAAATATTACAATAACATCAAAAACGTGCCTAATTCTTATTGGATGATATTATATCGACTATGAGTCATCTTATCTTCGACTTTAATGATTTTTGGACCTTTAAAACCCAAATATCATTATATAATAAAATAATATTATCACACCTTCCAAAAGAGCCTGTCCTCCCCCGTATAAAAGGAGACCACTTCTAACCAATTCCTCACACCTCTCAAGACTCTTATCTCATCCAAACTCTACCCAATTAAGCTCCCTACATTCCTCTCCTCCACCAAGAAGTCCTACCTTTGGAAGAAGGCACTTTAAGAAGTCTTTTTGGTTTAAACCAAAGGAAGTTACACAAATTAAAGGTAACAACTTCCCTTAACTTCTTTCATTTTGTTTTACATCTCCAACCCCTATAATATTTTTATTCCTTTATTTTATAACAATAACAGTATCCTCAATATACTAGGATGTTTTTATGAGAAGGATTCAAACTAAACATACACACAATTCCATCTAATGGGTGAAGAGTATAATGTTTCTGTGGATGGAAAACTAACGTCTCAAGAAACGATGATTGTTCAATTACCTCATACCGCCTCTCAAGGTGGTTATTATGATGGAACTGTATTTATATATGATATAATTTATTTTTATTTTTTCTTTATGCTTCTGTAATTTTCATTGATAGAATACCTTTATGGTTTCCGTTATGGGTTAACGTGATAATTTCATTTGAGGAAGTGCGGACTACCGCCCCCTCAAAGTGATATGACTCGTTCATATCATATTTGGTACGTATAAAGGATATATTTAATGATAATATATATGATAAAATACTGTAATTATAATAATACCATGTATCATTATGTTTTAATTCCATTAAATATGAAATAGAAATGTAATTAGCGTTCATGTGTACGTACTGCTTACCGTCTCCATGAAAAATGCATTTCATTTCATACATCTAAATGTTATGTTCTATTATAAATACCTATATATACTGGATATATAAGATATATATGATATCTACATCATGATTATCATTCTAGATATAATGGACTATTGACCACATGGAAAACTTGTAAATATAAGGTGTTCATTTTTTACTCAAGTACCAAATATCGACAAAACAACCATTATTAACATAAATGATTACATAATGTTTATAACATGGTAATAATTTATATAAAAGGAATTATAAACTTGAAAAGGGTTCTTAAGAAAGTAAAAATTACCTTTAGTTTATTATTCAGGAGATTAAAGAATGATCGAGTCAAGTCGGACATGAGGTAAGGGAACTTCTTAACCCAATTTCTGTTCTTTGGGTTGAACTTCTATTTCTTGTTTATGTCATTCTTTGATTATGTGAGAAAATAATTTTTATGTATTTATACTTGATTTAGGGGTGCTTAAATTCAATACACATAATAGATCTATTTTATTTACAAAATGATCTTTGTAAGGGACTTCGTCTCGATCTCCTTTCATTGAGGCATATTTTTTTTAATACACGACTTTCTTTTATACGTTATATAAACACCCTTGACTTTTCAAAAGGAATATTTTTCTACGAAGTGTTTTAATAAATGAAAAAAATGAATGTTTCTTTTAACATAAGAGGTGACAATGACCTTTTACACTACCGCGAGTATTATTTTATCTTTGGCTTCCTCAACAAGTCATAATGTTTTTAAAAGAAGGGAAATACCATATACTCTTTTTTTTATTTTGGTATTGAAAATGGTTTTGATAATGGATTTGTTATGTCAATATATTTAAGTGATATATTGTGATTGAAAAGTGGAAAGGATTTCTTTCCTTTATAATTGTTTTATTTATTATGATTTTAAAATGTTACTTGGACATTTTACGGGTGGTTATGTGATTAACCAAATGATGGGTGGTGTCGTGAAAACCAGGATGGGTGGTTACGTTATAACCTCCAATGCATTGGGTATGGAAGTCATCTGTATGGCTATTCCATTTATTGATATGTGTGGAAGTCGACCTTATGGTTATTTCATTTAAGTATGTTTATGTCCCAAGTTACCTTTATATGTTGTGTTTTATTTATATGAGTTGTATGGTAATATTTTGGTTACAAAAGGGTAAGTAATGATCTTTTATTCAGTGAAGAGTATTTACTACTTCATAAAGGTGAAATTTATTACTTATGAAAATGTATTCATAGTTTACCTGTTGTTTTGAAAAAAAAACAGTTTTCCTTCTTTGTGTATCCCTTACTGAGATTTTTATACTCATCCCATGTTTTTTAAATGTTTTTCGTAGGACATAATGTGGAATAGGGTCAAGGATGGGATCAAGGAAAAGTCACACTGTCTGAAGCATGGAACTAGACAGGACTATTTTTTTCAAGATTTCATGTTTTGTAAAAAAAATAGAAACTATGTAGAAGTGTCTACTATGTAATCTTTTCAGATGTAATAGTTATGTCCTAATTCTCTAAAACTCTAAACCTGAAAATATCCTCAATGTGAATTATTAACTTAATTCAATATTATGTAATGTTTAAGGTCGGGTCCTTATAATTGGTACCAAAGGTCGATTTAGATAACTTTAGCAGTTAGGTTATTGTTAAATCCATATCCACAAAGTAATTTATGTTAATATTGAAATGATATAGCATTTAATGATTACCATGTTGCTTTGCTTAAGATATTTCTGTGTTCAGAATGGTTTTCTGCAGAGGAAACATGTCAACTATGTTGGGATGACATCAAGAGGAAGATATCCTTCCAAATCAGTAACCTAAGATAGTTGTAATTGGAACTGAAAAATTTGTTGCGATGATGGAACAATTGACTCAAGCTATAAATGGTGGAGGTATACATGCACGGGATCATCCAGATCAACTGAAGAGAAACATGTCAGTAGTGGATCATTTCATGAAGAAATACCCCCCATCAGTCATAGGATCATCTGACCCTGTGCTAGCTAAATGGTGGATTAAATCACTGGAGAATATCGTCGATGTTATGGGGTGTTCATAACATCAAAAGGTTAGTCTTGTTGTTTACCATTTTGAAGGTGAAGCTGATTAGTGGTGGTCGATGGTAAAAAATACCAGAGATAGTGAGGAGATTGATGCTCTTGATTGGGATGAATTCAAAGGTATGTTTCTTGAGAAATATTTTCCTAAGGTGGTTCGTCTTAGGATGGAAAGAAATTCCTAGAATTGAGGCAGTATGATGACTTAGTGGCTGCTTATGAAGAAAAGTTCACTCGACTGTCAAGGAATGCACCAAATTTCATCCAAGATCTTGATATTAAGATAAATTGATTTTACTCAGGATTGAAGCCACAATATCAAAGAGGGTTATCCTATCACGAGTTTAAAAGTTATTAAAAACTTGTTCGATGTGCAAAGAAGGTGGAAATTGAGTTTTCATATGATATGGTGCTCTTTGAAAAACAACAAAATAAGAGGTCCAGTTTGCAAGCAAAGGGGAAGAATTCATCATAGAATCCTAGAGGTAAGAAAACTAAATATATATCTTGTGATAAGTGTAGTAAAAATCATCCCAGAGAATGTTTATCAAAGTATGGAAGGTGCTTCTGGGGACGTTAGTCTGGTCATTTTGCTCGTAACTGTAAGGAAGATGATAAGACAGGCAATGAAAAGCCATCGATAAGATGTTTTAAGTGTAATGAAATGGTGTATTATGAAATTTAGTGTCGAGAGAAGAACTAAAATGAGGGAAAGCAGCCAGAATACAAGCAGAAAAGTGTGGTGAAATCCTTTGAAACTACTTCAGCAGATGTTGGGCCATCGAATGAAGTAGTATCAGGTATACTGTTTATTTGTTCGGATTATGCCAATGTGTTGTTTTATTTAGGGTCTACACACTCATTCATTTATGATAAGTTTTCTAGTAAATTATGAATTCCATCTCATGATATGAATATTGATCTTTTGGTAAAAACACCTGGAGGAAATATTGAGACAAAAAGAAATTATAAGAACCTTACTGTCCTTGTGTGCGGAATGAACCTACCTGCAAACCTTATTGTTTAGCCTCTAGTATATTTTGATGTTATTTTGGGCATGGATTGTCTTTAGGTCTATTATGCTAAGATTGATTGTGGAGATAAAGAGGTTTATTTAGAAATATTTAAATTTTGTGTACAATAATGAACCCTTTCTTTTGTTAACATATCAGGAAGCTGAGAAACTAGTAAAAGATGCAAATGAATGTTACCTTGCACATATTGTTGAAAATAAAGGAACTGTTCAGATTAATGATGTGCCAGTGGTAAATGAGTACCTTGATGTTTTTCATGATGAGTTGCCTGCTATAATACATGATCGGGAGGTTGAATTTATGGTTGTCTTAGTTCCTGATGCTAAACCAATTTCAAAACCACCTTATCGAATGGCTCAAATTGTACTTTTATAGTTAAAGAGGCAATTGCATGAGTTATTAGATAAAGGTTTCATTTGACCTAGGACATCACCATGTGGTGCTCCTGTATGTTTTGTTAAAAATAATGATGGTTCAATGGGACCTTTCATTGATTATAGAGCATTGAATAACATCGTTGTTAAGAACAAATATCCTTTTCCTCATATCGATGATTTTTTTAATCAGCTCTAGGGAGCTCAGTATTTTTTGAAGATTTATTCGAGGTCGGGGTACCATCAGTTGAATGTAAAGGAAGCAGACATTCTGAAGACCGCGTTTAGTACTATATATGGCCATTATGAATTTGTAGTTTTGCCTTTTGGGTTAACCAATGCACCTGCTGTATTCATGGGTCTTATGAAGAGAATTTTCTGTGAGTTCTTGGGTAATTTTGTGGTTGTGTTCATTGATGATATTTTGGTTTATTCAAAAAGTAATGAGGAACATGAAAGTCATTTAAGGGTTATCTTGAAAACCATAAAAGAAAATAAACTATTTGGGAAATTCAGAAAGTGTGAGTTTTGGTTACAACAAATATCTTTCCTTGGAATCATTGTTTCAAAAAAAAATGGCATAACTTTTGATCCTAAAAAACAAAAGTTGTTAAAGAATGGCCAAGACCCACAAATATAACCAAGATTCATAGTTTTCTTGGTTTTTTAGGTTATTACCAGAGTTTTGTTGAAAAGCTTTCACGGTTATCTAGTCCAATGACTAAGTTAACTCGAAAAGGTGTTAAGTTCATTTGGACAAAATAATGTGATGATTGATTTTAGGAATTTAAATGAAGATTGCTGAATGATACAGTTTTAGCACTGCCTTCCAGAAATGGTGAGTTTGTTATTTACAGTGATCCTTAGTTGAAGGGACTCTGTTGTGTCATTATGCAGAATGAATAGGTAATTGATTGTGCTTCACATCAATTGAAACCCCATGAGTTAAATTACCCTACAGAGGATTTGGAATTAGCTGCTGTTATTTTTGCTTTAAAATTTTGGAGGCATCATTTGTATGGAGTGAAGTGTGAAAAGTATACTGATCACAAGATTTTGAAGTATATATTCACCCAAAAAAATTGAACATGAGACAGAAGAGATGGTTGGAATTAATCAAGGATTATTATTTTACGATCCATTACCATCCGGGAAAATCAAATATAGTGGCTGAGGCTTCTAGTCAAAAAAGTAATTCTTCGTTAAACTATGTTACGTTTGGAATAAGATCATTTGGTTTTTTATTTGATGAAATTTGTCATAGAAGTTTTTGGTGCAGGTAATTCTACTATTTTGTATCAGGTGTCACTGAGATCATCTCTATCAGACAGAATAAAGCAAGCGCAGAAAGAAGACAGTGAGTTACAGAAAAAGGTATAGCTGGTTCAGAAGGGTAAGTTGCCTGAATTTAACATAGATAATGATTAGGTTTTGAGGCTTGGAAAGAGATTATGTATTCCTTGTGATTCACAGTTGAAGAATGGGTTGTTATTTGAAGCTCATAGTTCTCCGTTTTCAGTTCATCCTAGTAGTACTAAGATGTACAGAGATCTTCGGGAGTATTATTGGTGGGATGGAATGAAAAGTGAAACTGTTGATTTCTTGTGAAGTGTATGACTTGTCAGCAGGTTAAAGCAAAGCGGAAGTTACCAAAAGGAATTCTTAAGCCTTTCCAGGTACTATAGTGGAAAGGGGAAAATGTATCAATGGAATTCATTGTGGGATTACAGAATACATCTCGAGATAATAATGCAATTTGGGTTATTATTGATCGATTGACTAAATATGCTCATTTCCTTTATATTCGAGATACATTGTCTCTAGATCATCTTGCTCAGTTGTATGTTAAATAGATAGTCAAGTTGCATGGAGTTCCCCTCTCCATTATATCTGATCGTGATCCCAGGTTTACATCTAACTTTTGGAAAGGCCTCCATAATTCATTGGGTACTGAATTAAATTTTAGTACAGCTTTTCATCTGCAATCAGATGGGTAGTCAGAATGAATAATTTAGGCCTTGGAGGATATGCTACGTGCTTGTTCATTGGATTATCAATGATGTTGGGACCAACATCTTTCTTTGGTTTAATTTTCTTATAATAACAGTTTTCATTCTAGTATACAGATGGCTTCATTTGAGGAATTATATGGAATGCATTGTTGAACTCGAGATTTATGGGATGTAGTAGGTGAAAGGAAGCTAATGTGACCAAAATTGGTTTAAGAGATGGTAGAGAAAGTTCAGTTGATTCAGAAGCACATGAGGATAGCTCAGAGCAGACAGAAAAGTTATACAGATAATCGGAGGAAGGATCTTTCTTTTGATGTAGGTGATCATGTCTTTCTCAAAGTTTCTCTATGGAAAAGTGTGATGCGCTTTGGTATAAAGGGAAAGTTGAGTCCAAGGTTCATTGGACCTTATGAAATTCTGGAGAAAGTTGGATAAGTGGTGTACAGAGTGGCTTTACCTCCAATTTTTCCCCAGGTACACAATTTTTTTCATGTTTCGATGTTGAGAAAGAATATTCCAGATCCATATCATGTTTTGAACCAAGAGGTAGTTTAGTTGGCAGAGAATCTCTTTTATGAAGAACAACCAGTTCGGATTCTTGATCGTAGAGAGCAGGTGTTGCAGAATTAGGTAATTCACCAGTTAATGGTTTTGTAGAAAAACCACATGGTTGAAGAGGCAACGTGGGAATCTAAAAATGATATGAGGGATAAATACCCCCACTTATTTGATAACTGAATAAAAATTGTGAGGACGTAATTTCCAAAAGGGTGGAAGGATGTAACATCCCAGGTAAATAAAGAATAATACATATTTCATATTTATTAATATTTGTGAATTCAATATTAATTTTAATTTAAAAGGGTTTCTATGTTCGATAGCATACCAGATACGCAACAACGAGTTTCTTTGAAATCTTATGTTGCACACTAATAATATATTATTATTATTTTAAATGGTAGTTAACTCCTAGATATTTTATTGGATGGAATGAATAAAAATAACTTTAATATGAATATTCATATTTGTTAAATGTATTTACATTTATCCAATAAACATTTAGGGGATTAAAATGTGAATAAATCGAATTTTAAGCATAATTTACATTAAAAGGTCGATTTAACGCCTTTTAATGGAGAACCCTATTTAAATATAGTTTTGGTCAATTTTATAAGTTCTACATGACCAAATAAAATTATTATTTAGATTTGGGACATCAAATTTTACTTTGGGTAATTTTTTGTTATTTTTCGGATAAAGATTATTTTTTAATGAATAGTGGAAAAAATTGGATTTTATTTCAAAAGTGACTTTTAATCTAATTTATTTATAGGGCTAGATTATATTTTTAATTGGTTTAAAATTTTAATTAGACGATATTTTTACCATTTAATTAAATTTTGTTCATTGGAATTAATTTCACTTTGAAATTGGACATAAACAAGTGTCAATCTTTTGATAGTTACTGTTTCTTAAAAACACGCTATATGTTTTAACAACGGGTATTAATTTTAAGTTAATTAATTCCACTTAAATGTTTTGAATTTGGAAAAATAGAAATCATTTTTTTAATTCATAATATAAAATAAATCTTAGATTTAATTTTTTGTATTTTTCTAAAAAACATCAATTTTGTATGAATAGTGAAACCACTTAGTAGTAGTTAAAAAACTGACTTTTTCATTTCAATGAAATTTTACCACTTCTATGAATTTAATTTAGAAAATCCAACATACATGGTTGTTATAAAGAAGTAAAATGTGGTTCAATAATATGAAAATAATTTTTGGTGAATCGTAACTTTTGACTTTTATTTACCGCGGTTAAAGGTAAATAGGGCAATTCAAGGATAAAAGAATATTATAATAATTAAAAATTTACCTTAACACATGTCCTACCCTTATTTAATAAGTGATGACCGACCATGGTCATATTTGGATCTATTTTGGGTCCCCATTGAGCATCATATGAACGATAATGACGCTTAAGATTAATTAATTTAATGTAAAGGAAAAAATGTCAGAAACAAAAATCTTTTAGTAAATTAATTTTTATATGGTGTTATGTAAATTATATTTTCAACTATAAATATTTATTGGAAAGAAAAAAATATTTCCTAAATAATGGTATTGTTTTTATAATTTTTAGACATCACATAAATTAAATTATTTATGACACAATAATGATGTAGTATATACCTCTTTAAAAAAAGATTTAAATAAATATGATTATAAATATTAAAATAACATGAAAAACCTGACCAATTCCTATTGGATGAAATTATTTAGACTATGAGTCATTCTATCTTCAACTTTAATGATTTTTTGACCTTTAGAAATAGAATATCATTATATAATAAAATAATATTATCACACTTTCCTAAAGAGCTCCTACCCCCCTTATAAAAGAGACCACTTCTAACCAATTCCTCACACCTCTAAAGTCTTTTGGCTCATCTAAACTCTACCCAATAAATCTCCTTACATACATCTACTCTTCTTAGTAGCCTTACCTTTGGAATAAGGCACATTAATGAAGTCCTTTTGGTTCAAACAAAAGGAAGTTACCCAAATTAAAGGTAATGGTTTCTCTTAACTTATTTTCTTTTATTTTACATCTCCAACCCCTATACTCTTTTTATTCATTTATTTAATAACAACTCCAGTATCCTCAATATAATAGTTTGTTGTTATGATAAGGATTTTAACTACACTTAAACACACCTCCATCTAATGGGTGAAGAACATAATGTTTCTGTGGATGGAAAACTAACTCCTCACGAAACGATGATTGTTCAATTACCTCCTACCGCCTCTCATGGTTTCCATTTTGATGGAACTGTATTTATATATGATATATATTATTTTTATGTTTTTTTATGCTTCTGTAATTTTCGTTTATAGCATACCTTTATGGTTTCCATTATGAGTAAAAGCGATAATTTCATTTCAGGAAGTGCGGCTACAGTGTTGGAACCAGGTATGCAGCGGAATCCCCAAACAGGTGGGTTATTAAAAACAATTTCCACTGACGGTCGATGTAAACATGTCAACGTTGGATAATAGTAGCTTGGTCTTAGCCGAGGACCACACATGGAGGATTATAAGCACAAAATTAAACTGTAAATTACCAAGTTTAAATCCAAAGCCGCACACGACGTCTGCTCGTCGTTGGCGATTGCTGCTCGAAGAATCCGAAGCCGAATTCCTCTAGATCGTCCACACATGCTTCAAGGAATCTGCGGGAACACCGTTCGTCGTAATCCAGGTGCTAGCGCGGATTTTTGATGATGCCTTTGAATCTCCAACGACCACCGCATCGCATCGTTAGAGATGCCCGAGAGAGAGAGCCTTATCCGTGCTCCTTGGATCCAAAGCATCTCTCTCTATAATGATGGAGAGAGGATATGAGAGATTATCTCCATGAATAGTTTTTGTAAAATTCCCCTCCTCTTCTATTTATAGTGCACAATTAAAATACCCAGTATCGCCTCGTCGGCCCCCCGAATACTTAACGCACTATCAACGACATTTATGACTACTAAACTGAGTCGTAAATATTAATATCATTTACTTGTAATATATTAAAATATATTACATGATAATAATTGAATCACTAACTCGACTCGTCGCTCCCATAAATATTAATTTAACCTTGAATAATTTAATATTCGTCAATTAATATTTTTTCATGTCTTTACAAAAAACTCGTAAATACATTTAATAAATAAATTCAATACTCATTATTCTAAACTCGAATAATATGAATTTATTTATTGCATTGGTGATTTTTTATCTTTGGGCAAATCCTGGACCCCTGTGGAGGGGCCCACCATGTCCAAAAGTCTTATTCAACTGAATAGGGAATATTCTTGAATACCTTATTGTGTGTGACCCTCTAGGCCCTTATTTCGGCAGCCGTGAATAGTATTCACAGACCAAGAGCGGGATATTGCAACCCATCATGGCCCCTAAAGAAATAAGGATTGTTACAGCAGCGGCAACTAACCTACGAACACACACTGTGTAATATAATCTCATTGTCATAATATCTCATAAAGCAGGGCGCACTCACATGTCATCACCCTTTTATTTCTTTTTAGTTTGTTGATTTAACTGGATGGATTTACCATTGACTGCCATGTCCATGGTCTTATAAATGTACTACCATCCATACCAATATGGCCTGAGATATATTACTTCCGTAACCCAGAAGCGAAAAACCCTTTCTTGACCATTCAACCAATGCCATGCCACCAACGACGCACTCGACACAAACTACCTCACCACGACTTCATCGCCAGGGTTTTCTTCTTGCATCAAAGTACATAATCAAGTGAAATACATTGGTAATGATCTCAAGTCAGGAGACTATTACACATGATCGTAGATAGGAACATCCAATGACACCTGAAACATGTGGTGTTTCTAATGGAGGGTCAGTCCTCATGATCTCACAACTAGAGATCACCAAGTGCGAACTTCATGAGAAGAATTATCAATGCTTATGATCCCCTAGCACCTGATGGTCAGACATCTACTATGTCTAATTAGTAAGATGTATCTAGACCATAGAACATATATTTAATATTAATGTCATAGTATCTAGAGGTTCTCATTATAGCCTAGGAACTTCTATAACCTTTCGATACGACAATTAATCTTTGGACATTACCATTTAAATAGTGGACCCAAAAAATTCTACACTATAATGGTAAGATGCCATCATACATAGTTATCACTACACATGATATGGTAATCAAAAGCACATAATAGTTGGGTCTAGGGCAGCCACTATTTCAACATACCACCCCCTCAAAGTGGTTTGACTCATTCATACCATATGTGGTGAGTATAAAGGATAGATTTAATGATATTATATATGATACAATAATGGAATTATAATACTACAATGTATCATTATGTTTGAATTCCATTAAATATGAAATAGAAACAGAATTAGCATTCACGCGTATGTACAGCTTTCCGTCACCATGAACGATGCATTTCATTTCATACCTCTAAACGTGATGTACTATTATAAATACATGTATATACTAGATATATAATATATATATGATATCTACATCATTATTATCATTTTGGATATAATGGACTATCGACCACATGAACAACTTGTAAATATAAGGTGTTCGTTTTTTACTTAAGTACCAAATATCGACAAAACGACCATTATTAACTTAAATGATTACATAATATTTATTAGATGGTAATAATTGATATAAAATGAATTATAACTTGAAAAAGGTTATTAAGAAAGTATAAATTAACTTTAGTTTATTATTCATGAGATTAAAGAATGATCAAGTCATGTCGGACATGAGGTAAGGGAACTTCTTAACCCAATTTCTGTTCTTTGGGTTGATATTCTATTTCTTGTTTATGTCATTCTTTGAGTATGTGAGAAATGAATTTTTATGTGTTTATACTTGCTTTATGTGTGCTTATATTGAATACAAATAATAGATCTATTTTATTTACAAAATGATCTTTGTATGGGACTTCGTCTTAATCTCCTTTCATTGAGGCATATTTTGTTTTAATACACGACTTTCTTTTATACGCTGTATAAACACCCTTGACTTTCCAAAGGGGATATTTTTCTATGAAGCGTTTTACTAAATGAAAAAAAATGAATGTTTCTTTTAACATAAGTGGTGACAACATCCTTTTCCGCCTCCATGAGTATTATTTGATCATTGGCTTCCTCAACAAGCCGTAATGTTTTTAAAAGAAAATAAATACCACATACTCTTTTATGTATTTTGGTATTGAAAATGGTTTTGATAATGGATTTGTTATGTCAATATATTTAAGTGATATATTTTGATTGATATGTGGAAATTTTTTCTTTCCTTTATAATTGTTTTATGTCTTATGATTTTATAATGGTATTCGGACATTTGACCGGTGGTTACGTGACAAACCAAATGACAGGTGGTGCCGTGAAAACTAGGATGGGTGGTTACATTATAACCTCCAATACATTGGGTATGGAAGTTGTCCATATGGGTATTCTATTTAGTGATATGGGTGTAAGTCGACCGTATTGTTATTCCATTTAAGTATGTTTATGTACCAAGTTACCTTTATATGTTATGTGTTCTTTATATGGGGTTTATGTTAATCTTTTGGTTACAAAAGGGTAGGTAATGATATTTTATTCAGTAAAGAGTATTTACTACTTCATAAAGGTAAAAAAGTATTACTTATGATAAAGTATTCATGGTTTACCTATTTTTTTGAAAAAACTAATAGGTTTCCTTATTTTTGTATCCCTTACTAATCTTTTTATGCTCATCCCAAGTTTTTGAAATGTTTTTTACAGGACATAATGTGGAATAGGATCAAGGATGGGATCAAGGAAAAGTCACACTGTCTTATACATGGAACTAGACATGACTCTTTTTTTCAAGACTTCATGTTTTGTAAAAAAATAGAAAATGTGTAGAAGTGTCTACTTTGAAATATTTTGAGATGTAATAGATATGATATAATTCTTTAAAACTATAAACCTGAAAAGATCCTCAATGTGAATTATTAACTTAATTTAAGATTATGTAATGTTCAAGTTCAGGTCCTTATATATATCATTACCATTAAATCTTCCCAAAGGATTTCCTTCATTGTAGTTTCTTATTCTAAGTGATTGGTAAAATCATTATGTACAGAAGAAATTTTATTTATATTAGTCAAAAATTTAATTTAGATAACGTTAATGCAATAGAGAACATATAATATTTTGAGAAAAAACGTAGTATATTAATACAAACTTTTTAATTTTCATTGATCTATCTTTATTTTTTAGTGGTTTTAGGGATTTGGTTCCTCTATTGTGAATCCAAATCCCCTCATTTTGGTTCCCTCTAATGTAAAACACAATGCTACATTGGGACTGACAGAAACGGATTTTTATCTCCTAATGAAAGGGTCAACCTAGATTGAATTTTCATATGAATTGATATTTGTTTTAGTTTTTAGTAGGACAATCAACCAATTCATTTTTGATGGATCCGAGACATAAAATACTTTCAATCCATATAATATCATAATGATTGGATCATATTTTTCATCTTCCACAATTAAATTTACCTTCACAAAGCCCATTTCATCAACATTCAATGCACTTATATTGTGAACCCATTTACAATGGAAAATTAGAACATTAAATGTTGTATAATCCAACATGTATATCTATTCGATAATTCTAAAATATGACATATTTTTATAAATTGGATTTGTATCCTTGGAACCATATATGTGCGTCTCTTCATCCGAAATCATAACACCACTATTTTCCATCATATTGCATTCACTGTGTTCTTTTGTTTAGTACATATAACCAATGATTACAAAACCAGTGTAAGATATAAAATTTTCATTCAATACCATGGTTGTACATTATAGTCTTTCGACAATTGAATTTGGTTTTTAAGATAACTCTTTATAAATAAGATGTTGGAACAATCCTATAAACTATTGATTATGTTTGTTTTATATCCATCCTCCATCCCTTGATGGATTAAAATCTCTAAGAACATCTTTGTGGTCTTCAATGTATTGATCAACATCTTTACTATTATGTAAAAAATAATGGTGTGATTTCTCCAACTCTATCAAGGTAATTCTACCAATATTTGTTTCAAAAATCCCTTTGACCATAGGGCATTCACTATAACAAGATTTTGGGAGACCGACGTTGTCAACATATGATAGGTAATTGATACAGAATTCAATATCTTATTCAAAAATATATCTTTATACAATAAAACCATCAGTTCAACTTTGATTCTTGATAAAACCATTCAAAATCATCATATATTTTTCAATGGGGTAGATCCATATAAAATGGATAGGACCACATAGATGGACCTCTCTAACCTAGTGAACTATCAGGTTAACCATTATATCAATGAATGATGGTGGTAAGAACATCCCCAGCTCACATAATATGACTGCAACCTCCTTATTCATCATTAGAAACTGCATCAGGTCTATAACTTTACTCCACATGGATTTGAAAAATATGCAAAGTGTGGTTAATGTATTGCATACGTTTTGAGGAAAAATATAATAGAATGAAAAAATCAAAAAAAAAATCATCAAAACATGACATTCATTGGATTTTAGTCTATATAACATCAAATTATTCATTGAAACAACATTCTTGATATTTTATGAAAACCATTGTGTAACTTTTACACTATTACGAAAAATGAAAAATTCCAATTTTCCCTGTCTGGATAGCATGTATGCTACTAGATGAAGAAAATTCTACCTTTTACCCTTCACTGGTGCCAAATCTTCTCTTATCCTCATTTCAATCAAGTCCAACCTAGCCTTGATGCCATCTTTCTTTTTTTCAAAAGTATTTAATAATGTTCCAATAACACAATCAAATATAATTTTTTTATATTCATGACATCAGGAATGTCTCTAACATCCAAACAATTATAATATGGTAATTCAATGAAAATTGATCTCTTCCTCCAACCATATTCCATATGTTCTTTTTTTTTAAATGGTTTACCAAAAACAATGTCAATGACATTTACCTTATCAAATAGTTGATCACGTGTTATTGGAGATGATGTTGTACCTTGTTCAATATTCCCAAAAAAATTTGTCGTCCATAGTCTGTATTTATGTCATAGAGGTACAAATTTTTTATATTCTAGGAACATAGTCTTTAAATTATGTTTCAACTAAACTGAGTATGTACATTTTTCACAAATGGGACACCCAAAAATTTCATTAATGTTATAGCATGATAAATTTCATTAATTGGGGAATTCATTAATCATCTAGTTGAACATGTCCATCAATTTGAATTATTAACTTCTATGAGCATCATACATTGTAACACCTGTATCCCACATCAATTTTAGATCCTTGATCAATGGATCCAAATAGACACCAATATCATTATAGAGTTTCTGTAGTCCAGATATAAGCAGAGACAACATAATGTATTTGCGATTCATGCACAACCACAATGAAAAGTTATAATTTACCAACATGAAGGGACATGTATTGTGAGTAATACTCTGTAAACTAAAAGGATTAATCCCATCTGTAGATAATGCAAGATTATTGTTTCCCGGATCATTTCCAATTTCAAGGTACTCATAATAAATTTTCTTCCACTCAGGAGAATCTACTGGATGACGTAGGTTCCCGTCTTTAATTATTGTATCAATATTCCATGTCAATTGTCTCACAGTTTCCTGACATCCATATAGTCTTCTAAACTATGTAATAGTAGGAAAGTACCATATATATTTTTAATTACATGATTTATTTTTTTTTATCCATACACTCCAAATGTACAGAATTTTATGAGTGATTCATTGTCCTTGTGAAACAATATGTAATAATTTGGACTAGAATTTATTTTTATAATGATCATGCATGGTGAACATAGCATTCTATTACTCTCATATGTTCAACATGGTAATTCATTTTATTCTCATAGCATATCATTAAAGAGACCATGTAGTTCAATAAATTTGATGTCACTCCATTTGCTTCCAACTTTCAAATTATATAACTTCATTACATATGACAATGTTTTGTATTTTGTAAAATTGGTATAAAATGGTCTTTTGGCATAACTATTTAACATCTCAAACAAATTTGGACAATAATGATGTTTATATTCAGTTTACATTTGCATTTCATTCATGCAATATCCATCATCATTTACACTGGTATTCCTATCAAATGATTCATAAACCGAAGTATCATCCGGTTCAGTGTGCAGATTAATTTTTTCCCTAAATTTAGTCCAATATTTATAACTTTGATCTATTTTGTGTTAAATAAAATGTTCATCCAAATATTATGAACTAATTTCTATTGAATAACAACAATATAAATATGGAAAAAGTATTTGAGAAGGAACATATGTATGTTATCTTTCAAACTTGATGAACTCTTTACCTCTATATTCATACCCTTTTGTCAAAAGATTAGCATGCACCCATTTTTAGTTCATATCCATCCTATTAGATTCATAATATATTACTTTTTTACAAGAAATATATAAATTCAATTAAGATATTCATAATCAAAGGTTAAAGCTATAGACTATTCTATTATGAAAACCCCAAAAATTGATTATTTCAAATAATTTTAGTATGCTTTCAATAAAATAGGTAATTGAATTTAGGGAAAAAATTGTTCCACTATATTAGGTGTTATCATGTAAATTCATTCATAAGTGAAACTTATAGACAATTTTCATGCTCATTAGCTCATCTCCCAAACATTTATCATTGCATTTTATTGTTTGACACACATACTACATCTCTTATGGATATGAACCTATGTTTTTTAAAATACTCTATGTGGTAGTCAACAATGGGATCACTACTACTCAGAGTAATACAAATAATATAAAAGATATGAAGGATGAGTCTCAAGAAATAAAATAAAATAACTATTTGAGAGATGAAACTAATGAGAATGACAATTTTCTATAAAATAGATGTGGATGAGTCTCAAGCAAAAATTGCAATAATAACTATTGTTTGACACATGTTAATTCTTTCATAAATAGAATAAAACAATGAAAATATAATATAGGACATTAAGAAGTAATAAGAAAACATAATATAATAAATAATAATAATAAACTCTTATTAAATCAACTATAAGATATAAAACTAAATTGATAAAACATTATAATAAAAAAAGAGTACCTTCATATACATGGATGATAATAAGAGATTCGTAGGGGTGGATCCAATACATGTATACCTTGAATGAAGAATACCTAGAAATAACTTCTAATATATAGAATTTTGATAATATGTTTTCTATTTTTTGGAAAAAGTGTTTTAACAACCTATGGAATCATTAAATTTAATATTTATGGTATATAAAATATTTAAAATCATCTAATGACTCTTGGGATATTATATCATCACACTGACCCATCCTAAGGATTATTGGCAGGTCATCACATCAGATCTACCCATATGAAGGATTCTAGAGGGGCTATCTAAAATTCATCCAGAATTCAGAAATTTAGAAATTTAAAATTCATTCTTCACTCAAAACAAAACACAAGAGAAAAATCTAAAATCCAACACATCCACAATCCAATACATCTAGAATTGAAATTCAATAACACCCATAACACCAATAAAAAATTAAAATCCAATACTTCCAGAATCCAATACACATAACCGTATTCAAAATTTAGAATTCATTACCAAGACAGCCAGAATCCAATACATCATGAATTCATAAATTTAGAATTGAAAATCAATAACACCCGTAACAGTATTAAAAATTTATAATTCACTCCTCACTCAAACCACAACACCAATACACACCAGAGAAAAGTCCTACATGTTATAGGAAGCACATGGGATGTTTACTCATGGTCTTGGGTTAACTATCTTTAAACTAACAGAAAAACATGGGTAGAGTGGACAAGGATCATGATACCCATAAGATAGACAACGTTAGTGGTCGTGTGTGTAGACCTAATATGGGTTATCGGAAGCACACGAGATGTTTATATTCCTCTAATGACTATGTATCTATTTATAAATGGTTCCTGATGTATTAGTGGGAAACATTGTCCAATCTCGACATATGAGATGGGTTCCGAGAATAGCCTACATGTTTTTCATAGACTTTTCAATTGGAATAAGGGGATATGTTGATAATTTTAATTTGGACTCCTGGGTGTGATGTGATATGAATCCCCATTTTGGGTACTGGGTATGAATATTCAATTATGTCTTTGGTATTGGGTTCCCAAAGGGACTTTGGTTTGGTCTTAGAACCCACTGTTTGAGGATGGGATTGGCGTATTAAATATCATGTGTTTTAGAATAGGGGTAGGAGTTCCTCACATGAGAAGTGTATTGCGTGAGGCTTGACCATGGATCCTTATGCTAAAGTATCAACACAATCCAAATACATTTGGTCGGTTTTCCGTATGAAAGTTGTTGTTTTCACTTAAAATCATGTCCATTTCAAATAAAAGTGAGATAGTTTGAGTGGTACTGGCCACACCATGCCTCATATTGAGGCAGGGTTGACTCATACATGTCGCAAATGACCCATGAATTGTTTTCCTAATGTATCAATAGAATCCAAATGTGTTTGGTTGGTTTTCCGTATGCTAGTTGTTGTTTTCACTTAAAATGTTGTCAATTTCAAATAAAAGTGAGACACTTTGAGTGGTAACAGCCAAAAATCCCTCATATTGAGACAGAGTTGACTCGTACATGTCACAAATGACCCATGGATCCTTTGCTAAAGTATCAACACAATCAGAAAACGTTTGGTCAGTTTTCCGAATGTCTGTTGTTCTTACTTAAAACATTGTCCATTTTAAACAAAAGATAGACACTTTGAGTGATATCGGCCACACCATGCCTCAGATTGAGGTGGGGTTGACTCTTAAACCTCACAAATAACCAATGGAACATTTACCTTATGTATCAAAATGATCAGAAACATTTGGTCTATTTTTTGTATGCTAGTTGTTGTTTTCACTTAAAATATTGTCCATTTCAAATAAAATTACGTCAAAAATGACCCATGGATCATTTTCTTGAAGTATTAGTACAATCAAGAAGCATTTGGTTGGTTCTCCATATGCAAGTTGTTGTTTTCACTTAAAATCATGTCCATTTCAAATAAAAGCGAGATAGTTTGAGTGGTACCGGCCACAACATGACTTTAATTGAGGCGGGGTTGACTCTTAAACATCAAAAATAACACATAAATAATTTTCCAAAAGTATCAATAGAATAAGAGTGTGTTCGGTCGGTTTTTCATATGCAAGTTGATTTTTTCACTTAAAATCTTGTCCATTTCAAATAAATGGGAGACAACTTGAGTGGTATCGGTCACACCATGCCTCAGATTAAAGTGGAGTTAACTCATACACGTCAAAAATGACCCATGGATCATTTTACTAAAGTATCAATAGAATCTGAATACGTTTGGTTTGTTTTCCATATGCCAGTTGTGGTTTTAACTTAAAATGTTGTCCAATTCAAATAAAAGTGAGACACTTTGAGTGATACTGGCCACACCATGCCTTAGATTGAGGTGAGGTAGACTCGTAAATGTCAAAAATGACCCATGGATCATTTTCTTGAAGTATCAATACAATCATAAATCGTTTGGTCAGTTTTCTGTATTCAAGTTGTTGTTTTCACTTAAAATCTTGTCCGTTTCCAATAAATGTTTGACAGTTTGAGTGGTACTAGAAACCCCGTGCCTCGGATTGAGGTGACATTAACTCATACACCTATAAAATGACCCATGGATCATTTTCATAAGGTATCTATAGAATCCAAATGTGTTTGGTCAGTATTCTGTATGCATGTTGTTTTATTCACTTAAAATGTTGTCCATTTCAAATAAAAGTGAGACACTTTGAGTGGTAACGGCCACACTGTCCCAAGCATTGAGATGGGGTTCACTCTTACACTTCAAGAATGACCCATCGATCCTTGTGATAACGTATCAACAAAATCAGAATACATTTGGTCAGTTTTCTAAATGTCTGTTGTTTTTAAATAAAACAGTGTCCATTTTAAACAAAAGAGAGACACTTTGAGTGATATCTGCCACATCATGCCTCGTATTGAGGCGGGGTTGACTCGTTCACATCACCAATGTCCCATGGAATGTTTTCCTTAAGTATAAATACAATAAAAAATAATTTGTTCAGTTTTTCCGTATGCACTTTTTTGTTTTCTCTTAAAATCCTGTCCATTTCAAATAAAAGTGAGATCGTTTGAGTGGTACCGACCACACCATGCCTTGGATTGAGGCAAGGTTTACTCGTACACGTTAAAAATGACCCATGGATCCTTTTCCTAAATTATCAATATAATTCAAATGTGTTTGGTCAGTTTTCCTTATGCATGTTGTTGTTTTCACTTAAAATCTTTTCCATTTCAAATAAATGTGAGACAGTTTGAGTGGTACCGGCAACACTATGACTCAGATTGAGGGGGTATTGACTCGTACACATCACAAATGACTCATGGATCGTTGTATTATTGTATAAATAGAATCTAAATGCATCTATCCAGTTTTCAATATGCCAGTTGTATTTTTCACTTAAAATGTTGTCCAATTCAAATAAAAGTGAGACACTTTGAGTTGTACCGGCCACTCCGTGCCTCAGATTGAGACGAGGTTGACTCGTAAACATCAAAAATGACCCATGGATCATTGTGCTAATGTATCATTACAATCATAAAGCAATTTGTCATTTTTTAGAATTTCTGTTGTTTTTACTTAAATCTTCTCCTTTCTTCCTCTTTTTGATTAGGGTTTCCACTCTTCAATCATCTTCTTCCGAAGCTCTAAACCCATCTTTTCTGCAGGGATTTAGGGTGAATCTTTAATAGAGCTTATATTGGGATCTGAGACACTGAATTAAGAGTGTGATTGTATTCGGAATCAAGGTAGGTTGTCAGTGATTGGTACTGAAGTAATAGTAATGGAATGTTAATTAGATTAGGGTTTAGGGTGAATCTTAATGAGATCTTAGATTGGTCTCAGTGACCATATGATGTAGTGATTGGTGTGATGATGACGGTGATACACAGTTGTTTGAGGTCCCCATTGGAGGATGTAGATATATGTGGAGGGGGTTATGCATGGTAGGATGAGGTTGGGGGCTTTCTAGGGTCTTGGAAGTAAGGGGGTTGTCTGGGGTACAGGAAGGAGGGTGGGGTTATCCGGGGGCTGTCTGGGGTCCAGGGAGGAGGGTGGGGGGCTGTCCTAGGGGATTTCTGGGGGTTATCGGGGGGGCTGTCTAGGGGGTTGTCTGGGGTCTAGGGAGGAGGGGGTTGTCTGGGGTACAAGGAGGAGGGTGGGGGTACGGGGTCCAGGGAGGAGGGAGGAGGGTTGGGGGCTGTACGGGGTCTTAGAACGAGGGTTGGGGGTTGTCTGGGGGGTTGTCTATGGGGTTGTCCAGGGTCCAGGAAGGAGGGTGGGGAGGCTATCCGAGGGGCTGTCCGGGGGGCTGTCCGGGGTCTAGAGAGGAGGGTGGGGGGTTTCAGGGGCTGTCTAGGATCCAGGGAGGAAGGTGGGGGTCTTTCTGAGGTCCAGGGAAGAGGGTGGGGGCTGTCCGAGAGGCTGTCTAGGTGCTGTCCGGGGGAGCTATCAGGGGTTCAGGGAGGAGGGTGGAGGGGCCGTATGGGGTCTAGGAAGGTGGGGGCTGTCTGGGGGCTGTCTGGGGGCTATCTAGGGTCCAGGGAGGAGGGTGGAGGGCTGTCCGGGGTCTAGGAAGGAGGGTGGTGGGCTGTCCGAGGGGCTGGCCGAGGGGTTGTCCGGGTTCCAGGAAAGAGAGTGGGGAGGCTTTCTGGGGGCTGTCTGGGGGGCTGTCCCGGGTTCATGGGATGGTATTTAAATATTTTCTAAGCAAATTTTTTCAATGTAAAAAAATAATTTCATTATATCAACTTCTAATCAGACCACCAATTTTCTAAATTCCACAAAAAAATTACAATTTCATTAAAATTGGGGGATTTTTCAGCAAGTCATCAAATAAAGTATTATTATTTATAGATAAAAAATATATATAATGTGACTTACCTAATCGCACATATATTCAGGAAAAACAAATCAATAAACATAAAAGGTCAGTAATATCAGTCAAAAATGTAACAGATCAATATATCCATCATCACCATCACTATCATCATCATCTTATTCACCCTCAACCTCGTCCTCATTGTTGTCCCCATCATTTTCCATGCCCTCCTCCTCACCCTAGTCCTCAGCCTCGGCCTCTTTATCTCCCTCCTCTTCTGCCTTGACCTCCTCCTTGCCCTCCTCCTCCCCCTCAGCCTCCTCCTCGCCCTCCTCCTCCGCCTCGGCCTCCTCCTCACCCTCCTCCTACTCCTCCACCTCGGCCTCCTCCTCTCCATAATCTCAACCACCACTAGAACTTCCACCTTTTTCACCATATATAGAATGAATCTATGACATATATTCCACATAAGAAGTGTTGGCCTCTAGTGGAAGTGTTGGACATAAAGCTTCCATCCGTTTCATAAATGCAGTGTTTGACATAGAAGACTCTGCTGCCATCTCTGCGTCCCTTTTTCATCATGTTCTGCATGTTCCTTAACCTGCTACAACTCGGTGGAACTACAACTCATACTTGAGGAGGGCCAATACCTCTTCGGAACAATACTATCCCCAGGCCGGCAACATACTCTACCAGGGTGCTCATATCCCTACACCTAATGTAAGTGATCATTTGTCCCAAAATTGTCAGGTTCCTAGGAACCAAGGGCCTCTAAAGTAGCCTTTTAAAAATATAAATAGATTATTAAGTTACAAAATAGAGATTAAAATTTTAAATCTACAATGTAAAAACTACAATCTACTGCTGAGTTGGTTCATTAACTACACTTCTATCCTTCTTCTTTCTACTCAAGAAAAATAGTTTTTCTCGAGGCACACATCCTTCTATATACAATTTATGCCTCTAAAATGACATTGAATGTAGGAAATCATAATTAAAAATAGGATAAAAAAATTAATTGCATTACTAAAATTATATAAAAACATTAGCAATAGAATAAATTATAGAGGAATCTATAGAAAGTGCATGTCTTAAAGAATGATTATAAACTATCATACCAGGTATCTCTCATGGTATGTCATCATAGTACATCCCAATGTGTGGATTTATTTCTTAGCATTAATGTTTTTCTATTTCTTCTCGAGGCATCCAAAATAAAATTCAATAATTAGTAATAACGAAAAATAGAAAAATTATCATTTAAATACTTCTAATTTGATTAATACAGTAAACTGGCTAGTCACTCAATGAGTAATCATCTGTTGGTACTATTCTACTAGAAAATAATCCATGACAGATACCACCTCTAACTATGTTCCCTCTCTATCATAGCAGCCAATGTACAACTCATGCTTATAAGATCTCTAAAGATCACCTAAATCTTTAGACATGCTGGCCTTGCACCCTCACCATAGGGGAAATTAAACCGTAGCTTAAACAAAAATATTAATTTATATTAATAAAATATTAATATATTGCATTAAATGCAACAAATTTTTTTACCCATATTTCTACCTAGGCTTTATCCTTGACTTCATTTGGCAGCTATCTCCATGAGAGCAGGCTGACAGGAATGATGTCGGAGTTTTTGGCAAGCATCGCCAAAAAACAACGACATTGCTACCCTGATTTTTCAATCATCTGACTATCATCATTGTATTCCACCATCAATTACGTGTGGAATTTTCACACCGCACACATGCATGTATGCCCTGCCCCCACCTCCTATCAGTAGATGTATCTCTTGTTAAGGAAAAACAAATATTTTATCAATACATGTTATAATGAAATTAAATAATGTTGTAACAATTTGATAGGGTTGTATAAGTATACCTGTTGTAGTTTGATCAATGGGCGCCGCTGGATCCACAGAAACTGAAGGAACACCCTGTACATATGGAGTGAGTCCCGATGTATGCTCTGTAGCGACAGACTCTGGCAGAGCAGGAGTCGAAGAAGATGGAATATAAAATCTCAGAGAGATCGAAGCAGTAGTAAAAGAAGATGACAGGGATGGCTGTCCAAATACTAGATGGGGAGTGGGAATCATCATAATATATGATACAGACAGGTGAGGAGGGTCATATGTAATGGTTGGGGAAAACATGGGAGGATTAAATATCCTGTGTGTCCCTAATGACACAATGGGATCATAATGTGGGGTGGATAGTTTACAGTGGGAGGGGCATGGTCTAATCGGGTATGCTAACCATATCATCTAGCTCGTGTACCACCCCCCCCCATACAAACACCCCGAGTACTGGGACCACTACCCGGCTACTCATCAAATAACTCTCGCCAAATAGATGGAGCCTGAAAAAATGGTTCAAAAAAATTAATAACATGACATTATATATAATTTAAATAAATATATATGAAATAAAACACTCATTGTAGGCACTAGTGGTGGAATGCCCAGCTCGTTCATGCGAAGATTGTTGTACATAATCTGTTTCTGTCCCCTCTCTTTAATTGGTTTCATTTCCTATATTTGAAAACAAATATGGAAGTAAATAGAAAAGGATAACTAATGTGTCACCCAAAAAACAAAATAAATGAGAGGGAATAGGGGGATTCATGGATAATTTAACAAAACATTGTTTTAGGTTATCTTGAACAAATATATAATGAATCCAATAAATCCTACAAGATGTAATAAAAGAATTTAATTTTTAGTAGGATGATTATTTACTAAGTGTCATAGGTCTATTAAAATCATGGAACATTGTTTCTACCAGATTCGTAATCTGAAATGCAATTGTAAAAATTAAGGAAAAATTTAATTTCTTTAGCTCAGGTAGATGATGCAGGTTTAAATATTAAATAAATTTGAATAAAACCATCCTTAACAACACAAATCTAGGTAAACCAAAAATAATTCAGAAAATGAATGGAGGATTTTATATATTTCACACCAAAACTTTAGGTTCACAGTTAACTCTGACAATTGAGCTATTGGAGTCATCAAAAGAAATAAATGGATTGGTTCCAATAGTAGTAGGGATGGGGTCAATTCCATCATCACCATCATCAATAATATGTCTTGGAATTACTTCAACTATGACACCAAATTCAGGTCGAAGTTGTTCTTTGACAAAAAAACTTGTTTAGCCATTGATGCCAATACATATGGTTCTTTGGTAGCAAGAGTGAGAGCATTTTAATTACTCGAAATCCACAATCATCAACAAATTTACCTTGTCTTGTCATCGAATCAAACCAAAGTACTTTCATCATCATGAGTCATCCATGAGAGTAATAATCCAACATTATTATTTTTTCAATGACTCCATAATAACCCACATTTTCAAATTGCAGTATACTATCTGCGGCACTAGCATAAAAATCTGTTGTGGCAGTAACCATAACTCCACCATGTTGTGTTCTCATATTATTTGATCGTTTAGTGACAATAAATTTGTAACCATTGATAACAATTAATTTACAGTCACAAACCACGGTATTAGGACCAAAAGCCAAAGCTCTTATTTCCCTAGAGACAGAGTCAGCAGGAAAACTCAATACATGAAATATAAATTAATATTAACCTTAATTAAATGTTTACTTAATTATTTTAAATAGTAATATTTTTACCTTCAATTTTAACCAAGAAGAAAACTCTTTACTATGCAAAGTCTCCCTCATTCTCAAAGATAAAGAACGATTCTTTCTATTTATCATTGTTTTAGGTTCCCTGTAGATAAAAAATATAAATAGTTTAACAGATATATATATATATAAAAGATATACATATTCAATTTAGTTTCCTGATGTACTCACCGAACAAATCATAGTTGAACAAAACTGTGCGATGTGCCATCTCCTGCTCTACAAGGATTAATGTCTTCAATGTATATGATCCATGAATTCCTCCAATTTAAGGAAGAGATGAAAAATTGGGTTCAATTTGCTCATACTGATATTATTCATTTCTCATTGGTATGTTCGTTATATTAGTAAGATCAGACAAATGCATTGAGAAGAAATACGTACATTCTTGAGCCAAGTAACCATTCACGATAGAACATTCGATATGATTCCTATTTCGGACATAAGATTTTAATGTGTACATATTTCATTCAGTTGGATACATCCAACAAAAAGAAACAGGTCCACCGAGAAGTATTTCTGAGGGAATATGGATAGTCATATACAGCATGCATGTGAAAAATGATTGAGGAAATTTTATCTCCAACTCACACAAAATTAATGGGGCATCTGTCAACATTTTTTTCATGAAATACTTGGACAACTTCTTTGCCCAATAACTATAAACCAATGGAAAAACTGAATAACAGTCACCCTTATATTATTGGAAAAAAATATGACAGATTGTTATTGGAATCAACACATGCAGAAGAACATGATAATCATGAGTCTTCAATGATTTTAGCTTCAACTCTCTTCAGTTGACCCGTTTAGATATGTTTCTTGAATAGACATCAGGAACTCTAATAGTCTCTAATACTTCCAAAAATTGTTTTTTTCATAAGTGTCATCACATAAGAAGCACATGGAATTTGACATTTATTTTCACTATAACGCACAGGATGCAATTCTAGTCTGATGCCCCAATCCACTATGTCACGCTGAGACCGTAAATCATATTTTGTATTTACCTTAACATTTAGAAGTATCGAAAGCAAAGTTTCACATATATTATTTTCAATGTGAATTATGTCTAAGCAGGGATGTAAAATGTTGGTTGATTAATAAGGAAAATAAAAAAAGATACTCCTCTTCCTCCAATTGTATCAGGTTTTAGTGGAAACATTCATTCTCTTTCTAGATTTCATTTGACCCTTCTTGAATGAAAAACTAAAATCTTTCAATTCCTTAAGCATATCAGTTCCATACATACACTGAGGTGGATCATCGGTCTCTATGGTATTATTAAATATCCAATGATTATTTCCATATGGATGGTCTATTGGAAAGAACTGTCAATGTATCATAAAACTAAAACTACAACATTGTTTCAGTCTTCTGGATTATATATTATTCATACAAACAGGACATGACATTTTTCCCTTTGTACTCCATCTAGACAACATTTAATAAGCTGGAAAATCATTGATCATCCACACAAGTGCAGCATGCATCTAAAATATGTCTTTCAAATATGCATCGTATGTTCCCACACCCACATCCCAAAAAAGTTTCAAATACTTTATTAATGTTTCATGTATACGTCAATATCAATGTCGGGATCAGGAGATCCAAATATGACCATACTCATGAAAGTTAAAGGTTTTTTCATACCCAACCATGGGGGATGATTATAAATGTGTATAAAAACTGGCTAGGTGTAGTGCGAAGTAAGCATCTGTTCAAACGGATTAAAACCGTCTCATGAAAGTCCCAGCCTCACATTACGTACGTCAGTAGTAAAATCTGGATATGGAGAATCAAATATCTGCCATGTAAATCTGTCTACATGTTGAAGCAACTCATCTGTAGTATTCTTTCTCTCGGTATCATGCCATCTCATTTTTATTGATATTTCATCAGACATAAAAAGATTGAGGAGTTTGGGGATCAATGGATAGTTCCACATTACTTTATGTGGCATGTGGGATGGTGTTCCATCAGATTTTGACTTCCATTGGGATGTTCCACATTTTATACAATCATTTAGTTATATGGTTTCCTCCTAGAATAAACTGCAATATTTTGGGCAAGAATGAAGTTTTTTTTTTGAAATTCTAAATTTCTCAACTAACTTCCATGCCATATAGTGGTTTGAGGGAAAATTTTCATCATCTAGAAGTAAATAATTAAATATGGTAAGAATGTAATCAATTGATGTATTAGAAATCCCATACACAGTCTTCCCGTGAATCAATCAGATTAAAAATTACCGCCTTTTCATTTTATCGCATTGTCGATATACTGGAGTCATGGCAACATCAGCCAATTTTTTCACCATAACAATATCATCATTTTCATTAGATGAATCATCTGTCCTCAAATCAAAGTCTTCTTGAGTCAAAATCCACTCTTTTTCATGATGACGAATAAATGGAAACTGGTCATCTAACAAATTCTCCAGTCCAGTCCTTTCATTTCGATCATCAGCAATTTGAGATTTCATTTTCTCCCCATTGTGATACCATACCTAGTAGTTTTCGTGAAAACCATATTTGGTTATGTGGTAGATTAATTCTTCAAGGCACAACCAAGCTCTACCAACACAATTGGAACATGGGCAGTGTATACGACCACTATCTGAAGCATTGTGAAATGAAAAATCTAAAAATCTTTTCAAATTGTTTCGAAAATCGCTTGAGATTCGATCAGTTTCATACATCCAAATTCTATCCATTCTGTTAAAAAAATTGTTATAAGTAATTTCTTTATAATCAATTTAATTAGATTGAAGTTTAATCGAAAATATATTTAAGTAAATGATAAAGGAAGGAGTTTTTAGTTGATGTAGTGAACTATTAAAACAATGTAAATATATACTAATTAATTCAGTTATGTGTGCCAAAATTGGAGGTGAGATGTTTTTTGTAATTTTTTTCATTTATCACATACCAAGAATACACCATAGACTTGATAAAACATTGTTCATGATATTACAATGTGAAGTCTTTTCATGAAAGATGAAAAATGTGTAAAGAGAGTTTTCGAAATATGTTATTAACGCTAAAACATGGAAATATTGTGAAAAGTTAGTACATTTCATAACACCCAAACTAAAGTCCATAGAAAGTACCATATCACCCCACTAAAAAAAGGATAACCACCTAAAAAGAGCGGGTATGAATAATTAAAATCAATTTGATTCATGTTATCATGACACTTGAATTGTAAAACAAAAATAGAAAACAAGTTTATTCTTATAATCATGACACTGGATCTAGGGGTGGGGGTGCCCAAGAGGGTGGGGTGGTGTCCAGGGGGGTCGTCCATGGGGGTGGGAGGGCTTTCTCAGAGATGGGGTGGTGTCCAGGGGGTTGTCCAATGGGTTGGGTATGTCCAGGGGGTGGGGGTGTCCAGGGGATGGGGTGGTGTCTAGGGGTGTTGTCCAAGGGGGTGGGGCAGTCCGGGGGGAGGGGGTGGCCAGAGGGGCTGTCCAGGGGGTGGGAGGGCTGTCCAGGGGGTGGGGTGGTGCCCAGGGGGGGGTTGTCTGGGGGGTGGGGGATGTCCAGGGGTGGGGTGGTGTGGTGTCCATGGGGGACTATCTAGGGGGTGGGGTTGTCCAAGGGGTTGGGGTGGTGTCTAGGGGGGTTGTCCAAGGGGGTGCGGGTGTCCAGGGGGTGCGGGTGTCTAGGGGGTGGGATGGTGTCCAAGGGGTTTTCCAAGGGGGTGGGGGTGGACAACTCCCCTCCCACCCTGGACAGCCCACACCCCCTCCTAAGTGAAATTTTTTATAAGAAAATCATCATCAATTTTCTTATCCCATCCGACCATATACCATACCACCCAATGAATACCCTATAACTCAAAAATATCCTAATGTTATATAGAATCCCATAAGACATAATCGATATATGGCCAATCTCATCAGCCACCCTCATCCACATCCCAGCATAACACCACTCTAGGTAGTTACCATACCCCATAAGCCACAAGGAACTCACATAACAATTTCCAACTTACCCAACTCACTCAATAATATTACCCCAAAGAGTCACTCAGACTATTATCCCTTTAAAAAACATTCCATGTACTACATGAATAAAAAAACTAAGGATGTCACCATATATCTTTTTATGAAGAGGTGTCACTACAAAACTTCTACCAAAACAAAACCACACTAAGACAACAACATACATTTATCAATAAAGACAGCAAGATAAATAATACATATCAATGAAACAGGTTATCACATTATAAATGAAATCGATGAATCATATTTCTACTAAAATATACATGAAATCCCCCATAAAACAACATTAATTATAAAACCAATTCCTCTCATAATTGATATAACATAACCCACAAAAAACATAACCTCAATTATTAAACACCTCAAATGGGTTTTCCCTATCCACATGGCACACTAGAATGCCTTACTGTACAAATGGAGAGGATTCCAATAGAAGGAACTTCTACCCAAGGCCCCCATCACATTAAATAATATAAAACCACACTCTCATGATCAGATCTATTAAAAGGGTCTTGTGGCAAGGGAACATGATAAGAGAAATTGAAATACAAGAAGAAGTCGACCATGCGAATATTGTTTAGGCGAAATCAAAATAGATAACAAACAAAAACAGATGCATGACATTCCACTTAAAGATTAGAAGTGTAGAAGTAAATATTTACCTGATTGTAGAGAGAGCTTCGAGAGATACCTCGGGGTGAAGAGAGAGCTTAGGTAGTGATTAGGTTTATGGATGCAATTAGGAGGAGGGATTCGGGAAATGCTGCTATTTGGGTGGGAAAGATTGTATTTGATGACATTTTTTTAAAAATATTTGTATATATATATATTTTCCAAGATTTTCCCAATGGTTTGAGTAAACCATTGGGAAAAGCTAATTCTCATCCCATTATCCCAACAGTTTGAAGAAACCGTTGGGAAAAATTAAGTATACCAGTCGTTTATTCAAACCATTGGTATACAGGTGTTGGGAAAAAAATTCTCTAGCAGTGATAAAGAAGATTGAACAAGACAATAATACACATCAACAATATATATCACAAATAAAGGAGAGAAACAAACCAACCATTATGACATCTATTCCATACACACTTGCCTATACAGAGATGGAATAAATCCTATGAGGCCACATTTTCTAATTGAACTACCCTTACCTTACTCAAACATCTATATGGAGTCATAAAATTAACAGATCTATAAAACATCACTCCTGATCTAAAGTCTCTACTATAAAAATATGAAAATAACTAGTCCGTTTAATAAGTTAGGAACCAGTCTCATATTCTTTCCAACCACCATCATGGAAATTGATATAAAAAAATCAAATAAAAGATTAAAAATGGCATGATACATCTACAATATGGTTGATTCAACTATTTATATAAAGAAAATAAATCATGATTAATCAACACTTTCACATAAATAAAAGTTTAGCTCACAAATACCCTACACTAATTCAGATTTTCAATTCACAAGGTTGTAGATGCTCATATGGCAAGGGATACAACATGAGAAGGCTCATTTTATATGCGCTTTACACTAAAAAATTTCCAAGAATAAAAATGGATGATCTCCATGGAAAAATCTCCAAAATGGATAACTAACCAAAATAGCAGTTACAAAAATTCCCCTACAACAACTAGAACCATTGATATTTTATACCCTGGGTTCTCCAACAGAAAGTAGATAAAGACTTATGTTCGAGATAAAGTAGATAAAGACTTATGTTCAAGCCTTGGATTCGTTCAACCTTTGAATTTTCTGAGCCTAGGAATTTTTTAGGGCATGATTTGATCTTCAATTCCCTGAGGATGAGTACTGGAAGAGGGTGTCCTCCACAAAAAGCATCAGATATCATGATGAGTTTGCGACTGGTTATGGTTTTTAAAATATATTGGGACACTTTTATGATCACTTCCAAAAAATCATTGATAAAGATACATTTTATCAGTGCTTAATTAATAATAACTGATAAAAGGAATCTATATAATCTCTTTTTTAGTGCTCATAATGATTCTTTTTATCAGTGCTTAAAAAGAACTGTTAGATATTTTTTTATGAGCTCTTATTACTTAACCACTAATAAAGGATTTATAATTATAATTATAATTTAATGAAATTGTGTGTATATATATATTTATATTTATATATTTAATAGATATATATAAATATAAATATAGTAAATATATTCTTTATTTAAATATATTTATTATAATTCTATAATTATTTCAATATATAATTATTTATTTATAATAACATAAATTATTTTAAAAAATATTTTTTTTTCATTAAATATATTTATATATATTGATATAGTGATAAAGGTAATGGAAGAACCCTCTCTAGAAAATGGCGATTAGGTTTTCAACCCGCTCTTGGAAATTCAGCACATCGAAGGATTTGGTCTTATTTCCCCCAACAGTTCTTTGTTGGTGTTTCCTTCCTCATCAGCATCTATCCCTCTCTAATCAATTGATCGTAAGTCATGAACATCCACTAATATCTGCACCTTTAATGGTTCAGATAAGCCAATAACCACAGTCTGCATTCAATCAACCTCGATTCCGTGTTTGGATGTAATAAATGATGCTTCACAAAGGATAGAGATCCATCAATATACTAATTAGGTTCATCCTGCAATTTTTGATTAAAAGGGATGAAATTCCATGTCGGATGCTTGATAGAGCCCGGTCACCAGCCATATTCAAGTATTCATGTTTTGGTTGAATCTTTCTAAAGGTATCATTGGCCCACATCGATGTGAATTCAGAATACCTCACTGAGAGAATGAAAATTAGAAAAAATTATTTGATTGTGTACCTTGTTTTATCTAAAAGTGAAAAACATGGAATTGATATGAGTTGGTTCATCAGATTCTGATTGTGTGGGGTTTCTCTAACTAAAAATGTTTAACTCTTGGCTGAGGAGTTTTTTATTGTCTTTTTCATTCAGAATACTCTAATATTTGAGCATGGGGCATTATTTCCCTATTATTGAAACCATTATGTTTTCATTTACATTAATGGTCTTTGAAATTTAATGACTCATGTGCATGGAATGACTTTTCTAAGGTTTGGGTTCATCTTCGTGGAATCAATTAGGTTATTTGGAATCCAATGATTTTTTATGACCCCAGAACAACAATTGGGACTTTTATTCTTATTGATTATGAAACTGATAATGCTTGGATTGGAAACTTTTACAGGATGTTGGTGGAGATTGATATCATATCCATCATGATTAATAAGGAAATTGTTTCTACTCCTACTAATAATATCCAGATTTATGTTGAGTATGAAATAAAGCCTCTTTTATGCAATGAATGTATGGTTATTAGGCTCTCTTAGGAGTTGTTTCAGAGGAAGGTGTCGTGTGAGAAATGTGGGATGATAGATCATCTATCCAATCATTGTCGAAGGAATCGAAAGATAAAGGATACGTCTTTTCCAATTCCCATTAATCAAAATGGATATATACTTAAATATCCATTACCCATTATGGATGATGTACTGATTTCTAAGATATATAATTCTCCAGAGCCTAATTTCCAAGGAAAGGGGTTGATGGTCGATGAGTCTCGGGTGAGATCCAACAGTGGTCCCTCAATAGAGCACACTTCTACACAATCTCATTTAGAGAAAGTATGTATGTAGTAGGTGACCTATAATCCTTCTCAGAACGATGTTTCCAATCAAAATGATGTAAAACAACATGTTGGCTATTATCAGGAAATCCAGAAAAACATTTTGGATGTTGGGTATGATGATGGACAGAATGATGGTGGTATTCATTTATTCATATGGATTGAAACTTCTAATGTAGTTCCTATGAAATATTCTAGTTGGTTATGGTCATACTTTTTTGCTGATGAAGAGTTAATTGCACCCAAAAAGGAGGTTAAACTTCAAGTTTCTCCTATAATGTGACTATGGATGCCTCCGCTTTATCATACAGATTGGTTCTCTTGGAGAGGGAAGCTGTGAATATAGATGATATTAATTTTTATGAAAATATGGATTCTAGAAGTATAAAATATAAGCATAATGTGGATAATGAAGGGTTTAAAATGACAATAAAGACATTCTTTGTCTATAATCTAAAGCTTGATCAGTCATTCAGTGATAAAGATGTTAATAGATTTGAGGTATGTGATTTTATTAATGACGACATCCTTCATATGACAACAACCTAGAGATGGTACAACCATCCCAAAGCACATGGAAAAGGGTGTGGTGGCTCTTTTTAGGGGTGTGGAGGGTCATATTGACCTCTCATATATTAGCACACACAAGATCAAGTGAAAAATAAGGGGAAATGCATTGAGCTTCTCAACTAGAGAAATTCATAGATAGAATGGGAGTATGCTCATGACGTTGATGCATCTGATCTTGACTATAATCATGATTATGGTGATGCTTAAGCTCTTTTGATTTTAAATGTGGGTTTCCTTTTTTCTCTTCTTTATTCATTTATTGTTTATTTTCCATTCATTTTAATAATAAGGGTCTCGACCCCAAACTTTTTGGGTGTATATATATATATACATATAATAAATATATATATATACTTAAATATAGTAAAGATATTAATTATTTATATAAATTTGTTATAAATTTAATAATTATTTAAATATATATAATTATTTATTTATAGTTATATAATTAATTTTATAGAAAATAATATTTATTTATTAATAATTATAAATGTGTAAATGTATAAATATATTAAATGTATATTTATGAATAAATTCTTAACATTATTAATGAATATTTAATCATAAGTGGAATCATGTTAAAAACTAGTGAAATTGAATATATTAAAATCAAATACACTTTGAAAAAATGGATACGTTTTGTGTGTGTCTGTTGTATATATAAATTAATTAATTGTGTATATGTGAAATAAATATAACACATGTTTGATCTATGTTAAATTAAAAAATAAAATGGAATTCAATCATGTCCATTATCTTATATATCATGAAATATTTTTATTATATAAATCATATTTATATACATTCAAACAAATCTATATAATTAATATATATTATTTATTAAAATTATCAATAATTATCTAAATAATAAAATGTTTAATATTTTTCCCAATTTACTAATTTTTGTCTTTTATTTGTTGAATTCCAATTCTAAATATATTTATATATTTAATTATATGATTTATTATTATTTATAATTTCTATATTTTATAATCAATTAATTCATTTTTATCAATAATTATTTAATTAATATTTTTTTAATATTTTTTAATGTAATTTTTTTATTTATTTAATTATCTCATTTTATTTGAACATTTATCAACACTAATAATTCCTTGATAAAGGAAATATTTTTGAGAGCTAATAATATAGTGTTCATAAAGGTACCATTTATGAGCGCTAAAAATAAAGAATTGATTAAGGTACCCTTTATGAGTGTAAAAAATAAAGCGTTGATAAAGGGTACCCTTTATCAGTGCTAAAAATAATGTGCTGATAAAGGGTAAAGTTTATGAGTGCTAAAAATTAAGTGATGATAAACATCACCTTTTTTTGGCACATGTTTTAGCGTTAATAAAGTTTCCCTTTTTCAGCACATTTGTATTGCACTAATAAAGGTCAGTGCTATTAAAGGCATATTTTGTAGTAGTGCCTCCTATTTCAGGCATGGGATTCCATCACGTGTACCCTCTTGTTTCGATCATAGAATAACCTCTTATTTACCCTCTTATTTCGGTCTTGGTATGCACTCCCATTTACCCACTTTTTTCGGGCTTCAGATACCCTGTTGATTCAGGCTTGGGATTCCCTCCCATATAACCTCTTGTTTTGGGATTTGTATGACCTCCCATTTACCCTATTGAGATCATAAAATATTTATCATTTTCCAATGAATTAGAAGGATATATAGGTACCACCCATTTCATTACAAAATCATTCATACATGTGATATAAGATAATAAAATATTCATCATATCATGACCCATAAAAAGATATAGGATTCATAAACATCATATCATAACCTATGAAATGAAATGGGTGTCACAAACATGAAACCATATCTTAACCTACGGAAACAATAAATGATTTATAATCATTACAGCAAAGAATAACCCATTAAATGACGTACATTTGTAAACATTAAATTTATGGAAGAGGAATAGGATTCATTAACATATAACCCATGAAATAGATGTCGGTTTCATATACATCATTCTATGAAAACATAAACCATTCAAAGAAAGAATATGAATGGAATAATTGATTCATTTTCCAAAAATACATGAGTAACATCAAAGGATATCATCTTAGATAAAAACATTTCATGAGTAAAATATCCTTTCTTCTTTGAGAAATTATTTTTAAAACACAGAACCATTTTAATACTATTTTCCTATAAAATACAATGAAATCTTAGATAGTTGTCTCAAAATAAATTTGAAAAACCATTTCCTTGAAACCTTATAAAAGAATCCTACATTTTTTTAAAAACCTTCTTCCTTTAAATCTAATAAAATAATCATTAAAAAATTGAAAAAACCTATTCTTTGAAAACACTTTGAACACTTATAAATAAATTTTGAAAATTGTTTGAAAACCATTTCTTTGAAGCTACTAGGAAAACATATAAAAAATCATGAAAACGATTTTAAAAACATTTCATTGAAAATAATTTAAAAAATTATAAATATATATTGAAAATATATTAAAAACTATTTCTTTAAAAATACATATAAAAATTATAAATAACTCTTCAGAAAAAATTTAACCCATTTTAGAAGATTTGGTTTTGAAAGAACACTGATTTCCGAACGAAGAGAGAGGTAAAGTAGTCCTTTCAAAAAAACACATTCTTTAACATATTATGTACCAATGAGTGTAAAAATGGTGACATTACTTGGGTATAAAATGAATATTTTGAGGGTAATAAAAATCATCATAGTTCATGAAATATTTTACATAATATTTATTCAATGGGACCATAATCATAAACAATCTCGATAAATGGTGTGATTGTAGCTATAAAATGATTCCAATTTGGTAACATTGGATCACAAAAAATGTAAATAATAACATTACATTAAGCTTAAAATATCATTAAAATAATGTGATTCATTATATAAAATGTCAATGGTAGTATATACACCTCATGAAAAATATGTGCATAACATGGCAGATGTCTCAAAAAAGGAAAATTGAGACAAAATTACTTTACCGATTTGGTAACTTCTAAAACATAAACCCTATGAAAGTAAGATCATAAAATTGTTATTTAAATAACCATAAATTTATGTATAATAATCATATAATAGATCCATGTTTAGTATACATACCACACAAAATATATGAGTGTTGAATAAGGCATGAATCTCATGAAAATAAATAGTGAGATGAAATCTCATTCCCTTAAGTCCAGAAAATATTTTTTCACATTCAAACCTCTTCTATAAGAAATAAAATTTTATTATAAATTTAAAAAATATCCATATTATCATATCTAGTACCATATATGATTCACTTATGACCTTGTATTGAAATTTTCATGTTAAAGTAATGTTTTGGGTAACAACCACTTTGTTTATCATGCTTGTTTTGACATTTTACTCTTGATCCTATTTCATAGATAATGATTTTATAATTTACATAATGTAAAACATTATTTATATATAATATATATTCAGTACATATATATTTATATTAATATATAAAATATATAAATATTAAACAAAATACACCATTCATGGACACAATAGGCCGTATGTACGCATGAATGTTGCTTCTGTCTTATTGGAACATTGAATGAAAGAATGTAAATGAAATATATGTATATTAATATATAATTCAATTCTAGTATTATTATTATGTCATATATATCTTATTTATTTAATAAACTCATCCTTACTACATTCCATTTAAAGTGTGAACGAATCACACCACTTTGAGAAGGTGACAATCCACACTTCCACAAATGAAATTATTATATTCAAATAAAATTGAAATTATGGAGGTAAAAAATATATAATTAATAAATAATCATAAAAAATCATAAAGATAATATATATTATATAAAAAATAGATTTTCCATAATAATTCCCAATACTGAGAGGTGGTATAGGTAAAATGAACAAAACATTTCGTGAGGTAGTAGTTCGTCATACAAAAGAATGGTAAGTTCGTTACCCATTAGATGGAAGTGTGTATAAGTTCTATTATAACACATAGAATAAAAAAATATCAATATATTTAGAATATTGGGGTTGTTATATGATAATTTAATAACAATTTTTTAGGTGGTAGGGTAAGTAAATAAATGAAAGTAGCTTGAAGAAAGATGTTACCCCTTCTTTGGGTAACTCCTTTTGGTTTTCCCCAAAGGGATTCTTTTGTCGGATTTCTACCCAAATAGATGATTAAAGGATTAAGGGATGGATATTTTTCAACTTATTTGGGAATTTTTTTTAGTATTAAGTCTTTTGAGAGTTTTTAAGATTGAGGATAGGTGGTTTTCTTTATAGAGGTTGGAGGGGACACACTTGTCATTTTTTAAAAGAAGATACATGTTCCAATGTTTTTACCTATAAAATTTATAAAAACAAAAAACCCAATAATGGAATATTTATGTCCTACATATGGCCATAAATGGGTATTTTACAAGTGGATATGTCATTTGGTCCCTTATTCTTAAGGTTTATTCCTTTTTCAAGCTTAATTTTACAATATTCACTGTAATTAATCTTAATCTCTTTCACTAATATATTTGATCAAAAATTAATTTCATATTATTAAAATATAAATATATTACTAATTACAACTGTTTATTTATATTTTTATAAATTCAATTCACATAACGAGAAAAATTATTTTTAGTGCTAATCTCAGAGACGTGGTGAGAAAGCAGGTTTTTAAAGTGGGAATGTTCAAAAGTTCATTAAATTTTTTATCTAAAATCAACATAATAATGATTATAATAACCAAAATTTGATTAATGGATGTATAATTTATGTATTTTAAATTTAAAAACAACCAGAAATATTAGTAAAAATATATAAGTTAATTAGAATAATAATTAGTTTTGAATTAAATTTCAGTATTTTTCACTATTCGTGGAAAAAGGAAGTTTCTCACAAAAATACCAAAAAATACCCCTAAGATAAATTTGGAATTATTAATTAAAAAAAGAATTTTATTTTTTGAAATTAAATTTATTAAAGTTTATAATATTAATTTTATTTATGTTCATATAAGGACATAAAAATGAGTTCTTTTAAGATAATAATATTTCAAAACATATAATGTCTTTACTGAAAAAATTGTATGTATTATTATCAATATGATTTACCTGTATAAAAAACAATATATTAAAATTAGTTATCACTATTAACATTAATATGTTTAACAGTTTTGTTATAACTATCTCCATTTAAATATTCATAACAATAAAATGATGTTTCATAAAGACTTATCAGTTTGTATATCACAAGCCAAGTCGGTGTTGCGTGTAACACAAGATTATATAAGTCTTGCGTGTAGTGTATTTACACAAAACATTGTTTATTAATATATTATAAATAATATATTCAATTCAATTTCAAATGAAAAATATAAATAAGATTAAATTAATTTGAAGAAATATATTTCACAAAATATTGGGGTGTTACATTCTACCCCCCTTAAAATGAATTTCTCCCTCAAAATTCATCTGGGTTATCAATGTTTTAAGACATTGAAATAACATTTAAATAAACTCACAACAAAAAAATGAATACTAAAACTTCATTTAAAAAAATAATGTTAGAAACATAATGTTTACCCAAAGTATCACATAACTTGGTTTCCACACTAGATAGCATAGGTGGTAGGGGAATATTGGAAATTCCAAAAATGCATAAATAATCATAGAGATTAATAAAGATCTTTGATCAAAATAAAGTGGGAAATAAAAATAATGTTAACAATAACAAAACCATAAAGCTAAGAATAATTAAAGAGGTCATTAGTATCATAAAAAATTATTCTAATAGGAAAACAATTTATTTTAATACCCTTTTTCATAATGTCAAAAAAATTACTAGAAGATATACTTACCTAATTTCATTACATTTAATAAGAAAAATATCAACATTTGGTAATGTATTGACCAATTTCCAATTCACTTATTTCTCCAAAAAGGAATGTGAGTTATTCATTCCTAAATAACTAACAAATCATGAGATCTATGATAATTCATCCCATTAATATTCAGTCACCATCAACACAAAGTTGTTTGAACAAGTTATCAAATATGTACAAATAGTCATGGGGTGAGATAATAACATAATCTCAAAAACATCTTCTGATATTTAACTTAAAATTTCCATAAATAGTTAACCTTATAACCATTCTAAAATAAGAAAATCAAAAAAATTAGTAAGGCCACTAGATCACCTTAACAATGATCCCACATATACGGTAATGTAGCTCTTGATTATCACATTCCAAACATGTGAATACCCTTATCGTATATTCTCTTGAAACATGGTAATAACCTGAATTACCATTAATCATTTTGAAAACATGCATGCTTATTATTCCAATAATTACTAGATATATTACATAAATTCAAGAAGTTGTAAACAACATCAATGATAACATATAACACTTTTTCAAAAATTCATTTATCATTTATGATGTCGTAAATACTATCTAATTTGCTTTATCCATATCATCACCTTTTTATACAAATAAAAATTCATTTTCTCATCCTCAGGAACATATTAAGGGATAACTTCCCTTAATGCAATCTTACCATTAAATCTATTTTATAGGTCATCAGTTCTATTTAAAACATTCTTGAAAATATTTAAACAAAAAATCTACAATCAATACATATAAAATTCATGATTCATATAACATAATATTTGAATTGCAAACCATATTCACTTCAATCACCCAGCATTATTTTTAGACCATTACGTAGGCTTTTTCTATTTATTACTTAATACATATTTCTTATAATATGAAATATGAATCATCTATTAATATTCCTCAACCTTAATCTAGTCATGATTCTTTAATATAATGTGAACAATACTAGAAGATCATTCCATACCTTTCACATTTCATTTGTGTTCTCCTTATGTTCATAAGTAGATCAAAGACTCATACCAGCAACCTAATTCTATACATCAGTTTTCTACTTAGGATATCGATTTATATAATGCCCATACATTCAACATATGAAACATTGAATCTTAACATTGTTCCTTTTAGTTTCTGTTATTCAATAAGAACAAAAAATAGGGTGATAAACACATATCATTTAATAAAAGCACACAATCATAAAAAGTAGCTATATGATGTCTAAATAATGACACCTTCATAAATCTAAGTCAACATAGGTTTATACTATGTTATTCATATACAAATTATTTTTAAATCCTTTATGATGTTTCATGAAGAGCTTGTGAATTCCCAAAGAATATCCCCTAGGTGTGTCAACCCAGGTTCACAATAAGGCACGTTTTTGTGTACCAAGATACACTTGAGTTAGGCCCAATGCACCTTATTGAATTTGTTACTAATAGGTATAATTGTGATAGAATAATTTCCCCATGTAGTATCTATATAGGGATGTTTTTCTTAGAAACACCTCACTCTAACCTTTTCCAGAATTCTGGTATATTTTCCAAAAATTTTCCTCACCCATAAACTTATCCTTAGAGAAATGCATATACATATAATTATAAATTTTTAATAAGGGGCTCACTAAATATTTCTCATCATAGTTTTCAAATTTTGACTAAACCTTTGATCTGATAACAACTATAGAGACCCTCATATTTCATACAATGACATTACATCGCTTTTGAGGAATACTTAAATCATTACACAATTTTATTCAAAAATATCGTATTAGTTTAGTTCTATTGGATACATTGAAACATAAAAATTGGTACATGATTGAGAAACATTATCTCCCACTAGGTTATCTAGGGCTGTCACCCATCTTACACTTGTCATAAGTAAAATATATCTTCATAACCATGGGAATGAAATATAAAAAGGGGTGAGCTTTGATGCTCGGTAAGGGTAAATAAAGTAGATATGTAAACATTAACATGAGAATAATGCTATGAGAATGTGTCCATAACATTAGATAATCATACCCTACATATAAATGATCATAAACATGAATCTTTTCATAAATATTATAAGTTCATAATTCATGAGTCATAAGGGAGACGAGATCATAATCTGTGAAGGAATAAGGCAAAACACTTGTAGTATACAAATAAACCTATAAAATCCTTCATCAAGGATACCTATCAGGACCTTTATAACATGTTTGGCATTGGATAATAACCCGTGTACCTACTTTATCCCATATATTCCCTTGAATGTACTCTCATTTTTTAAGAATAGTATTACCTCCCATGTACCCTACAATTTTGGGCTTGGTATTCCCTAATTTTAACCAGTTTTCTTGGGATTAAGATGCCCTCTTATTTTAGTCTTGGGATTCCCTCCTATGTACCCTATTTTTTCAGGACTTGGATACACTCCTATTTACCCTCTTGTTTAGGTATTGGTATTCCCTCCCATTTACCCATTTGATTCGGGCTTAACTTTCCCTCTTGTTTCCAGATTGGGATTCCCTCCCATATACCCTCTTGTATTGGTCTTGGGATGCACTTCCATTTACCCACTTGAGCTCCTAAAACATTTATTATTACCAAATGCATTGGAGGGAGATATAGGTATCACCTGTATCATTATAAAATCTTTCATACATGTGCCACAATATAATAAAGCATTCATTATATCATGACCCATAAAAAGATATGGGTTTCATGAACATCCTACAGTAACTAATAAAGAGAAATGGGATTCACAAATTTGAAATCATATATTAACTTATGAAAAAAGATTTGTTTTATAATCATTTCATCAAAGAATAACCCATGAAAAGAACAAGGTTCATGACCATAAAACTCAAAGAAGAAGAACATGATTCATAAATATATATCCTGGGAAAGAGAAATGATTTTCAGAATAATCATTCCACTAAAACATAAACCATTTAGCAAAAGAATATGAATAGAACCAGTGAATCAATTTCCAGAAAGAGATTAGTAAAATAAATGGATGTAATCGTATATAAAAAAATATTATTGAGTAAAATATAATTTCTTCTCGAAAAAAGTTTTTTAAAACATAAAACATTTTGAAATTTTGTTCCTTATAAAATACCACGAAAACATAAAAAGAATCCTTTAAATAATTTTCAAAAAACTTTTCCTTGAAAATTTATAAAATAATCTTAAAAAATTTAAAAATCTTTTTCTTTTAAAGCACTATCAAAACTTATGAATAAATCTAGAAAATGGTTTCAATATCATTTCTTTGAAAATACATTGAAAAATATAAATTAATCTAGAAAATGTTTTCAAAACCCTTTCTTTGAAATACATTGAAAACTAATAAAGAAAGCATGAAAAAGTTTTGAAAACCATTTCTCTAAAAATGTATTGAAAATAGTTAAATAATTATTTAAAAAGTTTTGAAACCTGTTTATTTCAAAATAATTTGAAAAATATAAATAAATCATAATAATTTTCTCAAACCCATTTATTTGAAAATACATTCAAAACTTATTACAAACTCTCGAAACCATTTTGAAACCAATTTCTTTAAATATACATTGAAAACTTATAAATAAATATTAGAAACATTTTGAAAACCATTTATTTGAAAATAATTTGAGATATTATAAATATTTATTGAAAAAATTTGAGACACTTTTCAGAAAACATGGTTTTGAATGAACATTTATTTCTGACAAAGAGAGAGGTAAAATCAGGGATTATTAATAAACATTCTTCATTATCATATGTACAAATAGTGGTAAAAGGGTACCATTACTTGGTTACAACATCAATATATATAGGTAACAAAAAATTATGATATTTCATGAGATATTTATCATAATATTTCATCAATAGTAGTTTAATCATAATCAATCTTAATAAATGGTGAGACTATAGTTATAAACTATTACCAATTTGGTAAATTGGAATCGTAAAACAATGGAATGATTAAAATTTAATTAATATTAAAATATCATTAAAATAATTATATTCATGATAAAACATGTTAATGGTATTATATAAACCTAATTAAAAAACATATGTGTATAACATGGTGTGTGTCTCAAAGAAGGAAAATTGAGAAAAAATTACTTTACCGATTTGGTTACTTTGGAAACATAAACCCCATAAAAGAAAGATAATAAAAAGGATATGTAAATACCAATAAATTTAAGTATAATAATTTTTTAATTCATCCATGGGTGGTATACACATCACACAAAATACATGATTGGTGAATAAGGCATGAATATCATGAAAATAAAAAGTGAGATGAAATTCCCTTATCTTAATCCATGAATTTCATTGTATGCATTCCAACCTCCTATATAATAAATATACATTTAATTAACATCAAAAATCACATATTATTATATATAATACCATAAAATATTCACAAATGACTTTATATTACATGTTTATTAACAATTTCATGTAAATGTAATGTTTCGGGTAATAACTGCTTTGTTTATCTTACATGTTTTGACTTGTTATTCTAGATTATATTACATTTATAATTATTTACTTATTTTAAGAATGTAAAAAATGATTTCTATATAATATAAATTCATTATATTAATATTCATTGTAATCTATAAGAGATTGAAATATTAAACAAAATACACAGTTCATTGAGACGGTAGGCCATACGTACTCATGAACGTTGCTTCCATTTTATTGTCATATTGAAAGAAAGAAAGTAAATGAAATATATGTATATAAATACATAATATAATTACAATATAATTATTATGATATATATATATATATAATATAATTTTACTAATCCCATCATTAATATATTCCATGTAAATTGTGAACGAATCACATCACTTTGAGGTGGCGGTAGTCTACACTTCTCCAAATGAAATTATGGTATCTACTCAAAATTGAAAGTATGAAAGTAGGATTTATATAATAAATCAATAAGAATAAATAAATAATATATATCATATATATCATATATAAATATAGTTTCGATCATATTTCCCATCTATGAGAGTTAGTAAAGGTAAAATGAACAACGTCTTTTTGTGAAGTTGTAGTTCGTTGTACACAAGAATGGTATGTTTATTACCCATTAGTCTGAAGTGTGTTAAAGTGAAGTTAAAACCCTTAGAATAAAAAATATCCTTATATTTAGGATACTGGATTTCTTAAAATATAATTTAATAAGAATAATTCATGTGGTGGAGAAAGATAATAAAGGAAAGGATCTTTGTGAACGATGTTACCTCATCTTTGGGTAACTCCTATTGGTTTCCACCAAAGGCATTCATTAGTTGGATTTCTTCCCAAATGGAGGATTCAAGGAGGAATTTAGGGATTTCATAAAGTGAATTGGATAGATATTTTCTTTAAATAAGTGGTTTGAGAGGTGTGAAGGATTATATTTGGTGTCCTTGTATAGGGGAAGGTGGGGACACACTTAGCATTTTTAAAACAACTTAGGTGTACCAATGTTTTTATCAAAACAAAAGTAAAAAAAAAACAAACCAAACTCAATAATTTATGTATTAAGGAAAAAATACGTCCTTTTAATGGGTTTTGGACAAGTTTATAAGTCATTTTGGGCCCTTAATTTTAATGTTTATTAATTAGTTAAGCTTAATTTTACCTTAAGTGGTGCAATTAATATCAATTAATTTCAATAATATTTTTCGTAAAAAATTAATTTGATATTTTTATAATATAAATAATAAATAGATTAAAACCCTTTATTTAAATTTTTTAAAATTCAATTTATATAAGTATCAAAAAAAATTAATGATAATCTTACAGACATGGTGATAAAGTGAGTTTTAAGAGTGGAAATGTTCAAAATTTCATTAATCATTTTTATCTAAATTTAAAATTAAAATGATTACAATGAGATAAATAGGATTATTATATGTATAATTGATCTATTTTTTACTTTAAAAACAAATTTATATACAATATATATATATATATATATAAGTTAGAAGAAAAAGATAATTTGAATTAAAATTCAATAGTTTTCACTATTCACCTAAAAATGAAGTTTCTCTAAAATAATCACAAAAATTCAGAATAATATACTTTTCTAATTTTTAATTAAAAAAAGTTGTTTTATCAAATTAAATTTTTAATATTTTCTAAAATTAATTTAAATATTTTTCATAGAAGGAAATAAAAAAGAGTTCTTTTATGAAAATATTATTTTCAAACATAAAAAGACTTTACTAAAACGATTGTATATATTATTATCAATATGACTTATCTATTAAAAACAATAATATATAAAAATTATTTGTTATTATTCGTATTACTATGTTTAATGGATATGTTATTATTATCCATATTTAAATAATTATTACAATAAAATTATGTTTTGTAGAAAATTAGTGTCGCTTGAAATGCAGGCCAAGTCGGTGTTGCGTGTAGTGCAAGGTAATCTAAGTCTTGTATATAGTGTAAAAAATCATAACATAGTGATATAATATATAAGAAACACTATATTAAGTGCTTTGTGAAGTAAATAATATAAAAAAGGTTAAAAATATTTGAAAAAAAAATATTTCACATAATATCGAGGTGTTATAATTTAGATATAGAAACCAATAGTTTTATATGTTTCCTCCTTCATATTACCTTATCCAAACTACAATAGAAGATTAAAATGATCTTAAGAGGAAAAGTTTTATACTTCATTTAGAACATATATTCCCATTTCTCTCATTACTAGGAAATCATCTAGTTTTACTAACTAAAGTACTGTTGGATAGTTATGACTTTCAATATTTGTAGTTCACAATGTCTTGTTTTATATTTTCCTTTAATCATTATCCATAAGAAATTGAGAAACACAGTAAATATCATGTCTTATGAGATATTTTTCTAAATTAATATTAGGAATATGTATTCCAACATTAGAATCACTTCCCATATTTTAACACATTGAATGGGAGAGATTTTATTTCTTGTGACATTATTAATAATTAACTTTTAAATTTTTATATCCTTTATTTTTCACTAACATATAATTTTATATGATATGTATTGATCTAAGAAACCCATTTTCTATACCTATTGATATCATGTTACCCAAGAAATGGGTTATGTCATAATTCATCATTAGAGAAATCCTTTTTATTATTATTAATTAAATGTAAGACTAAACATCTACTTGTCATATGTTATCATACATATAAGACTAGAAATACAATTTCACTATCACTAACTTCTGTTAAATGCCTGGAAGATATTAGTTCCATCCCAATATTCTATAATATGGGTGTTATCTTCAATCCATAAATGGGTCTTTTAGGCTTCATTTTATTACTGGAATTCTTTGGTTTCATTTATCCTTCTGGTCACATCACATAATATCATTCATAAGGACTCCTCCGAGGATAGTGGACTTAATATTCAATCACCCAATAATGATCTTATGATATGTTGAATTATAACGGATTTTAGTATGATAACTTTCTATAAGGATTTATCATACACTATACCAAACAAAATATTGAACCTTCAATAATATTTTGATATTTATTAGTGAAAACTTGTACCACCCATGTTTTAGTTTTTATCGAATACCCAAAAATGACTTTACATTAATATATGGAACTCCAAAATATATAGGTTAATTTTTGTACATGAAATTAAAATTAAAATATTTGTGAACATAAAAATCCTAGATAGTTTCCATTTAATATTCCTTGAAGGATTCATTATTCTTTTCAAATAATAGTTCACCTATTTTGGTGAATGTAAAATCATCTCTATGGATTTTACTTTCTTATATAGTAGAGGTCTCAAGATAAATTCCTCCAATTATTACTTGAGAATTTTAGTGTTCCAATTCCATCTAATTCTAATCTAGATCATAAACGTCACTTAATTCTAGTATCCTCTAACAATATTAAAAGATATATATTTCCTTTATAAAAATATAATCAGTTTTGAGTAATATTTTTTATTTTAGGGTTGTCAATATCCTGAGTTTCTGTTGGATAAATAACTGATATGCACATCATGTTTTATTTTCAATATATTTGAAGCATAAAAAACATTAATGTATTGTTAATATAAAAAACATGGGGATTTCACACAATAGAATATGATTATATCATAATTTTTATGGTGTCTATTATTTAATTCATATGACATAAGGTTAGTTGGTACACTACTACTAGTGAAGCATGTATTGAAATAAAAAAATGGAAATGCATATAAGACTTTTAATTGGCCTTCCGTGTACTTAAAAAATTAATTTTATGTGAATAAAGTAATGTGATTATATGGAAATATTAACACTATATTTAAATTATTGATGATTACTTTGTTTAGATATACATTGACAATCTCGTCGAGAGAATCATGTACCTTCTTACCAAGTGAATTATTTTTTCTTTAATCATTCCTAAAATCTCATAAATTAATCAAATCATGTATATGTTATTATCTCGAAATTTTAGATAGAAAATTTATTGTGATCAAGATGAAGTAATTCTGAAATCTCTGTGACATTATTTCATTTCTAAGTGATTATTTTTCTACATTTTAATAAGTGACTTATCAATAAAACCTATGGCTTTTGGCTCCAATTATTCTAAAAACCATTGATTCATATCCTTAACATGAAAAATAATTATCTAGATATGATTATATATCATACTTATATTTTATATTAATTATTCATTGAAAATATTTAATATTGTTGATTAAACTATGATTGTGTTATTAGTTTATTATGAAATACCATAAACTCATTCATTCCAAACATGAAATAATGTATCCTTATGTATAATTAAACACTGAGATAAATGTTTTTATAATAATAAATAATTTTATAACTACAATAAATTCACTAGAAAATTTAATTTATTTCCTCCTAATGTATAACTTGAGAATCACCCTCGTGTAGATTTTACAGACTTCACCTTACTTCTAATAATCTGTCTAAACTTTTTTGGTTTTTTATTTGAATTTCGGTCTATAAAAGGGAATATTATATTAAATAAAAAATGATTAAAACATAAATATTTCAATAAATTATGATTATAAATTAATAAGATACTTATTTTGGATTCTTCTTCAATCCAATATAGTTCCTCTTCCAGTGACCATTCTAGAAACATGTGAAGAAATAGCCACTTGTTCACTATAATGTCTCTAAATATTTTTTCTTTTGAAATATGTTTTAAATGATCCATTTAATTTTAGTTTGTCATGGTGTTTTTAACTTTTTCTTACACCTCATTCATCATAAATAATTATGAACCATGTTCCCTCTAATCCTTATCATTTTTAGAGAAGTGTATCCAAAGTCTTCTTGAGTAGCCTCTCCATAATGTTCATCCTATACTTCTAGGGGAATATGGATTATCTGGGTGATAATGATTATAATATGGGATTAACATACTATTATTTTTCTAAATGGAAGATCAACATCAATAATTGATCATTGTATTTTGATGGAAATGTCACTATATATGTACACATCTCCCATTTTACATTGGTATAATGTATTGAAAATTTATATTATCTTAAGTCTCTATTTCATCTTGTTAGGAGATAAAAGGTGATATTTCAATGTATATACTTCCATGTGTTTATGTTGAATCTTAAACTCTCTAGACATATATGATAACATGTTTCAATAGACATTTGAATCATTATCCATGTACTGTTTGTAGGCATCCTTCTCACCTATGCATGCTTGATGAGGTGGAAGAAGAAGAATCAGGGAATCATCACATATAATAATGTTTTATATGGAAGATCATTCTATAAATAACTATACCACTATAGTAAATTATTACTGTTAAGGAAATGGTTATATTTTAGAAAGATTGAAATTTTCATGTGGTTTCAAATTCTATTTTCTATAATACATAAAATAATATTTTATTACATTATCTTCACTAAAAAATATGACACAATAATTTTATTTTCTTAGTTTCCCAATATTCTGTGAAATCCCAATATCCCTCACTATTACATCTGGAATTTCCTAATTCATGGAAATTATAGTTGAAAAGATCCATATTTACCTTCTCATATTCTAGATGAGGTATTCATTAAATTATAATAAGTTATTTAGTATGGTGGTCCTGAAAAATACCTTAACTCATATTTACCTAATCTGGTGAGCGCACTCCATAATCCAGAAATCAAAGATTCCTATTTCTTAATAGCTGATCTCAAAGTTACACTAATACTTATAAAGGAAATAAAAATTGATGCTAATATAGTTATGTCAACACAAAACCTTCATTAGATCACATTAATAAATTAAAGTGTTTGTAAGTGACATAAACTAAAACATTGATTTATATTTTCATTATAAATAAATTAATGGAAGACATTACAGAAAAAATATTTCATTGAGGGATTTTATCATAGGAAATATATCCTTTGTTTTATACTTTTACATTACTTTTAATATTATGTTGATTTTACTAAGTTAATTATCCATTCATAGAAAAAACAATTATACATAATAAATATATTTTATTCCAACTTTTATGCTTTTTAATTTATTTATTTGGAATGATCATGTTCAAGAATCCAATAAACATAAATAAATAACCATACACTAGAAAAAAAATTATGGGTGGCATGATCATGAGCATTATTTCTAGTTATTTTTTTAATAAGATGATAAAATAACCATTGGACCTAAGTAGTAACTTACAGAACTAGTCTTGGTATGAGTTATTGTATTCCTCCTAGATCCAATATATCTATTTGATTGGTTTCACCTTGGATTAGGTTTTAAACTCCCTCCTCTCCATGGATCACTATTCCTTACATTTATTTTACTCAAATATAGACGAGGGGAACTAGCGTATAGGGTAAAATAAATAATCCATGGACTTGTACATCCTCTATAATAAAGGTGGTAGGGCTGAATTGTTGGCCATCATATTTAATTTAGTAAAACTCTTATCACATTAATTCCCATGAAAAAAAAGAATTAAATTAAATAAGAACAAAACACATATAATGGTCGGTCAAGCTCACAACCAACCAAACATACGATGAGTTATTATTTATTAAACTAATTATCATATTTTTATATTCATTCTTTATTAAGATAAATTTCTCAAATTAATAAATAAATTATCTTAATAATTAATTTATCTTAGTTTCTCATCTAAATAGTCCTAAAAAATCTCCAATATTTTATATTTTAAATAAAATAAATATATAAATTTTAATTTAAGATTTATTCATACATGACATATACTGATAGGAAATATGTTGTGTAACCATCTGATAGGTCTGAATTTTCATTTAGAATTTGACATGAAAAGTAGTAGAGGAAACATGGTGTGTACCATTCTATTATACAAGACATGTATTATCACTCACATAGTTTGTGAAAACACCTTGTATGGTCCTCTCCATGTACTATATACTTACACGTCTTGTATGATACGTGACTTGTCATGATATTACATTTCATATAGTTTCATTAGTCATGTTGAGTAATTAAAAAATGTATAATACTATATAAAATTCTCTTAATATATATGGCTTTTACCTATGACAATAAATGTGAACTACACAGTGTGTAAGATAACTATACATGTTCAATAGGTTTAAAATAATGTGGAAATTAATAATTTAAGCATTTAATTCCACTAAAGCTTCTAAAAACTACTTAACCATTTTTTGGTGTGAAAATCCCTATATTATGGAATATATATCAAACAACACAATAAATATTTTTTATATATTTAATGTTTTTATCTACAAGTTTCACTCACAGGAAATTCTTAAAACCCAATGTGTACCTTGCGTGAGTGGGTACGGGTTACACATCATGTACATCTAATTACACGTTGTGTAATCCTTTATATTACTAACTATATATCATTCCTAGATAATCAATGTTTATTATTTTAAGGAATTTTTTTCATAGTGTGTACACCAGATATAAGGCATGTAGACACATCATGCCCTTATTTCTTGACTAATAGTTATTTCTCAACATGTATTTATAATTTTATATTTACTTTGACCACATGGAATATATGATTCATATAGGGTGTAACCGTTGGGGTTACATGGTGTGTACTATAGTTATAATTCATATAACTATGTCATGTTTTGTTTCATTTGGATGGTCAAATTTTGTGTTTAATGACACTATATAATGTTCTCCCACACAAAATATCAAGATTATAGAAACATGACCTTGTACAGTGAACATGGGTACATGATGTGTACTTTTCATAGACATGTTATATACTTGGGTTATCATAATATTATATTCGACACATCCATATGGGGTCTTTGAATGTTATTAATCAATTATTACACTATATTTTCCAAGTGAAACTGAACTATCATGTTATCTCAAATTTTAGATTAAGAATAAAAAACTAGATATTGAAAACTAAAAAAAATTATTTGATTGATTGTTAATAAATAATTACAAATTAATCAGTGATCTCTTTGATACCACTTGACGTTTCTCAAGTATAATAAAAGTGGTCAGCCCCATTCCAAACAATGATTTTCATCAGATTCTTTTGATGAAATCCTCAATAAAAAATGAATGCAACCCCATAATATTCATAGAGGATATTTTTCACATATAATTTATAATTAATTTATATAAATAAGTATTAATTTCTCTTTAAATTCATTCTTCATTGTCTAATTGGTTGTAATATTTTGTCGTATTGTCATTGTGATGACAAATCCAATGGGGAATCCCTCAAATAGTATCCACATGTGCACCTTGAATCTCAAAACATCACAATTGGAAATCTACTTTATTTCACAGAGGATCCAAGCCACTTGAATCATTCACTATTTATCTCTAAAAAGTCATTATTTACTTGAAATAATATCTCTTGTTTTATTTTTCTCTTTATAGGGAGGAGGATGAACATAGATCTTAGTTCACGAGATCTTTCCTGAGATTTTCTTTCTAGGGTTAGAGAGATTTCTCTAGAGAATCTAATGTGCAGATTGTTCTATATATCTTAAAAAATGATATAGACACATTTATATGCTTAGGATAGATAATTATTTAGTACACAATTTCCTTTATTCAATCGTTTATTTATATGTCATCCCCATGTTGAATGATAATAATAATATTATTATTATTATTTTATTGGAAGATGAAAAACTCATGGATATTTAAATACCATTTATTATGGACCATAAACTTAGTATTTCAATACTCCTTAGTATTTATCATATCTTGAATAATAACTCTATATTTAAATAAATGAATATCTGTATATTATTACATTAATAAATAAATAAATATTTTATTCACTAACTGGTAAATAAATAATATATTAATTTTTCTGTAACTATATAAATAATTTTTTATTACATTATGAATAAAAAAGAGATAAATAAATATTATATATTCTCATAACTATTTATTACCATGTGAATAATTTTTTTAAAAATATTCAACTAATACAAATATTCTTTGGAATACATGTTGATTGAATATAGTGGATCAATTGAACTAGGATAATTATTAAAATAAAAGTGAGGAATAATATTTATTCAAAATACTAAATTATATTTAACTAAGATTCAAGATACATTATGTTTGTGACCCTCTAGTCCTCTTTATAAATTTCAATAAGCATACTAGCCTAAGGTTTAAGATTAGTGTCTCACAGTACTCCAAGCTAATCATAGATAAAAATTTATACGTTTATAAGAAAAAAACCTCTTATGGATTCTCAATGTATAATATTATCCCTTTATCTTAATATCTCAACAATAAGGTTTCATACTCATATAATCAACCTATATTCTTGATAACTTTTCTTTGACTATCTGAAATAAAATCATAAAACACAATATCTTTAAAATTTATCTGAATGCTCTATTTTAATCAAAGATCTAGAGACATAATGTTCTATAAACGGTGAGACAAATTGTTCCATAACTTGTTTGCTAATGCCATATTACTCATGACGCACTCAACATATCTTACATCACTATGAATAAACATATTCATCATTTTGATCAATATATCAAAGTAAAAAAATCATGATATGTGTTAACAATAATCTCATGTATAAGGAACTATACAAACATTTTCTAATAGGAATATCCCATCAAAGCATATAAATTTGGCATTCGTACTTGTGTGTATGTTCTAATAACCTTATATTTTGGTGATTACCTAGTGTAAATAACATGAGAATAAGTATAAATTTATTATAATCCTTCTTCACATGATATCCCACATCATATGCACCCCATTAATATATATGACATCTAGCCATAGAACATATATTTAGGATTATTTTCATAACACTTAAAGGTTTTCATCATAGATAGTAACTGATATAACCTTACAGTGTAACAAATACACTAACAGAATTATAAAATTAACTTTACATAGAAGAACACTCATCTTGTGATATAATATTTATTGATATTTGGTCTTTATATATACCATTAATTTATAGTACAAATCCAATTGGTTCTAAGGAACCAACTCTGATAGACTCCTACTTTAACTAGGGCTAGATCCAATACACTTTTCAATATATTATTTATCAGATGATATTCATGATACTATTGAGATATGACTAAATTTTTTGGGCCTACCATTTTATGAAGGCTATTATAATTACTGCAACTTCATGTCACTGAGAAAATCCCTCAAGAGGTGATATCACAGAGTATAAATTTTTTTTCTTTTTTAAATGTTTGACATCATAACTAAACACTATATCTTTCCCCAAACCACTAAAAAACCCATATATTATGATGCATTAAAATCCATAACATACATTTGTATATAAATAAATAAACCACTGGATGATATGAGTTTTCTCTCATATATTAAATTATCCACACACTTAATGAAGATCAAACTAATATGAAGAATACTGGTTTTGTAACCCATTGAAATCATTTACTTTTACTTTCTCAAGTACATCCATATAGTTATGGCTATTATAAATTGTAGTTATATTGATTTAGTTTGAGTTTTTCCTTATATAATTTATACTTTAGAAAAATTAAATCACAGTACATATCACAACATGTGAGATAGATTTCCCAATTACTCTAAGGCATGTATAGTCCAACATAGAAATATCCTCTTTTATTTTCACACATTAACCAGGATAGATTTCTTGACATATATAACTATTATCGATTTTATTTTAAATTTCTCCATGTTGTATTTTTGTATACCTTGTCAACATGTGTACTTTGGATTGATCTATGAATCCCCATAGATCTACCTATTTATATCGTGGTCCCCTAGAATTGGGGTTCTACATAAGATATACTTGAAGAAAACAATTTCTATAGTATTAATTAACTATAAGACAAAATTTATTTTTTCTAAATGTTATGAAATATATATTATATGGAAAAAAATTATCACTAACTAGCAAATGGTAAACACTTGGAAAATATTCATTCCAAATGAAAATTATTTTATTTTGATGATTTATTTCATTCAGAAATGAATCGCAAATGTTTTAAAACTTTATTGGAATTCTTTCATATCACCATACCATATGGTTATGTCATATATAAAAATTCTATAATATTTCCTCTAAGGAAATTGGTCCTGAAATTCAATCTCTTAATAATTATCAGAAATGATTTCTTTGAAAATTAAATTCTAATGGATTTTATCCTCATTACTTGATATAAGTTTCAATCACTGACTATATCTAAATAGATCTTGAACCTTCAACAATTAGTGGAGCTTTGTCTGTTCCATCTTGTAACAACCATATTTAGTTTATATTCAGTACCCACCAAAAATTTAAATCTATCACTGAAACATATAAAATGAATTACTTCATTTTATATAATCAAATCATCTTTAAATTGGTAGGAACTTTTAAGTCATAACTAGTAGCCATTTACAAATCCAATAGGAATAATTATTCTTATCTAATAATATATCACCAGTTTTGGTGACTATTAAATTACCTATATGGTTCAAAGTTTCTTATATAGTATGTATCTTTAGAATAGTTACTCCCATTAATAAATGTGGGTTTTTAGTGTTCTTATGCCAACTTTTTCGCATCTGAAGCCTAGAATTCACTAAATTCAAACAATCTCCCACTATCATAAAAGATATTTTATTTAATTATATAAATATATTTGATTTTGAATAATATTTTCAATATTTTATTTTTTAATAGAATGAGTTTTTATATGATAAATAACTAACATAGACATCATGTTTCAATTGATATATATTTAATGCTTAACCAACTTTAAAAAATAGTTCCAATCAGACACTTAAGGATGCGACGTAATGGAATCCTATAATATTATGAATTATATTATATCTATTAGTAAATTTATTTGTAATATGTTCATCTATTATTAAATTATTTGTAAACCATGTCTTGATAGACAATAGAATACTAGAAATACAAATCTGACTTTTCCTCAATATTCCTTATACAACTATTAACTCTTTGACATGAATATAGTAATTTAAATATAGTATAACATTCACTATAAATAAAAATGATTGATGAATACATGATTATTATATACTCTAAGAAGCATGAATAGATAATATTTTATCTTATCACAAATAGAATTAATTTTTCACTTGGAATTCATAAAATTAGTTAAAGTTATCACACAGATTATATGAATTTACCACTAGTTTATTCTTAAAATAGTTCATGTTGTCAATATGAACTAAATCTAGAAACGTTATATATCACCATTATTTATAAATATTTCAATATTTGATAGATTTTCTTATGAATCCATGGTTTTAGATTCACCTAGAAGTTGAATTATAGGGGTTTCTCTTGATTACAGGGAAATAACTAATTATATTTTTACTCCATCAGTATCTAATATTTTTGTATATTTTCATGATGATTTTTTTATTATAGTAACCATATCTACTAAAAAAATCACGCTATTGGGGCCATATCTACGTTTATCCTCCACTAGCTTCAATTATTTATAGAAATAAGAAATCCTCAATGGTTTATTTGGTTTCATACACTGCATCTTCAATTGGATGAATGGGTGCTTATGAGAGGAAATATAGTTCATATAAGATTTTCTATTAAATCATGGAACATAATAAATTATTTTAGGAGGTGATGAAAATTTTCTTAGGCACTGACAAAGAGGATTGGAACATTGAGGAATATGTTATAGGCCCCAGTGTAGACTCAATGTTAGACTAGAAGAAGGTTGATAAATACATTGATACACATTTTAAGGTTGGTTTAGGTTATAATTCCTCCTCTTGGGTCTATTCTAAATATCTATAGGACTTGATGGAAGAATAATGGTGCCACACATGAAAGAACAAAATGAAAAATTGAAATAATGATGTGGAGGATTACTCAATTACTTCAAGTAAAAATCAAGATGAGGTAAAGAATATCTCTATTTAACTAAGATAATGGTGACTAAAATGGTAGGGAAGTCTATGGGAATTAAAGATCTAGGTTTAAACACCGTTGAACATGACCCTCGGTACTATCATGGTAACTCGGTCTGGAAGGAGAGTTCTGTGGACATTTTTTAGGTTATAAAATATAAAACCCTTTAAGGAACAAACAGTCATAGAGAATTTGTAGGGTGAAGAGACATATTTAGTGGCCTTTACTATAGTGATATTATACCCCAACATGATTCTAGAAGGAAAACAATTTAATATCCCAAAATATAAATCCCCTGATAACCCCTCTTACCCCTTATATTTTCCATAAATAATGAATGTTATTTATGATAGTCTTAGAAATTCCATGAATGGGGAATGTGGGAGGAAAAGGATAAAAACAAAAAATTACAAATCCCACTATAGGACCTTGACCAATGAAATTTTCCCCAAGGCCTCATAGATTAGTTTGAACTAAATGTTTTGTTTATTTAAGAAAAAATTAAACATGGACACCTCTTCTATAAATACAATTTTCAGTTTTAGAGTTTATATACTTTAATATGGAATACAATATCTGATCTAACCTAGAGGTGAATAGAGTTGTCTTATCATGTAAATACTGTTATGTTACTCATTTATCTATTTATATGTAAGTTATTTAATCCTTTATTTGTTTTAAATGATTGTTGTGGATTTAGATAATTTGAATTTATATACTCTGTTACTGTTTAACCATAATGTAATTTTTTAAAATAATAAAAAAATTACTTGGATTTTATGTTAATAATAGAAATTATTTTATCCCTAATAATCCTAAAAAAGTGTTTATATCCTTGAATTCCATAAGAATTTTCTAGCTATAACTTGGTATGAGTCTTATTTTTTGTATTAATCATTCATTACAAATATTGGATATCATATATTTATGTATATCTAAAAATTTGGTTTGTTATGAAATATCATATCATAATTCAATATAAATAATGCGTCCAATGGACCATCCAGTTATACATATAGGTGGGTGAATCAAGTGTGAATTGTTTTACAAAAAATCTTTACTCTTTATTTTACAGCTATTAATTCAAAATATTTATCACATGTCAATATGAGTAGTTCTATAAAATCACAATCACATTCATTCCATATGAAATTTATAATGCAAATGAATCTTGAAAAAATGAATTTATAAGGATTTGTCAAAAGACTGAGTCCTTCTTACAACCATTTATTCACCTAATTTATGGATTCTTCACTACATGTAGGTGGTCACATCCATGGAAAGCATCATTCCCATCAACACTAAGTCCCAATAATTTTCCACACCAGAGTACCACTATGGATCACAAGGTACCTCATATATAAGAAATCAACATAGAGTTCTACATTGTTTATATCCTGAGTCCCAATAGAGTATTCCATAACTCTTCAAAGTATGATAATGTAATGGAAGATATCTCTATAAACTTTTTAAATCTTTTACACTTCATTGAGATAAAAATTTCCAATAAAAACAAACTGGATCACCTGATTTATTAGATTACACATTCCCAAACATAAATAGGTGACTATAAATTTCCATATCCCTATCATTCTACACCTATCTTCAAATATACTAAACGTTCATAGTTTACTTAAAAATTAGTTATGAATATTATATTATGATTGAATCATTTCCCTAACTCCAGTCTCAAAATATCAACTTCCTGGAAAAAACGTTCTTTGGTTAACAGAGATTCCCAGACTCAATAAGAAAACTTCATGCACTAAAATTATCCATGGATATCTCACTAATAATTCATTATTCATGTAACATGTGTGTTTCAATATCATTATCAATATGTTTCTTACATGGAAATTTTATTGTATGGGCATGGAAGCACACACACTTCCTTAATTTTAAGTTTGTAAAACCCTTATAATTTCATGAGAAGTGTACATCTAAAACAGAACACTTCTTTGGGAGTCTTCAGAAAACGGATGTGGAAAACTTACTATCCTTTATGCACATAATTAATCACATTTCGGTGCTTTGAGAGACAATAAATCTGTATATGTCTTCAACTTTCCAACCACATGGGACTACACATTTAATGATATTTATTTATGAACATTATTTCAACCATGTGTTTACTAAATATCTTTTTATATATAAAGATAATTATTTATCAATTTCTTATTCTTATTCACATATTAATAGACATGATTCTATACTTCCCAATGCATTAAATATCATAGAACAATTTCATAGTAATCTAGTTAAATATAGGGAATTTGATTTATATAATCCCAATATCATGTTTTTAGAACTCAAATCAACCATCCTGAGGTCATGAAGGATTTCGAAAAAACAACATGAATATCATATGGAATCCTTATACAAAATCAAGGAACTATTGAGTCTCTATTTTTCACTCTCAACTATCTCAGTCAATAAAAATGAAAAGAAAGCCTCTTGTGGTATTTATACATGAGGTACAATAATATAACCCACTTAGTCAAATGGTATGAGAACTGACCTTCTTCACCTTCACATATTTCTATAGAATTTACACAACTAATAAAAATCACCATAAAAATATCACAAATGTGTCCCATTTTTCAAAATTATATCTATCTTTAATTGGACTACACTCTTTCATGAAAATGATGTTGTATGCATTCTCTGATCATGTTTATATCATTATGTTGATAAAATCAAAATATAAAACTTGACTCTATTATCAAATTTCAAGTAATGAATAAATCTTGATGCATGAAGATCCCTTCAACAGTTGATGTTTTAAGATGAATGCTTGACTTAATCGAACGGTGTAGAAAAATCAAATTAAATGGCCCTAATTCTAATTATATGTTTTAATGTGAAATTAAAGTATGTAGTGTCACATGATCTCTCATTTTAAATACATACATCCTTCCTCTTATTAATAAATGATCATATATCCATGAATTTTTATATATGAATAAATGGGTCTACTCTGGAATCCACTACCTCTAATCCACATTGTCGCACTTGGGTATTGTCTTTACCTCTGGCATGTACATCCCATGTGAAAACCCCCATCCCCCATGAACATGATATTTAATCTAGGTCCCCAATGTGATCAATATCTCCTCCCACACATGCATGGTTTAGTTAATTCCTCATCTCCTGGTTTGCATATTGTTTAATAATGATTAACACATAGTACACTAAATTAGAAATGCCACTATATTAATTTCATCTTAAGTGATTCTTTTTAATTATTATTCAAATCTTAAAACATCTACTCAAATTCGTAAAATCAAATTCATATTCCTTTTAATATTCTTAATGAAAAATATATTTTTCTACAAATCATCATCAATTCGACATGTAAATTAAATTATACATATTGAATCAATTATTTGTAATTCCATATGCATGTTGAAAGTAATGTGTCACTTCTTCAACACTATTAAAACATTTCTATCAACATAATAATAGTTCAATATATTTTCAATTAGAAAAAATTGAATTTTTATGTTCCCAACTTATTGACAAAAAATTCAACACCATCTTAGTTTCAACATCAATAATCCTCTTGGGTTCTTTAAAAATCATGAAATAAGGTCCCATTGTGTCTAACTTGACACTAAGATAAATTTTTTTGTAATATAAATTAATATTTTATCTATATTTAATCCACTAGGAAAAAATATATCCTCCTACAAACTATAATAGGAATCATCCTTTCTCTATTATAATATATTTCACCTTACTTCATGGAATGTTCTTAGACTTTCATAGTTTCTATATTTCAATAATTGTATGTTAAATGACATGTTGTATTTAAAACCGTATAATTCAAAAATAAATATTAAAAGAATTGATGAGTATAAATGAAGTATGATTTTTTTTTTTAATTTATTAGTGTTCCCCTTAATGAGAACATTCTAGACACTTGAGATGAAACTATCATCCTTTTTAATTCCTGATCACTGAATAATTTCCCTTTTCAAATGTGTTGTAAGGGATCCATTGAATTTAAATTTTCATGGTATTTTTAATCTTTTCCCTAAATTAATTCATTATAAGGAATATGAAAACATATTCTTTCCAATCCTTATCTGTTCGGAGAAGCATAGTAAAAATACACCTAAGAGGCTTCTCTATATTGTCCATCTGATACATCTAGATGAATATGAATTATCTTGTTGAAAATATGATAATAAGAGACTAATAGAAAGATTGTTATCTAAAAGGAATTAAAAATTCTCTTACTAATAGATTTAGTTTATCATTTGGAAGGAAAGATCACTATCAAGGTACATGTCTCCCTGTTTACATTGGTATAGTATAGTGATAATCGCATTTATCTTAATGTTTCCTATAGAAATTTTTCCTTTTTTTTCTTGTTTGTGACATTTCAATGTGAAAATCATTATATTCTTTCTTCCCAATGATATGTGTACACTAGGGTTTCTAGAAATAAAATCATCGAAATGTGTGTCGGTCAGTGGTAAGAGATATCATGCTCATCTCACCCTTTTGGGGGAAATTATTTCCTTTTCCAGGACTCCCTTATTGATTTTTGATTTCTACCTAAATCATTCCAAAATCCTAGTGTGTGAATAGTTACCCTCATACATTTAATTAATCAAAAACATTCATATATTTAATTCCTTTTTATGTATTAATTTTTTATGTCATTACTTTATAAATTAGTGATGCTGAATTTTGGATGTTTTTATTTAAATCCATATAGATGGGGAATCTGGAGTTTATTGTTATCTAAGGAGGTGTCAGTTATTGTAGTGTTTTGATAGGTCCCATAGAGGGGGATTAATAAACATCCTTGAGAAAGTAGTCAAAATCCATATAGTTTTGTTCCACTAATGATGAATAGCATACATTTTATGATCATATGGAAATGACTGATTCTATTTAGTTAGAAGTCTTGTGGAATGTAATTCATGGAGAATGATACATAGAAATGGTTTTTCTGGTACTTAAGTATGATAATCCCTTTCTATTTTACATTAAAGAGGATATGTTCTAATGATGGTGGTTTTCATGGATCACCATGATTATGGACCGGTTTTTGGATTCCCCCTATCATAGGGAATATTGCTTCATAAGAAGTAACATATATGACATCAAAGATAATATGGCCCTGTGATGATGGGTCCACATGGAGATGTCTCTTATATTTAAGGGTACGATGAATAACTTATTGGAAAGATGGTTCCATAGGAAATATGGACTAATATAGATAAACCATATCTTATGGGTAATATGGAACGGTGAGGGAGGATAAAAATGGATTTATAAAGAATGTGGACCCAAATGGGAGGATGTGGAAGGTTAGTTTTGAACCTAAAAGAGGTGTCTTATTTATCTTGTTTAATAGTAATCAAATCACATATAGTTTAAATGGAATAAATTAAGGTCATTTGGATGGGCCGTAGAGTGTCTTTCATCATCATATGGTAACAATGTTTTCATAAAATTTTAAAATTTGTGACTAGGTTTTTAGGAATAAAGTTTAAAATTTTGTTGTGGTGTTATTAAAATTAATTTTTACATCACACAACTAGGATTTTGGGCTTGAAATTTAACATCATGTTGTCGGGATGTTGTTATGTATGTTTACATAATGTCTCTAGGATGTTGTAATTATAGCTTAACGTCGTGTGGTGGAGACATCAGTATCTTGAAAGGTGAGACAACATAGTATAAAGTAAGGAATATGAGTTGGGGATTCTCATGGATGATTGTTCCATGCTCATAGGTGTTTCTTGGTGATGAAATCAATAATGGGAACCATATTTTTTATTACACATGAAAAGGAAAATTATATTTCTGTCATAAATCCTTTGGTGGGAAAGGATGAGACATGAATGTAGGATTAGTTTGGAATCTAATAAGAGAGATAATAGGCTTACTCCATGAAGGATTCTAAATCCAATAGATCATTAATTGATGTGGTTTGGTTCCCTGGGAAGACCTAGTATAGGGGACTAGTTAGACAAAGTGTGAAATTTTGGCCATGAGTAGTTTGATAGGTATCCACATGATGGAGGCCCTTATTATCAAGGGAAAATAATATCATGATTCCCTATGAGTTTTATTAATTTTTGAGTAAAACATGATATATAACTCTTGTCAAGGTAATAATCGATCAAAGGAGTGCACAAAAGTGTGCATTCCCTGATCATGTATATTGGGTGTCTTTCAAGGTGGCCTTGAAAACTGGACACCCATGTAAGTGACTTGTTAAAATTAATGCTCTATAATTGAGTCTAAGGTGTTCATGATATCTCTTTATGGGATCATAAGTGAGAAGTTTAAAATGTTTAAAGGATCAAAGTAGTATTTACCCATGTGTGGAAGAGAATGTTTGTTCACCCTGGTATGGGAGAATAGGATTCCCCTCCCATGTAAGGTTCAAAAAGTAATATTCACCCAAGAGAGGTAGATAAATGAGTCTTTTCATTGGTAAGGGAGAGAAAAGGGGTTCACCCTTTTAATAGAGAATAAGAGGCTTTTCTCTAGTGATACTAGAGTGAAGTGGAATCTTAGTAAAACTTGGGAGAAATTATATTCTATGTCCTAGAATTTGGGTGTAGTTTAAACCTAATAATATGGGCTCTATAAGGATTCTATTTCATGAACTAACCTTAATTGTATTACTGATTAAAGGTACTTCATTGATATTTTGGTGAAATGTGGAGGAAGTGGTTTCTCATAATGGTTCTTAGTATTCTAAACCCCTAGCTAACTCAATCATCTACTCTTTTGGATAGTTTCCCTTGTTGTTTTCTTAAATAAGCTTCCTAGTGGGATTTTAATACTTGGGTGCAAGAATATGTTGATAAGTGATTTATATAGTATCGTCATCTTCTATAATGTATACATGAGGAGCCCAAGAGTTCTATTTATAAAGAAAATATAGGTTCCAGGGTGAAGGTTTGTTGGTGTATAGGTGGTGCACATAGGTTAACTTTTGTGCACAACATTAGTGTGGACATCATGCAAGAAGGTTATCATGGGTTCATAAATAGAGAGGACTTAAAGGGTATTGGATGAAACAATAATACCTTCCATGGGATATTTTCCTTCATCTATTAGATTTTTTCCACCCCTTTAAAGTATTCATCAATATTTTGAAGGATAGTTACAAAAAATGTCCCCATTCAAAATTGGATTAGTTTAGAGAATATAAATATAAAATAATTAGAACAACGTGACATTGGGGAAGAAATAATTTTAATAAATATTGAATTTGACTATGAGGTTTATTAACATGTACTACTTTCATGTTATTATTGTGTGCACTAGTGTCACACATTTCCTTTGAATGTTTCTACCATGCACCATATGTTTCACAAAAACATCTCACACTAAGATCACAAGTAATATATTTGTGAAATTATTCAACTAGAATCACATTATGTAGATATATCCCCAGAGAAGCAATGATTGGATTATAAAAATTAAACACACATAATCCACCTTGTAATGTCCTGGCCTGTGTGTCATGCCCTGATACCCCGAGGCGGTCAGTCACATAACCACAATTGTGCCTCCTCGTAGGCCATACACTACCGACTAGCAGTGATGTTCAAATATATCAATCATTGGAAGACCATATCCTCTTTTACCACAGTAATACACTGGTGGAAATAAATAAAAAATAGCAGAATAACATATCACTATAAACGAAACCAATATCTCATGGTTACCAAATAAGGAAATACAATATCAATACTAATGTAGGTAAAATTCAATGCTAAAGTACCTATCCATTATTGAATGAAAACTCAAAATAAAGACACAGCCTAATCCCGAGTGGGTCCCGAACCATGTTTGGCTCCCTCATCCATGATCCATCCCCAAATCAGATATTTAACACATGTCCTTTACTCTTAACCTCTAATGCATCAATTAAATCTATTTGGGTACCATTAAGGAATCCTGAATAGGGTGTGAGTAAAACTCAGTAGTCCACCACCAATGGTATCTAAAACAATATTCAATCAATAAAAGTGTATAAACTTGTATAAATAAATAGGCACAATGCATAAATTAAAATTTATCACATTATCGATTTATTCTTTATTTAACCACATAACTCCTTGGGTTTCTATGGATACCCATATCATAATACCTTCTTCATCCCATGCTAAAGTCTAGACTATTCCCAAGGGACCGCAAGTCATAGAATTCCACTCTTACAATTTTATCTCGTCTTAATATCCAAATCCCATTGTTACCATTCCATATCTCAATTATCAAATGAATTCCATTATTACCATTAAACATTTTATTAATTATTTCAAAAATTAATTGATCATCTCATTCTCATTAATTTACTCAAAAATTAATTAATATTATTATTCTCATTAATTAACTCAATAATTAATTAATCATATCATTCTCATTAATTAACTCAACAATTAATTAATCATACCATTCTCATTAGTTATATCAAGAATTAAATAATTATCTCTATCTGATTAATTAATTCAATAACTAATTAATCATCTCAATCCCACTAATTAAATAAATAACAAATTAATCATCTCAATCCTATTAATTAACTAAAAATTTAATTAATCTTTTCAATCTCATTAAATATCTTAAAAATTAATTAATTATCTCAATCATATCAATTAACTCAACAATTAATTAATCATATCAATACTATTAATTAACTCAATGTTTGATTAATATTCTCAATCCTATTACAAATAAAATAATTAGTACATCAATTCAAAATCCCAAAAATCTTGTAATTAATTAACTAATTAATAATTCAACTCACAATCTCATTATCCTATAATTAATTCCAAATAATTATTATTAAAATCACAATCTCAATATCACTAATTAATCCCACAATTAATTACTCATAGTATAAAAATTAAAAAACTCACAATTAAATCCACATTAAATTATCTGATTCATAATCCCAATATCCCATAATTAATTCCCCAATTAATTATCTAATTCAACAATCCCTAAATCTCACATTTTCAAAATTACCTCTATCAATTAATTGACCAATTTAATTAATCCATTTTAGAAATTCCAATTTCTAAAAAAACATTAGAAATTATAATATTTTTATACTGGTAATAAATATCAGGAATATGGGATTTGAATATTATACCACCTACCACAATTCATTGATGAAAAACAACCCAATGGAATTCCATAAAAAATTGAGCAACACAACAACGTTGAACGAGATCCAGATCTGAAACACTAATCCTTGATCAAATAAATAAATATATTTCTAATATAGATTTAGATCTATCCCAAAACAGGAATAAAAACCACCAAAATAAAGGTATGATCAAGGAAGAAAAACATCATACCAAGTGGAAGAGTATTATCTTACCTAGAGGGGTCTAGATCATCAATCTAGACTTTGAATCACTGAGAATAGAGATTAGGAGGGCTTGTAATATGACTGGGAGGATCTAAAATGAGATAAATCTAGTTGGTCCATGTTTGTGTTGAATAGGGTGATTTTTGGGGGTTTGAGTGATTAAATTACTAGTTTTTTAGATGACATTAAAAGTTGAGAATAGTTTTCTGGGCAGGGAATTTGGTTTTCCCAAACCGCATGGAGAAACTGTGTGCTTATTTTATAGGGTTCATGGTTACTCCTAAGAGGGAGGAGGGTTTGAAAAACAATGTGATGACCATGAAATTCCCCTATGACCAGGGTTGTATGGTTTTTTGGGATGGTGACCACAATTTTTCATAACCATTTACCAACCGTGTATAGCCATCTTTCATTCATTGTTTTTAGAATTTTCACACGAACACACCCCAATGTAAAACCCAAATGAAAATTTCACAACACAAGGAAAAATAGTACCTATAGCCTAGAACAATACATATTCATAAAAGGTCGGGATCTTATAATATCCCCACATAATAACAGATCGTCCTCAAGTTTTACTCCCATGCCTCTCTATGATATCGAGTCAAAAATATCAGGCCACTGAGCCCTCATGTCCTCTTCACTTTCACATGTCTCCTCTTACACACTTCCATGTTACCACACTATTTGAACTATTGGAAGGATCTTCCCCACAACTCTTTCTCACAGTAATCTAACACACATATCAGATACTCTTAAATGGATACATCTTCTTCAAGCTCCACATAATCCATGTTTATCACATGATAAGGGTTATGGTGGTACTTTCATAGTTGAGATACTTGAAAAAAAAATCATGCCTAACACTTTATTGCTATTGAAGATCTAATCATTTCACCACTAGCCCAATTCTTTCTACAGTATCAAATTGTATAATGATCCTGGGTGCCAGTTTTCCCTGCTTCAGTATCCTGTGGTGACCGAACCTATGTGACACATGAATGAAAACATGATCACGCTCTGTAAACTATAGGGTTTTTCACCTACTATTATCATATGAATTATGTCTATTATATGTCTTAGCAATATTTTTTCAAATCAGTTGTACATGTTTTGAAGTCTCTTACATGAGACTCTGTCCTAACAACTCTGACTCACTAGCCTCTATCCAGTATAAATATGATCTTCATGCCTTAACATAAATTTCCTTATATGCTTCCATATCTATCTTAGCATGAAAACTATATTTACGGGAAAAATCTATTAAATTCAACTATTTCTTCCAAGACCTACTGAAGTCAAGAAGACATGATCGTTGGATATCCTCAATTAGTTTTATCGTACACTCCATCTTCCCATCTATATTTTGTTTGAAATTATTGATCAATAAAACCATTTTACCAAGTGACTTCTGCAATCCCTTCCAGAAGCATGAAGTAAAGCATTACTCATAGTCAGAAACTATACTCTATGGAACCTCATGAGGACAGGCTATCACCTGATCATAAAAATCTCCCATTTTCTCCACTGAGAAAGTATCCCGTATAGGTAAGAAATGAGATACATTCATAGACCATTCCACATAAATCCAAATAGGATAATTATTTCATGAAATCCCCGGGATACCCACCATAAAGTCCATTGTAACATTGTCCCACATCCACTCTAGAATGGGAAAAAGCTATAGCAAACCACCTAGTCATTGATGCTCAGCCTTCACCTACTGACAGGTGTTGCATCGTGTCACTAACCTTCTTATCTCATTTCCAATGCTCATCCAAGAAAACTGTCATCATATTTCATGGTACATTATAGTCAGACCTGGATGTACCACCCACTTTGAGGCATGAAAATCCCACATTAACTCCTCCCACATACTTGGACTCACCACAACCCGGTTCTTGACGTAGATGATCTTATCCTCATCTATCAACCAATAGTATGGTGTCTCCCCATAGTCAAGGATTTTCCTTAAAGATAAACTTTCATGATCCTAATACTTACTATCCCTAATTCCTCTCAAAAGGGTATAATACATAGAAAATAACATCAGAGTTCTCTACTCCTAATTCTTCTGAACCACCACATGCATCATAGCTAGAAGATTCATCTTCTTCCAATCATGAATAGACTCTTAAATCACTTATTTCTAAGTCATTATACTTAATGTATCATCAACACTATTTCAATTATTGAGAATATATACTAGCTCAAAATCGAGTGGCTTCATAAACTCAACCTATCATAACTAATAAATATTTAATTCTCATTGTGAGATGATATACCTTAATCTCTTATGATCTATATTCATAGTAAAATTTTCTCCCAATAGATAATGATTCTAACACTTTAAATATTAAACCACAGCTACTAACTCGAAGTCAAGAGTATGGTAATTCTGTTCATGTGTCACCTACTTCTGAGACCCATATTCCATAAATCTATCACCCTAAATAAAAAAAACTCCAAGTCCCATCCTATATGAATTACAAAACACAATGTAATCCTCTCCTGGCTCGGGTAGGGTCAACATTGGTCTTGATGTTAACATCCTATTCAGCTCCTAGAATGAATTTTTTATTCATTTTGATCATTCAAACTATATCCCCTTCTTAGTCAATCCTGAGAGTGGAATTGGAAATTTGAAAAAGTCATAAATGGACCTCTGGTAATTTCATGAAAACCCCATAATACAACAAATATATAAATTACTCTTACGCTATTGATAAGAGAAAATTGAATGATCCTCCTCTAGGTCCAATAGAACACCATCCTTCAAGATGACGTGTCCTAGTATGTGTACATGATCAATCCAAAAATGACACTTAGATAGCTTAGTGTATATATGATTCTATCTCAGGGAACTCAAGATGATTTCATGATGTTTCACATGATCGTCTTGAGTCTTGGAGTACACCACGATATCATCCACAAAAACTACCACAATCTGATCTAAGTACGAATGAATGATTTTGTTTTCTAAGTCCATAATCCTTGTTGGGGATATCATTGACCCAAACAACATTACAATGAACACATATAGTCCATACCTTCTTCTGAAGGCAATCCAAGGTATATCAGAAGTCCAAACTCTCAGTTGATGATACATTGATTTGAAGTCAATCTTGGAAAAGGCACAAGCTCCTCTCAACGTGTCAAAAAAATAGTCAATTCGTAGAAGAGGATACCAGTTCTTCACTTTCATCTTGTTTAACTTTTTTTGATTGATAAAGAAACATAAAATCCCATCATCCATATTTGAAAACAACATAGGGGATATCCAAGGAGACATACATGGATGGAAAAACCCCTTATCCATCAACTCATCTAGTTTAGTCTGATCTATTGAAGCTCTATCGGCACCATTTTGTATAGTGGAATAGAAATTTGTTCAACTCTTTGAATGATCTCAATAGTAAACTCTGTGTCTCTCTCAGGTGGAATCCCTAAGAAGTATTCATGAAACATTTCCTGAAACTATTCTACAACTCATGGAAAGACATCATGTTTTACATCTCCTCTGTCAATCAAATCACTAGATACCGGGGCTATGAGCTCTCCCAGTTGCTAAGGGATTTTCCTTGCATGGCCTTCTTGGATATCCCACTCTCCATGGTGAATATTTTTTCACCCTTAGGGGATTTAAAAGATACCCTACTCCGATAATAATATATAGTGTCTTGGTATGTGACTAACCGGTTTATACCTAGAATTAGGTCAAATCACGACATGTCAATAATATATATATATCATAAAAATGATACTCTCCCACATAGAGAGAATACCCTTTGCACAAGTAGATGTCCCTAGACCACAATCCCAATAGTGTTCTATTGTCAACACCCCACTCATAGACTCCATCTCCATGCTAAAACCATTAAAAGGTTGTGTATAAATAAAGAAATGAGAGGTACTAGTATCAAATAAAGTACAAGATAATGTAGAAGCTACAAGAATATTACCTATTAATACCAATGTTCTAGACTCACTATCCACATGTTAAGGCTAAACTGGATATAATTTTCAAGCCCCTCTTCCATGTGGTGTTGTCTGATTCCCCTACATTACACCACTCTGTAGATATGGGAGCTCTTTCCTAGAAGTAAAAAATCCACTAACTCTACATCCACGGAAAGTAGAACTCCAACTGCAAGCTGGATAATGTGTAGAAGATCCACATTCTACACTATGATTTTTTATAGCTTCCCCGTCATTAACCATCATTCACATGCTCCTATAAAATGTCTAAATATTTCATATATTTCCACAAGATCTGCACTCCACTAGTGGTTAGGGATAGTGTCGACTATAATGGCCTAGCCTATCACACTAGTGTATAATCACTTGAGAAAGGTCATTTGTAAAAGGCTTTCTCACCATTCCAATAATTTTTTCACTACTCTAGATAAATTTATCATAACAATGATTATTTCTCTCAGAATATTTACCTCTAATTTGTCTAGAATCAACCACCTATACAGCACTGGAATCCTCCTTCTGGTTCCCTTCAGCTATGAGAACGTGATTCACCACTTCAAAAAAATTATTCTGCCTGAAGATGTTCACTTGGGACTTAATTTCACACTTAAGTTCTTCCTGAAATCATTTTTGTAAAGTATACTCATATTCTTCCAATACTAGATGAAAACAATTTAAATTTGTAAATCATCCAACATGGTCCATTAGATTCATAATCCTCTAATTCAACCTCATGAACTCTACTAATCTCTATTAACTTAGCATATCTGGATAGAAGTTCTCCAAGAACCTCTCTACGAAGTACTTTCATAACACACCATCAACTTGTCCAGTCAGAGCATGAATGTCCCACCAGTGAATTAGTGATCCTCGTAGAATATAAGAAGCCATATTGGCCCTCTTATCAGTTGGAGTTTTCATGTGGTGAATTATAGTCTGGATAGACTCAATCATTAAATCATCTCCCTCAGGTCCACCCTATCCAACAAAATTCGAAGGTTGTTATTACTAAAACTCCCTCATCAAGTCATAAATTCTCTTCACAAACATCCCTAGGTCTGTCTCTAGGAATGTCATGGATCATGAAAATTTATATTATAAATTATCTCTAACTTTCTCACACTGTGATATCGGTTCCTTGAGTTCCACTAATAGAGGACTCTCTCCACCCATGCCCTCTGGTCATCCTCTCGACAATATATTGCAATGAGAAATAACTGTAAAATAAAAACATTCACCTTAGGATACTTTTAATAACATTAACACAATTATAGGAAAAACATAATAATTCACAATTGGTATTTTCCCCAAACCATGCCATGCGGTCATAACTGAGGCACTAACACTACCCTTAACCAGCCTACATAAAGGTCAAGTTTAACTAAGGTATCTCAATTTTATTGTTCGATTTTATCATTTATCCACATATTTATTCTCATATTTCATCATTTTACCGCTTTTAATTTCATATTACGCACCATTTTCAATTCAATCTCACAAGAACGGTAAAATAGTTTACATTCATAAACATACCCAAACCCTGTTTTCCCATGTGTTTCTAAAATGATGTATGTAATAATATAGTCCTAAGTGCATAGAATAACGCATGAATACTATATTATCATTCCATACTAATCACCAAGTCAATTATTTGAACCCCTCAAAAACCATTTTCACATCACACAACAAGTGTGTCACCCAAGGTGAAAAAATATTCAATAGTAAATGCAAATAGTAATAACAACAATCCCACCCCAAGTATTCATGTTTTCCACTGTACATGGGTTTGAAACTCCCATGCATGATCTCATGAACAAGCCATGACTCTTCGTATTCTCTTGTTTACCTTCCCCAAATTGTAATAAAAAAGATAACAAAATATAACGGTCTAGTATACCATTCGGTAATGTCTCGGCCCGGGTGTCATGCACCATTGCTCTGAGTCCATCAATCCCCTGACCTCAAGTGTGCCTCCATATATTCTAGAGGCTTCCGACTAGTACTGAGGGTATGATATATCAATCATATGGATATTATACCCTCTTTTATTAGAGTGATACACAAGTGAAAATAAATAAACAATAGTGGAATAACATATCTCTATAAAAAATCTATATCTAATTATAACTAAATATGGAAGAAAAATATCACTACTAAAGTCATAAACATTCCATTCTAAAGTATGGGTTCATTTTTAATTGAAAACTCAAAATAAATACACTGAATACTCCTTAGATGGTCTTGAACCACATCTGGTTCCCACATCTATGCTCCATCACCAAATTAGATATCTAACATAGGGCATTTACCCTTATCCTATCCTATAGCAATGAAATATATCTTTGTAACAATTAGAAAACCCAAGTAGGGTGTGATTACAACTTATTAGGCCACCAAAAACAGTGTCTAAAAAATATACAGTCCATAATAGTGTATGTAGTTATAAAATGAAATATGAACAATGCATGAATAAACAGTTATCATATTATCAATTTACTCTTTCTTTAACAACAACACTCCCCAGATTTTTGAGTACACCTATCCCCAAGGGATCACATGTCATAGAATTCCAATGTTTCCATTCTATCTCATCTCAATCTAAAAATGTTTTTTTTAATATTCTAGATCTCAATTCTAATATGAATTCCATTGTTACCATTAATAATTTTATTAATTAATTCAAACATTAATTAATCATCTCATTATAATTAATTAACACAATAATTAATTAATCTTATCATTCTCATTAATTATTTCAAAACACAAATAAACTTCTCATTATCATTAATTAACTCAACTATTAATTAATAATCTCATTCTCATTAATTAACTCAAAAATTAATTAATCATCTCTATCTCATTAATTAACTAAAAAATTAATTAATCATATTAATCCAAAAATAATAATTCGATAATTAATTTATCATATCAGACTTATTAATTTACTAAATATTTAATTAATATTCTCAATATCATTAATTAACTCAACAATTGATTAATCATCTCAGTCCTATTATCTAACTAAATAATTAATTATTCATCTTAAACATATTACTTAACTCCAAAATTAATCAATATTATACATCATATTAATAATTCAAAAATTAGTACATCAATTCACAATCCCAACAACCCCATAATTAATTAATCAATTAATAAATCAACTCACAATCTCTTTATCTGATAATTAATTCCAACAATTAATTATTCAAATCAAAATCTCAATATCCCTAATTAATTCCACAACTAATTACTTATAATCTAAAAATTAAATATCACATAATTAATTCCACAATTAATTGTCTAATTCATATTACCAATATCTAATAATTAATTCCCCAATTAATAATCTAATTCAACAATCCTAAAATCTCACAATTTCACAATTAACATAATCAGTTAATTGACCACATTAATTAATCCAATTTAATAATTCCAATTGATAAAAAACTCTACAACTTCTATAATTTTCATAAACCTAATCAATATCATGACTTTCGGATGTTAATATTATACCACATACCTCATTTCATTGACAAAAATTTTCCCAATGGAAATCCCCAAAATTTAAGAAGCACAATGATATAGAATGGGACCCAAATCTAAAACCCTAAATCATGATCAAATAAATAAAGATATATCTAATATATATCTAGATATATAATCCAAGATATAGATCAATAATACTAGATCTAGATCAATCCCAAAACAGGAAGAAAAACAACAAAAATAAAGGTAAAAGGAAGGAAGAAGAACCAAAAACCAAGCAGTATACGATTCTATTACCAGGTGGGGGCAGATCATCAATCTGAGCTTTAAATCATGGATAAAAGTGGTCGTCAAGGATTCTAATCCATTAAAGAGGCTATAAAATTGAGAAAAATTGATTTGGTCCAATATTTGGTAGAATATGATGAGTTTATAGGGTTAAGTTTATTAAAAACTAATTTTCATGTGACTTTATGTGTCAAGCATCGTTTCCTGGGTAGGGGTGCAGAAATTTCCCTAATCATGTGCCTAAACTATGCACATATTTTATAAAGGTTCATTATTACTCCTAATAGGCCACACTGTTTGACAAACCATGCATTAACAATGAAATTCCCCTCTATTTAGGGTTTCATGGTTTTGTCATTTGGGGCACATGGTTGTCCCTAACTGTGTACCAACCATGAAGAACCCTCTTTCATATATATTTCTCAAATTTTCACCCAAACAAACCCCAAAGAAAAGACCCAAATAGAGTGTACTCAAAACAAAGAAAAATAACACCTATAAACGAGCCTTATAAATCTCCATAAATGATCTAGATCTTACTAAATCCTTGAAATAAATCAATGTCACCAATAAAGTACTGGTGGAATACCCAAAACCCATAGAGGAATCCTTGAATGATGGGGAGGGTGGCTACGAAGGATGAGATTAATCTCCCTGATAAGGATGAAAAAATTGAAAATCTAGCCTATATTTTCAAGAACATTATTGGAACTCAAAATATAATTAATGAACTCCAATATTTTATAGAGGGCCCTTTGTGACGTATTATAATCATGGAGAGAGTATTTAATTTTTGTATTATCCTCTTCAACTTTTCTCAAAAATGAATTGAAATAATTTTATTTTATCTCATTTTCTTTCAATATACAAACCCTCCTTCACATTTGATAATAATATCATAATAACTAATGGAAAATGAGAATGAAAGACTATGATAAACATAAACCATTGGAAAATTCAATTGGAATATCAAACAAATCATGGTTCACAAATATGCGGTTCCATAAATTTCCTCTTAGTGTTTATCACATATAGGTATAGGAGTGATTAATATCATTGTAAAACAAGATTTGGACCATCTGGGTGAATAATTTCTTCTTGGGTTGGGATCATGAACTATTATAGTCATAACTACCATAATAGTAAAACAAGATTTTTCACATTTGGATGAACAATTTCCTATTGAGCGTCTCTCATGGATGGAAATAGGTATAACTTGCATAATTTTAATGTTAGAGTTTTTTAAATTTAAAATTAATCATATTATTGTGATGAGGATCATTAAGGAGGAATTTCTAATCAGTAATATAGTGTTTAAGGGGCACTCAAGTGCCCTAAAATCAAGATTGTATAGCGTTTATCAATGCATACAAATGAAAATTCAAGCAATAGATGAATACGATAACATTTTCTGGGTTAAGGTACCTGGTGAGTATATCATGACTTCTACTAGGGTTATATGGTGAATCCCATGTGATTTTATCTTTATTTTATCATTCTAACATTTTTCGGAGCCTCGTATTAGAGATACTTAGTGTTAAGTGATGAAAATTTTGTTTAGATCTCCCTTAATCAGTTTTCAACCTAATAAGTTATATTCTATTTCCATTTTAATGACCAACTTTTCTTCATCACACAAGTCACATGGAAATAGATCGAGTAATAAAAATTTTCAAGTATTACCATTTTTAATTTTCAATTTTACATGTTCTTTGTCTATTGAATCTGGAATCTTATGGTAATAAATTCTTAACCAACAAGTTTGGTGCTTTAGGTATAATATCATTGACTACAAAAATAGTGGGGTGATCTATGTAACAACATGTGTAAGGAAAATTTATCATGAATGAGAGTCCAGTTCCATCAAATATATCAATGGGTGTATATCGTTTAAGGTGTTATTTATTGAACAAAAGTTTCAGGTGGTTAAATCCAATGCGATTAAGACTGCCAAAGTTTGAATAATAATATATCATATAATTTTCTTGAAAATGATTGTGATTGAAGATGGAGTTTAATTTGGGATATCGAATCAACATGAATAGTCATATTACAGATTGTGTTAATCATGACCAAAGGATGTTTGGATCAGGGATAATGAGATGATAAAGGTGCACAACGGATGACTACTGTCCACATTTTCAAGGGTGTCCAGATATTAGAAGACCTTGTCCTAAGGATGATAATCTGACGGCTAGTAATTCATCATTATGGTTCATATATAAATCTATATGAATGGAATTCATGGTAACTAGAAAAAAGTGTCCATTGGATTCAAATACACTCATTACTAATAGATAAGTAATATTTTTGGGAATTTAAAAAACTAGGAAAATGATGTAGGATCATAGAAAAGATGGAATTCAACATGGATTTTGGTACCCTAAAGATTAAATACTCATGTATTTAAGACATTATCAAGTTCTAGGGATGAGATATATCCTTTCTATAACATTACCTTGAACATATGGGTCCAGGAAGTATAGCTTGGGATTTTATAGGTCCATATGGTGGGCCCCAAAATATTTTTTCATTTTCTTATTTGTTGTCTACCATTTTATTAAGGAATAAAATTGGGAAAATAATTATATAGATACTTTTGGATTTCTAATTATTTCCTTTATGCCTTTCAACCTAAAACCATTTCTTTCCTTTTCACTGGAAGTTTATGGTCTTGTGATTTGGATCATTAAGGAATAGAGTTTATGTTTATACAACTTTGACTGAAGGTTTTGGCATTAAGGTCATATATGTTATAATATGGTGGGGAAATACATGTAGAAAAGGTAATGCAATGAATGATGTGAGTGAAGATCACATTGCTAACATGGACTATCTTAAATGAGTGAATATTGTTTAAATGTCATAAATGTGAGGAATATCACATGACGGGGTGAAAAATAACAACAAAGATGGGTCATGAGGGACAAGAACACACCCACCAACTTTTGAACAGGGAATAAGGATATTTTAAATCCTGAATAATGTTTTTGGGATCATGATTGATGTTGTGGGATAAGTACAGAAATCATAACTACTACCCACATCTGGGTAATGATCTCCACTTTGATATAATGAGGGCATATGAATTTTCGAGGACCATCTACATAAGATTAAATAATTTTAGATATAAATTAATATTTTTTTCATGTATGTAGATCCATGTCTTGGTCATGTAAAGATAGATAGATATAAATATCCCTTGGAGAGATATACACTAGTTACTAATATCCATATAAGTTTTTTGTCAATCGAAGACACTATAGAAGAAAAGTAATTTTTATTGATTGTGTATGTCTAGAGAAGGTGGTGAAATAATTTTAGACCTGAGATTATGATGTCTAAGATATTATGGTCTTTTAAAAAGAAGTCTGAACAAAATAGGGATGTAGGAATCTGAAACACTAGGTTTATTAAAAATAATAAATGTTTCAAACCAATGTGAGATTCTATACATTGTGTGCACTCACAAGGATCTAGAACTTGTGTAGGATAGTTGGTTTATATGTAACTGGTTACTCTGAGTATTAAACAGTCATTCTAGATGGACCATATGTCATGATGATTATTGTTTGAAAAAAAGGACTTGTATTTTGTATATTTTAGCATCATGTGACAAGGCCTCAGATGTCAAGCAGTTTAATTTCCTATGAATAGTACTCAAATTTCTTGTAGTTTAACATCATGAGAGAGGGAATCGAATTTCATGCATTTTAATGCCTTGAGAAATTGACATGAAGAATGGAATTTAATGTAACATTTTAATGTAGGAACATTCAGAAGTTGATCTCTTCATATGACATAATATCGTGGTGTCATAAATAAACCCATAGAAATTGAAAAGAACCAATTTTCATGTAATTATGGAAAGTATCAAACTATAAGAGGCCATTGGGAAGGACCCGATATGCAAGAAGAGAACTCCAATAGTGGGATGATGGAATTTTCATTTCCTAGTGAATATTCATGGATTCTTATACACAAGAGGCTCTAATGTAGACCTAGATTATACATGGGATAAGGAAGAATTTTGGTTGATGGAATTTGTGTTCAGGCATAGGAATGGAGATCCATGAATCACTATGTATCTTATAATAATATGAATCAATCCAAACAGAGTTCTTGAAGGGATTTTGCCTACATTTGACTCATATTCTAGGGGAAAAAATTGGGTATCACCATAACACAACGTCATCAAGAAATATCACTATGGAAGGGTGACCAAAACATTAAGGTGAAAAGGGTACTTTTTCATTGAAATAATTTTATGTTGGGCCTGTGATCGGAGACCCCGGTGTCACTGTGTATCCTATTCTAATGTTAATCTATAAAAACATTGTTCATGGCTGGAGGAATCATGTTTTATTGTATATTAATGAACTGAAACCTCTTATATAAATTTATAAATTATGTAAGTAAATGGATCTTATAGATAGACTATCCAAAAAGGGTTAGAGAAATCATATATAGGAAACATTTTTATCTTTCATATTTTAAAATCATAAAACTAGGACATAACTAACTTTATTTTTAATATAGTGTGTCTCAATAATTATACCCATAGAGATCCTCCTAGATCACTAAACTCACATGAGTCATGCTTGGTATGCGAAATAGGAGATAACCACGAGAATTCCCATGTTTCATTAGAGTGCATAGAAAGGGGGAAATGGAAATTAATGTGGCATTTTTCTTTCCCGTTTTGTAAGAAAGATATTGTAAAATAAATAATTTTTCATCTTTTTCTGTGGGAATCCAGACACTGAATTATTACATGAATCAAGCTCTTATGTAACAGATTCTATTATTATTTCATGTAGTTTAACATCAATTGATTGGGATACAAGTGATAAACTATTTCATGTATTGAATATATCACTAGGGGTTATAAATAGAGTGATGTTGTGTTAGGAACCATTCAGTATTTGGGTTTACATGTGGCAAGATCACACATACCTTGTTTCAAATAGAAAGGCCTTTATATCAAGGAAAATTACAATCTTCATCATTACTTTGTGATCTCGGATGTCACATGGTATCCTAAAAAACTAGAATCATAGAATATGTAAACCCTATAAAGTTTAACAATATATATCTACCTCATATACAGGGAAAAGTATAATTTTCATAATCATACATATATGGATAAAGAACCCAATGTATTAGGCTCATTCATAGATCTATATCATATGTTATATAGGAAAATTTTTATTCTTTGGGATCACACGCTTAAATTATTTATGTCTATAAGAGGTAATAATTGACTAAAATGGTTTAATAATGGTTAAAATGTAGTTTGACCTAGGGTAAAGATCTTGGGAGTCACTACATAACCCCAAAAAATCCAGAATGAATACATACATAATTATTCTAAGTGATGTGCTAGGACAACAATTTAAAAGCATAAATACCATATCAATTGATTATTATGGATATATAGTTTAAGATCATGTGGGAGGGATGATGTCCATCAATTTTAAATAGTGACTAGGACATTGATTTTATATTGATTAGGGTTATACACCTCAAAAAATCACTATGAAATTTAATTTTATGTTGTAAGTACATGATGCTATGAGGTTTTAAGCCTCACATTTAATATATTGGGGGAAATATTGTTCATTTTATGTTCATGTATCATGGGCTATATATTAAATTTTTATTCCTTTCAACTAGGATTTTATAATAAATTTTATCATCATGTGGCTAGTATGATGACCATGTATTTTATCATTGAATGGTAAGGCAAGTATATCAATTTAAAAACCATGAAATATAATTTTCGATAAACCATGAATTGGTGGTAGGTGTGATGCATTAATCATACAACATATTTAGGGGTAAGATACATTATAATAGACCTCGTTTATGACATATGATCATTATGAATTTGGTTCAAGGTTTTATAGTTTCCTCCCTAGTATCATTAGAGTTATGATAACCAAAATTGCCTCTCCATAGATATATGAATTGAGGAAATATTTCATACTACAATATTTTAAAAATTGGTTGTGATAAATTTACAATTTGTACAATGTGGCCATCCTTTACTTTTCAAGCCACTCTAGCACATCAAGTCACTTATGGTATTGTTCCCCTTAAGAGAGATAACTATAGAAAGCATCATGGAGTGAGGTAAATTGAACCTCAATGGGTAACCTCACCAATTTCTTGTAGATAAGTAGATATGGTGCCTCTTATTTGGTTATGTGTTGTTTAGAGTGATAATACCATAAGGCCCAAAAGAGTTTATTATATTAGAACATTTTTTTGTTTCCCCCATCTTCTATAAGATATTTTATAGAGTCTTGTTAAAGGCCTATATCTTTCTATTTTTCTTAACAAGGAAGTGATATGAACTATTGGATTGGATTTTATATATTCTAGATATATCATTATTAACTCAAAATAAAAAAATGGTTCTATTTTCCATCAATATCATCTTAGGAAAAACAAATATACTCATGATATTAGACCCAAAAATATTGATAATAGCCTTTTTTATAACTTACTTGTGGGTTATAAACAAGGAACACTTGGATAATATGTATATGGTAGTAAGGATTTAGTTTAAATGACTTAGTGTATCTAAGGATATATCCCCATGATTTCCATTAACCATACAGAGAATGACTAGGAATATTCAAAAGTATGAAACAAATCTATCTATTGATAGATAATGTTGGCATGTATCTGGTATGCATGAATCTTCTCGGTGAACCCTATTTAGTTCTTTATAATTATTGTCTAGAAAAAAACCTTGTCCCTTTATTTTATTGGATAACATGGCTCCTGATTGATGAGCATCGTAGGAGCCTACATGGACTTCCAATATAACAGTAATGATGTCTCTTACTTGGATTAATATGCGGAGAACTCCATCAAAGCCTTGTTTTTTAAAGAATGTTCTTGGATTTTGACCATCATAGAGGATGAAATTATCTACCTAATGTCAGATATGTTCATTCTTGGATTGTTCTGATGGAATGATATTCCTTGAATATAGTTCATTATGGGGGACATTCATCCAGTACTATTATCAGTTGATAAAGATATTGGATTATTATGTTCTGAGTTAGTGCTTATTTACATGACTTAATATATATCATTAACTATGAGGGGTGGAACCACCATGTTTTTTCGATATAGATAACTATATTATCTTGGTCAGGATCATCCAAGGTTATGGCTAAAATTCCCAAGGAACTCGAAAAGGAATTTTTTGAGTGAAGGATATGAGTTAACATTGGGTCGAAGGGGAATTTTTCTATCAACTCTCTTTTGAAATAAAGGATGGTATCTAAATATTCCATATTAATGTCATATTTATAATTTATATTCTTGATCAATAACACATGATCGACTTTAACACTAAAATTAGTCACTTTTATCTGCATACCTACAATCAATCTTGTGATGGGATTTTGGTAGTCTTCCACATTATTTATGAACCAGTATAATATATTGAAAATGTGAAGTAAAACCCCATTATATGTGGAGATAAATAAAATCTATAGAAAAACGTTATTGGTTTTTGGGACTTCCATTATTTTCTTAGATATACATTATGAAGTTCTAATAAATTACATCTACCATATTTGGGAAGTGTCATTGTTAAAGAAAACCTCCTCATCTGGGATCTTAGTATTCACTGGTATACTTTTTAGGTAAGGGTATGCTGTGATAAAATTAGATATCTCCATACCTTTGATTCCATTTTGTGAAATGAATGGGATATAGATTTACCACTATACAAAAACCCATCAAGTCATGTTTCAATTCAACTTCGTATGGTTGAGGGTATACTTGAGCATATAAATGTGAGAGACCAAGAATAACATGGGGTTCTGAAATTAGTCCCTAATATTTTTAATTATGAAAATTAGTGTGTGATAGTTATTCTTGATGATAGAATATCATGTATCAGTATATATAATTTTCCACCTAAGATATTAGAGATGGTTTTATTTATCAATATCATCTTTGTATATTAAATGGATTTTTGATGAATTCTCCATTATGGATATATACATCAGGTGTGGTTTCTCTTCTACCAGTGGAATTAAGACTAGTGGGTGTATAAGGTATTTCGTGGTATTTTTAAAGGCTACATAACATTGTTCGTCCCATAAGTAGGAGTCCCATCTCATCATCAACATGGTCATTTGAATTTATTTTCCTAAAATTATCACTATAAGTAATATAATGTATGCATGTAATTATTTAATCCCTCATTACTTATTATGATTTCATGTGGGTGGCTTGTTAAGGATTTCCTTGTACTTTTGGGGGTCAAATTATGTACCATGAAAGCATTCCATGAATCCAATATACATTCTTGATGTTAACCCAAAATAAAATTTTTAGGGGTTTACATTCTTGTTGTGATTTTTTTATTTATTGAAAATGATCTCAAGCTGGTGAGATGACCACAGAGATGTATATATATGACTACCAAATCATTTACCTAACATTCCATGATATTTCCCCTAAATGGATTGAATATGTGTTTAATAGAAAATTGATATGTGGAACTATTTTTCAAACAAAAGGTTATGACATGATAATATAATATCCTTTGGGGTAATAAATAAATGGTTACTTCATTTTCCATAGTAGAAATTTGGATGTTTTTATACCCTAAGTACAAATCTATGAAGCAAAAGGTCTTGTAATATAATGGTTTCATTGATCTAGAGTTCTATAATTTATATTGTTAATTCATCCTTTGGTAATTTCTATTACATATACCTAAATTTGGTGAAATATTTTCTTTTATCATTCATTTTGTTAATGGGATGATGTTAGAAAGGTATTTTATGTTCTGAACTACTCATATGAATTTAAAATTTATGATTTTGTTCTCTTCATCTTCAACAATAGAATAATTGGATGTATCAATCCTTTTAAATTACTATTTGAATCTATGATGATTATTTGGTAGACCTAGGTAATGGATGTCCACATCAAGATGTAGTCTATAAAACCCTATGTAATTCCAGGTGAGTACATCATAGTGATATTACAATAATGAGACACACATTTTATACTCTTCAAGAGGCATGGAGAAACTAAAAAATTTAGGTAAAAGATATTTCTATCTTCCCTAATTAACATTCCAGAGATCATCAATGGTTTTTTACACATCTTCCTTGAATTTAGAAGGGCATATCTAATATCTTCTACCTCTACATCCTTATTTGCCTAAAAAAAATAAATTATATGTTAAAGTGATATTTTTCCCCCTATATAGTGATATGGGGATATTTTTATATTTTTATAATGAAGAAGGTAATTATATTGGTTTTAGAAAATATTTTTTAGTTACCTTATCACCAGGGAAATCCAAATCAATTTCTCCCTCTACCTCACTATCATTAGGTGTAGAGGCTACACAGTCATCCTGATATTTAAGGGATAATGTGAGGCTTTTATCAACTCCTAGAGATAGTGGGAAATAAATTTTAGGTACCATTAATAATAATGTGATTAAATCTCAATGTTTAAGAAAAATTATGGGGAATTATAGTATCCTACTTTTTTATTAAATAAATATATCATTACATTGCACAAAACATAGGATCTTTAAAAGTTCATTTCCTTGGAAAAATTGTAAATAATATAAAAAAACATAAAAAAATTATTCTAATACACTTAAAAATATTCATAATAGGTTCATAATAAGAACAATTAATTCTTCTCATAACCTGTTTACATACATCAAAGGAAAGGATGAGTATAAGGTCGAGTAAGGGAAAACATGGGAAAAAGTTTACATGTGATCTTGATGAAAATAAATAAGAACATTAGGAATAACATTAAATAATAATCAATAATGATTTAGGAAATATCATCAATAAAAGTAAATGAATAATAAATTGAAAATGTGGCTATGTAGTTTAATTTTGACATTAATAAGCATATCACCAATGTAAATCCTGAAGGTGTCTTAAAATTTACCAAGGTTATTGACAAAGGTATTATATAACATGTCATCTCTAGAGATTAAATTATTTAACCAATGAATTGGATATATATCAAGGAAAACACTAAATATAAATAAATTAATTTTATCCCCATATATCATAAACAAACATTTCATAAATAACTCATGGGGAATAAAAGAAATGGGTTTTGTGTCAAAAACAAAACATTTTAAAAAGTTCTTTAAAAACATAATCATTATGTCATTTTTATCACATGGAAAGGGAATTAGGGTTTTATTTATGTAAATATAAGAATGAAATAAATAATTTTTACATATTTTTGTATACCCTTATATATTAAAATGGTTTTTATATTCACAAAAATAAAATAAAAGGAAATCTCATGAGGAGATGAGAGAAATTTTGAGAAGTAAAATCATCAGTATAATTGGTATAAAATATGGTTTTAGAAAAGGATAAAAAGAGAGGGTACATGGGTATCCAAATCATAAAATACTATTAATATAGTAATATGATAAAATAAATTGGGCAAAATAACTTATTTTGGAAATTTTAGAGATATACCACACAAATAGGAAACTTTAATGGAAAAGAGAAGTGGAGATTTCCCTTACCTTGAAATGAAACTCCTAAAACATGAGGATTGGGACCTTGAGGATTGTGGAAACTTTTGTAGGACTCCTTTGGAAGGGAAAATATCATATATTTTTGGATTATGAATTTTGAGAGAAATTAATTGGTGAAATGTGTGGTTATTTATTGCAAAAGTTGAGGAATTGTTTATTTATTTCAAAATAAAGTCCTTGGAAACCTAGGTACTAGTAAATGAAAAACCATGGGATTTCCTATTGTATTTTCCCAATGAATTGGAAAATTTCGAAAAATTATGCTATTTTATTCTACAATATTCTTCTATAATTTTATATAACTTATTTTTTCATGTAAAAGTAATGTTTTTACAAAATAATATTTTTAAAGATAATGTTTTCATTTTAGAATTTGGAATGTAAATTATATGTTTGGAAATTGATTAAAATATATAAAAATGAATTATATTAATAAAATAACATACTTAAATTATTTTATTTTTGATAAGTAGTTATTAATTCATTATAGAATAATTATGAAGTCATTAAACATACCAAAAAAACTCAAACTGTATTTTTACTTTTCGCAAAAAAATAAAGTATTTTGGAAAATTATCATAAATTCACCCTAACATAATTTTGATTTGTATATTTATAAATTGATATTTATTTTATCATAATAATTCTCTAAATATGATAATTTTAACTTTTCAATATAAAAATCCTTATTTATAAAAAGTAATAGCATATTGAAAATGCATTGTAAATTTTATGACACTTACAAAATTAAATAATTTTATCATTTATTTTTAAATAGTAGTTTTTTAATCATAATATTTATTTAAAATATGCATTATTCATAATAAATTAGTTTACTTTAATATTTATACATTTTCTAAAAAGTTAAATTTCTTTACTAAAAATAAATTTTTGAAATTCCATCTAAATTTAAGAAAAACTATAATTAAAATGGAATTGATAGAAGACAATTAGTTTATACAATGTAATTACATGTTAATTATGTAGGGAATAAAAACACAAACCCTTATTATACAAAAATATTTTCAAAGATTATTGTTTATGATGGTTATATATTCGTGGTGCCCCTCGGTTTACATCGACTCAGTGGTAATCTCCGCTAACATAAACAACTCCTAAAGGTGATTTCATTCAAGATTTACTTTTTGAAGCTTCGATTGGTGTTGGTTAAGGTTTAATACCAATGATGATACCTCCCTCCGATGTTTTTATAGATGGGATTAAAATTTCAAAACTCTAATGTTTGAGTCTATCAACTCTTCTTTCTATATCAATTATCCTTTGTTATTTCTACTTATAATAACTAATTATAATGTTAAACTTATCATCAAGAGTATTTTTCCCAATTTCATATTGACCAATGTTTATATAAATATCAAAACATGATGGTGACATTTAATATTATACTCACTTTTTTATTAAATAGATATAGTTTTTTGTGTAGAAAAATATAACACAAATTTTTAGGAAAAAAGTATAATTCAAAACATCTGGGTTTTTACAATCTTCCCCCTTAATAAATTTTATCCCTATAATTTCAATAGAACCAATCTTTTTAGAAAAGGAGTGGGTACTTATATTTCACTATCTCTTCTAATTCCCACGTTATTTCTTTATAATTTTTGTCTTCCTCAACTCTTTGATGAGGTATGTTGTCTTGTTGGGTAGAACCTTGCATCTACTACTCAAAATCTCCACTTGTTGCTCCTCATAATAGAGGTCATGTTTCAATAATACCACCTAAAGATTTAGTACATGTGAAGGGTCAGGTATATACTTTCTCAAGATAGATACATGGAATACATCATGGTCTTTTGCTAGATTTAGTTTTAGTGTAAGTCGATTGGCCGCTACTCTTATGTGATCAAGGATTTCATACGGGCCAATGTACCTGGGCCTAGGCTTCCCTTTCTTATAGAACCACATGAATCTCTTCCATGGTGATATTCTAAGGAAAAAATTTGTCACAAACATCAAACATAAAGTCCCTTCAATGATTTCAAACATAGTTATTCTATCACCTATGAGAATCCTTAATATTTTGTTGGATGTCATGATCATTTTATCTCATATCTTGCACAAGATAAGTCCCAAGAATATTTCTCTCACCAACATAATCCCAACATGTAGGATTTATACATCACTTATCATATATATCTTCATAGGGTGACATTTGAATACATGAATGGAAGCTGTTGTTGTAGGAGAAATCGTCTAATGGGATATGTTGATCATGTCCACATTTTAATTTTGTTGAGCATATTCTCATCATGTCCTCGTGTATCTAAATAGTCCTTTTAAACTGGTCATCAGTTTGGTGGTGATAGTTCGTACTAAAATTCAAATCATTATTCAAATCATGTTGATGACTTCTACTAAATTTTTATTTGAAACTTGGATGATGATCATAAACAATAGAAAGTGGAACTCCAAGCAACCTCACTACTATCATTATGCAAATCATGGCTAATTGATTAAGAGAAAAATATTCTAGAATAGATATGGAATGGGTAGTCTTGGTGAGATGATCAACAATGATCCTTATCTCATTGTTTCCGTTCTATGTTCTTGGGAGACTAGTGAAAAAATTACAATTAATATTGTCTCAATTCCATGTTGGTATCGGTGGTGGTTGTAATACCCCTTTAGGAAGTTGTTTCTCTGTCTTCACTTTCTGACACACCAAGAACCTAGTAGTGTAGTTAGAAATCTCTCATTTCATGTTATCCCACCAATAATGATCACAAGGATACCTATATTTTTTTTAAATTCCATGATGTATTTAGAATTTAGAGCTATGATCTGCATCCATCAGGTACTTATTTATTTCTAGAATAAATGTAACGCATAGCCATGTATGGAATTTTGGTACACTTTCTTGATCAATATTGAACTTATGAAACTTACAATTATTAACATCCTATATCTTCTTCTATAAAAAATTATCTTATATTTGAAATTTATTGATCTACATTAGTAATAATGGTTGAAAATTCATTTGGGATAGAGTATATGATGTCCCTTCCCTTATGGTTCCCATGTATAGTTTTACTGGGTCTTTGATAAAAGGAACTCCTTGAATCCCCATCATTTCCAGAACAATAGGGTCTTTCCAACATAATGCATCAGTAACGTCATTTTTTCCTATGGGGTGATAATGAATTGAACAATCATAGTCTTTATGAAGTTCTATCCATCTCTTATGACTCCTGTTCAATTATTTTTGAATGAAAATATTCTTCAAAATTTGGTGGACTATGTATATATCACATTTCTCCCCATAAATATAGTGCTTTCATATATTTCGAGAAAAAACAAATTCAGCCTGATCTAGATCAAGCATAGAATAATTATTCTCTTGAGGATTGAACTATCAAGATGCATAATCAATAACCTTATCAATTTGCAAGAGGATGCACCCAATCCCATTTAGAAATGCATCACTAAAAATTAATCCTTATCTGATAGAGGGTAGGGTAAACATAGGTGCAATAACCAATATCTACTTTGGATATGGGAAAATTTCTTCATGATACTTTATCATGATGAACTTATCCAATTTTTGAGTTAACATTGTTACTGGATTAGAAATTTGTGAAATTTTTTTCAAAAACCTCCTATAATATCCTACTAAACCATGGAAACAATGAAACTCAATTACTATTTTATGATGAGGACACTCTTACACAACCATTGTCTTGGTAGGGTCAACTGATATTCCTTAATTGGTTATAATTTACCCCAATAAAGCAACTTGTTGTAACCAAAATTCACAGTTTCTAAACATTCAAAATAGTATCTACTTTGTAATAGTTTTCCATATAACCCTTAGATGATCCTCATACTCCTCACAACTTTTGGAATATACCTGAATATCATCAATAAACAAAAACTACCCCAATTTTATCAAGTCGTTCTATAAAGACTATGTTCATGAAATCCATAAAAATAATAAGAGCATTAGTCAAGCCGAAGGGAATAACAACAAACTCATAATTACTATCTCTTGATCAGAAGTTGGTCTCTTGGAATATCATCTTTTTCACCTTGAATTGATGATAAATAGATAAATGATCAATATTAGAGAATAATTGAGCCCCATGAAACTGGTCAAATAAGTCATCAATCCTTGGAAGATGGTTCTTTTTTCACTATGATCTCGTTATGTTCTTTATAATCAATTCATAGCCACTTTGATCCATCCTTCCTCTTCACAAAGAAAATAGGTGATCCCAAAGGAGACTAACATGGTCAGATAATCCCCATCTTTAAAATATCTTGGAGTGGTTTCTTTAATTCCTCTAGCTCTACATTTTCCATTCTGTATAAGGTATTTGATATTGGCTTGGATCGAGGCATGAGTTCAATGGATAACTATACCTCTCTTTCTAGGGGAGGTCCATGTAACTCCATAAGAAATAAATCAATGTATTCCTAAATGATGGGGATATTTTCTATTCTTATACTTTCATTTACTTCTTCTTCTTGATCGATCAGCTCCATAAATAAGTCTATGGGAGGTTCTTCTAGATAAATATAGGGTCAAGATATATCTCACTTAAAAACAACTATAGGTTGACCATTCAACACTATTGAAATTTCATTTCATCTATATTTGATTTTAGTATTATATATTGAGAGTCATTTTATCCATATTATAATGTAGAATTTCATCATGGGAATGACTTAAATATTTGTAATGAGAATGTACTCACCAAAGTGAATACTAGAGTATCTATACACATTTGATTCTTGGATAATCCCTTTGAATATATTTACTAAGAACTCTACTTATAGATTTGCATGGATTAATTCTATATTTTTTGGAAACCTAGAGGACATAAAGGAATGTGTAGAAACAAAATGAAATAAAGTAATTTCCATATTTTAGAGAACAATGAGAGTACCTACCACCACATCATTTGTTGATTCAACATCATCCGTCATGATGGAAAAAGAACAGCCTTGTTCCCTTGCCCTTTGTTGAGGTTCATGGTGATTCCCTTCCACTTTATTTGGATTTGGAATGTGATTGGTAAAGTGCCTAAGGTGTTCACACTTATAGCATTGTACTTAAAGATGTTCCTATACCATCTTCCCTTTTTCATTAGTTTTGAGAATTGTAGGCTTAACCTCACAATGAATGTTCCAATATATATGTCCACATCTTCCACACTTGTAACATTTTACACTCCTAGGAAATAATTAACCTGAATGCTTCTTCACGTATTTTTCGTAGTGGGGGAAGTTTCACATTATTTCCCCCTCTTTCATGATCAAAGTTCCTCCTCATGTTTGGTTCTAAATATCACTTATTTTTATTCAATTTATGGGACCACTGTGCCTCTATAAACTCTAGTTCAACCTTCAAGGAACTTATTAAAATCTCCTCCTAGCTTTTAGAGTCTTAATTGGATAGATTCTTCCATAGATGGGGTCTTAGTCCACTTATGAATCTATCAACCTTTCTATTATGATCCATGATGGAGCTAGAGGTGTAGTTTTAATGTCTCATAAATTTAATCTCATAGTGTCCCATAAATTCATTTTCCTTCTAATTCATCTCTATGAATTCCTTCATCATTTTTTTATGCATTGAACAGGGAAAATATTTTTGAAAATGATTCCAATAAACTCTTCCCACTCCATAGAATAAATATGCCCTCTTAACTTCATGTTTTTAATTAGTTCCCAACGATGATCATCTTCTCCCTCTACATAGTACATAACCATGGTAAATTTCTCTTACTATAAAAATGGAGTACATAAAATATCTTTTCTATAGAGATTATCCATTGTTTAGAAATAAATAGGTTAGTAGATCCACTGAAATAAGGTGGTCATTGATGCATAAAGGACTCAATGGAAAAATTTTCCCATCGAGGTCAATCTGGTATCTCAGTATGATATAATTTATTTCTCATAACACGAGTTAGTTGACTCAACATTCTCATGAAGTTTTTCATTCTAGATTCCATTGTAGGGTCATCAACACGTGGTTCATTATGCTCAAAATTTACATAGTTCCTTCTATTTCTCAAAATTTTCCGACAGAAGAAAGACATAGTGAGAAACATATTTTTTCAAGAATCATAAATTTTATAAATTAACATTATGTCTTAAAAATTTATACTTAAATATGTTATTCTTTAACAACAATTTTATTTTCTATAAATCATTCTTAATGGTTCATAAAAATCATATGATTAACCAAAAATATACCCTGGGAGTGTCAAAGCAGGAGTGCAGCAAGGATCGTTGTCATACACCAATTCCCTTTCGAGTCTATCTCAAATCATGTTTTTCGAGTTTCACCCCCAGATACATTTGTGCAGAGCCACATCTACTTGTTCATATCTTGACAGTGATTTCTATTCTTGGAAACCAGTTACTTAATATTTCACCAAAATTCCAGGATGTTATCATATATTTTAACTTTTCCCTAGGTTTCTTCCTAAATTTTTCAAATCCAAATTTCCAAAAATAACTAAACATTCCTTTGATACAAACTATGGCATCATGCCTTTTTATTTCTTAAATTTTTCATTACATCTTACAAAATAGAGGATATTTTAACATTTAGTTTCTTGAAAAAAAGGTTAATAATATAGGAAAACTTAAAACAATATTCTAATGAACTTTAAAGGATTCATCATAGTTTCATCCTAAGTAAAATTAATGCATCTCATAATCTGGGGACATAAAACAATGGAAAGGGTGAGCATAAGGCCCAGTAAGGGAAAAGAAGGGAAAAATTTTACATGTTATCGTTATAAAAATAAATAAAAACATGATGAATATCCTTAAGTAATGAATAAGATAACATATAATAAATAAATTAAAATGTATCAAAAAATAGAGATGTTTTTATGACATCTAATTTATACCTTGGTAATCATGTCACCAGGGCATCGTAAAAATTACAAAGGTTATTCACAGAGGTATCATATAACATGTCATATCTGGAGATTAAATTCTTTATCAAATGAATTGGAGAAGTATCAGTTCACACCCTTCATATGTATTAGTTAATTTGATCCACATAGATCATAATCATACATTTCAAAAATAATTCATGGAGGATAAAATAAATAGTTTTCATGTCAAAATCAGGTTGTTTTAAAAAGTAATTTAAAACATGATCATTATGTCATTTTTAACCCACTAAAAGGAAGTGTGGTTATTATTTATGTAAATACTATAATCAAATAAATAATTTTTATATATTTTTTAATTCCCCTATAAAATAAAGTTGTTCCTTTATTCACAAAAAATAAAATAAATGTTAATTTTCTGAGGATAAGAGATATGTTTTTTGATGTAAAACTAGAAGCATAACGAGTAATAAACATAGTTTAAGAAGAGGATAAAATTAGAGGTTGCATGGGTCTCACACTCATTTTTACACTTAGTTTTAAAATTTAAAAATTCAGACCCCATAAAATGGAAACTTTAATGGAAATGATAAGTGGAGATTTCTCTTACCGTGAAAAGTAAATCCAAAAACATGAGGATTAGGACCTTAGGGGCGTGAGGAAACATTAGGAAGACTCCTAGGGAGGTAAAACTATTCAATATTTATGGTGGATGAATTTTAAGTGAATATAAATTGATAAATTTATTGGTATTCATAGAAAATGTGGGGGATTTGTTTATTAATTTCCAAATAATAGCCTTGGACACCAATATAGTGGTAAACGAAAAACCATGTGCTTTCCTATGGTTGTTTTCCATGGTGTTGGACACTTCGAAAACCTATTATTTTATTTTAATCCAAAATAGTCAGCCATAATTATATATTACTTATTTTGTCATATAAAATTAAATTTTTCAAAAAATGTCATTTTTGAAGTTAAATTATTCATTTTAGAATTTTGGAAGTAAATTATATATTTTGAAAATGATTAAAATATAATAAATTACTTGATATTCAAAAAACTAACTCATTTTATGTAATAGATTTGGTTTAATTAGTTGTTTCATCCTTATGAAATAATTATGATTTCATTAAACACACCTAAAGAATAGAACAATATTTTTAATATTCATGAAAAAAAATAAATTATTTTATAAAATTATAGAAAATTCACCCTAACATAATTTTGACATGATGATTTTAAAATTTATATTTATTTTATCATAATAATTCTATAAATATGATAATTTATACTTTTACATAATAAAATCCATATTTTCTTAAAAAATATCAGATTGAAAATGCATAGTAAATTTTTTACACTTTAAAAAAAATTGATTTACAATTTATTTTTAAATAGGAGTGTTTTAAAAATACTATTTCATAAAAATAAACATCATTAATAATACCTTAGTTTATTATAATACTTATATCTTTTTTGAAAAATTCAATTTTTGTCTGAAAAAATCAATTTATAAAATTCATTCTAATTTTATTAAGAAAAAAATACATAAAATTGAATTGGTGGAATCAATATTTATTTATAAAATTAAATAACACTTTAATTTATTTAGAACTCAAAAAATAACCCCTTATTACAGCCTTATTTGTTGTGAGACTATGGTGTGTGATAGTGGTAAATTCATGGGGTTCCTTGGCTAACATTCGTCGCGTGGTAATCACTAATAACATGAAATTACCCATAAGGTGGTTTCATTTAACATTCACTTGTTGAAGCTCAACATAAGCATATTTAAAGGAGAACCGCTTTGATGATACATCCCTCACAAGTTCTGACAGATGGTATTCAAACATAATGAATCTACCCATTGAGTCAATCAAATCTTCTTTCTGTATTAGTTATCCTTTCTCATTTCTACTTATAAATACTAATTATAAGGTTTAAATTATTATCAAGAGTATAGGTTTCAATGGTCATATTGACCAACTATCATATAACTGTAGAAACATTATGGTCGTGTTTCAATTTACATTCACTTAATTGTTAAATTAATATAGTTTTGTTGAGCACAAAAAAAATATAACACACATTTTAAGGAAACAAATATCATTAAAAAATTTGGGTCAGTATTGTAATTATCCATTCATGATTTTCCATCCATATCAAAACTATATACAACTTTTTTCGAGAAATTTTCAAATGACATAGCTGATATCATGAGAATGAGGTTGTATTGAGTATCATAGTATTTTTCCATATCCATAATGATTTCTTCAACTTAATTTATGTGTGATACATACTCCACATAAAGCACATTAAATGGGTTGGTATGATCTATTTCCATGTCACTGGGAGTGATAATACAATAATTATTTTTTATTATTTGTTTTTTCTTTTTTTAATACTCAATTATCTATATACTAGAAATCATAAGAGTCAAAGGGGGCTTTATCACCATAAAATCCTCTGCATTTTTTCATTGACCTCATACTTGAGGAATATATGGTATGAGTAAATCACTTCTTCATGAGCATTAATCCATGATCTTCCCAAAAATGTATTTGAATACATTCCCTAAATAAATAACTCGAATTCAATTTCTGAGATGAGTTCCCGAAACTAGGCTTTGAGATTGATTTACCAAGGAGGTTTTTCACACTCTTATCTTATCCTTAAATCATTAGAATAGAGAGATCTTGGTGAATATCACTATAAGAAAAACATCATATATTTTTTTCATGTGAGAGGTTGATCTAAGATCCATTATCAATGATGGCTTGATTAATGTCCGTGTTATCAATATTTCTAGAAAATATCTAAGTGGTAGATGTGTACGTGTATGTAAACCACTCTAACATGATCTCTAAAGGAAATAACTACTTGTAAATCCTTGGGATTGGTCTTCACACGATAATCCCATTGGCAGTAATCTCCGCATCTAACTCCTTATGACTTAAAATATCCTTAATAAGTTCTCCCCATATTTCATTTTAAAGTTGAAGGGAATCTTGGACATAGATCATGGTAGGTATAATAGTGATGTGTTTTAAGATAATGGTCTTTAATTCTAGGTTCCATTGATTCATACCAAGATTCAATTCCCCAGTCTGAGGTTGATGAACATACCAATATTTGGAGGTCTGTTCATTGATCAGGAGTTAGAGTGAGCTGAACATTACACAGTCTCACAACAACAAGATTGGGGTGCATCTACCAAAAGGTCCACTAATATGATTTTATTTGATTGAGCCGTAGAAAACTTAATAGATGACTAGATATTCTATTGAGCTCTTTGAGGTTATTTTTTCCATGCCTCTATATCAAATATGAATTCAATGGATGAATATATGAAAAATCTGGATTATTTTATAGATATTTATCAACCCCTTATTCCTCAATTGCCAATTACTTGGAGGTTTATTTCTCTCCATCCCTAATTTAATTGGTGTGTTTGAGTTCATATATACTTTATTCATCATATAAGGGGTTTCTTATGTTAATAACATTTACTCATCCATATTATGAATCTACATCAAATGAGGGTTTCATTTGGTGGGGGAGTTCCCATCCTCCTAATGTCTAGGGCATAAATACTGAAAGAGTTTGAACAGGATTATGAATTAACACTAGTTTATAATATTCTATCTTTATCTTAATTTTTTTTTCATAGATTCATAGAATTTTGTGACACTAAAGGGGTTACTTTATCTATTTCATGAGAAATTGGATTTAAAATTTATTGTATTACTTGGGACCTAGGGATATCATGCACTTGTTCAACTAATTTTCTATTCAAAAAGTCTTCAAATGTTTACTTTTTCTCACATGGGACTTCCAGGAAGTTTCCATTTTTATCTATTGAAATGGAAAATGTATATACTACCTACACATGGTATTAACCCATCTTGAATTTCACAAAATTAATCAACTTCTGGGAGATTTCATTGAAGATAAATCACTCTTGGATGTTATTCCCAAGAATCTTACAAAAGGTCCAGTAGTCTAGGTGGTCAGTGAGATGGAACTCATTGGGTTTTCTAGGCTTTGATAAATTGAGAAAACTATTTTCCAACACTTAGATGAGGTTATAGGAAAATTTCGGTTTTCTGAATGAAAAAAATCATATTCTTATATTCCTTAAATAGTGGATTTCATTGGTCCTCCCTATCATTCATATGAATATTTTTTTGATCTTATTCAAGGAAAGGTTCCATATGATGTTATATGAGATAAAGTGTTGTGGTCAGTGTTGGAACTCTATTGAGTGTTATGGTCTCCATTTCATATTTACTAGTCCTTTATAATTAATTTGTTATTGTCATCTAAGACTTAATCCTGGTGTATTAAATAGAATGTTATAATATTTTTAAAATTGATTCTAGAGCGCAAAATACATTGGTATATTTTTATATAGTAAAGTTAATATATATCTCATCATGCATATTATTTATGTATCTCTCTATTTTATTATGATGTAGAAATTACAAGTTCAATGATTAATTTGTGCATTTCCACCAATAAATCATGCTCGGGTCCCTCTCATTTTCATACTATTTACATTATTAATTTTAAAGGATTTTTTCCTTTCTAAGTGTTGAACTTAATTACTAAAGAAATTTTTGAAAAAGTCCTCCTCAACTTGTGTAATATTTGTTCATTAATTCATTAAACCAAATAAATTTTATTCCCTCTATTTTTTCCACAAATAATTTGATTTTATTTATTTCTTGTTGCTTAATCTTGCCTATCATAGGAGAAAACCATGACACAAAATATTTCCAATACAATTCTGGATCTCCTATGAAATTAATGGTTCCGATATTTGGTTTTCCAAATTTTGGAAGAGGTGGAGTGGTGTCCACCCCTAGGAGGTATGTTTTCTTTTTAGGCTACATTGGGGTGCTCCGTTCTTATATGGATTCCATTCGAGTGGTGGTAAAATCGATGGAGATAAGGAACTCTGATGTAAATATTCTTTGATTCGGTCTCTAATGAGAGTATTAAGAGAAAATTGATGTTATCACCCAAAATATATTGATTCTTGTTCACCAATCAAGTTATACCAAGATGAATTACCAAAATTGAGGGAATCTTCTGTCACAATTGAGGACTCTCTCGAGCTTCCTCAACCACTAGGTTTTTGTTAACTGGTTTTCTTTATCCCAATCCAACATATTGATTGTACTCAAATATTATGGGTTGAGTAACCCCACATGGATAGTGGGGAGATAAACGTTCATGTATTCATTAATATTGTACTTTGTAGGAATTTTTTAAAAAATAATTTTTGAATTGAGTAATTTTACAGTAGTTATCTCAACCTTTTATTTTTCCAGCTTCACTTTAGCATAGAGGAATTCAATCTATTGAGGTAGAAAGTGTGATATAGCCACATTTTTTTCATTTACATTGATGAATCATCTTGAGAGAGTGCAAGCTAAACCTTCAGGATATCCATTTTCTTGATCTTCCTTTGAATTCGATTGTTCATTCCTTTCTCATGTGCTTCAGTGTAAACCACATCACGAGAAAACATATCTTCATCTACATATGATTCCCTTATTGCATAATAAATTAGATTGGAACTGGTGGAATTTATCAATGGATATCATGATATGGGAATCATTTCAACATCATTTGAGTAAGATATTGAATCTTCATTCCCTGTGACCTCTTTAAAAATCACATCATAATTTTCTTTATCTTCTCCTTATGTAGTGGACCACTTCATATTTAAGCCTCTATGGGGATATTCCTTTCCTATTGATTGTTATTCGGGTAGAACTATTTGAAGGGTAATACAAATAGAATCCCTAATAATCTGTATTGATCACATCCCCAAGGAAGAGGGATCATCACACATTGGATGGAACTAGGAGGAGTTGTTTGTGATGATAATCATATTCCAGAGAAGACCAAATTTCATATTGGAGGAGGTAGTGATGGTATAAGTTCCCCCAACTGATAAATATATGGTTTTCATAAATGTTACCCTTCTTTTTCTTGATTTCATTTGGGTTTTAGTGCCCCAAATAGTGATGGTGGTGTTAAAAATAATAATAATTCCCCCAACTCTACAGGCTTGGGTTTATCATGTATAGTTTTGGAGATAGTTATCAAGGAATCCCTTTTGAACTTATCATATTTTGTAAGATAAAGAGATAGATACATGGATTTTCCTATGTATGAACCATTATCCATAAATGGATACTCTATTTTTTTGATTGATTTTATATCATCATATGTGAATCATGCTCCTCCTTCTTTAAAGCCTGGTGAAAAAACATCTCAAGTACACACTCACATCGAGTACATCACTTTTGGGTTATGGAAGTATTTAAATTTTACTAAAGAGACTAAATATAATATACCAATCATGGGATAGAGACTTTTCCTGAAATGATTACATTTCATGTCCTCTTTTGTTAGATATTTTCTAGTTGGGGAGAAGAGTGAAATAAAACACTTCATGATCAATCCATCCTCTTATATGTATGTCTGAAGGTGATTAGTGTCCATATGACTTAAATATTTCAAGACACTAAGGTATTAATGATGGTGATCACTTATCCCCTTCCAAACATTGAGTTCCATGTAGCTGATTGGGAAGCTAAGTCTGTTTTACGGAAAACATCTCTGATTTTCTTTGTATCGTTGGTGTACTACCCATAGTTATAATGTCCAACCATACATTGAAGATAATTCTTCAATATATTTATATGAATATAATGTATGCATTCTTCTATCATAGATTATAAAATATTATACTAAATATTGGTCATATTATAGAATAAAATTGATACGTTATTCTCAACTTGTTCATTCATTGTGATTATAAGATTCACCTACTAATTGGAAAGATATTACTCCACCTGATTCGATCAAATTGGTAATTTCTAGGATTCCTTAGAGAGGAGAGTGATGGAATTTATTGCTACATTTTTTAGGGATAAACATTATGAATGAGGAATTATTGATGACAATTTCCCTGAACTATCACTTGGTACTCATTTGATACCACCATTCAATTAGGAGGCATGATATTTTGGGAATAAAACACTCAAGTATCTCTTGATATGAGTGATTAGTCAAGGTAGCATCTATAAGGGGAGGACCTTCTGGTTAGAGATAGATTCCACTATGGGGGGCCTTCATAGTAGATTCCATGGGGAGGACCTTCATGGTGGGTAGTGTTCGATGCACTAGAAAATGGAATAATAATTTTATGATTGATCATGAAAACACAATAAGGATTTTTCTAGATCTCATCATGAATAAAGTTACCATGATTTATCTACATGTCATAATATAGAAGACCTACATGTATGGTTCCCTGGGGAGGAATTTCAGAATTACAAATTATAGGATTGCATGTAAGAACTTCATGACTGATGATCCGTCAAATTTATTATAATGAGTTATTAGATTCTAGGGATCACATCAAAATATTTTTCAAGGCATTAAGAACATCGGTGTCAATAAAGGTAGGAATATAAGAATGCTAAAGGTTTTTGTGATACCCTTGATGAGATATCATTATATATTTTATTTGTAAATTAGTTGAGTTTATGAATTTTTTCCAATGGACCTCACATATGTGAACCTTCCTTAGTGACTCTAGTTTTTCTATCTTAATATGATGAAAATCACTTTGGGGATAGGAAAAGATATAAGAATACCCATTGTTCTCCACCAGAATATGCTAATGGGATTCCATAAAATATGACGGATTATATACATGCCTTCTAGTTATGGATCATATATTATGATGGATCTCCATTGAATGAGGGGGAATGAGAATATGGGTCATGTCCTAATGAAATTCCATAACATTACAATAGGAGGTAATAGTGATGGAAGAAATATAAGCATGCCCTAAATATATTATAGGAATGTGTGATCCAAATCCATATTGAATGTGAATATGATTCTAATCATTTTATTTGTTTTCTAATGGTGTATGCCAAAAATTCTCTCAAATGAGAGTGGGATTATGATCCAAGTCCTCAACAGCTCTCAAAATATTCTAATGAGATGATTCAACATTGTCGAGGGAAGAAATATGGTTCCTTACCCAATTGGATACAGGTGTATTCTAAAGGAAGAATACATGTATTTATTTAAATATTTGATGAAAACTATATGAGGCATGGACATGAATATGATTCTACCCCTCCTTTGTCACTAGGATATGTTTATGGGATTCCATGGTATGAATGGGGATATGATAACATTTCTTGGTGAGAGTAGGGATATGAACCCAGTCCAATTTTCAATTTTTCACTAATATATACTGATGGGGTTCAAATGAGAGGGTGAGAGTATGATCCTACCCTTGTATGGATTTTGAAATATTTCATCCCATTCCTTCATATGATATTAAGGTTTTCTCTTAGAGTTATTGTTTTTAAGTAAGGATATAAGAATTCCCTTCAATTTACACTACTATATATTTATGTACTTATTCTATGGGAATAGGGATATAATATTTCTCCCAATATTGATTTTTTTACTATCCCTGGGGAGATCTACCAGGTACCCGAACAAATTTTATCAGATATAATACTTTCTATGTGGTTCCATCAAGTGGTTGTTGAGGGGTCTGATATGCATAAGGTTGGTGGAGATAATAGTCCTTATGTTCCCTCCAAGGTGGCTCCTAGGTGGTTGGTATTTCATATATGACATTTTCATCTATCTCCATTTGATGAGGGAGGTGGTTGTTCTATCACTCTATTGAAAGGATATTGAAGAATATTATGATGGTCCTAGGTGCCTCACTGGATTTTTCACAATCTCCATCTACTGAGGATGTGACTATATAGGCTTTAAGGCCTTAAGGAACAATATTTTCACTCCCAGAGTGGGGATGGTACCATTGAGTTGTTACTCTATTATGATTAAATTCATTATTTATAATTATAGGGACTATGTGGGTGTGATAATCCTATTTACCGAAGGGTCCACAATTTGAGAAGTAGTCATAGTGTATGTTTGTTTCTTAGATGGTGTAATTGATTTGGATCTAAGGGAGGTCTTCTCTGAGGAGTCCTAAAAAAATATTGAATAAAAACACATCAGTGAAACATCAAAGTTAAGTGAATGTTTTATTGATCTATTTCATGGGAGAAACGGTAACTTGGTTATTTTATTTACTAAAAGATCAATGTCAGATTCACAATTTTTTGTTTTTTCATTATTCTATGTCATTAATTTTTCATTTTGAATGTCATGGTTGACCAACTATCCAAAGGTGGGTGATCATTGGAGTTTCTATCTTGAAAAACTCGATAATATGAGCTAGTAGAGAGGATGGGAGGTTGGGCTCATCACAACTTTTTAGGGAGTGGAATTATTACCTACTCCAAGGCCCTCTTTTAGATTTAAGACATATTCGTGAATCCTTCCTAAATCCCATTACATGATGTATTACCCCTTACTACCAATGTATTGAAGCATTCATATATATGAAAGTCTTTAATTTCATTCAATGCTCTCCATATATAATTTAAAAATTAGAAAGGTTTAATTTATGGGTTAAATCCATACATCTATGAACTCTAGAGTTTTTTATCATCCGGGAAGGCAGATGTCATTTTAGAGTTAGGATTGGGCCCATGGAGGGGATATCATATATAATCATGTAGATGGAATCAGGAATAAGTTAGTTCAATGCCACTTAATGGGACATGTTATAACTTTTATGTTCATGTGACATGGACCGATTAGAAACAATTTAAAGTCGTACTGAATAAACTTTTTGGAGAAATATTCCTACAAATTATTGAAGTGGGACTTATTCATGAGAGGACCTTTATAGTTTACCTAAAAGGGGATATATACCAATAAAGGTGGATTTGATGGATCACTAGTAATATAACTAGATTTGTATATATCTCGGATCACCAAAAACACATCATGACATATAAGAAATATATATTACATCAAAGGAAATACGGCCCCATGAAGATGGGTTCAAAAGGAATATGAACCTTATGAGAAAATGTTTCATGAATACCTTGTGATAAATTTGGGTTTGTAGGTAATATGAACCATTGAAGGGATACGCAATCTTTTACACAATATGACTCAGTGAGGGAGTAATTAAATAAATTCATGAGGAATATAGGATCAAAAGGGTGGATATAGTATGATCTATTTAAACCTCATAGAGGGGTCTGATGTATCCTAGTTAATAGAAATTAAATCCCACGCAGTTTTAATGACATAGTTTAATATTATGTGATTAGACCACACTTTTTAGTTTAACATTATGAGGTAAGGACCTTCTCATATCGGTTTATGTCATTCAATTAGGACTTGGGCCCCAAAGTTTAGCATCATGTAATATGTATGTTTATGTGAGGTTTTGGGACTTGTGACTTGGATTTTGGCCATGCAGTTGAACATCATTATATTGGGTTATAGTTGAGTATTTTTATATCATGTGACTAAAACATTTTACATGAATTTTAATATCATTTTAAATGGATATATATACTATTAAAGGTGAGAAAAAGAGGATTAACCAGGGATTACACATTGGGGATTCCCATGGATGATTGTTCTTAGATCATAATTTTTTCTTTGGTAATGATATCATCAATGGGAACATTATTAGGTCTTACACATGAAAAGGAGGATCATGTTCCCATATTCCTTATTTTCTGGTGAGTAAAGGATGTACATTGAAGTTGGAGGAGTATAAAATCTTTTATGAAATACTAGGGGTTTAATCTAAGAGGGGTTATATATACCATGCCTCCCCAATTTACGTTGTCATGTTCCCCTGGTTTATTTAATATAAAGGATTTGTTAGATGATTTGTAAAAACTATTCCATGAGTAGTTCCATGGTTATTTTCATGATAGAGATTCTCATTATCAAGGAAATACATGATCATGATTCACTAATTATTTTATTAGCCTATGGGGAATACCAACCATATGTTTTTTATCAAGGTAATACAAGATCAAATGGGTTCACAAATGTGTGCATACTTCGATCATATATATCTACTATCTGTAAAGGGGGGTTGATAATTAAAGAATCTTGTAAGATACTTGGTAAGATGTATTCTCCATCATTGAGGCCAGGGTATTCATGATACCATCATATTGGAGAAGAAGTGGATGGTACTTTTAGGTGAGGGGCTTAAAGAAGGCCTCACCCAAGAGAGATTATATACTATGGCTTTCCCTAGTGTGGGACGATACACTACTACAAATATGGAATTTATCAGCGCAAGAAAAGGACATTAACAGTTCTAAAAAAAGAGTTGTTAATCAAGGCGAAGATAAAGGGGAATCCCTTTTATCGGTGCTCAGAAAAGTGCTGATAAAGGCCCCTTTTTACAACACTAAAAAAGCGCTGATAAAAGTTAAAAAAAATATTTTTGTAATTATGGGGGGCTTCAACAGTGGTTGAAGCCCCCCTTTAATAGTGCCCCACCCCCATGGTAACCCACACACGCCCTAGCCAACTCCAACCAACCCCACCCTTTTAACATCGCTTCCACCCCCTTGAATAGCGCTAGGTTATTCTCCCCACCTGCACGCGCAACCTTCCTCCCCCAGGATTCGATCTCCAGACATGTTGCATGTGCGCATATACCTTTACCTCTCCACCATATTATTTTTCTCTTCATTTATTAAAATTTCTATTTATTTATATATATATATTTAGTTATGTTTACTCATTTATTAATATTTATATATACATATTAACATATATATATTTATATTAATATATATATATAGTTATATTAATATATATATATATATCTCTGTATATTACTATATATATATCCATATATTAATATATATATATCCATATATTAATATATATATATATATATATCATTATATATATTTAGTCATATTAATATATATATATATAATTAATTAAATTAATATATATATATATATCCTTATATTAATATGTATTTATATCTATTTATATATATATATATATTTAGTTATAATTTCTTATCCGTATATTTATTCGTATATTAATATATATTTAAAGATTAGTTTTAAATACTTTTATAAAATATGTTTTCTTATGTGTGTTTATAAATAAACAAATACATACATACATAATTATATACAACACACACACACACATATATATATATATGAATAAATATATATATCTGCGTGTGTGTGTGTGTGTCTAAAAATCCATATAATGATAAAATGACAATAACTTCTAATCCAGAAGTTATTTTCAACTCCACAACCATTGAAATAGAATAAAATGAACAAATATTCGATATGATATGTGGTTCATGCCTATAAGACATCTGGATCAGAATTTATAATTGAATGTTAAAAAATTTGGATATTCGAAATAAAAACTCAGTTTTGGTGGAATTATGGACCTTTTTGGCCTTAAAAAATGTGACAAAAGGATCTCGTATCTACAAAGCGTGCAGAGCACGTCATAGGATTCGATTTGATATGTTTTAGAACTCAAACGGATACCAGGATCAAAAGTTATGGCCTTTTGAAGTTTGAGTTACAGTTTCAACTTATTTTAGATCTTTTATTAATTTTGTTAATTTTATTGTCTTCAAAATGTTATTAAATGACTATTAGTTAATGATAATTAGAAAAATATTAATTTAAAATATTTTTTAAAATATTTTATAAGCCTCTTTTACCAAATATCTTATAAATTAATTTTAGATTTGCATTTATCCTTATCTAAAACATATTTAAAATATAAATATACATATATATTATTATATTATTTTTTATGAAAAATATTTTTTGAGAAATATACACTTTATCAGTGCTTCGAAAAAATGCTGATAAATCCCCCCTTTGTCAGCAACACTAAAAAAGAGCTGATCAAGGGGGCCCCTTTAATAGCGCTAAAAAAAGTGTTGATCAAAGTGGTTCCTTTATCAGTGCTAAAAAAATAGCTGATAAAGGGTAAATTTTAATAGTGTTTTTTATGGTTGTTAAAAGTGCTCTTTATCAACACTTTTTTTAGCACTAATAAAGGCACCCCCTTTATCAGAGCTTTTTGTCGAGTTGTTAAAGGGTGGTGCTGTAGAAACCCATTTTTTGTAGTGATAGGGGGATTCAAACTGGTAAGGGAGAAATAAGATGCATTACCCTATTGAGAGAAATCAAAGAGGCTTCTCCATAGTGATTGTGAGTAAAGTGGTTCACCCGAGTGTGGGAGAACATGAGTATTATACCTAGTGACTCTAGAAAGAATTGTAACACTAGTGGTACAAGGAAAAAATGACTCTCCTGTTAACAAAACATGGGAATAGGTTTTCCCTAGTAAGCAGGGGCCTCCGTGGATGAATTTATATCGACTAAGCTCTAGTGTATTTTAAGGAAAAGCTTAGTGGGCCTTGTGTTGTTGAACTTGGGATTGAGTGGTCTCTTATTAGGCTTCTTTATATTTTAAACCCTAAGGTAACTCTGTTATAATCTATTTGGTTAATTCCCTATGGTTTTAGGCTTAAATAAGATACCTAAATAACTTTGAATATGTGTTCATTATACTATCATGGGAGGAGGTTTTTGTTATCTATTTATATTCGAAAATGTAAAACTACGGATCTTAAGGGTCAAATTTATAAGAAAATGTGAGACAATGTTGGAAATTATGTTCTAAAAAAAGGTGGAGTTGGTAATGTGAAAATAGTGGCATGGAGAAATACCATGGGTGTTTTTCCATGTTTTGTTTTTTTTTTAAAATCAAACTAGCATATAATGAAAACAAAAAATTAAATCCTACCCCACCCTTCATAATCTCATGTGTGGCCTTCAGGCTTGCCCGCATTTTAAAAATATGTATAATCTTTTAAATATTTTATTTATTATCATTATCAGCAGTATTTGGGGAGACAATAATTGACCATCTATGTATGGGGTTTGAAGGGATGTTATGTAGATTTCATTGGTGGATTTATAGTGCCATAAGGTGACAGCGATGTGGTGGGAAACTATTGTGATGCCATATATAAGAGTTGTCTATGAGTGGCTGTGAATGATGATGTTCATAGAATGGTGCTGCAAATGGCTAGACGAGTGGAGAAACAAAACCTATGTAAGTAGTAAACAATTTTAGAGGAGGAAATTTGGGTTTTCATATGGTCATTTCATATTTTTAAAATTATATAAAAAAGTGAAATTATAAGAATAATTAATTTAAGAAAAAATTATTATTATTATTATAAATATTTGATAATTAAAACTAAGTTCAAGGGACATGGATTCCATTTTATAATTAGTGGGATGACATGCCATCTAAATATGGTTATTAATAACTATATAATTATTATAATTTCATTTTAAAACAAAAGAATATATACCTATTTAAAATTCACATCTAAATGGATGGTGATTTCATATGACCAATAAATTGAAAAATCGTATTCCATAGTTAAATCATGATTTTTTAATTAAACAACAAAACTATTAATGAATAATATATTGTTAAAAAAATTAATAAGGCACGCATGTAAGCCTATACCAGCACGGGTTCAACCTTCCATGTCCCACATGCACAGAGGCTCAACACTCATTGGCCCACACTCATAAAAGTAAAAACTTTTATGCCCCCCCTGCCCAAAATATTCCACATATCCTTGAATCCTATGAGGAAACCACTATTTCTCAATAATCGGTGGTGTGTATAGGTTTACTTTTATGCACAACATGATCACACATGTCATTCATTGAGTACAAATTGGGGTGCATATATTGGGAAATTTTGGGGTTTTGTTATAAATTGTAGTTCCTTCATTGGAACCTATTTCTATATCTTATTGAGGTATTCCTCCCTCATCAAAGTATTCACACTTCACCTGAAGGAGAGTTCTAACACTTAAGCCTCTCTTTATCCATCATAATTTATTAGGGATGAGATACCATAATATATGCATCCATGTATTTTTATTTCATATTCATATCTCTAGACATAATTTTAGGCATCATGAAACAAATATTTTAAGAATTAATCATGTACCTCTTATTAGAATCATTCACATCTACACTCACTCAAAAAGGTGGGGGAACTGGAATAGGGGATTCTATAACATAGTATAAACATTCCTATAGCAGTGAAATCTATAAACGATAGTACCATTTTGGGAAATTTTTCCAACTAAATACATTATATATGTCTATAAAATATCACAGTATTCTTGAGGTTTTTATTTTCTAAAATAAGTAAAATAAAATTTTAGTACATTATCATGATTACAAAAATGTGACTAAATAAATTTTATTTATTATTATCCAAATATTTTATCAATGATCAATTAAATCACCATTGGATTGGGAATGTCCTGTTTTGTGTATATTCTTGTGAAAATAATGAATATTTCTTGTATCATAATCCTTAATAGGATCTCATTAAAATACTAGAAGGAATTTATGAAGTAAATATTTACAAATTTTTTAACTCGTAGTTCCCTAATCTATTAAGTGGAATCCCTAATCCTAAAATGATGGACTCATATTTCATCAACACGTACCTCCATATAACACCATGATTTACAAAAGAAATAAACCAATAATTCTAACATTGTTAACTCAACCTAAAACCTTTATTAAAATTCAAAAATAAATTATAGTGTCCAAATGAGGGTTAGGCTAACACATTAATTTATTGTTTCATTCTAAATAATGTAATATAAGGAATTAATATCTTAATATTTACTTTCTGATTTTATCTTATTCATAAATATTCTTTATTTTATCCTTTAAAATATTATTAATATTCTATGATTTTTACATAATTAAATATCAATGTATAGATAAAATAATTTATGCATAATCCATTTATTTTATTCCATCTACAATTATTGTTAATTTTTTTACTTTATGTGATAATCTATAAGCATCTAGTAAATATTAATAATTAACCACTCCCTAAATATAAATATAATAAATAAATGGTGTGATAATGATCATTACTACTGATTAGTTTATCAAGAAGATGATAAACGGACCCTTGACCCTAGTGAATAACTCTGGGAATTGGTCCTATTTCATTTTAAGTATTCCTCTTTGATCCAATGTATTCCCTTGGTTTGTTTCAACTCAGATCGGGTTTGGAAATGCCTCCTCTCCTTAGAGTTTCTTCCTTTACATGTACTTTACTCACATCTTGTTATGGGGAACTGGGATATGGGGTTATATAAAATAATCCAAGGGCATACTGGTCCTTCAAATTAATGGTGGAAGGGATGACTCAAATACCATAATAATTAATTTAATAAATCTTTCATCACATTAAATATTATAAAATAAATATGAAATTAAAAATAATCCCAACACATGCTTTGGCAGGTCAAGCTCATGATCTTTCATGCATGAAAAAAATATAAATTTAATAAACAATCTAGAATTTGTTTCTATTCATTCATTATTAAGATAAATCACTTGGATTAATAGCTCAATTATCATATTACAACAATTATATTATTCATACATCTAAATAGTACTAGAGATTCTCATCCACTAAATTTATAAATAAATAATTTTAATTTCAATTAATCTAAAATTAATTCAAACACGGCATGTGAAGATAAATAACATGATATGTACCCATCTGGTTAGTCTAAAAATCGGTTTGGAATTAAACATGTCATGTACTAGAGGAAATATGGTGAGTTCCCTTATTCTCTAAATGGTGTATACTATCACTCACATGGAATGTGAGTACACTTTGTATGGTATTTATTCTATGTTGTATACATAAAAACATATATAAATGACATGTAACACTATTCCATGGTGTTTATTTCCAATAGTTTAGTTAAGAAGTTAGCAGGTCATTTAAAAATACATGGAACACCTTTAATATATGTGGTGTGTACCTCCATAAATGAGCTATAGTGAACCTACTTTTTTCATTTCCATAACATAATTTTAAATATCAATAACATAATAGTTATAAATACTATAATTCATATCTGGGGGAAATTAGGTCAATACCTCAATTGTACATAAAAACATAAATATTCATTTAAATCCTATTTATTTATCCTTTTAAAAATCATTTTCTCCTTAGTATTTAATTTTACCTGAGGATATACATCAATGAAATGGGTGGGAAAAAATCATGGTAAGGTGAAGGAATAAGGGATGTGAATCAGTAATGAATGGGTGAGCATAATCAATATCATCATATCATAATAATATGATCATTATCATGATGGAAAATTTTATAAGGGCATGGAATTTGGTATTGTATAAAAATTAAACATCATGTCATAGTGTTCAAATACAACACATAGTTATGAACAAAGATAAAATCATGTTCACTCATAACATATGTACATAATCCTAACATCAACATTTTGAAAATGTATAACATAATGTTCATTCATAATACACATTGTATCATGATATACATCACATTAACCAATGCATTGTAGGGATATATAATTTTGGGTCCACCTATCACATCAAAATATTCGCTAAATGACGCATTCCACATAGAACGTATAATAATTATAGTCATAAAATAACCCCTAGAAAGTAATGGGTTTTGTAAGTATTTCATAAATATTACTATAATTGATAAACATTATGGTTTCCAAATGAATAAGGGAAAGAATATTTGGAATAAACAATCACATTCTTGAGAAAATAAGAAACAACTCAAGAGGAGTCCAATATGTGTTTTAGAAAGAATATTCTTTTTGGAAAATATTTTTATTTAACTTAAAAAACAAGGTGAAAACATGTGTATCCCCAAAGAGAAAAGGTAATAATTTTGAAATTATATTTAAGGAACATTAGAAGAATATTATACCAAATATTTCTTGAAATAGGGTTAAATTAAACAATATTAGTTGGTTACAAGGATCCCCATACCTAAAATCCAACATTTTTTCATCTATTATAAGCCACTTGAAAAATAAGAATATATTTATTAAAAAATTAAAAAATAATTTAATTATGTTTATTTGTGTTAATATTTATCAATTATAATCACTATATTATATTTCTTAATTTTTTTAGTCGATGTTGAATCATTTTGATATAATATTTCCTTAATAAATTCTTGTTTCGATTTGATTTCTCTATTTTTTTCAAGCTAATTTATTCATAATATAATAAAATCCAAAATAATAAAATAAATATATTTATATATTAATATAAAATAAATAATTTATTATAACCATCCAAATGTTTGGTGATAATTAAAATGGTTGGAAATGTTGCCATTGTTGGTTAATTGACCATTAATGTGAACGTTTTCCAATATATAAAAAAAAGCTACCAAATATAAATAAATCTAAAATATAATATTTTTATTGTAGTTTAAAATAATTAATATAATTTTAAAAATATTCTTGACTAAATCTTAGAATACTTGAATTTCAAATCAATTGGGAAAATAAATAAAAGAAGAAGAAAATAAGAGAATAGTTTGAAAAAAACATACTCTTTCCTTTGTGTGGATTCTATTATATGGAAGTAGATATCATTTAAGAATTGATATGGTTCACTCCATAAGTTTCCTAAGGATAATTCTGGATTAAGATAGAGGATATACTCAGAACATTGTATTTTGAATGTGTTAGAGCAGTTTTTTTATAAGGGGATGAAGAGGGGTTTGTCACACTTGAGGAGAGGGGTTTTCTTAGAATGAAATATTATATCAAAGGTAAAACTTGTAATATTAAATTTTTTAAAATATAAATTATATATAAATATAATTGAATGGTTTTTAGACTGTAAACCCCTTTATAATTCAAATTAACTTAGTTTATTAAAAGGGAATGTTGAAAAACGGAAAAAAATTTAATTTAAGGGAACACTATTGACATTATGATTGGGAAAATAATTTTTAGGTTTGGAAAATAATTTTTTTTGTATTCTAATTACTCGTTTAAAATTTAAATATATTTTCTCCAATCCTTAATTTCTATAAATGATTAAGTAATTATTACATAATGAATGGTGAAATTTAAGATAGACCTGTTACGTGGTAAACTGTATTTTTACTATTCACAATAAAATTGAAGTATTTTAGAAAATTACCAAAAAAACCATCCATATAAAATTTATAAGTTATTATTTAAAAATGTTATTCATTTTATCAAAAAAAATATAACATAGATAATATTAAATTTTAATATAAAAGATTGTGATTTTTATGAAATACTTTAAAATACGTTTTATTAAAAATGTTCATATATTTTATTTGATTTTTTAAATCATGATATTTACTTTTTGATATTATAATATTTACATTTAACTAATTTACACGTGATAAATATCACTTTATTATTTTGATATTGAATTACTATTCCAATGATCTTGTTACAATTCCCAATAGTTAGGTTACTTTTCCCAACAGTCAAGTCACTATTCCAATAGTCACATTATTATTCCAATGGTCACATTAATATTCCAATATGGACATTAACTTCAATAAATATAACTTCATTTTTTCACTCAATGTTCACTAAAATTACTCCCATGGTTATATATTTTCATTTTCTATGATTTTGATTAGTTTACAAGTATTTTGTTACATTTCTATAGTATTGTCCATGGGGGAGATGATTATAGAATATTGGGATGATCCATATTTTAACATTCTAGTTTTTCTATTTTATATTTTTTATCTAATTATATATTTTTTATTTTCATTACTTTTGTAGCGGACTAATGTAGTGATATTTATTAATGAGATAATACCATTTTTTTCTCTATATTTTTTATATGAATGATATAATATAATATAATATAATAGAGTATGCATTTATTTAGGAAAAAATATTACAAATAAACATTGGGTCATTAAATTATTCCCCTTATGATATTTTATCATTGAAATTTCAACTCATATTCTTGGTTGGGGATAGATGAGGGTACTTTTATTTTATTTTTTCCACTAGTTCCCACATCACCTCTTTATACCTGTGGTTCCACAAAAGATATTTGACAATGTGTGTTTTCTAGTTTAATATAATTTTGTCCCTATGGTCCAAGATCGTTACTAAAAACTCTTAATATCTAAGTTCAATCTCCAGTTGCACCACATTCTGATTTAGTACATGTGAGGGATTGAGTATGTACTTCATCTTGTGAGAAATGTGGAACACATCACAGACTTGAAAAAAATTGGAAGCGTAAGTTTATAGGCTAGTTATCCTAGGTGATCAAGAATCTTAATGGGGCCAATGTACCTAGGGATAAGCTTCTATTTCTTTCCAAGACACACAACTCTATTCAATGGTGGTATTTAAAATAAAACATGGTCCCTGACTTGAAATAAAATGTCCATTCAAAAATTGTCAATGTTTCCCTTTTTCTGATTCTAAGAATATGTTATATGTTGTTCGATTTCTTGAACCTTTTCTATCATCTCTTTCACAATATCAAGTCCAAGTATCATTAATTTTCCAACTTTATCACAACAAGTGGTATTTATACATTACTTCCCATTCAGAGCATCATATAGAGCCTTTTGAATACTTTATTGGAATCTGTTGTTTATGAGAACTCACATATGGGAGACATTGACCCCATCCTCCTTTAAATTACATTGAGAAATCCATCAGTATGTCCTCGAGTGTCTAAATAGTCCTTTTAGATTGTCTATTAGTTTGGAAGTGATAGGTCATTCTTAAATTCATTTCAATATTTATAGTATATTGAAGACAAATCCAAAATTTATTGGTCAACCTAGGATAAAAATAAGTGAAGATCGAAATTGGTGCCTCATGCTTCCTCACAACATACATCACATATATAATAGAAATCTTTTCAATAAAGAGGACTTCCTTAATAGCAATGAAGTTGGAATTCTTGGTGAGTTGATTTAGCACAACCCAAATCACATTGTTTGCTTTAGATATCTTTGAGAGACTAATGAAAAACATCATGGTAAAATTATCCCACGTCTATACAGTAATGGTAAAAGGAGGAATCATCCCATTGGACTTTTATCACTATTATTTAACTTTCTGATATACCATGAACCATGAGATATACCATGTAATCTCCTTCTTCATATTGTTCCACCATAAGTTCTCTCAAAGATCACAGTACATCTTGTTTCCTCTTGGAATGTTGGAGATTGATAATCTATGTTCATTTTACAATATCTCATTTTTTATTTGAGGTGATAAAGGAAAAAAATCCTTGTCCCATGATTAACCACTCCATCCTCATTGATATGTAATTAATGCAGCTTCACTTCCTTAACATCTTTCTCCTTCTTTTGAATCTGTATTTCATCCCTTTATTCCATATTGATCTTATCTTGGATAGATTGTTGGGAAATAATTTGGGAAAGTTAGGATGTATTTCCTACCATTAGGATTTATATATTCATCCATCGCATTTCCATAAAGATAGGATCTTTCTCAATATTCATTATGGATAGAGTAGCAGGTTATTTTTTACTAAAAGTGTCATCTACCTTGTTCACCTACTCTAGCTGCTATTTAATAGAGGGATCACAGTCCTTGATTAGCTCTACAGAGCTTTTTTATTCATGTTGAGATTCTTTTGTGTGAATATATACTTTAGACTCTTATTATTGATATATATGTCACACTTATATCCATAGATGTAGTTCCACCAAAAGGCATAGATTACACCTTCTAAATCTAGATCATTCATAGGGTAGTTTTTATCGTGTATATTAAACTATAATGTGTTATAGGTGATCACTTTATTATTTTTCATGAGTACATAGCCCAATACTTTATTCTAAACATCACTATATATCAAAAATCAATATATTCATTGTTTATAGTTTGAATATAGGTGTATTGGTTAGCCTCTTCTTAAGCACCCAAATTATTTACTCACATTATTCTATCCAGTCATACTTTTCCCCTTTCCATGTTAACTTAATTATCAAGTAAAAAAATCCTTAGAGATTTCTCACAAAATGTTAACAATACACTTGTAAGAAATACAAAATTGGATTTTTGTTACACTAGAGGGTCTAGGTGATTCCTCACTAACCTTTTTCTTTTAAGGGTCCATAGAAATTATGTCACATGTGATCAAGTTACCCAATAACATGACTTTCAGAATCCAAAATCACACTTCACGAACTTTTCGTACATTTTATCCTTCCATAATGTTACCAACACACTCCTTATATTCACTTCATGTTCCTCTTTTCTCTTAGAGTAAATGAAAATATCATTGATAAAAAATATCACAAATATGTCTAGTTAGTCTATAAAGCCTATGTTAATAAAAAACAAGATGATTACATGGTAATTAGAAAGTCCAAAAGGTATCACGATGAACTTATAGTATGCATACCATGTATAGAAAGCATTTTTCAAAATATCTTCCTTATACGCCATCAGTTGATGAAATTCAGAATGAAGATTCATCTTGGAGAATTACTGATCTCATCATAGTTGATCAAAAAAGTCATCAATCCTTGATAGGGAATACTTTTTATTTTGGGTGATCTTTTCAAACTTCTATTTAACAATACAAATCCACATCGACCCATCATTTTTAATTAAAAGGAGCACTGGCACACTCTAAGGTGATTCACTAGGAAGTATGAACCCTCTGTCCAAATTCTCTTGTTGTTTCTTCTTGATGTCCTATAGATAAATCAGAGACATATTTTAGAGGAATTTAGAGATATTAGTGGATCCAGTAATTACCTCTATTGAGAACTCTACCTCATAATCTGAGGGAAGTCTACATAACTATTTGGAAAATACATCAGTGTATTCCCTCACACTGGGAATTTCCTCTTATTTAATACCTTCCACTAACTAAACCACTTGAGAAAGGTATGATTCTTTATTGGGTATCATTACCCACTCCATTGAGGGATTTTACAAATGAGGTTCATGATCTTCCTTTCATTTTTATAATATCGTAGGATTTTTTATAATATGAAAAGATATTTCCTTTTTGGGATGTTCATATTTTCTTAATATAATGAGATCCAATCCATGCCTAGTATAGCATCAAATTCCACGAAGATAAGGATTACAATATTTATGGAATAAATTTCCCACATAATCTAATATGAGAATTTTCTAGAAAATGGGTTGTAATTATCACACCAACAGGTGTTTTTTGTGGATATCTATACTTCCATATTTCAGGTATTTGATTCAACAGTTCTAGAAAACTTGCAGTATTTAAAGGAATGTGTAAAACAATAATCAAATAAAAATTCTTCCATTATTGAGTGAATAAGATGCGTACTTTGTATGACTTAATTTATATCCTCCACTTCAGTAGTAGTGATGTGATAATCATTCGCTTTCCCCTTTGGATTTGGTGGTTGCAGATATTGAATACCCTCAAGGGTCTATGGTTTAGTGTACTGGCTTACATAGTTCCCTTTCTCCTAATAACTAAAAAATTGAATGATGAGGGGTGAATTATGAGGTTCTGTCTATTCCTTCATCATGTTGGCCAGCTTCTTCATGTCTCTTTTACATTCATGAGCTTGGTGGGATTCTCTACAACACTTAAATAATTTTCCCATGCCTTTGAGGAGATTCTCATGATGCTTCTTCCCATATTTTTGACACGTGGGTGGTTGGATCCTCTATTCACCTTTTTATTCTCACCCATCATCTTGAAACTCAATTCTTCTCTTCTTATCCCTATATCTAAAGGTCTAATCCCAAAAATCCATCTCTACTTTCAGAGCACATCGAACAACTTCTTCATGACTACCAAAGTCTCAAATAGAAAGAGCGTTTTTGAATATAGGGTTTTAATCCACTTAAAAACCATCTATTTTAGAATCATTTTTTACAAAACAAAACATGAGGAATATCTTGAAATCCTTGTGAAGATTATCTCGTAATTTTTGTCTTATTCACTTCCATTTTTCTTCATCTCATATAATTATCTATCTATATTTTTTGTAGAGTTTGACTTAAATACTTGTTATGAAAATTTTTGTTAAATTAATCTCAATACATATAGTTTATCCATTGACTTAAAGATTTTTATTAACTCCCATCATTGATTAGCTTCTTCATCTAAATGATAGATTACTAAAGTCACCTTCTCCTTCTCAAAAAAGTGGAGCATAGAAAATATATTCTTTATTGAGTTATCCCACTATTCTACGACTAGTGGATTGGAAGATCCACTAAACATATTTTTTCACTTATATACAAACGTATCAATATACAATAGTTCCATCTTGGTTTAAGGATGATGTTCCACATGGTTTATGTTATTATTCATACCCTGGGAAAACAAGGTAAATGTCACCATGATTTTTTTAATTCCACATACCATGGCATTGGGGATGTCATTCATACATTGTTGCGTTGTCCCTCACTTGGGTTGTTGGTTTCTCAAAGTTTCCACCATTTTCAAAAATAGAAATGGTTTGAACAAAACATGTTTCAGTAAATAATGTGGAAATAAGTTATTACTATATTAAAAACCTATCTAAAATTTTATATTATGGGATCTATTTGGTTAGGATTCTTCTAAATAATGTTCACGAATGTTTACCTATACTTACAATTATCCTAAGTATTTTCACTAACATTTTGTAATTTTAATTCACAAATTAACTATACTGTACCTATGATACCATCTACAATGCCCTTAATTTTTCATACATTGACCACTACAACATTTTATAGAACAAATACATAATAGTTATAAATTAATGGATGAAATTCTAAATATAATGAGAAAATTAGGATCATACAAAAATTTAAAATTAAAAACATAAATAATCATTTAAATCCTTCTAATTTAACATTTTAAAAGCTTGTATTCCCCTTAGTACGTATAGACACCTCAAGATATACATCAAAGAAAGTGGTGAGCTAAAATCCAAACAAGGGGAATGAATAAGGGATATAAATCAATAATTCATTGGTGAGAATAATAAAAATAATTATATCATAAGAATAGGATGATCAATATGATGGAATAATTTGATAAGGGAATGGAATTTTCTGATTCACAAAAATGAAACATCATGTCATAATTTCTAAATACCGAATATAGTTGTGAATAAATCTAACATCATTAAAACACATAACATATGTGAATAATCATAAAATAATAATTATAAACAAAGTTAACATCATGTTAAAGCATAATATATATTATATCATGAGATAAATCAGATTAACCATTGCATTGGATGGATATATAATTTTGGGTCTACCTATCACATCATAATATTCACATAATCATGCATACCACATAGAACATATAACAATCTTAGTTATTTAATAACTCATGGAAAGGAATGAGCATCACAAGGATTTCATAAATTAAACGTTCATAATTAAACATTGGGATTCCAAAAAGAATATGGGAAAAAATATTTTTTATAAACATAATCATTCTTGAGTGAAGAAGAAACAACTGAAGAGGATTCAAAAATGTGTTTTGGAAAGAAAATACTTTTGGGAAAATCATTACCTTTCTCATAAAAATAAATATGGAAACTTGTTTATCCATAAAAATAAAATGAAATAGTTTTGAAATTATATTTAATGAAAATTAGTTGAATATGAAACCAAATATGTCATCAAATAGAGATAACATAATGAAAATGAATCGGGTTCGAGAAACCCTTTACCTAAAATCCCAATTTATTTTGTTTCTTTTAAGACACCTGAATAATCAGATTAGATTTATTAAAACATTGAAATAGATTTTAATTATGTTAATTTATGTCACCATTTATTAATTATAATAATTTTATTATATTTATTAATTTTCATTGTTTATGATGAAGTGCTTTGATATCATGTTTTCTACAAAAATTTCCAATTTCACTTCGATTTGACTATTTTTTCAATGTAATTTTTACATAATTAGAATATATTCAAAAATATTAAAAAACAAGTATTTATATATTTAAATATAATAAATAATATATTATAACCATTCATAGGGTTTGTGGCAAGAATAAATGTTGGAAATGTCATCATTCGTGGTTAACTAACCATTAATGGGATTGTGTTTCAAATATGAAGAAAAAAAGGTATAAAATTTAAATACATAAAAAAATATAATTTTTTATAGTAGTTTAACACAATTAATATAAATTTTACATTATTAAAAATTAAATCTTATTATATTTTATTTAAAATCAATCGGTAAAAGAGAGAGATAATAGTAAAATTAGAGAAGTGTTTTAAAAAATCTTAATCATTCCTTAGTGTGGAATCTCTTATCTGTTAATAGAATTCCTTGATGAATGGATTTGTTTTACTCTAGTATAACCCTGAGGTTTAAAAAACTACCCATATAATGGACATTCAACAAAATTTTCTAAAAATAGTGTTTTTAGGAAACTACTTCCCAAAATCCGGATGGAAGCTGGAGGAGTTTTAGTACACTAATACATAAACCCTTTTTTACGTCGAATTTTTTTATATTTTTATCATTGGTTCTGAGGTGACGTCTTTCCGATCAATGTTAAAAAATTTATTTTATGGATTTTCATGTCATTTTTTGAAAAACTTATAAAAAATATCATCTAGAAATGACCTTCAAAATCTATTTTATGTCCGTTTTTCAAAAACAGTTGTAAAAAATGTCTATCATCTTGTAGATAATTTCCTACACTTCGATTTGATAGGTCCTATAGCTCAAATGGATTTACATATAAAAGTTTATGACCATCGGAAGATTGATAAGTTTTTTTCATGGAAATATTGAATGAGCCAATTGTAGCTTAGTATTATAAAGAATTTTAGAATACGAAGGAGGATTTTTAGTTTTCCATGATATGAGGAATTATTCATCATTATAATAAAATAAAAATCATTAAGTTGTATATAAATTAAGAAAACTACTCCTTAAAAATATAAATCATGGAAAAATAATTACAAATACCATGATGTGATCGCAGAAAGAAGAAATAGTGGATTAATGTGGAATATCAAATAAGTCGAGTTAGTGAAATGATGACAGTTGAAATAAATTATCATTATGTGGTTTATCAACTAAGAAAACTAGTCATAAAAATCATAAATCATGGATAAGTAATTGCAAATACCTTGATGAGATCATGGAAAGAAGAAATAGTTTATTCATTTTGAAAATAAAAGGATTCATGTTGGGGGAATGATGATTTTTGAAAGAAATCATCATTAAATTATGAAATGTGTACAATGAAAACATACAATTGAGATGATAAAAGAAAATTTGGTATTAAAAAAATTAGGCAGAAATTGAAAATTTCAATGTCGCAAAATAAAAAATTGAAATTCTATGTTGGTGGGATATTAAAATTATCTTTCACATCAGCTTTATGATATCTGTAGTGAAATAATATTAAAATTTTCACTAATTTTTCATATCGGTTATATAAGAACCATCATGAAAATTCAATTTTTCACATATGTTATTTAATAACTGATGTTAAAAGTAATTTTTCATATCGGTTGTTAAATAACCAACGTGAAGTTTTTTTATAAACATTTAGTTCATTTTCCAAGATATTATTTGATATGTATTGAAAATCAAACAGAGTTACAGATCAAATTTAGGTCCATCAGATATTGGCCTTCCCTAAGACTTCGTTTAGATATGATCAACTTTCGATAACCATAAAATTTGATCTATAACTCTGTTTGAGCTCTGTGACCTGTAAAATCGAAGCTTGTGAAATGATATACATCTTTGTAAACATTTTTCATGTCATTTATTTAATAACAGACCTAAGAAATTCCTTTTAACTTTTGTTATTAAATAAATTACATGAAAAAGTTAGGAAAATTGATTTTTCACATTGGTTCTTATATAACGGAGGTAAAAAAATGACTGAAAATGGATTTTTCACGTCGATTATATAATAATCGATGTGAAAACGAAATTTTCATAGATTTTCACTTCGGTTCTAAAAAAATGACATGAAAAATGGTGATGTGAAAAATATTTTTTTTATTAGTCGTAGACTGATGTGCGCCTTATGAGTGAGTGCCTTTTATAAAAAAAAATTTGAAGAAGGTTCTCTATAGGATAGGGCCTTATTAGAAAAAATTCTTTAGAAGGAACTTTTTAATAAAGTGGCATCAAAAAAATTAAAGAAGGGGCTCCCCTAAAGAGGTCCTTCTTAAGGATTTTTTTTATAGATGACGCTCTCAGGTATAGTGTCATTTTTTATAGGTACTTTAAAAATATATTTTTTTTATTTTTTTTGTTTATATATATGTTGATTATTAATTTTATAAAAAAATTGAAAATAATAAAATTATTATTAATAATCATATTTTCAATATTAATAATTTAATTAATATTTATTTTTAATTATATTATTAACTACATTATTTTTAAGAGATAGGGATGGACCCTATTAAATTATTTAATACTTTATTAATTACATTAATAATTATATTATTTACATCATTATTGATAATTATTATTATAATTATTGTTAATATTTAATAATATATTTAATATTTATTAATAATTTATTTTATAATATTTAATAATCATAATATAATCAATAATACTTCAAAAGAATGTAATTAACAATATAATATCTAACAAGAATTATATCCATAAATATTTTAAGGATTAAATGTTATGTTTTTAAAAAATAATTTTTATCTCTATAAATTTGTTTCTTTTTATGAAATTTATGAAATTATTTTAATTTTCATTTATTTTTTATATTTTTATTCAATATGCGAAATTTAATTTATATTTTATTTGTACTCTATAATTTCTATAATTTAAAATTCAGCAATTTGAAATATAATAATGCTCCTTGTAGGTGATTTTGATATCCTAGAAATTATTATGTATAAATAAAATATAAATTACATTTGAAATAGTGACTAAACATATAAAAAACAACTGAAAATAAAAAAAAATCATAAAAACAATTAATGAAAATTAATTTCAAGGGAACAAAATGTTTTTTTTTGAAAACATAACATTTTTGCTCATAAATATTTTTGCTGATAACATTCTTCTGTGTGAATTAACTTTTTTTATTATTATATTGAAATTATTTTTATTTTAAATTAATTTTTATTTATGTAATCAATTTTTTAAATTTCATTTACATATTTTTTATTCCATAATTTATGTATATAAATTATTTTATTTGTAAATGTATTGTTTTTAATAAATAATGTGTGTGTCCTGTAAATTACTTTTGGTTTATTATATTTATGAAAAAAAATTATTTTCTACTATTTTTAATATATATAGTCTACATATTAGGTTTAATTTAGATTATAAAAAAGGTTTATATTTTATAGGCTTCTAAAGTTACCAACTTGAATCATAAAATGTTTGATGGGTTTCAAATGAGTGACTTCAAAAGATTATAAAAAATAAATTGCAAGTGTATTTAAAATAAAATTTATAACATATACTAAAAACATAAAAAATTAATTAAAAATAAAAATATTTTCCACAAAATAATAAAACACACAATAAAATAGATGATACAAAAATAATGGTGTTTCAAAATATAAAATTTGGACATTAAATGAAGCAAGTTACTATAAAATATAATAAAATATTAATTATAATTTGGTTTTAAATGAAATTTATGACATACACTTAAAACATAAAAAAATTAAAAAAATCATAAATCATAAAAATAATAAAGATAAAATATTAAGTATTTAAAATAATAATTGACATAATAATAGTTTAATTAATTAAAAAATAAGAAAAATTAATATTTTCTACTAATTAATACGAGTAATTATAATTCATATTAATTATATTATTAATATTAACATCATAGTTATTAATATTATATTAATAAATAATAAAAAAATAAAATGTTTTAATAAGAAATTTGTGATTTAAAAATGACATGTTTTAATAAAATTTTATAATATGTTAAAATTAGCATTATTCTATATATAATATCATATATTTCATTATAATATATGTAAATATTTATTAGTGTAAATATGTTAATATATTATGTTAATATATTATCTTAACAATATATATATATATATATTAATAGATGATCATATATATACACAAAAATGCACACACACACTCATATAAATATATATATATATATATATATATATATATATTTGATGTGTACATGAAAATGATGTGTCAATCCAACATCTGATGTGCTCGAACTGACGAAATAATGAGTTCTTTGAAAATGATGCTCTTTAAAAATGGGTGCCATAAATTTGAAACCATAAAAATGAGATAAGGTTGTTATGAAATCATAGGACAACAACCATAAATTTATTAATTACATATAAGGAACAATGGTGTGTCAAGTCGACATGTCATTTTCCTGAGATGACCGAAAATAACATTTTAGTAATTAAAAACACTAAAATTTTCATTTGACAAATAAACCCATAAAAATGAAATCTAATTTATGTGAGATCTTATAATAGATTCCTTTGAATTATTTTTGACATGTAAGAGAAAACAACGCGTCAATCCAACATGTAATGTGTAGAAACTGGCTAAATAATAAGTTAATGGAAAATGTGGGTCTTTAAAAATGTGTTTCATAAAGTGAAAACTAGCCAAATGAGCTTGGATTGTGTAAAATCTCATAAAAATAACAATATACTTATTTTTGAAATACAGGAATTTATGAAGGTTCAAACTGATCTATCATTTTCCTATGACGATAAAAAACATATTTTCAATATTTTAAATCACTAAATTGTACAGTTTGTGGTTAAACCCATATAAAAAGATCTCTAAGTTACTTGAAATCTTATTATAGGTATCGTAGAATTATTTTTAATTTCTTTAACTATATCGTGCCTCAATCCTAGATGTGCTGTTCTCAAACTGACTAAATAAGTAGTTATTATAAAATTATAGTGTTTAAAAATACACTCCATATAGTCAAAACATTCCAAATGAACTCGGATTACTATGAAATCATATGATAGAAATTGTGGATTTTTCTATGTAATACAAAAACTAAAAATGCGTTGAATTGAGTTTTAATTCTCCCCAGATGATCAAAAACACATTTTTAGTAATTCAAAACACTCAAGCATGTGTTTGAGACTTAAACCCATATAAAAAGATCTTCAATCAATGTGAAATACTATGAAATCTTTCTTAATATTTTTTTTAGCATGTGAGAGTAGACGGTGCATTAATCTGACATTTGATGTGCTAGAACCGACTAAATAAGGAGTTCTTAAAAAATTAAGGTCTTTAAAAACATTTTTAAGATCCTAACCTTTTCTAGAGATGTCTCAAGCTTGTTTTTAGGAATTAATTTTCCTTTTTAGGTATATTTTTTTGTGTTTTACCATGGGTGTGTTTGGATGAAAATCAGATAAATTTGGAAAGGGAAAGGGTGGTGCACAATTAGCGCAAGGTTTTCCCTAATCATGTGCCTCGACCCAAAAAACTATGAAACCCCACATGGAGATGGATTTCATGTTTGGGCATGGTTTGTTAAACTGTGTGTCCTCTTAGGAGAAATCATGAACCCCCTATAAGAGGCACATGGTTTAGGTACATGGTTTTGAAAACCTTACAACCATGTCTAGGAAACAATGCATAGGTTTTTAATTAACCCTATTCTTTTGAAAATTACTGACCCCCCCTCCACCCCCATATTAACCTAATATCAACCCCAACTCAAACATAACCAAATATTATCTTTTTTTGAAGCTTCCAGATGAGTTCCTATGTCTCTTTATGTCTATTCGTTTCAATTTGAATCCTAGTTAGAAGATTTTCACCTCTCTAGGTAAGTAAATTTCATCAGTTTGGTTTCTCAACTCCCTCACATTCTTTTCCCATCCTTGAATGGATATTATCTTCTATTTCTAATGGATGTAGATCTATGTTTTCTTAGATCTAATTAATTTAAATATTAGATGTAGTAATTGAATCAATATCTCATTCTTCATCGTGATTGGGTTTATTCCACTCAAATTAGGGATTATCCGTTGGTGAGTGTTCATCACCGATTTTGAGGTAGGTGTTCTATTATTCAAGTCCAAAAGTCTTCATTTCAATTAAATGTATTTATGTATAGAATTTCTATATATCATTTATCCATTTGATTTTCTAAATTTAATTAATTAATTATTTCAATTAATTAATTAAGGGTTTAGGGGAATTTATATAATGATAGCGTTATGGAAATTGGTAAGTTAATGGGATTCTGGGTTTTTTTTATTTTCATTAATTAATTATTAAATTAATTAATGGAAATTTTGATTGTGTTTTTTAAATATTGATTTAATTTTTTGTTTAATTAACTAATGGATTCTTATAATTATAATTTTTATTTTAATTTGGAATTGAATAAAATAATTTTTGAACTAATTAATGGAAATTGATGTGATTAATTAATTTTTTAATTAATTAATGTCATTGAGGTGATTAATTAATCATTGAATTAATTAATTGAAATTAGTTTGATTAATTAATTATTGGATTAATTAATGGAATTCATGTGAGTAATTAATTTATGGAATGATGTCAATATGCAGTTGTTAAAGTTGATTAATTAATTGTTGATTTAATTAATGGGTTGTTATGATACATGAGGCATTGTGATACATGTGAAATTGGGATATTGTGATATATATTGGTAAATGTGCAAGGGACGTGGTATGTTGCATAAAAACTCCATAATGATTATTTTATGGATAAACATGTGTGGGACATGTTTTGCGGCATTAAAATCCAATTTTAACACCCCAATATTTCATAGTACGTTATTTCATCAAAGTAATTCAACAACTTGCACTACATGCAACATTGGGTTTGAGTGCACCACAAGATTACCAAACTAGCCGTTCAAAAGAGATTATGATGAGTATTAACTGAATATTGAACTATATATATAATCCATATAATTTTAGAATCCATATTATGAGTTTCTCAAACATAATGTAAGAACAAATTCATTTTTTTCAGATAAAAGAAGTATCTATTTCAAAAAATGCACTTTTACCACTTTTTAATGATGAACCCCTTTAAAATAAAATATTTGAAACTTTTATATATTCAATTTGACAAAATAAACTTCTTATTTAGAATCGGGACATAAAAATTTAGTTTCAATAAATTTTTGGGGTTTTTCTAATAACTTTCATATTTGGGTGAATAGTGAAAAATACTATATTTTAACCAAAAACTACATTTTTAATCATAATAATTTATATTGTTAAATTATAAATTTTAATGGTTTGGAAGTATAAATATATTATATTTTTACCATTTAATCCAATGCTAGTCATTTTAAGTAATTTCACTTTGAGATTGGACATAAACAAGTGTCAATCTTTTGATAGATATTGTTTCTTAAAAATACGCATGTTGGTTTTGAAAACAGGATTTAATTTTAAATTAATAGATGAAACTTCTATGTTTTTAATTTGGTAAAATGGAATTCATTTTTGGATTTGGAATATCGAAATTATCATGGGATTATTTTTTTGTATTTTTCTGAAAACTTTCAATTTTTTGATGAATAATGAAAAACACTGAGTTATAGTTTAAAATCAAAATTTTATTCAAATAATTATTTATTTAATTTAAATTTATTTTTGGTCAAAATAGATACATAATACCTATATAAGTCAATGTAATTCAATGTAGTGAGTTTATAAAAATTTTAGATATATAAAAATTTACCGTCTTTTACCCACCTCCTATGAGAATTTGTGAATTCACATAAAACATAATTTTACTGCTTCTGTGAGTAGAATTTTGAAAATCTGAGAGACGTAGCTAATATCAAGGAGTAAAATTTGGTTCAATAAGATAAAAATAATTTTTGGTGAATATTAACTTTTTACTTTTATTTACCACGGTAAAAAGTAAATAGGGAAAATAAGTGTAAAAATGATATTATTACTACCCTAACACATTACTAATTATATTGGATAAGTATAATTCGACCAAAAACATACTTAGGAATAAAATATGAACCTTTTTGGTCTACTTGGATTATATTAAGACATTTATTATTATTTAATTCAAAGAAGAATTAAAAGAATTAAAATCAAATTTTAATAACTAAAACATTTTTAATATAGGGTTATACATAAGATAAATTCAATAATAAATATTAATTATAAATCTAAAAGTATTTCCTACATAATGGTATGTTATTTATAATTTCTAGACAGTATATGATTTAATTTATGTATGACACAATGGTGATGAAATAATTACCTAATTAATGAAATATTAAAATAATTGATATTAAAAAAATACAAATAAATATAATTTGAAACTTTTTATGAATTCCATTAATTTTATAAGTTAATATGACATATTAGGTTTGGTTACAAGAATTTTTTTTTGATTAATAATGCTTTTATGAATTTAGAAAAAATAAAATACCAAATAGTGTCAAAATTGACATAAAAGAGTTTTTAAAAAAATATTATATTATTAATTGTTATTCTATTCATAAAAATATAACTTTCGGACAAATGACTTATATAATGATATGGGTATCACTAATGAACAACTTGGGGTTCTCTTGGAAGTATATAGTAAGTTTATTAACCATATAATATACAAATACAAAGAGACATGGTAAATGTCAAAGTATTTAACTAAGAGTTAAATCTAAAAGTTAAGGTTAATATAGTGACCCAAACCTGTCTAAAACCTATTTGTTGAGTGGTTTTAGACCCATCCCCACCTTATCCTTAATATAATCTATTTTGGAGATATTATAAACCGAAAATGATTTTATTATAAATTAATATTTCTAGATTTTCCTAAGGTGCCCCTCACCCCTCTTATAAAAGGGCACTCCCCCTTCTCTCTAATTCACACCTTAAAATCCTTTTGTATCGGCCAAACCCTACCCAAATATCCTCTCAACATCCCTAAATTCATCCTAGAGGCCTTACTTTAGTCAGAAAGCCAATTTAAGGAGCCCTTTTGATCAAATCAAAAGGAAGAACCCGAAGAAGAGGTAATAATTTCACCACCCTCTTTTAAGTTCTTTCTTTCTTCCACTTCTTCTTTCTTTGTTATTTCCATTATAAAATAATAACTACAGTATATTATATATACTATTATGTTATTATAAATATGTAACAACTATATTCATTAATCTATCCATCTTATGAATGATAATGTCACCATGCATGCGTGCGTACGGCTTACCGTCTCCACGCCGTGGTGTAATTTGTTATTCAACACTATGTTATTTGGATGGATATAAGGATGAGTAATATGTATATAAATAATGCAAATAACATGATAATGTCTCTGTAAAATTAATATACCATCCCATTATACACCTTTAAGGAAATGATATTGTCGCTCGTGCGTACGTACGGATTACTGTCTCCACGACGCGATGAGATTCATTTCCACGTTCACCATTCATAGAAAATTATAAAAATATATATTACTAATAAGTATGTAATATATGAAATAATAATTATAATAGAGATATAAATATATATATTTACTTACATATATCTTATTCACTTAGTTTCGTTCAATACGATATGAAAACGGAAACAACGTTTATACGTACGTACAGACTACCATCTCCATAAATGGGGTTTTCATTTCATATATATATCTATTATACGTATTAATATTCTAAATATATATGATATATAAATCATGTTTTATATTCTATAAGTATTTAAATATTGGTCTAATTTATACAATCTAGAGTAACATATTATAACACGTATGATAAAGAAAGTGATTATTACCTGAAAAGTTAATTTAACATGGAAATTATTGTTAAATGGGTAGTATAAAGTCATAAATGAATCATTTATGATATCAAAAATATTAATAAGGTTCTGGTATAATTTAATAACATACTACGATCTTCATACATGAGGTTAAACATACCCTCTACTAAAGTAAAGTGCAAGGTAAGGTTTTATTTCACAATCTCTACATTATCCGAGGTTGTTTATATGTAATTATCTACTAGGACCCCTTTATCATTCACATCCATGTTTCATAAAAATGTATTTCAAAACATTCTTACTATTTTATAGACTATGGGTTAAAGTCATTTATACCCTTGTTTGAATTTTATAATATATTTATAAAGGAATCTTTCCGTCGTTTTCCAAATAAGGTCCTTTTAACCTTTTCAAAAGAATTAAGGTAAGAATGACTTTTTTTAACTTATACACCAAGTGAGGCTATTTTACGCCGTTATAAAATCATCGAATCTTCTCTTACAAGATTATAAGAATGTTTTCAATGTAAATTTTTCCTTTTATAATTATGTGACTTTTAAATGATTTTAAAAAAAAGAGATATTTCTCTCAAATAGTTTTGATTTCATCTATGAAAACATCCTTTGATGGATTTTAAGTTTATTTGAAGTTGATTTATTATGATATGAAACATCCATATTGTATTGAAGGTTTTGTGATATTTTTGACTATGGATGTGTTATTTTTATACCATTCATGGTTTATCGATAAATTGTTGACATTTTATATGCTAGTTTCAATCCGAATGTTTATGTTATGTTTAAACCTTTTCATATGAGGAATTCATTGGACTTAGTAAGTGATAGGTGGATCCAGATATAGCTTCATAATGCATCGGTAGTTCTCATAAAACAAACTAGTTTCTTAGCACAAGGCCTTGACAAAATCTTATTTGTAGTCTTGGCACAAGGCATTGACTATGTGGTTATGATAGTCTGGAATTATGCATTCCATCATAATGAAAGTGGCTATTGATATTGCATGTGATTATTCAACTAGTAGAATATCCATGTGAATAATTTAATGGCATTATTTTATTGTATCTTTTCCATATTATGCTGAAGTTTAAGTTTAAAAAGGCTTTTGTTTTAGTCTTATACATTGTCTTAAATGTCTATGCTTATTTATGAAAGTTTATGCTATATTGTTATTCCTACTAATCATCTGAGCTCACCCCTTTCTATGTTTTAATTTTCTCAGGATTCAAAGAAGTGTATTATGATTGATAAGCAGGGTAAATCTATGGGATAATGGTATTCTCACAGGATCATTTATGTTATGTTTTGTTTTATAATGTGTAATGTAATGTCTATGTATGTAATCTATTTTCCAAGACAGCTAAACTGATCGGTCTTTCGGGACTTGATTCCTTGTAATCATGCCAATGTATTAAAATAATGCACTGACTCTGGGTAACTGGGGTTGGGGTGTTACACCCATAGTGATAAATGTGATGTGGAATAGGGACTGATGATATAAATACCCACGAGACATTAAGGTGTGGAATAGGGACTCAGGATCTAAATGACCATGTGAAATTGTGGAGTGGGATAGTGATTGAGGCTCCAAATACCCACAGGGTGTCAGATATGATGTTTTATGCCCATGAGTTGTCATTGGACTATGGTTACAATTAGCCATGATATTAATTGATATGATGAATGGAAAAACGTGAATTTTTGTATATGATATCACATGGAGATATTTTAGAATCTGGCATTGGCTAAAGTAGGTATTGTGGTTCGGGTGTCCTCATGAACCTAGGGGTTTGTGTGGTTAAATAAAGGATTAGTGAATAAATATAAACTATTTAATTTATTTCTTGTACTTTATTCATTATAAAATATCATAGACTAATATTGAATATATTTTCTTTAGACACCATTGGTGGTGGTTTACTAAGTTGTACTCACACTCTACCCAAGATTCCTGATCAGAACCAAAATAGACTTCATGTTTGCTGGAAAAGATAAGGTAAAAGGCCCTATGTTAGACAGCTAATTTGGGATGGATCATGGATGAGGGTACTGGATGTGATTCGGGACCCACATTGTAGTTTTTAGTATCTTTACTTTTGATTGTGATTTTTTACACTTGACACATACTTTGGCATGGCATATCTACTATTTAGTTTTGAAATTTTATTTCTTCTTAGGTCATCATGTAAATCTAGTATGATTCTGGTTATCATTATATCATTTGGTTATTGTTTTTCTATTTCCCATAGTGTATTAATATAAGAAAATTGGAGCATAGTCTCCCCATTAGCGATATTAGACCATTGATTCTAGTCAAAAACCTGTGGCAAATGGTGAGATGCACCTGATGTCATGTGACTGAACGGCTCGGGCCACCGGTGTGTCGCACTTGGGTGGGGACGTTACAAAGTGGTATCAGAGCCTAGTTTTCTTTTCTATTATTTTTTATTACTATTTGGGAATGTCGGATAGGATACTTTGAGGTTTTGGACCCTTTTCATGAGCTCGTGCATGGGAGTATCTAACCCATATACGGGGGGAAACCCAAGTACCCAGGGTGGGATTTTTATTATTGATGTTTTTTATTATATTTGGATGTTAGTTCACCTTGGGTGATACATGTGTTACATGATGTGTTTATTAATTACGAGAATTTATAAGATTTGGCTCATGGATTAGTATGGCATGAGAGTTGAGTATGCATTCATCATTCTAGGCACTCATGATTTTTTTTGAGACATGTATCATTTTAGGCAAGCATGGGAAAACAGTTTTTGGGTAAGTTATTGAAATTTAATTATTTTCCCTTTCATTGGAAATTGAAATGAATGTGGTTCGCAATATGAATTGAATGTGGTAAAATGATGAAATATGTGAATAAATGGGTTTTTATATAAAAACATTAATAATGAGAATAAATTTTCCCTTGTTAACCATTTCATAGATGTAGGATGGCTAGGGGTAGTGATAGCACCTCAGTTTTTACTGTTATGTGGGATTTGGGGGAGTTTTTTATTATATATTTATGTGAAATCCCATAAATGTGATAATGTTGTAGAATGTGTCCTAAGGTGTGTGTTTGGAATTATTGAGTTATGCATCCATGATGACACTTATTGAGAGGATGACTAGAGGACATGGATGGAGATTCTCCACTGGTAGTGGAACTTGAGGCATCGATAGTGTTGGTGAGGAAGTAGAGGAGAAGTTCTAAGAAAACTATTCTCACTTAACACAGTTTATAGAAAGATAACCAAATCAGTTTTTGAAGATTTTTTCTGAACTTACATAGTAGTTTCAGTTACAATACACTCCGATGTTTATCAGAGAAGGTGGTCCTAAGGATGGAGAGTTCTAGATTGAATCCATCCATACTATATTAGAAAATTTATAGAATTTTGGAAATAATAGGATCAGTTATCTACTTACATGTTGAGAGGATAATAAAATCACTGGTATGATGTTGAATCTTGGAAAGGGAAGGCGTACGGGATGGATTGGACGGACATTTTTGGATAAGTTCCTAGAAAACTAATATCCAAAGATATTGAGGTAGTAGAGAGAAGCAGAGCTCATGAGGTTACCTTAGGGGAGTATATCTGTGATGGACTATGCTAGACTCCTTAAAGATTTAAAATGATTTTATCCAGCGTTGGTAGAAGATGAGGGAGATACGGCAAGGCATTTCTAGGATGATCTTAAACGTGATATAAATACCTAGGTTAACGTAATTAGTTAAAGAAGTTTGTTGTGGTCATATATCAGGCTCTCATAGCAGAGTGGAACCTAAAAGAGGATACCGGGGTAGTACTTATGGTTTATGGTGGATTATCAAAAGGTACTTGTTTCAAGAGAAAGAAGCATCACTATGTGAATGTCATCTAGGGGATAGGGGAGAGTTTCCTAGGGGAGGATAAGTTACTTGGGATCTTAGTTGAGATATTTTCCACCAATTAAGTAGGTTAGGTCACTATCATACGCACTATCACCAACCCCTTATGGAGTTGTCATTTTGTTGTAGAATGGGAAACCTACATAAGTCCTACAGAAACCCAAGATAGACGAGTAATAATGGGGAAGCTAAGAAGAATAAAAGTGTGAGAAGGGGGTCTTATACACCATATTAGTCTAGCAGTTTGAGTTCTACTAGTCATGGTATTATAGGTGGTGTACATTGTGCTTCTAGGGAAGAAATCCCATATCAGTAGAGTGTTGTAGATCAGGGGACTCAGACTGTATCATTGGGGAGAAGGGAATGATAGTTGCATGTCGTTCAGCCTACACTATTTCACAGTGAGGATGGACCTTCATTCGTTAGAGGTACAATTATTATAGATTCTATTCTTTGTATTATCATATTTTATATTGGTTCCTCTCATTCTTTTATATCATACCAAATTGTGAATGGTTTGATCATGGTGGTAGAATTAATGAGTGGGGTGATGATGATAGATGCATTGTTGGGAGTATGGTCTAGAGACATCTTCTTGTGCAAGGGGTGTTTTCTCGAGGTTGGGGAAAATCATTTGATATGGGATATTTACATCCTTGACATGTTATTCTTTGACCTAATTATGGGTAAGGACTTGTTATGTTAAATACCGATCCCACATAGATTGTTACCAAAGGAGAGTGACTTATACATCTTATAAGGGTAAAAAATAAATTCACCATGGAGAACGGGATATCAAGGAGAGTCGTGCAGGGCCAGTTCACCAGCAATTATGGGAGATTATAGCCCAAGTTTCAAGTATACTACAACTAGATGGTGGTTTGAAATAGGATTTCATTCTAATTATAGTGAACTGGTTCAAGATGTGTTTCATGAACACTTCTCAGGGCTACAACCTGATAGAGGTGTGTAGTTTAAAATTAGGATGATGGATGAGCTAGTTTATATTCCTCCTCATATAATGCCACCAATAGATGTTCAGGATATTAAGAATAAACTAGAGGAGTTGATGGACATGGGGTTTATCCATCCAAATATGTCACCTTGATTTTATCAAGTCTTGTTTGAAAAAATGGATAATATGACTTAGTGCTTATGTGTTGATTACCAGAAGCGGAACAAAATGAATGTAAATAAATGGTGTCATATTCCATGTATCGATGATTTTTTGACCAGTTGAGAGGATCTTGTATCTTCTCGAAAATTGACTTGATATCATAGTATCATCAGTTGATATTACAACCATCAAATATACAGAGGATTGAATTTAATACCACTTATTTCCTATATGAGTTTTTCATGATGTCGTTCAAGATAATGAATTCACCAGTATTGTTTATAACCGTGAAGAACCTAATCTTCCATCCATAGCTAGATCAGTTATTTGTTTTGTTTGTGGATTACATCTTTGTTAATCAAAGACTCGTGATGATCATGCCCAACATCTTTACATAATCTTGATTATAATGAGAGATAATCGTCTATGTTCCAAGCTATCTCAGTGTTAATATTGGATTCATCTGGTAAACTTATTAAGTCACATCATCTCGGAGGAATTTGTATTAGTAGACCTAGAGAATGATCATGAAATTATTTCTTGGGAGTAGGACAAGAATGTTTTCAATATCTATAGAAAGATGGGGTTCGTAGGATAATATAAAATATTCATTCAGGACTTTTTATTTTTGGAAGTAGAAATTTATGGCTTGTCCAAAAAAGGTATCATGTTTTAATGTTCAGAAGCATGTGAGAAATCATTCCTTGAGTTTAATAATCACTTGACATCGGCACTGATCTAGATCCTACCTGATCCAAGTGTGGAGTACATGATGTTTTGTGACTCTGCTGGAATTGGACATGGAGTGGTGTTGATTCAGGGAGATCGATTTGTGTTTTATGGGTCCCAAAAATTAAATCCATGTGAATGTAACTACCCTATGCATGATCTCTATTTGCTATAGTGGTTTATGCCTTAAATTTTTGGCAACATTATCTGTTGGGAAAAAATTAATTATGTATACTGATCACAAGGGAATGAAGTATATCTTTTTGTAGAGAGATTTGAATCTCTAGATATAGATATAGGTTGAGTATATTCAGTCACATGATTTTGATCTAGAATGTATGTTTGAGGAGGGGAGTTGTGTTACTAATACACAAAGAAGGAAATCTCATACCTGGTCTATTTATGGATTCTAGTGTTGAGTGGAAGGTGGTTGAATTATTGGTTTTAATTCATGTTTTAGTATAAGAGAACAAGGAGAAGGAGAATCTCATGGTAATTTTAGTTGAGTATGAACTTTTTAGATAGATTAGGGATAGGTAGTATGAGGATCTAAAATGTTTTAACATTAGGGAAATCCTTAAAGGTGGGGAGTCACCTTCATATTTGGCAATAGATAAGGATAATATCATCTATGTTCAAAGTTGGGCTTTTGTGACTATTAGCATATGGGTGGAGCTGATGTGAAAATTTCATGCCTTGATGTGTTTAATGAATTCGGGTGCCACCAAAATATATCGTGACCTACATTGAAAATTTCGGTGGCAGAGCATGAAAAAGGATATAGTAGGGTTCATGACATGATCTAACACCTATCATCTGGTGAATATTGAGAATTAATGACCTGGTGGTTTACTACATTCATTGACCATTCTGAAATGGAAGTGGGCTAATGTAACTATGGATTTTATAGTGGGTATCCTGAGGATTCCTTGGAAGAATAATGTTATTTGGGTGATTGTAGACCGAATTATGAATGTTTCACATTTATTACCAGTATGGGAGAGTTTCTCATTAGACTAGTTAGGTGATTTGTATGTACGAATGATAGTTCATCTCCATGGGTTTCTATAGACTGTAGCTTCATACTGTGACTCATGTTTTACTTCCCTCTTATGTTATGTCTTGCAGAAGGCTATTGGTACAAAGGTTTTATAGATTATGGATTTATACCCACGAATAGATAGGAAGTCATAATGTACTATTTAAGTGCTTGAGGATATAATTTGTGTGTGTGTTCTTGACTGTGGTGGGTCTTGGGAGAATCACCTAGCTTCGGTTGAGTTCTCGTATAAAAATTGATATTAATAAACTATTCATATGAAACCATATGATACTCTTTATGGTAGGCCATGAAGATCACCTCCATACTGGATGGAAGCAGGTGAATCAATGTTTTTGGGACATAGTCTCATGTATATGACATTAGAGAATGTTCATCTTATTCGAAAGAATATTTATATTAATCAATGTAGATAGAAAACATATGTTGATAGACATTGATGACCCCTAGAGTTTTTATAGGGAATTCATGTATTCATTCGGGTGTCTCCTTTATTTTTTCAGCGCATGATACAGAGATAGAGAAAGTTGGTACCTAGGTTTTTTGGGACATTTGATGTTGTGGAGAGAATTGTCTTGTAGTATATTGGTTGGATCATATACTAAGATACAGTGTTATGAATGAAATTTTATATGTTTCATAAATTTTGTGGTATCACCATGACCCTTCGCATGTGATCTTTGTGGATTATTTTGAGCTTGTGATAGATGCATCCTTTTAGAAGAACCTAATATATGGGTTGGATCATAATGAGAAAGTGTTTTAGAGAAAGACCATGATGATAATTCTTATATTTTCAAAACATAGTTGTTTTTAGTTGGAAACAAGGGAGTGAGTAGAAGATATACAAGCCTAATGGCCTGATTTTTTTATTTAGATTCTTAGTGATTCTTGAGAGTACATCATGGCGATGATCTATTACAAGGCGGGGAGATTGTAAGATTCTATCCTTTTCTATAGATGTATGAAGCTTGTTTTGAGGTTTTATTTTTTACTTATTTTGAGTATATTTGGTTTGGGTTTTACCTTTGGTGTGTTTGGGCGAAAATTGGATAAATTTAGAAGGAAAGAGGGAAGTGTATGGTTCATGCATGGTTTTATCAAACTAGGTGGGACGGTCCAGAAAACCATACAACACCTCACAGAGATATATTTCATGGCTAGCGTATGGTTTTTAAAATATTGTTACCTCTTAGGAGAAACCAGGACCCCCCCCCCCCATAAGAGGTGCACATTTTTACAAACTGTGCGCCCCTTCCCAGGAAACTATGCATGGGTTTTTAATTAACATTAATTTTTGTTTTAAAGTTCTTGAACCCCCCGTATTGACCCATAAATTGACCTTGAGTTGATCATAACCTATTTATATCATTTATGAATGATCCTAAATGAATTATTAGGGCTCTTGATGCTTTTTCTTCTTGATTTGAAGCCTAGTTAGAGAATATGCACCTCTCTGAATAAGTGAATTTTATCCCAACTAGTTTCTCGCCTCTCTCTCATTATTCTCCCATCCTTGAAGGGATTTTTTTCCACTATTTTTTCTGTATATAGATATAGGTTTTATCATATCAAATACATTTAAATCATGGATCTAGGAATTAAATAATGATCTAATTTTTCATTGTGATTAGGGTTGTTCCTCTAAAATTGGGGATTATCTGTTGGTGGTCATTCATCTTCGATTCTGAGGTAGGTGATCTCTTACTAAAATCCAAAATCCTTGATTTCAATTACATGTATGTAATTGTATAATTTATATAGATAATTTAGTAATTTATTTCCATAAATTCAATTAATTAATTCATTAAATTAATTAGTTAAGAGTTTGGAGGAATTTATTGAATGGTAGGTTTATGGAATTGGTGAAGTGATGGGATATTGGGGTTATTGATTTTGATTAATTAATTGTAGAGTTAGTTAATGGGAAGTGTGATTGTGATTTTTGTAATATTTCTTTAGTTAATTGTTGAATTAATTAATGGATTGTTATGATTATAAAATTTATTTGAATTTGGAATTTGATTAATAAATTATTTAATTAATTAAGGGAAATTTGTGTGATTAATTTATTCATAAATTAATTAATGGTATTGAGGTGATTAATTAATTGTTGAAATATTTAATGGAAAATGATGGGATTAATTAATTGTTGGACTAATTAATGGAATTGATGTGACTAATTTAGTGTTGAATTAATTGATGGAATGATGTAGATATGAAATTATTAAATAGGATTAATGGATTTTTGAATTAATTAATGGGTTGTTGTGATACATGAGATATTATGATACATGTGAAATTGGGATATTGTGATATATATTGATAAACATGTGTCAGACATGGTCTTATGCATCAAAAGTCTACAGTGATGAATTGATTGATAAACATGTGTGGGACGTGGTCTACTGCATCAAAAGATCATTGTGATAAATGAGGTGTGGTACAGGGAATGAGGCTCCAAATAATCATGGGACATTGAGGTGTTGGACAATGACTAAGGCTCCAAATACCCAAGTGGTGTTAGACATGACATTATACACCAATAATTTGGCATTGTACTATGTTTACAATTGGTTGCGATATGAATTGAGATGATGAATGCTAACAATGTAATTATTCTATATGATATCCTTTGGGGATAGTTCAGACACCAGTAAGGGCTGAAGTCGGTATTTTGGTTTATGTGTCCTTGGGAACTCAGGATTTTGTGGTAAAATAAATGATAATTAAATTAATGTAATCTATTTACTTTATAACATATATTTTATTCATTATAAAATTTAAAACAATAATATTGACTATATTTTATTTAAACACCATTAGTGGTGATATACTAAGTTGTACCCACACACCACTCAAGCTACCTGATCGGAACCCAAATGGACATCATGTTTACAAGATAGGATAAGGGAAATGTCATGTGTTAGATGGTTGGTTTGGGGTAGAGCATGGATGAGGTAACCAGAACTAATTCGGGACTCCCTGGGGATTTTTCAGTTTATTTACTTTTGGGGTTTTGTTTTGACACTTGGAACATACCTTGGCATGCCATATCTATTGTTCAGTTTTTATATTGTATTTAATGTTAGGTCATCTTGTGACTCTAGTATGATTCCATATATGGTTATATCATTTGGTTATTGTTTTTTATTTATATTTGTGTATTACTCTAAAAAAATGGGGCAGAGTCTCCCCATGATCAATATTAGACCCACACTACTGGTTGATAGACTTTGGCGTATAGAGAGTCATGCTAGAGGTCATATGATCGACTAGCTTGAGCAAACGGTGTGTAGAACTTGGGTCAGTACATTATGACATGTTCCATAGATTAAAAAATTGAAAAATGATCTCGTAATACTATGAAATCACATGGAAATAATGTAGATTGATAAATGAAATATAGTAATTGACATTATTTCAGACCAAGGATTCGTCTTCCTAAGATGACCCAAAACATAGTTTTAGTAACTTAAATTATTAAAATGTTCATTTTATGGTCAAAACCATATAAAATTATGTAATATTTATAAGAAATATTATGATATCTGTATTAAATTTTTTTCAACATGGGTGAGAATATGGTGCATCAATCTGACATTTGATGTGTTGGAACTAAATAAATAAGGATTTCCTATAAAATGAAGGTCTCTAAAAAAATATTCCATGTAGTGAAAATGGCCAAATCAACTCATATTTCTTGGAAATATTATGAAAACAACCATATATTTATTTTTGAAATATAGGATTTAAGTTTGGATTAAACAATATTGTCATTTCTCTAAGATAACAGAAAATTATTTTTATGTCATTTAAAAAAAAATGTAAATTTTATTGTTAAAACAATAGAAATCATTCCCTAATTTATGTAAAATATTATGAAAACTGTCATATAATTATTTTTTATATGTGTGAGTAGATGGTGTATCAATATGGCATGTGATGTGCTCATACTGACTAAATAATAAGTTCTTAGAAAATTTTGACCTTTGAATATATGCTTCATAGAGTCAAAAACCATACCAATGAGGTCAGATTGATATGACATAATGTGATAACAACTATGCATTGAATTATTAAATATTGGAAGTGATGGAAAGTCAAATAGATGTGTTATTTTCCATAGATGACATAAAACTTATTTTTTGTAATTTTAAACAATAAAACATACATTTAATCATTAAACCCATATAAAAAGATTTATAATTGATGTGAAATATTATTAATGTTATGTTGGAATTATTTTTAAATGTGTTTGAGTAGATAGAATGCTAATCTGATATGTGATGTGTTGGAACCAACTAAATAAGGAGTTCATATAAAATGGTTGTTTTAAAAAATGTGCACCATTGAGTGAAAACTGGAAAAATTATCTCATATTGTTGTGTAATCATAAGACAACAACCATAGATAGATTTATGTAATATAGGAACTGAAGGCATGTCAAAATGATGTATCCTTTTCCCAAGATGATTGAAAAAATAAGTAATTTAAAACACTAAAACATGTGTTTTATGGTTAAAACCATAAAAAATGATCTCTAATTGATGATAAATCTTATGAAACATTCTTAGAATTATTATATTTTTGTGTGAACTTGGACATCCCATCAATGACACATGGGATTTTCTAGAACTGACTAAATAAATAGTTCATTGAAAATGACTATCATTTAAAACATGCACCCTAGAGTGAAAACAACCCAAATAATCTTAAATTGTTATGAAATAATAGGTAATATCCATAGATTGATTTATCACATATAGGAACTGACATTTTGTCAAACGGAGGATTCATTTCCCTAGATGAATTAAAATTCATTTTTTGAGTAATTTAAAATGCTAAAACTAGTATTAAATGGTTAAAACAATATAAAAAGATAGAAAATTGACATAAAATCTTGTGAATGTTGTCTTAGAAATATATTTGATGTGTTCAAGTAGATGAAACATCAATATGATATGTGATGTTCTTCAACTAGATAAATAAGGTGTTCTTAGAAAATGACGGTCTTTAAACACATGTTCCACATATTGAAAAAGGACCAAATGAACGCATAATTATGTCAAATCATATAATGAAAACCATATATTGATTTTTGAAATATAGTAACAGATATCATTTCAAGCTTATGTGTTTTTTCATAAGATAAATGAATATGATTTTTTAGTAATTTAAGACACAAACATGTTTGTTCGATGGTGAAAACCATAGAAAATTATCTCTTATTGATGATAAATATTATAAAATTTATCTTAGAATTATTTTTTACATGTATTACTAGATAATGAGTCAAGATGACATGTGATATGATCAAACTGAATAAAGAAAATGTTCTTAGAAAGTGATGGTTTTTAAAAACATGCACCACATAGCAAAAAATCAGCCAAATGATCTCGAATTGCTATGAAATCACAACATAACAACCCTAGATTCATTTATGAAATATAGGAACTAAAAACGTGTCAAAAAGAGATGTATTTTTTCTGAGATGACTAAAAAACACTTTTCCTGTAATTTAAAACACTAAAATGTGTTTTTGAAAGTAAAAACCATATAAAATTATCACCAATTGACATGAAATCTTCTGAAATTTGTCTTAGAATTATTTTTGTTGTGTTTGACTAAAAGGAGCATCAATATAACATGTGATGTTCTCCAAATGACTTTATAATTAGTTCTTAGAAAATTATTGTCTTTAAAAACATTCTCCAAATTCTCACAAATGTTAAAATAAGAACTAATAGCTATGAAATCATAATAAAACAAAAAATAAATTGATTTTTGAAATATAGGATCCCACAATGCATCAAACTGAGGTTTTTTTCTTTAGATTTCTAAAAATCCTTTTTGAGTAATTTAAAATTGTAAAACATGTGTATGATGGTTAAACCATATAAAACATTCTCCAATTTACATGAAATATTATAAAAACTATAATATAATTATTTTTTATATGACCAATCAGACAACACATCAATCCAACTCGTAATGTGATTGAACTTACCAAATAAGGAGTTCTTAAAAAATGGTGGCCAATATATTGATTTTTTAGTAATAAATGGAACCAATGATTACTAAATAATATATATTATTATACATAATAAGAATTTTTAATTCAATGAAATTTAAAAGTAATAGACCATCAAATTCTATGTGTATATAAGTGTCCTCCATTCCCACACCTTGGATCTCTAATAAAACTCCCATATCAAATAGTCCATTTGATAAGTTCTGGAATGTGCTCAAAGACATGTCCAAATGAGATGTCTTTAGCACCGAGTCTAGCCGTATAACTAGAACTAGTCTCACACTCACTGAAATATTGTATAGGAAACTAGTATCTAGATGGATCGGAGAAAGGAAAATCATTGATTGGAATCCCCTGATTGATGCCCCAATATGAGATATGTGAATCTACATGAGTTGCACATAGCATAGGGGTTTCAATATCAAACTCAATACCATAACTTGTTCGCCACTCCAAATAAGTGTGTGTCGTGAATTTCATGGATGGTTCCATGTATGATGAGGAAGGTCCAGTTGGTGGGTGTTTAGTGTTTCACCACTAAGAAGAATTTTGGGTGGAAAATTCCTAGAATGGAACCGTGTATGATGAGGAAGGTGTAGTTGGTGGTTATGTGTTGGTTTCTGGAGCCATTTGAGAAGTGGAATAATGAAATTAATATCATCATGATGGTTAGTCCTCATTTTTTTCTGATGGATCAAGTGTGGCCTGATGTAGAATGGGATGATGATGATGAGTGTTCTTTGACTATAGAGAGATACTCACAGTACTATGTACCACACATGTCATCTATAGAAGAACTGAAAAAAATCACCAAAACTATGGGAATCTTGTGTCTCAAGAGTGATCATAACACATACTAGGTTGATCACATCACCCAAAAAACATTTAATAATAGATTAACAAATTTCTAATAAAGAATCAAGAAGTGTGATAAAATTAAATTACCTAGGTATAATATGACCCTCCAATCTGAGTGACATATCTTCTGGTCACTCACATATATTAGAGAATACACTCAAAATGGGTTCCATTATGAAGATGTCTTAAAAAATATCTTGTGATATAATAATTCTCATGTGAATCCTACATGGATATATATAAATCATGTATAATATGCCAATTTTGATCTTGTTTTCCTCTAATTCAAATATTGTGCACCCCTTAAACCTGTCTTAGTGTCCCTGGAATGGGCTATCGATATTTGACCAACCTCATGGCCCTAGTAGGTTGGTTCCATTTCATAATATGAATATGGACCAGTGCCACCACAAGAGTAGAATGGTGTAGCCCCATCATACAATAATCTGAAATATGTCCCATATGTTTATCTATGTATGGATTCTAATAAATCAAAACATAAAGAAATTAAATTGATCATTAATTAAAATAAGAACACCCAATTATATCAATAGGGATTCATGCACACCTCATCAATGGAATAAAGACCAAACGGTAAATGGTTATATGAAATGGAATATGAAGGGCTGCATAAATATGTGTTTGAGTGGATCCACCTATGAATTTCAAGTAATAAAATTTTATAAATTATATAATGTTTATATGATATTTGAATAAAAGTATGTATTATACTTTTAATGTACATGTGAGAAAAATACCCATACACAATGTGTCAAATGGTAAATCAAAGACAAACGGGGGTGAAATTATAAGGAATCATATTCATTCCCACACATGTAATAACAAATAGCAACTACCTAACTCCTCTTCCTATGTGCATGATTCACTACAAAACTCTCTATACAGATGGGAAAGACATGCTTAACCCCAAAAAAACCACCCATAAAGATCAAAATCTCCAACTAGAGGTTGGTGCATCATAATAACACATGATCCAGAGTGATCTGGATATGAAATACCTCCAATTAACCACAAAATATATTCTTGTTCACATATCTTTGATTCCACCTCACCCTCATATGGATTAATGGATCCAAAATTGATATCAATCTAAGGCATCTTTAACCTACCACCTCTAAGGGTACCTGACACATCTGGTAATGGTATGTCTAAAAATCTATGAAAAATGTGATCTCATTTATATATCATTAGACTAGTAATAGCATCCCCTTTTACATAGATACCCAATAATATAGATACATCTTGTAATGTAATCATCTTCTCCCATGAGACATATGAAATGTTTGCATCCTTGGACTCCATCCCGTAACCCAAGTAGAAAGGAAAAAACTGCCAGTGGGTATATATCCACACAAGCTCAACCTATAGAACACAAACTAATGAAAATAATGGAAGATAGGATCTGGCGGGATCTCTTGGTAAAATTGATGGGCCTTGTGGACTTCCAGTATATTCTCCTCAACACTATCCCATAATATAAGTGACATGTGCTAACTTTCTTTGGTAGGAGGAAATAGATCCTCTGGCCTAGATGTTGTTGTGTAGATTCCATCTAAGTAAATGGATAAATAATTGTTAAACATATAAATATTTTAAATAATATATATGTTAAGTGGAATGAAAATTAATATAACAAAATTATTTTATGATAATCCTATATTCATGGAATGTAAAACAATTACAATAATCAACTCATAGTGAAAAAATTAAACTAGGTAATGATGATGAACCCTCCATTCTATCATTTTGAGGACATGGTCTATGATTATACCTCTCTTCACTAATCCTACCACGTCATTGTTTCATCCCTTTCTCCTGAGGCCAATCCATTTCATTTTTCATGTGTTTAGATTTTAAATAGCCTTTACCATGTAGCCATGATGGATTCGGATTTGTAATTGAATGATGTAGTGGGGAATTTAATAGTGATTCAAGTCTAATTGATCTCCACTATACACTATATAAAGTATGAAACATGTCGATTCTATACATTGGATTGAAATAACACTTCCATGATAGGTGAATATGAGCATATTTTTTAAGTATATATGAGAAAGTAATCTTGAACGCCCCAAGTTAACCACATTCATAGGTGTGGTTCTCATGAATAATGGTCATCACCTGACTAAAAACACCGAACAGTGGATCTTGACCCTCTTCAGCTTCAACCTAACTTTTTGTCCTATGAAAACATCATGCCTAGTTTGATGTGTCACGAGTTTGATTATCCTTAATAAAATTTCTAAAACTTTTCGTGTATTTATGGCCTTGAAATAGTTCTTTCTCCACAACTTCTAATCTTTCAACAAAGCATTTGACACATATATAAAATGTCTGAGAAAAAGTACCCAAAATGGGAAATTTTTAAACTCCCTTGAAGACTTCATTGATGAATTCAAAAATTATTGTAGCCATGTTCCCATATCTCTACCATTTATCAAATTCCAATGACCATTTGTTTCTTTGGGATGTGCATCATGTGCCTGTAGGCATCCTCATGTATTCCTTTGATTTTATCTAGTATTTGAAGGGAAAATAATTTTCCTGTTCTGTATGATATAATGTCATGTATGAAACATTGAAAATATTTACAATTGATATAAAATAATAATAAGTACTGAATTTCATGAAAATTTAATTTGATACCAAATTTAATGAGTTCATTTTTCTCATTTTCATCATGAAATTGTGTTTTTATATTACTTTCAATATGTCTCCTAAATTGACAATCATATGAATGGGGTGGTATCTAACTAACATCTTCTATATTCACTGATTCTTTGAAATCACAATAATGATCTAAAATAAGGAATATCCCATGCCTATTAGTGATGTGAACACTTAGAAAATATAGAAACCAACTCCACAAGTCCATACTCTCCTTCTCTATAGATGAAAATTTCAGTGATGTGGGACATCTATTTCCATCATGAGTGGTATTAATAAATAGAAATATATTTTACATTCTATATAAAAAGTTCCATCCACTTGGATGAATTGTTTTTATTGAGGGAATGCTTCAAAGCATCGAAGGAATACAAAGAATATCTAATGAAATTAAACTTTTTCTATAGAGATATTATTGTTCACCGCATACTCCACTATTTCAAATTGATAAATAGCATAACCAGTTTGAACCAATTTCTCTATGGAATATGGAAACACCTGAAATGATGTTTTCTAATCACTATAAACCTTATCAATATATTTCTCCTTTGTAACTCTTGCCTTCTAGTATAAGATTTTATATCCATACTCTCCCTCCACATGTTTCTGTATTAAATCGACATGAACATATTGAATAACTTTGAACATACCAATAATAATGGAGTATATGAATATTGAGTCGGGGTGGAAATGATCTTGATTCATTCTTCGATTCAATCAAGTGTGTGGTCCTAAAAATTTTACAATTTTCCAAAAAAATGAACTTTTTTCAACGGTAACTTGAAACAGCCTCTTACATGTGTCATCAAAATGTTGAAATTTTATAGAAAATGTTGATCTCGTAGACTCATCTAAAAGGTAACTAAAAATCATCTTCACATTGTAATTATTTATAACAATTTTAATGTATCTTTTCTCTAAATTTTTTTCCAAAAAACAATTCATCATTATTCATTCCAATATTTCCATGATGGAAAATATTCGAGAACATGGTTTTTGGTGTCACTGCATCTCTATCAAATTCAAGCACCATTAATGTAATATAATTTGATATTTTAACCATCCGTGCATGTTTTATTTTTGGTTCATTAGATGGATTTATCTCATCATCTATATAAAATACATGTTCATACTATAAATGATCATTATAGGCATCATTGATCGCATCTATATGTGGATCATTTATAATAACTGATTTTTTAGGAACATCCACATATACTATCATTTGAATTATTTTATCTTCTCTACATTTATTTTCATCTCTTAATCCTCATTCAACAAATAGATCAGATGTAAACATATACCCCTCAGTAAATCCACTATCTTCTGATATGTTTTGTTTGACTTGGGTGGTTTCTTCAATTGTACTAACATCAATATATAATTCCATCACACTAGGACTTCCATAATCCAGATATATATCATAATCAAGCCTCAAATATTCTCCATTTTCCAAATGTTTGTTCTTGTAATATATATTATTCAATGTTTGAGGATATCTTTAAACAATATATGATATACAGTGATTCAATGTAAGCATCAATTGATCCAGAATTTTACTGTTAATTGCGTTCATCATATCACATCCAGTATGAGTTACAAATCTTGCAAAACCACCAATATATGATCTTCCATGCTCATCATATACTATTTAACCTCCACGAAATACAATGGCATGCAACAATTTGTCCATGTATCTGAAATTGTAAATTGAAATTAAGTTTCATGTTTAATATATATGCAAACATTTCTTCGAATAAATATCAAATGATCAATCTATAAATAATATTATTTTTATTAAAATTACTCTAATTATTACGCAATAGACTGAAATGATAGTGATAATGGTAAGTTGTGAAGAAGCACAGAATCGTATGATAATATATTAATTACAATGAAATAATAGACTAATATATTACATACAAATGAGTAATGTTTTATTTACACTATAATATATATATATATATATTATACAATGGAAATACATATATACACACACACATATATATATATATATTATATAATTCAGTAATTAATACATAAAACCTATAATTAAATAATTAAAAAATTAATATTTCAATTAAATTTCAATTTTATTTATAAAAATATTTAATTTATTATCAACTATAAAATTGAATTATTTGATCTAATGTTTTTATTAAATTAAAATAATTGAAAAAAGGTTAATTTAGATAAATTAAAATATTAACATAATATTTACTTATTAATTAATATAAATTCATTATAGTGAAATAATATATAAATTAATAAATTAATAATTCATTTAAAAATAATTTATTATATGCAATGAAATTCTATATATATAGATTATTATGCGATGATATAACAATAATATGTTAATTAGAATCAAATAAAATATTAATATGTTAATATATATACATATGTTTATTTTATATAATGCATTAATATATATATATATATATACACACAAGCACATAAATATAAAAATATAATTAACTAATGAAAGGTATATATAAATAACTAAATTTTTTATTAATATTTAAATTAACTATCATTTAAAATTTTATTTTTAATAAAATTTAATTTATTATCAAATATCAAATTCAATTATTTCATATAATATTTTTTTGAATTTAATTTATTATACAAAAAAATATAGATAACTTAAAATATTAGCTTATTATTAACTTACTAGTTAATATGTGTTTTTCAATATAATGCCTTCCTGGAAAAAATATATGGAAATAAATTCCCATATATGATATTAATGGATTTTGATTTTAAATTATTATTATATATGGATAAATAACACAAATTATTAAATGAACCAAACTAAAACATAACACATGAAAATATTACACAATTCCAATCAATCAAACATGGAAAATATTTTTAAAAAATCCTTGTATTTAATGGAAAATAAATAATTTAACCCATTAAAATTTAATAAAAAATTATATAAAAATTATAAAAAATATTAATTAAAAAAACCTAAAATTAAATAGAAACAAAACATATTGGGGATTTTTGAACTAGTGGATCATAATAAACTACAAGGAATTTGTGTACCTGGAGGGACTTTGTGAATGAGGTTCTTTGTGAAATCGGATAGGGCTTTGCAGATAACCAGACCTCACGAGTTATAGAAGATTCTTTGAAAGCAGTGGGGGAATCCAAAAACAGGAAACGTAGTGGGATTCCTACAATCCTGGGCTTGTGCTAAAATCATTATGGACTGGACTCATTGATATATTAAGGCTTTGTGATAGTCTCTAAAGTGGATAAACCATATGGGAGACGTATTTGAAAAACCGGATCTATGATTTCGGGAGTTGGATTTGAGGAATATGGGGCCGAATTAGGTTGAGAATTCAAGGAACTTGGGGCCAAATCGGGTGTGATAATTCACTTAATAAGGGTCTAAATCAAGGGTGATTTGGGAGAGAAGGTCATGTGTAGGAGAGGAGATTTTATTCAATGTTTACTCGAAAGCACTTTCTTGGGAAGCATCTTCTTCTTGAGTGTATTCAAGAAGGAATTTTCTTGAAAAGGGAATTCTTTAGTTTTCATTAATAGAATATTATTTCCAAGAATATTAATTTTTATAATTAACCTTAAATAAGGTGATTTACTAGAAATATTCCTCTATTTAACAAAATTTTTAATGGTATATTGGTAGTAATTTTCCCCTTAAAATCATTTTCGTAATTTTTTTTAAAAAATATTTTTATGTTGAAATTTTCCCTAAAGTTTATGAGTAAAATACGGTAGTTTGGTATATATATATATATATATATTTTAAGTTGTGGGAGGAGTGGTTCTATAAGGGACGGTATGGGTGTTGTTAACATTTTTTGAGAGGTGTATTTTGAGAATAAAGTATTCAATAAAATATTATATGAATGTTAAAACATGTAATAGTGAATTTTTTATAATAAAAATCATAATCCAATATAATATAATGGTTTTAGGACTTTAAACCCCATTATAATTCTAATTTAATTATTCTATTAAAAAGGAATGTTGAAACAGAGGAAATTTTAATTTTAAGGGAACACTTTTGACTTTACTCTTTGGAAAAATATTTTTAGGTTTGGAAACTCATTTTACATTATTTTAATGACTCATTTATGAAACTAAATACATTTTGGTAAATCCCAAAGTTCTCAAAATTATTTTTTTTATTATTACATCATAAATGTTGTAAATTTAGATACATCAGTATGTGAAAAACTCTATTTTTACTATTCACTATAAATTTTAAGTATTTCTAAAAATTACTAAAAAATATCCCTTTGAAAATTTCAACATACTAATTAGAAAAATGATATTCATTATATCAAAATAATTTTCTGAAATGGGTAGTTTTTATTTATAATAATAAAAATATAATTTTTATAAAATAATTTAAAATATGATTTCTTAAAAATATGCTAATATTTTATATGAGTTTTTTAATCATCATATTTATTTTTCGGAATTATAATATATATATTTAATTATATTACTCAAGATAAATTCACTAATATATTATTTTGAGGTAAAATTAATATTTCAATGGTCTGGTTAGTATGCCCAATGTTTAGGTTACTATTCACAACGGTTAGGTTACCATTCCAATGGTCACAACGTTATCCCAAGGGATACATTACTATTCCAATTATCACATTACCTCTTATAAATACCACTTCACTATTTCACTTTATATTCACTACAATTCCTCCTAAGGTCATATATTTTCATTTTATAATATGTTAATTGGTTTACTAATACTCTGTTTCATTTCTATAATGTTGGTCATGGGGATTATGATTCTATCATAGTATGGTGATCCATATTTTCCAATTTTAGAATTTCTATTTTATATTTTTTGTCCAATTATAATTTTTTTTCATTTTCATCAGTTTCATGGAAGGCTAATTTAATTGTATTTATCAATGAGATAATGGTTTTATGGTTTTTCAAGATTTTCTATCATGTATAGAATTATATAATATTATATAACACACATTTATTCAAGAAATAGGTATTACTAATAAACATTGGCTTGTTACAAGAAATCTAAGTAAACCATGTGCGTGATGACTATACACATCCTATAGTTTTAGAAAAACATTGAAAATAAATAATTTATGAAATTAATTCCACATGACCCAATGAAAAATTACTCATTGTGTATTTATTGGGGAAAGACTTATCATCCAACATGAATATATATTCACACACCATGAATTCAATAATTACTAACATAAATATTTATATCTATGTGTTAGAATCAGAAATAATACCTAAACCGTAGTGTGTACCTTGTGTGATTTAGTATAACTAACATGAGATATATATCTAGCTACATGTTGTGTACTCGTTTTTCTATTCACCCACATTACATTTCTTGGTGAATGGTTTTTATTTTATGTATAAAATTATGTGTTACAGATCATGTATTCCAGATACACACTGTGTAATCACATCTGAATACTTTTTCTTGACTAGCTGTCACTACTCGATGTGTATTAATTAAATGTACCTTAGTATTACAACACAACTTCTTCAATTACTATTGGACTTAAACATGTTGGGTTATATATTTTATACACCATATATAGATCATGCAACCCTATCCTGATACATTCCATCTGAAGGTTCAACATGTGGTGTCTAATAAATCCATGTATTGTTCCCTGATATGACATTCCATAGTTAACATAACTCACCCTAGTGTAGTTTAAAGGGGTATATTGGCTATACTTTTAAATTAAAAACAATGTATCCATGTTATCCTCCAAAATCGCATAGCCCATAGATGTGATGTTTAAATGTTATACATATTGTCTTAGAATATTATTGTTCATATGAAACTGGAAAATATAGTTATATTGACTTCTAGATTAAGTAGAATAAAGTAGAAATGAAAAAAATACAAAATTGAATAATTTGATAAAAAGTTAGTATATAATTATAAATTAATATATGATTATTATAACACCACTTTATGGTTTTGGGGCACATTTATTTCCAACAATATCATGCCCAGTAGTGTTTTTCACTGGGTTCTTTAGATAATATCCTCATAACCGGATGAATTCAACCCTAGAATATTTGAATAGAGGGTCCTCTTCATATATAATTTATAATTAATTTTTATTATTAATATTTACCTTTTATTGAAATTATTTATATATTGTTGAGTTGATTAACCACTCTTATCATACAATTATTGTGATCAAGGATCTAAGGGAGATTCCATTTGGTCTCATCCACAGATGCCCCCAAAAAATTCATAATATCACCATTAGAAAACTAGGTGAAAGAATGGAGAATCCAAACTGCTTTTAGAATTCACTATTTATTTCAAAAAGAATATTTCATAACTTGGAAGACTATATTGTTATCTCTATCTCTTGATATGGAAAAGGAGGATCACCATCATTTATTCTAAAGAGACTATCTCTATGGTTAGTGAGAACTATCTAGAGAATTCATTGTGCATGAAATTATCTATATGTTCTAAAATGATTTAATATTATTTATATACTTAGTTCATAGAATTATTTAATTCAAAATGTCTCTTAAACAATTCCTTAATTCTATGTAAAGCCTACAATAATTAATAATAATAACAATTTTTTATTATTTTATTGATATGTGAAAAACTCATGTATATTTAAATTTTAATTCTTCTGGACTGTTAAATTTTCTTGTGAATCATCCTCATCTTTTATCGAACTTAAAATATTGATCATAACTGAATAAATAAATTTAAATTTATTATTCATTAAAAAATAAATGAATATTATATTTATCTATGGCATAATAAATAATTATTTAATTTTTTCATAAGTAACTAAATAATTATTTGTTACCTAGAGAATAATCAAGAGATAAATAAATATTATATATTCTAATAAGTATTTATTAAATTGTGAATAAATATTTATTTAATTATCTACACACACATATATGTATATATATTCTTTCAAATAACTGGTAAATGAATCAGTTTGTCAATTGAATAAGAATAATTATTAAACCACAATCTTGGAATAATATTTAATAAATTTTTTAAACTTGAATAGAGTTTAATTTATATTCTAGAGATACATATTGTGTGTGTCCCTCTATTACTCTTTCTCGGTGTAATTAGGTGAAGTGATACAAAATCCTAGATTAGTTCCTAGAAACACATCAATGAACCCATAGATAATGAAATTAATGTCATAATGAAAACACCCTCCTATAGTTTCTCATTGTGTAATATAATCCATTTGTTTTAATATCTCCTCAACCTAGATGCATATTCATATCATCAACCGATACTCATGATAAATTTGCATTGAATATTTAAAATGAACTTATCAAATTGGATGGACATGGAATTTATATGATAGTTACATTTAAATAAAGTTCCATTATCTTCCATAAACGTAATTGATAAACGCATTCATGAGTTATTAATTAATATTTGATCACTCATGACACACCCAACATATCCTACATCTCTAAAAAATATAGAATCATGGTTTTTTTAAATTCATCAAACTACGAGTCTTATTTTATGAATTAATAGTAAAATCAATTGTAAAGACCAATATACACATTTTAACATAGGAATATCAAATGATACCTTATACATAAGGAGTTCCTACTAATGGTTATATTACTAAGTGAAAACATTTTGAGAATAAATATCAATGTCAAATGATCCTCCTAATAATAATGTCATGTGCCATTTGTTTCATGTAAAATATATTTCATCCATCCATAAAACATATATTTTAGGATATCATCAAAGAATATCATGGTTCTAATCATAGCAGAGAACTTTTATGACCATTTAATGTGATATTTACTTCAATGATATAATATTATCAATATTATTAATAAAAACACTGATAATTTTATAAGATATTTATTAATATTTTAGTTTTCAACATATCAGTAATCAAAATAAGAAATTCAATTAGTTCTAGGGCACCAACTCCCACACTATAATGGGCTAGTGATAAAAAAAATTGAAGTCCAACATTGTTACGCAACAAAAATATGAATTTCACATATGGGGATGATCTTAAGAGGTGTTTTGGTGTGATTTAATTGGTGTGTCATATATATCATTATAGGTGGAACATGAAAAACCTATAAGATAAAATGAGAATCATGACTTTCCATGAAGGTGAGCGATTGAACATCCACCATATCTGTATAAGATATAATCATTAGTGTTTATATTTAATATAAAATATTTTTTTATGAAATATATATATAATGTGGAACAATATTGATATTAATATTAAAATACGAGAAAATCTAGAATACAAGAAGAAGTTTATAGAATAGTGACAAAATACCAAAATACCGTCAATAATTATGGGAATTGGAGGTCCTTCTAGGCATAGTGGGGAATTTGTTTAATTGGGTGGTTTTATGTGGATATAAGGCATCGCATTAGCACTTATCATTCTCAGTTTTATTATGTATTGTTTAAATATTATTATACATTGTCCTTCCTCAAGGGTGAAACCTATAAATATTTGGGGCCACATTCTATTAATCGATAGTCAAAGTAAAATAATTAAAATAACTAATAGACATCCAATTTATTATTTATAAATAAAATATAGAGCACAATAATATATTGAACCAAAAAGGGTTCTTGTGATAAGTTAATCATTTCAAAATAAATAAACACACAAGAAAAAGAATACCTCAGTTCCAAGAAATAATGATATTCATAGTACCTATGTTATAATAAATCAACTATCACTCAAAAATTGTTTTCTATGAGTGGGTAATCATACTCTATTACCAAAAAGTATCACCCTTCCTAGTTTAGGATTCAAACATGAAATGATGACATGTTTGGTAAAATTAAATAAAAGTATATTTAGAAATTTTTAACAAATTGTATCCCCTATTTCTTCCCATAACTATATTGAAAGAAGTGTTCTACGAAATAATTCAGAGATCAAAAAAATCTCTAATATTAAGCTAATGATTGGTTGTTTATAAACACCCTTGAAGACTCTGTTTATGAACTCTTTAAATTTTTTAGTTACATAGCCATATATTGTTAAACCATTATGTGCAAATGACTATTTATCTTTTGAAATATATATCATTAAATCATAGAAATACCCATTGGACCTTTCAATTCATTCTAGGTGTTCATTATATTTTCTTGTTCCGTCTCTTCTACATTAAGAAATCAAAATTATTATATTTTAAACAATATTAAAAATTATTTAAATAGATATAATTATACGTAAAATTCCCTACTTGATGATCTCCCTCTTTATTGATTAATCATTAAAATGATTATAAGAATTACTAGAAATATGTATGATGTAATATTAATGATAATTATTATGGTCTCTCAAAGAAAATCATTCACTCTCGATGACCTTGATAATCACTCAAATGACAATATGATATCCATCACACTCCTTTTCTTTTCATAACATCAGTATTTATACTTGTTAATAATAAAATCCATTATTCAAATTTATTCTTTTAAACAATGGTGAATGAAAGTGGGACAATAGAATGATTACCATTGATTGTTGAATCAATGAGTATTATTCCATTATACTTTCCTTATATAAATTTTTCATCTACCAGAATGAACTATTTATAGTGAAGAAATGTGGTCATAATTGACATGAATTCTGAGAACATCCAATGGAACATCACCTTTATTAGATCAATTTGATTAACCTAGGAGATATAGTCAGTAATTTTATGATGATAAATGACATAATTTTTTAGAGAAAATAATCCCATTAGTTTAAGAAAATCCATATTTCATTCTTCCCAATCATCATTAACCTTTATAATTATAATTTTCTTTTTCATATAATCTTTTTTATATGATATCCTATATTAGAAAAATAATTATATTTCTTTATGGCTGAGGGACATAAAAACATCCTAACACATTCATATCATCATGATAATAATAGTTGATATAAATTCTATAGCTACTGTATAATGATCCTGTGATATACTTGGATCAAGAAAAATATGTATGCCTTCCAATATAAATACCTTACAACATGAAAAACATTTCAAATATTTTATGGATGAAAAATTTACTTTCTATCCCATATTTATTGCACCAAATAATGTATTTTCCCCTTTTAACATAGAAACCATGAATGAACAATATTTCATGATGTGGTATTTCTTAACCAAATTTTTTCTTTTGAACTCCATTACAACATGTAATGTGTTATCAGTTGAGGTTTTTGTGTTACCTACAATGCTTACAAATTCACTAATCAGTGTAATGACATACTAGTCTAACTATTCTTCAAGTGAAACTCCCTCATATAATAATGGATAATAGTTACCAATTTATTTTTTTTACTATTAAAGGAATCAATAGAGAATGGATGACCACATATTCCTCAAATAATTCTTCTTCAATCATGTCATTACATACTTCCCCCTTATATAAAGTCTCTCCCCTTAAAATTGGAGTATCAATAATGATGTATCCTATAGTTTTATAGATTTTTTTTCATCATGATCATAAATTTTCATTCATACTAGAGTCATATGATATGAAATTTAATCATATTATTGTGAAAGACCACATTCAATCTACCTTCCATAGTAGGGTTCTATCGTATTAAGAAATTCCAAATCAATAAAAAAATCACATATTATTCCATTAAACAATTATTGAATTGATTCCTAAAATTGATTATGCTCAACCCAATCCTCATCATTGAGAAAAGGATATATAATATTCCCTAGGTGATCATTATATTAAAGATGCATAAATGTGATCAAATTAATTACTTGATATTCCATAATTTTCAATCGACTATAAATCCACATATAAACATCATACAATGTTATACTATAATGAATATTAACAACTCTTGTTAGAAAACAATTATAGTAAGAACCTTATCATTATAAATTTTCAGTATATAATTGTACAAATGATTACTTAGAAAGAAAATTTAGAAAAATTTACTTTTAATTTTTTATTTATTATCCATCATCAAATTTCTAGCATGTTTTAATTAGATATGGTTAAATAAATATATCTTGGTCTTTATATTTTTTATACGGATTGTTTTATAATTATATGTATTGTTTTATTATTACTATAATAAATATTAATTGGAATAAGTTAAATCCTTTAATAGTGGAGAAAACCTATGGTAATAGGGAAATCCTTTTGAATTCATTAAAGAAATTAGAATGCAACAAATCCATTGGTTATAATGAAATCCATTAGTAGTCATAAAAGCCTTTGGTGGTTGCAAAATCCTTTTATAGTTTCCTAATCCTTTTCCAGTGATGAAATACTTTGGCTACCATAAACGATATATTGGTTTATTTATATTAATAAAAAAATATTAATACATTATTTATTTAACAGGAAAATTTATAATCTTATCCCCCCATCTGCATAATCCTTAAATAATTTTTAAACATTAAAAAGAATCATACATCACATGTATTTAAAAAATTATTGAAAACGGTGATGTCATATAAGATGTACAGATGCGGGAAATAATTAGCTGATGATGGGAGAGTGATGGTGAGTGGGTAAGAAAAAAAAATCTATCATTTATTTTTTAAAATAAACTACCAGGAAATATATATTCTGTTATTTAATTTTATAAAAAATTACAATATTTTACTTATCTTAAATTTATAAAAGTAAACCTATCACTTATAATTTTAGTGTATATATAAGATAAATCTTATTCTACAAATATTTGAATTATACATTTAATTTTCACTTTTAATTATTTTAAAAACATATATTTATTCATGGGTTTTCTTCACATATTTCAATTATTATAATTAATTAAATATTTTATATTTAATTTAGTTTCATTATTTTTATATTTATTATCTGTTCTTTTAATACATTCACACAAACAATCAATTTAAAATTAACAATAAAAATAGTGAAATCATCATTATTTATATGGAGTGGGTTTGGTTTATCCAAAAAAATTAACAAACCACACCCTAAGGAGAAATGTTTTCATAGTTTTAACAATAAATCATTATTATTCAAGCATCATTTACATATACAGCATAAAACATTGTCAGCTCATTTAAAACCTCCATTTTTACGATTATACGCACATAAAACATAGAGTTACTAGAGGATTCTAATACATTAAATTTATCATGAACGCATTAGTCCTATAAATAATGGAAAGGGATGATATGAATATCATTAAAAATAAAATTAAAAACAATTTTTAATGATTATAAATGAAAATAAATACACCTATATACAGGGTTCAATCAAATTAATGATCATTTCACATTTAATATAATCATTGATAAATTATATTTTACAATTTGTTACTAATTCAAAATAAATAAATTTTATATAAAATTATCACTATAAATATTTAAAATTGTTTATAAATATTTAATTCATTGAAACATCATATTTAAATTTATAAAATTATTCAACAACATTTAGATTTTCCAAAAAACATTTTACTTAAATCATAAAATCTACATATATTTTATATGGTCTAAAAAAAGTTAAATTATAAACCAATTTGATTAAAAATTTAAGAAAGAAATTTTACCTTCTAGAATACAATAAATTATAATTTGAGGATGTGATTAAAATCATGAAGAGAATCACTACAATATTGGTAGAGTATAATGAAGTAATTGGTTAGTGCTATTTTTATAAAAGTTTCTCTATATGAGGCATAGATAATGTCCACCCCTCGTGTATTCATATTTTTTAGGAAGGGTTAACATGATTCACCATTTCTATAGGATGGTGAGTAAATTATGAATGTTTTTTGAAATTCCAAGCTAAATTGGATATATTAATAGATTTCACAATTTTGGGAACCTATATTTCAAAATATTAAAAACATAATGTAACTTCCTGAGATTATAAGAAATATATTCTTTTAAATTAATTTAAATTATTTGATAGCTTTTTTAAATGTAATTAATATTTTATATTATGTTGTATACAACACCAAGTGTTTCTATCATTTCATGTAACATATATTTCCATTTATGACTTTTATTGCACACAAGGTCAGGTCTTACCAATAATAATATATTTTTGATACTATAATTTAATATGTAATTTATCGCATAGAAATTGTATTAGAAAGTGTAGATAAGAATAAATATATTATGAAAGTATATAAAATGTTTTCAAAATCATCCAATATGTTCAATAGGATTAAGATAAGAATAAATTTGATTTTAAGCGTGAAAGATGTATATTTTTTGAAGGGTAGTTTTACTACCATTTAGTGTAGAACCGATTTTAAATATAATTTCAAAAAAAATCATAATTTTTATATTACAAAATAAGCATAATTTTTTAATTTAAATATCAAAAATTACTTTTTGTGAATTTTGGTTATTTTTTGAGAAGTTTCGTTTCGTGATGAATAGTGAAAATTCTGCATTTTAGTAAAAACATTCTTTTTTGTTTCAATAATTATTAATGTAAAATATTATTCTAAATTAGTTTTTAAAGTTAAAATAGTTAAATTATAAATCTAAAAATGTAATTTTGGTCATTTGAATATATTTTATATTGAATTTTTATATAAAAACATATTGAACTTTTCAGCATTTTCACTTTAAAACCCTGCTTTCTCACCACATATGTGGGATTAGAGATAAATTTAATTATTATGCTTCTATGAATTAAAATTTTACAAATGTACATACATAATTGTTATAAATATAATATTTATATTATAATAAGATCAACTATTTTACCAAAAATATTAGTGAATGTAATTTAAATTAATTATAGTGATTAAGGTAAAATTATGCTTAATAAGAGAATAAACCTTAATATTAAGGGGCAAAATGACCTAGAAACATTTCAAAATTCCATTTTCTATAAAGTTTTTTTCAATATGTCTTATTTTTTTTATTTCGATGAGTTATTGGGATACTCTTCCAGGAAATTGGCCTATATAATTAGTTAGGTAATGAAAAGGACAAAAAAGAACTTTCTTTAGCTTTAACATTTATAAATATTTAGAGTATGGAAAAATAGACATAGTTTTGGTTTTAAAGATTATTTTAAAATTTAAATGGGATTTTTTATCATGATAATTTAAATTTAATTTTTAGAGATGATATAATTACATTAAACACTTAAGAAACACTAATGCATGGATTATTTAGTTAATAATTAAATAAACTAAATAATGCTAAAAACAATAAAAATAATGTAAATTTAATGAAAAATTGTGTGAAATTAATTTTTTAGATTAATATATCAGGTTAAAAATATTTTAAATTTATATATTTTAATTCCAATAATTTTTTAACATTTCTAAATTAAAATTTAATAAATAATGTTAAAATTGATATTGATGTTTTTTACAATAGATAAGAATTTATTAAACTAATTAACATTACTAAAATCATATATTCTAAAACTTTAATTTTAAATTTTAATAAATATAAAATAATTTCCAATAATTGACCTATTGATCTTTTATAATTAACATATTGACCCATAGATAGTGAAAACATTGTCACCACGATTTAGGTTAAAGCGGTGTTTTTTGCTCATTACATGTGCTTGTTTTAATATTAATTTCCAACCCACATGATATTTATATGTTTTAAATTAGATATAATATTTATAATTATTTGGTTTATATTTTATAATAAAACTCACTTTAATTTAGTCTTAATTTTCAAATTACTTAACATAGATAGCTGGTTATTTTAATAAAAAAAACTAAAATGATAAAAATAATCAAACATAAAGACTAAATAAAAAATTATAAGAATGGTTTTATTTTTATATGTTTTGAGTTTTTCTAAACCATAAATCCAATTTAATCTAATACTTTTCCATTTTGGAAGCACATGAGCTAAGGGAGACCTCAAAATAGTGCTTAACTTTTGGTATTTACAAGAATGTCACTCCTCCACTATAAAAAGGCATCCACTCTTCCCCTTACTCAAACCACTCAAGACACCATGGTTCATACAAAACATACCCAAAAAATTTCCCAAAATATCTTACTCAACCTAGAGTCCTCACTTTGGGCATAAATCTAACCAAGGGAGCCATTTGGGGTAAACTAAAATGAGTTACATGAAAAGAGTTAACATTTCCTTAAACGTGAATTTATGTTTTATTTTTTTCTAAACCCATTAAATTATTATTGTTTCATGATTAAATAAAAACATAATTATCCTAAATTGAATGATATTTTTTTATTTTAAGGGATCAATCTAAACCTACACAAACATCCATCTAATGGTAAACAAAATTACCGTTCATGTATAGCGAACTACCACCTCGCAAAATGATGTCATTCATTTTTCCTTTAGCACCTCTCAGAGTTGGGAATTATGATAGACAACCTATTTTATATATAATATATATTATATTTAGGTTTTATTCATACTTAATGACTTTATTCATTCCATTTGGTGTAAATATGATAACATCATTTGTGGACGTGTGGACCATCACATTCTCAAAGTGATGTGAGACGTCCACACATTACATGAAATGTGTTAAGAATGAGTTTAATTTAAAATATGTGACATAAATAATATTTATATGATATTAATGAAATTATTACCATTCTGGAAATATAATATATCATTTTATTTATTACCTTTTCACACCCTGAAAAGGTCAAAATGTCGTTCATGGACTAATGGATTACCACCTCCCCGATGGGATGAAAGTCCTTTTACATCACAAGAATTGTATATATAAGAATTTATTATTAACTAATATGGTAATTATGATATAATTTTCATTCTATAAATATATGTTACATTATTAATTCTCATAATGATCATTGAAAAATGAGAATGTTACTCATGCATAAGTATGTCCAATCGTCTCCATGATTATAATGTTGGTTCATTTTTCCTAACCATAACTCACAATTGGATTTAAAAGTAAAATTAATGTATAAATATGATAATTATGTCATTATTATTAATATTGATATGTTTTAACAATATCCCTTTTAACTATATATGACCTTCCAAATACATTTTTGACACATAAACAGAATATGGTTAAAAAATCTAACATAAACATTACTAATTAGGTAATTGTTTATAACTTATTTATAAGTGAAATAAAAGTAATAATAAACTTGTCAAATTTTATAAAATAATTATACAATTAAAATATATTTTCATTTCAGGAATATAATGGAAAATCTAGAGAAACCAAACTCAAGGTAAGGGATTTCATCTCAATTTCATTTCATTAAGCCATATTGTATTTTTAAACACTCAGTTTCTTTTATATATAGTATATATTGAACATGAATGTATTATATGATTCTTATACTTAATTTTATGGGGTTTTAAATATCCCCTTTATGTTATATATTTTATGTAGTTAATTATTTCAATGTTACCAAAGTAGTAATGGCCTTTTGTACTAATTTTCCTTCTTTTCAGACATTTATTATGTTATACACCAATGTTATTTTTTGAGGTGTATATACACATCCTTTAACCAGATATATCATGAATATTATTATTCTCATTATTTTATAAGTTTATTTTAATGTTATTTCTCCATGGGGATTATTATTCAAATGTTTCAAAGTGGTATGGGACGCTTTGGAATGATTAAAGGTTATTTTCCTCATAAATGTATTTAATGATGTTTAAAGGCCATTTCCATTAATCAATGCCAATAGCCTTGTTTTTATTTATCCTCCAATAAGGATATTTTCTATTGATACCATCCTCATTCATTCTTTTTTGGATCATTTTTGTTAAAAAAAATTTATTGAACTCATTTCATTTCTATCGATTAGTCATGTTTCAAAGATATTTTTTTAGAAAGTCTTTATTTTCTATGGGTTAATCATGTTTCATAGAAATTATTTTGAAACATATTTCCTTTTCATGTATAAATCTTTTTCTGAAAAGAATAATGATTGTTTCACTGATTTTTTATTAATTCTCTATGTTTTTGGTTCTTGTGCATTATAAATGATGGGTGATTCCATATAGTTTTGGGTGAACCCATTATATCTTATACGATGGGTGTCCCCAGATAGCACTTTGATGCATTAGGTACTCTACAGATCAAAGTTAACTATATTTGGTATTCCATTTTTATGGGTTTTGTAAGGTTTTAGTAAGGTTTTAATGATATGACATTCCAATATATGAAAGTGTTATATCTTTTCTTACAATGGAATTATAATGTTTTTAATGATCGATAATGATATCACATCGTTCGTGATTATTTATTTTGATGACTCTTAAATTTTCCTTGTTTTTATATTTGATGGTCAATATATTGATGGGTATAATTTCTTTTATGATTCACTCATGAACTTCGATTATATCATCAAACCCTTATGCACTATCTTTCCACACGACAATTTGTGTTTTTTATATGGTTGATTACGGGGGTTCAGTTTTGTGAAATCATTCAGGTCAAGTCCGCTCTTTCCAAATAGTTTCCAATGGGTTTGTTCATGGAACCAAAAACACCAAATGGTTTTACATCTATGAGGGTCCTTCTTTCGAAAGGCAGTTGCTCGTTGGGGATTTTTTCTAATGATACTTAATAACTCCCACTGGTCGAGAGGATGGATTTCGGGATCATCACACAAATTTCAGGGGAATTGTTTCTTACTCCGGGACACTGTTATAGATTTGAGATATGTTTGTGAATCCTTCATTAATTCCCAAGTATGATGCAAGTCAACCTTTAATTAAAAATATATTATTACCATGTTAAGGACATAGAATAATCTATACATATATGAGTTTATTCATCAATAGATATATTTGTATGTATCTAAATTTCTCCATTAATTGTATCCTCTTATGTACTGATTAGAGTTTATTTGGTTTTTAGTACGACATTTTTTGTTTTCTATCCATGCAGTGGGGTGATCTAGAGTTTATTTTCATCCTGGGAGATGGGAGTTATTTTTATGTTGGGATAGAACACTTGAGATTTTCTTCCTACGTATCCTCAAAAAATGAATCAGAAACTACATTGATCCATTCTACTTAATGTGACACATCATACCTTTTAAGGTCATGTGATAAGGACCAAACAATGTAGTTTAATGTCTTGCAGCAAGTAAATGTAAGTGGAAGTTTCCTAGTCAATGTTTTATGTAAGACCTATACCAAGGTAGACAAGGGAACCTAGAATGGATGTTAATTTCTTGGTTGAATTTGACTATCCTGGTAAAGAGGCCTGGAGAGATTCTGGTTGATTATTGGTGTTGGGTTTGAACCACAGGGAGGATTCTAATGTATCCCATTTGGATGGGAATAAAAGCCCATGTAGTTTGGTTGTGAGGGCCATGACTGTGGAGGCCCTCTGATGGTTTTTCTCATAAGGTAATTTATCCCATTGAGAAGAATTATGTTGGGTATTACACCTAAGCAGGATTTCTTGAAGAATGAATTTGGGTCCATGAGAAGTGGATTAACTCATAGAGATTTGGGGTTTTAGTTCAGGCTTACTCCTGAGAAATATTCCTATGGATAAACATAGAATTTGGCTTACTCATAAGGATGATTCCCAAATTGGTGAAATATTTAGTATTATACCAAGTAGGAGGCCCAGGGTTTGGTTGGGACTTTCACCTATAATGACACCCATGGTTTGGTGGATCATGTGGATTTCTTGACCACCACCAACCTCTAATCCCACATTTGTTAATATCGGTGAGAGAATCCAGAGGGTTCAGATGATCTACGAATCCACAAAATCTTATTTTCCATTAGATCAAATACATGGCCTTAAAGACCCATGCTTATGGGGGGAACTCTATAAGAAGGTGGGAGGGGGATCGAAAGAATGTTATCTACCAAAACATGTATCTAATGGTGTGGTTGTCATGTTTATGGCTATACTATATGTCCACATGATCCAGGATAATTTATTCTTGAATGTGATGGAAAATTTGGAGTAGAAGAATAGTAAAACCACACACTTCTCATACTCCACTAGTGGAATAGGTTGAGGCTGTGGGAGAGAGATAAGAGAATAATCTAGTTCCCATCCCCACTCTGACCCGGTATCCAAGGGGGAGAGGAGGATCATGAGTGAAACATCCAGCTAGAGAGGCTAGGGGATTATTCTAGGAGGGATAACCCAAAATTTTTACAATAGTTTAGTAGGAGGATTTCATCACATTTCAAATGAAAATTCAATTGAGATCCACCTCTTACACACCTGGAATAAAAGGCTTCTAGTCTTAGAGATGAGGAGGGGTTTAAAGTGTATACTCTATAATTCATAAGATCGGGAACTCCCTAACACTTTCCCCAAGGTCAAGGTCCTTGTGACCGAATGAATAGAAATCCACATGCACCCAGAGGACCCAAACCATCTAGTAAGACAAGTTTGGGAAACCTATGACCGAAGGAATGACAATCCAAATGGGAAACAAGTTTTTATTCTTATTCCCATGGTTTTTCATATCTAGATTCTTTGGTGGAGGTTTCAACTTGGCCCATATCAAACAAGGGAACCAATGGAGAAGTATTCATTCCATTTTTGGCATTGAAGAGGGATTAATGGTTGGCTCATTAAGGTCTTAAATTATAGGGAAAAGGTGCCTAGTGTAGGGGATGGGAGGAAATATAGAAGCTTCATGTTGAAGGTATTGGACTACATGAGCTTGAAATACCTTTGTAAATGTACCAACTAGGAAAAAACACTTAGGAGAGTCTTTAGACTAGTCACTATAGGTCTCCTCATGTGTCCTTGAAGAGGTCTCACATAGGTCACTATTTAAGGAGTGGTGGCTCACAGAGGTGGTTCTTCACTTAGTGGATGTAGGTTCGTCTTGCATGTGTATTTTATTTCAACAATGGAGAGACTTTAACCTCAATTTTAACTTATAATATCTACTATCGTGTGTTTTGGAGACCTACCTAGAGGATTTTGGGAGAGCTAGGTGATGGGGTTGTGCGACCATAGCTTGGGGGTGTCGTTCTATTTTCTAGTTGTGTAAATGGGGATCTTAGGGTCCTATTTATGAGTGAACTGGATACATTGTTCAATGGAGATTTCCCGCATAGGTAGTGGGAATACGTGCTTGATGTAGGTTGCCTACATAGGGGTGGAAATCCGTTTAGTGTTGTGCAAGAGGGATGTGTTGACCTTCTGAGGTGTAGGTCTACTTGTGCAAGCCGATTTGAGTAATTTACTTTAATTATACTTGGGTATTTTTAGAACATTAACATGCTAAAGATTAACTAGATAATATTTTCACTCCACTAGACAAACTGGAGTGTCAATACATTCTTATGCTCATTGTTGAAGTTAAATTCTTAATGCTTATGTTTACCCTTACTTACCATCTCATCTCACCCTTCTTTTGTTTCCTTTTCACTTGTTTTTAAGAAATTATGTCTAATTATTTATTTCTATAAATTATTTTACAAGGATAATTTTGATAAACTATTTTTAAATAATAAAATCTAGGTTAAATGTGAGAAATTTTCTCTTGATGACATGTAAGTCCAAGTTGATATGAGTTTTTTATGTAAGAGTTTTTCCTAATTCTCAAAAACCCTACATATAAAAGTTCCTATAGGTTGTACATGATCCAAGTTTTCCTTTTGATTTTGTGTGGTTTAGATGAAAAATATGGGTCAAAAATATTAGCATCGTGAAATAAATGTAAAGTTAAGGATTTTAGCACAAGATTCGGGAGTGTGGTTTCTGGGCTCTTATAGTTGTCATCAAAGGTCGGTTTAGATAAATTTGGAGATTATGATGTTTTCATGTGAGGATATATTAAGAGTTATGGATAACTTCATAGGTATTTATACTTGTGTATTATCATAAGTTCAAAGTATTGGACACCCCATTGATTTTTTAAATAATGTTATCTTAAAGTGATTTTTGGAGATATTTTTTAGGTATTTTTAACACCTAGGATAAAAATGAATAATTTTTAAAAAGGAATTAGTATTTGTTTTTAATGAAAAATGGGACATCCCATATGCTCAGTGATAACTTTTCGAATCCAGCTAGGTGGTGGGGCTTAATCCAATGACCGAAGGATGATAAGGTTTTCGCATACTACCACCGGCCTATATGATTTTCAAGTGAGTATAACCTTTTTTTGGTAAATATTTAGTTTATTTAGAAAACATATGGTATTTTGTTTTATGAATAATGATTTATTTATCTTGGAAGAATATATGATCAAATCCTTTAATATTTAGGTTTCAAACTTAATTAGGAAAAGTTTGAAGAATTTTAAGGATAGTTATTTATAGAATAATTTAGTTTGAAATGTAATAATTACTATTTAATTTTAAAGATTAGTGTATCATTTTAAGGTTTACTCATTTTTAGAATTATATTACGATGTTATAACCATTTTGGTTTTGTTTAATGTCTAATGATAGGTAAAATAGATTGACTATCCCTTCTAGGCATATTTGGTCACTAAAATTTGACTTTAGTGCTTCACGAGTGAAACATACATCTATAATACTCATCATTTGGATAAGATATGATATTTTAGTGGAAATTGAATAAAGTATGAATTAATGCTCCTCAATTAATTATATTTCCTCTTAGAATATATGGTAAGATAATTCTTTAACATTTATAAAATGATCTTAAAATAAAATATTTCTATATTACCATCTTTTCAGATGACATCAATGACCTTTTCCACAACAATTTGTCTTGTGTTTTAGATGTCATTGACTTCATCTGACAATGATATCAATAAATCTGTATTATTCCATGGGAACTAGTTTTCTCTTACAATTCAATCTTTTAATTTCCCACCAATGTTATACCTTTGTGGAATCCTAGTTATGGTCACTTGCATTTTAATAGGGTATTTTATTATCCCTTTGTATGATATGGATTTCAGGAAAGGAATACTATAAATGTTAATCATTTGAAAACCACGGTGAATTTTAAGGGTGAAATTCTTTTTAAAGAGGGTAGGATGCAACATCATGAGATTTTAAGAAATATCTTATTTTAAATTAATTTAAATTATTTGATAGATTGTGTTACATGAAATAAATATTTTATCTTTAATTGTATACAACACCATGTTTATCTTGCGTTGCATGCAATGTTGAGTACCTTTGTTGAATTTTATTTCTTGTAAGGTCGAGTCTTACCAAAGAATAATATATGGTTGATATTGTAATTTAATATGGAAGTTATCTCCTGGACCTTATATTGGGTCATGTGAATAAGACTCACTATATTATACGGGTTTATAAAATGTTTTGACATTAGTCATATATTTTCCATATGATTAAGACAAGAATACATAAAATTTTAGGAATAAAAGGTATATATTTTTTAAAAGGTTTTTTTTACCACCTTTTAATGGTGAACCTATTTTAAAACCAATGTTTGACACTATTATAATTTTTATATGAAAAAATAAAAAACATTTTTGAAATCTGTATAATTTTAATATGAAAAATAATCTTAGTTTTTGAAACAATAATGTCAAAAATTACTTTGGGTTAATATTTATATTTTTCAGAGAATTATTATTATTTGATGGATAGTGAAAAAAATTGTATTTTAGCTAAAAATAGATTTTTTGTTTAAATAATTATTAATGTAAAATTATATTCTAAATTGGTATTAAAAGTAGAAAATAATTCAACTAAACATCTATTAATCCATTTTAGGCCATTGGAATCATTTATATATTAAATTTAGATATAAAAACATATTAAACTTTTGACCATTTTCACATTAAAAACCATCTTTCTCTCCACATCAACTGGATTGGATTTAAATTTAATTTTTTCACATATATTAATTGAATTTGGAAAATAATAAATACATATTTGTAATATATATAATATATATAGTCCAATATTATCAAATTATTTTTTGACCAAACATATTAGTGAGAGTAATTAAAATTAATTTCTATGATTAATGTAAAATAAATATTAACAAGGGACTAAACCATAAACTTAAGGACCAAGATTACATAGAAACATTTCAAAAAGCCATTAGATTCCAATAGTTCGACCATATCCCTTCTTGGTTTCAATTTTATGAGTTATTTGGATACTATTACCTAATAGTGGCGTATATAATAAGTTTGGTAAGGAAAATAATAAAAAAGAACCTTCCTTACCGTTAACATTTATAAAGATTCGGTGTATGGACGAATATACATAGTTTTGGTTATAAACATTATTTTGAATCGTAAATGAGTCTTTTTTCGTGTAAATTTAAATTTAATTTTTAAAAATGTTATAATTAAATTAAATTCCTAACATACACAAATGTTTTAATTTTTTAGCTAATAATAAAATAAATAAATGATGACAAAAATAATAATAAGTAATTTAAATTTACTGAAATATTGCATTAAATTGTTTTTTAGTCGAATATATAATGTTAAAAATATATGAAATTGATATATTCTAATTCTAATAATGTTTTTATATTTTTTAATTTATATTAAATTAATAAGGTCAAATTTGACATTAATGTTATTTTACAATAAATCATACATTATTAAAAGAATTAAAATTACAACAAATATTCTTCCAATTTATTTGTAAATGTTAATAAATATCAAATATGTTCCAATAATAGTCCAGTTTATATTTTATAATTAACATATTGATCCATAGATATTGAAAACATTATTAGTACAGTTCATGTTAAAGTAGTTTCTTTTGGCATGTTACATATTCTTTTTTTAAATTAATTTCCAGAATACATGGAATTTTTATTTTAAAAAATATATATATTATTTTTAACTAGTTGGGTCTATATTTTTTAATAAATATCACTTTAATTTATTCTTAATAGTCAAATTACATAGGATAGAGAAATATTTATTTTAATAAAAAACTAAAATGATAAAAATAATGAAACTTAAATACTAAGGAACAAAATGATGAAAATGATTTAATATTTATGTGGTGTCAGTTAATATTGATAATAATTCTCATTTATTCCATTATTTGTTTCATTTTATAACCACATTGGGTAAGGGAGGCCTCCAAATAGTGCTTACCTTTTGGTATTTAAAAGAATGTCACTCCTCCTCCACTATAAAAAGGAATTCACTATACCCTTACTCACACCAATAAAGATAGATTTGATCATCCAAACTCTTAAATAATAATATCCCAACATACCTCCTCTCAACCTAGATTCGTCACTTTTTCATAAATCCATCCAAGGAATCCCTTTGGTGCAAACCAAAAGGAGTTACCGGAAAAGAGGTAGCATTCTTCAAACACGCATTTGTGTTTTATTTCTTTCTTAACAGATTAAATTATTATTATTTTGTGATAATATAATAAAATAATTATCCTAAATGTACTTATATGTTTTTATTTTAATCTTTAAGCCTACACCAACACACACTTCAATCAAATGGGTAATGAAATTACCGTTTGTGTACAATGAACTAAAGCTTCTCAAAATGAACTTGTTTGTTTTTCCATTACCACCTCTCATTGTTTGGAATTATGATAGAAAAACTATTCTTATATTATATATATGATATTTATGTTTCCTTAATACTTATTTAAATATTATATAACACATACATTTATGTGTTCCATTTTGTGTAAATATGATACCATTATTTGTAGACGTGTGGATCACCGCCTCCTAAAAGGGATGTGATACATTCACATATTTCACGGAATGTATATAGGATGAGTTTAATTAAAAATATGTTACATATATAAAATATTTATTATATTAATTACATACATTTATTTTTTGAAATATAAAATAATATTTTGTTTATTACCCTTTCACACACTGAAAATGTGATAACATCATTCATGGACGTGTGGACTATCGCCTCCTCAATGTGATGTGATTCATTTTAAATCACATGAATTTATATATAATTATTTATAAATATATAAGATTTTATTTATTATATAATTATAATTATATAAAGATACATGTTACTTTCCATCTTTCCATAATGATCATGGAAAAATGAGAATATTACGCCTGCGTACGTACGGCCTACCGTCTCCATGATTGTAACGTTGGTTCATTTTTTATAAAAATCATTCATGATTGGATGTAAGAATATAATTCGTGAATAAATATAATAATTATGAATTTATTATTATTATTTATATGTTTTAATAATTACCCCTTTGAAAATATTTGAACTACCAAAGTCCTTTTTGACACATAAATCGAATATAGTCAAAACACTAACATAAATATTATTGATTAAGTAATTGCATATAAGTTTTTTATTAGTGAAATAAAAATAATAATAAACTTGGAAAATTTTCTGAATCAAGAATATAATTATAATAAGTTTTTATTAAGTATTATATATAAAAATCATGGCAAATCGGACTCATGGTTATAGATTTTGTTTCAATTTTAATTCAATAAAGAATATTGTATTATTAATAAACAATTATATTTTATATGGTGTATATAATAACGATGAATGTATTTGATGATTCTTATCCTTATGTTTATTGGGTTTTAAATATCCTTTTTATGGCCTCTACTTCATGGGGTTTCTGGTTTCGAAGTTACCAAAGTGGTAATGGTCTTTTGTCACAGTTTTCCTTCTATGAGACATTTATTATATTATACACTTATATTCCTTTAAGAGGTGTATATACATATCCTTTAACATGATATATCTTGAATATCCTTATTCTAATGGTATTCAATGTTTCTATTGTTGTTTTTCCTTCATGGGGATTAGGATTAAAATGTTTCAAAGTGTTATGGGACGTTGTGTAATGTTTAATGGTTATTTTACTCATGAGTGTTTTTTAATGATCTTTTAAGGTTATTTCCGTTAATCAAAACCGAAAACCATTTTTTTTAATTATAATCTAAATGGGATATTTTTTATTGATATGAACCTCATTCATTATTTATATGGTCTATATTTGTTTCAAATATTTTTTTATTGAACCCATTTCCTTTCCATGGATTAATCTTGTTTCAAAGAGATTGTTTGTGAACCATTTATTTTCCCTTGGTTAATAATGTTTCAAATAGATTATAGAGGAACCTATTTAATTTATATGGGATAATCATGTTATGAAAATAATAAATTTTGTTTCAATTATTTTTGATTAATAAAATAGGGATTCATTTCATGTACATTATAAATGATGGATGTTCCCAGATAGTATTGGGTGAGCCCATTATAGCTTGTATGATGGTTTCACCCAGATAGTGCTCTGATGCATTGGGTACTCTGGAGATGGAAGTTTTCCTTGTTAGTTATTCCATTTTTAATGGTTTTTTAATGGTTCAATGTGATTATGTTCCAAGATACCAAAATGTTTTATCATTTCTTACTAAGGGTTTAAAATGATTCTAATGATAAAGATTGATATCAAATGGATCATGCTTATTTATTCTAATGATTCTTTATATTTCCATGTTTTCATATTTTATAGTCTAGGTATCAATACATATGAGTTATTTTAGGATTCACTCTTTAACATTGATTATGTTATCATACTATTATATAATCTTATTCTCATTGATGAAATTTTATTGTTAATGATTACATTAACCCAAACGGAGCATCTGATCTCACCCTTATTATGTTTCCTGTTCCCTGGGTTTTAAATAATTATTTTAAAATATTTATGTCTATAAATAATTTCACAAGTATTATGGCATGACATATTATTAAATAAGAAAATCTTGGTTAAATGGGATAAATGTTCTCTTGATGACTTATGGGTCCAAGTTGATATGTGTTTTTTATGTAATTGTTTTTCCTAATTATCTAAAACTATAAACCTAAAAGTTCATTGCAGTTGTACATGATCCAAGTTTTCCTTTTGATGTTATTAGTTTAAGATGAAAAATTTGTGTCCCAATTATCAACATCAGTCTTGAAATCTAAATTTATGAATTTTAGTGTAGGATCGGGTGGGTGAGTTCTAAGCTGTTATACGTAAACACATTTTGATAATTTTAATAAAAACCCATCAAAACATGAATTAACTAGTGGTAGGTATGGAAAACATTCCTTTAAAAAGATAATATTGTGTTTAACTATGGTGATAGTTTTGGCAAACAAAAAATTTGGTGAGTGTAATTAGTGGGTCTTGTTATGGGTCATGATTAGTTTCATGTTCACCTTTTACAAAATCTCAGACTAATCGACATTAAATGATGTTCATAACTTTGAAGGATTTTTCATCAATAATATGATGGTTATCATTCAATGATGATCAATAATGACTTGTAGGGATATTTGCATCTACACAAACATGATTATCTTCATTCATTGTTTTTTTGTTACAATGGCTTGTTAATTTAATCATGACAGAGTTTTGATAAATGTGGAGATGTGTGCATTCCATTATTTATTATTCAGGTTTTATTTAAATTTAAATTATTTTAAATGGATTTTTATTCATGAAATTGAATCTAAGTTTTCATTATTTAATTGGGATGTGTACATATGATATATTGTTTGTTTATATGATTCCCAATATGTAATCATGAGTGTAAAAATATCAAAAAAATTATCAGTTAATAATTTGATCACATGTGTGAGAGAATCATAATTCATATACTAGATGATTTAGAGTTAATATATTTATTAATTCAAAAATTATTATTTTATGTCAATTCTCTAAACACTTGAATTGGTGATACCAATAAGTAATCCTATGTGAGGGACCCCAACATAGATTGATATCTTGACTTTCAAATAAATCGATCTTGATATTTCAACAATTAATTTTTTTTTTTTGAAATGTTCTATGGATTATTCATCATATAATAGATAGATATGTTGGATAATTTTTGTTAGAAAAATTAGTGCACTGTTAAAAAAATGACGTGAGTTCCTAGTGTTTTAAATAAATTGTTAATCAATGATAATTAGATAAATAACTACTCAGATGTGTTCTATTAAACATTAGATAATGATACTTCAATATATTTAAATAAATTTTGGAACAATGATAAAGAAATAAATATTAAGATGTGAGAATAAATGAATTGAAATTGTATGCACTTGAATGAGAGTTTCAAATCTGACACTTTCATCCTAACATTTTTAGTTGACATGGTTTTAGACATTTTTTAGTTTTGTTATTTCCAAGAAGTATAGTTTTTAACACGTCAAAAAATTAAATTTCCTAATATTATTTTCAGTGGATATTTTTTATTTGAACATAGATTCTCAATGTGGTATTGACCCTAAATCCATTTTTATAATAGTTATTAAATTTATAGATTTTAAAATTGGTTATGTCATAATAGTGTGTACCATAAAACATGCCCATTCAAGTTGATCATCTCTCTCTAATATTGACCAACATCAACCTCCATGGGAAATTAAACTGACTCATAAATATTTTACATTTTCTATTTGATCATGTAATGAATATCTCCTTTGTTGTATGACACACTCTATCTCTACCCAGATTATAGTTTGAGATCCTATATTATAGAATGAAATTAAACTAAACAATGGATCCAAAAAATTCATATAATATCTCAATTTTAATTTCTTGGAAAACATAATAGGATCATCTGAATCTCTATAAATATGGATTTTTATGTTTTGACTAACACCTTAACTATGCAATCCCATCATCCACTATCAATTAGAGATATAATAAAATTTCAAAACTTCTTTCTCACAATGTAATGAACCGATAAACATTATATCCATATTTGTTCTGACATATCATTTCCTTTCACTTCTTTAGACCTATAATACCCATGATGTAACATACATATTTCATTTTTTATCCTTATACACCTATTTTTATGTTGATCTGGAGTTTTTCTCTTCCAGATCATTTAGGTGTTATCTCCTTCTTCACAACGCATTACCCCATCCTATTATAAATATACCCACACCATATTTTCATGGGGTCCTCTTCATGGAACATCAATCATGCTCACAGTTCAACCTATGGATTGAAACCGAAATCCTTCAAAATTTCCCATACAAAAAACATGTTTCTAAAAAACATAAACTTCAACACATATTCTTATGTGAGATCTATATGTTCTATTTTATTCATATATGCCTCTAAAAATTATGAGTTCTTATGAAATGGTATGTGTAACTATGAAGTTACTCATATATTTCATATAGGAATTGGAATCTAATCCTACATAACTATTTTTCTACAAAAATCATATGAATCCTATAGAACATTCAATAAATCGTTCATCACAACTTGTTTTTTCAAGATATAATTATGTAAAATTTTCAAAATTAACATGAAATATATATTGATAAATAAATTTTCATAATTAAATCCAACCTTCTTAAAATTTATCTAGTTATTCTCACTCAACTTCCAATTCCCTAATAAGAATGAATAGACGATATTTTCTTCATCATACCCTTCATAAATGCCAAATCAATTGAATTTTATTCTAGAAAGCTTCATGTCCTCAAATATTTTATAGGCTTACAGTGATAGGCATCTTCATATTTTCTTTTTCATTTCCTTATTTAGTCATTATGGTGACTTCAATGTTTTTTCTCCTAATATTTCATTATTTTCAAACTGCATCTCTAGTATATTAACTATTAATTGAAAATTAATACAACATACCACATCTAGTAGCAATAGAATTAAAAAAAGGGAATAAATTTTTAAATAATAATCAAAAACTTATATCAAAATTTAACACCAAAAAATAATTTGTTGATAAGACATAAACAAGAATTATCAAAAAAGAAAATAATAAACTTATTTTTGAAAAAAAATTTAATTTAGTGATATGATTCAATTATAGCACTAATTATGATGCTTTAATCACAATTAATTATGCCTAGATATGGTGATTAGTTCCAATTGAAATTACATTAGTTGTGGAATAGAAATTACCATCTAATCTAGATATATTTTGAATCATTGTTGACCTACTTTTAAATTAAAATCATGAATTTTTAGTCTTAAAAAATTAACGGAAAAAAAATATCAGTGGGATAGGGTGGGGAAAATTATTTTTACCACCCTATATTGTCATAATACTGGGTTTATAATAGAGAGTTTTTATAAATCCTAAATATATATTTATAGATATTGTGTGAAATGTGTATCTTTAAAATTACGGTTCAAATTCTAAATTTCAATTTGTGTCTAAATTATGTTATTGATTTCATATAGTTTTATCGACTCTTTTGATTCATATTTCATTAATTAAGATTTATAATCCTTAAAGTTCATATTTATTTTGGGATACTATAGGTCTTGTATAAAAGATGAGAATATATTGATGCTTCATCTTCAACATAATAATTGAAAAAATGAAATGATGCTTCATATTCTATACATTCAAGGATGTCAAATACTAACTTTTAGATTATGTTATACATTATGGATTGGATAATTTAATATTTAGTCAATTAAATTCCCTTAGTATCATCTTATAAAGTCCATATAAATCAATTCACCCTTGTGTTGTTTATTGAGTGGTGTAAAATCCAATGTGACTTTTTTATGTAGATTAAAACACCTTCATTTTTACTTCTTTTATGTGTTCATATGTTAGTATTAAAATAAGAAGCTCCTTAGATTCAGCTCAAATTTCTATGTAGTGAAAAGTACACATTATTATTATTATTATTATTAGAATTACAAAAACATTTCTATAATCTGATTCATATTTGAATTATGTTACAAAGTTTTTCTATTAATTGGAATCACATACAAATATTTATATACAAATAATCATTTATTTTCTATTATTTTTATTTGGATCATCCAATCTAATTGAACAAAAAGATTTTTATCATTTTTTCAACTACCATGACACAATTGTAAACTTTTGTTTACATATATATACATTTAAAACATGCAATAAAATTGTAGTAATAATAATATTTTTTCAGCCACATGAATTTACAAGAAGGAACCAAAAAACTTATCCTTTTATTATTTTTTTATTATTACTTTTTTTCTAATTTTTTTTAGGAATGTATGATTCATGTTTTTGATTGATATATGTTGATATAAAATAATAAAAAAATTATTCAATTTAATATGAACATAGTTGATCAGCCATTTTTTGAAATATTTGCAGGAATAAAGGTTTGAATTTTTTATATAAATTATGTATCCATTCCATATATGAATAAAATTTTAATATGACATCGATTCATTGAAAAGGTTAATTTGTTTATACAACCTGATCCACATATAAAACTGATTAAAAAATATATTTATACAAGGATTATGATATTTTATATATTTATGAACTCATGTGTTGTAATCAAAATTATGAAAATGGGTGTACAAATATTTTATATGTTTTCAATTTTTCTTATTACCCACATCACATTGTGGTTTGGATACATATATTTCATTTACTAAACATATTGAAATCTTTATGAGTTTTATTTTCAATATAATCAATCACAATGTTTTTTAGGGACATATGATATTTGAAATATATATATATATATATATATATATATATATTCTATTAAAATATTTTTTATAAAATATTTTTTTGTGATATAAATAATTTTTAATTATATATTTGTAAATAAATTGTTTAATTAACCATATTTTTATCTATAAAAAATTATACTGTATATTTTTTAAATTTTTAACTCACCTATAAAGTCCATAATTAATAAAATATTTACATATGAAAATTTATATTATTATATTTTGATTAATTTATAATATATCTGTAAATATAATTTTGTTATATATTATTTTAAATATGAACTCACAAATCATGGGAATAATTATAAAAAATTATATCAAAAATAATTGGTGTTGTATATGATTTAATTAATCATAATTGTTTAGAATATCTTGTATAATTGTCTTCTAACATATAGTTGGCCAAGTTATGAAAATATTCTCATATGTTTTCACAATAATAATTAATATAACATATTTGTCTTTTATTATTAGTTTACTTTTTTCTATTGATATGATGTATGTGTGTTTTACAATTATTTTATTATTCATTTAATACCATAGTAGTGTTAAATTTCATGTGAAAATGATTTTTACATCATTTCATTAAAATCTTATAATATTATGATACTGATATCCTTAATATTATTATTATGTATTTTTTTATTATTTATGTAAATAACAAATTACCATATCGATATTACCTATTTTTCATAAAAAAATCATAATACTATAATTTTATGTTGAAATTGGACCATTATTATGATTATTATATATATATATATATTGCTTTATAATTTATGGTAGGACCCAATACCCATTGGTATTAGATTTTCTATGATGTAAAATTAATTGAACATAATATTGCAATTTATTTATGATGACATGGGATCCTTATTCTTAATATTATTATTATTATTATGTATACATGTTTTGTAATGTATGGAGATATCAAAAACTCTATATATATTAGATTTTAGGTGACAAAAAATTCATACATCATCGCATTATAATATTTTGGTTTGAGGCCCTTATATAGGATCATAATAAAAAAATGAAAAATTATATATTTTTTGTGATAGTTTATTTATATATATTTCATTAATTGTTATTATATCCTGCCAATATATTACTATTAATGTAATTTGGTTATTGATATGATATATATGTGTGTATGTATGTGTGTAACACCCCAACCAAAACATCAAGGTGGGACAAAGTGCCACATGACCTCATGTGTGCATCCTCATATACATGAGGCTGCTGAAAAGTAGTGTGGGCCTAAGTGGCATCATCAAGAGACTATTCCCTCGGTAAAAGACAACAAAAAGAGGATAAAATACAAACAAAAACAATAATAATAACAATGATAAGGAAAATAAATAATCCATCATAAAATAATATAAATGATAAGAGTATCATATCCATGTTAGGACAATGTGACATGTTTGTCAAATAATCCAAATAAAAATAAAGGATCACCACATGTGATTGATCAATGTACTAAAATAATGGAAAAGGGCTAAGTAAAATGTTCAAAACATCTAGGACCTGGATTCAATCATGAAATCACATCACACTATCCTATATCTTCTACTCAACTACCTACCATATGGACCTTGTCCATAATTATATCCCTAACAATAAAATCTACATTGGAATTGAGATTACCATATGGCATGTGAGTATAAAACCTAGTAAGATGCCACCAAAAATATTTAACATAAGATTCAAAATATAAACTAGTGTATGTCATAAAAATAATCAATATGTAGGTAAAAAATATGTAATCAAACATTTGGCATCATATGTCAGGTCCTTAATGAAGGGATCTACCTAATTCTGCTCTATACTGGAGTCAAATTCATTTGTTTTCCCAACACACATGGCTAATTGATCACCTTTACGCATACCCCTTTAATGGATAGTCACACCCACCTTTGAAGGGGAATATTTATTTTTTCCCAATTTACAACACTAGGTAAAGATGAACAACTTGTGTCTACTGAATATCAATGATTTGGGGAAATTAACATACCACAGATAAACCCATTCTAATATCCCTGGGGAAACACATCATGTCACGTGTTAAAAAAATATTAAAACTCTATATTAATCCATCGCATCATCCACACTCCCCCTCTAAGGTAGAAACTATCCCATGCAGCTCGACCTGGTAACTCAGTTTTAGATACAGAGAAACTACACATGTAACACACATTTATACAATAAGGCATTTTATAACCATGTCATGTTAAGCATGAATCATGTAGCCAACACACATCCACATCAAAATCATAAAAATAATAGTACTCATGGGTTTATACATTCACACCACATGTGAATCATATCAATAATAGTTCTCACAGAGCTACACATACTACATGAAAAATCATATCAAGCTTATATCTCATGGGTCGCACATGCACACTAGATATGAATCATATCAAGCATAGTTATCACATTTCTCCACACCCACCACATTTGAATCATATAAATCATAGGTATCATTAGGATAGACATTCACACCACACAATCATTCCTGAAAAATATATAAATATTATCTATAAGGAAAGGACTCTTTACCATTAGTTCCATGATGTTACAATTTCAATAATTGATTCCTAATTCAAATTTCGTGTCAAAAATCCCAGAGAAGTGGCATGATTGTCAACTACCCAGGTCCAAATGAGATCTAGAAACCAATTCTCCAAATATTATTTTTATTTTTATCAATGATTACATATTCTATTATTATATCTTAAATGAACTCTTAGATCTAATAATGAAATAAACAATCTATGCTTCTTCCTAAGAGAAATATTATAATTAAGAAAGAATGAATGGAATATAAAGTTTTTAAAACACATGATTAATTTGATCTTGAAGCACTGAAGAAGAGAGACGGAGAGAGAAAAAACTAATTATAAATCTCATATGGTTCATATTAATGGAGTAAAATATTAGAAAATTCATCTGGGATTAAAAATATATAGATAGGTCATAATATAATACATTTATGGTGGGAAAGTGGAGTTAACTATGATTAATCACCGAGCACCCAAAAATTCACACTGGGATAGATTGGTTCCTACCGTGAACCCATTTAGTCAAACATTATATGGATTATAAAGTACCCATATGTCAGAAGGTAAGAAACCCATCCATTCCATGAATAGTAATTCATGTTTTGAAAAAAAAATCCATAAAAATTTCCTCTGAGTCATCCTAAAATCCATTCACATCATGATATATACATTCACACTGTGTAATATTCTTATAGCCAAAAAATCTGAGATACCTACCATGAAGTTCTAAACATCAATTACTCAATGCCTATAACATTCCTAAATAACTTAATTACACTTTTATAATATATGTAAAATATTAAAACATGGTTTATATTAAGATAAATAGTATTACAAATCTCCCCCTCAAATGGAATCTCATCCTAAAGATGTATCTCTAAAGTTCTATTTGAACAACTTGGGCCATTTAACTGGTATGTATGATTATAAATCCAAACTCTCTTATTATATATGATCATTTTTCCATTGTAATCATACAATCACATCATTATTTACTAATAGAATCTTCTCACTTCAATTTATAATCCAAATTGGTCACTCCACATACAATGCATCTAGTTCCAACCCAATGTCCTCACTGTCGATCACGTGCACAATATATATCTTGTACTTATTAGGATAAGCCTCATAGAACACATTATATTTACCTTAATATTAAAGTGGAATTTCCAAATGAGAGGCCATCATTCTACAGTGTCTGAAAATATGAAACGGTCCAAAATAATATATTAAAAATTTCCATTCCCTCCATAATCACCAATTTTCATATTAAGGGGACAAAAAACAAGATGACCAAGACACCCATAGTGAACTATAAAGGTCATCTTCTCATTTTTTGAATATGATAGATGTCTTCTTTAAGAAATAAATTTCCACTTATGAATCAACTAAACTCTTTCTCAGGTATATATCTCTGTAATTTTTTCAATGACTAAAGAATCATCTTCCTCATAATAACATAGTAGTGAATGACCTAGCATTATATAGGTATGATTAAATAGAGACGGGATAATTGTATTGGAATGGTGTAGCCTAATCTGTTCAGATGAAAATTTTAATGAATTCTAGCATCCCATACTGTACTCCAAATTGTAACTTTGTGGTTCGGCCTCCATGGTGAGGTCATTAGAGGTTATAGGGGAATCATGCCATTGTTTCATGGTTTTGGGAAATAAATTTCTGGAAAAAAAATTGGGCAATGTTATCAATGATAAGTCGATATATAAGATCTAACTAGTGGAATTGACAGAGAACTATAGTGGTATAGACTTACTAAACATCATGTTAAAGGTCACTATAGATCCAAATACTTCCAGGAACCAATCGTTGTACCTCCCCTGACTTGTTTCCATTAACGCTTTTATATTTTGGAGTTGGGGGGCTATGACACTATATTAGTGCATAATTTTTGTGTTGTTGGTCGAAAAACACTATCATAATCTTTTATTAACTCATTTGAGCTAGGATTTATGGGTACTTAAAATATGTTTCATCCCTATAATTTTTCTCCAAAAATATTTAAGTTATTATTATTCTCCATGGATATATGTATTTTTCCTGAACCATATAATGTTTTGTGTCCATGTCCATGCTCTTCATTTTTTTATGTCTTTTTTTTCATCTATAAACCTATATTTCATTATAAATCCCTGCATTTCCATAAAAAATTCAACACTGTAAACTATTAGTATATGTGAATTATTTTAATTCTAAATGATCATCCCATGATCTTCTGAAATTAATGACACATTCCTAGAGCATATCCTCTATGTTCTAGACCATTCTCTTAGACTACCTCTAGCTCTGTGAATGATAATCCCTACTTGGCTCCAATCGAGTCCCCATATACTTCTATAAGCCTTTCAAAAATCATGATGTAAAATGGAAATATCTGTCAGACACTACAATCAAAGGTACTCTATACAACAAGAAAATATATCTAACATAGATATTTATTATATCATCCACTAAATAACTCTACCAATTTTTCAATAATTTATACACTTTGGTTAGATAGTTAACTATAACCCATATTAAATATCATCCTCTCGGGTTCCTAGGAAATCCATTTATTATGTCCCTCATCTCTTCATCCCACTTCTATACAGGAAATGGAATTTGCTAATGTAAGACCATCAAGTTGCAGATGGTATACCTTGATCCTCTGATAGGTCAAACAATGAAATAAAATCCTTCAAATGTCTGTATTAATGTAAGGATACAAAAATCATTATCTGATATCATGATAAGTATTGGTTGACATCTGGTTCGCTTACCACTATGAGGTAAAAAAATCCCTCACAATCTCCTCTCTCATGGTAGAATGAACCACAAATATTCCATTAATATAAAAAACATCACATCCATTTAAGGGCCATCACAGCATAGATTCATTTTCCACAAACCTTTCATACATCATGATACAATCGGTATCACACTCTTGAATAGAATTTATTCGCTCTACCAATGAGGATGAGATCACTAAGGGTATCCAAGACAATTCTCCATATTCCAATGTTATACCCACCTTTTAGTATGCTATTAAGGGAATCATATTCAAATATACATCTAACATTAACTCTCCAAGTTCCTATATCTTCCTGAAAATAGATTAAATGAAATCATTCCATTTTCTAATAGTATACACAATCTCAAAGTTGAAAATATACAGGTACTCCACCTAATACCTCTAACTATGATTAAATTACTTATAGGAGAAGATATAACACAAGCTCTTGTGGTATGTATATACATCATATCTCTCACTAAAGATGTAATGACACCAAAACATTAATTAATAAACCCCAAAATCTAACACCATATCAAGAGTAGGGTAGTTTCTCTCATTATGTAGCATCTGGAAATACCCAAAAGCAACTACCAGATAATTATGAATCAAGAAAGCCCTATAGTTATCACAATACACTACATACCTCATTCCAAGTTTTCATAAAATAATAATCATAATTTATTTCAATCTTCTATTCTTCTCTATGAATTATTTTGACACTAATCATTACATTCAAATTTTACCCTCATCATGGTAATTATGGTCATGGGTGCTGTCAAATGAGAACATTCATGAATGAATCACCAATAATACCTAACCAGACCTAGGAATATATAAATATTGAACATGTTTCTTCATACTGAAGATATCTTCCTCCACATTTCTTCGTTCAACAAAAAATCTCATATCAAAAATCACATGGTTGAGGAAACTCACCTCTTGAATCCAAATGTTACACTTCAACATCTTGGTGAAAATCTAATGCACTTGAAGTTTACTCAAAACAATATCAAGGTGTCTAGATTTTGATTCTGATGTATTTAAATATATCATGATTTCATCAATGAAAAAAATGATTAAGGAGACCAAGTATAGGTGAAAGATCTTTCTGATGAGATCCATGAACTCTGATGAGCATTCATCATCCCAAAAGAAATAATAAGATCTTCATATGAACCATATATTCTACAAAATTTTATCTTTAATGTGTCATCTACCTTGGATTAAAGTATATGGTTTCTATATCATAGATTAATCTTCAAGAACCACTAGGGTCCACTTAACTAATCAAACAAGTCATCAATCCTTTCAAATGGGTTATTTTTTCACTTAAATCTAGTTATACTTCATGTAGTTTAATATCCAAATTTGTAGAGAATAACACTGGGGAAACACTACGATAAGTTCTTAGCCAGATAAATCCATTAAATTCTAAATCTATAAGTTTCAACTTATTCTCTTTCAAATTGATTGATGTAATGCAGTGAAGTGTAATAGATATAGGTTTCACATGAAGAAAGGGTTCAATTTCAAAATCAATATCTATAATCGTAATTATCCCTAATAAATCTGCTATAAATATATCTCAGTACAGGTCAACAATAAGAAGAAGATAGAAGGGAGACACTATCTTTTAAACAACAAGGATCATGCCATCCACGTTCTTTATAATGGACCAAATTTTATTAGTGTTTGGTCCCACTCTAACTACTACAATATCCCACTAACTGGTTAAAACCGAATTCTCTTCATCAGTCATAGTAAAGTATACTTGTCTCTAATAATAGTTGATGTGTGTATGGAAACTAGTCATCTAGTCCATGCCATGGATCACATCAAAGCTTAGAATTTCAAGAATTTTAGAGTACCACATAGTCCAATAGTCATTAATCACTATATGATACTCTGGGAAAATAGAGATATAATTAATTTTATTTACCAAATTTGTATCAATATATTGAAATTAAGAAGATAATTTAACTATAAAATATTTACCATCAACTATTTGATAAGATATAAATGAATTTTAAGTGAATGTATAAAATAAAGTAATATATGGGGGAGAAGTAATGTTATTCATACCTTGAATCATAGATGGTCCCTCTCTACCATTGGCTATAACCTAGTTAGCCACAAAAAATCTACCAATGTTACCTCCTTAGTCTCTCCCCTAAGGCTCATGTTTCACCTAATCCATAGGCCTCTATTGATTTTTCACCTACTATAGAAACTCTTAGTTTGTATCTTCTTCGTACCTAACTGATACCAACCATGAATCCTTTTCCAAAAATATCCTATGGTGTCCTATCCTACCCCCCCCCCCCCCAATGAAATTTTTTTGGATTATTAGGACAATATTTGAGATATTTCCCCATTTATCCACAATTGTATCACCTAGAAGGAATATATCCCATAGAGGAATTTGAAGAACCCTTACTCTGACCTGACTATTATCTACCACCATAGAGAATTTACTATGATTTCTTCTTCCTAATAAACAAATAAGTTTCACGGTAAGCACTAGAAATTACATCATTTAGTCCACTGAATTATTAAGGAGGTTCTATAGGTTTATCTTCCCCAACTCCCTTCTCAATAGTCATATATTTATAAATAACCTCATAATAAGTTGTCAAATAAATATTCTTAACCTAATGTATCAACTCTAGTTGAATTCCAATATCAATCTTTCTAGCCTTATGCATGTCATTCTTAATTAAAAATAGGGGAAAATGAAGAATCTCAGTGATTCTTATAGAATAAGAAGATGCTGATATTTTCCCATACTGAAACTCCATGACCTCTTAAGAATGATACAAATCCAGTGAATCAGGAAGAATTACTTAAAAGAGAGGTCCTTGGTGGTTTCCCATTTCATCACCTCACATCTTAATTTTTTATTCATAATTCTCCACCACCTCCATGAAGGTCATTGGAGCATAAAATCATCATGTTTCACCTTTTGATCCTCCAGATTCCCTACTAAGTTGAATATCCTCTCAATGATGTATATCTAGTCTTTAGTATCATTTGGTCCTTTGGTACCCTCGATGGATATGAGATGTTAGAGCTAAAAGTAATGATCATATTTGACTATTGACCTTTGAGATCCCCTTCCCTAAGAAATAACTAGTCGGAAGAGTCTAGGTAAGATCGGTTCTTTAGCCGAAACTACTGTGGAAGCTACATGAGAATGGTCTATTTTACCCTCCTATATGGAAGTTGGTGAAAATGGGAATTCCCCTTTGTGGGGGAATTCTTATTATATTCCCTTGGCACTTCTATAAGACGTTTTTGATGTATTGTTTTTTTGAAATAACAAAAAAACTCATATAAATGCTCAAACAGCCAGTCCAAGAAGAATTTATAATAATGTACATGCATACTCAAAGACAAATTAAACATGGGAATCATCCAAAAAGGTTACCAACAAACACATTATACAACCCCCTTATCACTATCCAAGGATAAATCCATGTCTCCTTTACCTACATGTTAGTCAAAAAAACAAAAAACATGCATAGTATTCTCAGGATTAGATAATTAAATGTAAGAAATATTGTACCACTGAATCAAAAAATAACAAATTGTGATGGGATTTTAATTAATTTGAACCCTCCCTAATACAAGAAATATTAATCTGATATATAAAACTATTTTCGTAATCACGATACATAAATATAGACCAAATCCCCTAATTTATAATATCAACATCATTTTCATCAGCAATGATGAAATAAAACAACAGTAAAAATAAACAAAAATATCATCGGTTTCACTATCATTAAAAATAAATGATTCATCATATAGTATAGACCAGGCACTAATATAGTTACCCTAAAAAAGTCCCTACCATCTTGTCTCATATCTACCACATCCCAAATCATGGAAAATTAAAGGAAAGAACCTCTTCCTTTGATACCATTTTATAACACCACAACCCAAATCTTCATGTTTAAGTCACAATTCCACAAGATTTCATGAATTCCTCCTCATATAAAATAGGTTTTCAACTAGAAATTAGGGTATAAGATGAATTTCTAGGAGACCATGACATCGGTAATAGATAATCCATTTAGCATACAATGGAAGAAACAACAACAATAATAACAATAATAAGGGAAATCAACAATCCATCAAACAACATTATAAAGGATATGAGTATCAAACACATGCTATAATAATATTGAATTCCATTCATACAATCCAAATAAAAATAAAGGATCCCAATATTCAATGGATCAAAGTACTAAATCTTGTGTAAAACAACTACTTAACATTGTGAAAAAACATCTAATAATCTGAATCCATCATGACACCATCTCACGCTGTCATATAGCTTCTTCTAAACTTCCCACCATAGGGACCTTTCCCTTAACTAGATCCCTCGTCATAAAATATAAATGTGCATTGATATACCCATATAGGGAGTGATTATGAAACCCAAAAGGACACCATTGGTTCTTCTTAACATAAGTGAAAAATATAAACAAGTTTATTCTATGAAAAAAACATTTTGTAAGTAAAAAAAAAGTAATCACACATGTGAACACAAATGTATGGTCATTGAAGATTGTATCTACCTATTTCTGCTCTATAATGGAGTTAAATTCAAAGGATTGTTTAGCATACTCAAAAACGGATCATCTATCCACATACCCTTTAAAGGGATTGTCTCACCCACCCTTAATGGTAGTACTCAAGTAAACAAAATTTATTGATCTAGGGAAATAAACACACCAACCATCATCCCAATATCATGGATCAAGAGAAATCAATTTACCACATGTCAACCCAATATCATGTCCCAAGGGAAATCCATCATGTTACAAGTCAACCCAAACTCACGTATCTAGGTAACTCCATCACATCATCCAAACTCCCCCTCTAAGGTAGAATGTAGCATGTATATATCAACATGGTTACTAAATTGTAGAGATATAGAAACTAAAAATGTAACACACCATTCTACAATAAGGTAGTTTATAACAATTTTCTTCCAAGAAAGATCCAAATATCCCAGACACATACACATGCAAATCATATCCATAATATAACTCATAGGGATATACACATAGACCACATATGAACCATACCAAGCATTGGTCCCATGGTTATAAACACGTGCACCACATGTGAATCATATAACGTATAGGGCTCATGGGGATATACATTCCCACCACATGTGAATCAGGTAAAATATAGATCTCATAGGGCTACACATGCACAACACATGTGAATCATATAAATCATGGGTTCGTAGGGCTACACACACACCACATAATCATAACAAACACCTGTATAAATATTACTTATATAGTAGGTAATTTTTACCTAAATAAAAATAAAGTCTTGATGTAAATAATAACTACCTTATTCATGCTGCATAACACCAATCCACAAGAAGAGCTAATGTAATCAACTACCTAGGTCCAAATGAGAAGTAGATACCAATTCTCTAAATCCCATTATAGTTTCTATCAATGATTGAAAAATCCCTTGATATATAATACCATAATTATTTGATCTAATAATGAAATAAATAATTTAATTATCATACAAATAGATATAGTAAACTTATACTATAATGGATGAAAATACCAAATTTCTAAATACAAGATTGATTTGAGCTTTAGGCATTGATGAAGGGAGATAAACATATTTAATATCTCCTATGAATCGCCTATGGTTCATGTTATAGGAGTGAATGGTAAAGAAAGATATATGGGATCTAGAATTCATAGCCACACTAGAATATGACACATTCACAAGATTAAAAGTGTGGTCCACACTATCAAATGATCGGGAAGTCAGACATTCATGTTGTGAACCCCTTGTGTCAAACATCTATAGAATTTAAATACACCTCAATATTTTATGGAAAACCCACATTCATGTTGTTATCCTGAACCACCTCAATATATATTTCCTTAGAATAATCATATAAGCCATTCAAATTGTGATACATCCACTCACTCTATGAAATATTCCTATAGCCATTAAATATGTGCCACCTGCCTTGAATTTCTAAACATCATCTTCTAATGTGCCTCAATCATTTAATTAAACTTTTGAAATATACTTCAAAACATAATACAAGGTGAAACAAAATATTTAGGATTCTAATATATATATGCCTGTTGATTATATCAAATATATTATAAGTTTTTTTTGGTAACATAAATTTTTTACATCATATCATCGTATAGAAATATTATGTCTTATAATCCATGACATTTGTAACATCCCAAGATATTATGAAATATATTCTTTCAAATTAATTTCAATTATTTAATATATTGTGTTAAAAAATATAATTAGTATTTCTTGTATCACATGAAACACCAATATTATCTTTTATTTCACGCAACATCAAGTCCCCTTGATGACTTTTGTTACATGGAAGGTTGAGTCTTACTAGAAAACAATATACTATTAATATTATTTATTTGATATAATAGTTATCACCTAGACATTAGAATGGAAGGAATGAATATGATTAATGAAATTTTGGAATAATAGGTCACACATTTTTATAATATTAATTCATTGGTAACTAATAAATTATAAATGAAAATAAATTATAATTGATTATTAAGGATGTCTTTTTATAAAAACTATTTTATGACCAAAATGATGTTTCATATTAATAAATTAAATTAATCACTATTAGTGAAAGTTATTAGTGAAATTTATATTTTATATATTTAATAAAAAAAATTAAATTCATCCTAAAAGTTTGATTCGGTTAACATAATAATAAATCCAAATTTCAAGAATAAAAAGCTGTATATTATTAAAAGCTAGTTTTACTGCCTTTTAATGGAGCACATATTTTAAATATAATTTGTGAAAATTTTATAATATTTATTTGAAAAATATATATTATTTTTTGAAATTTGGATTTTAAAATTTACTTTGGGTGAATTTATAGTACTTTTATGAGAACTTTGATATTTTCATGAATAGTGGAAACACAAATTTTAATTGAAAAATGGGTTTTATCTAAATAATTTATAGTGTTTATACTATAAAATTATAATTTTAATTCATTTAAATGTATAATTTTATAAAGTTTATATAATTTAATCCCATTTAGGTAATTGGAATCATTTTTAGTGTGGTTGTAGATATAAAAAAAGATAGCATTCTTTTGGACATTTTCACTTTAAAAAACTAGCTCTGTCGTCTAGTCTACGGGATTAATTTTAAATTAATTTATTCCACTTATGTGATTTGTATTTTGTGAAATGGATTCCATATTATGAATTATATTAATTTATAATATATAATATGTTCATCTACGTTTTCTACCAAAAATATTAGTGAATGTAATTAAAATTAATTACATTGATTAAGGTAAAAATAAGTTTACTTAGTGGTTAAACTTTAATATTGGTGAGAAAAATGACATAGAAATTTGTCTAAAACCCATTTTTTGGACATTATTCTAAAATATAAACTATTTTATAGTATTTTTATAATTATTTTAGTCATATTATGTAAGTTATATCTCTCAATAGTTTTTTCCTTTTTATATTTACTAGAATGTCACTCCACCTCCACTGTAAAAAGGAATTAACCCTCCCCCATTTACTCAAAACTATAAATCCATTTTTATCATAAAAAACTACAAAACTAAGATCCAATTATATCTAACCTCACCCTAGATTCTTCACATTGAGCATAAATCAACACAAGGAATACCTTTTGTGCAAACCAAAAGGATTTACCCGAAAAAAGTTAACATTTTTCAACATGCATTTATGTTTTATTTCATTCATCACCCTTTAAATTAAAACTATTCCATGATTATATAGTAAAATTATTGTCCTAAATATACTGATATGTTTTTATGTTAATGATTCAACCTATTTCTACACACACATACATCAAATGGGTAATGAAATTACAGTTCATGTGTACAGCAGACTATCGCCTCGTGAAATGATGTCATTTATTTTTCCTTTACCACCTATCATGGTTAGGAATTATGAAGAAAAATATATTTTTATATATTATATATTATTTTTAGGTTTTATTAATAAATATTTAATATTTATATAACACATAACTTCATGCTTTTCTTTTTTAAAATATGATAACATCGTTTGTAAACGTGTGGACTATTGTCTCCTCAAAGCGATGTGATGAATTCACACATTAAATGGAAATTATAAAGGATTTTTTTGATAAATATATGTGAAAAAATTAACTATATATGATATTAATGAAATAATTACCTTTCTGTAAGTATATTATATCATTTTATTTATTTCCCTTTTCGCACTCTAAAAAAGTGATAATGTCGATCGGGGACGTGTGGAGTATCACCTCCTCGACGAAATGTGATTCCTTTTACATCAAAAAAATTTTATATATGATTAAATAACATGATATTTTATATATAATTATCATTATACAAAGATATGTATTACTTAACATCTTTCCTTAATGATCATTGTAAAATAAGGATGTTACTCAAGCGTATGTACAGCCTACCATCTCCATTATTGTAATGTTTGCTCATTTTTCATAAAAATCATTCATGATTAGTTTTAAAAGTATAATTTATGTATAAATATGATAATTATTTCAGGATTATTATTCTTTATATGTTTTTAATAATAACTTCATTGACTATAGTCGACCAATCGAAGTCATTTTTGACACATAAGCCAAATGTGGTCAAAACATCCAACTTAAAAATTATTGAGTAAGTAATAGTATATAAATTTTTTATAAGTGAAATATTAGTAATAATAACAACCAAAAGGTTATAAATAAATTAAATAATTATCATAAGTTTATTATTTAGGATGATAGATAACAATGGTGACAAATCAGACTCAAGGTAAGGGGTTTCATATAAATTTACATTCCATTGAGACTTGTTCATTATTATGCACCCAATTACTTTTATATTCAGTATTTAAAACCCTATAACTTTTTATATCATGAGTCTCAATTGTTTCATAATATTAAATGTTTCAATTTTAGTTATTCTTTCACAGATCTCATGATTCAAAAGTTACTCCTACAGTAAGATATTTCATAATTCAATTTCCATTCATTGGGTTAAACATCTGTTTCACTGATTATGTTATGACAAAAATATGTGTGAAATGACCTATGATTATATTTATTCTGTATTTATAAAAAATTTGGTGTATTTACATTTTTTACACATAGTTGTAACATTGTTTTATTCTCACTCTAGTAATATGATCATTGTAAAGGTTTTTCTCATCTCACTTTTATTTATCTGAAATATATTCCATATTCACCTATTATTTTTATTATGTGGTTTATATACTACAAATTAATGTATTAAATTATTGTAATACTTAAATTTATGAGGTTTTAAATATTATTTTTTTGATCTCTATTTCATGGGGTTTACAGTTTCAAATTTACCAAAGTGGTAATCTATTTTTTTACAATTTCCCTTCTTTGATATATCCTTATGTTATACACCTATATTATTTTTTAGGTGTGTATACTTATCATGTGACATGATTTATCAATAATATAATTATTATCATGACATTATATGTTTAATTTATCATTATTCCATTCATCGGGTTAATGATTCAAATGTTTCTAGGTGGTATTGTCACGAACCAACCAGGGTCAACCCTGAATCGGTCACCTGAGCCGGTCCGCGACATGACCAGAGAGGCGTTCCCGATTCTCTACGGCTGGCGACAAGTGCCAGGCCATCAACAGAGGCTGTGGGAATGATTTCACCCATCATAAATAAATAATTAGAGAAGCTGAAATAAAACAGAGCAGCGAAAAATAAAATAAACAGAGTAAAGTAACTAATCAATAACAACGAAAAATAAACTAACCGAAAGAGACAACCACTATCACCGTGTGACCTAGCGGGTCACTCTCCAACTCACGACCAAACATCACCCAATGTGAATGCACCCAAGCTGTAACATGCACAAACACTAAAAACAGAAAAGAACTATAGGTGTGAGTATTAAAACTCAGTAGGCTAGCCCGATATCTATTCCCAATACACTGCCTTTAAATAAAGAAATTTTCCAATTACAGGTTTCAACTAAATATAAAAAAATATTGTTTTTCACACACACGCACTTCCATTTCTAAATCAAGTATCAGTCCATTGCCCTTTTTAATTGAAAAACAAGTTTAATGTTTGAAAGGAATATGTATATTTCTTTTCAAATAAGTATCTGCGAACCATTTAGAAATAAAAACATTAGTTATTAGCCAAAAAGGAAAAACCACACATAATACACAACACACACCAAGGGCAATGGAAAAAAGTGGCACACAGGGGACATCAACCGAACTAGACTTCTCAACCATCTGCCACATATAAAAAAACACTAAAAGAAACATGGGTCAAACCTAGGAGATCATGAACAATCCAGAACATACTATACATGTGACTCATCCTGATGGCATGCCCTAACATGATGATAACATGATGCCCTAACGCTCAGAATACCTATACATGGAGTAACCGAGGGGCCTAATCCCCATAGCAGCAATAACTCAGTATTCCCCTGCTATGGGGCCACTAGCCAGTGTGTAATCTAATCTAGTGCAGCAATCGTTCTCAGAAGATTCACTCACTATGCCAGGTTCCCAGGTCAACACATGCAATAAACAGGGGTGCGTCCACAATGTAAATCAATCGGTCACGATGCAAAAAACATCACATATAGCTCATACAATCAACGCACACCAAGATTCTCCCCTAACTGGGTTTTCCAAAATAATTTATTTTATTAAAGTGTCAAATGGGCCTTCACCAATTTTTGACGAAAACCCTCGTTTCTCAAGAAAACCTTAAACACTTGTTCGGAAGAAATCATTTATCTTTAAAACCAGAACCACATTTGAAATTATGTAAATTAGGTTTAAAGGCCAAACTGACATTCTTTCACTACTGGGTGTCTGCTCGCCACGAAAATATTTCAGGAGTTCAGTATAAAGTAAACGGCTCTTTTTTTACACCAAATAGTCGTTTAAAAATTAGCCATCTTATATTATATTTCTGTTTATTAAAATTAATAAAACATCAGGAAATTAATAAATTCTAAATTTAAAAGTGATTGTAGTGGGGGACCTATCTCAAGACCCAGGCGCGAAGATAGTGCAAGCTTGGAAACCTGGTGCGATAATGGCGCTCAATCGGAAACAGGCGCGACGACGACGCAACCTCAGAAACAAAGCACGGTGATGGTGCTCACTCAGAAACGCCCCGCGCGGGTCCTAGAACGTCAAACTGACCCAAACAAAAATTAATTAATAAAAACTCTAATCAACCCAAGGCATATATATATGTATATCAAATATAAATATCAAACGGGCATAAAATAATAGAGGTACCAACGGGGAGGGTCGCGGTAGGAAACGAACCACCAGAGGGTGTCGCACTGGAACAGTGGAAGGCGTCTGCGCGGCTGGACAAGGTCCGACCAGGGGGTGCAGCGAGGGCCGCTGGACAGCATCTAGCAGCGTGACAGCAGCACGCGGGTGGGGCGGACAAGAGCCAGGGTGTCGAGCAGCTGCGGTGCAAGGCGGCGCTACAAAGGGGGAGGGCTGCTGGCTACCACAATGGGAGGAGACGAAAGGGGGAGCAATGACATGCAATGAGTGTCAGAGCTGCTGGGCGGAGGCACTACCGGAGGAGGGCGCGGCTGGCGATTAGGTAGTGGTAGGTAAGAGCTAGCTACAGGAGGTAGCTGTGTATGCGGAGGAGGCTGGGACGGTGAGCTACGGGCTTGCTAGGGTTGGCGGGCGACCGGTGCATCGAGGCTGGCAGATGAGGGGAGCTGTGTGTGGCGGCGGACTGAGCGCGCGGCGAGCAGGAAGGGATCCAACTGGGCTGTAGGTTGTTGCTGAATGAAGAAGAGAGGAGAGAGCAGGGGGCTTCCGCGGGAGCCACTGTAAGGGAAATCCAGAGTGCGCTACAAGGAGTGGGAGCAGGAGGGATGGTGGGCCGCATGCACGGCTGTTGTGCGGTGGAAATAGGAGAGGAAGGAGGGGTGCCTCGCACCGGATGAAGGAGGGCTGGGCAGCGGGGCTCGCGGCGCAGACAGCGGAGTAATAAGAGGGTTGAGGGACTCGGCGAGGCCTAGACGCGGCAAGGCAGCGCCGCTAGGCTGTCTATAGGCAGGGACGCGGTAAGGCAGCGTCGCTGGGCTTTCGGTAGTCCGGAACGCAGGCAGAGGTGATGGACTATGGGAGGTCATGCGGGTGGCGGGATGAAGGTGGCACGGGTCGTGCGGGGGTGAGGTCGGCGCTGCAAGAGGGTGGAGCCGGACAAGCGCTGCTGGGTGCTGGCGTGCAGCTGGGGTGAGGTTGGCAGGTGCCTGGGGTGCGGGATGATCCGCAGCGGAGTCAGCAAGGTGAGGCGGAGGGCAGAACCGAAGGAGGGGCGATGCAGGCACGGGTGAACAGGAGTAGGCTGGGGCGCAGTGTGCCCGGGTCCCATGGGAGAAGAGAGAAAGAAAAAAACCGAGGCGAGGGGACACCCGCGTGGAAGAACAGCAAAGAAGAGGGAAAAACGTAAAAGATAATGAAGAATAAGATAAAATAAACAAGTAAATAAATGAAATAAAATCATAATAATAATAATCTGACAAATAATATTAATAATCACAATAATAATGATAATACTAATCCAATAATAATAATAACAACAATATTATAAATTATTAAACATTTTATAAAATTCTTTTCAAATTAAACTTATTAAATGTATTTTATTATTTATCCAAATAGGTGCGCAATCACGCACTCACCAGGTCCGAACACATGATCGGACCGAATGCGCAGCGACCGCTAGTGGTGCGGTGACTGTGCACTAGCCCGAAACCCACCGAAAACGTCAATTCTTCAATGAAAATTCAAACCTGGACCCAACACAACTCTGCCCAAAGTCGCAGGACCGTGAGAATAGTAAAAACATGGGCGTCCGTGGTCAGGGTGTGATAATTATCCCCACCACAGACACTTTCTACCCCCTAAAAGTCACCAAGACAACACTTGAAACAACATGATTTCATACCCAGACAAAAATCATAGAGAATCGAGAGCTTTGGGGTGACCATTCCCAACAAACGTCACACCCGACCAATTCAAGAAAACCCACCACCCGAGATTTATGGGAGAACATGAGAGGTTTCTCCTCACCACAAAAATTCACTAATACAAAAACCCTTGAAACACGAACAAACCACCCCCCAGGGGGGCAACGTGGGAACTCCCAAACCAAACTCATTCATTTTCCCCACAAGGACTAAAAACACACCTAAGGATTTGACGGAAATCTTGATACAGAACAATCTAGCAACATGTGGTTGAGAAATTAACTCAATGCCTCGCATCATCTTCAAGAAAAGAACATTCCCTTATCGAACACAGCTAGGACCAACTGAAAAACAGAACAGGTCAGTTTATTCATGGGCCCACACCATTCAGAGAGACCAAACAGCTTAAGAACCAGACCGAGAGCAGATAAGACCTCTTGGATTGTGGGGAAACGGGATCATCAGTCCACCACAACAAGGATGAGCTTACAATAGAGACAAGAATAGAACAAGAGATATTTTTGATATATCAATTCCCAGTCCAAAAACATTATCTAGACTGAGGTTCCACACACCCTCAGCAACTTCGGACTGTGCGCGAGCTTCACCCCGAGACCTGTGGCTGGGGCCATGATAGTTGAAGCATCTCCTGACTCACAGTCAGGAATTTTCATCTTTTGGTTTTTAAATCCTTCCGTTCGATGATTCGAACAACCACGATGCTCGTACATTTTCAGTGGGGTGAAACATGATGACTTAGAATGTCTGGACAGGCCATGCTGGTGGCGCACAAGAGAGTAGTCTGACGAACTTGGAGTTGGTGCCGACAAGGATGATTTCTTGGAGACAGGTTCCACCGGCCCGCACTCCTTTCCAGGTGGGGAACCTTTACGAAAGTTGACCACCGTTAATCACACCCAAAACTCTAACGACAATGAGACATTTCATCTTTACAATCCCAGAACTGAACCCTCAAACAACTCTAGGGCGGTACGAACCTTAACTATCCTAGGAGTTCACAACAACCTGAAGACACACTATCTTTCAAAACTATTCAACTACCTCTAATAGACTTCGACTACCGCAAAAGCAAGAAACACACAAAAGGAACTGAGAACTGAAAATAACTCATTGACAACTTTGGGAGGCTTTCTGGGCGGCATACTAATGACAACATGAAAAACACCATCGAAACTGGCATCAAGCCAAAACTCAATCAAAGAAACAACACAAGCTAAGGGCAATAGGCCCATAATCCAAACATATACAACACAAGGAGAAATCACTTTTCCAAAACCGTTATTTCTTTAAAATTTTCAAAACTCACCTATGGCACTTTATGAATCGTCACACATGTGTTCATTCAATCTCGCTCACATCATCTGTGAACAAGTTCCCCCACGCACTTTCCATACATACCCACGCACGTGCGACCCTCCATAAGGAGTGCCAAGGTTCAAACACTTCTTTTCCTTACCAAATCCAAACACATACCAAGTTTTTCCAAACCGATATACCTTCTCTTTAAAAACCCACTTTAGTAATTTCAAAAACAATTTGGAAGAAACACTTTTCCATTAAAAAAACAATTTCACTTTTAACGCACACTCAAATAAACTGAGACTAAATCAAAACAGAAGCAGTAATAACCCACTAGAATGAGAAACTAGTGAATATGTCTGACCCAATGACATGGTGGTGAGTCATGCTCCAAGTAAAGCATAACACTAAGAGGACCTTCAGCCGGACACTTGGACTCCACATGGGTCACCGCCCCACGTGAGTCCACAAAGTGAACCGATTCACCTCCATTTTCATCCCTCAATCAAAATCATCCAAAGACAAGAGACTCAAATCCCAGACTAACCCTGGTAACTCAGGTCTCGTCACGAGTGATGGTGATCAGGGACTGACCCGTAACCTACCTCCTGAGCCCCGATAGTCCTGATCTCCTTCTATCGGACATCCCAAATAACAAAGGGCGCTCTGAAAAGTGAGGTCCGCTAAGAGCCGGCCTCCTCTGATACCATTTTGTTACGAACCAACCCGGTTCAACCCTGAACCGGTCACCCGAGCTGGTCCGTGACATGACCCGAGAGGCGTTCCCGATCCTCCCGGGCTGGCGACAAGCACCAGGGCATCAATAGAGACTGTGGGAAGGATTTCGCCCAGTATAAATAAATAATTAGAGCAGCTGAAATAAAACAGAGCAGCGTAAAATAAAATAAACAGAGTAAAGTAACAAAACAAGAACAACGAAAAATAAACTAACCGAAAGAGACAGCCACTATCACCGTGTGACCTCGCGGGTCACTCTCCAACTCACGACCAAACGTCACCCAATGCGAACACACCCAAGATGTAACATGCACAAAAACTAAAAACAGAAAAGATCTATAGGTGTTAGTTTTGAAACTTAGTAGGCTCGCCCGATATCTATTCCCAATGCACTCCCTTTAAATAAAGAAATTTACCAATTATAGGTTTGAACTAAATATAAAAAATATTGGTTTTCATACACACGCACTTCCATTTCTAAATCAAGTATCAGTCTATTGCCCTTTTTAATTTAAAAACAAGTTTAATGTTTGAAATGAACAGGTATATTTCTTTTCAAATCATTTTCTGCGAACCATTTAGAAATCCCAACTTCAGTTATTATCCAAAAAGGAAAAACCACACATAATACACAACACACACCAAGGGTAATGGAAAAAAGTGGCACACAGGGGCCGGAAACTGAACTAGACCTCTCAACCGTCCGCCACATATAAAAAACACTAAAAGAAACATGGGTCAAACCTCGGAGATCGTGAACAATCCAAAACGTACTATACATGTGACTCATCCTGAAGGCATGCCCTAACTTGATGATATCATGGTGACCAAATGCTCAGCATAGCCCTACATGGCCTAACCGAGGGGCCCAATCCCCATAGTAGCAATAACTCAGTATTCCCCTACTATGGGGCCACTAGCCAGTGCGTAATCTAAATTAGTGCAACAATCGTTCTCAGAAGATTCACTCACTATGCCAGGTTCCCATGTCAACACATGCAATAAACTGGGGTGCGTCTGCAATGTAAATCAATCAGTCACGATGCACAAACATCACATATAGCTCACACAATCAACGCACACCAAGAGTCACCCCTGAGTGGGTTTTCCGAAATAATTTATTTTATTAAAGTGCCAAATGGGCCTTCACCAATTTTTGACGAAAAACCTCGTTTCTCAAGAAAAATCAAAACACTTGTTCAAAAGAAATCATTTATCTTTAAAACCAGAACCACATTTGAAATTCCGTAAATTATGTGTAAAGTCCAAACTGACATTCCTTCACTATTGGGTGTCTTCTCGCCAAGAAAATATTTCAAGAGTTCGGTATAAAATAAACGGCTCTTTTTTTACACCAAATAGTCGTTTAAAAATTAGTCATCTTATATTATTTTTCTATTTATTAAAATTAATATAACATCAAGCAATTAATAAATTCTAAATTTAAAAGTGAGTGCAGTGGGGGACCTAACTCAAGACACAGGCACGACGATAGCGCAAGCTTGGAAACCAGGCACGACGATGGAACTCACTCAGAAACAGGCGAGGACGATGACGCAACCTCAGAAACAAAGCGCAGCAATGACGCTCACTCAGAAACGCCCCACGCGGGTCCTAGAATGTCAAACCGACCCAAATAAAAATTAATTAATAAAAACTCTAATCAACCCAAGGCATATATATATATATGTATATCAAATATAAATATCAAATGGGTATAAGATAATAGGGGTACCAATGGGGAGGTTCACGACAGGAAACGAACCGCCGGAGGGCGTCGCGTTGGAACAGTGGAAGGCGCCCGCGCGGCTGGACACGGTCCGAGCAGGGGGTGCGGTGAGGGCCTCTAGATAGCTGCAAGCAGCGTGATGGCAGCACGCGGGTGAGGCGGACAGGAGCCAGGGTTTCGGGCAGCTGCGGTGCAAGGCGGCGCTACAAAGGGGGAGGGATGGTGGCTGCCACGACGGGAGGAGACGAAAGGGGGAGCAACGGCGTGCAAAGAGTGTCAGAGCTGCGGGGCGGAGGCACTACCAGAGGAGGATGCAGCTGGCGATCGGGTAGCGGGAGGCGGCTGTGCAACTGGAGGAGGCTGGGATGGCGAGCTGCGGGCTTGCTCAGGTTGGCGAGCGACTGGGGCAGCGAGGCTGGCGGAGGACGGGTGCTGTGTGTAGCAACGGACTGAGCGCGCGGCGAGCAGGAAGGGATCCAACTGGGCTATAGGTTGCTGCTGCGTGAAGAAGAGAGGATGGAGTAGGGGGCTTCCGCGGGAGCCACAGAAAGGGGAATTAGGGGTGCGCTACAAGGAGCGGGAGCAGGAGGGATGGAGGGCTGCATGCACGGCTGTTGTGTGGTTGAAATAGGAGAGGAAGGAGGGGTGCCTCGCACCGGATGAAGGAGGGATGGGCAGCGGGGCTCGCGGTGCGGACAACGGAGCAGGAGGATGGTTGAGGGACTCATTGAGCCATGGACGCAGCAACGCAGCGCCGCTGGGCAGTCGGTAGGCCGGGACGCGGCAAGGCATCGCCACTGGGCTGTCGGTAGGTCGGGACGTGGCAAGGCAGCGCTGCTGGGTTGTCCGTAGGCCGGGATGCGGGCAGTGGTTCTGGACTACGGGAGGTTGTGCGGGTGGCGGGATGAAGGTGGTGTGGGTTTTGCGGGGTTGAGGTCGGCGTTGCAAGAGGGTGGAGCCGGACAAGCGCGGCTGGGTGCTGGCACGCAGCTGTGGTGAGGTTGGCCGGTGCCTGGGGTGCGGGATAATCAGAGGCAGAGTCAGCAAGGTGAGGCGGAGGGCAGAACCGAAGGAGGGGCGATGCAGGTGTGGGTAAACAGGAGCAGGCTAGGGCGCAGCATGCCCGGGTCGCACGGGAGAAGAGAGAAAGAAAAAAATAAAGGGGGGAGGGGACACCCGCATGGAAGAACAACAAAGAAGAGGGAAAAAAAGTAAAAGATAATGAAGAATAAGATAAAATAAAAACGTAAATAAATGAAATAAAATAATAATATTAATAATCTGACTAATAATATTAATAATAATAATAATAATGATAATACTAATCAAATAATAATAATAACAACAATATTAAAAATTATTAAACTATTTATAAAATTATTTTCAAATTAAATTTATTTATTTTATTTTATTTTTTATCCAAACAGGTGGGCAATCACGCACTCACCAGGTCCGAACGCATGATGGGTCCGAGTGCATGGTGACCGCGCACCACCCCAGACCGAATGTGCAGTGACTGCTAGCAGTGCGGTGACTGCGCACTAGCCCAAAACCCACCGAAAACAATAACGCTTCAATGAAAATTCAAACCTGGACCCAACACAACTCTGCCCAAAGTCGCGGGACCGAGAGAATAGTAAAAACATGGGCGTCTGTGGTCAGGGTGTGACAGGTATGGGATTCTTTGGAATGTTTATAGATTATTTTAATCAAGAATGTTTCTAATGATATTTTAAGGTTATTTCCAGTCATCAACGGGAAAAAAACTTGTTATTAGTTATTATCAAATGTGGATATTCTATATTTATAACATCTTAATTCATTATTTGGATGAATCATGTCTGTTTCAATTATATTTTTATGAAACTCATTTCCTTTCCACTGTTCGATTATGTCCTAAAGAGATTATTATGTAACGTATTTCTTTTACACTTGTTTATTATGTCCTAAAATGATTATTATGGAAACCACTTATTTTCAATGGGTTAATCATGTTTCAAAGATATTCTTTGGGAATATATTTATTTTCCATTGGTTAAAAATGTTTCAAATAGATTCTTTAAGAATTTATTTCTTTTTTAAAGGGTAATCATTTATTAAAGAGATTGATTGGGAACCCATATCTTTTCCGTGGGTGAAAAATGTTTCAAAGAGATTGTTTTGGAAACCATTTATTTTAAAAGGGTTAATCATGTTTCAAATATAATTTTTTGTAAACCATCTGTCTTCCATGGGTAAATCATGTTTCAAAGAGATTTTTTGGCAACCCATTTATATTCAATGGGATAATCATTTATAAAATTTATAACGGTTGTTTCAATGATTTTGGATGAATTATATGTAAATTTGGTTGTTGTAAATTATCAATGATGGGTGTGCCCAGATAGTGTCGATTGAGCCCGTTTTAGCTTATATGATGGGTGCTTCTGGTTAGCACTCGGATGCATTGGGTACTCTAGAGATAGAATTTGTAATAACCCAAATATTAATAAATTTATTCACCTGCTTATAATTATGCCTTATAGTATAACCCAATTATATAACACAATTTCATATCATGATACGAAATACTATGTGACCATTAAAAATAATTTTTCCACTTTTATGTCTTGAATTTTGAAAATATGACATACACGGTTGTGATCAGTAAGTTGTTAGGAGTCTAATAAGAAAAACTTAATTTTTGGTGAATAGTGACTAACTATTATGAATAGTAATGTTACCTTTATGAATAGTAATATGACCCATATGAATAGTAAATCATCCAAGTAAATAGTAACCCTATCCATGAAAGTATAAATAAAATTTATTCATAAGTGACAGTATTATTGTGTTGGTATTTTTATAAGTCATAAATATTTAATTAAAAATTTATGAATAATTTCATAATTAAAAAAGAAAATTTACTTTCATAAATTTTATTCAGAAATTATTGTTTTTATGTCTTATGATTATTTTATAATTTTATGAGAACTTATTTAATATCTCAATGTATTATAAAACCTATCATAATTTTAAAATATGTATTTGTCTAGTAAATGATGATTTTATTAAAAAATTAAATTTACCATATTTATAAAGTTATTCATAAAAAATTGTTTTCATTTTTTTTATTATATACATTAAAAATTGGTTAGGGTTAATTTTTGTGAATTTTCTGAAATACTTGAATTTTTGATAAATAGTAAACTGCATTAAATTATGATAAATGCTAAAACCTGAATTCGATATCATGCGTGAGTCATGTATGATGTAAATGTCCATTGGATAAAACTCACATAAACATATTACTATTTTTTTAGAAATAATCAATACTATTCATAGTCTTGAGAAAAATTATTAAACTAATGATTAAAATATTATGAAAACCCTCCTCCCCTCCACTATAAAATCCACCAACACTCCCCTCTTCTATTCACTCCTCTCAAGCCTTGAAATTTTCCTAAATTATACTCAAATATATCCCCAAGATCCTCCCCTATGTCTAACAGACCTTGTTCTCCAATAAAGAACAAATCCTCTCCACTTAAGAGGCTCTCAAGGAAGATTAATTCAAGAGGTAAATTCTTCTTTTCAATTATTTTACTTTCCTTTCAATTTCCGTTGTTTTCTTTTGTTTCCTTTACTCTCCTAATCCAAATGATATGAAAACTACATCACCTTATATTATCTTCAATGTTTTTATGATAATGGAATATTTTATTATCGTCTCTCATTTACACTTCTTTTATATTAGTACCAAAACACCATCTGATATGTGTTAATTTACCACATTCAAGGAAGATGGGTTTTTAATTTCCATTACCATCTTAAATTATGGTCATAAAACCATTATTATTATTTAAATAGACTATAATTTATTTATTATGTACTATCTATGATTTTTGAATCATTTTGAACACATGTTTTTTTATTTATAAAACAAAATGTGTTCGTTGTGACCAAAAACTGCCAATTAACCTAAAAGGTTATCACTAAAGTTTTATATAATGATTCATCTTCTCTCTAAGTAACCAAATGAAATTTAAAACTATTTAAAAAAAATTATTCTCAATAATATAACTCCAATTCAGGAGAAATGTCGTCATTTTACATGATTATTTGTTCATGTATATAAGTAAATCTATCATGAAACAAACGGAGCCGAACAATGAAATTTAACCACATAACCAATCAAAAAAGTTAGTATTGAACTCAAAAAGGTTATAATAAATAAATTAAATGTTAAATTGGTTCTGTAATTATTAAATAATTGAGCTAATTGTATTATTCAATATATTAATATCAAGTGGAGAACACCATCAGACTTATGGTAATGGATTCTGCCCGAACCTCCGTTATTCCTTCAGGCTATTCTTACTCTCTTTCTACCCAAATAAAATCATATTTTCTTATTATTTACATCTTATAATTACGTTTTATATTTCAAAAATCATTTATCAATGTCCATTTATCATTATTTTTTTTATTTATTTGTTTTTAAGTGGTTCCCTCTATAATATTTCCTGATAAGCAAGCCTATTTAAGGGAACTTCCTAAATTTTTACCCATTTTCAAGTAAACTATGTAATCTATTTTATGCCACCATTATTTTTAGAAGTCATTATTTTTATTATCAAAACCATATTTTTTACTTATGGTTTTATATAAAATATTATTCCCTTTTCTATTTTAAATGCCCTTCTGTATTTTCCTTAAAACCAAACTAAGATGTTTTAATGCTTAAATTTCTGCTGTACTATTATTACATGTTGTCACTTATGTTCGAAATCACTTACCATGATATATGATTATTTTCCCTAATTAATTTCCGTGTATTTTTTAATTATTTTCTTTCAGGGACACTTGTATGATACACCCATTCATTATGCTTTATGACATGATTATGATACTCATTCCTTTCCATGGCTACCCTTATGTTTATGAATGATTTATTGTGTATGATTCTTTGTATCGAAATAATATTCATGAAAATTTTAAGATTTATGGAACCCATATAATGCTCTAATTCATTGGGTAAAGTTGAATCTCATGAGATGTTATGTGCAATGGTCTTGGCGGTTATCCTTAATCTGTGCTACCATGTGCAATAGTCTTGGTGGTTAACCGGGACTTATGCAACCATATGAAATGATATTAGTGGCTAACCTTGACTTGTGCTCTTGTATGTGTAAATAGCATTGAATAATTATAAATTCATGTTTTATGTTTCTTACACATTAATATGATTCCTTTTTTATATGATCCTAAGATATACACGTTATGGTTCCATATGTTCAATTATGTTATATGCATTTTTATATCATTATATCATTATTCCTAAACAATGTGATAAAGATTTATTCTTATGCTTATTCCCTTAATGTAATTTTTAAATCACCCCATTTTTCATGTTATCCCTTTGTTATCATGTGCAGATGTAAGATCGCAATGCAAGTTAGGGATCCTTATGAAGACTAAATAAAAATGTCTAATTTAGTTCCATGATTTAAGTTTTTATATACCTAGTCTTCCAAGACACTATACATTAAGAATCATGGATTTTAATTTTAGTCTATACTATGCTTAAAATCATGTAATGATAATCGTAAAAGGATTGGGTCTATATAGTTATTAACAGAGGATGGTCAAGTTATTTTTGGAGATTAGGAATAGAGAACTTTAGTAAGAACCTTAAGGATGAGACTCAGTATAAGAAAATGTACCTAGATTTTAGTAAGTACATATTAAGTTTTTTATCAGAAAAATACATTCATGTCTCGATAAAAATAGGTGGAGGTGGCTCTAGTATAGATGTATCTTGATTTAAAACAAGAAAACACTGCATTGATCTATACTCGAATGGGAACTGGTGCATGACAACGGGGCTTGCTGCACTATTGGTTTGAAACTCTTCGGGGATTTGATTTGGTAAATTCATGATCATGGTAAAAACCATTATTAAGGGAATAAAAAAATATCTCATTATAATATAAGTTAAGAAATTGATCAAGGGTAGCCTAGATTTAAACCAATGTAATCACAAGTTAGGATATAATTTTCCATTAAATGTTTATCCTTTCATGTTTAAAGATTCATTTATGCTTATTAGCTATGTATTCAAGCCCCCTAATTGTAAATTACTTTTCTTATATAATGGTGTAAAATAGAAGAACATGTTCCAATAATCAATGTGATGGGGAATGTAAATATTTCCCAAATGATATTCCTAATATTATGGGAATGGGTTCTCAAAACATCACGATTGTTATTTCTCAGCTAGATCATGTTCTGAATAATAACTTGAATCACGTGGAATTCCCTCCTCATCCTAGGAAATATCAAGTTGTTGTAGAATACTTCATGTGGAAAATTCAACCCAGGTTTAGTGGATCTTCTAGTCCCCTCCTCACAGAATAATGGATTTACTCCATTGAAAATATATTATCTATCCTCTAGTGCTCAGAAGAAGATAAAGTCATATTAGTGGTCTGTAATTTTAATGGGAAAGCTGATCAGTCGTGGAAAATTATCAAGAATATTTATTCCTATGAATATAATTATTCCACGGATTGTTATAAATTCAAGAAAATGTTTTTCAATAAATATTTCCCCTGAACCCTCCATCTCAAGATGGAAAGGAATTTCTTATACTCAAGAAGAAGGAAGATGAGTCCATCAGGGAATATAAAGCACACTTTACAAGGATTTCAAGGTATGCCTTTGGATTTTTCATGAACACCTAATTCAATGTGTATTTATTCTTTAGCGAACTAAATCCAAGTCTACAAAAAAAATTAGTGATTAGAGACATTGACAGTTATGAGGAGATTGTCCGTTGTTCCCTAAAGTTTAAAATGGAGATTAGAGACTCCCAGTGGTCTCATTGGCTCGGTGACAAAAATTGTAGGATGGATCCTAATATGGGTGGTTTGGAAAATAAATCCCATGGTAAAGAGAATATAGAACATCCCACGTGTCAAAATTGTGGGAAGAAGCATCCTACGAACTATCTAATGGGAACTCAGAATTGATTAAAATGTGGAACAATGGAAAATCTGGCTAAAAACTACCAAAGGGATATATATAATCCATTTAATGTGGAATAATAATGAAAGGTTTAGATAAAATCTCACTTAGTGTTGTAGTGTTACAATTGCAAGAAATATGGCCATTATGCGAAAACTTTCCCTAAGCCAAGCGTTGTTGGAGGAAATCAACAACAACCTACAAGGAAATAAGTAAGGGATTTTTCTATCACTACTACTAAGGTGGAGTCGGACAATGATGTGGTGATAGGTATGTTAGTTATTCATTCAAGAATAGAGAATGCACTATTTGATTTTGGTTATATGCATTCTTTCATATCTTGAATGTTTAGTATAACTATTCAAACACCACCTCAAAATGTATAGGATAAGTTATATGTGAGAATAGAGAATGGGTAAATTATTAAATCAAAATTATATAACTCCTCCCCAGTTATTGTTTGTGGACTTAACCTCCCAAAAAATCTCTCCATACTTCTTTTAGTAGATTTCGATGTAATCTTGGGCATGGACTGGCTATCTTTTTACAAATCCAAAATCACATATCGGGGAAGGGAGATCACTATTCATATCCCGAAGAATCCTTCAATTATTTAAAAGAGTAAATAGAAAGATTAATCATCTTTAGAATCATTTTATAAAGTGTGGATATTACTTGTTTATGAGAAATCAGGTCTAGCCCAAATGATTTAGATGAATAAGATGATACTTATCAAAGATTTTCTCATTGTGAGGGATTACACTAATGTATTCCTTGAAGAGTCACGTGGTGTTCCGCTTGATCGAGAGGTTGAGTTATCAATTGAACTTTTTCCAAGATCTATTCATATATCAAAGACACCTTATAATATAGACACCATATATTCGGAAGAGCTGAAGAAGCAGTTACAGGAGAATCTGAATAAGGGTTTTATACGCCCAAGTGCTTCATCATGGGGAGAACTAATCCTATTTGTCAAAAAGAATGATGGATTAATACACCTATACATTTATTATCATGAGAAAAATAAAATAAATATAAATAACAAATATACCCTAACATGGATAGATGACTTTTTTTATCAGCTTTATGGGGGTAGTTATTTCTCTAATATGGACCTTCGGTAGGGATATCACCAATTAAAGGTGAGGAAGGAAGATATTACCAAGACTACCATTCAAATGAGATATGGACACTATGAATTCATAGTGATGTACTTTTAACTCACTAATGCTCCATCAATTTTCATGTATTTAATGAATAGAGTCTTTAGAGGTTACATCAACAAATTTATGGTAGTCTTTTTCGATGATATTTTGATATGCTCCAAGAGCAAGGAGGAACATGAGGATCATTTTAATATTGTGATAAAGACTTTGTGAATGGATAATTTGTAAGAAAATTACAATAAATGTGTGTTATGGAGGGATTAAGTATCATTATTTGAGCATTTATCACCAGCAAAGGGATATCTGTAGACCCTTTTAAGACAAAGGCAATTGAAGAGTGGCCTAGGCCAACATCTGTAATAGAGATCTGTAGCTTCCTTGCTCTAGCTGGGTATTACCAAAAATTTGTGTAGAACTTTTTACAATTGTAAAACCCAATGAACAAGCTGACACGAAACAAGGTGAAGTTTTTCTGGACTCAATAGTGTGAGGAAAGCTTTATGGATCTCAAAAAGAGGCTTATCACTGCACCAGTACCCACACTCCCACCAATTAGAGAACTCATTGTGGTGTACATTGACTCTTAAAAGAATTTTGTACACTATGTGCTGATGAAAAATGATAAATTGATAGCCCACACTTTAATCCATATGAAAATCCATGAGCAAAACTATCCTACACATGATCTGGAGTTGGCGTATGTGATCTTTGCATTGAAAATATGGAGCCATTATCTCTATAGAGAGAAGTGTGAGATATTTACTGATCACAAGAGTCTAAAATATATATTCATATAAAATAATCTTAATATGCAACTGAGAAGATGGTTAGAGCACATCAAGGATTATGAATGCTCGATCCACTACCATCCCAGTAAGGAAAATAAGGTGGTGGATGCTCTAAGTAGAAATAATCATGTATATTTATCAATGATGATAATTAAAAAGGATCAAATCTTCTTAGATTTGAATAGGATGGACATGGGAATCATTAAGGGTGGAGCATCATCAATAATTTCACAAATTATTGTTAAGCCATCCCTCATGGAGAAAATAAAGGATGCTTAGAGAAAAAATGTAGAAATTCAAAAAAGGGTGGAAGCCATTAAAAATGGGAAATCCTGAGAGTTCAAGATTGATGAGGAAGGAGTTGTAAGATTTGGGTCATGATTATGTGTACCATACTATCCAAAGATAAAGAAGTATTTTTTGAATGATGCACATAGCTCAGCCTTCTCTATTCACCCAAGGAGCACAAATACGTATTGAGATATCTGAGAGAACTTTTGGTGGGGCAATATGAACAAGGAGATTGTTGAATATACATCAAAGTGCCTGGTGCTTCCAGAATTGAAGGATGAAAGATAGAATTCTAAAGGGATGATGAAACCACTACCCATTTCATCATGGAAAAGGGAGAACATCACCATGGACTTTGTCATTGGACTTCCATGGACATCTAGAGGAAACAATGCTATATGGTTAATTGCGGATCATCTTACAAAGACATATCACTTTATCGAAATTCAAAAGGACTTATAATTGGATCAACATGCATGTATATATATCAAATAGGTGGTAAGGTTGTATGGATTAACACTATAAATTATATCCTATAGAGATCTGATATTCATCTAGAAGTTATGGAAAAGTCTCCAACATTCTATTAGCACTAAACTAAACTTCATTACGGCCTATCACCCTCAAACGGATGGCTAATCTGAGAAAAAAATTTGGAAAATGGAAAACATGTTGAGATAATGTTATATGCACTAGAAACGATTATGGCACCAATATCTTCCTCTCATCTAATTCTTTTACATCAATAGTTTCCACTCAAGAATTTGAATGTCACTATATGAACCCATCTATGGGAAAAGGTGCAGAACACTGACATGTTGTGAAGAAGTTGATGAGCATAGGCTTCCAGGACCTGAAATGGTCGATGAAATGATGGAGAAGTTGAAAACCATTCAGAATCAGATCAAGGCATCCCAAAGTTGACAAAAATATTATGAATACAATCATTGAAAGGACCTTGAGCTCAAAGTTAGAGACATGGAATTTCTCTACATATCTCTATGGAAGAAGGTCATGTGGTTTGGGAAGAAAGGAAAGATAAGTCCCAGGTATATCAGCCCCATAAATATTCTTGATCATGTCAGAACAATGGCTTGTCAATTGGCACTTCCACCTACCATGTCCAAAGTACATGATTCCTTCAATGTATCCCTCTTAATAAAGTGCATACTAAATCCTTCACATGTAATGTCTTCATAGGTGGTACAGTTGGAGCATGATCTTTCTTACTAGAAGCAGCAAAAGACTACTCACCTGGTAAAATTACTATGTTGGAACCATAAGTACTAAGAGGCAACATGGGAACTGGAGGAGGAAAGGAAGGAATAGTACCCGCACTTGTTTATGGATTAGAATGTAAAACAAAATTTTGAGGGTGAAATTTCATAAGGGGAGAATAATGTAACGAACCAAAGATTAATCAACAGAATTCCCTTCTTATAATTATTCCTTATAGTATAATCATATTAGGTAACACAATGACATATCATGACACTAAATACCATGTAACCATCAAACATAATTTTGCAACATTTGTGTCTTGAATTTTGAAAACATAACATACACGGTTGTGATCAGTAAGATGTTTGGAGTTCGATAAGAAAAACATAATTTTTGGTGAATAGTAACTGGCCCTTAGGAATAGTAATTTTACCCTAATGAATAGTAATATGACCCTGATGAATGTTAAATCATCCAAGTACATAGTAACCTTACCAATGAAAGTATAAATAAAATTTATCCATAAGTGACAGTATGATAGTGTTGGTATTTTTATAAGTCATAAATATTTAATTAAAAATTTATGAATAAATTAATAATTAAAAAAGAAAATTTATTTTCATAAAATGTATTCTTAAATTATTATTTTTTTGATTTCTTACGATTATAAGACAATTTTATGAGACCATAGTTAATTTTTCAAAGTATTCTAAAATCATATATAATTTTAAAATATGTATTTTTCAAGTAAATGATGATTTTATTTAAAAATTAATGTTCCCATATTTAATTTTTTTTTCATAAAATGGAGTTCATTTTTTGATTCGACACATCTAAAAATAGTAAGGGTGAATTTTTAATATTTTTCTAAAATACTTGAATTTTTTATGAATAGTAAAATACAATAAATGATAAAGTTTGAATTTCTACATCATGCTTGAGTCATGGATGATGTAAATGGACATTGGTTTGAACTCACATGTACATATTACTGTTTTTTTTCACAATAATAAATAATATTCTTATTCTTGAGAAACATTATTTAACTAAGGATTAAAATATTAAGAAAACCCTTCTCCCCTCCACTATAAAACACACCCACACTCCCCTCTTCTCTATGTTCCTATCAAGCCTTGTGACTTGCCTAAATTCAGCTCAACTATCTCCCCAAGATCCTCCCATATGTCCATCATCCCTTGTTCTCCTCAAAAGTACAAATCCTCTCCCCTTAAGAGGCTCTCAAGGAAGATTAAATCAAGAGGTAAATTCCTCTTTTCAATTCTATTATTTTCCTTTCAAGTTTCTTTGTTTTCTTTTCTATCCTTACCTCTCCCCATCCAAATGTTATGAAAACTCCAATACCTTATATGTAATGAAATTTTATTATTATAATGTAATAAGTTATTATTTTCTCCCCTTTACCCTTCTTTTTTATTAGTAGTAAAAACACCATTCGAGATGTGTTAATTTAACACATTCAAGGACGATGAGTTTTTAATTCCCATTACCATATTCAATTGTAGTCATAAACCAATTATTATGGTTGAACTAGACTGTAATATATGTATTTTTTATTGTATATGGTTCGGGAATATTTTTTTACATGTGGTTTTGATTTATAAAATAAAATGTGTTTTTTGTGATCCAAAACCGCCAATTAACCCAAAAGGTTATCACTAAATTTTTATATAATGATTCATCTTCACTAAAAGTAACCAAATAAAATTTACAACCATGTAACCTTATATTGGATAAATAATATAACTTAAATATCGGAAAACTATCTTCATTTTACATGATTATCCCTTCGTGTATATAAGTAAACTGATCATGAAACAAATGGACCCGAACAATGAAATGGAACCTCATAACCAATCAAAAAGGATATGAATGAAAAAAAAAAGGTTATACTAAATCAATTAGATGTAAAATAGGTTATTTAATTATTAATTAGTGAACCTAATTTTAGTATTCAGGTCATTAATATCAAGTGGATAATAGCATCGTACTTCAGGTAAGGGATTATACTCGAACCTCCATTTTTTCCTTTATGTTATTGTTACTCTCTTTTTACCCAAATGAATCCTATATTCTATTTATGTACATATTTTAAATGATTTTAATATTTAAATACTCATCTATAAATTACCATTCATCATTTTCTTTTGTTTATTTACATGTTTTTAAGTGGTTCCCTCCTCAATACTTTTTGATAAGAAAACCCATTTAAGGGAACTTCTCGAATTTTTGTGCATTTTCAAGTACACTATATAATATATTTTAAGCCACCATTGTTTTTATAAAATTAGATTTTTTACTATGAAAACCATATTTTTTTCATTTATGGTTTTATATAAAATATTATTCCCTTTTATATTTTAGATTATCTTTAGTATTTTCCTTAAAACCACACTAAAATGTTTTAGTAATAAAATTTCTTAAGCACTCTTATTACATGTTGTCACTTCTATTTGACATCACATACCATGATATATGATTATTTCCTTGGATTTATTTCCATATATTTTTTAATTCCTTTCTTTCATGGAAACTTGTATGATACACCCATTCATTACCCTTTATGACATGATTATGATTCACATTTCTTTCCATTGGTACACTTATGTTTATGAATGATTGATTATGTATTATTATTTATGTGGAAATCATATTCATTAACATGTTAACATGCGTACACCATATAGAACTCTGATGCATTGGGTAACGTTTAGTCTCATTATATGTTATGTGCATCGGTCTTGGCTATTAGCCTTGACTTCTGGTACCATGTGCAATGGTCTTGGCAGTTAGCCCTGACTTGTGATACCATGTGCAATGGTCTTGGTGGTTAACATTGACTTGTGATCCTCTATGTGCAATGATCCTTGAATCATGCTAAATTCATGTTTTATGTTTCTTCCACTTTACAATGATTCCATGTTTATATGATCCCAAGTTTCACATGTTATGATTCCATATGTTCAATTATGTTATATTCCATTTTATATCATTATGTCATGCTTCTTAACCAATGTGTTAAAGCTTTATTCTTTTTATTATTCACATACCGGGATTCTTAGATGACACCTTCATTCATGTTATCCCTTAAATATTTAAGATCACAATGGATGTAAGGGGATCCTTATGAAGACTAAATAAATAAATGTCTTATTTAGTTCCATGTTTTATGTTTTTATGTAATTATTCTTCCAAGACACTTAACTTTATTATCCTTGGCTTGTAATTTTATTCTTTAATATGCATAAAATCATGTAATGATATGTTCAAAAGGAAAGGATCTCTATACAAGTTGACTATATTGGTTATTCAATTTTTAAGGTTTCTATAAGTGTTCTTTTAGGGTTCAATGAGATGATGTTCCAAGATACCAATATGTTTTCCTTATGATTTTTATGTTTTTATAATGCTTCTAAAGATTGTGATTCATATCACATGTATCGTGATTATTAATTATAATGAATCTTGAATTTTCCCTAATTTCATGTTTCATGATCTAAGTATTTAGGGGTATGAATATGAATATACGCTAATCATGCATTTTGATTACGACATTATACCCTTTGTGCTCTTATTATGTTCAAGATGACATCCATTTATTAATGATTACATTTTCCTTTAGTGAGCTTTTGAGCTCACCATTATTATGTTTCATTTTCCCCATGTGTAAAATAATGATTTTTAATGATTCGTGTCAATAAAGGATTTCTCCTAGATGATTTTGATGACCTAATTTGAAATAAGAAAAGTTGTGCATAATCGGAGATAATGTTCAACTGTATTAACCAGTTGTTTATGAGTCCAAGTTGATGTGAATCTTTATGTAAGATTTCATCCTAAATCTCTAAACCTCTTAACCTAAAAACAACCTCAATGATAATGAAAGTAAATTCATGAATAAAACTCAAGATTATTTAATTATTAATGTCATGGCCTTATAGTTGGTATCAAAGTTTGGTTTAGATAACTTTAGAGATTATGATGTTTTCATGTGAGGTTATATTAAGAGTTCTGGAAACCTTCATAATTATATAAGATTAAGTATTATCATAAGAATAAAGTAATATAAACGTAATTGAGGTTTTAAGGGAAGATATCTTAAAGTGATTTTTGGATATATATTTTTGGATGATGTAATTTTTAACCCATAGGATCAAGATGATATAATTTTAGGGAGGAATTATTTTTCATGTTTAAAGTAAAAAAGTACAACTTGCATTCTGGGGGAAAGCCCACCGCATCAATCTAGGTTGTGGGGCTTGAACCCATGACCAAAGGTTGATAATGGTTTCACGTACTACCACTGGACTGCATGATGTCCTAGTTATCATGACATTTTTCTTACAAGTTATGATTATATATATTACAGAAACATATGGAATTTTATTTAAGGAATAATTTTTGATTTATCCTAGAATAATATATGATCAAATCCTTCTAATCTTTGGGTTTCAAACATAGTTAGGAAATGTTTGATGAATTTTACGTATATTTATTTATGGAATAATATAGTTTCAACCTTTGGAATCACATTTAAATATTAATGTATCGTATGAAGGTTTTCTCATTTTGGGAATTATTTTACTATGTGAAAACCATTTTGGTTTTGGTTAATACCTAAATACAGTTTGAATACCTTGAAAATACCTTTTCGGTCATGTGGTCCTCAAAATGTTGATTTTAGGGATTCATTAATTAAAAATTCATCTTGAATACTCAGCATTTATCGAAAAAGATTGTAACAACCCAAACTTTTATTAATGAAAATCACACTTGATCTAATTAAATATATTATTATGAAAAATGGATATATAAAACATATTCACTTACATGGTTTTATGTTTTTGGATTTTAAAATACCATTACTAATTGTTACCATTGCTAATATAACCGTTGAACAGTTATCACGTGATTAGTATAAATATATGGATTTAATAAATCCAATTTATTCAGAAAAAGGAAGAGATGGCCTCATAGAGTAGAATTTCTCCATACAAAGCCCATTTTTCAGAGCTCGGGAAGGAGTTATAATCACTAGGGTTCCCTCTGGACCAATCCCAAGTTGAGTTTCAATACGTTAAGCATGAATGGAATTGCCTACGGGAGAAGTGGAAGTTAATAGAGATTACCACCGGAGTGATGTTATAAGAGCAGCCCCACGATTTTCCATCATTGCACACATTACCCTTAGATCTTATGTGGGTTCTATAAGGGGTTATGTAACAAGACCCTATCACTATTATTATGTAAATTATTTTTTTATAGAATAAACAATATACTTTCATTTTATTATTATTACTTTGTAAATGGTTTTTAAAACTCAAATAGTATTTATAGTTGATATTCAATTAAGAAATATATTTTGATGAATTACTTTATTTTTGACTTAAATAATATTTTAATAAAATATTATAACTAAATTAATTTTTATTAAATATAAATGAACATATATTTTGTATAAAAAAGTAATTTTTATTAAGGTTTGAAAGAATTTTTTTTCAAAACCCATTAATTTTAAATAAATGTCAGATTTTATTTTAAAATTAAAAAATTCATATATTTAGAAAATTATTTAGATAAAATAAATATGTGTTCTTTAATAATTATATCAAAATTATCCAACCGTGAATGTTTTATAATTTTCTAAGATAATCAGATTTTTGGGTAAAAATTAAATACCTTATAAATGTATAATGTGTTTTATGACATCATAATGACCCAATAATGATGTAATAAAATACTATAAAAGGTATATTCATTAAATATATGTTTTAACTTTAAAATAATTTGATTTTATATTTGTTTGATTAATTTTACAATTCCATAGTGGACCCTCTAAGACTTATAAAATATTTTAACATTTTAAAATGATTTCCTTGAGAGTGTGACTCACCTCCACATAAGAAAGCATAATATTTTAATATGTTCGGCCATTTAACTTATAAATTTTTTTCCCCACATTAATTGGGTATGAACCATGGGAAAAACCCATGGGGTTGTTTTTGTTTTTTAAATATTTCATTATATAGATTCCAAAACCTAAGTTTGTGAAATATTAAAGAATTCCCCTCACTTTTCCTATATAAAACCACCCAATCTCCCACTTCTCTTCACTCAAAATCCTTGTATCTCGTCCCTAATATTACTTACACTCTCTATAATCTTCCCAAAGAACCCCAAGGTCTCAATAATCCCCTCTTCATGCTCATGAAGTCACACACTCAAGTAAGGGATCCTCACTTTCCTTCCTTATTTATGTCCAAGATTCCTTATATTTTTTCCCCTTTTATTTTCAATTAAAAATGTTGGGGTATGATTTAAAACCAGACCTATATAGCCTTAATTATTTTTTAATGATGATATTCCCCTTTATCTCTCGTTAATGCCTCTCATGCACACCAGTTACTATGCTGAAATTCCGTAAGGTATTTCTCTCTTGTCATTTACATTCAAGAAACTATTTTATATTATGTATCTAAATTCCATTACATATGTTAGTATATTATGTTACATGACCCCCTTACTATCCCTTTCATGTATAAATGATGAGATACCCCTTTCTCTCTCATCAACCCATTTTACGATTTCAATTTGACATCATTATGCAGCTGAAGTTAGGCCAAACATTCCCATGCCAAAATCATCATTTATGTGAATACCAAACCCATTTATCTATCAATGTTATTCACCTTTATGAACATTTAATTGTTGATTTTGGTCTTAAATTATTATTTTCTACATCTCTTATTTGCGGAATAAATTATTATGTTTAATGAATCCATATTGTACAATCTATGTGGAACACTTATGCATGAAATGAAAGGATTAAGAAGGGTGTGCCCTGATATCTCTCCAATGCATTGGGTAAAATATAATAACATGATATTTCATGTGACATGAGTTTTGACTCCTGATAATTCATGTGCAATTAGGTTTTACTCATTCTCCATGTTCAATGAGTCTTGGCTCATGCTAATATCATGTTAAATGTTGTTTCCACATCTCCATGTTATGATAATCGTACTATATCATGCCTTTGTGTTCATGTTTATATAACTCTCCATTGATATGACTATTGACTAACATGTATTGTATTATTCATATAATGCCTTTTTTACTCACTCAATGGGATTTATAGCTCACCCTTTTCTTATGTATGTCCTTAGGTTATCCCATTCAATGCTAAGTACGAAGGAATGTTGTGGTCATGTAAAAGAAGTTTTCAATAAACATATTATATTTTATGTGTTAATTTTTTAAGTAATGTTATTAATTTCCCATGTCACTAGACCTCTCAATCCTCAAATTTTTATTAAGTGAAATTTTATGAAATAAATCATGTTAAAGTTTTTAATAAAGAGCAGGGTTGTTATAGTTGGTATTAAATGATAGGTTTAGTTATTTTTGAGATTAGGATTAGAAAACCCTAGTAAAAGGCTTAGGGATAAGACTGGGTATAATTAAAATATCCCTAAATATTGGTGAGTATAGTTTAAGTGGTTTATCAAGAAAATACATCCATGTCTGGATACGAACAAGTAAAGGTGGCTCTGGCACAAATGTATCTAGTGGTAAAACTCGAAAAAACTGCTTTGAGCTAGACTCAAATGGGAACTGGTGAACAACAATAGGACTTGTTGCACTCTTGGTTTTACACTCCTAGGGGATATGCTTTGGTAAATTCACAATCTTAGTATGAACCATTATTAAGGGAATATAAAAATTCTCCTAAGAATATGTGTTGCGAAGTATATCATGGATAACTTATATTGAAGCCTATAAATTAATAAGTTAAGGAAATAAATTTAATTTATAAGATATTCCTTTTTTCATTGGATTCCCCTTTATGATTTACCACTATGTTTACTTTTATTCTATCTAATGGTTGGCAATAGGAGGACTCGGGCTAAAAACTGATGCAAATATCATTGTGATTCCTTTTCTAATGAGAAGCCCAATTTGATAGGAGTGGTAATCACAAACTTTGTCACAATAATCTTACAATTAACTCATGTTTTTAATATAAGAATGTGTCAATAGGAACATCCACCCCCCCCCCAAATAAAGAACAAGAACCAATCAAGAGAACCATGAGACAAAGGCCTTCTACTTTTAATGGATCATCTGATCCCTCAATCGTTGAACAATGGATCAACTCCATTGAGAAGATATTCTCCATCCTTCCATTTTTCAAACAAGATAAGGTTCTTCTGGATACATATCATATGGAGGGTGAATATGATCAATGGGGTACATTGATCAAAAATTAGAATCCTGGGGAAGAGATCGAGGTGTTAAAATGGAAGGATTTTTGAAAAATGTTTTTTGAATTATTTTTTCCTCGCACCCTCTGACATAAGATGAAAGGGGCTACCTTTACCTCAAACAAATACAAAGAATCCATTTCAGTGTATGAGTCAAACTTCACAAGGCTTGCATGATATGCCTCTAGCTTTTTCATTACCCCTCTATGCAAGGTTGACCGCTTCTTTGGTGGGATAAAACCTAGCCTATAAAAGTCCCTAGTGATCCATGACTTCAATAGCTATGAAAAAATTGTTCGATGTTCCCTCAAAGTAAAAAATGGAGATTAGATAATCTCAGGGTTATCATGGGGATATGAAGTGGAAATTGGACATTAATTCTGGAGTTTTAATGGATAAATCCAACCGTGCCAAGAAATTCCAACACCCGACTTTCCCAAGGAGTGGAAAGAAACACCTGGAAATTGTTGGCAGGTGATGAGAAATGCTTTAGGTGTGGAAGAGAAGGCCATCTGGACATTAATTGTCGACAAGAAAAATCATTTGTTGTGATAGAGGAGAGGAATGTTCTGTTTGACCCTCAATGCATTGCTAATTACATTAACTGCAAAGAACGAGGGCACTTTGAAAATAAGTTCCCTAAGCCAAGGGCTCTTGGAGGAAACCAACAACCTCCAAGGTTGAAAGGGTGAGATTTTTCCATCACTACCGCTGAAACAAATCATGTCAACGAAGTGGTGATAGGTACACTAGTTACTCATTCACAAATAGAAAATTTACTTTTTGATTCTTTTTCTATGCATTCTTTTATATCCCAAATTTTTAGTATAACAATAACAACACCACCAAGAATAATGAAAGTAGAGATTTTGATGAGAAAGGAAATTGGGGAAATTATTTTATCCCTTGAATATAACTCCTATCCTATCTCAATTTGTGGGTTAAACTTACCAATGAAACTCGTCATACTCCCTCTAGTTGAATTTGATGCAATTCTTGGTATGTATTGGCTATCCCTATATAGAGCCAATATAAATTTCCATGAGAGGGAAATCACTCTCCATAGGGAGAATCGACCCCTGATTCTTTACAAGTAAAATGAGGAGGATCAATCTTAATTAGCACAATCATCTCAAGCATGGATATTGCTGCCCTATGATCCCAAAAATCTTGCTCAGATGATTAAGTTTAAGGAAGCAACCAACCATGAAGACATGCCTATTGTGAGGGAATTCTTTTATGTGTTTCCTGGGGAATTTCTTTATATTCCTCCTAGAAGAGATGCTGAATTATCAATTGATCTTATACCTGAGGATTTTCCAATATCTAAGACTCTATATAGAATGGATTTTGTGGAGATTGAGGAGATAAAGAAACAACTATATGAGAATCTAGATAAAGGGTTTATAATCCCAAGTGCTTCACCATGGGGTGCACCAGTCCTCTTCATCAAAAAGAAGGATGGGCCAATGCCCCTTTTCATTGATTATCATGAGCTCAACAAAATCGCAATAATGAACTAGTATCATCTTCCACAAATTGATGACTTCTTCACTCAGATGTGTGGATAATAATACTTCTCTAAGGTGGATATGTGGATGAGATATTACCAAGTAAGGGTGAAGAAGGAGGATATCCCCAAGACTACTTTTTATATAAGGTACGGGCACTATGAATTCATAGTAATTCCTTTTAAACTCACTAATTCTCAAGAAATATTCATGGACTTGATGAATATAGTCTTTAGAGATTACCTCAACAAATTTTTGGTAGTCTTTATAGACGACATTCTACTTTATTCCAAATCCAAGGGAAAGCAATAGGAGTATCTAAGCACTATACTAGAGACCTTGCAAAAGGAGAATCTCTATGAAAAGTAGAGAAATTGTAATTTCTGGTTGAAGGAGTTCTCATTATTGGGTAATATCATCCCAAGCAGTAGGATATCTATCGATCCCTCTATGGAAAATGAAATTGAGGGATGGCCGAAGCCGAAATTTGTGACGGATATATGTAGCTTCTTTAGGTTAGCTAGATATTATAAATGATTTGTGATAAATTTCTCTCAATTTTGAACCCCTCTTACCAATATTACTTGTATGGAAGTAAAGTTTCCTAGGAGTGTTGAATGTGAAAATAACTTCAAGGAGTTGAAAATGAGGCCTATCACTACGTCTGTGCTCACACTACCCACAAGGGGAGAACTTTTGGTGGTATTTAGTGATGCTTAGAAAAACTGACTAGGTTTTTTGTCGATGAAAAATAAATAAATCATTGCCTATACTTCAAGTAAATTGAAATTTCAAGAGAAAATATATCCAAAACATGACTTGGAGTTGTCTACAGTAATCTTCACACTACAAATTTAGTGACATTACCTCTTTCGGGATATGACAACCCTGATCTTTATTTCATACTTAAAAATGTTATATTACGTAAAACCATCACTTGATACAACATCGAAGATTGATAAGTCTAGTGTATTTTGGGCTTAGGAATATTACATAATAACTTAAAACATTAAATACACATCTTTATTTAAAACTTCTTAAACAAGACCACTATATTCCCTCATACTTAGCCTTGCATGGGATAACCTGAGAACATGCCTAAGAAAAGGGTGATATATAAAGCCCAATGAGGTAGTAAACAGGTAATAACATGAATAATATAGTACATGTTAGGTAATAAGCATATCAATGGAGCTCAAAAGAAACGTGAACATAAGGGCATGATAAAGAACGACTATTATAACATGGAAATGTGGAAACAACATTTAACATGACTTTAGCATTATCCAAGGCCCATTGCCCATGGATCATGAGTAAACCCTCATTTAACATTAATTATAATGATTAAACCCTCATTGAACTTAAAATAACATGATACATACCATTATCCAATGCATTCGAGTGCTATCAGGGCGCATCCTTCTTAAACATTTCATTTCTGCATAAGTGTGCCACATGAATCATAAAACAAGGATTCATTAAACATGATCATTTGTTAAAAAATAATGGAATGTGGAATAAATTAATGTAAATTTATAATAAATAAGTAAATTTTCATAATGTTGTATACCCCTGATAGAGAAATGGGTCTGGTATTCACTATAGAATGACTTTTTCTTGGAAAATCGAGGTTCAATTTTGGCCGCATAACGGCGTGACATAAAAATTCATAAAAATGGTTTGTGATAGAGAAATGGGTGTCTCACCATATTTAAATTAAATGGACAGTAATGGGGTCATATAGATACATGTCCCAACAAACGTAATGGAATTTAGATACATAATACAAAATAATTTCTTGAATGTAAATGAGGAGAGAGAAATTCCTTACAGAATTTCTGCATGGTAACGGGTGTACATGGAGGGAATAAATGAGAGAGAAAGAGGGCCTATAATTATTAAAAAATTAATAGGGAATTATGGTGGTGTGAAAAATCATACCCCAACATTTATAATTGAAAATAAAAGTTCATAACAATATAAGGAAACTTGGACATAAATAAAAAAAGTGAGAATCCCTTACTTGGAAGTGTGATCTCGAAGGCTTGGGAGGGGATTGTGAGAGGCTTCTTGGGAGACTAAGGCGCCTTGGGAGGATTCTAGATAGAGTAGGTCAAAGGATGGATGAACTCCAAAGGCTTTGGGTGAATAGGAAGTGGGACCTTGCGTGGGTTTTTATATGAAAAGCGGGGTAATTCTTTATTATATAGGTTTGGGACACCACACATTAAATTAATCAAAACCACAAACCAGACCATGGTTTTTGCCCAAGTTTTTTGCTAAAGGGGTTTAGAAAAAAATATTTTATGAGTCCAATGGCCTAACTTCTTAAAATAATAGGGTTTATTATGTGTAGGTGAGTCATACACTCAAAGAAATCAATTTAAAAAGACAAAATGTTTATAATTCTCGGAGGGTCCACTAAAGCTTTTTAAAATACATCAAAGAAATATAAAATCACATTATTTTAATTTTATAACATATATTTGCCAAATATAATGTTTATAGTATTTTATTTCATCACTATTGAGTCATTATGATGTCATAAACCACATTATATGTTTTTAAATGGTATTTAATTTTTACACAAAAAATCGATTATCTCATAAAATTATGAAACATATATTGTTGGATAATTTCGATGTCCTGATTCCAAAAATAATACCCATTTTATCTAAATGATTTTATAAATATGTGAATTTTTACTTTTAAAAATAAAAACTGACATTTATAAAAAAAATTCATGGGTTTTGACAAAAATAGAATTCAAACATTAATAAAAAATTGAAATTTTATTATAACAATTATACGATCATTTATATTAAATAAAAAGTAATTTAATAATAATATTTTTTAAAATATATTTTATTTAAAAAATCCATTAATACATAAAAATATATTTCTTAATTGAATATTCACTAAAAATACTATTTGTGCTTTAAAAACTATTTACAATGTAACAATAATAAAATGAATGTGAATTCTCTTAAAAAAAATAGTGTACATAATCATAGTACTAGAGTCTCGTTACATAACCCCTTATAACACCCGCATATGACCGAAGGGTAAGGTGTGCGATGGTGACAGACTCTTGGGGTGGCTCGGACAATATCGCTCAGTTGGTAATCTCTATCAACTTCTACTTTTCCCGTTGGAGGTTCTGCTCAAGTTTTATGTGTTCAATCTCAGCTTGGGATTGGTCAAGAGAGAAGCCCAAAGATGAAACCTCCTTTCTGAGCTATAACAAATGGGCTTCTTATGGGGCTAGTCTACTAGATGGGGTCATCTCTTCTTTTGGCTTAGTAAATTGGATTTGTTAAATCCGTATATTTATACTAATCATGTGATCACTGTTCAATGGATATATTAGCAACGATCACAATTAAAAACAGTATTTTGAAATCCAAAAACATAAAACCAAGGAAGTACATAAGTATTACTTAACCATTTTACATAATAATACATTTAAATAGATCAATAGAAATTTTCATTAATGATATTCTGGTTCATTACAATCTTCCCCCCTTACGAAATTTTGCCCTCAAATTTTCCTTTTCCCACACTAAAACAGATGTGGGTAACTCTGCCTCATCACTTCCTTTAGTTCCCCCGTTGCTTCTTCAGACCTGTGATTTCTCCAAAACACTTTCACGAGAGGCATTGTCTTATTTCGTAGAACTTTTTCTGTACGGTCTAAGATCTTTCTCGGATTATCTTCATAGGAGAGGTCATTATCCAATGGTATTACCTCTGAATTGAGTGCATGTGATGGGTCAGGTATGTACTTCCTCAAGAGAGATACATGTAATACATCATGTACTTGAGATAGGTTCGGTGGGAATTCTAGTCGATAGGCCACTACTCCAATGTGATCAAGGATCTCAAAAGGGTCGATGTACCTTGGACTAAGATTTCCCTTATTCCCAAATTTCATAACCCTCTTCCACGGTGATATGTAGAGGAATATCATGTCTCCAACATCAAACTCTAGGTCCCATCGATGATTATCATCATAGCACTTGTCGAATTTGAGCAGCTTTAATGTGTTGCTTGATGGTCTTAACCTTCTCCACCATTTCCTCGACAATTTCCAGACATAGAAGTTTTCTCTCCCCAACATCATCCCAACATGTTGGTGTTCTTCACCTCTTCCCAAACAGGGATTCATAAGGATCCATTTGGATGCTTAAGTGGAAACCATTGTTGTAAGAGAACTCAACCAAAGTAATATGTTGATCCCATCCTCCATTGAAGTTTATTGAGCATGCTCTCAACATATACTCTAGTTTTTGGATAGTATGCTCAGATTGGCCATCGGTTTGAGGATGATAAGTCGTACTGAAGCTCAGATCAGTATCCAAATCATAATGAAGAAACATCCAATACTTAGAGTTGAATCATGGATCTAGATCAGATATAATAGATTGTGGTATTCCATGCATCCTTACCACTTCTCTGATATATATCTTTCCCAATTGATACAGTGAGAAATCCTCCTGAATTGCAATGAAGTGTGAAGTCTTGGTAAGACGATCCACAATAACCCAGATAACATTGTTTCCTTGGGATGTCTTCGAAAGTCCGATGAAAAATTATATGGTGATGTTCTCCCATTTCCATGTTGGTATGGGTAATGGTTGAATCATCCCTTTAGACTTCTGCCTCTCAGCCTTAACATGCTAACATGCCAAGCACTTTGATGCATACTCAGTGATCTCCTTCTTCATGTTATCCCACCAATGATGCTCTCGGAGATCATGATGTTTTTTTTCCTGGGTGAACAGAGAAATTTGAACTATGTGCATCATCCAAAAGTTCCTTCTTTATCTCTAGACTTGATGAAACACATAGTATTTTCCCAAATCTCACAATTCCTTCTTCATTGACATTGAACTCTGGGGATTTTCCCTTTTTATAGTTTCCACTTTCATCTGAATTCCCACATCATATTTTTTAGCATTCTTTAACCTTTCCAAAAGATAAGGTTGAGCAATAATTTGTGAAAGGATTTATGGTGTTCCCTTATTTATGATTCCCATTACCATATTCATAAAATCTAAGATGATTGGATCCTTTTTTATTCTCATTAATGATGGAATCGTTGGGTCCTTTCTACTTAGAGAATTTTCCACCATTGTTCACTTTCCTAGGGTGGTAATGGATTGATCAGTTATAGTATTTGATTAGCTCTAACCATCTACGTTGGCAGATATTCAACTCTTTCTGTGTGAATATATACTTGAGGCTTTTTTGATCTGTATATATTTCACACTTCTCCCCAAAGAGATAATGTCGCCAAATTTTAAAGTGAAGATCACCGCACCAACTCCAGATTATGTGTTGGATAGTTCTTCTCATGAACATGAAATTTCCTTGAAGCATAGTCAATGAATTTTTTATTCTACATCAACACACAACCAAGGCCCTTCTTCGAAGAATCACTAAACACCCAAAAAAATCTTGACTTGGGGTAATGTGAGCACAATCATAGTGATAAGCATACTTTTCAACTCCTTGAATCTCTCTTCACATTTATAACTTTAAGAAAACTTGACTCCCTTCTGAGTTAGTTGTGTAAGAGGGTTTGAAAATCGTGAGAAATTTCTCACAAATCTTTGATAATATCTAGTTAACCCCAAGAATATATGGATATCTGTTACTAGTGTTGGCCTCAGCCATCCCTCTATTGCAGCTTTCTTGGAGGGATCCACAGATCTCCCATTGCGTGTGATGATATGGCCTAACAATGAGACCTCCTTCGACCATAACTCACACTTGTTGTACTTTTCATAGAGATTCTCCTTTTGCAAGGTCTCTAGTACAATTCTTAGAAGCTCCTCATGATGCTGATTGGTTTTGGAGTATATTAGAATATTGTCTATAAAGACTACCAAAAATTTGTCAAGGTAATCTCTAAAGACTCTATTCATCAATTCCATGGTGATTTCTGGAGCATTAGTGAGTCTGAAAGGCATTACTATGAATTTATAGTGCCCGTATCTTGTATGAAATGTAATCCTGGTGATATTTTCCATGTTCACCCTTACATGATAATATCTTGAATGCAGATCTACCTTGGAGAAATTTTGTGCTCCATGTAGTTGATCGAACAAGTCATCAATTCGGGGAAGAGGATACTTGGTCATTATCCTGATTTTTTTGAGGTCGTGATAATCAATGCAAAGTTGAAATGGCCCATCCTTCTTCTTGACGAAGAGGACTGGTGCACCCCAAGGTAAAGAACTTGGGTGTATAGACCCTTTATATAGATTCTCATGTAGTTGTTTCTTCAACTCATCAAACTCTACAACAGCCATTCTATAGGGAGTCTTGGATATTGGAAACACCCCTGGTATAAGATAAATTGAGAATTCAACATCTCTTCTAGGAGGAAGACCAGGCAATTCCTTGGGATACACATCAATGAATTCCCTCACAATATGAATGTCTTCAAGGATGGTTTCTTCCTTAGACTCAATCATCTGATCCATATGTGCATGCTCATAGGAAAGTGATATCCATGCTTGAGATGATGGAGCTAAAGGAGATTAATCCACCTTACACTTTTACAGAATTGGGGGTCGAATAGCCATATGGAGACTGATTTCCCTCTCACGGGAATTTGTGTTGTCTTTATATAAGGAAAGTCAATCAATGTCGATAATTGCATAAAATTTTACCAGAGGGAGTATGAAAAGGATATCCAAGAATTTCAATCCACTTATTATGATAGGATAGGAGTTATATTCAAGGGATGCAATGATTGACCCATTTTCTGTACTCACCGACATCTTTACTTCCATGATTTGTGGTGATGTTGGGATTGTTCTACTAAACTTCCGAGCAATAAAAGAATGTGTAGAACCAGAATCAATAAGTATGTTTGATAGTCTTGAATTAATAAATAGCATACCTTTCACCACTTTGTTGTCAGGGTTCACTTCGGTGCTTGTGATGGAAAAAGCTCGCCCTTCCTTGCAGGTTTTGGGTTGACTCTGAAAACCCTTAGCTTAGGACACTGGTTATCAAAGTGCCCTAGTTATTTGTAGTTAAGTAAATGAACAACGCGTTGAAGGTCGAGTGGAGAATTAATCTCCTCTATCGTAGCAGTGGGGTTTTCTTGTCAAAAGTTAATATCCATGTGCCATTCTCTTCCACACCTAAAGAATTTCCTCATCCCCTTCAAGCAATTTCTGGGGTTTTTCTTTCCGTACCTTTGGAAAGTGGGGTGTTGGATTTTCTTAACACCATTGGATTTCTCCATCAGACCACTAGAATTGAATTCCACCTTATTCTTCTTATCCCCATGACACCCCTAAGATTATCCAATCTCCATTTCAAATTTAAAGGAACATCGGACAATTTCCTTGTACCTCTAGAAGTCACGGATCGCTAGGTCTTTCTGTAGGAAAGGATTTATTACACCAAAGAAGCGGTCAACCTTGCATTCCGGGGTAATGAAAAAACTAGAGGCATGGCATGCAATACATGTAAAGTTTTCCTCATACGCTCTGATAGATTCGTCATCTTTTTTCTTGATGGAAAGGAAGACCTATTATATCTTAAGTCGGAGGGTGCGCAGAAAATATTTATCGAAACACGTCTTCCAAAAATCCTTCCATTCGAACGCCTCGATATCTTCCTCAGGATTTGTAATTTTTATCAATGTCCACCATTGATCAGATTATCCTTCCATACAATAAGCATCCATAAGAACCTTCTCTTGTTCGGAACATTGAAGGATGGAGAAGATCTTCTCAATGGAGTTGATCCATTCTTCAGTGATTGAGGGATCATATGATCCCTTAAAAGTGGGAGGCCTTTGTCTCATAAAGCTCTTGACTGTGACTTGTTCTATATTAGGAGGGTTTGATCATTCCTCTTAACCCACTCTTTAATTCAAGACTTTAGTTAACTGATAGGGTATCATGACAAAGTTTTCAATTACTGCTCCTAGTGGATTGGGCATCTCATTAGGATAGTCATCACATTGATCTTTGCATCGGCTGTTATCTTGATTCCTCCTATTACCAGCCATTGGATGAAATAAAAGGAAAGTAAGGTGTAACACTTAAAAGGGTAATCTAAATAAAAAAATGGATGAATTATAAATTACTTTTATTACCTTAAACTATGAATTTAAAGGCTTAAATCTATGTTATCCATGATCTACTTCCCAATATATATTTTTAGGGGAACTTTTTCATTCCCTTAATAATGGTTCATACTATGATTATGAATTTACCAAAGCATGTCCCCCAGGAGTGTCATAACCAATAGTGCAGCAAGGCCAGTTGTCGTGTACCAGGATACCCCGGGTCAAGCCCGACACTCCTTGTCAGGGTTGTTACCCCTAGGTACATCTGTGCCAGAGCCACCTATACCAACTCGTATCAGATAGTGATGTATTTTCATGATAAACCACTTACTAAATACACACAAAAAATTAGTAATGTTTTTATTGTAATTAGTCTTGTCTCTAATGCTTCACTAGGGTTTTCTAATCCTAATCCCAAAAATAACAAAACTTATCCTTTGATACCAACTATAACAACGCTGATCTTTATTACATACATAAACAAGATATATTACATAAAATATTCACTTGATAAAACATATAAGATCAATAGGTCTAGTGTATTTGGGGCTTAGGAACATTATATAATAACTTAAAACATGAAATACACATCTTTATTTAAAACATATTTAACATGACCACTACATTTCCTCGTACTTCGCATTGCATGGGATAACATGAGAACATGCATAAGAAATGGGTGAGCTATAAATCCCAGTAAGGGAGTAAATAAGGAATAACCTAAAGAATACAGTACATGTTAGGCAATAAGAATATCAATGGAGTGCAATAGAAACATGAACATAAGGTTATGATAAAGCATGACTATCATAACAAGCAAATGTGGCAACAACAATTAACATTAATTCACCATGATCCAAGGCCCATTGCACATGGATCATGAGTAAACCCTCATTTAAGATGAATATTCATGAGAAAACTCTCATTTCACTTGATTTATCATGATACTAGTCTTTACCCAATGCATTGGAGTGCTATCAGGGCACACCCTTCTTAGACATTTTATTTCATGCATAAGTTTGCCACATGGATCATACAATATGGATTAATTAAACACAATCATTTATTACATGATAAAGGAACATGGAATAAATTAATGGAACTCTGTAATCAATAAGTAAATGTGAATAAAGATGAAGACCCTTGATAACGAAATGGGCATGGTATTCACTACATAATGACTTTGGCTTGGAAAATCGTCCTGCAATTTCGGCAGCATAACAGTGTCACATAAGAATTCATAAAAATGGTTGATGAGAGAGAAATGGGTGCCTCATAATGTGTAAATGAAATGTATTTTAAGTTTTCCTATAGATACATGTCCCTAAAAAATTAATGGAATTTAGATACATAATAGAAAATAATTCCTTGAATGTAAATGAGAAGAGAGAAATTATTTATGGAATTTTGGGATGGTAACGGGTGTACATGGGAGGAATTAATGAGAGAGAAAGGGGACGTATAATTATTCAAATGTGAAGAGGGAAGTATGGGGGAGGTGAAAAATCTTACCCCAACATTTATAATTGAATATCAAAGGGCATAACAATATTAGGAAACTTGGTCATAAATAAGGAAAGTGAGAATCTGTTACTTGGAAGTGTGATCCCAAAGGCTTGGGAGGGGCTTGAGAGAGGATTTTTGGGAGCTTGGGGTGCCTTGGGAGGATTATAGATAGATTTGTGAAGATTTTGGACAAACTAAAAAGGATTTTAGTGAAGACTAAGTGGAATCTTGGGTGGGTTTATAAAGGAAAAGAGGGGGGATTCATTATTATTTAGGTTTGGGACACCTCACATTAAACTAATCGAAAACACAATCCAGACCATGGTTTTTGCCCACGGTTTTTTCCAAAGGTGTGTTAAAAACAATATTTTATAAGTCCAATGGATTCACTTCTTAAAATAATAGTTTTTATTATGTGGAGGTGAGTTACACTCTCAAGGAAAACAATTAAAAAAGACAAAATGTTTTATAAGTCTTGGAGAGTCCACGAAATCTTTGTAAACTAAATCAAACAAATATAAAATCAAAATATTTTAATGTAAAGACAAATATTGTCCGAACATAAGGTTTATAGTATTTTATTACATCACTATTTGCTCATTATGATGTCATAAAACACATTACATAAATTTAACAGTATTTAATTTTATACAAAAATTTGACTGTCTCGAAAAAATATGAAAAATTCACCATTGGATAATTTTGACATTATAATTCTAAAAATAATAACCATTTTATCTAAATAATTTTCTAAATTTTTGAACATTTACTATTAAAAAAACTGACATTTATCAAAAATTCATGGGTTTTGACAAAAATATATTTCAAACCTTAATAAAAATTTAAATAGTGTTATAATAATTATACGATCATTTATATTTAATAAAAATCAATTTAATAATAATATTTTATTAAAATATTATTTATTTAAAAAAATTATTAATTCAGAAAAATAGATTTCTTAATTAAATATTAACTAAAATTATTATTTGTGCATTAAAAACTATTTACAAAGTAACAATAATTAAATGAATGTACATTATCATCACAAAAATAGTGTACATAATCATAGTACTAGAGTATTGTTACATAACCCCTTATAACAACCACATAAGACTGAAGGGTAAGGTGTGCACTAGTGACAGACTCTTGGGGTGGCTCAGAAAACATCGCTCGGGAGGTAATCTCTATCAACCTCCACTTTTGTTTTAGTCGGTTCTGCTCAAGATTAATGTGTTCAAGCTCAGCTTGGGATTTTTCAAGAGAAAATCCCAAATACGACACCTCCTTTCTGTGCTCTAAAAAATGGGATTTGTATGGGTCAAGTCTACTAGATGAATCCATCACTTCTTTTGGCTAAGTAGATTGGATTTGTTAAAGCCCTATATTTATACAAATCATGTGATCTTTGTTCAGCAGCTATATTAGCTATGGTCACAACTCATAACGGTATTTTGAAATCCAAAAACAGAAAACAAAGTAAGTGAATATGTTTTACATAACCATTATACATAATAAGACATTTAAATAGATCAAGAGGAATTTTCATTAATGAATGTTTGGGTCGTTAGAGGGGAGCAGTGTGAAATATGTATGGATCACAAAAGCCTCAAGTATATATTCACACAGAAAGTGTTGAACATGATCCAGTGAAGATGGTTAGAGTTAATCAAAGACTGTGACTTCTCAATCCATTACCACCCTGAGAAAGTGAACATGGAGGTATATGCTCTAAGAATAAAGGACCCACGGATTAAATTATTGATGAGAATTAAAAATGATCCAATCTTCTTAGATTTGATAAATATGGAAATGGGAATCATAAAAAAATATAAAATCATCAATCTTTTCAAAAATTATTTCTCAACTGTCTCTTTTGTAAAGGTTAAAGGATGCTCAAAAGAATGATGTGGGAATTCAGAAGAAAGTGGTAATGATAAGAAAATGGAAATACTCGTAGTTCAATGTTAATAAAGAATGAATTGTGAGATTTGGGACAAGACTATATGTTCCATCAAATCCATAGTTAAAGAATCAACTTTTGGATGATGCACATAGTTTGAATTTATCCATTCACCTAGGAAGCACAAATATGTATTGAGATATCCAAGAGCATTATTGGTGGGATAACATGAAGAAGGAGATCGCTGATTATACATCAAAATTCCTAGTGTGTTAGAAAGTGGAGGCCGGTAGGTAGAAGTCTAAGGGGAAGATGAAACCATTACCCAAACCAACATGGAAATAGGATAAAGTCACCATAGACTTTTTCACCAGAATTATGAAGAAATTAAAAGGAAACCAGGCTTTCTGGGTTGTTTTTGATCATCATACAAAGACTGCACACTTCATTTCAATTTGTGAGGATTTCTCATTGGATCAAATAGTAGGGATATACATCAGAGAAGTGGTAAGGCAATATGGAGTACGGATATCTATTGTATCAAATAGAGATCCAAGATCCACCTCTAAGTTATAGAATAGTCTCAAACATGCTCTGAATACTGAGATGAACTTCAGTACGTCTTATCATCCTCAAACTGATTGCCAATCTGAGTGGACTATCCAAACACTTGAGGAGATGTTGAGAGTATTCTCAATGGACTTCAAAGGAGGGTGGGATCAACATATTCCTCTAGTTGAGTTCTCTTAAAATAATAGTTTCCAATCAAGAATCAAAATGGCCCCTTATGATGACCTTTATGGTAAGTGGTTCAGAACACCATCATGTTGGGATGATGTTGGGGAGGTAAAACTCCTAGGTCCAGAAATGGTTGAGAAGGTTAAGACCATCCAACAGCACATTAATGCTACTCAGGGTCGACGAAAGAGATATGCTGATAATTGTCAACGAGACATAGAGTTTGATGTTAGACACATTATATTCCTCCACATATCACCATGGAGTACAGTTGTGATATTTGTAAATAAGGTAAAGATTAGTCAAAGGTACATCGGCCCTTTTGATATCCTTAATCACATTGGAGTAGTGGCCAATCAACTAGCACTTCCACCAAACCTGTCTCAAGTAAATGATGTATTCCATGTATCACTCTTAATGAAGTACATACCTGACTCATTGCATATACTCAATCCATAAGTGGTACCATTGGATAATGACCTCTCCTATGAAGATAAGCTGTTGAAGATCTTATATCATAGGGGAAAATTTCTACAAAATAAGTCAATGCGACTTGTCAAGGTGTTGTGGTAAAATCACAAGTTTGAATAAGAAATGTGGGAATCGAAGGAAGTGATGAAGTATAGTTACCCTCATCTGTTTTAGTGTCGGAAAAGGAAATTAAGAGGGCAACATTTTATAAGGGGGAAGATTGTAACGACCAAAAATTTTATTAATGAAAATTCATCTTGATCTAATTAAATGTATTATTATGTAAAAACGTTATATAAAACATATTCACTTCCTTGGTTTTATGTTTTTGCATTTTAAAATAATGTTAATAATTTTTACCATTGCTAATATAGTCAGTTAACAGTGATCACATTATTAATATAAATATAGGTCTTTAACAAATATAATTTATTCAGACAATGGAATTTATGGCCTCATCCAGTAGAATTTCTCCATACGAAACCCAGTTTTTAGAGCTCGAGAAATAGGTAGCATCACTGGGCTTGGCTCTGGACCAAGATCAATATGAGCTTCAACGCGTTCATCTTGAATGGAATCACCTACTGGAGAAGTGGAAGTTAATAGAGATTACCACCAGAGCGTTGTTATCTGAGCCACCCCAAGAGTCTATCACCATTGCACACCTTACACTTAGGTGTTATATGGGTGTTATAAGGGGTTATGTAACAAGACCCCAGAACTATGATTATGTGTATTATTTTTTGTATAGAATAAATAATATACATTCATTTTATTATTTTTACTTTGTGAATGGTTTTTAAAGCACAAATAGTATTTTTTAGATAATATTCAATTAAGAAATCTATTTTTTTGAATTAATGGATTTATAAATTAAATAATATTTTAGTAAAACATTATTACTAAATTAATTTTTATTAAATATAAATTATTGTATAATTTGTATATAATTTTAATTTATATTATGGTTTGAAATTTGTTTTTGTCAAAACCCATGAATTTTCTATAAATGTAGGCTTTTATTTTAAAATTGAAAATGCACATTTTAAAAAATTATATAGATAAAATTAATATTATTTTTGGAATCAGGATGTAATAATTTATCCAACACTGAATTTTTCATAATTTTCTGAGATAATCAAATTTTTGGGTAAAAATTAAATACCTTATAAATATAATATATGATTTATGAAATCAAAATGACCAGATAGTAATGTAATAAAATACTATAAAAGTGATATTTGGCCAATATATTTTGTATATTTAAAATAATGTGATTTTATATTTGTTTTATTGGTTTTATAATTCATTATTGGACCCTCCAAGACTTATAAAATATTTTATCATTTTAAAATGATTTCCTTGAGAGTGTGACTCACCTTCACATAAACAAGCCTAATATTTTAATATGTTCGGACATTGGCCTTATAAAATAATTTTGTCCAATCACCTTTGGAAAAAATCATGGGAAAAATCATGGTATGGTTTGTAGTTTTGAATATTTCATTATATAGATTCCAAAACATAAGTTTGTGAAATATTAAAGAATTCCCCTCTCTTTTCCTATTTAAACCCACCCATGATCAAACTTATATTCACTAAAAAACTTGGATCATGTCCTCAGTCTTCCCTCCTATATCTAAAATCATCTCAAGGTTCCCCAAGCTCTCAAGAAGTCCCTCCTGGAGCTCTTGAATCCACACACTCAAATAAGGATCCTCACTTTCCTTCCTTCTTTATTTATGTACAAGTTTCATTATATTTTGTTTACCTTTTATTTTCAATTAAAAATTTTGGGGTATGAATTATAACCTCCCCTATAATTACCTCTTTATGTTTTAATGATTATATACCCATTTCTCTTTCATTAATTCCTCCCATCCACAGCTGTTAAGATATCGAAATTCTGTAAGGTATTTCTGTCTCCTTATTTAAATTCAATAAATTATTGTATATTATGCATCTAAATTCCATTACATATGTTGGGATATTATATTCCATTACCCCATTAATTTCCATTTCATGTATAAATTATGAGATACCCATTTCTCTCTCATCAACCCATTTTATGATTTCTATTTGACGTCGTTATGTAGTTGAAGTTACACCAAAATTTCCCATGCCAAAATCATCGTGTAAGAGTATAACATGCCTATTTGTCTTTCAAATGTATGCACCTTTATGAAAATGTAATTGTTTATTTACGTATTACATTTATTTATTCCGCATCTTTTATTCATGTAATAAATTATTATGTTTAATGAATCCATGTTTTATGATCTATGTGGCACACTTATGCATGAAATGAAATGATTAAGAAGGGAACACCCTAATAGCGCTCCAATGAATTGGGTAAAGAATTGTATCATGATATGTCATGTGAAATGAGTGATGAATCATGATAATTCAAGTTAAATGAGGGTTTACTTGTTATCTATGTGCAATGAGCCTTGGATCATACTAATATCATGTTAAATGTTGTTGCCGCATCTCCATGTTGTGATAATCGTGATATATCATGCATTTTTGTTCATGTTTCTCTTATGCTCCATTTATATGAATATTGCCTAACATGTATCATATTCTTCATTTTATGCCTTGTTTACTCACTTACTGGGATTTATATCTCACTCTTTTGTAATGTATGTCATCAGGTTATCCCTTGTAATGCTAAGTATGAAGGAATGTTGTGGTCATGTAAAAGAAGTTTTCAATAAATATGTTTTATTTTATGTCTTATGTTTCCATGTAATGTTTCTAATTTCCAAAGACAATATAACTCTTGATCCTAAAAGTTGTATTAAGTGTAATTTTATGTAGTAAATCATGATAAAGTTTGTAATAAAGATCAAGGTTGTTATAAAGAGGATATGTTGGTTTAAATTGACTAGAGGAAATTCTACTCATCAATTAAGTATATTTCCTTTTTTATCACTAGGTCTAAATGGTAAAAGAATTATGTAACTTTAGGAAAAGTATATTTAAATAAAATTTTATCCAATTACTATCCCAAACCAGGATGATATGTCATCCAATGCGACACCCAATACAAGGCTATAAGGTCATTCTTGATCCCCAGAGGCTGCAAACTGGTTCTAGGGAATCAACAGAGTAAAATTGGGAATGATTTTAGCCAATATAATAAACTAAATAGTGAAAATAAATTGAGAGGTCCAATATAAATATGATTACCAAACTGAACTTCATTTACACTTAAACTAAAAATAAATCAAAATGGAAAACAAAACTATACAAAAAAACATGAAACCTGAACTTAACATCCACAACATCTCAATGTTACCCTAAGGGTAACTCTCCAATATATAACCAACCATAAACTGAGGTGGTCAACCCCATGTTGGAACTTACAATAGAAACTAAAAACAAGAAATAACTATAGGCATGAGTATTAAAACTCAGTAGTTAAGCCTGAAAAAATATATTCCCAATGCACTTCCTTTAAATAAATAAACATCAATTTTAGGTTTGAAATACATTATATAAATCTAGGTTTTCAACACTTTTCATTTTAATGAAAAAAATCTCAATCATTTCCCTCATAATTTAAAACAAGCTTCCATTCGTGGAGTAGAATTATGTTCTTAGGGAAAAAGTGAAAGGGAAAGAATTTAAATTTTTTATAGAGGGGAAAAGGGGAAAAATTCATTTTTTAAAAACATATTTCTTGAAACACTTTTAAGAAAAACCACACATTCTCTATTTACTAATAAAACACCATAAACCATGAACATAGAATATGATTACATAATGAGGAAAATTGGATAATGATGCTCAATAAACCATACCAATAGAGATAAATAAATTATCCATCAAAGATAATAGAGTGATGGAGGAAACATGGGAACACCAAGAAACTCAAAGGAAAATCCAGAACATAAAATGCATCTGACTCACCATGTAGGCATGACTAACCTGGTAACATAAATCCTCCCACGTTCTCGGTCTTACCCTACCTGGCCTAATCAAGGGTCACAATCCCAACTCATAGAAATTTATATACCAAGGTCTAGTAGAAAGTTCAAAATATAAACTAGTGAATAAATCCTTTTCATATGTCCTTGTATCTATTCTAGGATCCCATTTCATTTTCACAAGGTGTGTGCCAAATAAATCGAAGAAAAAAACAATACATGCAAGTTATCACAGAATTCACACAAACAGAAGCACCCCGACTACCCCAAGAAGTGCTCTCTTGCCTTTAAACCATCATCACATAAGGGAAGTCATAAACTGAAGACACTTACATCTCTTTTCCAACCAACAATTATAGATACTCATTCTGAGAAGGGTTTTCCAATGAAACCATTTCAAAAGTTCCAATCAGGCCTCGTATTATTGTAACATATCAAAGCGTTTCTTAAAGAACCACACACAAGGCACTTTAAAAAAAAGCACATTTGGAAACCCATTTATGAAACCCAAAACATCACTTCAAATTTAAAACACATTTAAAAGATCCAACCATGCATTTTTTCATGAACATGGTGTGGAAAACCCAATAAAATCATTTCAAACAATTAAAATCAAGTGTAAATAAACTCATTTCACATCAAACATTAATTATAAATATCATCCATAACTAATTGATATACATGGATGGTGAAAAAATCAAGAAATAAATGTATTCATAAATTTAAATGTGAAACAAAAAGGGATCCTTCCTCAAATCGCATCAACTTCAATGATGCTGAACATAAATGCCTCCGTGAAGGTTACAGGAACCAATAACATCTACAAGGAACCCTAAAAAGTAAAAACCCCAAATTCTACACCACCCTAGGTATGAAGATATTCCAAAAATGGCCACTAGATTTAAAGGTGAAAGAGGAAATATATTAAAAACAAAGGAGAAGGGATCCATAACCTTTTGATCCGGGTGAAGAATCATCAAGAAACCCCATAAAAATCACCCTGGAGGATCTTGGAGGAGCCAAAATGATCCATGGGAGGCATTTAGGTTGGGGAAAACAAATGGGATGTCCAAGGGAATAAATCCCAATTAAAAAATAATTAAAAATCCCAAAATATCCTGTCTCGATTGGGTTGTATGGTTAGCTCACACGGTTTAACAAACCATGTGAAAACCATGTGATTTCCCTTTGTCTGGTGTTGCAAAGGCTACAAACTAAGGCTGCATGGTTAGTTAAACTATGTGACCAAACTGTGTGACCCCTACACACTTTGGTTTCATGGTTAAGCTAACAATGTGCCTTAACCATGTGACTTAGGGAAAATACCCAAAACATCACCCTTTTCACCCAAAAAAAATCTTCTAACTTGCAGTGATAAACCACTCATTAAAAACACTACATAGAGAAGAGACTCTATGGGTATCACAAACAATCCACCTATCTATTTTCTCCCCATACCTTCCCACTAACAATGAAAAAATCCAAATACTATCCAAATCTTCCATAACATAAACTTTAAATCAAGAACACCCAAAACACATAGTTTAAATTTGAAACACCCATAACTCGAGAGAAAAACTAAGAACCAAAAGATAATTCAAAACAAAAGATGGAAATGAAAATATGGGTGTGAAAATTCTCCCCAACATTATGTTTTTCACCCAGAAATCCACAAAATTTCCATTTTATCAATCAGAGACAAAAGATCACACACTCACATGATTAAACTCCTCAAATCAAAGAACACCCTGAAAAATACCAAGAATAAACATGAACTTCAACTAACATAAATCAAAAAACCATAAAAAATTCTTAAAAATGATGAAAATATTGAATGAGGACTTCTACAGCATCATTAAAACAAAACTATTGTTCCTACTCCAAAATCCTAATGATAACTTGGAAAGAAACACTCAGATCCAAAAACACCAAATGAAACTACCCATTGAAAAGCTACCCCATAGGTTAAATCGTATTATCAATATTGGGAGGCCCAAATGGACTCTCCAACATTATAAAACAACTAGCACAAATTTATCATTGTAGAAATATCAAGGAGACCCACGGTGAGTCTCCACAACATTTATGAACTGACCAACATGGTAAAATTGACATGATCTAACTTATAAACGTTCCCCCACTTTGATCAATAAACCCCCACCATAAGGGGGGAAAACAAGGGCCACATCAGGTAACCTTAAACTGTCTTCATTCCCACAATGAAGAAAAAATCTAGAATAAGATCCCTCACACCCCTATGATTCTGGACTAGACGCCATATTCAATTTGGGGCCTATGGTTGGGGCCTTGATGTTTGAAGCATCACGTACCTTATAGTCACGAGATATAAATCCCTGATCATGACTCATAGTTCATAATTTTCCAAAACACACGTCCATTGAGATAGATGTTCTTAAGGGTTTAAAACATCCATTATTACAATTAAAATAGAATGAAACACCTAAAACCCCCACTAGATACAAATAGTACAAAAAACAAACATTACAACAAGAGAGACTCAAAACTATGCCCAAATAACAGCCTACTCTTATAGAAGGATTTGTGTGTATTTTAAAGAGTTGGATATAGCTCCATGGTTATCCCTAGAAACACCCCAATAGATCCTTTTCAAGTGACCTAGGATACCATAATCATGGATGGTCCTAGGTGCACCTAGAATTTATGACTTCTTATGAAAAAACATACAATAGTGATTATACATAATAATATTGTGCTCAGGGGAGGCTATTGAAAGATCTGAAGTGTAAGAATCCGGTTTTTTTCTATAAAAGTCTTTGGAATATTCTTGATGTTATTCCAGAGCACCTCCTTTAGACGGCGTACGATTCCGAGCCCCGGTGTGGCCGGAATTAAATTTTCAATGCATTCACACTGGTGCACGCCACATAAATGGTATAACTCCTAAACGGTGATCCGGATCAGAAATATGAGAGTATGGATGGGTCTGAAAAGGGGTGTTTACCCTAGGATCGACATAAAATATGTCGGTACGAGGCGTTTGGACCCCTTGCCTATTAGCGGAACATTAAACGGATAAATTAATTAATTAATTAATTCGTTTAATGGTTAAGATCAGGTGTCTCTTAAACGGTAGCTCGGATTGGAAAACTGATGGCACCGTTGAGTCTGGAGCGTTCCGTTTACCCTAGGAGGGGTATAAGTTTCACGGGAGTGGCCTTTCTGTGGAAAATGGTCCCAGGGGCGTTTTCGTAATTTTGTGGGTTCGGACGTTAAATTTATTAACTTTTGAATGGGGCCTCATATTAAAATTATGAGACCGCCGTTGTGCTCTAGAGGTGGTTTCTCCCCCATGGGAGGCTTAATCTTGACCGCGCCAGAGGTTACAGATGCGGGTTAATTTGGAGGTTAAATTAATTAAAACTGTTTAATTAATTTTTTTTCTCTATTTAAACTTAATCCACCCCCTCCCTCTGCTTTTTTTTCATGTCCTAGAAAATCCCTCCTCTCCTCTTTCAAACTCCTCCTCCTTCGATCAAGATGAGAGCGGCGGCGGCAAGGCGCAGAACGTGCAGCGATGCTCCGGGCCACACCCAACGAGGTAGGAGGTTACGTTTGCGTTTTTAATTCCACATTTACCTTTGAACTAAATTTATATCATTTATTTGCTGTCGAATTTTCAATCAAATTCCATGTATGCATAGTACATTTTATGAGCTTTCCGATGCACCTTTCAGATTTAAAATTTGAGTCTTGAGGCATCCGCAGCGGTTCGGCGAAGAATGCGGGTTTTGGAGTTTTTTCCGGCAGTTCCACGGTGGTCCGGCGGGCTTCTGGCGATCCGGGACGGCGGCAGGAGGCGGCGGCTTCGGCGCAGGAGGTGGCGCGGTGCTACAGGTGAGCTGGGACGGCGGAAGTGGCTGTGCATCAGCATGAACGGGCTGTGGCAGGGGGTCGCTGATGTCAGTCCGGGCGAGCCGCAGCGGAGGGGGCGCGGAGGCGACGTGCATCGGTGAGGCGGACCAGGCTTTGGGGTCGTCGCCAGGGTGCGACGATGTGGAAATACAAGGTCCTCGTGAGCCCGGTCGATAGACAGGACCCGCACCGCATGGGTTCACATAGATACCGGACCGGGCGAGCCGATTCGGGCGATTCGGGGCGGTCCGCGCGGTGAAACTCCGGACCGCCGTTCCAGGGCATGGGTGGGTCGGCCGAACCGGCCTGGACCACCTATTTTCGTCTTAAGTTTTTTTTAAAGTGCCCCTAAAATTCAAACCAGGGGTTGGATTCCTGTGCTGTCTATGGCGACGCGTTCCTGGAGTTGTGACGAACTATTTGAGATGGTCTCTGAAAATTTTAATTCCCAAGAAGAGGGGTTCGGTGGCACGACTCGTGCGTTAAGTCTGTTTGGAGTTTTCCGGGAGTTCATGTTTTGAGCGGCACAGAAACATCTGATGTCCGTTCTGAGCACCGTCAGTGGCGTTGGGACCCTGGTGTCGAGGCTATGTTTTCCAGTATGGTTTCATTCATTGAAACCGGAGTGGAGATGTAGGCCCCACGGGCCGTCTTTCGAGCTGCACACAGCTTTTTGTAACTTTTTCATCGGACGTCCGTTCGGGGCATGCGAGCAGTCGTTTTTGGGTGTTTTTACGAGGGAATTGCATTGGAACAATATACCCGCTTTAATTCTGCACGGTTGTGTGGGGCCCATGACGGCCGTTTTGGGAGTTGGCGGTGATTTCTAGCTTTATCACCGGGTGTCCATTTTGGATAAGTGAATAGTCAATCTTGAGTACTTTTTCAAGAGGATCGCAACGGTGTGATCTGTTCATTGTGCTTCCAGACTGGGATGCAGGTCCCATGAAGCCCCGCCCGTGTGCGGTGCGGTGAAATGCATCTTTTTTACCGGATATCCGTTCCACTCAAGTGAGCAATACTTTTGACATGTTTCCCTGAGGGGATCGCAATGGTGCGATGCGCCCGACTATTTTTGGGGCCGAGGCTCGGGACCACAAGATGTCCTTCAGGCGTAAAGCGGTGTCAGACAACTTTTACGTCGGATATCCATTGGAGGCGAGTAAGTAGTCTATCTCGTGTGTTTTTCCACGAGGATTACAATGGTGAAATTCGTTTGGATGTGCGGAGTCTCTTTCGAGATCTCTTTAAATACAGAAGAAAGTAAGGTGCTCTAGTGGAAGTTCTTCCTGTGGTGTTTGCAGAGAACCCTTGGTGTGTGATCGCTTTCACTCTTGGGAGAGTAAAGTGAATGTATGAAGAGATGTAGTTGGCCGTGCATGGGCCGATGAGGTGGCGAGTTGGAGTTGTTGTGTTTACGCCCTCCGCATTGACGTTGGGTGCCGTGTGCACCATAGCCTTTGAGCTGGAAACGTGGTATACTCCAGGAGTATATGGGAAAGTTTGGAGGTACATGTGGTGGTTTGTACCTGAGAATGTTTGTGCGCTTGGTTGGAGTTGACTTGGGGCCACACGTCATGTGGTCCCCATGTGTGTGTCGTGTTCTGCTTTGCGTACCCTTGACCTCTCACGACGTAGAGGGTTCCTCTGTTATCATTTGTTTGACCATCCGGGTTGAGTTTCCCCTGGCTCTGTTCTCGTTTTTTTGACCACCAGGTTTGAGTTTCCCCCGGGCCATCTTCTCGTTTGTTTGACCAACAGGGTTGAGTTTCCCTGGTTCTGTTCTCATTTGTGGATCAGCAGGGTTGAGTTTTCCCCTGGTTTTTTCTTGTTTTTTGACCAGTAGGGTTGAGTATCCCCTGGTCATGTCCACGATGGTTTCGACTAACATGGTTGAGTGGTTTTCCCCTGGTTTTGTTCTCGATGGTTTGGTCGGCAGAGATTCTTTGTGTTCCCCGGAAGAGTTCTTGTGGATTCGGTGTGAGAAACACATTATGCAGGCATCGATCCTATACCCAGGAGGTTGTTTCCAGCAGGGCTGGCTATGAGGTTATTTCCAGCAGGGCTGGCCAGGAGGTTGTTTCCAGCAGGGATGGCCAGAGCGGCACCATCCATAATGGATGGGCAGTGGGTTACTATCCAGAAGGGATGGCCAGTACAGCGGTGTTCACCGAGCAGTACCATCAAGCAGGGATGGCTTGAGAGGTTCCGGGTTTACCTCCAACGGGGCTGGGAAGTGGTCCCCGATGCCGGGTTTACCTCCAGCTGGGCTGGGAAGTGGTCCTCGAGGACAGTTCCGAGCCTCCCTCCAGTGGAGTACAATTTTACAGGACAGGTAATTGGGACTCTTCGACGACTTTAGCTTGGTCTCCCTCCAGTGGATTACCCTTTTATGGGACTGGTAAGTGTGGCACCCGTCCACTCTTGTCGGGTCTCCCTCTAGTGTGAACCCGTCAACTTCCAGGGATTACCCTCCAGAACACTCAAGTACGAGGGACTCTTTTCCCACCGAGATGTGTCCTTGCGACGCGACCGAAAATCGTGCGGGCGAGTAAGTGCCTACAAAGTGGATAGTTTCAAGGTGCGTTTATTTGAGCCCTTGACTTCCAGTTCGGGGCAGACGTGCCGGATGCTGGGAATCGTAGGTCTTTACTTCTGGGATTGTTGGCTACTCACTTTCTTGGGCTGAGCTACGGGACGGAGATCCCCTTACGATCTAGTTTGGGTTTCTTGACATAGCATATATATATGTATATACCTTGTTCCAGTACCCACTCCTTGGGTTCTGGTTACTCTTATTCTAGGAGAGGCGAAGATGCGCGGGGTATGCCACGTGCTTTCCATGTCTAGATTCTCATGGTTGGACAAGTCTACTCTCCTGATATAGGTAGCGAAGACTCTACGGGAAGTTCATCTTCTCACCGTTTCCAGCTCCTTATGTCTAGACGAGTCTACCTCCTTTCTCTTATTGGGTTGAGCTGGACTCTCTACTATTACTCTTACTTCACTCTTGGTTGTACACCTCTACTTTCACTGTTCGATCTACTGCTCACCCTTCGGTACCTACTTGGTTGCTCCCCCAGGCATTTGGGGTATGCTACTGAGTATTTTTATACTCACCCATACTTGGGATTTTCCCGCACTTGGTGTGCCCTTGCAAATGATGGATAGGTTAGTCATGACTTCAGTGGATATTAAGAGTTCAGGATCTTGGACCGCGTGCGGTGGTCGTAGTCAGGTTCCAGGTGGGGGACTCTTCCACCTATTTTCTTTTGTTTACCTGATGTCGGGTTGTGTCACTTTTCTGGTTAGGAGCGTGTTTTTCCCCTTTTCTTTTCTGTTTACCTTCAGCACTTGCATTGCACTTTTAGAGGTCGATGCACATTGTGGTTTATTTATAGCATTTGGTACTTTTCTTTTCTTTTTACTCTGCACTTTTGCATTGAGTGTGCTGCGTGTGTGTGTGTGTATAGGTACTCAGGCAAAGGCCTCCCCGAGTTGTTTAGCCTTCAGTGATTGTCGCCAACCCATGGCCTATGGAGGCGGGCTTGGGGTAGTTGTGGATCGAGCCCGGGAAGGGTTGGGTCATGAAAAATTGGTATCAGAGATGGTTCGTTCTTTGGGATGTTGTTCGGACATCCCTAAAAGGGAATTGGTTGGGATTTAAGACAACAGTTTTAACGTGTCTCGAGATCGGGTCTTAGGCAGAGAGTTTAGTTATGGTGTGGCGGCCGACGTATCCATTCACCAGGACCCTGAAAACACGCTTGTCGACTCGGCATGCTGAGACACTTGTTGCAGGGAAAATTGGTTTGTGCATCACATAGGATTGAGTCTTTGACTGTCCTTATTGTCTCAGCTCCCCATTGTTGTTGTTGTTACTGTTATATACATATATGCTTATCTGATCGCGGCACTCCTTGATAATATTCAGGATGTTTAAGCGAAGACAGCCAGCCAGGATACCAGCTTTGGTTCGTGACGAAGACCCTATGAGCTACGAGGCCTCAGTCCAAGATCCATTAGGTGAGATCCTTTCTCTGGGTGGGCTGGTAGTAGCACCCCTACCTATTGAGAAGAAGACAGCCTCAACAGAGTAGATGGGGCCTGAGCACAGGTTGAGCACGCACTGTGAGTTCCAGCGACATTGACCGATGAGTTTCGGTGGTGAACTAGACCCTCAAGCAGCATAGGTTTGGCATGAGATAGTGGTCCGCCTTTTCAGGCTTGTGTACACGCCGGTAGATCTTATGGTGGCTTTGGCCACCAACATTTTCCGCGGAGTAGCTTGGCATTGGTGGAGTCTGGTGACTCTGTTTCTTGACGAGTCGTCTCTTTCGTGGGGTGACTTTTAGTTCTTGTTTCATGAGGATTTTTCCCCTCCTGCTTACGCTCAATTTGGATTCAGGATCTCTTGCGGTTTCAGCAGGGAGGGATGATGGTGGCCGAGTATGCGGCTAGTTTCGCAGACCATGAACGCTTTTACCCGGACTTTGTCCACGATGGAAACTTCCGAGCGCGGATGTTTGAGCAGGGTCTCTGACAAGAGATTCGTGATATCATAGTACCTTTGGGAATTCCCACATATGTCGGGGTGCTAGAGCAGGCACTAGTGACAGAAAACTTCCTGCCACATTCTACAGTTGGTGGTGGTAGCAAGCTCGACAGAGCCGAGACGTCTGCCACAGCTAGCGGTCATCGGGTAACAGAACCTCGACGCAGGTGGCTTTCCAATAACTGGACCCAGGGGTGTGGTCGTATGCCACAGTGGCGCTGTAGGGCACCAGTGCAGCCCAGATAGATTCTATGTTATGCTTGTGATGGGAGAGTTCACTTGGCATGGGACTGCCCGACCGGGCATGCAGAGAGCTTCGGGTAGGCAGCAGGTGCACCACCAAGGCAGAGGCAGCACCGTGATTGGAGTAGCACCCAGAGAGTTGGTGCTATCATAGGGGCAGGAGGAGCTAGAAGTGGAGGACGACCTTACGAGGTCTTCCCATCACCACCAGGAGGTCCACGTCAGGCTCCGGGAGCTGACAGTTGGGACCATAGACAGCCGCGAGCATTGGATGTCTACGATCCTTCAGAGCATGAGGTGATAAGAGGTACGCTCTACAGCTCTTCTACTTTTTGTAGTATAATTGTTAGACTCTCTGTGTAAAATTCTTTTCTCCCTGCTCCTTGTTTGAGTTGCTACCAAGGTGGCGCGGGGTGTCGGTGTAACCCAGTGTTGGTAAGGTAAAATGGCATAGGACCTTTTCTTTAGTTGATGGTGTTGACTCCTTTTCTTCCGAGCATGTAAGAGGGTCTTGGTTGTTGGACATCAACTGTGAAACCTTGCGTAACCAGATATCCTTGGGTGTTTCACCATATGGATATTCTGAAGGAGGGAATCACCGGGCCTTGTTCCAGGTGTGGGCGGTGATTCCAGTCGCGGCATGTGATGTGGAGGTTCGATCGGGGAGTTGAGCTACCCCCGAGGTCCTTCGGACTGTTTGAGAACGTGCGAAGGGATGGCGAGGTTCCCTACCATATTTCCCAAACCCCAAAGTCTGGAGTGGGTGTACGACGTCTCCCACGTGACTTGCCCGAGAAGATGCATGCATTCTCCTATGCAAGTCATCAGCAAGGGTAGACCTCACGTGAACAGATCAAATCCTTTGGTCTGTGTATGGTGACACGGGACAATGCAAGAGTTCTTCTGGGTACGAGAGAGCCAGGTGTGGGCATAGTATCATGAGTTGTTCCCTGGTTTTTCTTTTTGGGGACGAAAATCTTGAAGGATATAATGATTTAAGAATCCTGTTTTTTCTATAAAAGACTTTGGAATATTCTTGATATTATTCCAGAGCAGTGCCTTCAGACGGCATGCGATTCCGAGCCCCAGTGTGGCCGGAATTAAATTTTCAGTGCGTTCACACTGGGCACGCAAAATAAATGGGATAAATAATAAACGGTAATCCGAATCATAAATCCGAGTGTACGGATGGGTCCGAAATGGGGTGTTTACCCTATTAACGACATAAAACATGTCAGCACGGGGCGTTTGGACCCCTCTCCTGTTAGCGGAACATTGAACGGATAAATAAATTACATAATTTATTCATTTAATTGTTAAACTTGGGTGTCTCTTAAACGGTAGCTTGGATTGGAAAATAAAGGGCACTGTTGAGTCCGGAGCATTCCATTTACCCTAGGAGGGGTATAAGTTTCGCGGGCGCGGCCCTTCTGTTAAAAATGGTCCTAGGGTCGTTTTCGTAATTTAGCGGCTTAGGATGTTAAATTTAATAACTTTTGAACGGGGCCTCTAATTAAAATTCAGAGATTTCCGTTGTGCTCGGTAGGTGGTGTTTTCCCTAGGGGTGGCTTAATCATGACCACGCCAGAGGTTTCAGATGCGGGTTAATTTGGAGGTTAAATTAATTAAAACTTTTTAATTAATTGTTTTCTCTATTTAAACCTAATCCACCCACTCCCTCTCCTTTGTTTGCATCCCCTGGTGAATCCATCATTTCCTCTTTTATCCTCCTCCACCACCAATCAATATGGGAGTGGTGGTAGCAAGGCGCGGAACGTGCGGCGAAGCTCCGGGCTACGCCCAACGAGGTAGGAGATTACATTTGCATTTTTAATTCCGCATTTACCTTTGAACTCAATTTCTAGAATCGATTTTCCATCTAATTTTCAATTGAAGCCCATTTATGCGTAGTAATTTTTATGAGCTTTCTGACACACCTTTTTGATTTAAAATCCGAGTCTTGAGGCGTCTGCAACGGTCCGGTGAAGAATGCGGGTTTTGGAGTTTTTCCAGCAGTTCCGCGATGGTCCGGCGGGCTTTCGGTGATCCGGGACGGCGGCAGGAGGCGGAGGTTTCGGCACAGGCGGCGGCACGATGCTGCAGGTGAGATGGGATGGCGGAAGCGGATGGGCATCAGCGCGAGCGGGCTACGGTAAGCTGTGGCTGATATCGGTCCGGGCGAGCTGCAGCGGAGGGGGCGTGGAGGCGTCAGGCGTCGGTGAGGCGGACCAGGCAGCGGGGTCATCGCCAGGGCGCGACGACATGGAAATCCGGGGTCCTCTTGACCCCGGTCGCTAGACAGGACCCGTGCCGCAGGGGTCCATCCAATACAGTGGTGTTCACCGAGCAGTACCATCCTGTAGGGATGGCTAGAGCGGTTCCGGGTTGACCTCCAGCGGGGCTGAATAGTGGTCCCTAATCCCGGGTTTACCTCCAACTCGGCTAGGAAGTGGTCCCCGATGACGGTTCTGAGCCTCCCTTCAGTGGAGAACCATTTTACGTGACTGGGAATTGGGTCTCTTTGATTACTTTATCCAGGTCTCCCTCCAGTGGATTACCCTTTTGTGGGACTTGGCAGTGTGGCTCCCGTCGACTCCTGTCGGGTCTTCCTTTAGTGGGAACCTGTCGACTTCCAAGGATTACCCTCCAGCGGGGCTGGGCCAGGGGCCTCCTGTCGACTTTGAGGAGACCTCTCAACTCCGGGGTAGTGACGAGGTGTGGCTTGATGTTCCCCCAGAACTCTCAAGTACGAGGGGCGCTTTCCCCACCAAGATGCGTCCTTGCGACGCGACCTAAAACCGTGCGTGCGAGTCAGTGCCACAAAAACGGATAGTTTCGAGGTGTGGTGATTTGATCCCTTGACTTTCAGTTCAGGGAAGACGTCCTGGATGTTGGGCATCAATGTTTTTTACTTCTGGGACTGTTGGCTACTCACATTCTTAGGCTGAGCTATGGGACAGAGATCCCCTTACGATCTTGTTTGGGTTTCTTGACAGAGCATATACATATGTATGTACCTTGTTCCAGTACCCACTCCTTGGGTTTTGGTTACTCTTCTTCCAGGAGAGACGAAGATGTGCGGGGTATGCCACGTGCTTTCCATGTCTAGCTAATCATGGTTGAACGACATTTCTCTCCTGATATAGGTAGTGAATACACGATGGGAAGTTCATCATCTCACCATTTCCAGCTCCTTGTGTCTGGACGATTCTACCTCCTTTCTCTTGTTGGGTTGAGCTGGACTCTCTACTGTTACTCTTACTGCACTCTCGGTTGTACTCCTAAACTTTCTCTGTTCGATCTACTGCTCACCCTTCGGCACCTCCTCTGTTGCTCCCTTGAGCCTTCGGGGTATCCTACTGATTATTTTTATACTCACCCCTGCTTGGGCTTTACCGGCACTTGGTTTGCCCTTGCAGACGATGGACAGGTTGGTCATGACTTCATTAGAGCATAGGAGTTCAAGAGCTTGGACAGCGTACGGTGGTTGTAGTCAGGTTCTTGGTGGGGGAACCTTCTAGCTGTTTGATTTTGTTTACCTGTTGTTGGGTTGCGGCACTTTTCTTGATGGGCACGTGTTTTTTCACTTTTATTTTCAGTTTACCTTCAACACTTTCTTTGCAATTTTAGAGGTCGATGCCCATTGTGGTTTATTTATAGGAGTTGGTAATTTTTTTTTCTTTTTACTCTACACTTTTTCATTGAGTGTAATGTGTGTGTGTGTGTGTACAGGTACTCAGGAAAAGGCCTCCCCGAGTTGTTTAGCCTTCAGCGCTTGTCGCCGGACCCTGGCCTATGGAGACGGGCCTGGGGTAGTTGCGGCTTGAGCCCGGGTAGGGTCGGGTTGTGACAAAGTGGTATCAGAGCTGGTTCATTCCTTGGGGTGTTGTTCGGACATCCCTAAAAGGGAATTGGTTGGGATTTAGGGCAACAGTGTTAACGTGTCTTGAGAGTGGCTCTCAGGCCAGGGAGTCCAGTGATGGTGTTGCGGCCGACGTATCCATTCACCAGGACCCTAAAAACCCTCTTGTCGACTTGGCATGCTGAGACACTTTTTGCAAGGAAAATTGGTTTGTGCATCACATAGGATTGAGACTTTGACTGTCCTTATTGAGTCAGCTCCCCACTGTTGTTTTCGTTACTATTATATACATATATGCTCATCTGATTGCGGAACTCCTTGATAATATTTAGGATGTTTCTGCGAAGAAAGCTAGCCGGGATACCAGCTTTGGTTATTAACGATGACCCTGTGAGCTACGAGGCCTCAATCTAGGACCCATCATGTGAACCCCTTTATCTGGGTGGGCTGGTAGTAGCACCCCCACCTGTTGATCAGCAGACAGCTTCAGCAGAGCAGAAGGGGCTTGAGCACAGGTTGAGCACGCACCATGAGTTCCAGCGACACAGACTGCTGAGGTTCGGTGGTGATCCATACTCTCAGGCAGCTATGGTTTGGCTCGAGATAGTGGTTCACCTTTTCAGGCTTGTGCAGACGCTGGATGATCTTATGGTGGCTTTGGCCACCATCCTTTTCCGCGGAGCAACTTGGCGTTGGTGGAGTCTGGTGACTCAGTTTCTTGACGAGTCGTCGCTTTCATGGGGAAACATTCAGTTGTTGTTTTGTGAGTAGTTTTTCCCCTCCTGCTTACGCTCCATTCAATTTAGGAGCTCTTGCGGTTTCAGTAGGGAGGGATGATGGTGGCCGAGTACGCGGATAGTTTTGTAGACTGTGCACGCTTTTACCTGGACTTGGTCCACGACGGAATCTTCCAAGCACGGAAGTTTTAGCAGGTTCTCTGCCGAGATATTCATGCTATCATAGTACCTTTGGTCATTCCCACATATGTCGGGGTGCTAGAACAGGCGCTGGTGCCAGAAATATTCATGTCACGTTCTACAGTTGGTGGTGGTAGTAGGCTCGATTGAGCCGAGACGTCTGTCGAAGCTAGCAGGCGTCGGGTAACAGAACCTCGACGCAAGTGGCTTTCCGATAACCGGACCCAGGGGTGTGGTCATACGCCACAGTGGCACCGGAGGGCACTAGTGAAGCCTGGAGAGATTCGGTGTTATGCTTGTGACGGGAGAGGTCACTTGGCACGGGACTGCCCGACCAGGCATGCAAAGAGATTCGGGCAGGCAGCAGGTGCACCACCACAGCAGAGGCAACACCGTGATTGGAGTAGCACCCAGAGAGGTGGTGCTATCAGTGGAGCGGGAGGAGCTGGAAGTGGAGGATGACCTTACGAGGTCTTCCCATCACCACCAGGCGGTCCACGTCAGGCTCCGGGAGCTTACAGTTGGGACCACGGACAGCCGTGAGATTTGGATGTCTACGATCTTGTAGAGCATGAGGTGATAAGAGGTAAGCTCTACAGCTCTTCTACTTTTTTCAATAGAATTGTTAGACTTTACATGTAAAATTCTTTTCTCCCTGCTCCTTGTTTGAGTTACTACCAGGGTGGCGTGGGGAATCGGTGTAACCATGTGTTGGTAAGGTAAAAAGGCATAGGACCTTTTCTTTTTTCGATGGTGTTGACTCCTTCGCTTCCGAGCATGTAAGAGGGTCTTGGCTATGGTACATCGACTGTGAAACCTTGCGCGGCCAGATATCCTTGGGTGTTTCACCATATGGATTTTCTGATGGAGGGAATCACCGAGCCTTTTTCCAGGAGCCGGCGGTGATTCCAGTCACGACATGCGATGTGGAGGTTTGATCGGGGAGGTGAGATACCCACAAGGTCCTTCGGACCATTTGAGAACGTGCGAAGGGATGATGAGGTTCCCTACCACCTTGCCTTAACCCCAAAGTCTAGAGTGCGTGCACGACGTCTCCCACGTGACTTACCTATGAAGATGCATGCATTCTCTTATGCACGCCATTGGTAAGGGTAGACCTTGCGTAAATAGATCAAATCCTTTGGTCTGTGTATGGTGACACAGGACTATGCAAGAGTTCTTCTGGGTACGAGAGAGCCAGGTGTGGGCTTAGTATCATGAGTTGTTCCCTGGTTTTTCATTTCGGGGACAAAAAGCTTGAAATATGGAATGATGTAAGAATCCGGTTTTTTGCTACAAAAAACATTGTAATATTCTTGATTTTATTCCAGAGCAGCGCCTTCAGACGGCGTGCGATTCTGAGCCCCGGTGTGGCCAGAATTAAATTTTCAATGCCTTCCCACTAGGCATGCCAAATAAATGGGATAACTCCTAAACAGTAATCTGGATCAAAAATACGAGTATACTAATGGCTCCAAAATAGGTTTTTTACCCTAGGAACGACATAAAACATGTTGACTCGGGGAGTTTGGACCCCTCGCCCGTTAGCGGAACATTAAATGGATAAATAAATAAATTAATTTACTCGTTTAATGGTTAAACTCATGTGTCTCTTAAACGGTAGCTCGGATTGGAAAACCGGGGGCACCGTTGAGTCCGGAGTCTGACGTTTACCCTATGAGGGGAATAAGTTTCCCAGGCGCGGCCCTTCTGTGGAAAATGGTCCCAGGGGCATTTTTGTAATTTAGTGGCTTCAGATGTTAAATTTAATAACTTTTTAATGGGGCCGCTGATTAAAATTCTAAGACCGCTGTTGTGCTTGGGAGGTGGTGTTTTCCCTAGGGGAGGCTTAATCTTGACTGGGCCAGAGGTTTTGGATGCGAGTTAATTTGGAGGTTAAATTAATTAAAACTTTTTAATTAATTTTTTTCTCTATTTAAACCTAATCCACCCCCTCCCTCTCTTTTGTTTGCATCCCCTGGCGAAGCCCTATTCTCCTATTTCATCCTCCTCCTCCTCTGATCAAGATGGGAGCGGCGACGGCAAGGCGCGGAACGTGCATCGATGCCCCGGGCTACGCCCAATGTGGTAGGAGGTTACGTTTGCATTTTTAATTCCGTATTTACATTTGAACTCAATTTCTAGCGTTGATTTGCGTAGAATTTTCAATCAAATCCCATGTATGCATATTAATTTTGATGATCTTTCAGACACACCTTTCGGATTTAAAATCCGAGTCTTGAGGCGTCTGCAGCGTTCCAATGAAGAATGTGGGTTTTGGAGTTTTTTCGTCAGTTCCGCGACGGTTCGGCGGGCTTCCGGCGATTCAGGACGGTGGCAGGAGGTGGCGGCTTCGGCGCAGGCGGTGGCGCGACGCAGTGGGTAAGCCGGGATGGCGGAAACTGCTGGGAATCGGCACGAGCGGCCTGCGGCAGGTGGCCGCTGCTGCCGGTCCGGGCGAGCTGCAGCGGAGGGGGCGTGGAGGCGCCGGGTGTCGGCATGGCGGACCAGGTAGTGGGGTCATCGCTAGGGCGCGACGACTTGAAAATTCTGGGTACTCGTGACCCCGGTCGGCAGACAGGACCCGCACCGCACGGGTCTACTTGGAGACCAGACTGGCCGAGCCGGCCCGGGTGGTTCGGGGCAGTCCGCGCGGTGAACCGCGGACCGCCGGTCCAGGGCATGGGTGGGCCGGCCGAACCATCCCGGCCCACCTATTTTCGTCTTAAGTTCTTTTAAAATGCCCCTAAAATTCAAACCAGGGGTCAGATTCACGTGTCGTCTGTGTCGACGCGTTCCTGGCATCGAGGCGAACATTTTGAGATGGTCTCAAAAATTTTAAATTCCCGAGATGAGGGGTTCGATGGCACGACTCGTGCGTTACGTAAGTTTGGCGTTTTCCGGGAGTTCATGTTTTGAGCGGCATGGACACATATGATGTCTGTTTTGAGCGCCGTCAGTAGCGTTGGGACCCTGGTGCCGAGGCTAAGTTTTCCAGTATGGTTTCGTGCATTGAAACCGGTGTTGAGACGTGGTCCCCATGGGCCGTCTTTCGAGCTACACAACGCTTTTTGTAACTTTTTCATCGGATGTACGTTCGGGGCGTGTGAAGTCATTTTTGGGTGTTTTTCTGAGGGCATTGCATTGACACAATCTGCCCGCTTTAATTCCGCATGGTGGTGCAGGTCCCATGAGGACCGTTTTTGGAGTTGGCGGTGATTTTTATCTTTATCACCGGGTGTCCGTTTTGGACAAGTTAATAGTCAACCTTGAGTACTTTTTCGAGAGGATCGCAACGGTGCGATTCGTTCATTGTGCTTCGGGACCAGGATACGGGTCCCACGAAGCACCGCCCGTGTGCGGTGTGGAAAAATGCATCTTTTTCTATAGATATCCGTTCCACTCAAGTGAGCAGTCCTTTTGACGTGTTTCCCCGAGTGGATCGCAATGGTGCGATGCGCCCGAGTATTTTCGGGGCTGAGGCTCGGGACCACGGGACGACGTTCGGGTGTAAAGCGGTGTCAGACGAATTTTACGTCAGATATCTATTGGAGGCGAGTAAGTAGTCTATCTCGTGTGTTTTTCTACAAGGATTACAACGGTGCGATCCGTTTGGATGTGAGGAGTATCTTTAGAGATATCTTTAAACGCGGAAGAAAGTAAGGTGCTATGGTGGAGGTTCTTCCTGCAGTGTTTGTAGAAAACCCTTGGCGTGTGATCGCGTTCACTCTTGAGAGAGTAAAGTGAATGTTTGAAGAGATGTATTTGGCGGTGGCTGGGATGATGAGGCGGCGAGTTAGAGTTATTGCGTTTACGCCCTCCGTGTTGACGTTGGGTGTCTTGTGCACGATAGCCTTTGGGCCGGAAATGTGGTAAACTCTGGGAGTATATGGGAACGTTTGGAGGTACATCTTGTGGTTTGTACCTGAGAAAATTCGTGCGCTTGGTTGGAGTTGACTTGGGGCCACACGTCGTGTGGGCCCCATGTGCATGTCGTGTTCTGCGTTGAGTACCCTTGACCTCTCACGAAGTAGAGGGTCCCCCTATTCTTGTTTGTTTGACCAACCGGTTTGAGTTTCCCCCTGGCTCTATTCTCATTTGTTTGACCAGCAGGGTTGAGATTCCCCTGGCCCTGTTCTCGTTTGTTTGACCAGCAGGGTTGAGTTTCCCTGGTTCTGTTCTCGTTTGTGGATCAGCAGGGTTGAGTTTTCCCCTGGTTTTTTTCTCGTTTGTTGACCAGCAGGGTTGAGTTTCCCCTGGTCCTGTTCATGATGGTTTCAACCAGCAGGGTTGAGTGGTTTTCCCCTGGTTCTTTTCTCGATGGTTTGGCCAGAAGAGTTGCTTTGTGTTCCCTGGTAGAGTTCTTGTGGATTCGGTGTGACCAACACATTATGCGGGCACCGATCCTCTACCCAGGAGGTTGTTTCCAGTAGGGCTGTCCAGGAGGTTGTTTCTAGCAGGGCTGGCTAGAGCGGTGCCATCCATCAGGGATGGCCAGTGGGTTACCATCCAGCAAGGATGGCCAGTACAACGGTGTTCACCGAGCAGTACCTTCCAGCAGGGATGTCCAGAACAGTTCCGGGTTTACCTCCAGTGGGGCTGGGAAGTGGTCCCCGATGCCGGGTTTACCTCCAACTGGGCTGGGAAGTGGTCCTCGATGACGGTTCTGAGCCTCTCTCTAGTGGAGTACCATTTTAAGGGACTGGGCATTGGGACTCGTCAATGACTTTAGCTAGGTCTTCCTCCAGTAGATTACCCTTTTACGGGAGAGGGAAGTGTGGCACCCGTCGACTCTCGTCGGGTCTCCCTCTATTGGGAACCCATCAACTTCCAGGGATTAACCTCCAGCGGGGCTGGGCAGGGGGTCTCCTATCGACTTTGAGGAGACCTCTTGACTGTGGGGTAGTGACGAGGTGTGGCTTGACATTCCCCCAGAACTCTCAAGTACGAGGGGCGCTTTCCCCATCGAGATGTGTCCTTGCGACGCGACCTAAAACTGTGAGGGTGAGTCAGTGCCGCCAAAGCGGATAGTTTCGAGGTGCGGTGATTTGAGCCCTTGACTTGTAGTTCGGGGAAGACGTGCAGGATGCTGGGCATTGATGGTGTTTACTTCTGGGACTGTTGGCTACTCACTTTCTTGGGCTGAGATACGGGACACAGATCCCCTTACGATCTTGTTTGGTTTTCTTGACAGAGCATATATATATATGTATATACCTTTTTCCAGTACCAAATCTTTGGGTTTTGGTTACTCTTCTTCCTGTAGAGGCGAAGAGGCACTGGTTATGCCACGTGCTTTCCGTGTCTAGCTTCTCGTGGTTGGACGAGTCTACTCTCCTGCTATAGGTAGTGAAGACTCGATGGGAGGTTCATCTTCTTACTGTTTCCAGCTCCTTGTGTCTGGATGAGTCTGCCTCCTTTCTCTTGTTGGGTTGAGCTGGACTCTCTACTATTACTCTTACTGCACTCTCGGTTGTACTCCTCTACTTTCCCTGTTCGATCTAATCCTCACCCTTCGGTACCCCCTTTGTTGCTCCCTCAAGCATTCGGGGTATCCTAATGAGTATTTTTATACTCAACCGTACTTGGGCTTGGCCCGCACTTGGTGTGCCCTTGCAGACAACGGACAGGTTGGTCATGACTTCAGTGGAGCTTAGGATTTTAGGATCTTGGACCGCGTGCGGTGGTTGTAGTCAGGTTCCAGGCGGGGGACCCTTCCAGCTGTTTTCTTTTGTTTACCTATTGCCGGGTTGTGGCACTTTTCTGGTTTGGCGCGTTTTTTCCCTTTTCTTTTTAGTTTACCTTCATCACTTGATATTCACTTTTAGAGGTCGATGCACATTTTGGTTTATTTATAGCAGTTGGTACTTTTCTTTTCTTTTTACTCTGCAGTTTTTCATTGAGTGTGATACATGTGTGTGTGTAAAGGTACTCAGGAAAAGGCCTCCCCGAGTTGTTTAGCCTTCGGCACTTGTCGCCAACCCCTGGCCTATGGAGATGGGCTTGGGGTAGTTGCGGCTCGAGCCTAGGTAGGGTCGGGTCGTGACATAAAGGCCTTTTAAATCCCCAACCCGCACCACCATCTTCAGGGAACTTCCCACTCTTCTTACTAGAATTCCATTCACCACTTCCAGATATTGGATGAAGGTTTTCCATCTCAATCACTCCTTCCAAAATAGCTTCAATACAAATATCTCGCCTCACCACATCAGAAAAAAGTGTTTAAGATGAACTATGGAACCTTCGACAAAAGATCATGAAGAATCCCACACTCGAAATGTCAAGCCATCAAGGGATTATTTTCAACACATCTAGGATCATATAGAACTAGATATAAAAAAGTGATGATAAAACTTCAACATGGATCCATCACCCTGCTAAAGATAGCACATCTCTATCTCCTACTTTACTTTCGTCATCTCATAAAATTACTTTTGGATGAACAAATCCTTGAAAAACTCCTACATAAGGTCTCTCTAAGGCTTTTTCTGAGAGACCGAATACCACCATTTCCAAATTATACCTTCAATCATAAATGTATCAAACATTACAATTAATGACTCAGGTATATCAAGGAAACTGATGTTTTTCTCAATCTTCTACATCCACTCTTCTGCTTATAGAGGATCCAATTAACCCTAAAAGATAGGAGGATTCAACTTTAGAAATTCAAGATGGTATTCTATGGTTTGATCAACTGGAATGTTTTATAATGGTGCACCACCTATAGCTACACCATGTGTTTCCATTAATCCTTTTTGGTGGTAGATACTAAGTAATAAAAAAACCAATAAAACAATGAAAACCAATCCATCAACAAGAATTCTCAATATCAAAACACAACATAAGAAAAATCATTCCCAAAACATATTAAATAAAAATACACCACCACTGATCAAAAAAACATCACAATTTCTTTTTCACTTTAAAACCCTTTTTGAAAAGAAAGACAATTTTGAATGTTTTCACACCCTCTCACACACATCTTTGCATGTTGGTGCTCAAAAGAATACCAAAGGCCAACCACAACATATTATAAACATTTTAAAAAGAATATTTCACCCAACTTTACAACTTTTTAAGACACCTTGGAACTGTGCATGGTTAACCCAAATAGTTTACCAAACCATGCACTAACCATGATCCCCTTACTGGACAACCTAGGTAGTCACACGGTTTGGATGCACGGTTTGGGAAGTTGTACGCCAACCATGCTTCATGGTACTGTCTGGAATTGAAGAATCATGTGCATGCCATTCACCCAGTTTTCAAAACCATGATTATTCCATGTGCCCCCAACTAGAAGCATAAGGAATCTTGCATGGTTACCTAGGGAACGAAACACAGTTTTCCCAAACCATGCACTGATCGTGTGCCAAGAAAAAACACCCAAAAACTAAAAAATTAATTATGAATCACCCAAAACCCAAAAGTGAAATCAATAAAAAAAATAATCAAAATAAAACAAATTCACCTCATTCAAAACATTTCCAGTAATTCCATAAATCTCATTTAATCAAGATCCATTTGATTGAAAACACATTTCATCGAAAATTGTTTAATTAAGACTCATTTTATCATAAATTCCTTTTTAATTAAAGAAAATTTCTAAAACCATTTCTAAAAAGAATCTAAAGATTCATTCTCCATATTCCAAAAATCCAAACCATAGCTACCAAAAATTCATTTCTTTCACTATTTAAAATAAAGGGTTTTTCAAATAGTTTTTAGAATCATGAGGTACCTAAAAAAATCATAAGGGGAAACTAGTTTTGATGGGTGACTTGACTATATTGTTGGAATCCATATGCCAAATACACCACCACCACAAGGAGTCATTTAGTACCATATCACCGGATCTACAAGGCTTTCCAGGCTCGAAGATCTTATCGAGAAAACTAGACCAACTCCTTTTTCATTTACCAAAACCAAACAATCTACAAGAACTAAATACACAAATTACAACAAAACATCCCATGGAAAATAGCGGCTTGGTATAGACCATGTTGGCTAGAAACTCCCTCATACATGCACCTTGAGGCTCCCATAATCCTACTATTACTACCATGACACCCCCAAAATACATTGGGTTATCTAAATGCAATGTCCTCTAAAGACTGACCTGTTTTGATACAATTTTTACGAACCAATATGGGATTCTATCTAATGAGACACCTGACCCAGTCGAAGAAAAGGGTAGAAGGGAATTCCTGGTCCCCACTATCTTGAAACAAGTGCTAGGGAATCAATATAGTAAACAAGGGAATGATTTCTCCCAATATAATAAATTGAATAAAAAAAATAAATTGAGTATTCCAATATAAATATTATTACCAAACTGAACTTCATTTACACTTAAACTGAAAATACATCAAACAGGAAAACAAAACTATATATAAAAACTGAAAACTAAACCTAAAAAACACAACATCTCTTTGTGACCCTGTGGTTCATTCTTTAATACATAACCAACCATCTGCCTAAGTGATCAAACCCAAGCTAGAAACTGCAAAAAACTATAAATAAAAAATAACTATAGGTGTGAGTATTAACACATAGAAGGTAAGACTAAATAAATTTATTCCCAATGCAATTACTTTAAATAATGAAAAATTGGTTTTCAGTTTGAAATAAATTATTTAAAACTAGGTTTTTCACACTTTTCATTTTAATGAAAACAAATCACAATCCATTTCCTTCATAATTTAAACTAATATTCCTTTCCTAGAGGATAATTATGTTCTTTAGGAAAATGGGAAAGGAAACTGAATGGGATGTTTTCATTTTTTATAAAAGGAAAAATGGGGAAAGATTAATCCTTTCAAAACATCTTTCTGGAAACCTTTTTAAGAAAAACTTCACATTCTCTATTTACTAACAAAACACCATAAATGATGAATAAAGAATATGATCACACAACAAGGGAAATTGGAAAATTGTACTCAAGAAACCATACTAAGAGGGAAATCTATATTATCCACTAATGATAATATATTACCATAGGAAACATGGGAACACCTAGGAACTTAAAATAAAATATAGAACACACTATACATCTGACTCATCATGTAGGCAACCTTAAACTGATGACAAAAATCTGCCAACAAGCTCGGTCTTACCCTGCATGGCCTAACCAAGGTGCACAATCCCAAAGCAGATAAAATCCCATACTAAGGAAAACTATCTAATGAATAATATAATATAGTGCAACAACTGTTCTCATAAGTCCTCATAGCTATGCTAGGTTCCCATGTTTTGTTCAAAAGGGGTAGTTCCAAAAAAAATATAAGAAACAAACCATACATACAACTCATCACGTAAGTTACACAAACCACCACCACCCCGTCCACCCCAAGGAGTAGTACCTTTCCTTTAAACCATCATCACACAAGGGAATTCCCAAACCTAGGAAATTATTATATCTTTGTCAACCAATAAGGAGAGAGACTCATTCTGAGAAGGATTTTCCAACAAAACCATTTCAAAAGTTACAATCATGCCGCTTATAAGTTTCACATATCAAACCATTTCTTACAGAACCACACACAAGCCACATTGAAAAATAAAATCACATTTGTAAACCCATTTAAGAAGCCCAAGCCATCACTTCAAATCCAAAACACATTAATAAGAGCTAACCTGGGATTTTTTAAGAACATGGTGTGAAAACCCAATACAACCATTTCAAACAATTAAAATCAAATGGAAATCACGTCTGTTCACATCAAACATTAATTCTAAAAATCATCCTTAATTAATTTATATCCATGGAAGGTTTGAAAAATCAATCAATCAATGTATTCATAAATCTAAACTATAATTGAAAAGGCATCTTACCTCAAAATGCATTCTCTTCACCAACACCCATCCAAAATGACTCCACAAAGGTTCAGGGACGTAAAACATCCACATGAAAACCTAAGATGAAAAAACCCACAATTTATCACAACCCTAGGTATGAAAATTGGCCACAATTTTTCACTAAGGTTGTTAGAGAATCAGAAAATGGTATAAAAGCAATGAATAAGGAGAAGGGATCCCTAACCTTTCGATCTGGGTGTATAATTACCTAAGAAACCCAATAAAAATCACCTTAGAGGAGCTAAAATGCTCCATGGGAGGCATCTAGGTCAGGGTAAAATGAATGGTGTGTCAAAGCAAAGAAAACCAAATTAAAAATAAAGAAAAAAACCCCAAAATAAACTTTCTCGAGTGGGTTTCATGGTTATCTCACATATTTTAACAAATTGTACACAGACCATTCGATTTCCCTACTATCTAGTGCTGTATGGGCTACAAAAATAGGCTTCATGGTTTGTTAAACCAAGTGACCAAACCATGCAACCCCTACACCCATTGGATGCATGGTTTAACTAAACATGCGACTGAGAGAAAAGACCCCCCAAAATCACACTTTTCACCCAAAGAATCTTCTAACATAAGAGGATAAACCATCCATTAAACACACCCCATAGAGAACAGATACTAGGAGTTCTAGAAACTCTCCACCAATTAATTTTCTCCACATAAAATCCCACTAACAATGACCAAGGCCAAATAAAACTAAAAACTTCCCTAACTTAAAATTTAAATTAAGAACACTCGAAATAATAAATTTAAATCTGAAACACTCGGATCTCAAGGGGAAAACTAAGAACCAAAAGGTAATTTGAAACATAGTATGTAAATGAAAATATTGGTCTGCTGATCACTATATTTTTTTATGATAGAAATGTCATTTTCCATATATATTTGGCTTCTGGTTTTTTCCTCATTGACTTCATCTTGACCATGTTTCTAATCACTCACTATTTTTCAATGAGTATAACTTTTACCTTCCATATCAATCTTTTAATTTCCCACAAATGTTCTACCTTTGTGGAATCCAAGTTATGCTCAACCTACGGTGACCTTTATATTTCCAACTGTCCCTTTTGAAATTTTCTTTATTTATCCATTGTATGATGTGGTTTTCATTAAATAAATTCTAGATATATTAATCATTTAATAAACAAAAAAATTTGAAGGAAATTTTCATTTTAAGGGGGTATTATGTAACATCCAAATATTTTATAAAATATATTATTTCAAATCAACATAAATTATTTAATAAATTTTTTACATGAAATAAATAGTTTATCTTTCATCAAATGAACCATAAAATTTATATTTCATTTCATGCAACATTTATTTACATTGATTACTTATATTACACGAATGAAAGGGTCATACCGGACAATAATATATTATTAATATTATTTATTTAACATAATTGTTTTCACCTAACCATTGGAATTAAAGAAGTGGATATGCTTAACTAAATTATGAAATCATAGTTCACACATATTTAATAATTTAATTCATTAGATTCCAATTAATTAGAAATTAAAATATTGTCCAATCGAATATAAAGGATGAGTTTTTATGAAAACTATTTTTAGGACCCGAATGGAATTTTATCTTAAAATTTAAATTAATCACTATTACAGAAATATATTAATTAAATTTATATGTTTTATATTTAATAAACGGTTTTTAAATTATTTTGAAAAGGTTTATTGGGTTAAGATAATAATAAATCCGAATTTTAATAATAAATATTTTTATATTCTTAAAAGGCAGTTTTACGGCCATTTAATTGAGAACCTATTATAAATATAATTTTTCAAACATTCATAATTTTTAATTGAAAAAATAAGCTTATTTTTTTAAATAGGATTGTAGAAATTTAATTTGGGTTAATTTTTTATATTTTTCTGAGAACATTCATATTTTGATGAATAGTGAATAACACAGAATTTTAATTGAAACCCACTTTTTCATTTAAATAATTTATATTATTTGATTATATTTTTATTTTTTTAAGTATAATTTGATAAATTTTATATAATTGAATCCAATTTTTTTTATTTTCAATCACTTTCATAGTTATTTTTGACATAAAAACTTCATAAACTTTTGAACATTTTTACTGTAAAAACACACTTTTTTGTCCTTTCTATAGTAATAATTTTAAATTAATTTCTTCTAATTATGTTATTATAATTTTATAAAATCGTATTAATATTTGGAATAATAATAATTTACAATTTATAATAATTTCAATCTATTTTCTGATAAAAAATATAAGTAAATTTAATTAAAAATAATTATAGAGATTAAGGTAAAAATGAGTTTACCTATTGGTTAAAATTTAATTTTAAAGGGCCACATGACCTAGACACTTGACCGAATCCCATTTTCATAACAGTTTTGGACCATATCACATATTTTAATAAATTCAGATCATTATTTTAGGCACATGATGTAAGGAAGACATCACAATAGTGTTTACCTTTTTATATTTACAAGAATGTCACTCCCCCTCCACTATAAAAAGGCACTCACACTCCCTCATTTCTTCACAAATATGAAGACCATTGCCTCATTCAAAACCCACACAAATAATATCCCAAAATATCTAAACTCGATATATATTATTCATTTTGGGAATAAATTCATCCAAGGAATCCCATTGGTGCAAAACAAACAGAGTTTCTCGAAAAAGAGCTAATCGTTTTCAACGTGCATGTTTTATTTCTTTATCAAACCATTAAATTCATATTTATAACAAACCTGCTCTTTATTTCACACTTAAACATAATTTATTAAATAAAATATTCACTTTATACAACATAAAATATTGAGAGTTCTAGTGTATTTGGGGCTTAGGAATAATACATAACAACTTAAAACATAAAACACACATCTTTATTGAAAACTTCCTTTGCATGACCACACACATTCCTTCGTACTTAGCATTTCATGGGATAACCTGAGGACATGCATACGAAATGGGTGAGCTATAAATCCCAATAAGGGAGTAAATAGGGCATAACATGAAGAATACATTACATGTTATGCTACAGAAATATCAATGGATCATAAGAGAAACATGAACAAAAAGGCATGATATAGTATGATTATCGTATCATGGAAATGTGGAATCAAAATTTTATATGATATTAGAATGATACAATACTCATTGCACATGGATCATTATTATAACCAAGTTTCACTTGAATTATAATGATTAAAACCTCATTGAACTGGGCGTATCATGATACCAATCATTACCCAATGAATTGGAGCGCTATTAGGGCGCACCCTTCTTAATCATTTCATTTCATGCATAAGTGTGCCACAAAGATCATACAACCTGGATTCATTAAAAATAATCATTTATTCCAAGATAATTTAATGTGGAATTCATACATGAAACTATATAATCAATAAGTAAATGTGCATAAAGTTGAATACCCGTGATAGAGAAATGGGAATGGTATTCACTACACAATGACTTTTGGTTGGAAAATCACAGAGCAATTTCAGCAACATAACAGAATGACATAAGAATTCATAAAAATTGTTAATGAGATAAAAAGAGTTGTATAATAATATTTTCATTCAATTGTAAGTAAGTGGTTCATATATATACATGTCCCAATATATGTAATGGGATTTATATTCATAATTCCAAATAATTGCTTGAATTTAAATGAGGAGAGAAAATTATCTTATGGAATTTTGGCTTGGTAACAGGTGTACATTAGAGAAATTAATGAGAGATAAAGGGGTATATCATCATTAAAACATAAGGATGGAATTACATTGGAGGTGATAAATCATACCCCAACATTGGTAATTGAAAACACAAGGGTATAGCAACATAAAAAAACATGGACAAAAATGAGAGGAAGAAATCCCTTACTTGGAAGTGTGATCCCAAAGGCTTAGGAGAGGCATCTTGGAAGATTGGGGAGCCTTGGTAGGATTCTAGAGATAATAGGGAAGAGTTTTTTCGAGCTAAAAATGGTTTTAGTGAAGATAATTGGGAGATTTAGTGGGTTTATATAAGAAAGGAGAGGAAATTATCTATTATTTGGGTTTTGGACACAACAGATTAACCTAATCAAAACCACAAACCATCCCACAGTTTTTGACCATTGTTTTAGGAAAACGGGAGTGAAAAATATTATTTTATAAGACCAGTGACTGAAAAAATTAAAATATTAGGCTTGATTATGTGGAGGTGAGTCACACACTCAATAAAATCGTTTTAAAAAGTTAAAATGTTTTATAAGTCTTGGAGGGTCCACTAAGGCTTTGTAATGAAAATAAAACAAATCTAAAATCACATTATTTTAAAAATAAAACTTATATTGGCTTAAAATACATTTTATTTTATTATATAACAACACTATTGGGTCATTATGATGTCATAAAACACATTATATATTTTAACAGTATTTAATTTTTACCAAAAAAATTGACTGTCTCAAAAAATTATGAAAAATTCACTATAGGATAATTTTGAAGTCCTGATTTAAAAAATAATATTAATTTTATATAAATAATTTTCTAAATATTTGAATTTTTAATTTTATAATTAAAACTCACATTTATTTAAAATTCAAGGGTTTTGACAAAAACATTTTCCAAACCATAATAAAAATTACAATTGTATTCATTAAAATTATACGATCATTTATATTTAATAAAAATTAATTTACTAATAATAGTATTTTAATAAAATATTATTTAATTCCAAAAATCCAGTAATTCATCAAAATAGTTTTCTTAATTGAATATTAACTAAAAATAATATTTTTTCGTTAAAACCATTTACAAAGTAAAAAAATAAGGAAATGAATATATATTCTTTATAAAAAAATAAATCACATAATCATAGTACTAGGGTATTATTACATAGACCCTTATAACACCCTCATAAGACCTAAGGGTAAGGTGGGTGATGGTAATAGACTCTTGGGGTGGCTCGGATAACATCGCTTGAGTGGTAATCTCTATTAACTTCCACTTCTCCCAAAGGTTATTTCGTTCAATCATTATGTGTTGAAGCTTGGATTGGGCCTGGTCAAGAGAAAGTCCAAGTCATTCTACCACTTTTCCAAGCTCTAACAAATGGGCTTCATATAGAGCAATTCTACTAGATGAGTTTATCACTTCCTTTGTCTGAGTAAATTGGATTTGTTAAAGCCATGTATTTATACTAATCATGTGATCACTATTCAATGGCTATATAAGAAATGATAAAATTTATTAATGGTACATTAAAATCCAAAAACAAAAAACCAATGAAGTTCATATGTTTTATATAACCATTTTACATAATAAGAGATTTAAATAGATCTAGAGAAATTTTCATTAATAAATGTTTGGGTCGTTACAATATTCCCCCCTTAAGAAATTTTTCCCTAGAATTTTTTTTCCCACACTAAAACAGATCTGGGTAACTATAATTCGTCACTTCCCTTGATTCCCACACTGCCTCTTCAAACTTGTGGTTTCGCCATAACACCTTGACGAGGGGCGTTGTCTTATTTCGTAGAACTTTTTCCCCACAATCTATGATCGTCACCAGATTCTCTTCATAGGAGAGGTCATTCTCCAATGGTACCACCTCTGTATTGAGTACATGCGATGGTTCAGCAATGTACTTCCTCATGAGAGATACATGTAATACATAATGTTCTTGAGATAGGTTTGGTGGGAGTGTTAGTTGATAGTCCACTGCTCCAATGCGATCAAGGATATCAAAAGGGACTATGTACCCTGGACTAAGCTTTCCCTTCATCCCAAATCTCATAACCCTCTTCCATGGTGGTTTTTAGAGGAATACCATGTCTCTGACATCAAACTTGAGGTCTCGTTGATGATTATCTGCATAGATCTTTTGTCAACATTGAGCAGCTTTAATGTGCAACTAGACGGTCTTAACCTTATGCACCATTTCTTTGAGCATTTCAGTACCTATAAGTTTTCGCTCCCCAACTTCATCTTAACATGTCGGTTTTCCTTACCTCATCAAATAAAGGGCTTCATAAGAAGCCATTTAGATGCTTGAGTTGAAACTATTATCATAATAGAACTCAACAAGAGGAAGATGTTGATCCCATCCTCCTTTGAATTCCATTGAGCATTCTCTCAACATTTCCTTAAGTGTTTGGATAGTCCACTCATATTGTCCATCATTTTGAGGATGATAATCCAAACTGAGGTTCATCTTAGTATTCAAAGCATTTTAAAGGCTCTTTCAGAACATAGAGGTGAATGTTGGATCTTGATCGAATACAATAGATAGTGGTACTCCATGATGTCTTACCACTTCTCTGATATATATCTAGGTCATTTTATTAAATGAGAAACCCTCTCATATTTCATTAAATTGTAAAGACTTTATATGAAGATCTACAAAAAGGCTTTCTGTTTACTGGGTGAATGGAGAAATTCGAACTATGTGCATCATCCAAAAGTTCATTAGTTAACACTGAATTTTATGGAACAAATAGTCTTTTACTAAATATTACAATTCCTTCTTCATTAACATTTAACATAGAGGATTTACCTTTTTTGAGAGTTTCAACTTTCTTCTGAATTACCACATCATCGTTTTGAGCATCCTTTAACCATTTCAAAAGATATGTTTGAGCAATAATTTAAGAAAGGATTGATGATGTTCCCTTATTTATGATTCCTATGTTCATCTTCATAAAATCAAAGAATATTGGATCATTTTCAATTCTCATCACTGATATAATTTTTTGGTTCTTTTCTACTTAGGGCATCTTCCACCTTGTTCGCTTTCCCTGGGTTGTAATGGATTGAGCAATCATAGTCTTTGATCGGATCTAACAATCTTCATTGGAGCATATTCAACTCATTATATGTGAATATATACTTCAGGATTTTTTTATTCATATATATTTCACACTTCTCCCCAAATATGTAATGTCTCTAAATTTTTAAAGAAAATATTACTGCAGCCAACTCGAAATCATATGTTGGATAGTTTTTCTCATGAATTTTGAATTTCCATGAATCATAGCCAATGACTTTGTTATTTTGCATCAACACATAACCCATGACCTTCTTGGAAGCATCACTGAATACCACAAAAATTTCTCCACTTGTGGGTAGTGTGAGCATGGGTGTAGTGATAAGTCTATCAACTCCTTGAATATATCTTCACATTCATCACTACAATAAAACTTTACTCCCATCCGAGTTATCTTGGTAAGAGGGTTGTACAATCGTGAGAATTTTCAAATAAATCAGCGATAATGTCTAGTTAACCCTAGGTAGCCACGAATATCCGTTACCAATGTTTTCCTCTTCTATCTCTCAATTACATCTGTCTTATAGGGATACACAGATATCCCATTTCTTTAAATGATATGACCCTAGAATGAGACCTCTTTCAACCAGAACTCACACTTGTTATACTTTTCATAGAGATTCTCCTTTCGTAAGGTCTCTAGTATAGTTCTTAGATACTTCTCATCATCCTCCTTGGTTTTTGAGTATATTATAATATGGTCTATAAAGACTACCATAAATTTGTTGAGGTCATCTCTAAAGACTCTATTCATTATGTCCATGAAGATTTATAGAGCATTATTCAGTCCGAACTTCATTACTATGAATTCATAATACTCGTATCTTGTTAGAAAAGTTTTCTTGCAGATATCCTCCTTCTTCACACTTACTTGATAATATCCTAACCACATATCCTCCTAGGATAAGTATTGTGCTCCACATATCTGATTGAACAATTCATTAATTCATGGAAGAGGATACTTTTTATTTATCGTGATTTTGTTGAGATCATGATAATCAATGAAAAGGCGCATTGACCCATAATTATTCTTGATGAAGAGGACTGGTGCACCCCATGGTGAAGCACTTGGGTGTATAAAACCTTTATCCAGGTTCTCATGTATCTTTTTCTTCAGATCCTCATGCTCCACAACATCCATTATATATGGAATCTTGGATATTGTAAATTCCATAGGTATAAGATTAATTGAGAATTCAACATCCCTTCTATGAGGAAGACCATGCAATTCCTTAGGAAACACTTTAGTGAATTCCCTTATAACATGCATGTCTTCAAGGATGGTTGTTTCCTTAGACATAATAATATGAGAAAGATACGAGTGCTCATAGGGATGTAATATCCACGCGTGAGATGATGGTGCTAAAGAATATTTATCCTCCTCCACACACTTGTATAGAATCAGGTGTCGATTCTCAATACAGAGAGTGATTTCCCTCGCACGGAAATTTATGTTGGCTATATTTATCAAAATCCAATCCATGAAAATAATTGCAACAAATTCCACTAGAGAGAGTATGAAGAGGTTCAATAGGAAGTTAAATCCACAAATTATGAAAGGGGAGGAGTTATATTCATGGGATTCATTGATTTCCACATTTTGTGTTCTCACCGAAATCTTTACTTCCGTGATTTGTGGTGGTGTTGGGATTTTTCTACTAAAATTTTGGGATATAAAAGAATGTGTTGAACCATAATAAAAAAGTAAGTTCTCTATTATTAAATAAATAACTAGCGTACATGTCACCACTTCATTTTTTGGGTTCACTTTGATGGTAGTGATGGAAAAAGCTCACCCATGCTTCCTTGGAGGTTATTGGTTGCCTCTAAAAACCATCGTCTTAGGGAAATAATTTGCAACGTGCCTTGGTTCTTTGTAATTAAATAAATGAACAACGTGATGAGGGTTGAACAGAGTGTTCCTCTCCTCTTTCACATCCATGGGTTTTTCATATCAGCAGTTAATGGAAAATTTTCCTTCTCTTCCACACCTAAATCATTTCAACTTCACCTTCAAGAAATTTCCTTAGTGCTTCTTTCCGCACATTTGGAAAGTGGGGTGCTAGATTTTCTTAGAACCATTGGATTTATCCACTAGACCAGAATAATTAACGTCCACCTTACCCATCTTATCCCCATGATACCCCGAATATTCTCTGATCTCCCTTTAAACTTTGAGGTCACATCGGACAATTTCCTCACAGCTATCGAAGTCACGGATAGTTAGGGATTTCTGTAGGCTAGGATTTAGCCAACCAAAGAAGTGGTAAAACATGAATTTGGGGGTAAGGACAAAGTTGTAGGTGTATCATGAAATACTTGTGATGTTTTTCTTGTATGATCAGATTGATTTGGCATATTTCTACTTGAGGTCAAGGAATTCCCTTTCCATCTTAACTTGGAGGGTGCATAGAAAATATTTATTGAAAAATATTTTCCATAAATCCTTCCATTCCAATGCCTCGATATCTTCCATAGGCTTTGCATTTTTTATCAATGTCTACCATTCATCACCTTCACCCTCCATATGATAAGCATCCAGAAGAGCCTTCTTATGATCAGAACATTAAAATATGGAGAAGATCTTCTCAATGGAGTTGATCCATTGTTCAGCGATTGAGGGGTTGGATGATCCATTAAAAGTAGGAGGCATTTATCTCATGAAGCTCTCTATTGTAGATTGTTATTTCTTAGGGGGGTTTTGACATTCCTCTTGATCCATTTTTCTATTCAAAAATTGAGTTAGCTGAGAGATTATCATGACAAAGTTTGTGATTCCCGCTCCCATCGGATCAGGCATCTCATTATAACTTTCATCAGATCGATCTTCACATCAATTGTTAGCCCGATTCCTCTTATTACTGGCCATTGTCTAGAATAAAAGAAAAGTTAGGGGTAACACATAAAGGGGAATCAAAATATAAAAAAGGAAAACTTATAAATTACATTTATTTCCTTAACGTATCTATGTTATACATGATCAACTTCCCAATATATATTCTTAGGGGATTTTTTTAATTATATTAATAATAGTTCATACTAAGCTTATAAATTTACCAAATCATATCCCCCACGAGTGTCATAACAAAGAGTGCAGCAAGTCCCATTCTCGTACACCAGTTCCCATTCCAGTCTAGCTCAAAGTGGTGTTTTCAAGTTTTTCCCCTAGATAAAAGTGTGTGAGAGCTGCCTCTACCTGATCGTATCCAAGAAAAGATTTATTTTCTTGAAAAAACACTTAATCAATACTCACAAAAATTTAGTGTTGATTTTATTATACTTTTTCTTATCCCTAAGTCTTTCACTGGGATTTTCTAATCCTAATACAAAAAATAACTAAACATATCCTATGATACCAACTACAAAAACCCTTCTCTTTATTTCACACTTAAACATAATTTATTACATAAAATATTCACTTGATACAAAATAAAAGGTCAAGAGGTCTACTGTATTTGGGGATTAGGAACATTACTTAACAACTTATAAAATTAAATACACATCTTTATTGAAAACTTCTTTTCCATGACCAGACACATTCCTTCGTACTTAGCATTGCATGGGATAACCTGAGGACATGCATAAGAAAAGGGTGAGCTATAAATCCCAATAAGAGAGTAAACAAGGAATAACATGAATAATACAGTACATGTTAGGCAATAGTCATATTAATGGATCATAAGATAAACTTGAACATAAAGGCATGATATATCATGATTATCATAACATGGAAATGTGGCATCAACATTTACCATGATATTAACATGGTCCAAGGCACATTGCACATGGACCATGAGTAAAACCTAATTGAACTTTAATTATAATGATTAAAACCTCATTTCACTTTATTTATCATGATACTAATCTTTACCCAATGCATTTTAGTGCTATCAAGGCACACCCTTCTTAATCATTTCATTTCATGCATAAGTGTGCCACATAGATCATACAATGTGGATTCATTAAACATCATAATTTATTCCAAGAAAAATAGAATGTAGAATTAATACATGAAACCCTATAATCAATAATTAAATGTGCATAAAGTTGAATCCCCTTAATAGAGAAAAGGGCATGGTATTCACTACACAATGACTTTGGCTTGGAAAATCGCGGTGCAATTTCAGCAGCATAACGGCGTGACATAAGAATTCATAAAAATGGTCGATGAGAGAGAAAATTTGTTTCATCATATGTACATGAAATAAAAATTAAGGTTTTATATAGATACATTTCCCAACATATGTAATGGAATTTAGATTCATAATACAAAACAATGTCTTGAATTTAAATGAGGAGAGAGAAATCCTTTATAGAATTTTGGTGTGGTAATAGGTGTACATGGGAGACATTAATGAGAGAGATAGGGGTCTATAATCATTCAAACATAATGAGGGAAGTATAATGGAGTTACTAAATCATACCCCAACATTTTTAATTGAAAATAAAATGGTATATCAACATAATGAAACTTTGACAAAAATGAGAGGAAGAAATCCTTTACTTGGAAGTGTGATCCCAAAGGCTTGGGAGAGTCTTGAGAGTGGCTTATTGGGAGATTAAGGTGCCTTTGGAGAATTATAGAGAGAGGAGGGAAGAGTTTTGTCGATATCCAAATGGTTTTAGTGAAGATAAGTGGGATATTGAGTGATTTTATATAAGAAAGGAGATGGAATTATTTATTATTTGGGTTTTGGACACTACACATTAAACTAATCAGAACCACAAACCATCCCATGGTTTTTTCCCAAGGTTTTTTCCAAAGGGGATTGGAAAAAATTATTTTATAAGGCCAATTTCCAAACTGATTAAAATATTGGGCTTGTTTATGTGGAGGTGATTCACACTCTCAAGGAAATATTTTAAAATTTTAAATGTTTTATAAGTATTGGAGGTTCCACTAAGGCTTTGTAAAATAAATAAATCACATATAAAATCACATTATTTAAAAGGTAAAAAATATATTGGCCAAATATAAATTTTATATTATTTTATTACTATTTTGTAGTTCCTTGAATCATGTGTTCTAGTTTTAAGAATCCCTACTTTCAGGCAGTTTCCATTAGATTTATTCATGGAATAAGAAACACCCATTAATTTTTTATCCAAAAAGGACATGCTTTCCAAAGGTAGGAATTCATTAATTTTGAGATTTACGATACTTAAGAACATGCATTCGTCGATAGAATGGGATTTAGGACTCATCACACCCTTTTGGGAAGAATTATTGTCTACTCTGGGACTCTCTTTAAGATATTTTCATGAATCCTTATTAATTCACCAAGTATAACATAAGTTTCCCTTGGAATTTGAAATCACTTATTAACATGTGTAAAATATAGAATAATTCTTATGTATTCAAGGTTCTTAATCAATGGTATCCTCTCATATACTACTTAGAGATTCTTCTAATCATCATTATGACGATAATAGTTTTTAATCCACTTAGTGGGGTACTCTGGAATTTATTATTGTCTAGGGAGACAATGATTTTTTTTGATATTGGGATCGTACCCATAAAATGGGCTACCTACATATCCTTGAAAAAGTAATCAGGATCCTCATTGATCAGTGCCACCTAATGGGACACATCACTGCTTTTAAAGTCATGTGATAAGGACCTATCCATATAGTTTAGTGTCATGTGGTATGGACATCTAAGTGAAAGGTGCTTAGTCAATGTTTGGTGTGGGACTCATGTTGAAGCAACCCAAGGAACTTGGAAAAGATATGGGTTTCCATGTAATATTAGACACTGTTGAGAATATGGCCCAAGGAGAATAGGTTTGATTTGAAGTTTTGGATTTGAACCTCAAAGAGGCTTGCTACGTATCCCATTTGGATGGGAATCAAAGCCCGTGTAGTTCGATGCCACTTAATGGGACACATAATACCATTTAATGTCATGTGATAAAGACCTATCTATACAGTTTAATGTCATGTGGTAATGACATCTAAGACAAAGGTGTCGGACTTATGATAAAGAAGCCTAAGGAACATGGAAATGATATGGGTTTCCATGTAAGGTTAGACCATATTGGGAAAATGACCTAAGGAGAACATGGTTTATTTGAAGTGTTGGATTTGATCCTCAAGGAGGATTCCTACATATCCCATTTTATGGGAATCAAATCCAATATAGTTCAATGAGTCTCATAGAATAGTATATTCCATTTAGATAAATGAGTTTGGGATTACTTCCAGAAAAGGATGCCTTGATGATTTGGGGGTTTAATTTGGGGCTCGTTCCAAAATAGGATGCCCAAGTTTAGGGAATTAGGGTTGGATTTCTAAAGAGGATATCCAATGAGCTCTTAACCTAATAAGGCATCCTACATATCCCAATTATGATGGGAATCAAAGTTCTCATAGTTCATTCATTGTGTTGGGGCTTATGCATAATAGCTTCCCATTTGAGGCGATATGATTGGGAAACCATTTTGGAAGGGAACGATTTTGAGCTTGGGACTTCAAGAAGGTGTCCTACATATCCTAGTTTGAACAAGAATAGGTGTTATTATAGTTCAATATTATGAAAATGTTGTGATCATGACAAATCTCTAACCCCACGTGAGTCATGATCGGTGTGAGAAATAAGAGGATGTAAAAGATTCAACAAAGGCACCAGCAAATTTCCTCCTCCATTGGTGGAAGAGGGCATGCCTATGGCGGTGAGGGTGGATGAGGTCGAGTCAACCTAATAATAGGTAAAGGTGATGAGCCTTACCTATATTCACTTTATATTGGATAACGGTCCAATGTAAATAAGGAGTGAAGGTGAAAGAAGTAGAGAGGAGTAAGAGTGAAACCTATTACTTGAAAGGTTAGGGGATTACATAAGGATGGCTTCCCTAAAATTTATCCTGGTAGGGGAGGGAGACTTCTCCATTGCTTGAATGGAAAATAATGTGTGAAACGTACCTTCCCTACTAGAGACCTGATGTTTCGGGTCTTATAGACAAGAAGGGGAGGTCAGAACCCAAACCCCAAATCCTCCAAACCGGGAACTCCCTAAAACTGTTCCTAGGAAAAAGGTCCATGTGATTGCAGATATACAGACCCACATACACTCCAAGAATTATAAACCCAATGTGAAACAAATTAGGGAAACCTCTGACTGTGGAAATAAAAACCCAAATAGGAGACATGCTGTTGTTCCTTTTCCAAGGGTTTTATAAGTAATGAGGTTTTGGTGAAGGTCTCAACAGAATCCCTTTTTGATTAGGGATCCAATGAAGAGGAATCCTTTCCATGAATGGCTTTGAAGAGGGCTTAATTTCTTGTAGACTAAAGAGAGTTGGTGAATCAATGAAGGGCTCCCACGTAAGGATTTGCGCACAAGTATGGGATCAAAAGTAGGCTTGGGAAACCTGAAGTTTAATTAAGTAACGAACACCTGGATGTTCATACTTGGGTGAGACCTGACTCCAGCCTTCAAGAGTATTTATAAGTATTCCTAGAAGTTGGGTGCTCAAGTTCCTATGAGGGGAATAGGTGGCATGAATGTGTTTTTGATTTGGGGAGGTTGGCCGCTTTAGGCGCACAAGTGTTATGGATTTCAAACACTAAAAGGAATTAATTCCTATGTTCCTCCTTCAATTCCTCCACTTTATGTGTTCAAGAACTACCTTAAAATTTTTGGAGGACTTAGGCGAAGTACTAGGGTGACCAGTGTGACAATTAGGCTTCAAGGAAATTTTTCTGTACAAATAAAGTCCCCAAGGGTCTATTTATGGGGAAAAATAATACCCCCAGAGAAAATAGATTGGTCATGCAAGTATGTTGTGCTGTAGAATTATAGTGTGCAAGTGTTTGCGCTCCAGATAGTGGCACCCAAGTATAATTGTGTAATGCCTGTGATTTGGCTTTATTAGGGTTCCACTTTGAGGACTTGACCAAAATAAATTCTTTATTCAGCTCTAGCATGGTTGCGCAAAGGTATTTGTGTGCAGTTACCTTGGGCGCCTCTTTAGGGACATAGCCAAATTTATTTCTCCATACTATGGGGGTTGTACCCCCACACCCTTGCATGGTATTATTGTTGGGATATGGTCCCGGTCCTTCGGGCTAGTGCCTTCGCTACGGTCATTGTCCCCCATGAAAAATGTAGAGTCACACTGCAAACTTTTCGAGCCCAGTCGAGGTCATTTTGCGAAAACATGCATGGAACACATTTCATGGTGTCTACAATTACATCACTATTGAGTCATTATGATGTCATAAAACACATTATATATTTAAACAGTATTTAATTTTTACCCAAAAATTCAATTATCTCATAAATTTAATAAAAATTCACTATTGGATAATTTTTACTTCCGGATTCCAAAAATAATATTAATTTTATCTAAATAATTTTCTAAATATGTTCATTTTCGCTTTTAAAATAAAAACTGACATTTATTAAAAATTCATGGGTTTTGACAAAAACAGTTTTCAAACCCTAATAAAAATTAAAATTGTATTCATAAAAATTATACGATCATTTATATTTAATTAAAATTAATTTAGAAATAATAATATTTTATTAAAATATTATTTAATTCCAAAAATTCATTAATTCATCAAAATAGTTTTCTTAATTGAATATTTACTAAAAATATTATTTGTTCATTAAAACCCATTTAAAAAGTAAAAAAAATGAAATAAATGTATATTTTCTATACAAAAAAATAAAGCACATAATAATAGTACTAGGGTCTTGTTACATATCCCCTTATAATGCCTGAATAAGACCTAATGGTAAGGTGGGTGATGGTGATAAACTATTGGGATGGCTCAGATAACATCGCTCGAGTGGTGATCTCTATTAAATTCCACTTCTCCCATCATCAATTTTGTTCATGCTTAATGTGTTGAAGATCAGCTTGGGATTGGTCAAGAGAGAAGCCCAGTGATGCTACCTCCTTTCCAAGCTCTGAAAAATGGGCTTCGTATGGAAATATTCTATTAGATGAGGCCATCGCTTCCTTTGTCTGAGTAAATTGGATTTGTTAAAGACCTGTATTTATACCAATCATGTGATCACTGTTCAAAGGCTATATTATCAACGGTAAAAAATTTTAACTATACTTTAAAATCCAAAAACATAAAAATGAGGAAGTTTATATGTTTTATATAACCATTTTACCAAATAAGACATTTAAATACATCAAGAGGAATTTTCATTAATAAAAGTTTGGGTCATTAAAATATTATTACCTTATTATATAATGAAATATTTATCATAAATATTATTAGATTTTATTATGTTAAGTTTTTACTTACACCTACACACACTTCCATCAAATGGGTAATGAAATTACATTTCAGGTGTACGACGGACTATTGCATCATGAAACGATGTTGTTCTTTTTTCCTTTACCACCACTCATGATTGTTAATTATGATGGAGAAAATATTATTATAGGATATATATTATATTTATGTTCTCTTTATACTTAATTAATTTTTATATAACACATACTTTCATTCTTTCTATTTTTTTTAAATACGATAACATTGTTTGTGAACGTGTGGACTATCACCTCCTCAAAGTGATGTCATGTGTTCACACATTTCATGGAATGTATTAAGGATGGGTTTAATAAAAATATGTGATATAAAATAAATAATTATAAAATTAATTATATAATTACCTTTGTTGAATTATAATATATCATTTTCTTTATTACCCTTTTCACAGAATAAATAAATGATAACGTTGTTCATGGACATGTGGACTATTGCCTCCTCGACATGATATGATTACTTTTACAACACAACAATTTTATATATAATTATATATGATTAAATAACATGGTATTCATAATATAATTATCAATATTTAAATATAAATTTTACTTACCCTCTTTCCCTAATGATCATTGAAAAATGAAAACGTTACTCATGTGTACGTATGACCTACTATCTCCATGATTCAAACATTGGTTCATTTTTCATAACAATCATTCATGATTGTATTTAAAAGTATAAATGATTTATAAATCTGATTATTATTTCAGGATTATTATTCTATATATTCTTTAAATAATAACCTCATTGACCATACTAGACCAATTGAAATCAGTTTTCACACATATGCTGAATATGATCAAAACCTAAGACTTAAACATTATTGATTAAGTAATTGTATATAATTTGTTTATGAGTAAAATAAAATGAATAATAAACCTATAAATTTTTTTTAGAAATAAAATAATTAACATAAGTTTATTATTCTAGAAGATAGAGAACACTAACGACAAATCTGACTCAAGGTAAGGGTTTCACCTCAATTTATATTCCATTGAAACTTATTCGTCATTATAAACACAGATAATTTTATATGTTTTATATCTCCCATATAAATTTTTATATAATGAGTTTCATTTATTCCATTATATTCAATATTTTTATTTATGTTAATCTTTCATGGATCTCATTATTCAAAAGTTACTCAAGCAGGAAGAGATTTATTAACTTAATTTCCCTTCATTAGGTTAAACTTCTATTTCATTGATTATGTTATTCCAAGAATATTGTGAAATGAACTCTGATTACATGAATTATGTACTTACACTTTTTTGTGGATTTATATTTGTCCTGTATGACTATTTCATTTACTTATTATCACTCCAATAATATGATCTTTGAAAAGGTTTTTCTCATATCATTTTTATTTCTGTGAGATATATTCCATATCCACCACCTATTTTTTGTGGTGTATATACTTCCTATAAATGTATTTCATGATTATTACCCTTATATTTATTGTGTTTTACATATCCTTTTGATGATATATCCTTTATGTGGTTTATGGTTTCAATATTACTGAATTAGTAATGTATTTTTATCACAATTTTCATTCTTTGAGACAGTGGTTATGACACCTATCTTCTTTTTTAGGTGTGTATATTTCTCCTTTGATGTTATATATCATAAATCATTTTTTATCATGATATTATAAGTTTAATTAAACATTATTCTATTCATGTGGTTAATGATTCCAATGTTTCAAGGTGGTATGAGATGCTTTAAAGTGTTTAGTGATTATTTTCCTTAAGGATTTTTTTAATGATATTTTAAGGCTATTTACAATAGTCAAAATCAAAAACCATTGTTTTTAATTATCCTCCAAAACGTATATTTTGTATTTATACCAAAATCATTCATTATTTATATGGATTATTTTTTTCAAATATATTAATATAAAACCTGTTTCTTTTCCATGGGTTGATTATGTTCTAAAGGGATTGTTATGAAAACCATTTCATTTCCATGGGTTGATTATGTTTTAAAGAGATTGTTATTGAACCCACTTCTTTTCCATGGGTTAATCATGTTTAAAATATATTTTTTAAGAACCCATTTATTTTACATGGGTTAATCATGTTTCAATGATATTTTTTGGGAACCCATTTCTTTTCCATTGGTTAATCATGTTTCAAATAGATTGTTTGGAAACCGAATTATTATCCATGGATTAATCATGTTTTGAATGTATTATTTTGGAACACAATTTTTTCAGGGGTTAATCATGTTTAAGATAGATTTTTTTGGAATCCATTTATTTTTTATGGGTTAATCATGTTTCAAAGATATTTTTTGGGAACCCATTTTGTTTTTATTGGTTAATCACGTTCAAAGAGATTGTCATTGAACCCATTTATTTTCCATCTTTTAATCATGTACTGAAAGGGTTATAGGTTTTCTAATAAGTTTTGATAAATTATCTATATATTTGATTTTTCGAAATTATAAATGATGCATGCACTTAAATAAATTCTGGTGAGCCCATTATATCTTATATGATGGTTGCGCCCAGATTTCACTCCAATGAATTGGGTAATCTGGTGATGGAAGTCGACCAAATTGGTTATTATATTTGTATGGGTTCAGTAAGGGTTTAGTAAGGGTTCAATGAGATTATCTTCCAAAATAACAATATATTTTCCATATTATTTCTATGTGTTCATAATGATTTTAATCATCGAGATTGATATCACATGAAACATGATTATGGATTTTAAGGACTCTTTCCTTTTCTATGTTTTCATGTCTCATAATCCATGTTTATAAGGGTATGAATATTCATATTTTCTACTCAAGAACTTTGATTATGTCATCATACCCTTTAGGCTTTTCTTATGTTCACTAATGACATTCATTTGTTAATGTTTATGTTTTCTCTTACTGAGCATCTTATGTCACCCTTCTTATGTTTCCTTTTCCCCAGGTTTCAAAGAATGATGTTGAAAGATGTATAACTATAAAGGATTTCTCCAGCGTTATGTTTATGACCTAATGTGAAATAAGAAAATATTGGTATAACAGGAGATGATTTTTAACATTATGAACCAGTTATTTATTGGTTCAAGTTTAAGTGAATTTTTTATGTAGGATTTAATCCTAATTCTCTTATACTCTAAACCTGAAAACATACTCTATGTGATAGAAAATAAATTATTTTCTAAAAATCAAGATCATGAAATGTTTAAGGTCAGGTCTATATGACATTAATGTGGGTTCATAAAAGAAAAAACAAATTTTTAAAGGGAATATCTATTGTGGATAGAGAATCATTTATTTTTTAACCACATAATTATTTATGTGATTTTAAATTATTTTTATTTTATTTTAATAACAACGTCATTTCATATTTCTTTGAAGATAAGAAATGGGACTAATATTGAGGACTATAAATAATTCATGGATATTAATTAATTTTGATTTATAAATAGTTTTTAAATCGGTGTATTTTTTTTAAATTAATCGAAGGAATTTTATTTTGTTTTTTATATCATTGATATACTTATGGTAAATAATTATGTTAAAATTTTGGAAGATTTAAAATTAATGACCCCATTGATATGAATAACCTTATTGGGTTTTTATACATTCAAATTCATTATGATAGGTTATGCCATATTTTTATGTTTTCTCAAAGAGGATATATTAAAAGATACTCAAGTATTTTAGAATTTATTCTTTATCTACTAATAATACATTAATTTTTTTAATGATATAGAATAAATAAAAAAAATATAATATGCTTAATCTATTTTAAATTTTATGAATGCTCATGTTTTTATTTTCCTTGATATTTATTTTATTATTAATATTTTTGGGCTATACTTGTGTAATGTAGAATTATTTACTTTGGAATTAGTGTAGATGATCTTCAGATATTTACAATGCACTAAGAATAATATTTCTATCTACAAGAAGTCTGGTCACCATCATATCTTTGGTTATTTTTTACTCTAATTTTATATGGTTCCATTATGATTGAAAACATATTTTTGAATTTATTTTGTGATGGTAGAAAATATTAATTCTTGGAAGAGTGTAAAATGGAAACTTATAGTCACTTATACCTTAAAAGTATATTATATATCTAATTATGAGAATACATTTGTTTAAAAATATATGAAGGCCACTTATGATGTTTTAACGACTCATGTTATTCCTCTATAAATAAATATTATGTTTAGTAGCTTATCCCACATTCAATACTGAAAAAAAAACAAATAAACATTTATATGGTATTCATTGAATTGGAATGTATAAATAGTGATAAAAGTATAGAGAAATATATTTGTATATATATATATAATGAAGAAGAAAATAACAGTATAAATTTCACTTTAAATATTGAATAAACAAGTGCAACTAAGAAAGTTATAAAATACCTTATTTATAATTCACATATTTTTATGAATGACATATTTTTATATGGATAAACTATTAAAACTAGTTTAATTATTAATTTATAAGAAGTGGGTTGTAGTATATATAATAGATCATAATTTTTTTCCCATAAAAAAATTTTCACTATATTTTAAATTTTTAATTAAAAAAATAAAATTTAAATATTAGGATGAGAATTTTTTAAAATTGAATAAATTTTTAGATTTTTCATGGAAATATTATGTTGCGATTAATATTGGAGTTTTTTCTAAAAAAAATATTTTTAGGCGAGTGCTGAAAAATATTGTTTTTATAAATAACATGAATTTTTTGACATTATAAGAATATACGTATTAATTGGAAAATCATAAAGACTTTTTCTTGGAAAAAAGTTATATTTTATAAGTTGTATTATAATATTTATTTTTTTTAATTTATAAAACCATATTTTACATTTTAGAATTTATGTTATATTTAAAAAAATTTATTTTAATACATTATATATTTAGTATTGCAGAATTAATTATTATCACTTTTAACAATTAAATAAAAAATAGATTTTAAATTAGGAGCAAATATTTCAAAATTATATAATAAGTACCATTTTATTTTGGGGAATAAAAAATAAATTACCTAGGTAAAAACTAGTTAAAATGGTGAAAACAAAAATGTTTCAAATGAGTAATCTAAGAGTTAAAGGGACAATATGTAAAAAATATGTTTAATTTAGTTTTCTAAGTGTGGATAAAAGTTATCTCTTATCCCCTATATTATTTATAAAATTTGGAAACATTTTCATATATATTGACTTACTAATATTTATAAGTTTTGGTAATTTAAAAAAATTCCACTAATTTTCACTTGTGAAAGGGGAACTCCTCTCCTAACTTACCCGCACAAAAGAACCCCCTTAGTTTGTACCAAAGTTAGACCAAAACTCTCCTAAAAACTGCTATCTGATTTAAAAATTCTTTGGAATTCTCAAAAGGCTGTCCCATAATAGTTTAACCCCCTTCATAAATAAGATAACCTAAGTAGTGATGTATAGATTTATAACCACTCCTTCCTCTATTATTTTTCCTTATATGAATTTCTTATTTATAAAATTTATATTCACCATATTTAAATTATATCATAACTATAATTATAATAATTTTATATTATTATAATTATGGTATAATAATAATCTGCCTTTCCCTTTTCCATTAAGAAATATGAAAACTTGAATTGTGTGTGTGTTTGGACTATCTCCTCCACGAATAAACCTATTTATTTTTCACTACTTCTATCATGGATTGTTTTAGTCTATATTTGATGAGTATATGTAATTTATATAAGTAATATATATCATTTATATGGTTATTTTGGGATAACTTAAAAATTAATGGTCTTTATAATGTAATCCATCGATATTAGTAAATAACACAAAAATAGTTTATCACCTTTTTCATCTTCACAAAACATGACTAAAAATCCATTTTGATGGAATTAAAACATTATAAATCATCATAAAACATAAACTAAATTATATTTTATGGTTCAAAATTATTATATTTTAGAGAAAAAGGAATATCGATAATTTTTTTATAAACCTAGTTCAAAATGGTAAGCATTAATGACACCTCATATAGGAAAGTGATTATAAAAATATAATGCATAAAGATAATTGTTACTATACTAAATAGAAAAAATATAAATTTATATCAATAAGGTTCTAAAATATTTAGTTAAAATATTAATATTTATGATACATGAGGTCAAATTACTTCTGTTAAAATCAAGGTACTTGGTAACTCAAACTCCATTCTTTGAGTTGTATAATTTATTTTTAAGATTTTTTATTCCAAAGACTTACATTTTGAATATTTTTTTCTTTATTTATTGGGAAAATAGTTTTTTGTCACATATTCTATCCCTGAAATATTTTATTTCCATTTTTACTTTTTATTTTTAGGAAACACAATGAATTATTTTTGAAAAAAACTCATAACTATGAATTTTAAAATAAAAAATAAAAAATGTGTTCAAAAGTTTTTGTTGATATTTTGGTTTTCAACATCTTAAAATGATCAATATTCAATAGAGTTATGTTTTATGTTTAACTATATATTTTAATTTTATTATGTGATTTTTATGATTGATCATGTTTTTATATCAAATGATTCAATTCAAGATGTTATTTTATAGAATTTGACGTTTTAAGAAACCAATTATATATCTTTGAGTTCTTTAGGATATGTAAATGACATTACTTTAGAATTTTTTATGAAACAATTATTTTAAAGGGGTTATTTATGATCTGATAAGTAAATGGTTTTGAAGTGGCACTCATAAGTATTGATGATGATGGGTGGGGTCCTGTATCATCCTATAATGAATTAGTTAAAAGTTGATATCTCACAGGAAATGTATTTGCGAGTATATTTTATTTTCTTGTAATCATGGGCATTGATGGTGTGAATCATGTAGGTAATTTTTCATGTACTAATGTATGTTTCAAATTTGAAAGATTTTTTGTATTAATATTTTCAGTATTCATGGTCTGGATCATGAGAGAAATATTTCTCTATGTTACTGCTTATTCAACATATAAAGGATGTTATTAATTGTGATCATGTTCTCTATTAATTATATGTTTATGTTAAATACTTATAATTAATGTTATAGATATTATTTTTACATTTTTATCTCTTTTGGTTTTATGTTCTTATGCTATATACTTTGAAGGAAACATTAGTTTCATGGTTACCACATATGATGATATGACGTTTCTCTTATGATTGTGATATTAATTATTCATATGAACCAATACATCCTGAAATTTTTATTAAACACATAATAAGAATCCGATCTCACTACATTATAAGGTTTTCATTCCCCAGGTTATGAGGATCAGTTTTACTAATGATATGTCTAGAAGATGGTTTAGTATGGTGACATTATGTAGAAATGATCTTACGTATTGTAAAATAATATTATTATGTAGCTAGTCTCTAATTAAAATGAACATATCAGTCCTTGGGATATTATTATTTATGAAATATAATTTTTATATCATTTAAAACATTTAAAATAAAGTCATGTATATCTTTGGTAACTATAGTTGTTTTAGGTTTAGCTATTTTTATAGATTAGATAATCTATTTTATGAATTAAGGTTATATAACCTTATTGGAAAACCCTATAGATATGTATATGTATAGGATGATATTTTAAAATATTGGTAATGTCTTCAGTAGATTGTTTTCAAAGATAATGAATCCATATCTGGATGCTAGAAAGTGGATGCATGATTTGTAATAGTTGTGCCTAGGGGAAATAACCTCGAAGAGGGGATGTTGGGTGTTAAATCAACTGTTACCTAGTGCAAGACATGAGTCCAAATATTATACCTCAATAGAGGCTCCTAATAGATGTACATTAGTTTATCTCATACACTTTATATATTAATTTAAATTATTTATTTCCTTAAAAAAATTATATATTAGATTAATAAGTTTGAGGAAACCCAGAAAAAGGATTAAATAAGAATGATATATGTTAAAATAAATTCATTATAGACTAATAATATTATTTTAAATAATGATATGTTTTAAAGATGAATTATTTTCATCCTATTGTTTCATCATGGTGTTAATTTTTCATTCTCATGATAACCCCTTTTTTATTTTTTTAATGGATAGAACCAGAAGGAACCAGTATAACAATGGGTGTGACGGACAATGAGATGTTTTCCCAAAATAAAAACCTAATGGAATGGTATTTGGAGTATAATAAATAAAAATAATAATCACATAACATTCTCATGCTATGAATATAAATTTAAACCATTTAAATCCTTTGAACGCACTAAAGAGGGAGAATAATTTTATTGAGTGTTTTATGTGGTAAAATCCACCCTATTTCAGTGGATCTTTAAATAAGTTTTTCCCCAGAAATGGATCTATACTAACTTGGGCTTTTATGACATAGTTATTATGCCTTTTTAGATGAATACTCAATAAATTACACAAACATTACCCCAAGGATAGTAATATTTTAGTGTCTTTTGAGACTAGTTATAGAGTCATCTAATTTGGTGAAAGGTCTTCAACATCTCCTATAAAGATATTCCCCTTTAGTAATATTAAAAAACATACCATACTTAAAAACTATCTTCATAACCTGTGGAAAATAAAGCATAATAAATGGTATGCTTAGGTGATAAGTTAGGGAAAACAAGGGAGATAAGAAATCATAACACGAACATGAGGGTATGAGAACATGAGAATAACTTTTAAAAACCATAACCTGTATATCATAGATCATAATATTGATTCATGTAATAATATTGGTAGTTCAGAAAAAAAATAATCATAAAGGAATCAAATAACATGATTCATTAGAGCATAACATTATAATAAGACATAAAATTATGGAATACAGAAAATAAAATAAAATAATTTTCATGTTATTCATGGATTACTACCAAGGCTATCATAGTGGAATGAGTTCACTCCCCAAACTATCATAGTTTTCTAGGTTCACTTCAAAGACCATACTAGAAGACAAGGTCCCTTAATAGACTGGGTTCAATCCTGATTCTATTTCTATATCATGAGATATAAATCTTTACCCAACGCATTCGAGGGTGATATAGTTCCCACTAACTAAAAAATGAAAATCACATGTATGTGTGCAATAAGATCATAAAAAATTCATCATATCCATGAAATTATATGGGTTTCATAATCATTTCTTCATTTCATAAACTATGAAAAATAGATAGGTTTGATAATCAATTCATCATTTCATTATATCATAACGCATTGAAAAGAGAAGTGGGTGCCATAATAATTTTATCACGGTACAACCCATGGAATAAAAATGGGTTTCATAAACAACCTTGCATCATAAAACATTAATATTATGAATAATAATTGTATCCTTGTTTCATATCCCCAATAATGCATAGGTTACTATAGGGTCCTGAAAATTCCGCCAAATAAAGAAAATACCCCCAAATCATTTTGCAGAAGGAAACAAGTATTCTTACAAGTCCAAAAAGGTGAATAGACTCAAATAAAATTTCAAAATTAAGAAGAAAATTGATGGAATTAAAGTTTTCAAAGTATTTAAATTGGCCCGCGTACCATCACCGGTAAAGGTATGCTGACCAATTGGATCGTGAACCAATAGGTATGTGGAACAATCCACGAACCACTGGCCCGCAGATCGTTGGACAGCGAACAAGGCGTACCATGAACCAAGTTGTTAACGGATTCAAATGCTGGAAGACTGTCCGTGTACCATACTGTGATCCCATCATTTTGCAGATAAAGTGAATAGGTAGGTTCTTTGAACTGTTTTCACAAATCGAAGCCTCCGCAAACCCTGGTTAACTGAGTCTTATGTGGGTCAAAATATTACTTTAATGGGCCTCTATAAATGGTGCCACATTCCTAATAGATATGATTGCTCTGATGCTCTATAAATAGAGCATAGTAGAAGTATGATGGAGACACACAGAGGGAGACAGACAGAGAAAAGGACAGACGACGAAAGCTTGAGGGAGACTTAGAGGTTTCACTCCGGCTTCCGTCTTGTTTCATCGGTGAAGCTCGAACCGTGAACCACTCCCTCCATAGGTATAGTCCGCCACGAACCATGAAACAGGGGAATTGAATAATAATAATAATAATAGAATAGTGAACCTAAACGGTGAACTGAAAACCAAATACTTCTTGTAGATTTACTCCCCGCAAACGATGATCCCCCATACCCTCGTTTAATATGGTTCTCTGTGTAGTATATAGCTACGCGAACTGAACCTGGCACCGCATACCAAATCTATACACGGATATAACCCAAATTGGCACGGTGAGTTGTATACCACTTCGGTTTGAAGTGGACTATACCCATGCACATTTACCACATCAGTACACAGATGGCCTCTCTACCCGCATACCACTATGGTATGCAGAACATTCCCCATCATGCATGAGAAACTAGTACGTGGAATGGGGTGTTTTCGGGTATTGTTCCTTTCGGTTCAAACCTCACCCCTCCATTAACATCTAGTCCTTCATGATCCCTCTGCTAACTAGTCCTCCGAAATTAGCAAAAGCCTCCTCTAAATCCACCAGACCCGTATGATCAGACCATAGGGTGCATCAGCGCACCCCATTGAGTCTACATACCAACGGTAAACGGAGTCACGAAGGCCCTCCCAATAAAGACACGGGCTTCAAGAATGCCTGTGAGGATAAATTCCAACGATAACCAGGATTTCAAATTTGGTATGCCATCATGAACCTCCATGTTCTAGGGATTAAGGGCGATCACTTGTTTTTCCATTCAATGAGGAATAGTGATCAGTCTAAGTGGTTATGTTTGCTTCCCCCGTCGACGAGGATGAAAATACTCCCCTTCTCAGAACATGCTTAAGGGACCTCCCACTGAGGTAAGTCCCCAATATTATGAGGTAGGGCCTCATTTCCTTCAATGTAATTTCACATTAAAAGGTTCATTACTCCACACCCTCACCCATGGTCACCCCAACCACTTCCATCGCGGGCTCTCCCTCCCCCATTAATATGGGAGGATCCATGCTCATTTTTGAATCTTTTACATCCTCTTGTTTATCACACCAAGCATGAATCACATGGGCTTTGATGTTTGTGATGATTACAACATACACACAATATGAACTATGAGAACTCTGATTCTTGACCAAATCAGGATACGTAGGACACCTACCAGAAGGCCTGAGCTCAAAAGTGTCTCCATCCTAGAGGGTCCACCCAATCATGTTTCTCAAATGGGCAGCTTAAATGGGTACGCCCCACACAATCTGAACAATACGGGTTTTGATTCCCCTATCGAGGATACGTAGGAAGACCTCCTTGTGGGCCCAATCAAAATATCAAGTCACCTTTTGTCCCCCCAAGATGACAATAACCACCAGAGCACCTTACAATATGGCTCAAGTCAGCATCACCTTCGTAGAATCAAATATATGCATGCTTATGACGATCTTGAAAACTAAGGGTATCCCACGGACACACTCTTTGGGAATGAACCAAGTATTTACAAACATATGAACAGAAATTAAATCGATAAGAGAGTCCCAGAACATGAAATAATCCTCCCCTAGAAGGGTGTGGTGAGTCTGACCTCACATCCTCTCGACCAATGGAGTCCTTAAGTGTCATTGGACAAATCTTAAGCCAACGAGTGCCTGCCTTTCGAAAGTAGGTCCATGAACCATGGATACCAGGTCCGTTGGGCATTCTTGGCTCTATGAATAAACATATTGGAGACCATACAAGGAAGTTATATCCAAGAAGGACTGATTTCAGGAGTACTTGACCACCACGCAATCGCTCGTTGGGACCAACAGTCTCCATAGGGCTTAATTCAACCTTCTTGAAAGGATAATGACACCGACTGGGTCAAAATAAAGGAATGTAAAATTCACTGAGAATCCATCTCTATAAAAAAAGGGATAGGTGGAGATCCTCGTCAAACCATTTGTGCACCACCCGTAAACAGTCCACCTCGGAGGCAGAACAAAAATGGTGAACCGGATTTGAATCCTTAACCAAGGTGGTGGTTCTACCCAAATGATAAAAGAAAAAAGGATAATGCACTTTTGACCATTTGATTCAACTTGGTACACACCATACACACCACCTCGGTGGAGTAACAATAATGGGGAACCTGACGTGAATCCTTAATGAAGGTGGTGGTCTCACCCCACCCAGGCCCCTTTTCCCCGTAGCAAAAGAAAAGGGTAAGGGGCCCAAGCTAAATTTCTAAATATGAATATGTTTAAAGGAATGCAACATTGATGGTGTTTTGTGGTCTGTATGTCATATATGTATATTTCATGTTTCCGTAGAGTGACCTTCGATCCAAATAACATCCCAACGACCCATACACATGTGCACATCAGCGATCTCACTGCAGTCAGGGCCTCAATGAAGAGTAGGACCCCCTCGCCTACCCAGTGTCTTCAATGTTGGGTATCTAATACGCTGATCAAAGATTATCGCCAAAATGGTACTCTCTCCATGATGGAGGCCTCAAGACAATCCCTCTAGTATGCAAAGGTCTGTCAGCTGACTATTCAGTCTCTTTCGGCACCCCAGTGCAGGCCGACCCTGATGGTCGTCTCAAATCATTTTGGGAGCCTATCCCTGAAACATGACAATGAGTACCTCCCTTACCTTAGAGAGGCGGATGAATTCAATGTTGGTGACTTCATCTCAACTACACAGGGGTCCTACCCATGTTCCCCCACCAGAGAGCTTCACCACTAACACTGAATGACTAGGCCTCCTTCTGCCTAGGAGGACCCTATGCCAAGGGCACTTGACAAAGTCCAGGAGACTCGGGCCCCTCGGGCTACCCGCCAAGGGTGGCGAATAAATAACCAGGAACACGCTATCACCCTGATTCCTGAGGAGTAGATATGCCAAACAAACTTAGTGGAATTCAATTGGAAAACATCTGACTCTAACCTCTCTACCCAAGCCCACCACCAAAATAGGGTGGCACAATACGAGCACATGCACGTTCATGTGAGTGATCGTCGGTCCCGCCATGTAGACAGAGAGGAAAACTACAGGTAGATGCAGATATCTACTGAACCACAATAATCCCTCCATACAAATAGGGTGACACTCCACTAAAAGTAGGAACAAACACCTGATGTTGCTTTTCCAATAGTCCATCTAAATAGGGAAGCAATAGGCTATATGTCGGCACAAATACCTACTGATCCATATCAATCCTGCCACCTAAATAGGGTGGAAACTAAATACGAGCAGAGTCAATTTTCTACAAATGTATACAAAGTTTTTGAGACAAATAAAGAGGTAAGTGAGAGGATGAAAATTCCTGATCATGAATAAGAAAACCACCAGTCAAATATGGTGGAAACTAGAGAAGACATCCAGTGATAGACTCGTTCCTCTTCCTTGGAAAATAGAACTGCCAGTATCTACTGGAAACTCATAGAGGACCGGAGTAGGCACCAACTCCTGCTCCGACATCGGAATGGGCCTTCATACGCATTACAATCAAAGATGTATCTCAACACATCCTGGAAATGATGGAAGATCAGATGTTGATTCTAGACCATATCTTCCAAACATTCCAAGATATCATTACATTGGTGGAAAATGTGAGAAATCGGTCCCACGACCTAGTTTCCTCAAACAAAATGACTCACTCACAAAATGAGTTAGTTACTTCAGATCAGTTATTCTTACCTACTCCATTCTAGGAGGGTTGGTGGAAATTCCCCAAGATATACAGACCACTGGATTGGGAACAAATACATGTTCCAACTGGAGGATGTAGGTCCAATGTGGTGGCAACTCCAGGGAAGGAATATATCCCTGCCAAAACTTAATATGCTCGTCGACGTATCCCAAAGACATCACGGGACATAACAATACATGGAACTATATTTGAAGACCATTACCAATATCATATGACCCCAATTACCTGCAAGAGAGTGCCCAAAAATGAAAGTTACTAAAGGCAACTGGAAAATGAAGATCACATGCACAATCCTGCTCTGTAGGAAGTTGGGGTTCTTGATGCCCTCAAACATATATCAAAAAAGGCTAAAGACCCTATCATTACATTACCAAATTATGGATGTGGAAGTATCAGTTGCGAAGGCCCTCCCCACAATGTCACTCCCAGCAACTCTAAAGGTCCTCCACAGAGCACTTAAGGTGGCTTACTCCATGGGTCAAGAATGATGGATCACAAGAGACTCTCTTCTAATGTACGTCAGGGTATCCCTCCCCTTGACCTGAATATAAGATAGCAAGAGGGTCCCCCCCTTTATTTCATCTGCCCTGATGTTCATCCCCAGTGTATATGCTACAGATATGATTATTCTTATATTCGTACATCAAGTCATGACGGTAGTCCTCGCCACGATGACAGTCATTGCGAAGGCCCTCCCTACAATGGCAGTTACTCTAAAGGTCCTCCCCATAGTAACGCCAAGAAATTAGAAGGTCCTCCCCTCATTGCAGTACATCTTGAAGGCCCTCCCCAGGATGTAAACTGCAAAAATTATCCCTGCTTACAGGTATCAAGTCATTATGGTAGTCCTCTCCCTGATGACAGACAATGTGAAGGCCCTCCCCACAATGAAATTTGTTGTGAATGCCCTCCCCATAGTGACATTAAGAATCAATAAGGTCCTCCCCATGCCATAGCTGGCCCTGAAGATCCTCCTCAGGGTAAACACCATTAGGAAAATTCCCTCAGTCGGGCATCAAGTTGAAATAGTATCCCTCTCCATTGCAGCGCCAACTGTAAAGGTCCTCCCAACAATCAGAATTCAAACAGGAAAGAAGGTCCTCCCCTTGCCGGAATGAATATGAAAAAGACTTCCTATGTTGAGGCACTCAGAAAGGATTTGGACACATCTGGAACTTCGTCTATAATGAGTGATATTCTTTCTCAACCAAAGGATGGTCCGGGGCTACACTCATCTTCTAAGACACCCCTATGGGGTCCGCAAAACAATAAGGCTCCCACCATCCCAGTTTCTTGGAACAAAATTATTAAGAAGCATTCGAGATGGGAATATCAAGTATAAGAGAATCCGGAATAACAACAACATGATATGTTGGTTTTGAGAAGACAACTAGCTATGGATAATATACCAGTGATGTATTGGCCTACGACCACTTCTCCCTTTGACATACCAGGATAATTATCAGGGTAATGAACACATGAAATTCACCTAAAAATATGGATGACTCTTTGAAAGCTGAAAGAAAAATTCCTATCCTACCAAGGGTACATGGACCATGTTAGCACGATAGGGGAGATTCGTAGTCTGAGCAACCATGAATCCCTCCCATCCGCAAGGCATCCACAATCAAAAAGGTGAAAGAAAAACTTTGAACTATCTTTCCTCCATGCACTGCATAAATTGTGTCTCCTCCTTGGCAATGCCCCGACTAGAGTTCAAATTTAGGGGTGGGGAACATGTAGCTTTACACTTCACCCCACGTCTATCCCAGAAAGCCCCATTGGAAATGAAATCCTGTAATTTCATCACCTAGAGCCAACAATCAAGTGAAAACCCTACATAGGGAAGGTGGGATACTCAACAAAAACCAGCCCGAAGTAAGTCTCAAAAGCATCAGGGCCGAAGAGATCAAGCCATCGAAAAGCTTATGAGTCATGCAACCAGGAACATCCAGCATGCTTCCCACCTAAGGGAAGCCAACCAGCATGTAGTGCTCATGTCTACAAAAGACCATAGACTTAGTGAAGTCCTAATTCCACACTCTTCTTACACCTGTGCAGAAGTTCGTGAAATTGAAAGGGTGGCGATAGCATCGGCTACCACAGCGATACGGGAACAACCCTATCCCACAAGGATGGTGGAATTTTTAAATCAAAATTCCTCCATAAGACCAACAAATAGAGGTTGTAGCGCATCTACAAGATAATGGGAACAACCCCAGCCCTCAGGGCTGGGGGGAATTTTTACCTCAAGTCCCCGCACATCAGTTGTCTCTCTTCTACCATCTAGGAAGAACTATGGACAAAGGAGTTACCCATTCCACCCCTTCTCGTGGTTCAAACCCTTCGAGACAAAGGCACGTTACGAGGTCAAGCCAAGGCTAACTTTGGGTCAATCTTCACTGATAAACCTAAATAATTCCATGTTATAAAAGGATAATGTCCATTAAAGGACCTAGAAATCCTTCCTACCATTCAGAACTAGGTACACCACCCCCAATGTGGTATGTCTCAGTAAACATTGTAAACATCAACTCCATGGATCTCACAAGAAATGACATAGGGGAGAGGATGCGAAGGAAGATGGTTCTATCCAAGAGGCATCCCACACTGATCTTGATGGTCCGCATACCCAGAACCAGAGGGCGGTCCTAACTCTGGGTTCCCCCTCAGTCAATCTGACATTACATCCCCCGTGAAACTTCACAAAAAAGAAAAATAAATCCAAGGTTGTCTATGACCCACCTCCTCCTCCCCATGATAATTTGTCCCTCACCCTAGAGTAAAGGTTCTCAAATTAGGAGGAATAAATGAAAGAGCACAGGCTAATTAATGACTAGTTTCATCGAGGGAGTTGTCTCGCCAGATATGTTCCCCCCGCAGAACGTCAGTAGGTGCTCCTAGAAGAGGTTCCCATGACATAGGCACTCATTCCGGTGAATGAATCCATGATCGTAGAACCATCCAACCTATCCCTAAAAGGACATAAAGACTTAACCTCCCTAAAAAGGCAGCTGGAATATATCCAGGTAAACCCACAAATGATGCCCCCGACTAGGTATCCACCACAAATTCCAGTTGTGCTAACGTGCCCAATTATGGCCCATACTGCACCAGCTCAAGCTCAAGCCTTACAGGATTTGCATAAAGGGATCTTAAACACCTTTGAGAAACTAACAAATCAACAAGAATCCATGTAAGGGTGTCACGCTCTGATACAACCAGAGCGAAAACCCTACCCCAAGTGGGGTGTAATGTTCTACCACCACAAAACCTCGTTAACCCCATATTCCCAGTATTTAATGGATCAGGGACCTAGAATAGAATTTGAGGCGCTATGCCTCTTACTGTGACCTCATTATGGGAACTCTAGAGTAGCAAGAAGACATAAAACACAGGTGCTACGTATGAACCGTGCAGGGCTCGGATTTCGTACGGTATACTAGCCTGCCATTTAATTCAATTATAGGCTGGGAGGACCTCCAATGACATTTTCCCTTATAGTTTAGTTCAACGCTGCCTAAGACAATGGTTAGTGACCTCATGAACTGCAAGCATCAATAAAATGAGAGAGTCTCAGACTTCATTTCTAAATGGGAGGGCCTGACATATTCCATGAACCAGCCAATCCCCTGGGATGAGATGCTCTCCATGTTCATCAATAACCTTCCGGATGAATTAAATATTCTGATCATCCCGGTGAAGTACACTAGTGGGTTTAGAGACTTATCTTCCATTGCACAAAGGATAGAATACTCATTGAAAAAAACTAATCTTATGTCCTGAGTGGCCCCATCAGCCCCTGGGAAAAGAATGGGAAAAGATGAAGCCGCTTCTATCATGCCTAATCCATCCCCAGCATAGGCTCCAGTTGTGAGGCCCCCACCAAACCGTGTGGGACCCCCTAGACGCAAACATCCACCCCATCATGGCATGATGAGGGAAGAGGTCCTAAAAATATTAGTTCAATGAACGAAGAAATAAATTTTATTCTTTTTGAGATGACAAGTTCTGTGACTATTTCATAGACGCCACGAATTGCAATTTTCTCCATCTATCGGAGCCAAAGAGAGCCAATGAAGTGGGTCTCAAAGACTGTCCAAATTATTTTTCATATCACCAGATAATATGACACACCATCCAAAAATGTTTTTTTTCAAGGATCTCCTCCAAAAGATGGTGGATTCCGGGAAAGTGAAGTTGGGCCCGCCACCAGCACAAGTAGAATGTGTCTCCACCTTCGAATCAAGAGAGGAAGAGGAGTGGAAAATAGTTTCTAGTAAGAAGGAGAAATTTTTTTACAACTGGATGACTCAAAAGACCATCAACTATGTCCATGGTATCCTCCAAGCATAGTTGAAACAACCAACGGTGCCCCCAAAATCCTCTAATACAGCACAACCGTCCTCCTCAGCCCTGTGGTCCTCTAAAGTCCAGAAGGGTGGAAATACATATAAAGAAGATGAGATGACCCCAAATAAGAATCCAGTGTCAACCCTTTTGGAAATCATGCCAATAGTCTTGGTACCACGGGAACTACCCCACCAAATGCTACAATGGGCACCACCCTGCCAAATGGAACCATCAAAAGGAGACAGTCAGACTAAAACAGTGTCGGATCAAGAACTGTCCTTTGGCTCCATTAATGCCATTCACTTGATGGATCCCATATCTAATGAAGACTATGGCTAAGAACATGAACCCCCCATGCCCAATTGGAGAGCTGAAAGAAGATCCACAGAGGCTGGAGGTTTCCTAGAAGGTATGATCATGGGCGGAGTCAAATTCTCATCCACGCGACAAGTCAAACTGTTAACATCACAGAAACTCGTGAAGGGAACATAAAACAGACACAACATGAACCAGAATGTTCTTTCTCCTCCATCGAATGAAACCCAATCCTAATTATCTTAGATTATCCATCATGGGAAGAACAAACACCAAACCTCCAAAGGTATACAGGCAGACTAGTTCAGCCAAACATGGAAAGGAATTCAGCACTGTTGGCCCCTATTATAGAGGTCGAACCATATACGTCCAATGCTCAAACCCCTAAAGTGTCTATGAAAGAGAAACCCTGAGGCAGGAAGTGTTGAACTTTAGAGAATAAGTATGATATTTTAAATTATCTAGCCTCAATACCAGAAAATATTTCAATACTAGATGCATTAATTCTGTCCGCAGATCTTAGGGAGGCACACATCGAATCCTTACTAAGTCCTTAGCAGTTCTAGGCTGAAGTAGTTACTTCCAAAGTCTAATGAATGGAGACTAGTCCTGAAGAATGTCATGTCGTCATCTCCTTCACAGACAGGGATGAAGACACCATCACGAAAGGGTGCATCAAACCCCTATATGTGTCCAGCAGGATAAATGGAATTTATGTTCGGAGGATCTTCATCGACAATGGTTCTGGAGTTAACATCCTCCCACTGAGAACACTTTGTCAACTAGGATATGATGAAGACAACTTGAAAACCTGCACTAAAACTCTACTGGGATACAAAAAAAGTAAGCATAAATCATTGGGATGAAGCAAGTTTAAAACTTGGATCAGAGATCTCATATCATATTTTGAGTTCCTAGTGGTGTGGAAAAGTACAGCCATTAATGTTCTCTTAGGGAGGCCTTGGCTACATCAGCACACTGAAATTTTGTCTTCATACCGTCAATGCATCAAATATTTCACTAATGTGAAAAATGGTATGTTTCATGCCAATAAATCCCTATTTGAATCTTCTGAATCGCATTATATAGACATAGGGTTCTATGAGTCAGAATAAAAACATTTTTCGGCTGATTAAATTGATTGGATAAATGCGCCAAATGGATTGCAGATGGCTCCTTCCGGCCCCCTCCAGCAACTTGGAGAAGAGTATGTACTACCCATCAACCAAGTTGAATGTATAAACGCAAGCTCGGATGTAGACTCAATTATCATCATGGTCTCTATTACGACCACCAAGTCCAAAGACACAGAAAAGGAGGATGACTCCATGTTTTCAGTAAAATCCCTATCAAATATGCTCATAGACCGTCCTTGGGACATCAAACTGCCCTTTCCTCCAATACTAAGGAAAAAAGAATCTTTCTCTCCCAAAATTAGAGAGTTCATATCAAAAATCATTTCTATGTCAGAAGAATAAGATGATGAGGATGAAGAAGAGGAGGAAGAAGACCTCAAAGATTCCCCGCCTACATTAGAAGAAGGTGTCTCCACCGCAATCGATGAACTTAAGAAGATAAATCTGGGTACTGAAAATGACCATCATAACACTTTAATCAGTGTGTCCATGCCTTTTGGGGAGTAGGAGGGATATACCTTATTCCTAAAGAAGAATCAACATGTTTTTTCATGGAATTACACTAAAATTACAGGCCTCGATCCTAAAGTTGCCACCCTTCATTTGGTCTTACCAAAAGATCACTGGGGCTATAAGCTGGCAGCCATAAGGACCCATCTGATGCATTCTTCCAAAATAGAGGATGAAGTTGACAAGCTGATCGAATCCAACTTCATAGAGGAGGTCCAATATCTAGTTCATCTAGCAAACATAGTTCATATAAAAAATAATAATGGATAAATTATAATTTTCATTAACATTAGGGAACATAATCAGCAATCAGCATTGCCCAAAAGACAACTTCTTGGTCCTGATAACTGAATTCTGGATTGATGCAAGAGCTGGGTATGAGGCCCTCTCTTTCAAGGATGGTTATTATGGATACAATCAAATCCGGATGGCCCAAGGAGATGAATAATATATTTCTTTTAGGACCCCTCAGGGAGCATTCTATTATAAAGTGATTCCCTTTGGTCTAAAGAATGTTGGCGCCACATATTAGCGCTCCATGCATCGCATATTCAAGCCCTTCTTGGGAAAATTATTCGAGTGTTCTTTCGATGACCTGGTGGTTAAATCATGATAGATTTTAAATCACCTAGATGATTTTGAAACTATCTTCAAAAAATTGTGACATCATAGCTTAAAGATGAATCCCTTTAAATACACCTTTGGAGTCACCTAGGGAAAATTCATCGGCTTTGTCATTTGCCATCGTGGCATCAAAGTTGGCCTCGAGAAGTCAAAGTCCATACTTGGCATGTCACCACCTCACAACCTCACTAAGTTGAAAGGTCTCCAGGGTCACCTCGCCTACATTAGATGCTTCATAGCCAGCCTAGAAGGTAAATTTTTACCTTTCACCAAACTCATGAAGAAAGGAGTTACGTATGAGTGGGATAATGATTTCAAAGAACATTTTGACAATATTACAAGATATCTCCTAAGCACACCAGTGCTCATGCCTCCAGTCGAGGGTAGACCTCTGATTTTTTTGTAACTTCCCTAGAACGGTCCTTAGGCTCCTTCCTCATAGAGGAAAATGATGTCGGCAGTGAGAAAAACCTCTACTACTTTAGCTAGACAATGATCAATGATAAAACTCTGTATTCTAAGATTGAAAAGAACTGCCAAGCACAAATCATCATATTGCAGAAGATCAAGAATTACATGTAGCACCATGAGGTCCACCTGGTCTCCCACTGCAACCCGCTCAAATATATCCTCAACTCTCCCATGCTAAATGAGATCCTATCACGATGGGTGGTCATCCTACAATAGTTCTACATATGGTATGTGCTCAAAAAGGCCATTAAAGGCCATTAAAGGCCAGGCGTTAGCAGATTTCTCAGATGAGCATCCCTTAGAAGAAACAACACCGTCAGATGCCAAACTTCTAGATTAATAAGTGTTTTTTGTCCAGGTAAACCCCCAGGCATGGGAAATGTACTTCGACGGTTCTTCCCAAAAACTAACATGGAAAATGATGGAGGATTCCAAGATCAAAAAAGTGGGATTGAGAGTCGTACTCATATCTCGCAAAAGGCCATCTTTACTTACTATTTCTTACTTTCGAATGGCTGTACGAAAAATGAAGTGGAGTATCATTCCCTCCTTGCAAACCTGGAATTGGAACTCCAGGTGTAAGACAAAAACCTAAAAATAAAAGGTGATTCGAAGTTAGTCATCAAACAGTTCAACAATGACTATTTTATCAAGAAATGTGTGTCGGTTCTCTTGGTGAAACATGTTAAAGCACTAATGGAAGAATTCCCCTTAGAACCAATGTTGGATTATGTCCCCGGATCATAGAATTCTCAAGATGATGCTTTGGAAAATGCATCCACAACCTTGGTCGATCTCGACCGGGATGAACCAGTTATCAACATTTCTCACCATCGGATGATCTTTGCATTCATCCAAAGCAATACAGAGGAAACATATGAAATTAGTCATGTTCTTGAGCCTTATGGTCATACAACTGATTGGATGATGCCCATTAAAAGTTACCTTCTGAATAGGTAACTACCACCACATAGGGCTGAAAGGGATCAAGTCTGAAGATGGGTAGTAAACATTGCCTTGTACACTGGGGTAAAGAAAGAAAAGGTTCTTAACAAACGAGGGCTTGACGGAGTACAAATTAGGCGCATTTATGGAGAAGAGACTAATTTTGTCATGAAAGAAGTGCACTCCGGAGCTTGTGGAGTGCACCAGTCATCAACCAAGCTCTCTCACCAAATTTGATGGCTTGGGTATTACTGGCCCACTATGATACAGGATGGTTCAATATTCACTAAGAAGTGTCATTACTTCCAAGTTAATTCTAATTTCATACACCGATCCTTGGAGTTACTTCACACATCTATGTACTCTTATCCATTCATCACCTGGGGGATAGACATTGTGGGACTATATCCTCTTGTTACAGCCAAACAATTCAAGTTCATACTCACAGTGACCAACTTATTTTCTAAATGGGACGAATCCATGCCCCTTAAAAAAGACAGTGCGAAAAAAATCTTCAACTTTGTGAAGGCCAACATCATTACCGAAATTGGTGTCCCTCATACAATACTGATGGACAACAGCACCAACTTCTGCTCTGGTGAGTTGGAAAAGTTATACCAGGAGTATGGGATCAAAGCCAACAGTTCATCCCACAATCACGCGATAGCCAATGGATAGGTAGAGGCGTTCAACAATACTATGTCCAACATAATTCAAAATATGGTTGATAAGGATAATAAATTGTGGCTAGACAAGATCCATCATGCTTTGTGGGCTTACCATACCACGACCCTCACTCCCACCAAGGCAACCCCATACTCATTAGTATACAGGGAAGACGTAGTGTTGCCTATCAAAATCTAGGTACCATCACTTCGTGTGTCCATTTGAAATCAAATTTCCATGGATGAGAAATCCCAGAGATGATTTGATGAGTTTTAATAGCTAGATGAGAAAAGGCTTCACACTCTGCACCATTTGGAAATCTACCAAAACCAGATTGCATGAGCCTTCAACAAAAAGGTTCGCCTTTTCTCTTTCCTAACTGTAGAAATGGTGTTAGTCCTCAGAACCCTGATGATACATAGGAAGAAGCCCTCATGTCTTGAACTAAAGTGGGAAGGACCGTACGTCATACATAGGGTCTATTAAAATGGAGCATATTCCCTAATATCAATGGAAATAAAGCTCATCACAACTTCCACAAATGAAAAGTTCATGAAGAAATACTTCAGGTAATAGAAACAATTTCATGTTCCAAACTCTATGACCCTAAACTATGATTTATTGTACCCATGATGTCATGGTAAAAACTCTATGACCCTAAACTATGAGTTTTTATATCACCATAATGTCATGGTCCAAACTTTATGACCCTGAACTATGAGTTATAACACCCGTGAAGCCATGGTCCAAGCTCTACGACCCTAAAATATGAGTCATAAAACCCCAATTCCAATGTCCAATCACTACAACACTAAACTATGAGTCATAAAACCCCAATGTTATGGTCAAAACTCTATTACCCTAAACTATGAGTTTCTATATCACCATAATGTAATGGTCCAAACTCTAAGACCTTAAACAATGAGTAAAAATTCACAATGTCATGTTCCAAGCTCTAGGACCCTAAACTATGAGTAAAAGTATCCCCCAATTTCAAGGTCCAAGCTTTAAGACCCTAAATTATGAGTAATGAATGCCTCCAATACCATGGTACAAACTCTAAAACCATAAACTATGAGTCATCTTCCATACCACATGACGTTAAACTGTATGGAACTCATCCATAAAACATGACAATAAATTGTGACTCTTGTCCTCAATATAGGATGTTAAACTAAATGACACAAAATGTCCTAATCACATGACAATAAACTACATGATCTCTTATAGAACTGCATAAGGCTTGATTCCTTTCCTCTTATGATACGTAGAGATGCCTCGATCCTTGATCCCGGCCCATCCCACATAAAAAAATGCCTCCATTACGCCCCCTATCTACCCATATTCATATGGGAAACCCTTATCACTCCTTTTTTCTCACATAGAGTATAACTCACGTGATCTTAGGATTAGTGGTAGAGATTCTCTCATGAAATTCAAATATAGGGTAACATGATGGACCTGGTCATTGTGATAGATAGAATGAAAATGTCCATACCCTTTAGACCAAGCCAAATCAGTACAGGGTACTTACAGAACTACATATGGATTGATTCATTCCCTCGCATGATATATAGTGATTCCTCGATCATCGATCTTGGCCCTGCCCTACTTGGAATGAAAACGAAAATCCCTCATCTTATTATCTACCTCCCCGCACTAATGAAGGAGACTCTAGGATCACTCCTTGTTTCTCACATAAAGTATAACTCATGTGAGATGAGGATCAGTAATAGGTATTCTCTTACACAAATAGATCATCAGGGAATAAGGTAGTCCTGGAACTCGTATAAATTGAAACCAAAATGCCCTCACATGTCCTCACACATGGACCGATCCAAATCGGTACATGGTATGTAAAAAACTACATGTGGCTTGATTCCTACCCTTGTAGGATATGTAGTGACGCCTCGATATTTTATCCCATCCCATCCACCATCATCATAAAAAAAGATCTCTCAAGTGTCCTTAACACATCGATCAAACTCTTTTTGGGAACATTCATAACTATGTGTGGATTGATTCCTTCTCTCACAGGATACATAGTGATGCTCAGATTCAACATCCTGGCCCATCCACGAGTAAAAAATTGCCCCTCTCCACCATATGTAGCTTGGAATTGTATGGGGAGTCCGTGAAAGGTCCTATTGCATGAAAATAAACTGTGAAATTCCTCAAGAGTTATGTGTGGCCTAGTCCTCAGTATTATGAGATTCCGCACATGCCCTTCAATCATGAGAAATCAAAATATCCTACTTCCCCATGTATATATGGGTTAGACATATGTGTAAGCTCCAAGTAGTTCATAATTAATCATGGTCAGGGTATTCTCAGATTCTCAGGCACATCTTTCCCATTTGTCACACTTCATACCTCAGGAAAACTTGAATCCCCATAATCATTCAAGGCCATTTGAGATGGATGTCCAGTGTTCTATAGACACCTTTTCTTGGCTATTCATATAATTCCCCGGTGGATCTGTATATATTTCCCACAAAATGGCCATCAATCAAAGGAAAATTCGTCCCCAGGAGAGTAATTTTGTATCTTAGTATGCCCAATGGCTTCCAAGACCCATGTCATCCCTCCTGATTCTAGTTGCCTCCGGGACTACAGTTTACAAATTCAATCATCACTCACATTTAAGTAACACCAGATCATCCTGATTGTGATTAACCTAAAACTATTGAATATATTTATGACAGCATAATCAAACCCATTACAGGACTCTAAACTGCATAGCATCACGTCCTCACTGCATGACTTTAAACTGCAAGTCCAAAATCATTCTTATTGTGTGACGTTAAACTCCATAAAAATGGTTTAATCCTATAATTTCCATATAATATTGATTTTTCTATTCCTAAGAAGTGGCGTGGAACCCTCATGATCCCTTATTTCTCACATTTATCATAGTTCACATGAGCCTAGTAATTTCAGCAAGATATCCACCATGGCATCATGGAAAAACAGCCCCGGAATTTGGTCCTAGCAGCACGACCCTAAAAGGCATGTCACGATTCCCTCCCCTGAGAGGAACCCCATGTCCTTGCCATGTGATGCTAAATAACCAAGTATCCCAAAGATGAAGTGAATTCCTCTCCCTTTATATGAGTCAAATCTACGAAAGGGACACCCATTTCCATGACTAAATTGCATCCAAAATGCCCCATATATATCCGGGTGCACTCCTTCCATACTCCAAACTTCATGAATTGAGTGACCTTGAATCTAAATAACCCTCCAAGTCTGTCTGAGATGGAAGTACAATGTCTCGTGGACACCTTTGTTTGACTATGCGTATCACACCCTAGTGGATCTGAATATGTTGCCCACAAAAATGGTCATTGATCAAAGGAAAGATAATCCCTAGGAGAGCTCTCTCCTATCTCAGTACACCCAATGGATTCCAAGCCTCGTTCCATCCCTCCTAATTCAAGGGCCCTCAAAGTCTTGGTTTACATTTTTCTCCTTGAACACAACCTAGATATATCAAAACTTATGGGCCTAATTCATCTCTGGTACCTTTTGAGTATTCTAAAGATATCCCATCCGTATGAATGAAGTTGATCCACATACCAAAAAAGATTTCCCCCACTCAATTACTAGTTTCTCCAAATAAGTTTAGTTATAAAATCCTCTTTTTGTGTTTAGAATCACCTTTGGTTGATGGTCACGTTCTGTATTCAGAAAGTTCTCAATCTCCATAATACCCAATGGTCATCGGATACGGGAGGAAGGTGTCCTGTGGACACCTTTTCTTGACTATAAATATCATTCCCAGGTCTCTCTGCATATATTTTCCACAAAAATGAATGTCAATGAAAGTAAAATTCATCCTCAGTAGAGTCATTTCAAGCTTCTGTATGCTCAAATGACATTCTTGTCTTGTCACACCCCCTTATTTGGAAAACTCCTAGATGACAGCTTGTGTACCTCCTTCATTCCAAGTACCCCTAACATAAAAAAGGGGGAATCTCTACTGAACTGCCCATTCACCAGATCTACCTCACACAAGCAAGAAATGTGTGGAATAGTTTCCCACTCATAACCAATAGGAATCTTCCTAATGTTCATAGAAAAAACTACTCCGGCTAGCCACAAATTGTGGCTCCCAACATCATAAAAAATTCAAATCCCTCCAGGACATCAGAAATGAAGGTTAGGCATCCTACGGACTCCATTGATTGACTTTGCACATCATGCCCCGGTGGCTCTGCATATGTCTCCCACAAAAATGGCCATCAATAAAAGGTAAATTCATCCCTAGGAGAGTCTTTTACTACCTATATATTCCTCAAATGACTCCCGATCCCCATGCATGTCTAGAATCCACAAGTCAAGGGTCAATAAAAATCCCTAATCCAAGTCTGAAGGATGCTAGGACATTCTCAGTTAACGGTCCCAATCCAGGGCCCTGCCCCATTAAGTCTGGTCAAAGATGTTTGACCAAAAACATCAATTACAAGTTGGATTGGCAGGACAGTGAACTTCCAATGAAAAATATTCCATACCGGCGAGAGGAAATATATTCAAAGGGGAACTCTGGGAAAAATTCAAGTATTGGTTCGTTAACAAAAAACATTGATCTATCAGAAAAGGAATAATGCTTGTTAGGTTGAAAACCTGTAAAGGGAGGCCTAAGAAAAAACAAAGTTATACCCTCTAAGCCCGTACCATGTAGGCTTATGCAAAAATTTGTTTAATAATAATGAAAAAAGACATGAATGTTTGTGAGGTGTTCGATAAACCCTTATCAATAGTCAAACTACTCTCGCTGAGTCCCTTGTATCAGGTAAAAAATAGAGCTCGATTCGATTATTTCAGTTTACTGATTTCAAGTCATGGTTTAAAATTAATTCTTGATTGAAATGGTGTTGAAATAATAGGAAAATGGAAAGAGATGGAATTTAGAGGCAAATTAGTTAAATCATATTCCCTAAAAATATGTGGTGGGCATCCACAGCCTGGAGCCTCTCTTTGTGTGAATGACAGTACCTTTATAGTATACATTTTGTAGAGTCTCAAAGTTTCATCAATGATTGGTGAGACTCTTCAATGGCTTCGAAAAGCGTTAATAAATTCATAGTCTCAACTTCTGCACTCACCTGCAGTGCCTCTACTTCCCACATGGCATGGAGGCAGGTTCTCTCTCTATCCTACATTTGTCATCACCCCTCCTCAACAGCGGCTGTGGCTCGGGCCCGCTCATGTTTGAGTCATTCTTTTTTTTGGATTTGTTGATCCACTTCCTTGTCAAGATACTCCATCAAATACTCTTGCTTCATGAGTTCATTTTGAAACTTCACAGTTGTCCTAGCATGAGTGGCAGCTTCTTCTATGAGAATTTTTCATGTATCATCCACATAAGTCGTCGAATCTGCCACGGATAGTCGTGATTCAAGTTCACTCGTTGCATCCCAGTTAGAAACCACTAGCCTTACTATATCATAAATTCCATGATAGTTAAATCCACCAAAATCCAGGACTTAAAATTAGAGGTGTAACTTTGGAAATTTTACTGGCATCTCTTCTAATGGAGTCTGGGAGATTAGTCCCCAAATGTTCCTCCAAGATTTTTGCCAAGTGGAAAAAAATTCGGATAGGCTCTCTCAGTTGGTCTCGGAATCAATCTCTGACAATTAAATAGAGTTGGGATTGAACTTCACCAGAGAGGGACTTGGTTCGGCATCTACAACATGTCTTGACCCTCCAACAACCTTGTCTCTATTAATTATAATAGATGGAAAGGTAGGGATTTCCACCATTGTTGAAGCTTGTGGTTGTGATTATGAGGATGGAGTGGTGATGAAAATATCTCCCACCCCCAATGTGGTACCTCTATCTAAAATAGAAAAAAATGCACAATCATCAGTGGCACTCAGTGGATATACGGGAAGGCAAAAGACCCAGGGCCATGCTTGGCCAAAATGATAACCCTCAAGAAGGAATTCAGAAGGTTGTCAGTTAATATGAGGCATGAATGGATGGTCAGTCCAGATAAGGATACTGGTCTTAGAACCCTAGGGGAGGAAAACATAACCCCTCTCAGAAATGGAAAAAAGGGCATGATTGCCCGCTCTAGATTTTCAAGGGATGAAACATCCACCTCCCTAATTGTGACTTCACTAGATCCACCATGTGCAGCATCATTCTCTGAAGTGGCTCCCTCTATAGGGGAAAAATCTGATTGATTGATATATATTGGCTTCTCAATATTCAAATCCATTCCAACATCTATCAAGGCATGGGGCTCGTTACTGGACTCGTCCCCTTCCATAAAGACCACCTTGTCTCCCCCCATGGGAGTCAGCTCGACATGGTCAAGTAAGCCCTCAACTTCTCGATGCCTTTCAATTGTTTGTAAAGAGATTTTTTCAGTGGGGTAAGCCACATTCGAGGGGTCAACAATACCCTTGATCAATTAAAATTCCATTGCTTCCCTGTTTTGGTCATCCGTGATAGATGGTGACCCTTCCTCCACCCTAAAAAGTATAGGAGCTATAGATACCTGAGCGGTTGTCATCTAGTCACCAATAGTCCCTGTGTCAAGTTACATATATGTACCAGTGAGTTGACAAGATAAGGTTACTTGGTTCAATCATCAGATAAACAGACAATTACTGGAGATCCCCTGTCAAATATTCTTGGACAGCTAAGAGGCTTTCTTTTGTTTCTTTAACTTTCAGAGGGATGGCTCCTAAATAAGATCACCCATAGGAGTTGGAAGTGAAAACACTCTACAATGTCCTGCAATAATTGTTTCCATGTGTTACTAGGATCTGGTGGATCCTTCCTTAGTACCCCTATCATGGAGGGGGTGTACTCCCCAGCTATAGTACCTCTAGGAGAAAAAGTTGGGTAAAAGCCGTTTCCTGAGACCCAGCAAGCCCCTAAAAAATAATAAGGAAAGGGGGAAGCTTTCATAATATTTTAAATAAATTAATTTAATCCTAATGGTTTCATATAAGACCTCTCTCATTGACCATGGAAATACTGCCATCAATGCCACATGGTTCGACCTGTAATGCCTATCCACAGGAGAGTGAAGACACTTATCTATTTCAGTCATGTATGTTGCCACCTCCTCAGAGAGTCTTTGAGCACTTTAGTCTATAAGTGGAATTGACTGAGTGAGCTTCCTCAGAGAGTCTTTGAATTATTTTGAACTACTTTAGACTATAAGGGGAATTGACGGTGGGTGCTTCCTCAAAGATTCTATGAACGACCTAGGCTATAATGGGAATTGACCGAGTGAGCTTCCTTGGAGTATCCATTACCTTGGGGCTATAAGGAGAATTTACTGTGAGTGCTTCCACAGAGGGTTCCTGAATACCATAGACTATAAGGGTAATTGACTATGAGTGCTTCCTCATAGAGTCTTATATACTGAACCATAGGGGTTAGGCCGAGTGTACTTCCCAGAGGGTGGATTTTACTTTTTCAGTAGGACCAGAGGGGATGGCTGTGAGTACATCCCAGAGGGATACCTGTTTGTGCCTAGCTATTTGATTAGTTGTTGCTTGATGTTGAAATTGTGGATTGTTTACTGGTGAGTACTTTCCTGCGTACTTCTTTCTATGCTTTACCTTCCATATATTCACTGAGTGTTAGTTATAGATCTTTGGGTGGTTTCCAACTGGTATTTAGTCTCACACCCAGGTTGGGCCATGCTTTTGGGCTCAAACAGATTACATTGTTGCAGGCATACATAAGGGCAAGCGCCCTTCTACTTCAGGTAACTTACTTTCTGTGGAGCAAGAGAACATTGGACCAAGCTTATGATTTCGATGCAGAGGAGTTGATTATCTATTTCATTTGTACTTTGGTTTAGTACTTTTTGTATTCGAGCATTGTGACTGTTTTGGCTTCTTTCTTAGACATATGTATCTTTGCATCATTTATATATGTTCTCTAGTTGTTTATACATCCACTCTTCCGCTATTTACCATTGTTGGATATTTACTACTTCTGCTACTGTATGTATTTGTTTACTTCTATTGTATACTCTTCCAATGAGAGCATAGTTTCCCCACAATCACACCCAAGTCCATCGCTGCTAGTCGATAGCCTCTGGTGTTCGGGGAAATGCTTTTGAGGCCATGTGTCCAACCAGGTATGGGGCACCTCTGGGTGGCTTCCGGAATCGAGAAATTACAAAGTGGTATCAGGGGAATTCATTTTTATTGACTTACTGTTTGGAACAATTATCCATGGATATGATGGAATAGGTACTTGGTAATAAGCTATGTCCAAGAGTATCTAACCCGTGTATAGGGAAAATCCAACCTACCTCATTTATTACAATTTTCTAGTTTTTCATGTTTATAGTTTCTTTGTTTTAAACTTGAGTGATTCACATTATTTGTGATGTTATTTTTGATTTTATTGAGGATCTATTTCTGTCGCAACCCTGGTGTCGACGGTCGCACTGGTGGGTGCACGAGGAGACCAGTTCTGTGATTTGGCTAGTTCTTCGGATGTTTGTTTCTTAGTTTGTGGTACCTAGAACTTCTCTTGACGATGTCGGCTCCAGCTATGAAGGTTCGTTCGTTTTAATTCTTGAATGGATTGTCCATCCATGGTTCATGAATCTCATTTTTTTTAATGCTTGTATTGTTCTTTTGTGGGTAAGTGGAGAAGTGGTGAAATGGTGAAGTGGTGAAATGGTGAAGTCATGTATGGTTTCTCACTTTTTCCTCAAAAGTGTATGCATAATAAAAAAACATGTCATGCATTATTTCCATCCCATTCAGGATGAATTAGCAATTGTATGTTGTTGTGATAGATGTTTTGTAGAATATGCATGTTGTTGTGATATATTCCTTGATAAAAATATAAATTTCTTGATAGGGTATTGTTTGTGTAAGGTTTTGTTTGAATGAATGTCAAAATTTGGTTCTTGAGGTGTTATGGGCCCTCATGGACAGGAATTTGGTGGATCATTTCATTGTTTTACTTGTTATAACATTTGTAAGATGACAAACTTTTATTTGCATGGAGTATGGTCTATAAAGGATCATATTTGGCACTTTGTAATTCATTTCGGTGTTTTCTGGGCTCCAGAGTAGTTTCTGAGGCTTACTGTCTGGAAAAACCCAGAATATACGCTGTGTAGTTTTGACTACACACCATGTGTTCTTCTTTTCGGGAAGAAATTGTTTTTCTTAAGTACACTTCGTGTACTCTATTTACATGTCGTGTATTCTCTAACTGTGTCATCAGCCGTGTGGGCAGAGACATGGTATGGGGAAAGTCTGGTGAGAACACGTTGTATACCAGTTGGACACGCCGTGTATCTTGACATAGGTACCCGACTGTGTCACTAACAACATGGTTCAGTGTTATCCTTTCACGTACACGTCGTGTCCTCGGTGAACATGCCGTGTAGTGTGAGTCGTGTAGTGTGAGCCGTGTCTCAAGTCATGTCACTAACAAAACGGGCCAGGTAAGGATCGTCTATTACACGCCGTGTCTATCTTGAACACATCGTGTAGTCTTGTCTTAGGAGAGTCGTGTGGCCTAACTGTGTAGAAGGACTCGGGTAGGGAAAGAGGGTTCAAGTACATGCCGTGTGATAGGAGAACACGCCATGTGATTGGGGTGTTACACGACTAGTTTAGGTAGGATTACATGCCCATGTAAATGACTTAAGGGAACACACAATGTAGGAATTGTACACACTGTGTAGTCATGTTTTGAAAAACATGAATGCTCTCTTTCTCTTGTTCCCTTCTCATGATTCTATTTTTCATTCCTTGATAATATAGTTTTAAGTTCTGCGCTTGACCTTGTAGATTCATGCCATCGAGACACCCTTCGGTTGTACGCCAGTTGCCATGCGGTGATCAGATACCGGACATGGTTGATCAGGGACTCCCAGTGGATCATCCAGTTGTGCCAGCCTTTTCACCAGCCGTTGTACCTGACATTGGTGTTGATGCACAGTTCAGGGACGGATTTTTGAGGATGATGCAGACCTTTCAGGGAGCACCACCTCCTGCCCCGTCGATGGTAGAATTGATGCAGGTCTTTCAGCAGCAGAATCCTCCCAATTTCTCATGGGATGGAGGACCCCGGGCTGTAGTGTCATGGCTAGAATCCACATCGATGATCTTTGATAATCTCAAGATACCTTCATGGGAGAGGGTTAAACTCACTACTTACATGCTTTAAGACTCTGCCAAGAGGTGGTGGGATGTGATCTCACAGGCGGGAAACCAACAAAATATGGCTTGGGATGAGTTTTAGTGTGTCTTCTACGATTACTTCTATCTAGAGACCTTCAGGGACGATCGAGCCTGAGAGTTAATGAGTCTGGAGCAGGGTACTCTTTCTATTAGGGATTATTCCTCTCACTTCATAGAGCTGCAGCGTTTCATGCCTATTCAAAGAGATGATGAGTTGTTCCTTGCATGAAAGTTTGAGGATGGTCTGAGGCACAACATCCGATCTCAGGTGAACATCTTCATGTTGACTTTGATATCCTCTATCATCAACCAGGTGCTGATTACAGAGTGTAATCTGAGGGATTCTGGAGCTACAAGATAAGGTGGTTTGGCATCTAGAGATAGTTCTCTGACAGGTGATAGCAGGAAGCGCCACAGGGAGACTGCATGAGGAGATTAGATTAGGTGGGATGCATCTTCGGGTAGCCATGTTGTATGCTACTAGCGCGGGAGGGGTGGGAATACGAGGCCTCATTGCCTGAGAGACCTGGTAGAGTGTCGATCATGTGGAAAGATAGGTCATGTTCAGTGCTTCTATTAGGTATTCTCACCATCAACTGGTGACAGGGGTTCTTCTATGACTCCACATTCAGGAGTAGCACCACCAGTTTCCCAGTAGTCAGGGAACTGGAGTTCTTTCGGCCGTTCGGGCCAAGGTGTAGGTCGTGGCCAGGGTAGCCAGTCCCCCGGTTTTCAACGAAAATAGGGTGGATCAGCTCAGAGTGATTAGGCAGGGTCACAGGGTCACGGTGTAGGCCAGAATTTTGCAGTGGAGCAGACCCAATAAGAGTAGGATCCCAGACTTTCTACAGTTCATGGTACGATCTTAGTAGCCTTAGTTTTAGCTTCTTCTCTTTTTGATACAGGGGATTCCCATAGATTTATATCTGTTTCTATTGTGGAGAGCCTTGGGCTCTTTATCTTCTCTTCTGCTGATATCTTGATGCTAGACACTCCGTTGGGGACTAGAACGGTGAGTGTGTGTTAGTGCAAGGAGTGCCCTCTTGAGGTTGGTGGGTGTCACTTTCTATAGTACCTCTATGTCCTACAGATGATAGGATTTGATTTTATTCTTAGAATGGATTTTTTAGTTCCCTTCTAGGCAGTAGTTGATTTTTATCTCTGTAGGGTGAGTTTTGTATCACCAGAGGGTGGATCCGTTCTTCATAGGGGTGAATGGGATGTCCAGGAAAGCAGAGCGGGTCCAGAGCATCATGGGTTGGGAGGAGTTATAGTCCAGATTTCTAGTCTATTTTTGGATGACCAAGGGACTTCATAGATGTAATTTCCTCCAGTGGTGGATCATTTCAGGTATTTATTTCCACAGGACTTTTCAGGTTTTCCTCCGGAGCACAATCTAGACTTCTCGATTGAGCTTGTTCTAGGAGTGTCACCAGTGTCCATTCCTTCTTATAGGATGGCTACAATGGAGTTGTAGGATCTTAAGAAACAGTTGGAGGAGTTGTAGGCAGAGGGACTCATCCGACATAGTACTTCTATTTGGGGTTTTCCTGTCCTGTTTGCGAAAAAGGTAGATAGAACCCTCAGGCATTGTGTTGACTATCGGAAGCAGAACCAGTTGACGGTCAATAATCGATATCCCTTGCTGAGGATTGATGATCTCTTTGAGCACCTTTGAGGATCCCGAGTGTTCTCAAAGATTGAATTGAGGTCCTGTTATCATCAGTTGCGCGTTAGACCATATGATATACATCTCACAGCCTTCTGAAGTAGGTATGGTCTATATGAATATATGGTTATTCCGTTCAGTCTCATGAACGCGCCTACAGTTTTCAGGGCACTGAGGAATCGAGTGTTACATCCATACTTGGATTCTTTCATGGTTATCCTCATGGAAGATATCTTGGTGTACTCTCATACTCGACATGACCATGCAACAGAACTTGATATTGTTTTGAGTACACTGAGATAGAATCAGTTATATTCTAAGCTCTCAAAATTCCACCTTTGGATGGATCATATTCACTTCTTAGGTCATGTCAATTCAGAGACCGGAGTATCAGTAGACCCAGAGAAAGTGAGAGCAGTAGTTTCCTGAGAGCAGCCGAAGAACATCTTTGAGGTATGGAATTTTCTAGGGCCTTCTAGATACTACAGGCACTTCATTTAGTACTTTTCGCGCTTAGCAACACCACTGACGAGTCTTACTAAAAAGGTTCTGAAATTCTTGTGGTCAGATTCTTGTGAGTCAACCTTTCAGGAGCTGAAGGGGAGGTTGACTTCAGCACTGATTCTAGTGTTTCCATAGTTGGGAAAGAGCTATACTATTTACTGTGATTCTTCAGGTATCGGTCGTGGAGCTGTGCTTATGCAAGGATATGGATTCGTTGCATACGAGTCTCGGAATTTGCAGTAACATGAGAGGAATTACCTAATGCACAATCTCAAGTTGGCTGTTGTTTTCCATGCCTTAAATTGTTGGAGACATTATCTACTGGGAGATCATTTTGTGGTTTTCACCAACCACAAGAGTCTCAAGTACATCTTCACTCAACATGATATAAATTTGAGGCAGTGAAGTTGTTTTGAGTTCCTTCAGTCCTTCGATTTCGAGCATACCTATATGCCTGAGAATGGCAACGTAGTGGATGATGCACTGAGCAGGAGGACTCAGATATAGGCAGTTCAGGAGGCCAGAAGTGAGTGGATGCTTATGGTTATGTTCTCTGAAATTCATTTGGAGGTGCACGAAAGACAGGGACAGGCGTTTCTATCTTCTGTAGTTGTTACCTCTACTCTTCTTGATCAAGTCCGAATAAGGAAGATATTAGATTCTGATGGCCTAGTCCTAAGGGAGAACGTGTCTGGAGAGGAACCTATTCCCAGATGGACCATAGGCAAGGATGATATCTTTCATTTCTAGGGGCGCGTATGGGTGCTAGGAGACATACGTGAGGAGCTGATGTGGGAATTTCATTCCTCAGTTTGGGAAATTCATCTTGGCATAACCAAGATGTATCGTGATCTAAACTGTCAGTATTGGGAGCTAGGTATGAAGAGGGACGTTGTTGGTTTCATCATGAGGTGTTCCACTTGTCATCAGGTGAAGGCAGAGCATCATTGACCCTCAGGGATTTTACAGTAGTTACCCATTCCCGAGTGGAAGTGGAATGATATCGCGATGGATTTCGTGACCAGTTTTCCAAGGTCACCTCAAGGAAATGATGCAGTATGGGTCGTCATTGACAGACTCACGAAGGTCTCTCATTTCTTACCGATCAAGGAGACCTGCAGTGTTGACGAGCTAGGACGGTTGTACATCTGTGATATTGTACGTCTACATGGAGTTCCATACTCTATTGTTTCACATAGGGATGTGTGTTTTACTTATCAAGTCTGGAATGGGCTATAGAACGCTTTGGGTACACAGGTACTTTTCAGTACAGCTTACCATCCCTAGACCGATGTACAGTCTGAGTGTACAATTCATGTGCTTGAGGACATGCTCCGGGAAAGCATTCTGGATTTTAGAGGTTCTTGGGAGAAGCATATAGCTCTTGTCCATTTTTCCTACAACAATAGTTTTCAAGCAACTATTCAGAAGGAAGCTTATGAGGATTTGTATGGTAGGCCATGCCGATCACCCTTACGTTGGATGGAGGCAGTAGAGGCAGCTTTATTGGAACCTCATCTTGTCCAGGAGACCATAGAGCAGATATACATGATTCAGAAGGGGATGGATGCTGCATAGTCTCGAAAGAATTCATATACTGATCAGTGGAGATAACCTCTGAAATTCAAGGTTAGGGATCAGGTTTTCCTTCATGTCACATCGAGGTTGGGACACAAGAGGATTAGGAGACAGGGTAAGATTTCGCCAAGGTACTTCGGGACGTGTTAGGTGTTAGAGAGAGTTGGACTGGTTGCCTATCAGTTGCAGTTACCTCAGAGGTATCGGGCTATGCACAACGTTTTTCATGTTTCTCAACTCCAACGTTACTTTTCATACCTGTCTCATGTCTTTCAACCTGACGAGGTTGAGCTCGAAGTGGATGTGTCATTCGGTGAGCATCCTATCTGAATTTTTGATCGTAGTAAAAAGGTTCTTCGTAGCCGGTCTATTCCTCTGGTACGAGTGTTATGGCAGCACGGGTGAGTACAGGATGAGACTTGAGAGAGGGAGGCCGATGTATGAGAACAGTGGCCGGAACTGTTCTGGGATTCTTCTTCTTCACCATGATAGGAAAATTCAGGGACGAATTTATTTATGGGAGGAAGTTTATAAGAACCCAGATCTTCTTTTCAGGTATGATTTTCTTTTTCTGGTCATTTTTTAGAAAAATAGGAAATTCCAGAAATTTTCAAAGTACAGGACGTGTACTTATTTGTCGCAGGAGGCCGTGTGATGGTCGTGTAGTAGCCACACGCACAGCTGTGTGGGAGTGACTCGGAGGACGCTTAAAGTGGAGTATGAAAACGGTCATTACACGCCGTGTAATTTAAAATTACACACCGTGTACTTTATTTTTTTTCATTAAATGCATTGGGGTTGCGTCTAATTTCCAGAACTCTCTTCTTCTAAGTCTCGTTCGACTGATAGCTCCGTACGGCTGCGGATCTTCGACGAACCCCTGAGCGTGCGTCTTTCCTCTGAATCTAACACTATCAATTGCGTTGGAATGGTATCAGTGATTTCTCTCTTCTCCTTGATCCTCGTTTCATGATTCCTCTTCTTTCTCAAGTTATTGTAGGTTGAACGTTTTGGATGTTTTTGTACATCTCCGGCGTTCTAGGGTGAATCAAGTTTCGAGGTTCACATATAACAATCTCCTAATGCCAAGGTAGGTGGTTTGTTCCATTCTTTTCAAAGTCTTTGTGTATTATGTGCAAATTCTACCAATACCCTTGAACGGGGTAATGCATGTTTACTGTTTTACCCCTGTGGATTTCTTTCCATGCTTGTATGCTTGTGTAGAGGTTAAATGGATGTAAATAGGGTTGTTTTGCTAGGCTTGGGATGTATTTCCCATGTATGTTATGTTTATGACCATTTGGTCCCATTTAGCTAGTTTGGATGCCTTGCCTATTATCCATGCCTATTTCTATAGGGTGGAGAGTTTGTATTCTGATATGCTAGATATGTTTTAGACTATTTAGAAAAGTTGTTCTGTAGGTTTACTTTGGCCATACTGCATTGTTATGCTTGTTGACCTATACAAGGCCATGAGAACCTGGTGTAGTAGGCTATAAGGGAAATTGACCGAGTGAGCTTCCTCAAAGAGTCTTTGAGAACTTTAGACTATAAGGGGAATTGACCAAGTGAACTTCTTCGAAGGGTCTTTGAATTATTTTGAACTACTTTAGACTGTAAGGGGAATTGACGGTGAGTACATCCTCAAAGAGTCTATGAATGACCTGGGCTATAAGGGTAATTGACCGAGTGAGCTTCCTCGGAGAGTCCTTGACCTTGGGGATATAAGGGGAATTGACTGTGAGTGCTTCCTCAGAGAGTTCCTGACTACCTTAGACTATAAGTGGAATTGACTATGAGTGCTTCCTCAGAGAGTCTTATATACTAAACCACAAGGGTTAGCTCATGTGTACTACCTAGAGGGTGGATTTTACTTGTTAGGTAGGACCATAGGGGGTGACTATGAGTACTTCCCAGAGGGTTACCTATTTGTGATTAGTTTTTGGATTAGCTGTTTCTTGATGTTGAAACTGTGGATTATTTACTGCCGAGTACTTTCCTGCTTACTGCTTTCTATACTTTACCTACCATATATTCACTGACTATTAGGAACATATCTTTTGGTGGTTTCCTACTGGAATTTAGTCTCTCACCATGTTTGGCCGATGCTTTTGGGCTCAAATAGATTACATTTCTGCAGGCATAGATAAGGGAAAGATCCCTTCTACTTCAGGTACTTGACTTGTTGTGGAGCTGGAGAGCATGGGACAAAGCTTATTCTTCCGATGTTTAGGATTTGTTTATCTATTTCTTTTGTACTTTGGTTTAGTACTATTTGTATTCCATCATTGTAAATTGTTTGGCTGCTTTCCTATACATATGTATCTTTCATCATTTATATATATGCTCCAGTTGTTTATACCTCTAGTCTTCCACTGTTTACCATTGTTTTATATTTACTACTTCCGTTATTTTATGTATTTGATTACTTCTACTGTGTACTCTCCCGATGAGGGAATAGTTTCCCCACTATCACACCCAAGGCCCTCACTGCTAGTCGGTAGCCTCTAGCATTCGGGGAAATGCACTTGAGGCCATGTGACCAACCAGATACAGGGCGCCTCTGGGTGGCTTCCGGAACTGGGATGTTACAAATTGTCCATCGGGATATGAATTAACCTAGGCTTCATCATAATTCATGGTAAGGAAGGGCACAAAATCTGCAGAATCTAGAAGTCTGGCCTGGCACTGGGTATCCTCCCAATTGAACATTAGCCAAAATTGGTGATCTTTCATCATGTTTTTCCCCTGAAGAAAACTATTGAGAGCATGGGGACAGAACTTATGAATGCATTTGAATTGTCGACTAAATCTGCAAGGCACAAAGACCACGCAAATAATTCCCCCCCCCCAATCGATATGGGAAAACCAAATGCCTTATCATAGATAAAATAAGTAACCTTGGTGGATGAAGTATTCAGATGCATTATTTGTAATACTACTAGTGGGGGATTAATAAGGGTGGTAATAAAAATGTTTGTAAACATTGATTTAGGCCATCAAGTCCTGCTCATTATTTTCAGTTTGCTCTTCTTGCTTATGTTGTGAAGCCCAAGCCACTGGCATGACCCCATTGGTTCTTTGAAGGTACATTTGGAGGGTAGAATGTCGAATTGATAGGGAGTTGATGAAGGAATAACCCCCTATGTGGGATCTCATCTAACCCCAAATAATTTGAAAAGGTCCAACCATCTGTTAGGGTGACCCCCCTTTGTTGTTTCGTCCCAGCAGGTGGTATATCTTGGCCAACACAGGGATAGCCAAATTAATGTATTTTTCAGTGGCTAACTAAGCGACCATGATAAAGGTTGATGCTCTTACACCACTAGACTCTCACACTGGTAGGAGCCAACTGCTCAGGAACTTGGAAAAGAAAGCCTCTAGTCAAAATAACCGATCGACGTCAAGGATGATCTCCCATCCTCATTTCTAAAAATCCCCCTCTTATATAGTGGGATAGTAGGTAACTTCTCACCTTTGAGTGGCTTTGGTGGGACAAGCCCTGGGTCTCCTTGGATTGGGCTTGAGACAAGTATGCATAGAAAAATCACCAAACTAGTTGTCTAGCAGATCATCCTTCTTCAGCTAGGGATTTCTTTCCTTCAAAAGAGTCTTTTCTCGGGTCATGAGTTTCTTGGACAAAGGCGGCGGGTCTTTCCTCATCATCCCAAATTTTGGAGGGCGGAAGAAATTCATTGTACTTATCCCAAATGATAGGGACTCCTGAAATAAGACGGATGTCCCAAAGTTTGATGTCGACCTCCCTGTGGGTCAGGTGAAAAGTTTTGGTATATGTACTCCACCTGCTTTAGAGTTGTGAAATAAGGGTGTTAGGATGATGGGTGTATGTCTGAGAAACCCAAACGGCCTCATATAGTCCATGAGTCTGTAGATCATCTTGGAATTCTTCACAATGCTAGAAAACCCAAAAGGGACACCCCCATTCCAAGCCAAACGTGCATCCAGGACAAATTTCCTATCGAGATGAACAACCATGTTTCTCATTCGTTATAGCATTCCTTCCAATGACATGGTTATAGTGGGCCATCTGATCAGGATTTCGATGCACTCCCACAATTTTTCGAGGTGCATAGTGCACAAAAGGCCCAGAGGTAGTATTTGATTGTAGGTACCTCCCCTTGGAAGAAATCAACGCCTTAGAAAAAGAATTATTAATTATCCAAATAGTGGGATGATCAATCAGGTTTGACATTATGATTACTATGTCAGACAAAAGACCAAACTCGTAAGAAGGAATCCTATTCACGACCGGGTACTCTCTTTTACCCACTATGAGAAAATTTACAAGGATTGGTGAAACGGAATAAACACGGTATTATCGTCAACCAAAGCTTCCATGTTCTTCGATCTTTCATCAATAGAAAAAAGAGGAGCAACAATAGTAGGCTCAGAAGAAGTAGTGACATTATAAGTTTCATGTGAATCAACCATTGTAGCCTGTGAAGAAAGATCCATAAGATGATGAGAATTCATTCCAATGAGTGGTTAAAGGACTCAAGACATGTCCACATAAAGCTCCGCGTATGGATTTTGGAAATTGTATCTGGTAGCCACATCTTGCATACTGCATGATACGCAGAAGTAACTCCGCCTACAGTTACGGTACGTGGTTTCATTCTACCATGTAGAACCATGGTACACGAACCACCCACAAGTCATTGGCCTGACGATCATTGTATGGTGAATAGAAAGGTTCTAAAAAGATGGCCTTCGAACCTAGGAATTGATTAAGTTCATGTTCATAAGTTCTGGATTAAATTTTATGTTCGGATTCATAATATTCTTAAAATTATAGTTCGCCGATTCAAGGGCATTATGTGAACAAGCTAGCCACGTAGCATTCTCCTATGTGATATCTAAATTTTTAGTCATAAAATTACACAGTCCCATTCGAAGAATCCAAAATGTGGTATGAAAACAGGGAAATGGTGAGGAAATTGGTTTTTGGAACGTACGGGGCAGTTTGCGAACAATATTTTCACAAGGAGCACAGTACAAGAGAGTAGAGGAAGACAGAGAGATTGAGATCACTTTTCACCATGAGAAACGGTAAAATAAAAATGAAATGGACCCCTTTATATAGGTGTGTTCCTCTCATACCGATTCCATCTATTCTACCGCAAACCATTTCAGTTCAGGGCTACTTCTACAATGGAATAGTCCCCTTTTCATTCCAAACAGACACCATTATGATGGGGGAATTTGTAGGGTCCTAAAAATTCCCCCAAGGAAAGAAAATAACCCCACAATCATTTTGCAAAAGGAATGAGGTATTTCTATAAGTCTATCAAGGTCAATATACTCAAATAAAGTTGAAAATTTAAGAAGGAACATGAAGGAATTCAAGTTTTCAAAGTATTTCAAGTGGCCTGCATTCCATCACTAGGAAAGGTATGCAGACCAGCTGGATCGCAAACCAGTAGGTACGCGGAACGATCTGCAAACCACTGGCCTACAGATCATTGGATAGAGAACAAGGTGTACCAAAAATCAAGTCGTTGACAGATTCATGTGCTGGAAGACCATCCACATACTATACGGTGAACCCATCAGTTCACGGAAGAAGCGAACAGGCAGGGTTCTCCAAACGATTATTGTGAACCGAAGCCTCTGCAAACCCCGGTTGACTAAGTCTTCTGTGGGTTCAGATATTTCCTCAATGGGCCTCCGCAAATGGTTTCGTGTTCCCAATAGATATGATTTCTCTGATGCTCTACAAAAGAAGAACAGTAGAAGTACAGAGGAGACACATAAAGGGGTTGGACAGAGAGAAGGACAAATGATGAAAGCTTGAGGTAGACTTAGAGGCTTCACTCTAGCTTCCATCTTGTTTCATCGGTGATGCCTGAACCATGAACCACTCCCTCCACAAGTACAGCCAGTCATGCACCATAAAATGGGGTAATTGAATAATAATAATAATATAACTGTGAACCAAACTGGTGAACCACAAACCAAATACTTCTTACGGATGAACTCCTCACGAACTATGATCCCCCAGACCTTCAATCAATATGGTTATTTGTGTAGCGTACCGCTATGTGGACTGAACTCAGCACCGCATACCAAATCAGTACGTGGATATAAACCAATGTGGCATGGTGAGTTGTATACCACTTCTGTATGTGGTGGACTATTTCCATGCCCGTGTACCACATCGGTACGCGGATGGACCCTCTGCCTACATTCCAAAATGTTTTTTTGACCCTTCCCCATCCCGCATGAGAAACTTGTACACTGAATGGGGTGTTTTTGGGTATTGTTCCTTCTAGTTCCATCCTCACCCCTCCATTACCATCCAATCCTCTATGATCCCTCCACTAACCAGTACTCTAGCATTTGGCTAATGCCTCATCCAAAGCCACCAGACCCATTTGATTAGACCATCGGGTGCATCAGCGTGCCCCATTGAGTCTACATACCCACTGTAAGAAGAGTCATGAAGGGCGCCCCCACAAAAGGTGTGGGCTTCAGGAATGCATGTGAGGCTAAATTCCCATGGTAACCTAGTGTCCAACCTTGGGATGCCAAACCTCCCCATTCTAGGGATTAAGGGTGATCACTTTCTTTTCCATTCAATGAGGGATAGTGATCAATAGAAGGGGTTATGTTCACTTACCCTTTTAATGGGGAAAAAATTCCTCCCCTACCCATAATGTGCTCTAGGGCCCTCCAACTGAGGTAAGTCCCCAATATTTTGAGGTAGGGCTGCATGACATTCAATTTAATTATACATTAAAATGTTCATTGCTCTTAACCCTCACCCACAATCTCCCCGGCCACATCCTCTGTGGGCACTCCCTCCCCCACCAACATGGGAGGAGGCGTGTGCATTGTTGAATATTTTACATCCTCTTGTTTCTCACCCAAAGCATGACTCGTGTGGGATTATAGGTCTGTGATGATTACAAAATACACACATCTGAACTACAGGAACTCTGGTTCCCCACCAAATCAGGATATGTAAGATGCCTACCAGAAGGCCTGAGCTCAATAGGGTTCCCATCCAAGAGGCTTTACCCAATCATGTCTCCCAAATGGGTAGATTCCATGCGTAAGCCCCACACAATCCGAACTACGTGGGTTCTGATTCCTCTCCCGGGGATATATAAGAAGCCCTCATTATGTACCCGATACCAATATCAAGTCGCCTTCCATCCCCCTGGATGACGATAACCTTGAGATATCATTAAAATATGGCTCACGTCAACATCACCTTCATAGAATCGAATATATGCATTCTTACGACGATCTTGAAAACCAAGGGTAGCCCATGGAAACACTATTTGGGAATAAACCAAGGATTTACGAATATATAAACATGAATTAAATCTATAATAGAGTCCCAAAACAGGCAACAATCATCCCCTGGAAGGGTGTGGTGAGGTTGACCTCCCATCCTCTCAACCAATGGAGTCCTTAAGGGTTTTTGTCCAAATCATCAGCCAACGATCGCTTGCCTTCAGAAATCAGGTCCATGAATCATAGATACTAGGTTCATTGGGTGTTCTTGGATACATGAATTAACCTGTTGGAGACCATCCGAGGAAGTTATATGCGAGAAGGACCGATTGCTTGAGTACTTGACCCCCACGCAATCGCCCGCTAGGACCAACAGTCCCCACAAGGATAATCCAACCTTTTTTAAAGGATAAAGATGCAAGAGGGGTCAAAATAATGGAATGTTAAATTTGACGAGAACACATATCTATAGAAAAAGTTATAGGTGACGATCCACATCGAACCATTTTTTCACAACCCATAAACGCGCCACCTTGGAGGTGGAACAGCTACATCAAAAGATTTCATCTTAGATGGAGAATTATTTTTGAAGATAAATCACATGGAACATTTTTTAAGGAAGATAAATTTTATTTTAAAACAATTTTTAAAACATAAAACATCTTTTAAAGACTTATGTTTGAAAATAACCTTGAAAATTTATTAAAGAAGCTTTAAAAATAATTTAAATTATTTCTTATTGAAAATATCATTTCTGGTTTGAAAAATAATTTTAAAAACATAAAACTTTTCAAAATAATTTTCATTTAAAATAACCATGGAAATTTATAAATTATTCATTCAAACAATGAGTGGTTCTGTTGGTGGAAAATACAATTCATGTCATAAACCTTAAAACTGATATTCCTTTGATATATTCAGTAAAATAAAAACATGAATTGTTTGGAAAATGAAATTTATATCCCTTTAAAAACATTTTTTAAAAATTCAATCATGTGAAAAAAATTCATTAATAAACCATTTGAATAATTCTAAAAACGTTTTTTAATCCATTTTTAGAAAACATGGTTTTGGAAGAAAAAGGGTTTTCGACTGAGGATAGAAATAAAGATGATATTTCTTAAAATTATTCTCTTGAATTATTGAGTAAATAAATAGAGTATAATTAATAGAAAACATGTATTGTTTTGGAATAAATATAGGATAATATAATTAATGTGTTTCTTGAGATATTGTTCACAATATTTCATCATCATAAACATAATCATAAATATTCCTAATAAAGGATGAGATTGTGACATAAAATAATTACAACTTTGGTAACATTGAATCATAATACCCATTAAGTAATAACATTGAATGAAACTTAAAATATCATTACAATAAATAAATTAATGATATTACATATCAAAGGGGCTTTATATACTCCTTGTAAAAAAAGATAAATGCATAACATAACATATGTCTCAAATAAGGCAAATTGAGATAAAAATCCTTTACCGCTACGATAACATTGGGTCTGTAAACCCCATGAAAAAGAGATAATAAAATGGATATTTAAATCACCATAATTTTTATTATAATCGTCCTAAAATACATTCATGGTAAGTATATATACAAAATAAAATAAATAGGTCATGAATATGGCATGTGTCTCTGAGAAGTAAAAAAGTAAGACGAAAATCCCTTACCGCTTTAATAATATCTCGGATCATAATCCATAATAAATAATAGTATATAATGAAAATTTAAATTTCATTAAAATAATTATATTCATGACATAACATTTTAACAGTTTAGTATATAACCCACACAAAATAAACGATTGTTGAATTTGTATATGAATTCCATAAATAAAAGAGAGACCTGATATCCCTTATCTTAAGTCTTGAATTCATTCATACAAATTTAAACATACTATATAATAAGTATATGTTTATTATATATCTATTATATATCCATAATTATATATATTATACAATATAATATTTTATTTTGACTATTTATTACCCGTTTATTAACAATTCTTTGTTAAAATGACAATTCGGGAAATAACTGCTTTGTTTCTCATATATATTTTGATTTTTTATTTTCAGTAATATTAATTCGATCTTGGTTAAATAATATCCATAATAATAAAAATTAATTAATTATAATATTTATATATCAATTATAATTTTAAGATTAATCTTGAAATGCAGTTTTGAGATATGAAGTATGTTACGATCATAGAGAGGTCGGTCGTATGAACACCTGAGTAATGTTTCCATTCATCAACAAAAGGTATGGAAATGATTTATGTAATATTTTATCATTAAATAATTTTAATAATATCATAATTAAAAAAATTATTTACATATACTTATACATTTTATCAATGTGGTGTGGTGATGAAAAGAGAGAGTTGCATCACTTAGTGAAGGGGGTAGTACACATATACACAAACAAGGTTATTATCTTTCTATGAGTGAAAAGGTAATAATGAAAATGATATATTAATATTTAATAATTATAAATATGTAATTAAAATCATATTTTTGTCATGAATATCATATATATTAATTAAATTTATATTTACTACCTTCTATATAAAGTGTTACTGTAAAACAAATTAAATTCCTTCATGAGATGGTAGTATGTTGTACACACGATAGACATTATTGTATCCCCTATAGAATGGAAACAAAAAAAGGTATATAAGATATAGTAACTAATTTTTTTTAAATAAGTTATAAATTTAAAATATAAACTTTAAATCCATCATCATACCCAATCATGAGAGGTTTTAATATAATAATGAATGACATCAGTTCATGAGGTGGTAGTTCGTCTTACACATGAATGATGATTTCATAACCCATTTAATGGAAGTGGGGATGTTTATACATAATTAAATTAAAATAAAAAAATATAATTATATAAATTATACTAATTTTGTTATATTATCATGGTTTAAAAATAATTGAAGGATGTGGAGGAGGAAATAAAATAAAATTTCTAGATGCAGAACGATACCTCTTCCTCAGGTAACCTCTTTAGGTTTTCACCAAAAGCATTCATAGGCTTGATTTATACCAAAAATACGAATTATAGGATTATATAATGTAATTTTGGATATTTTTTTGGTGGGTATTGGATGAACCAAATGTTTTTAAGGTGTAAAGAGGAGATAAGTGAGGTGGCCTTCTATAACCAAAGTGAGTGGAAAACATGTATTCTTTGGAAAATAAAAAGGTGTACCCAAATATTTCTCAGGAAATAAGGATCCCGAATGAATCATTATAGATACTTATACGTTATAGGGTCTAAATATTTTCGTGAAATATATTTGATAAAAGTTTTTTGATTATTTTAGACCTTATCATTTTAGTTTAACGCCCTTGTAATCTCATTTTAACCTTAACTACAGTAAAAAGTTTTAGTTGTTTTTATTATTCATTATGGTCAAAATTTAAGTTGAATTTATTAGATAATATTAAATCAATTTTTATAAATTTAATTCATTTAAGTGATAAAAATTAATTTAAAATTAATCCCATAAATACGATGAGAAAGTGAGTTTTCAAAGAGAAAATGTTCAAAAGTATAACATGTTTTTTTAATCAAATTTCATCAAAAAAAATTATTCTTTTCAGAAAATTCTCAAATATTCACCCTAAGATAATTTTGACATGATAATTTAAAAAATTTAATATGTTTTCTAAAAGAATTTTTATAAAAAATTTAAAAATAGTTTTAAAAATATGTTCACAAAACGGCAACAAAACATCTTTTTATAATGCATATAGTATTTATGCATAAATTAGATTAAATTTTATCTCTTACCTAGAAAACAAATAAGATGGATGTTAAATAGTTTATTGAATATATACAATATAAATTTCATTAAAATGTTTCAATAAAATTGGTTTTCTTAATTTATTAAGGTGAAACTTGTTTTCTTGCATAAAAATAGTTTTTATGAAAAACGATTTCCTTTATTTTCATATAGTTTTTTTCATTTTTAAACAATTAGCCAATAAATAATTAATTTTATATACATGTTTAAACCATATATTTTCATATTTTATTTATTATTATTCATATCAAACATTCTAATAGATAAGAGATATCAGTCATTTTAAATAATAAAATTTTAAAATCCATTCCTCCTTAAATAACATTATCACTAAAACATATAAAAAACCAAAGGGTTGTATTTCAAAAAAAAATTACCATAAAAAATACTTAATTTTGATAAACTCACATCACAGAAAACCTCAAATGGGTTTAAATTAAATCGAATTTATTATTAATCTTAAACTTATAAACCTATGATGGTATCTATATCATTTAAGTTAATCTTACATGAAGACATATAGGCTTCCAAAATTAACACAATCGTTAGATGACTCCTAAATCATATAATTGAAATATGATCACTAAAATACATACACAACATAATTCATGAATCCAAATACATAAAAACTTCAATCCTTTCACTTTATTAGTTATAATAGACTATGTATTTCCATGGTCTAAGGGCTAACCCTTAGTTTAGATCATCTACTCCAATAATGACTATGTTCCCCATATATAATACATTTAACTCCTAAAAAAATTGTTGCTCTATGAACCTTATTTTCCAAAAAATATTTCATCTTCCCCTCTATTTGATATATACTTATAGGGTCATCTTCCCACCTTCTTAATATGTAAGAAGCTGAATCATCATTCCTTTATGTTCATTACCACATGAACATTCAAAAAAATACATCTTCCTATTATTTAACACTTTAGTAATATAACTAAAGTTAAAATTATTGATCATATATCACAATATCTAATTAGTCATAATCAAAATATTTATCTCTCTAGTTATTGTAAAATTTGGTTTCTCATAGTCATTAAATTGTCCATCAGATTCAGTGCTAATTAAATTCCTTCTAGTTTGATATATTGACACAAATCAAACAAATATAGTATAAGAAAAAATAATCATAGTGGGAAATAACATAATCATATTGTTTATCTTTTTAAAATATATGACACATTAGGATTAACTAATGTCATTCATAGTCACCATAAATTTAAATCATTCATGATGGTTCATAGTGAGATTATGAATTTCTAAAGAATATCCCTCAGGAGTATCAAACTAGGTGTGCAGAAAGTTCCATTTTCATTCACCAGGTGATGATTGAGTCTAGCTCAATGTTCCCATTTTGGAGTTATCAACACTAGGTACCTCTGTACTAGATCCAAATCCACTTATAGTATCCAGACATGGATGTAATTTCTTAGAAACCACTCAGTCTATCCTTTACCAAATTTATATGAGAATTTCCTATAATTTGATTCACCCTTAGACTTATCCTTAGAGATATCCCTACACATATCCTTATAAATATCCCTTGGGATCTCCTTAACGTTTTCTAATCCTATTTTCTAATGGTTAACTAAACCTTTATTTTGATACCAAATATAGTGACCCCATTGTTCATACATAGATATTATATCTTATTATATGAATATTCAACACATTACATAAACACATGCATAAGGATGATAATAGTTTAGTGTATTTGGAGACTAGGTACACAATATTTTAATTTGGTGAAATATATTAAACATATCTGATAAAGATATTCCTCTTTAGTAATCTTCACAAACATACCCTAGTTAAAACAATTCTTTGTAACCTTTGGAAAGGTAACTTAAGAAAGGGCCATATCAAGAACTCAATTAGCATAAAAAAAGATAGATACATAACCGTAAAATGAACATAAGGGTATGAGAAGATGATTATAACATTTTAAAACTATACCCTGCATATTAAAGATCATAATCTTGAGTAATGGAATAAATATTTGCAGTTCATCAGACATGAATCAAAATGGAATCAAAGAACATGATCCATGAAAACATAACATTGTAATAAGAGATAAAATTTTTGTGTTCACATAAGCATAGAAAATCATTTCCATAGTAGTCAAGGCTCACTCTCAAGGCTATAATAGTGTAATAGGTTCACTTTCCAAACCATCATGGTAACCAAGGTTCACTCCCACAACCACCATGGATGAAAAGTATATTATTAAACTATGTTTAATCCTCATTCTCATATTAATTACCTCATGATATATAAATATTCACCCAATTCATTGTAGGCAGATATAGTCCCCACTAACATAATTAAAATCATAAGTATGTGTGCCACGATATAAGAAAACATTCATCATATCATAGCCCATAAAATGAAATGTGTTTTATAAACATTTCATAATATCATAACTTCTGGATAAAGATAGGTTTCACAATCATTTCATCATCTGATCATAGAAAAACATATGGAAAAATAAGTGGGTTTCATAATGATTTTATCATGGTACAACATGTGGAATAAAAATAGGATTCATAAAAATATTATAATCATAAACCATAAAAATTAATAATTATAATGGAATCCTTGTCTCATAGTCCCAGTAAATCATATGTTACATCAATGGATATCATCGTAAATGGAAAATGGTTTTTAATTACAAATCACTTGGAATTTTTTTTTAGGAAAATAAATTTTCTTTGTAAAAAAATTGTAAAACATTAAACATTTTTGAAATCCTTTTCTTTTAAAATAACCTTGAAAACTTATAAAGGAATATTTAAAAATAATTTATATTATTTCTTGGGAAAAATTTCATTTTCAATTTGAAAAAATACTTTTTAAAACATGAAAAAAATTCAAAATCATATTCCTTGAAAATTACATTGAAAAAATATAAATTAATATTTAAAATAATTAGTGTTCATAAACATATAATGTATTATTCATGCCTTTCACTTTAAAACAAATATTTCAGTCATATTTTTAGTAAAAGAAAAACAAGCATTGTTCATAAAATGACATGAAGATTCCTGTAAAAAAATATAAAAAAACATGGGTAAAAATTCTTTAATAAATCATTTAAATAGTGTTAAAAAAAATTGGAATATATTTTTTGAAAACATTTTTTTTAAGAAAAATGGTTTTCGGTTGAGGAGAGAAGTAAATATGATTTTTTCTTAAAAATATTCATTTGAAATCATAATTAAATAATGAGATAAAAATGAAGGTAAAACATGTATTATCATGAAATAACTATAGGATAATAATATTCATTATTTTCTTGGGAAATGTATCATAGTATTTCATCATTTAATACATAATCATAATCAATCCTAATAAACAATGAGATTGTCACATTAAATCCTTACCACTTTGGTAACATTGAATCATAAGCCGTTTAAAGTAATAAAATTAAGTGAAACTTAACATATCATAATAATAACTAAATTCATGTCATTAAATTTCAAATTGGATTTATATTATACTCATAAAATAATACAGATGTGTAACATAACTTATATATTAAAGAAGGAAGACTAAGATAAAAATATACTACCACTTTAGAAACATTTGAACCACAAACCCCATTAAATAAAAATCCTAAAATGGATATGAAAATCACTATAATTATTTGGATGAGAATCATAGATTACATTCATGTAATGTATATTCACCACATAAAATAAATAGGTGGTGACTGTGGCATGTTCTCACAGAAGTAAAGAGTGAGAAGGAAATCCCTTATCGATTTAATAATATTTTGAATCATAATACCTAATAAAAAATAACATAAAAGTAAAAAATTACATTAAAAGAATTATATTCATGATATAACATGTCAATGGGATATTATATACTTAAAAAAAATAAACTAGTGGTGAATTTGTATATGTATCTTAGAAATAAAAGAGAGACTTGAAATCCCTTACCTTAAGATTTGACTTCATTCATACTCGTTAAAACCCCACATATAATAAATATAATATTGTTATTAATATTTTATATAACCATAATTATATATATTATACCATAAATTATTTTCTTATGACCATTTATTAATCGTTTATTAACAATTTTCTTTTAAAATTACATTTCAGGTAATAACCACTTTGTTTTTTATATATGTTTTTATTTTTTATGATTGATCCTATTACTTTGATCATGGTTAAATAATATATGTAATAATATTCATGACATAATTATCATTTTTATACATCAATTATACTTTTAATACTAGTTCAGAAATATGGTTTTGAGAATGAATTACATTACGATCATGGAGACGGTAGGTCGTACTTAGACATGAGTAACGTTTAAATTTTCCAGAAATAATTATTGAGATGAGGTAAGTGCTATTTCATATTTAAACATTATAATACTATCATAAATAACATATTATTTCTTGAAATATATTTCTACATGTCATACATGTGGTGTGGTGATTAAAGGATTGAGCCGCATCTCTTCGTGAACGCGGTATTCCACATGTACATGAACAACGTTATCATCATTTAATGAGTGAAAATGTAATAAATAAATTGATATACTATATTTTTAGGATTAAAAATATGTTATTAATATTATAATAATTTCATTTATATAAAATATTTTCATTAACATTATCCTCATTATCTTCCATGTAGAGCATTAGTGAAAAATGAATCACATTGCTTCGCAAGGTAGTAGTTCACCATACACACGAACGACATTATCATATCCCCTATGGAATGGAACATAAATAAGTTATATATGATTTAATGGCTCAATATTTATAATTATGTTATAAATATCATATATATACTTTATATAGGTCATCATACCTGACTTTGAGATGTGGTAATGGAAGAATGAATGACATTGGTTCATGAGACGGTAGTCATTTGTACACACAAATGATGATTTCATAAGCCATTTCATAGATTTGGGGATTTTTGTAGGTCAGGAGCTTAATATAAAAATATATAATTATATTTAATATACTGATTTTATGATATTATCATGGTTTAATATGAATTTTTAGAGGTGTAATAATAAATATAATAAAAACGCTTGATGATGAATGTCATCTCTTCCTTGTGTAGCCTCTATAGGTTTACACCAAAATCCTTCATGTGTTGTATTTATTCTAAAAGTAAGTCATATATGATAAAATTAGTTAATTATTGAAGTGATTTGTTTAGGTATTGGATGAAGCAAAAGGGTTTTAAAGTGTAACTAGGATAGGATAAGGGGTTTCCATTTATAAGTTATGTTAATGGAACACTTGTATTTTTTTGAAAAGAAAAATTTATACCCACATCTTTATCATGAAACAAAGATATAAAATTTATTATAATGGAGACTTATAAATTATAGTGTCAAAATATATCCATTAAATATATTAAATATAAATTTTTAGGTCATTTTAACCCTTCTCTTTTTAGTTTAACCCCTAATAAACCCATTTTTTCCTTAATCGTGGTATATAATTTTTACAGTTTTTACTATTTATTAAAAAACAGAATTTAATCTTATTATATAATATAAATTTTTCTAATTATAAATATTTAATCCCTTTTTCCACATTTTATTCATAGAAGTGACAAATTTTATTTTAAAATTAATCTCATTGATGCGATGAGAAAATGAGTTTTCAAAGATTACAAGGTTAACGGATAAAAAAGTTTTTATATAATAATTCAATATTTAAATGATTCAAATCACCTAAAATGGATTAATAGATATATTATTTTACTAATTTTAGTTTAAAACTAATTTTAAATATAATTTAAAATTATAAATAATTTAAACGAAAAGGAAATTTCTTATTAAAATCCAATATTTTTTACTATTCATCAAAAAATTATTCTTCCGTAAGAGTATCAAAATTTATACTTAATATAATTTTTACATAATTATTTCAAAATTTTATTTTATTTTTTTTAATAAATTTTATAAATTTTTCAAAATTATTATTTAAAATAAGTTTTCAAAAAGGTGACAAAACTGTTTTTAGAGAAATATAGTTTTAAGCATAAAAATTGATTTATTCTTATCACTAGTCTAGAAAACACATAAGATGAATATTAAATATTTTATTGAATATATAATATATAAATTTCATTAAAATTAATTAAAAAAAGTGGTTTCTTTAATTTATTATGGTAAAATGTATTTTCATGCATAAAAAATATCTTCAGAAAAAGATTTCATTAATTTTCAAATTGTTTATATTTTTATTTATAATTAATTATTCACAAGAGAATTCATTTTATATACATTATTAAACCATATATTTTTATACTTTAGTTATTCTTATAAATACCTTATATTCTAATGTCTTGGAGATAATTATCATTTTAATTATTAACATTTTAATAGTATTTCATATTTCGATAAACTCAATATTGCATATAACTCAATCTAAACATGGTGTTTCATGTACATAAAAATATCAAAAAAATAAATAAATATCAAGTTTTTATAGGATCAATGTGATGGAAAATATATTTTCCATTCTCTAGAACATAGAACGTGAGGTGTTTGTTCTAACTACTTCCCATTTGAAAGGATATGGAGGCCAATGGTGGGATCTTACTAAGAATACAATAAAGAAATATAAAGTGAAATCAATAGAATGGGTAGAGTTTAAGAGTGAATTACTTTACAAATATTTCCTTTAACTATTCACACAATGATTGAGAGGGAACTATTAGAATTGAAATAAAATGAATATGAATCTATTATGACATATGGAGAAAGACTCATTAGTTTTTCAAGATATGATGCTGATTTTATCACTGATCTAAAAAGTAAAATAGATAATTTATTTAGTGGATTAAAACATAGTCATAGATAGGATATGACCATGAGAGATTGTGGAAGCTATGATTAAATTTTTTGATGTGCACTAAATTTGTACACGGAATTTGGGGTCTCTCAATACTCTAGAAAGGAAAAATGATAGAGGAATACTAGAGGAACTCTAGTGGTAAGTCACACAGGGGAAAGAAATTTCAAGCCCATACTAGCAAAAAGTGTGGGTGGAAGTACCCAAGTAACTTCCTTAAAGGTATCAAGAAGTATTTTAAGTGTGGTAAAGTCAGAAACCAATAAAAAAACTTCTAATGTAAGGGTAAGAGACTGATTAGCATAGAATAGGAGAAGACGGTCCCACCTATAGACCTACCCACAATATAATGCTTCAAGTGAAAATATTTTGGACACTATATGAATCAATTCCCCAAACCTCAATCTAATAATGAAAAAAGACACCAGTATCCTCCAAAATAGAGATAAGGATTAAGGGAATTTATAATAACTATTACTAAGTTAGGTACTTATAATTTAGTGTTGTGAGGTATACATACACTTTATTTTAGATCTTCATGTACCTTATTGTATTTTGGATAATCATGTTATTTCGTATCAAACAAGTTTTCAAATAATGTTATCACAGACTCAAGCCATGGATATCAAACTATCTATTAAAACATCCGAGTGGACAATGATCACAAATATGATATATATATTATCTCATTTAGTTTTTCGGGAGGATACTTCCTACAAATATAATTATTATATTATTGGTTGAATTTGATATAATTTTATGTATGGATTGTCTATCCCAATATATAACCCATATGAATTGTCTAAAGAAGAAGATTGAATTTTTTATTCCCAATAATCCTATTCAAAATATCAACATAAGGATGATACCATCTTTGAATAAAATTCAATAATATGGGATCTGATACCCAAAAATGAACGATTTCTAGCTCAAATGATCAAGAATAAAGTCATCATTGATGACATGTACATTCTACAAGAATACACTGATGTATTTTTAGATGAAATTACTATCCTTCCCCAAGAGTATGAGTATGAGTTCTTGATTTAAATTAAACATAAATTTATTCCTATATCAATGAATCCATATAGAATAGCTCCCATTGAATTTTTAAAATCAAATAAGTATCTAAAGGATAATTTGGAAAAGGGTTTTATCCACCTTATTTCTTCACCATTGATAGAAATGGTCCTATTTTTTAAGAATAAAGATGTATCAATGTGACATTTCATTTACTATTATTATCTTAAAATGATCATAATTAATAATAAATACCTTTTACCTTGCATCGATGACATGTTCAATCTACTCATAGGAGCTCAGTGCGTCTCAAATATTGACCTTCAATATAGATATCACCAGTTAAGGTTAAATAGGGAGGATATTTAAAAATAATATTTCTGAATGAGGTATAGAAAATATGAGATTATAGTGATTCAATTAGGAAAATCTACTTCCACCTCTATCTTTATGGATTTAATGAATAGAGTCTTTAGAGACTATCTAGTTCAGTTTTTTGAAATATTATAGAAGACATTATTGAATACACAAAGAGAGAATAAGAGAATGAAGATCAGTTAAAGATGGTTTTGATGACCTTGTGAAATTAGAAATTGTATTCTAAATTTTGAAAATTTGGATTCTCGAAATAAAAGGTGTCATTCCTTGGTCACGTAATCACCAATAAGGATATAGATATAATGACCTCAAAAACTGATGTTATTGAACAATGACTTAGACTAACTATAGTAACCAAGATCCATAGTTTTCTCTTGTTAGCTGGATAATGTCAGATATTTTTGAGAAAATTCTCATTAATATAGAATCCAATAACCAACATCAAACAAAAGGGACTGAAGTACCTTTATATTTAGGAATGTGAATAATTTTTTAAGGAACTATAGAATAGATTGGTCACAGTAAATATAGATACATTACCATGGGGTGGAAAATAGTTTTTAATAAATAGTGATTTCAAGAATAAGGTATTGGGATTTATCCTCATTAAAAATGAAATGGTAATTTTTTATGACTCATGAAAATTAAAAACTCATGAAAAAAAATTACCCGATGAATGATTTGGAGCAAACTATGTTGACCTTTGCTGTAAAAATTTGGAAAAATTATCTATATGGTGAGAAGTTTTATATTTATTAAAACCATATGATTTTAAAATATATATTCATGAGTAATTAGATAACAATTTTCCAAATAAGATAGTTGTAACTAATCAAACAATATGACTACTCAATAAATTACCACCCAGGGGAGGAAAAAAGGTGGATGATGTGTTAAGAAGGAAAGATCATGTTATATTATAAATGATGAGGGTTTAAAGATAATTAATATTCATGTATTTTCGTAGGATAAATCTTAAAGTCTTAAATAAAAGTGAAAAATATTATCTTTCCCAACTGACTACTCAAACATCTATTCACATAATGATTAATGAATCCTTGAAAAATGATGTAGAGCTACAAAAATGGTAGTGAATGTGCTATATTTTAAATTTTATAAAGATGGATTTATAAGGAATGAAACCAAGATATGTGTCCCCTAAAAATAAAAACAAAAAGGGGGGATTTTGGATAATTCTTATATCTCAAAATTCTATTTTCATCTAATAAGCACAAATATGTATTGGTGGGACAACATAAAGAGGGAGATTGAAAAATACATATCCTGATACTTGTTATTCTAGAAAGTAAAGGTTGAATGAAAAAATTATAAGGGTATTTTGAAACCATTATCCATAATAGTATGGAAATGGGAAAATAACACCATGGATTTCCTCATAGGTTTTCCCAAATAATCTGAAGGCAGTAATGTAATTTTAATTCTATTTAGCCACTATACAAATTCAATGCCTTATATTTCCATCAAATAAGATTTCTCCCATGATCAAATTGACAAGATTTATATAATAGATTTGCTAGGGATTCATATAGTATAAATATATACATTATATGATCAAGATATACTATTTACCTTGAGGTTCTAGATAAGTCTTCAAAAATAATTAGAGATTGAGTTGTGTTTTAGCACTATTTATCATCCTCGGACAAATATTTAGACTAAAAGGATAATTAATATAAATAGCAGAACCCGCAATTCCATATTCAATAATAAAACATGTTGTGTATTTTTTTATAAAATATAACAAAAAATACACAGTACATTATATAATCGAGGACCTTTTCGAGTCTAGGTTTTGGAGGATTAGACAAAAAATATTCATTAAATTAGAGTTTATGAAAATAATTTAAAAATATCTAATTTGATTCATCTGTACTAGCACATTAATTTTCTTTTGAAATTATAATTAATCCTAAAAAACATTTTAAAAACATATGATGATAACAAAAATCTCATTAAGGGAAATAAATATATAAAATTATTAGTCTAGTGAAAACATGAAAATCAATTAAAAAACATTTTCATAAAAACGCATTATATTCATAAAAACGTCATGAAGTTTACTTGAGACGGTTTTACCATATCACTATTACGTTAAACCTTGCACATGGAATAACCATTTTTTTGACTTCCATCTATAGAGTATCCAATGAATTGGAGAGCTATAATGGGGCTCACCTATTGTATCCTGATCTATAATGGGCTCAACCCAACATATCTTGAGTTATAATGGGGCACAACCCATTATATCTAGAGCTATAATGGGATCAAATCAACATATTTTGAGATATAATTGGGCTCAATAGATCATATCATAACCTATAATGTGATCAACATAGCATAAACAATTTCCAAGGAACATATCATGAATAAAACGTTTTATAACTCATTTAAAACCATGAGAAAAACATATTCACATATCAAAATACATTTTTTCATAAAAATAATTTTTTTCAAAAAATATAAAAACCGTGCACAAAATAATGAAATAATATAATTCAAAAATAACTATTAATACTTACAAATTAATCATTAAAGTAATAAATAATCATGTTAATGGGATAAACTACTCATACCGTATAAAAAACATTATTTTTTTGAATTTTTTACGAGATACATTTAAAAGGATTTTGAAAGGAAAGTGCCTTGAATAAAACATGAAAAAGATCACTTTTCAAACCAAATATGATAAATTTAAACATTAATAACCATATCGACACATTCATAAAAACCCTTTTTAAAACATGGACATAAAATAGAAACATTTAGAAGAATAAATCATTAAAACATTTAAAAATTGTTTTAGTTAATGAATTCTTTACCATCAGTTAGACATCATTAAAATTTATTAAAACCTCCTTTATAATGGATTTAATAGTCGTATTAATTTATTAAATAACTAAACTCATGTTTATAATACCATATATAATATTCTTATAACATTTTCCACCCATTTATTAACAATATTTTGTTATTTCCATTATTTCTGGGGAATTCTTTTCAAGGTTTCCATGGCCAGCATATTATGGTATTCCTTTTCAAAATAAATAATAATCCCAAAGTTATAACATATATATATTTTTATAATTTTAAACTTTACAAGATTTTAGTAAAAGTTAAACGAAAACACATCGTCCATGAAGGCGTCGAATTCATGCAACACGAACAGTGATTTTGTTATTTAAGAATAAAATAAGAATATTAGAGATTTTATGATGAATATAGCATAAACACAAAAAAGTTACAGTATATAAATTATAATTTATTTTCATCAATCATTGGATTGTATTTGAGGATAATGTATAAATGAAAAATAATTTAAAAGATAAAAAAATGGAATGTTAACTCTTGAAAAATCCTCCTTCATAAACTTCTAAAGGCTCTTGGAAGTGAAATTTTTGTGATCCTAGAAGCACTATAATGTGAAAAAGGGTTAATTATAATGAATTTTTAATAGTATAGTTAAGAAATAAATATCATGGTGATGAATATTTGGGAATTAAGGAGCCTATTTTTAGAAGGGAGCTGAGGGGTAACTTAGGAATTACAAAAATTACTAGAATACAATAAATCTATTATAGGGTTGAAGAATTCCAAAAATGTTTAAAAAGTAAATGGTATTGAATTTTATACACAATATCAAACCATTAGGGTTTATTATATTTTTTTGTTCTTTAAAATAATTTAATAAAATATTTTATTTCTGAAAAATATTTTTTGTTAAAATAAGAACTATTCATAACTAAGACTTTAAACATATCAAAACACAGTTTAAAATTTGAATAAATTTTTTTATTATATCATATACATAAAATATTCATATATGAATTGATGAATTATCTTAAAAATATCAAATTATATTTATTTTATTATTTTTATTATCATTAATTTGATTTATTCATTAATTAAATAATTATTGTATCAAAAAATTTCAATCCATTAAGGTATCTAATTATTTTATAAAAATTAAAAATAAAATTTAAAGAAGAATATAATTTTATTATATTTATAAAGACTAATATTTTTGTTAAAATTATACTGGAAAACCTCATATTAAAATATTATACAAATTAAAAACTACAATTTAACAACTTGACTTCTTTTTGAAATAAAATATTTTAAAGGATTTATAGTGATTCATGTAGGTCTAAAATGTTTTAAATTCAAGTAAATCATGATAATGGTGAAACTTTTCTTATATAAAAAGTTTTATCCAAAATATGGATAATTTAATAATTCTTATACTTTTAATAAAAACATATTTTTATGCTTTCACAAGTGGTACTTCAGCGTTGTACAAGAATTAATTTTAATTATTTTATATGTAAAAATTAAAAATAAAAATTTTTCATACAAATAAGTTTATTAGGTTCAAAATAAATTTGTATATTCGTACATTATGTATAATTACTTATATATATGTCAATAAAACTCCTTAAATTTGTTGTTTCGTCTTTTCTTACCCTCCATAATTAATGCACATGCATTTAGATAAGATTAATGTTATATAACTATAAAGTTATAAATTAACATCAAAAAACATAAATTATACATAATAATAAATAAATAAGTCGTGAAAATAATTTTAAGGACCCAATTATTATATATAAGGATCCAAATTTGACATTTCCAATGTTGCGCAGGCATTTCATCGGCACTGACAATAATATTTATACATATCCTTAAATAAAATAAAAAATACATATACTAGATTATTTATGTAGAATATTCATATTATAAAATCCTATTTTAGTTATTAAATAAATTTAATAAAATTTATATCATAATTATTTCTTCATGATTTAAAAAAAATACTGTATTTTTTAAAAACAGTATTTATTACTATTCACTAAAAATTTAAAAATAATCAAACAAATCTAAAAAATCATAATATGATATTTTCATCATGATGAATTCAAGAGTAAAATAATGTTTTTTAAATTAAAATTCTATAATTTAAAACATAATGTTTTAAATAAATAACCATATAATAAATTACTTATTTTAAGTATTACCTAGCATAATAAATATAACTATTTAATTCAACAATACTAATAAATATGTAAAAATTATTAAATAAATACCTGGGTTTGTACAATTAAGACTCTATAGGATATTAAAATATATTTTTTGATGGATTTCAAAGGATGTTGGGATCAACACCTCCCCTGGTGGAGATCTTATATCAAAATGGTTTCCATTCTAGAAATTACATGGCAGTATATGAGGCTCTATATGGGATGAGATGTATGACTCCAATATATTGTAATGAAGTTGGATAGATGAAGATGATAGGTCCTAACCTTGTTAAATAAATAGTGGATAAGTTTCAAACCATTCAGCATCATATGTATACAACTCAAAGTCAATAGAAGAATTATGCATATATTTCATGATGATATCTGGAGTTTGATGTTAGTGAAAACATGTTTATTGAATATTTATATGAATAAAAGTTATGATATTTTGGGAGAAATTGAAGATTATACCCAGATACATTAATCCCTTTAAGATCCTTGACATATTGAAGTTGAATACTTTCTCTTAGTACTCCACCCATGTCACTCTCAAGTGCATGATGTGTTCCATGTATCACTTTTGAGTAAGTACATACCATATCCATCACATGTACTATGCTTAGAGATTGATTGAATGAAAGTTAACATTTTTATTGAATTTGGAAAAGAAAAGGTACAAAAGGATCATGGGGTTCTGAAAAAATGCAGTCCAAGGGAATTATTAACCACGTGTTTGAGCCCCTCCCAAGGGAAAGAGCATAAACTATTGAAAGTGGACATACTTTGATTCGATGAAGCCATGGATGCCAAGAAGTTTGTGACCATGTTCCCCTCCCTCCATGTGTGAGTGACCTCATTGTGGTTGCCCAAAATATGTTTTCACATCCGGATGATGTACTCAATTCTCCTTGGAGATGGTCATGTGTCAGATTGTGCTTTATATAGGATGAAGGAATCTGTTTCCACCACATTGAGCAGAATTTGTCTCGGATTACACATCTCCAGGGTGGTGTCCATCGCCTTCGCCTCCACTTATAGTGCTTCTCCCCAACCATAAAAGGACGAAAAGGCTGCAATAACACCCCCTCATGGTTCTTAATGACATCTACTCCCCACATCTCCCCTCCCTCCAGAAAAATACCCATCTGTGTTTAGTTTCATCCCTTTGTATAGAAGATTCCACTGGACCCAGTAGCCCTGCCATGAGTTGTTAATCTGGTTAAGAAGAAAGCGATTCGAAACAGGGGCCCTAACCGATGGTTCACCATGGAAAGTTTTTCATAGCCAAAACAGATCCTGAAAAAATTCAGTATTTTGAAGATGATGCTGGTCTAGGAACCTCTCAAGTTATTGTGTTGTGGCTCGTTCCTGGCTGTCTAGAGGGTCCAACACCTCACCAATAAGATAATGGACCTAGCTTTCCTCTCAGGGCCATTGTCTCCCATTCCTTTATACTAGGAATTATTAAAAATGTCATGTGACCCTCCCTGCCTCCTCCAACCAGCACAAGCCCCAGAGTCTTGCCAAACCCAGGTATCCCATTCACTATCAAAGAATAGATGCCCCACAGTTTATTTTTCGGGATTGCGGTGGCACCAATGCTTGGAGGAGATACTCACTCCCATGCGTTTAATGTTATCCTCAGTGGGAAAATCTTTATTCCTCACTCTTCACAGTAGGAAGTTGAATTTGTATGGGGCCTCCCTATACTACAGCGTCACTTCCCATGGGTCTTCAGTGGGTGTTCCCCTCCTTACACAGTTAAAATCCTTAATAGAGAACTTACCCAAAGTGCTTCCTATAAAAATAAGTTTGTCCATATCATCCTTAAATATAATGTTGTTGAAATCTGTGTAATGATTCTCCTGAAGAATGGCCGAATCAAACTCTAGATTATCTCTTGCCTCTTTAAGGGACTAATTCGGAGTGGGTAATCCCAGAACCCATAGGCATCCATCCCCCCAGTTTTGAATCTATATGCTAAGGTCCCCCCTTCCCACCATCCATTACGAATGTTGGTGAAGGAATTACAGGTGTGGATGGATTATCTTCCAAATCATAGAAGGCCTCAACCTTTGATCATCCACATTCATACCATATTTTCCCTGCACTGTCCTACCCCATATTGTTCCTCCTTCCATACCCTCCCAAGCTAGTTTTGTGTTAATCCCTTGCATGGTCAGGGTCACACTCCGCATGTTAATTCCCCCCTCTGAAATAGGTCTTTCTAGATAGTCCGCCGACACCCAGTGATTCCAGATTTCCATTTTCCCATCCCAAATAAAAGACACCATAATCCTCTCCAATGTGGAAACCACGGTTTTGGGAACCTTCAAGGTGGACAAAATGTGCTTGGGAATGGACACAAGGACACTATTTAAGAGAGTAATGCGGCCTCCAAAAGAAAGGAATTTTTTTCCAGTTGAAAAGGTTTCGTATGATATTTCTAACAAGTTTATCAAAATGGTGGATTCTAAGAGACAATGGACTCACCAGGGCCCCAAGGTACTCCATTAGAAATAAACCATTTCTCATATTCAAGTTGGCATTGAGAGACCTTTCTATTCTATCTGAGACATTCTTGGTGGTATAGTAAAGGATTTCGTTCCCTATTCACCACCTTCCTACTCCACTTTCAATAATCCCCTAGGATCCCAATCATCCCCTGTATTGACTTTATACAGCCACTGATCAACAAAATTGTGCATCCATGAACATTAAATGTGAGGTACCTCTTGTATCATGCCTAGTCCGGAAAGGGAGGACCTTACCTTTAAGGATACCCCGATTGATATAATAGCTGAGTGCATTTTCGGAGAGGATGAAGAGGGTTCAAAATAGGGAATCCCCCTACCTGAGATAATGACATGCCTTGAAGAACCTAAATTGTCTTCCCATAAACGAGGTTGAGATCCATGTCAAGCTGAAACAACAGAAAAGGAGATCATGAGTCCAAGTGGAGAACCCCATACAGGCCAACACTCTAATAATAAAACCCCACTTTATCTTGACATATTCCTTACTCATATCCAGATTGATCACCAAATTACCCCCGAGGGACTTGTTGTTGAGGTCGATGATCAATTCTTACACCACACCAATTTCACCCTGAATGGACCTCCCTTTAATAAACATGTGTCGCTCAAGAGTCACCCAAGTATCCAAGTGGGGTCCATCCTTTTATTGATATTGTTGGCCAAAACCTTATAAGGTATATTTCACATGTTGATGGGCCAGTATTGATCAATGGACTGTGGTTTTCTCACCTTTGTAATCAGAACCATCTTGGTTACACAAGAAATACAGGGCAAGTTCCCCCTGGGAGAAAGTCTTGAAATTCTCTCACTAGGTCTCCTGTGACAATGTTCTATGTCACCCTATAAAAATATCCTGGGATTCCATCATGTTCAAGAGCACTTTCCAGATTCAATGTTTAAATATCCTCACACACTTCTTTCTCCTATATAACCCTCCTTAAAAAATTATTAACTTCCTTGGAGACACTAATTGGAATATCCTCAAATAAATTAGCATTACCTCTTGAAAAACCTCCATCCATGCTAGGATTGGGATCTTCCAACAATGATTTAATAATTTCATTTTCCATAGTATCCACCTCCTCCCAATCACTATAAAATGAACCATTATCCCTATGGATGTTTGTCCTCTGAACACACAGCATCTCCTTGATGCATGCATGGAAGAAACCCGTATTGTGATCCCCCTCATTCAGCCATTGAACCCTATCCCCTTATCTCACCACCCACTCCTGTCTTAGGAGGGTATCAGTGAGTGGGTCCTTCTTAATTCATAACTCATTGAAGATGTTTTCATCCCTCTCATGTTCTAGACTAGCCTCTAGTTAGGCCACCTCCCAACTGATCTCCACCAAATCCTTATCCTGAGAGGGTGGTGAGAGAAGGGGTGAGGGTTCGAGATTTCACTACTAGAACATGACCTTTTATTTAAAGAACAATATAGGGAAATCTTGGATAAATAACACATGGTTCAGATAAATAATACAACCCATCTAGTTAATGTTCTATGGAAAACCATAATTTTGAGAAGGATACATGGGAACTAGAGGATGTGATGAGAGAAAATTACCATAACTTATTTTCTTACATGAAATAAAATTTTGACGAGTAAATTATTTTAAGGGGGTTTAATATAATGACCTAATTTTTTATTCCTTAAATAAATATTATGTTTCATAGTATGCTCCACACATAACACCAACGCCAAAAAATATATAGACCATTGTAAGGTACCCATATAGTTTTTAGATATAAATAGAGACAGTTGAATTATTAAATATATATATATATATAATAAAAGGAAAAATAAAGTTCAATTTAAATATTGACTCAAATAGGGAAACTAAAAAACTAATAATATCCATTTTCTAAAATTTACTTCTTTTAGAGTGTAACATATTTTTATATGAAATCTCCTCTAGGATCTTGGATTTCCTCCATAGACATATTCTCACATCTAGTGTGACAATTATGCATCCACCAAGATATATTTGAATCCCATCATACTTTAAGGCATGAAAAATATTGAGGTGTACTACCACTTTATTCACCACCACTTGGAGCATTATCATGTCCTCTTTAGCCACATCCTGATGACAGACTAGCTTATTGACATCTTCACCAAAGGCCTCCCAGGGACTCTCCTAGACTCGCTTAGTTCCAAGCTGGGCATCCACATCATATGCATCCTAGCTTTAGGGGGAGTGTGTCTGGTATTGTACGATATCATCTTTCCTTTTTGTGGGAATCGTTGTCCAATCTGGGCATGTCCATCTTGAGGGGGAGTATTAAACCATATTTTTATTATTCTGGGTATTTTTGAGTCCCGCATTGTAATACTCCTGTATGTATTATGTATCCTCAATCTATAAATGTTTCCCTCTGCCTGACATTGAGGTAAGGGGGTTTTCCCAATCTATAATATTGAATAATGAAATTTTAAAGTCATTCCATATGTTTCTTTCAAACCCTTTTTTTATGTCTTTGAAATGATAAGAATGCTTTTTGTAATCTATTGATACTTGAAACTATTATACCTAACTTATTCTACCAATATTAATGGAATTTATTATACATAAATAATTATTCCATTCATGTAAACTCATTAATACTATTCAATTTTTAGCTTTTTAAAAATAAGGAAGCATGTTATTATATGTAGTATAGATAATATAACTAAGAGTTGAAAACATTTGTAGGGCTTCTTATAGAAATGATAGCATGAGATTTTGGAGAATGTTTCAAGATTAGTATATATTATTTTTAATAATAAAGAAAGATATGTGTTTTTGATGTTAGGATTAAATATTTTTGAAAAATATTTTTTTCTCTATTATGGTGTGAAAGTACACATTATAGGTAATGAAATGTTTAAAGACTATTTGATTTGAGTAGGTCAATAAGGATATATAGTGATTAAAAATGTGTAGTATAAAATTGTACTCTAAAATCAAATTTTATTTTGAGGATCCTAAGTGGTTGTTCTATATTTCAAATGTTAAAAAATATATCCAACAAAAAAATAAGTATAAGAAATGTTAAATTTGAGTATTGATAACTTGATGTGTGAAATTAAGTGTGAGAATTTTTCATTTTTTTTGAAGCATATCCCCCCATGAAATCAAATGATTAGCTAAAATTGTTCATACTATTCTAAAGCATAAAATATGTGTAGATTTTTTTCTTTATATTGGCCACATTTTAGAATTATTTAAATACAAGTCATGATGATTTACTTGAAATGACTTAGAAACTGTTTAATTATTTTAGTGACTACCATGTTTATTGATTATTTGAATTGAAGTGTTGATATTACTTTTATATAGGATTTTTAGAAATTATAAAATAATTCCTTAAAGACTATTTAAGAAGAGGATATCTCATAAAAAACGTGTTCCATGAATCCTTAATATTTCTTAACTTGGAATCTATGTGGTTTTTGATGTGATGATGTTTCTTGTTATTGTGAACATGCCACCCTATCATGATTATGTGTTGTGTTATGGTTAAATTGATGGAATCACCTACCTGACATAAAATTTTAATCACTTAATGTTAATATTATAATGTTTTTTGGAGAATATTGAGTGTTGATCAATGTGAATTTTCTCTCTACATAAAAAAATATATTATAAATAAGTGGATGTTTACTATGTCAGTTGTTATGTCCTAATTGAGATTATGATATTAATGTGTGTTATGGATTCAAGTATATTAAGAGAGAAAAATACCTTCCCCATAATGATTCATTCTTCACAAAACATTTTAAAACCATGTGGTTGTGTTAGTGCCACCTAAATAATATAATATCATGATGTGGTGAGTGGGTTCTATTGATTTTTTTGACTATATAAGAGACGGATTGGTTAGTTGTTAGAGATTGGGAGGTTTTTTTGGTTTTTGTGGTGGTAATTTTCAATGTCCATGTGGATATTAATGTGATGGTGTTGATGACTATGTGTAAAGGAGGTGTTGTGAGGCTGACTTGGATTTTATTTGTGTTATGCATGACGGAGGGTGGTGATTTGGTTTTATGGGTTGTATTGTGGGTAATTTTTCTTGGATTTATGTTCTCGTAGTCATGTGTTTATTTCTCTTGTTTTTTGGTCTTAATTATTTTGCGGTTTTGTATAACCTTGTTGTATTTGGGTTTAAAGTGATTTCTTCAAATCCTCCATCATGGTTCAGTGCATGAAAATGAATAAGAGTGGTCTTGCGAAAGAGACATGTTGAAATTACAAAGGTAAGAAGTGTTGATTTTCTTCAATGGCTCTTCCAAACCGAACATTGAGAAGTTTTTTAGGCATCTATGGCTTATTTGTGGTTGTTAAATAATCGATATAAATTATGAGTTTCTATTATCATTGACTTGTTACAAAAATTATATTAAAGTAGGTGGAAGATGAATTGTGGGGATCCGGGAGACATGTCTTGGTGGACCTTTCTTGAGATATTAAAAAATATTTTCCTTTCACAAGTGTAGATGTGTGGTCATTTATATGAGCATTATAAGCTTTGATAGAAATATGATAGTTTTCATTTCTTTGGGGTCCACTTTATTGACCTAATTAGATAGTTCCTATGTTTCCTTCCTGAGATGATAGGATAGGAATAGCTTTTTGAATCCGCTTTAAGGACATAGATTTATTAATATATCATACCCTTCAAGTTGTCATCTTGGGAAGTAGTGAAATACTTTCCAGATATCATAGAGAAATGGTGTCTTTAAAGGAAGGATTATAATGAATATATATCTCATGTGGTTGAGGTAAGAGAGTTGAATTCTCTTAACCATGTTGTTCAAGGTTTGAGAGGGAAGATATTGAGGTGTCCTACTAAGTCTAAGGAATGGCTTGGTGATCTGGGGTTTAGTGGTTTGAGGTGTCCAGTGTTTGTAATATAATCTATTTCAAGTGCGGTGTTGGGGAAAATCTCAGTACAAATATCCTAAGGTTTAGATTATTTGGTGGAGAATAAATAAATGGGATATTTCTTAATTGAGTCTTAATCCTTTCATTTGACAACTTATTGTGGGTTTTAGGAAAAATAATTTTGAAACTATGTTGAATGGTCTAGAAATTTTAATTTTGAATTATTTCATGAGAAATTTGAAATTATCAATTTTCAAAATCAAATGATTTTTTTTAACATGGTGAGGAAATTGTTTTTCAAGGTTTTTATATCTTAGAAAACATGGTTAACATAAAATTAGTAGTTCAGAAGAGTCGCTCATGAGTGAGGTGGGTGGTCCCAATTTTTCATCCTATTTTAAAGGTATCATTTTCTGTCATGAGGATTTCTTGGTGAGATTTTATGGAAAGATCGTGTTCCATATCTTGCTAAGTTCATTGGGAAATGGTAAGTTTTGTTTGAGTGGTATCTTCTGAGAGTGTGTTTTGGTGGTGTTCACATTCTAGCTATAATCAGTTTCTGAAGATGTATCCCAATGAATTATTTTTGGGATATTTCACTTTTTTAGATTTTTTTTATTCCGAAGGACGAGAATTTTTTGGGTGTTATATTATATAAGCGTCCACATTTTCTTGATCCATTCCTATTTAATTCTGGGATTTTAGGTAGTTTGGGAGTGATTTCATAGAATTTTGAAGTCATTTTTTAATAAATTTATAAATTATAAATTAGTTATAATATGATTTTACAATTAGTGGATGAATTTTATGTTCTAATAGTTTATTTGGAAATTATTTTGGATGTTTTAAAATGACTCTATAATTTTTTGAAGTGTATTGAAATTTTAGTTGGAATATTAATTCTTTTTATTGATTTTTATAAGATATTTAAATAAAAAATTTCTTATATTTAATAAAAAAAATTCACTTAAGAATGAAATTAAAGTTTTAAAGGGTAATTCATGGTTTAAAGGCTAAATAAGGGTACATAGAATGATGTTTAAAGGTCATCCACCAGTGTAAGGGTAATGAATAAGGGAACCTGTCACAGTTTGTAAGGGTGACCATATCATGTAGTAGTGTTTCATAAGGGTACCATCATGGTGTGTAAAGGTAACCCACTAGCATGAGGGTGTTGTGTAAGGGAACCAGGATGTTTTTTAAGGGTATACAACACATGTAAGGGTGATTTATAAAGGTACCCACTTGTGTAAGGTTGTTTCATATAGTCTAGAAAAATGTTCCTATACCTACATAAGGGTAAACATTTGTGTAAGGGTAAAGGAACACTAACATTATGTAGCACATGATTTTCACCTCAGGGTACTATTTTGTGTAAAAAATACATAGTTTTTAATTTATTTCAACTTATAACCTTTATTAAACCTATTTCAATGATTTTTTTAATCCTAAAATCATATTTTTAATTTCTTTTGACATTTTTACAAATTTATAAATCCTTGAATGATTTTTAATTGACCTCAATTTAATTTATATACCACAAACCATTGTGAAAATTAAATGGGATAGAAAATATGGAAATTTTTATAGAGTTTCCAAGGAGGTATATCCTTGAATGTTAAAAATGATTATATTCCCATGGATTAAGTCTCTCTTATTTATTTCAGGTTCTGGTGACCCAAAATTTTGACACCTATGTTTTATGAAGTCTTATTTAAACAGTTCAAGGCTTTTACAGCTCCTAGAATTACTTTCATTATCTTCTCTCTCCAATGTATCAGATTTAGTATACAAGATTCTTTTTTTCTAGGTAGGGGGTCTCAACAATTATCATTATATCTTCTTTGAATAATTATTCTTGAAAGGTCTCTCCATTATTCCTCCCTTGATGTGTTATTGTTTAGTTTTGTTTTGGGTAATTTTGGATGATGTGTGTATTCTATTAATAGGTAACAAAAGGAGGATTGAAAAAAAATCTTAAAGGAAGTAAGGAATTAATTAATAGGATTAACCGATTAAAAATAATTTATAAGGTAAAACTAGATCTTTTGTGTACTTTATTTTTTTCATGTTATTATAATTGTTAAATCCCTTATGATTAATTTTTTAATGTTTGGATTACTAAAGTGATGATTTTTTTATGTTTAATTATGTTTTCTCTTCTATTGTAAATAGAACCTGGAACCTAAAAATTGGATATTCACTTAATGTGCAAAATAATAATGGTAAAATCAATGAAATAAAATATAAACTATGTTTTTGAAATTATTGGTTTTATATTATCCTTATTTTTGGTTTATTTGATGTAAAAATTTTGTGTGGTGGTGTTGATTTTTATTGTGACTTCCTAAAACATGGATAAAATTTTGTTTGTGAATTGACAATGGGAATTGTGGATGAGGAATTAAAAGGGAAGTTTTTTGTGGATGAATGGTTAATGATAGTTAAAAGTAGTTGCAGTTTGAATAAAAATTATGAATAATAAATAAATGAATTTGGAATTGTTTGTGGAATTATGGATGGATGAAAATAGATAAATTAATAAACAAAAACCAAACATAGCTTAGAACCTATGATTGATGGTAAAAGGGATGAAATGGTTGAGTGAACTCTTTGTTTGTGTGACCTTATATTTCATGAATATTATTTCTGATTTTGCTGTTATTTTCTTATTATTCCTTGTGTGGTTTTGTGTGTGAGTATTATGTTGTGGTTAGAAATTCTAGATGTGGTATGGATGGTGGAAATATGATGTGGAATGTTTCAAGGGTTATAATGGACCATCGTGGTTACAAATCTTCTAGGGTATATAATGGATCACAATGGTTATATATTCTCATGGGATATAATAGCTTGATGTTTTTATATATATCCATGGGTTGTGATGGTTATAAGTCAAAAATTCACTAGTGGTGATACAGATGAGTGGATGTGGTGGTTCATTGTGGGGTTTGTGTATGGTAAGGGATGTCATGAGGCTGATGCTCTACATGTTAATGATACCCTATTATTGGGAAGTAAATGTTGTTGGTTAGTAATATACATGGAATGATTAGGGAATGTGGTTGATGTCCATCATGTTTAGATTACCCAACCAATGGATGGTTGGAATGTGATAGAGTTATGATGATTGTAGAAATATGGTTTTGGATGTGGAGATGGGGGATTTTAGTGATGTGTTTGTGGATTTGTATAATTATGTTTGATGATATATTTCTATTATTAACATGTAGTTACATCATTACGCTTATGAGAGGGTGATCCTACCATATTTATACCACCTTGAGGGATAAATCCTAGGAGATTAGTTAGAGGTGATATGAGTATACCCTGGGCCTAGAGGAGGATGTTTTATGGTAATGAATATGTATTAGTGGTTTGTTTTGGTAATGGAATGTAGGTTTGTTTCGTGATAAGGTGGAAGAGTGGAAATAGAATCGTGACAATGGTTTGATTGATTATTTTTTATTTATTTTGGATATTCTTTCCTTTTTTTTATTCTTATTCCCTACTTGCTTATTTCTAATTATTATGTTTTAATGGTTTTATTGATTGGTTCCACTTCAATTTGTTCTTCTATATTTATTTCACATGGATGTTATTCAATTTAGTGTGATTATCTTACTGAGTACTCCCTAGTGATCACCCCGTCACATTTTTCTAGTGTTTGTTGGTTAGATCATCATGGTTGAGGTTGATGTTTGGGCAGCTTGGATAGTGCTGGTAGTTGGCATGGAGTTTAGATTTCCCTTTTTTTATACTTTTGACTTTGTACTTTCACTATAATATGTTTTGATTTCCTTTATTTTAAATTTTGTAATGGAGTTTCTTAGTGGTTGATACCATATCTCCCAATCATATTCTATATATTGAGCTCAATGACTTCCATGTATGATATTTTTATACCATCGGTGCTAGTCTCCAACCTGAGGCCAGCTTAATATGGGACTCATAGTTCATTATCTACATTTCTTTATTTCCATCCTAAAATGGGTACCTTTAGAGTGAGGGGGTAGTGATAGGTTGGAAAATGAAACACCCTCTCAAAACTAATTAAATCTAAAGGAGAAAAAACATCACCTTATAATAAAAAAAATTAAATACTACCCCAAAATATTAGTGATTATTTCCCCTTAAAAATTATTTTCTTGAGTCACTTATGTCACATTCAAAAATAAAATAAACAAAAGAAACCATGAAACTTTAATAAATTTGATTATACAATATGATAATTATAGTTGTTAAAGTAACAAGTATATATATTAGTAGCTAAATTTTAAATTCCTATATTTATAATAAATTTAGAATTTTACTTAACCCAAATTGACATAATTTTTTTATATTATATTAATATGAATTTTTAGGTTTTTTATAAAAAAAATTATTTTTTAGGTGAATACTAAAAATACTGATTTCGATAAAAACAATAAATTTTATAAAACATGAATAAATTAAAAGTATATGAAAGTTTGTTGTTTTAAAAAATATATACTTAATAATTAAAATAATGAATTTGAAAATATAATTTTGAATTTAAAAAACACATGTTTATTATTTTTGAAATAAAACTAATATTTCACACTAAAAATTGGTTTACAAGCTTAAAATAAAAAATTTGACTTTATAACTTTTAGAAATTAAATATAAAAAATTCATTTCCTATTTGAGTTCAAAATGTGAATATTAGTTAAAAACGTAAATTTCATTTTATTTATGCATAAAGTTATCATTAGTAAAATTTGAGTTAATTATCATGATAATAGTAAAATAGTTTTTTATGAATTTTTTTATTACTAGCATGTAATTTTTATTTAATTAATTAAATTGACCTAATTTAAATTAAGAATATAATATTATAATTAGATCTATATATAATTATATCAATTATCATTAAATAAAAATTAATTTTCATTATTATTATCATTATCCCCCTTTTGAGGGAAATGGGAACCCAACATGACATCAAGACAAAAGATAATAAATAAACACGCTCCAACAGTGCAAAGGCCACAAAACCAAATCAATCTACAAAAGACAACTAATCACTAGCATAAAAAACGTTAAGACTCATTGAATCTTCTCATCCCTGATTGTCTAGCATCTCGTGAATAAATTCATGGGTATGGTACCGATGGTAAAATTCATACCCTCTCAAACATTAAATTCCAAAAAACGATGATCAGATGAAAAACCCGCACAGCTCAAAACCTCATCTAGGGAATTCTCAAAAGAAGATCTGAGTGCAAGCCCTTGAATCACAAACCATGTTCAAACACCAAAACACCGCACCAAAGCAGATTAACCCATCATTATAGAAACACACTTATAGAAAAAGCAGAAACATAACTAATTTCAATTCATGAAGTCAGCAATTCAAGGAAATCAAACCATCACTGCATAAGCAGGCTTCCCAGACACCATATGATTCTGGTAGGAGACCCAACTACAAAAAGAACCATTCCAAACCTATAGAGACCATTGCCACCACTAAACCCACTCAAGAAGGTCACTGAAATCCACCCAAATAACTCCAGTAGATAGAGTCTGATGCGGCCACCAATGTGACTACAGAAGGTAGGATCTCAACCACACCGAGCCGATATGAAATGACCGAGCCCACAAACCCTCGATGAACCATCTACACCACAGATGAAAAATAATTTCACTCACCACCATAGAGAACAACCGAACAAACTCCTAGAATCCACAGGGCAGGGGAAGCACTACAGCACCACTAGGGCATGGAGCAATGCTACCGAGCCGTGAGAAGACCATCGAGGAGGACCCATGAAAAAACCTAACACAAACGTATAAGTTAAGGATTTATTGACCCAATATCACCACTAAACTCAATTATTACTAAATTTTGGTGTCATTACTATTTAATAGTTTAATGAAATAATAGAATTGTAAAGTGTGTTCCCAAAAGTGACATTTTCTTCACTTATAAAAGGGGATCACATCTATCCCACCATGCTTACACTTACAATTCGAATTTTACATGAACATAATCCAAAAAAAAATCTCCTAGAATTATTTTTCTCATATTTAAACCTCTGATCTATAGAATATATCTTAAGGACTTCACTTTCAATGTGATATTTAAGAGAAGATCAAGTCTCCAGTGTATGTATTACATTTTTCTTAACCTTCTATTCTAAGTATTTATCTAAAAAATAAATTATATCCATAAATATAAAATGGAATCAGTACCATAATTATACTGATATGTTTTTATATTAATTAAATAACCATTATTTATTCCGCTATGTCCACTAGCAAAACAAAAAATGTTGTCAGTGCGTTGTGCAGACTATTGCCTCCGCAAAGAGACATCTTCCATTTTTCATCACTGACATTCATATATGATCAAAAGGATATAAAAATGAATGAATATAATATATATAATATTAATATTATTCTAAAATTTAAAAATTATCATTTACCTTCATTCCCTCTCATTAATTTATAAATGGAAACATTAATTGTGTGTGTGTGCACACTATAACTTCCATAAGAAATGAGTTTCATTTTTCATAACCATAAATCATATATGGATTTAAATTTAAATATAATATATGTAAAATATTTTCATATAAATATTTATCTTCTAGATACTATGAAACTATTTTACAATGTTTTTTTACCATGGTCAACATATATAAGGAGTTATAGAATGATTGACCAAACAACTTCAAGTAACCGATGTAGGCAAGAAATCTATATTATAAAAAAAATGACAATTGGTAGTTTAATTGCCTTGTAATATAAAATATTGTTAATTAGGGTTATTAAGTATTTATCTAATAAATTTAAATTTATTAATTAGGAATTTTAGATCTAGTGTAGAGAATATTCAGACACGATGTAAGGGATCTTCTGTACCATCCTTATCACCATTGAGTTGCACATTTTCTTTATTTTTCTCCCTTTTTAGGTAGTATTATTCTTGTAAACTTATTCTATTTTTGTATATATGTTTATTAAATATATACCTAGTTAAATATTATATTCATTTCAAAGGTTACACTTGTTTTTAGTTCCCTTAAAAATTTATTCTTTAAATTAAACCTAGTTTAAGGTAATTTTGATATTTATTGTCACATATCGAGCACCACCCCTAATAAATGTTTTTAAACCATTAATTTCTTATAAAAATCATTATTGTTTTATGTATAACTACCTTTTTCTATTTTGAATTTATGTTAAACAATAATTTTATTCTTCTTTTAAAAATATCCTTTAATTATTTCATAAATCTTCACTGAAGTGGTACATTTTTACTCTTTCCTCCCAAAAACCCTAACCATAAAATCTATACATTGGAAATAATTGATCAATATATATGTTTTGTTTTAAAATATGAATTTTCAAATGATTTAAATACTTGTTATCTTGGTAATCCTTATGATTTATTATGTAGTTATGTAGTGAACCTGCCTAGTTCGACTTGGCCTTTCACCCGAGCCAAAACGCCAAATTGACCAAAGCATTCTTTAGATCACCATGGGTTGGAGATAAGAAATAGTTCCTAGTAACAATGTCTTTGGGATGTTTTCTCCCTTGATAAACTAGAATATTCCATACATGATTTATATGGCCACCCGAATATAATATATTTCTACTGAAAGAATAAGAATACAACCAATGTAAAGAAGAAATGACTAAAAGCAGATACCATATAAAACATCACATTACATACATAACATATTAGGAAAGGGACATACACATAGTATCACAAAAAAAATATTAATAACAATATAGGTATCAATGTCACGATATAGATATTATATACATCCAACTAATTTAAAAACTCCAAAACAGCTCCTCGGGAGATAACCCTCTAATACCACATCTCCACCATCAAAATAACCTCAGATTGAAGTATTCAATAAGATCCACCAAAGTACATGGTGCCCTTTCCATTACCTGTGTCCTAAAAAAGTATATATATTCTCAAATTCATATGTAGTGTGAGAGTCACAAATCCTGGTACGATACACCCATAAATATATTTAAGGATTTTTGAAACCATGAAACTAATAAATATTGTTTTGAAAACTCATTTATCAAAAACTATACCGCTTTGAAAATATTTCACTTATAATGATTCATTTGAAATACCTTTGGTTTTCCATAAATAATTTTTTTTCCAAAACATTTATCAACTTGGCTCAATTTATGAAATAATTCCATATGACCAAACACAATCAATATACCAAAACAAGTCATAAAAAATGGGAAAGCATAAACACCATCATATAACCATGTAAATATTAATGGGCATAAAATGTGATATCACAATAAAATAATACTATCATAATTAATAAAAGAATATAAATAAACCAAGCATAAGTAAAGTGTGCTGTAGGATCTAACCATAAGGTTCTAATTTCAGTTAGTATAAAGAAAAATATGATAGCAGACTAAAGAATGAGGAATCCCTCTTGGTATTCCCCTGGGCTCAACTCTCAAGATCTCTCTTCTTCTTATGGTAAATAAAGTGAAATATCTCATAGTATTCCACCCCAAACTCTCTCACAATCTGTTCAAAAATAATAAGTAAGCTCTCTCTTCCCCAAAGGATCTCAATGTCACTTGGATTATACAATCTTGCATCCTTATTGTCCCATGTGATACTCAATTCCAAGTACATCAACATCACAAGTTCCATACAAAATTTCTATTTCAAATCAATTTTAATAAATTATATTCCTATTTTAATAAAACACCTTCCTAAAGATAAAACCACTTATAAATCCTCTTTATAAATTCATTTAAAATCATAAAACTACTTTAACAATTTTACCAAACACTTGAAGTGAACATAAACCACCTCCCATTGGATAAATCACTTTAAACCTTTAATCACCAATTTAAATCCATGAAAATTAACAAATATAGATTTAAAAACAACTATAAATCAATATAATGGTAATATAATAAACATATACCAAATTTGATTAAGAAAATAAAGGTAAACCATGGAAAACTCCCTTAAATAGATAGACATACCATGAAAATAGTTCATAACTCATTACCTTTGATGAAAACCACTATATTTAAGAAGGAAAACTCCTCATACACCTAAACCATAATAAATCAACTGAAAATCCATATTAAACACCCTGTTTCTATCTAGACCACTAACTAGGGTTTGAAACCTCCATTAAAATAGAAGAAAAAAAGAATAATAAGGGGGAAACAATGAAATAATCAAGAAATGGGATTATCTCATGCTAAAACTAAAATGATAGGGGGGAAGCTTCTATGTCAATGTAAGGGGTATGCACATGAAATGGGAGAGAAATTTGGCTAAGAGGGAAAAAATACATCAGAGGAATTTTGGTCAAAAGACAAAATTTTAATATCCTAGATAACATGCATGGTTTGGTTGTATGGTTAGAAAAACCTTGCACTAACCATGTGGGTGATTATTTCTCCAAAAAACACATGCCTCATGGTTACGGTTGTGCCTCACACAGTTTGAAAAACTAGGCTCAAACTATGTAAAAATACACAATCCCTAAAAACTGTCCCTTTCACAGTCAGAAAAATCATTCGCCAACCATACACTATGGTATATTTCCTCAAAAAACCAATTTTATGAACCCTGGATCCTAGGATAACCAAGAAAAAAATATACATGAGTGACTAATAGGATGTGACAAATCTCCCCATCCTGCCACTTTCTATGCCTATAAAGTCATTAAGCATTCTCAAAATAAAAGAGGTGAGGCCAATACTCCTTCAAACAAGATTCACACTCCTACGAATCATGTTTATAACCATCATGTTTCCAAAGCATGTGGACCAATGTGATAAATTTACCATGGAGCACATTGTCCTGATAATCCATGATATGAACAAGTTTCTCCACAATGGTGAAATTAGGTTTCACCTATAAATATTCCTACTCTAACACATGATATGGGTCTGGATGGTATCTCTTCAATTGGTAAACCTAGAAGACATAATATATTGATTTTATCCATGGTGGAAACTCCAATTGATAGTTTATGTTCCAAATAAGTTCAAAAAATCAAAATAGCCTGACATAATGTGGTGTTAGCTTCTCTTACTTTCCTAAGTGATGGTGTCTTAGCCAAATGGAAACCCATGAAAATTCCTAATCACTGACCTTAAACTCTATCTAGTAAATATTTTGATCAAATTATGATTTATGGGGACTTTAATATTTCACCAAACATATTGAATCATTTTTACTATCTCTATTATCCCTAGGATAATACTTTGTCCCAGTAAAGAATTCTCACCCACCTCATACCAACATAATTGGGACTTATATGACTACCAATATAATGCCTCAAATAGTTCCATCCTAATTGAGACCTAATAAATGTTATTTTAATACTTGAAAATTGATATTTTCCTTTTTGTTGAACCTATGAAGTCAAGAACAAACACTAGGAGCATATCCACAAGATTCTGGATGGTCTACTATACTGGTCATCCGTCTATGAGTGACATGTGATTCTCAACCTAAACTTGGTTCCCAAGGCCTCTTAGAGTCCCTCCCAAACCATGAAGTGAAACAAATATCCTAATAAAAAATATCATTGAGTATACTATATAAATTTTAATGAACTCTGATACATACAAGAGATCGAGATCCTCTTCCTTTTTCAACTCTCTAATGGTAATAAAATGGATTGATTTCATAAAATGGTTGAAAATCACTCATTTATCATCTTACTCAATTTAATCATGAGGAAGACTGGCCACCAAATCCATTGTGATCTCATTACACTTCCACACAAGAATAGAAAGAGGTTACAATAACCCGACTGGTCTCTTGTGTTCTTCATTGATTATATGGAATGTCATATATAGGGAAATGGATTCTATAATTGTATAACTCAACTCGGTCTACTAACACTTTCCTCTTAAATCATAAACCAACTTGGTATCCCTAGGGAACATGTCCAAACTAAAATGATGTCTTTCATCCATCACCTCTTGTCTGGAGACCAAAGGAACCCCCAACCAAATTTTTAAGAGGTGAGAACCATTATGAGACTAATACAAATCACACAAGGTGTACCCATAATTTAGATAAATGGTTATCTACTGGAATTTGGGGTCAGATAGTTGATCACTCTTAACCTAATCGATTAGAGAGGGAGCGACCTACAAACTGGTCAAGAAAACTAACTCTCCATCATCCCACACCTCTGGACTCAGATCCAAAACCAAACTAATTGGACACTATGCATCTAATAATTCAAAATTATCCTAGATCAAAAATATTTTTCCCAATTCAGCAGTGACAACATTCATTATATTAAGTGTATAGGCTATATATAATTTTATAATTTAAGAAAATCTATCATGCATCTATATATGAGGTTTATATACCAATTTGTAAAAACATACATCAGTATCCTATGATATGAATTAATTGTAAAATTCTCCTAAAAAAGGTAATGATGGCATGTATTCAATGCATGCATAAAAGATACTAACTCCAGGTCATGGTTAAGATAATTCAACTTATGTGAGTGTAGTTTCTATGAACCATTGGCCACCACATAGTCATCCTACATTATCATGCATCCCAACTCACACCAGAGGCATAACAATACACTAAATAATATTACATAGGATCATAAAGAATGAAAATAGGCATGGATATCAACTGATCCTACAATGCCTAAAAATACTGTTGTAAAATGTCACTTTACATGAACTTCACCAATTTACTAGTAAGATCCATAAAGGGATAGGTTATACTAGATAATTATTGGGAAAATGTGTATAATACCCTTCCAATACCATAAATATCATGATATCAAACACATTCATGGTATTATTCCAATATATTACTACTTGAACCTTCTTTTTTTCCACTGAAACATCAATCTCATGAATCACATGGCCTAATAACTATGCCACCTAAATACAAAACTAGTATTTGGATTTATGGGTATATAGATATATCTCCCTCAAGATCCCTAAAACAATCTCCATATGGTCAATGTGTTCTTCCTCCATCTTCGGATACACCAAGATGTCATCCAAAAAATACGATGATAAAATAGTTAAAAAAGTGATGGAAAATTTTATTTATCAAGGCCATAAAGACCATAGTGGAATTGGTAAGGCCTAATCACATAAAAAAATAATCAATGTATCCATACAATATTTGAAATGTGTTATTTAGTAAATCCTACTATTGGACCCTCAATTGGTGATACCCTGATCTTAGTTTAATCTTTGAAAATAAATGAGATCCTCTGAGTTGATAGAAAAGATCATAAATTTATGGAAATGGGTATTTATTGTTTATAGTCACCTGATTGAGCTTAAATTAATCTATAAAAATTATGGTCCTTCTGTCCACTTTATTTGAGAATAGAACTATATATCTCTATGGTTACATGATTTGTTTAATAAACCCCTTTCTCTCAATATCCTTTAGCTGATCTTTCAACTCTTTTAAAACAGATGGATTTATTTTGTAAGATGGTAAGGACATGGGGCTTATGCTAGGTAGTAGTTTGATAATAAACTCAGCCTCTCTATAGGGTTAAAACAACAAAAATAATCTACTAAAAACACATCAAAGTACCTTTTCATAACCACTATTAAATAAAAAATTGAACTATGCTCTTCGGAATCAAAAAACTGAACTATGATCTAAGACAACATAACCAATCCTTCTTAATCAAGGATCCCACTCACCCAAGAAGACATGCATGTTTACATAAGGAGATTGAAATCGAACCCTATAGTGGTAGAATTCAATAGGATCCTTTAAGATGATCTAATAATCCATACCTATGATTAGGTTTAAATCATATAGGTTCAACATGAGGAAATATTAAATGACATACACTTGAGTGATCAAAAGTTGACACTCTATTCACTTAACACCCTTTTCCTTCTTTATACCTTGTGGGGTAATATAATCCATGAAAAAAGGAATAATCTCTACTCACATACCCAAATAATGAAGAAAATTTATTAAGATAACTTAATGGGAATGAACTTTATTAAATAAAATAATTTCCCTGGAATAAGAAATAAATAATGTACCTCTCATGGTGTTATGAAAAAACTTAGTGTCCACTAGTATCACATATGTACCGTGAATACATCCTGACTCAAGCCTTCCTAGTACCCTCTTCACCTTGTGGGTTTCCAATTTTCCCTTAGAAAGAGATCCTCTACCCTTAAAAGAATCATATTTCACCTAATAACCCTTAGATAATGTGGAACTAATGCCACTCCATAGACAAAATCCAAAAAAAAACATTGAAGATGGCCCAAATTCCCACACCAATGGCACATCCTTGAAGCCTCTAGAAAACTAGGCTTTATATCGGAAGACTTCCTTCCCTGCTAATAAATCATTTTCTTATTCCCTAAGAAACCACTAGAACTATTCTCTATGACTTTTGAGCACTCTTATCACTACCCTGATGGGGTTCCTCTTATTTCTGCTTCAGACCAGATATAGATCTATGGATACCATCTAATAAAGGAACAATACTAATACCTATCTTCCCGTCCATATCCACCAAATACATGATCACATAATCAACCACAATAATGTAAAATGGTATGAAAAATATAATAATCATGCACCTAATCTTATCCATCAAACCCAACCCAAAACACCAATCCTTAAGGTAATCGTTCGCAAGGAGTTCAGTAGAGACATGAACAAACTGGTTAAACTATGAAGCATACTCCAACATCGAATGATCCCTTACTCTAACATTACAAACTCATATACCTTTTTAACACTCAAAGTGTATGGGTATAAATATATACTAAAAGATAATTTTAATGTAATCCATGTGAGATCCTCATACTTCACTACTTCCACTATAGATTTCCACCATTTTATACTAGATACATCCTATATATAGGCGGTGAAGCTCGCCTTTAAGGTCTCAAGATTCTTTATAAACTAAAACATTGTCTCGATCCATTCAATCCACTCCTATGTCTCCTAGGATCCCTTTTTCCCCAAAATAGTGGTGTATTTTTCTTAGTGAACTCTAGAGTGTGGTCCACCATCCTTGTCTACTCTCAACCACCCTCATGGTCTAATGATTAGATTATATGGATCACTGACTCCGCAAAATCTAGATCAATGAGAGGATTATCCTATGTAAAATGATCCACATTACCCTCTATAATCTTATACAAGGTACTTCTGGGAGACCATGTCTACAAGACCCAAAACACAAGCTCATTCAATACATGATTTAATATCAAATATTAGTAATTATACCAAAATAAACCTAAATAATTACCCTAAAAAAATATCATAAATGATTATCTTAAATGGATAATGGGTGAAAATTTTATAATTTTAAACATTTTATGGCTATACACAATTTATACACACATTTAAGAAAAATGTGTGTCAACCATGAAAGTGTGATTAAAAGAAAACATAAAAGGCCATGTGTTTTTTTGCGGTGACTACTAATTTTTCACCTAAACCTGATGCCTCCTATAGAATATCCTATTTCACACTAAAAATATAAATAACTCACTTTTTTCCCCAAATATAACAACAAAAAATTAAATAAATTAAAATTTAAATTAAACAACCCAAATTCAGGCTCAAAGAAAAAACACAATCCCAGACCACCCATGGTTACCTCATGAGATCTGACGGTTCTATCTTCAGTATACCACTAACCCCAAGAATATAACAGGTGATACCATTTATTTTTGATCTGGATTAGGTAAACCCAACCTATAACTCGATTCGGCAGACTACATAGGTTGAAGTGCATTCCAAATCGCCATAATCTAGTCACAAGCACCAGGTCCTAGTAATAATCTCTTGGTAATGTTGTGTCCCATGGTAAACTAGAATGACCCATCCATGATTTTTATGGACATGTAAACATAATCAACGTCATCAAAGAGAATATGTATACAACTAGTATAAAGCAAAAATGACTACATGAATATGAAATAAATTTTCACGACCCATCCTCGGGGCTCATGGCGTGACTACCCCAAGCCCGCCTTCCATAGGCCAGTGGCTGGTGACTAGCACCAAAGGTGTAAATCCCTAAGCTGGCAAGGCATTGCCTTTATGAAAGTAAACAAACAAAACAGAGTACGCAACATGAATTAAACACTATGTAAAACTGAATACAAAAGAGTGTGCTGGAAAGTAAATGGGCCAGTATACAAACCCAACTGAACAACAAGTACAAGTAAGGGGAAAAACAGCTGAAAGTAAAGAGCAGCTCCTGGATCATCCTCTAGGGATTCCTACCAGAAGGGTAGGTATAGATGGCCACCTCAGCACCCACATCTGTCAGTCTCCACCGTGTGCCGACTCGTCACAAGGTCTACCTTCGGGTATCGTCCAGTCGTGGCACTCTCGGCCTCCGTCAGCACTGTCTGTCGTCTGCATCCAACACAACGAGATGCGGGCATAACCCATGAAGGGGTGAGTATAATGATACTCAGTAGGGACCCCGAGACCCGTGATGTCTTACAATATCCACAAAGGATAAGCAAAAGAATAAAGATACAACCACAAATTATCAACCAACCCTACTTAGGTATATGCTAATACATATACCTAAGTTACCAGTCACAGTCTGGCTCTTACTCACGAGCCCAAGCACAACTCAGTCCACACAGGAAGTAAAGTCAAACACCATGATGATAATGGTTGAAAGACATGACTCATCTCACACAGTTATGCCAAAATTGTAGAGACATATAGATTATCAGATGTAGCCACTGGATCATCTAAGTTGTCGGACCCACACAGGATACAGTCCAACTAAGCTATCGGGCCCACACAGGGTACAGTCCAGCTATCTCGTCTAAGCTGTCGGACCCACACAGGATACAGTCCAACTATCTCGTCTAAGCTGTCAGACCCACACATGATACAGTCCAGCTATTCTACAGTAATAAGGATGATCAGATGTAGTCACTAATTCATCTAAGCTGTCGGACCCACACATGATACAGTCCGGCTACTCTATCGGAGCTGTCGAACCCACACATGATTCTGGTAGAGTCGTCATCGTCGTCTAACCCACAGAGGATTCCAGTACGGTAGTCATTGCAGCCAGCTCTAGGGTTCCCGCACACATCACGCTCGAATCCGGGAGGGTCCTCTCCTCGAGTCAAGAATTGATACATCAACGAAGTCCTGAGTTGATGTATCCTGAAGTTTTGTCTCATCAAAAGAAACCCAACATGATAGATGACGCGTCAATCAGACGCCCGCTCTGAGATATATTGGCTTTTCTGTTCCAGGGGCCCGGTTGGATTTACGCTCGATCCAAACCCAGCCATTATCTAGAGTCGTCCAAAACTCACTAAGAGTATCGCAAAAGTACTGCATCGTCGCAAGGGTCCTAGTTCCGCAGATGGCGTGTCGTTCAGACGTGCAATCCAGAAGTTATTCACGTTTAAGTGAAACGGGCCCGGCCCGTCAAGCCCTGTGGGCTGGCGGGTCGGCCCAACCCTATTCGGCAGGTCCAACCCAGGTGGGGGTCGGCCCAGCCCGGTGGACAGCGGCACACCAAGGGACCCGGCCCGGTGGGTCCGACCCGGATAGGGGGTCGACCCAGCCCGGGTCGCGGGCCGGTTCGGCTCGCCTGGTGGTTCTGAGCGGCGCCCTTCCTCCTTGCTTCCCGGCTGTCTGAAGCTAGCCGATTTTTTCCAGCACGAGCGGCCCGCGGTTGCTGGACGCAATTCCTCCACACGCGGTGCCCAAAGGCACCGCGGTTTCCTTCAGCCCGGCCGGTAGGCGGTCGGCCAGTTCGCCCGCCGAGCGGCCCGCGCAGTGGGTCGCGATCTTCTCCGCAGTGCGGCACCAAGTGGGTACAGCAGTCCTCCTGCCCGGCCGGCTACAGCCGGCCGGTTCGGTTCGTCCAAGCGGCCCATGGATGCGGGCTGCGATTTCCTCCATGCGGCCAGCGTCACGGCACCGGTCTACCACTCTCGCGGCCCGGATTGTTCACGGCCTTCGGTTGCCTCCTCCTTCGATCACTGTCGCCTCATGGTTGTGACCTTTTCCTCCGGCGCGGTGCGACGGCACCACACCCTTCCAAATCCGCCTCTGTTGCCAAATAAACTAGCAAGCAATGGAGGAATGTCGGGCTGTGTTGGTTCGGCCAGCTCCCTCCGTATCAGATGATATCATTTGTCCAATGATGAACCAAGGTATTCAACGAAGAGCAAGGAAAAATTTTATTCAATTAAAATTAATCATTACCCCCTACCTTGATTCGAGGTACGTTGTCGAAGTCACGGAAGACGGCGTCGTGAAAGTCGGGCATCACGGAAGACGGAAGTCGTTCCATCAATGGTGGAGGGAAAGACATTGGCGATGATCTATGCAGGTGGCGTCTTCTCTTTTGGAACTGAGGAAAAATAAAGAAGATGGGTGTTCTTCATGGGCATCATCATTCTTCATCGAGAGAGGAAATTGTTCTTCATTGGAAGAAGGCCCTCTCTATTCTCCCAAGCTCCACCAACACAAAATGTACCAACCCAAAAATAATAGCTTGGATATTATTTTTATTCTTGATATGGATTTCAAAATAATTCAAATTTTGTGAGCCATTTAATTAATTGCTAATTAATTAAGTGAGTGTTGGCATCTTTAATGGAAGGAGGTGAAATGTTTAAGAGTTAAAGGGGGTTCATGGGAGTTAAAGGGGGAGTTGAGGGGTTAGGTACTCGTGTTGGCCCCACCACAGATTATCCTCTCATGGGAGGTTATGTGGGGTGTGGGCCCCACATACAACTCCTCTTTAGAGAAGATAACCACCCCCTTAACAAAAATTATGTAACACATAATTTTTTATTTATTAAGAAGAAATCCCAAAAATTAACTTCTCCTCCCGACCAAACACAACTGTGGTAAAGGTTCCCTTTGGTGAATACCGACCCTGTGAGTTCATCGGTGTCCTCGTATTTTAGTTCCAAGCACTAGTTCAAAATATAGAAAAAAACCCGCACGTACGTTTACTGAACGTACCCGAACAAAACTTCATAAATTGATTCTGGGCACACCGGGCCTCGGAATCAAGCACAGTCAGAAACCGCAGACTCGTAAAATTCCAAAGAATTTAAGAAAAAAAATCCATGAAATTTCCAGGTCTTCAAATTACCCCCACCTTAGGGATTTACATCCCGTAAAGTTACAACACACACTAGGTAAACAAATGAGGGTACTGAGCACGCATCTAAGCCTCCCACTCCCATGTGCTCTCCTAGAGGTTCCTGTGCTGCCAGAGAATGCGCACCAGAGGAATCGACCATCCATGTAGGACCCGCTCCTATCGATCCTCGATCTCCACCAGGACCTCTGTGAATGTCTCCCTTTCATCGACGTCCAACTCCCCGTGGTCGATGATGTGGGACGGTTCATGCACGTATCTCCTCAGTTGAGATACATGAAAGACATCGTGCAACCAATGCAACTGAGGTGGAAGGTCCAGGCGGTAAGCCACCTCGCCTACTCTGCTGAGGACCTATAAAGGTCCGATTAATCGCAGAGATAACTTGTCACCTCAGAAAAATCTTCGTTGACCCCATCGAGGTGAGACCCGTATGAAGACGTGGTCGCCATTTTCAAACTCTAGTGGTCTCCATCTCTTATCAGCATATGACTTCTGTTTTCTCTGTGTAGTCTTCATCCGCTCCTAGATGATCTACACCTTCTCTGTCATAGCCTGCACTATCTCTGGTCCTACAACTACGGACTCCCCATGGTCAGTCCAGCAGAGAGGTGATCTGCATGGTCGGTCGTACAGTGCCTCATAAGGGGTCATCCCGATGGTGGAGTGGTAACTATTGTTGTACGCAAACTCCACTAATCGTAAGTGATCCTCCCAGCTGTGACTAAAGTTGAGGACACATGTACGGAGCATGTCCTTGAGAATTTGAATGGTCCTCTCAGTCTGACCATCCATTTGAGGATGGAAGGAAGTTCTCAAGAGAAGCTGCATCCCAAAAGCCTCCTGTAATCCCTTCCATAGTTGGGAAGTGAAACGAGCATCTCGATCAGAGACGATAGTCGATGGAACACCATGAAGTTGTATGATCTCCTGAATATAGAGGCATCCCGAGGTCTCTACTGAGCCCTACTCGCTGATTGGTAGGAAGCGGGCCTACTTGGTGAGTCAGTCTATGATCACCCAGATAGAGTCATGTTCTCTGGATGTATGTGGAAGTCCCATCACGAAATCCATGGATATCTCATCCCACTTCCACTCTGGGACCTCTAAGGGTTTTAAAATGTCTGCTGGTACCGGATGCTCCGCCTTCACCTGCTGACAAGTGAGGCACCATGAAACAAACTCTACTACCGCCTTCTTCATACCAGGCCACCAGTGCGGTCATCTGAGGTACTAATACATCTTCGCCACTCCTGGATGCACAACTAGAGGGGAAGTGTGAAACTCCCTCAAAACCTCCTCCTGTAGTGCAACTAGTACCATGGTACGTCCTCTGAAGAGGATGACGTGCTCCCCACCTTTAGAAAACCTAACAGGTGCATGCCCTGAGGATATCTGAGCACGTCGCGCCTCACAGTCAACATCCCCACAATGCGCCTCTCTGATTCGCTAAAGAAGTGGTGGAGTGACTATGAGAGACTACAGAAAGGTTTCTCCATATCTATCCACAAAGGATATCTGCAACGCAGCTAGCTTCTCTGTCGCCTCTCCTAGTAGCTGAGATCATTTGTTACAACGTTCCCCTTTCCAAGAGTATAGACTATATCGAAGTCATAGTCCTGAATGAAATCGAGTCATTGCTGCTATCTTAGGTTCAGGTCCTTCTGCGAGAAGATATACCTAAGACTATGGAGGTCAGAATAGACTGTAAAACGTTCGCCCATCAGATAGTGTCGCCACATCTTCAAGGCGAAGAACACTGCTGCTAACTCCAGGTCAGGGGTAGCATAGTTCTGCTCGTGCTATCTCGACTGATATGAACCATACGGGATCACTGCTTGCTCCTGGATCAAGACACACCCGAATCCGGTCCATGATGTGTCCCAATAAACTACATACCCTACGCCCTCCTCTGGTAGCCTCAAGATGGGCGCGCTGGTCAACCTCTGCCTCATCTCCTGAAAGCTCTGCTGGCATCTCTCTGACCACACGAAGGGTTTCCCCTTCTTTTTCAATGCTAAAACCGGTACTGAAACTCTGGAGAAGTCTGGTACAAATCTCTGATTGTATCCAGCCAGACCTAGGAAACTCTGTACCTCCATCACACTCTTGGGTTTCTCCCAAGCAATTACTGCCTCGATCTTCGATGGATCCACCGCAACTCCAGCCTCTGAGAGGACGTGTTCTAAGAAGTGAACCTCTCGAATCTAGAACTGGCACTTTAAGAGCATACCATAAAGATGGTTCTCTCATAGTGTATCTCGTACCACCCATAAATGGTAGGCGTGCTCCTCCTCAGTATTCGAGTAAATCAGTATGTCGTCGATGAAGAATACGACAAATCGATGGAGGTACGACTGGAAGATCTTGTTCATGAGACTCATGAACACTACTGGAGTGTTGGTTACACCGAAGGCATAACCAAGAACTCATAGTGTCCATACCGACACCTGAAGGCCATCTTATGCACATCCTTGTCTCGAACTCTGAGCTGGTGATCGCCTGACCTGAGGTCTATCTTCGAGAACCATCGTGCTCCCTTAAGCTGATCAAAGAAATCGTCAATCCTCGAGAGTGGGTACTTGTTCTTCAAGGTCACCTAATTTAGGCGACGGTAGTCGACACACAGTTGCAAGCTCCCATCCACCTTCTTGGCGAACAAAATCGGTGATTCCCAGGGTGAAACACTGGGTCAGATGAATCCCTTCCCCTGCAAGTCCTCCAGCTGTGCCCGTAGCTCACGAAACTCGACGGGAGCCATCCAATATGCAGGAGTAGATATTGGTGTTGTGTCGGGGTAGAGATCAATATAGAAGTATAACTCTCTGTGAGGAGGTAGTCCTAGAACATTTTCATGAAAAACATCTGTGTATTGATCCACCATAATAAGTAAACTCAGACTCCGCACATCAAAGCCACGGAAGATGGCGTCGTGGAAGATGGACATCGTTCTGTCAATGTTGGAGGGAAAGGCGTTGGCGATGTTCTATGGGGTTGGTGTCTTCTCCCTTGGCACGGAGGAAAAAAGAAAGAAGATGGGCGTTCTTCGTGGGCATTGTCGTTCTTCGTCGAGAGAGGAAATTGTTCTGCGTTGGAAGAAGGCCCTCTCTATTCTCCTAAGCTCCACCAACACAAAATATTCCAACCCAAAAATAATAGCTTGGCTATTATTTTTAGTCTTGATATGAATTTAAAAATAATTCAAATTTGGTGAGCCATTTAATTAATTTCTAATTAATTAAGTGAGTGTTGGCATCTTTAATGGAAGGAGGTGAAAGGTTTAAGAGTTAAAGGGGGTTCATGGGAGTTAAAGGGGGATTTGAGGGGTTTGGAGCTTGTGTGGGCCCCACCACACATTATCCTCTCATGGGAGGTTATGTGGGGTGTCGGACCCACCTCTAACTCCTCTTTGGAGAAGATAACCACCCCCTTAACAAAAATTATATAACCCATAATTTTTTATTTTTTAAGAAGAAATCCCAAAAATTAACTTCTCCTCCTGACCAAACGCAACTGCGGTAAAGGTTCCCTTAGGCGATTACTGATTCTGCGAGTTCATCGGTGTCCTCGGATTTCAATTCCGAGCACCGGTTCAAAGGATATAAAAAACCCGCATGTATGTTTACTGAACGTACCCGAACAAAATATCAGAAATTGATTCCGGGCACACCGGGCCTCGGAATCAGGCACCGTCAAAAACCGCGGACTCATAAAATTCCAAAGAATTTAAGAAAAAAAATTCCTTGAAATTTTTGGGTCTTTACATAAATAACATTGCATCATATATATATAACATGTCCCCAAAAATAAAAATAATCCTAAATGGATTCTCATGATCTACCCTTATGAGACCATGTCTCCACCATCAAAATAACCTTAGACAATGGTAATCAGGATAATACACCTAAGTAAATGGTTTTTCTTCCTTTAGCTGTGCTTTTTAAAACAAAGTATGTATATTACCAAAGTAATATAAAGGGTGTGAGGCAAAAATATAATTGGAATAACTTTGTGAATCTATTTAAGGATTTTGGAACCGTTAAACTAATAAATATTGCTTTAAAAACCATTTTTCCTAAATTAAACCACTTTTAAAACATTTCACTTAAAATTAACTGTTTAAAATCCCATTTGTTTCCTTAAAAAAATATTTTCAAAAAAATCAATATGGATCAAGTAATGAAATAGGGTAGTATGGTATGACATGCTCAATATATCCAAATAAGTATTAAAAATGGCTAATCATAAACACCATAATATAACTAACTAAATGAAAATGGCCATAAAACATTATATCATAATCAAACAAGTAATTATTACAATAAGTTAAATTAAATAAATAAATCTGAAATATTTAAAGTTCACTATGAGCGCTAACCATAAGGGTCTAATGTGAGTGAGTCTAAAACAAAATATACTATCCAGCTAAATAAAGTAGAAGATTTCTCGGTCTTCCCTTGATCCCAACCAAAAATATATCTCTTAGTATTTTAGATAATAAATAAGAAGATATCTCATTATTCCTCTGTAAATACTCTCACAAACCCTCAGTCTTTCTCTCAAACTATTTCAAGAACCATAGGACAATACACCCTTACACAATAGGTATCCCAGGTTCTACTCAATTCCAAATACATCTACATCAAAAGTGCCATATATAAATTCTATTTTAAATGAATTTCAATAAATAATAGTCCCATTTTAATAAAACATATTCCTCATGGTAAAACAAACTCTAAAACCTCTTTATAAATCCATTTAAAATAAAAAAACTACTTTGAACCATTTTACCAAAAACCTAAAGTGCACCTAATCTTCCTCCATTTAGAAATCTGAATTAAAAAAATAAGTCACCAATTTAAAACCAAAAAACATAACTAACCATAAATAAACATCAACTATAAATCAATAAAATGTAATTTTAATAAACATAAACCAAATGATATTAAGAACTTAAAATTAATCCTTGTAAAACAGTATTAAAAAGATACATCTATCTTAGAAATGATTTCAAACTCTTCGTCTTAAACGATAACCACTTGATTTAGGTGGTAGAAGACCTCACGCACCTAAAACATAATAAATTTAAAAACAACCATTAAATATTCTATTTATTTCTAGCCTTCCTAATAGATTTTCGCACTTCTATGAAAATGTAAGAACAAATCATGATAATGGGAAAAGATGAAGAAATCATCATGAAATGTTTTTAACCGAAAATTCTAAGGATCTATGGAGAAACCGCCAAAAATAGAAGGGAGAAGCTCCAAAATAAAAAAATGGGGTATATTCATTAAATGGGAGAGAAATTAGGCCAAGTGGTTAAAAATTAATTAAGGTGATATTAGTAAAAATGATAAAATTTAATGACCTAGACAACATGAACATTTTGGGTGCAGAATTATAAAAATCATGCACCAATAGTGTGGGTAACCCTATCTCGAAAGGATCCTAGATTCACAATTACCATTTAGCCCCATATGGTTTGAAAATCCTTGCTCAAATCATGAAAAGGTGCAATATGCCCAAAAAAACTCACCCTAGAACCATTAGTCGCATGGTTAGACAAACTATACAAAAATTGTTTTCCAAGATATGCTTTTTTCTAAAAAAAACCATGTTCTCGACCACCAACACATCTAATAAACATGAAAAAAATAAATATAAATGAATAATAAAAATATATATAACAGTGACCTGGTGGGTGTGACAAGTTATGCCTTGAATCAAAATTATGAAACCCACTACCTTCTCATGGGTTTGATCATTCTTATGATTTATATATGGTTTATTTTCCTCATATAACATTTATATGTATGATTTTTATTTATGTTACTAGTGCTAATAGAATTATATATCCCTCCAAGGAATTAGGTAATGATTTATATATCACGAGATGTTATGTAAGGTATTAGGGAGTGAACCTAATCAAACATATGACTTTTTCCATTTTATGATGATAGTATTGGGAGTGACCCTTGACTTATGTTTATGATATCATGTTTTATATTGTTGAAAAATGTTTATGATCTTATGATATCATTTCATTATGTCATAACTCTATTCTGAAGATCATCTTCTTTAGGATATTATGTTATTCCTCTTGACTCTCTTTTTATACTTTATATCCATGATTATTATCTAATTGGGATTTCCATCTCACCATTTTCCTTATGTATTTTCCCTAGGATATCCTATGTCTTTTTAGAAGATCTATGGGAGTTATGAGCACTGTGTGGTGTTTTAAATAAAGATGACATTTTTATTTTTAAGATGATGTATTTTTTGTCTAATATTTTAAATACATTAGACTTCTAGATCCCCATCTAGTATTTATTGTAAAATTATGTTAAGAATCATTAAATAATATATGTTTAAGGTTCGGGTCTCTATAGTTGTTATCGAAGGAAGGTGCTATTAATTTTAGATATTAGAAAGATAAATCCATAGAGAAAACCCTCGAGATAATTCTAAGTGACAAAGATATGTTTAGAAGAACATCCTAAAATTTAGAAATTATGTGGGTTTACTTACAATTACATCCCTATCTAGATATTGGCAAGTGGATGTGGTATTTAGCATAGTTGTAACTAGGGTTAATAACCACAAAGAGGGTGTGTTGGTTATTAACTCAATCATGACCTACTACATGAAAAAGATTCCTATCTACACATCTGGATAGACACTCCCAGGGGGTATGATTTAGTAAATTCACATCCTCTTTATAAACCATTAAAAGGATTTGACCACTTTTTGAAGGAAATCAATTGGGTTATAGAACCTGATAGTAAAATGATCATGGATAATGTGTATTTAAATGTATATATTTATAAGTTATATTCTATACATAATGTATGAGTTCCTTATTCTATGTTTATGTTTTACCTTTTATACAAGTTGTAATCAGAGTATTTTAATCCCTAACTACCCTATATTTTAAAAAAAATATGGATGTAGGGGGAGTTTTTTTAATGATAAGTGCAATAGGAAATGTGATAACTATACCTAATAAAATTCCTAACATGATGGGATCAGGAGCATAAAACCTAATGGAAGTACCAGCACAAATGTCTCTAGTTATAAATAATAACTTGAATCTTGTGGAATGCCCTCCAAGAGAGAATGTTATTATTGAGTCCTTTATATGTCAAATAATTCCAACATTTAATGGATGTTATGATTCCATAATCATTCAATAATATATTATCTCAATTGAGAATATATTATATATCCTTAAATTTTCTGAGTAATATAATGTCATACTTTATCTTTGCCACCATAAGGGAGAAACTGATTAGTGGTGGAAACTGATCATGAATACAAATCCCAAAGAAATCATAGAATATATGGAGTGGTATGAATTTAATAAGTCGTTTATCAATAAATATTTCCATCACACTCTCCATATTAAAATATATAGGGAGTATCTTGTACTCAAGAAAAATTAAGATGAATCTATCATATATAATAAGGTTAACTTCACAACGCTTGCATGAAGCACCTCCAGTTTTATAATAAAAATTAAAGTAAAATCAACCACTTATTTAGTGGGATAAAGTATTGTATATAATGAGCTTTGGTAATTCAAAACATTGATAACCCTTTATAAATTTCCCAATTTTACCTCAAATTTTAGATTGAAAGGGTTGATTCTCTATGGTCTCATGGGATTGGAGATAAGAAGTAGATGGTGGATTTTAGATCTGAAGGGTCAGATAATAAAACTCATGGTGGTAAGACAATCTGACATCCCACATGTCAAAATTTCCATGAAATGTTTCAAGTGTAGAGAAAAAGTGAGATATAGAATCCCACTAAGGTGATCAAAGAAAAAAATTACAGGTTAATATTTATCCTATTGTATAATGTTTCGACTATAAGAAATATAGACACTATGTAAATAAATTCTCTAATCTAGGGGTTGTCAAAAAAATCAATGATAACAACCCCCAAGGACAAGAGAGAAAGGGTAGGATTATGGTGTTACTGATGTATAGGTGGGTAAAGGAAATGATGCAGTGATAATTACACTAGTTATTCATTCAAAATAGAGAACATGCTATTTGATTATAGTTCTACACACTCTTTCATATCATGAAAGTTTAATGGAACTATTCAAACACCATCACAAAACAGAGATTTTAAGTTATCATTTAAAACTACTAATGTGGAAATTATTCCATCTAGAGTACATAAATATTCCCTAATTGATATCTAGGGGATAAACTGTCCAACAAACCTTATCAAAATCCATTTATTAGGATTTGATACTATTTTATGAATGGGTTGGTTGTCAACATATATATCCGACATCCACTTCTAGGAGAATGAAATCATATTTTATATATTGAATTACCCTCTAATTCTATACATGTGTATAGAGGAAAATTGGTATACTTTGGAATCTTCTTCATAAGCATGAATATTGTTTCCTTCTGAGAAAACCTATCTAGTACAAATGATTAAATCAAATGATTGGACAACTCTTGATGAAATTCCCATTGTAAGGGATTATACATACATATTCCCTGAATAATTATACGACTATCCTCCTGATTTCGAGGTTGATTTCTCAATAGAACTTCTACGTAGATTTTTACTAATATCAATGAATCCATATAGAATAGACCCCATTGAACTAGATGAACTAAAGACCTAATTAAAAAAACATATTGACATGGTTTTCATACACCTGTGTTCTTCAGGGTGCATCATTCCTCTTTCTTAATAATAAGGATAGGTTTACGCATCTCTGTATCTTTTATCATGAACTCGTCAAGATCACAAAAAGAAATAAGTATCCTATATAATGAATTGATTGCTTGTTCGATCAGTTATGTGGACCTAAATACTTTTATAAAGTGTAAATTCATTTATTATATCATTGATTTAAGGTGAATAAGGATGATATTCTCAAGACTACCATTCATACCAGTTATGGACACTATAAGTTCATATTCATTCAATTTGGACTCAGGAATTCTCTAGTGATCTTCATGGATATAATTAATTGAGTACCTCAAAAAAATTTATGATAGTCTCTATAGATGATATTCTTATATACTCTAAATTAAAGGAGGAACTTGAGGAGAATTTGATTTCTTTGTTTAATACATTGGTAACAGATAAGTTATATTCATATTTTATTAAATGTGAGTTTTGGATATAGAAAGTTTCATTCTTGGGGAAAGTTATAAAATGTAATGGGATATCTATGGAATAATCAAAGACTAAAGCGATTTAGGATTAGCCTATACTATCATCTATGATTGATATCCATAGCTTCCTCAGATTAGTTGGGTTCTATCATTGATTTTTGAGAAAATTTTTAATATTTTCAAACATACTAACCAATATTAATTGAAAGTGGGTAAATTTTTTATGGATAGATGAGTTTCAAGAGAACATCCAGTATCTAAAGAAGAGGTTAACCACAAAACCATTACTCACAATACCAACAAGTATAGAAGTATTTTTTATCTATAGTGATGCATCAAAAAAAGGTATTGGGTTTTGTAATTATGTATAATGATAAAGTGGTATACTATGCCACAAGACCGTTGAATTTTCATAAATAAAACAATATATCACATGATCTTGAGTTTTCCAAAGTAATCATGACATTGAATATTTAGAGACATTATATCTATGGATAAAATTTTGATATATATACAAACCAAAAGATATTGAAATATATACTCATACACAAGTAGATCAATATGAACCAATGAAGATAGTTAGAATCGATCAAGGATTATGATTTCTCAATCCACTATCATCTGGGGAAGGAAAATAATGTTCCAGATGCTCTAAGTAGAATAGATCCTAAAACATTATCTATGATGAGGACTGAGATGGATCTGATATTATTATGCATGAAAAGGATATACATGGGAATAATGAATAAATGAACATCAATCTACCTTTCTGAAATGATTTCTCTTCCATCAGTACTATATAAGATTAAGAATTCATAACGAGATGACGTAGAGATATAGAAGAATGTGGATTCCAGGAGGAAGGGAAAAATCTATGAGTTCAAGGTTGATGATTGAGTTGTGAGATTTGGGAAAATAATTTTAATTCTATCTCATCGAGAGATAAAGAATGTGTTATTGAATGATTCTCATACCTCATAACTCTCCATCCACACAAGAAATAATAAAATTTATAGAGATCTCAGACAACAAAATTAGTGGTACAATATGATGATGGAGATTGTCGAATATAGATCAAAGTTCCTAGTGTGTCAGTAAGTGAATAATGAGAGGAAATAGTCCAAAGGGATGACACAACCATTTCCTATAGCTACATGAAAATGGGAATACATAACTGTCTATTTTTTCATGAGACTTAAAAATAAATCAAAAGGAAATAATGTTATATGGGTTGTAATGGATCATCTTAAAAATATTTTTCATGTCATTTATATTCAATAAGACTTCTAACCTACTCACATTGAAAATATATTCACTAGAGAAGTGGTGAGGTAGCATGGAACATCGCTATAGATTGTATTTGATTGAGATCTAAGGTTTACCTCAAAGTTATGGAAGAGTATTCAACATGAACTAAACCTAGAGTTTAACTCCTGTACAACGTATCATCCCCAAACTGATGGGAAATATTAACTGATAATCCAAAAACATGAGGATATAATTAGAGCTTTCTTTCTGGACTTCAAAGGATGCTTGGACAAACATATTACTCTAGTTGAGTACTCATTCAATAATATTGTCCACTCATGTATCCAAATGGCCCCATATGAAGACCTCTATAAGAATAGATTTAGAACACCTAAGTGCTGGGATGAAGTAGGTTAATGAAATTTTATAGGACCTATGATATATGAAAAAATAGTAGAAAATTTCAAAAACCATTAAAACATATCAAATAAGCACAGAGATGATAGAATAGTTATGTTAATAACCATCAATGAGACCTAGAGATTTAGTTAGGTGATAAAGTTTTCCAATGTTTGTATCCATGGAATAGATTCATGAGATTTAGGAAGAAGGGGAAACACATTCCAAGATATATTAGTCCCTTAGATATTCTTGATCACGTCACAGTTGTGGCATATCAACTAGAACTCCTACCAAAAATTTCCAAAGTACATGATATGTTCTACATATCCATCTTTAGGATGTACATACAAGATCCATTATATGTACTGAATTCAATGGTGGTATAGTAGGATAATGAAATATATTAAGAGGGTTATATGGTGAAGATATTATACCGTAGAGCCAATTTTCTATGAAAAAATACAACTCACCTTGTCAAGGTACTTCAGAAAAAAATCATATATATGAAGAGGTAATGTGGGAACCTTAATAGATGATGAAACAATAATACCCTCATTTATTTTCACCTTAGCGCCAGAAATAATATTTAAAGGGTGAAATTTCTTAATGGGGGAGAATATAAAAACCCAAGATATTACTGATTATTTTCTCTTAATAATTATTGTGTTGCGTATCTTTTATTACATGAAATAATGAACTAAACCAAAAAACCAATAAAATTTAATAAAATTAAATTATATATGATAACTTTTGTAGTCATTAAATGAGAAGGTATATATAATAGTAACTATATTTTGAATTCATATATTTATAATAAATTTTTGTTTTTAATTTTATGAAATTAACTTCATTCCTGGATTTAATATTATCTTATGATTAATTTTTGGGTTTTTTCTACAATAATTTATTTTTATGTGAGTGGTAAAAATTACCAATTTTTCTAAAAAAATATCACATTAAAAATAAAATAATGACATAAAAGCTTAAAAATGAATTTATTTTCTAAAAATATATATTTAAAAAGTAATATAATGAATTTATAAATTCTATGTTGTATTTACAACAAACATGTTTATCATTTTTGAAACTCAAGTAACATTTCAGACTAAAAACTATTTTTGTGTGCTAATAATAAAAAATTAATCTTTATCAATTTTAGAAATTAAATATTAAAAAAAATGAATTTAATATTTTAGTTATAAATTTAAATATTAGTTAACAAGATAAATTTTAAATTTTAGGCATAAGTATAATATTATTAGGAGTATTATTAATTACCACGATAATGGTAAAACAATATTTTAGGAATTGATTTATTAATATCATGTACTTTTTATTTAATCAATAAAATTGATATAATTTAAATTATGACTATAATATTATGTTTAATACTATATATAATTATATTAATAATCATTAAATTGGTAGTCATTAATGAAAAATATTAAATAACATATAATTGTTAAAAGTGATTTTTCAAAAAAACATATCTTTATATATATTATAAATATTAATTTAATAGATGGTTTTCTCACAATAAAAAATTTAATTTAAGAAAATAGATAATAAGTTTAGGTTATAAATTTCAAAATTTTAATAATTTTGGTTTCATAATATTGTTAAATAAATATAAATTACATAGTTAAAAACAAGTTACCAAGGTAAAAAACAAAATGTTAAAATATACAAACCTATGCTAAAAGACCTAAATCATGGGTGAAAAGTATTGGTTGAAAATTTATCATGAAAATATAATCCCAAAATAAATTATTAATAATTTTTTTAGTCATTGACAATGTAATAGTGTAATTATATCATGGAAGTGTATAGGGTATTCCCAAAACATCCAATTTCTTAACATGTAAATGTGGGTTACTACCATCCCACCATGGTTACACAAACCATTTAAATTTCCCTTGATCTTATGAAAACATTAACTATCCTAGAATTAAATTTTTCATCCTTATTCCCCTTATCTATATAATATAGCTTATGGAATTCACTTTTAAGGATATCACCAAGAGAGGAACTAGTCTTTCAAGTAAGTCTTACCTTCTTCATAATATTTTCTCCTTAATACATATCTGTCAAATATATTATAAAACTAAAAATATAATGAAATAAGTATCAATATAATACATAGATATTATTATAATATTTTATTACCAATTATTTTTTATTATCCATAATCTAAGAAAAACAAAAGTGTTGTTTTTGTGTTGTGCAGACTGCCGCCTCCATAAAGCAATGCCTTCCTTTTTTCATCACATGCATTCATGGGAGATAATAAGGATGGAACAAATGAATAATTTTTATTTATAAAATATAAATATTATTATAAAATTTAAAAAATATCATTTAACTTTATTCCCACTCATTCATTGATAAATGGAAACAGTAATCATGCGCACGTACAAACTACTGCTTCCATGAGAAATGAGTTTCATTTGTCATCATGAAACATGATAGATGGATAAAAAAATTAATACATAAAAATAAGTCCCATAAAAATATTTATATTTTTGATATTATAAAACTATTTTATAATGATATTGACCATGGTTAACATACATAAGTATTTACAAAAGATATTGATATAACAACCTTAAGTAACCGACGTATGAGAGAAAATTACATTTTAAATAATTAAAATATAATAGATAAATTAAATTTAAATATGAAATATAATTGAATAGTTTTAATAAGTATTTAATAAACATATTTTTTTATTCAGGTATTTAAGTGAAGGTGTAGAGCACATTCGAATATAAGGTTAGGGATCTTTCGTACCACCCTCATCACCTATGATTTGAAAGTTCTACTTATTTTTATCCCTTTTTTAAAAATAAAATTCTCTTGAAATTATTATATTTTAGTATATAATTCCCTTATATATATATATCAAGTTAAATATCCTTTTTATTGATGGTATTATACAAGTTTATAGTTTCCTTTTAAATTTCCACTTTTAAGTAACTGGGTTTAAGGGAACTTTCTTATTTCTTAACTAATGTCGAGAACCACCCCCATAAATTTTTTTTAAAAGGATAAATAGCTTATAAAAAGCCTTATTATTTTATGGATAACTTTCTTAGTTCAATTTATTTTTTATTTAAAATAATAAGGTCTTTATTTATTTAAAAACCTCATTTACTTATTTCAAAATGCTTCACCAGAGTGGTACGTTGTTATTCTTTCTTATCATAGATCCTATCATGAATTCCCTATATTATAAATCAATGATCATGATATTTGTTTAATTTTAAAATATGAACATAAAAATGATTTAATTACTTATTCTCTTGGGAATCCTTATGATTTATCCTTCAGTAATTCATTGAATTAGAATTATGAATCCCACTTCTTTCTCAAGGGTCTGATCATGTTTTGGATTTATATATGGTATATTTTCCTAGTTATTATGATTTTTATTTTCTTCATGGGTCTCATGAGATATTATTTAAGGGATTAGGGAGTGAATATAATCCACCATGGGGTTTTACCACTTTATTATGATGTTCTTGGGAGTGACCCTTGACTTATGTCATTAATATCACGTTCTATGTTTTTTCCGCATGTTTATGATATTATGATATCATTTATTTATTCCATATATTCATTATTATGATCATCCTCTTTATGATATTATATTACTTAACTTTAATGTTAAGATTTATTGTCATGTTTGTTCCATTACATGGAACACTAGCTCACACTTTTCCGTATGTATTTTCCCCAGGATATCCTATGAAATTTTAGAAGATATATGAGAGTTATGAGAATTCTTTGGAGTTTTAAATAAATATGATGTTTTTATGATTAAGGTGATTTGTTTTTATTCTAATTATTTTAAAGACACTAGAACTCTATATTCATAACTTGTGTTTGTTTGGAAAGTATGTTAAGAATCATGAAATAATATGTGATTAAGGATTGGTTATTTATAATGTCTTCGATAGATAAAAAATAAAATTACTATTTTTAATAAGTAATTGTTTAAAGAAATTTTTACTAAAGTATCCCATTTATCGAATAAGCTACACAAAGTCTCATTAGGTGAAACATAAGATTAGTAGGAAGTGAAATATGAAAGAATAAAATATATTGAAAGTTTAGTACATGATATAATCAATATACATTAGGAAAAATATTATAATTTAAATAGGGACTAGGAATAGAGGATGATGTAATTTTTTTCTGAGAAACATTCAATCAAAATGAAATATTTGATGCTGGAAATTAAACTGATGAATCTGAAGTTAAGAAAAACTAGACTATCCCAAAGTAATGAGAATAGAGTAGTTTCCACTTAGGTTTTATAAATTATTTTTCCATCCAAATGGACTCTTATCAGTGTTAAAGATATGTTCAGAACATGTGGATAACACTCTATAACATCCACATAGAAGTGAAAAACCAACAGTCTAAAAGTACATGCATGCACTGAATCTGTTTTATAAAAAAGTTCTATAAAATATCCAATTATATATTATTGTAGGTTATAAAAAATTATAATATGGCTAAAATATCATAAAATATATACATGATGATATGTGTGAAGAATATTTCCCCAAATCATTCCCAAAATAGGGGAGAAACAACTCAAAAATATAAAGTATTTCAAGAAAAAAATCTGGTTATATTTTATCAACAATCATAAGAAATATGTTTTTTGGATACTATTAGTGTTGCTAGAGGATCGATAATATAACCATATATTTTTCAACATGTTAAATTTAGATAAGTACAAGATTAGATGGTAATAAATGTGGAAGTGATGGAAAACCTAATGTATAAATGAAATATGTTTCACATAATAGGTGGAATTTATCTTTGAATACTATATTTTAAAATATTAAAAGATTATGTAACTCATGAAAAATATATGTCCACAAATATGATGAGTTTTGGTGTGTTCCATTCATCTATAAATTTTTTTAATGTAATGAATAGGTCATAATAGTATAAGGAGATGAAAAAAAAGAGTGAAGGCAAGACTTCCCTAAGGAATAATAAAGTAAATAAAGCTGCTAAGGGTGATAAACCCAATAAGTTAGTGAAGATGGATAACCAATATTTCAAACCTATTGAAATAAGATTATTCTATTTTGGTAAAATAGGTCACACCATAAACAAATATAAAAAATATATACAATGATAATCTATAAGGAGCAATATGAAAAAATAGGAAGTCAATCAAGGAGATGAACTAGGAGATTGGCTTGGTAGAAGACATCACTGATGATTAGATTTAGATGCATACCAAGAAGGTTAAGTCAAAAGATAGTGAAAAAATGTGTGGGAGGTTCAAATTTTCTAGAAACACTCCCAATGAGTGTATAATAGTCCTATATTGTTAAAAGGTGTTCAAAATTGATAAAGGAAAAGCCCAAAGGCCTTCTAATTCTAAATTTGTTTACATAAAGAAGTATCCCACATAGAAAATTATGGAATTGTCTAAGCCAAATTTTATATCGATCATATAACTATTACATATAGGTAATTTAAGGAGGATAAAGCAATAATCAAAATCTAAAACTGTTATGCTAGATCTAGAAGAGAATATTAATACAATAAAGAAGAAATATGTGAATAAAAAGAATACCATAATTCCCATTAAAGTACAAGTCTAGAAATTAGATAATTATTCAAGAATTAAAAATGGTATACATTTCATAGATTCAAATAAAAATGTAATAGGGTTGAGAGATAAGTCTCAGCCTTAGTTCTATAAATGATGATGTGATGAAGACCACTTCATTCCCACATTCTAATTATTGTGATTTAATGATGGAATTTATGGTGAAGCTATAAAAAATTAAACACATCAAGGAGTGAAATTTCAATTGGTGTTAGTTTCTAATTGGTATCAGTTTCATCTGGTATCATAATTTCATGACGGTTACTTCTATAAGAAGATTTATTTGGTAATGAGGTAAGGAGTACACCCCTTAAGTGTGGGAAACTAAATAAGTAAAAACCGTAAAATATTAATTATATTCATAAAATTTGTAAATATTGATTGTCCCATCATTTATTAAGTTTGAGTAATAATATTAACTTTTATTTCCTTATTATGGTTTGCAAAATATTTTACTTATCAAGGGGGTGTGTTTATTTGAAAAAAAGGGAAATTAGTTTAATTGTACTTTAATAATCTGATTTGTTTTGTGAAGATGAGTGTAAGTTTACAAATGTTTTTGAAAATATGAGTTTCCACTACATTGAGAAATGTAATAGAGAGCTTTATTTTCTAGCTTTTGAACTCCTTTTTTCAACACCATGTTTTTCTATTGAACATATAGTGATTAACTAATGGATCAATTCTAAGAAGTTTTTGGTGCCTACCTTATCTAAGTATATTGGACAATCATGGATAGAATAAGTGGTATTTAAAGTGGATGAGAGCACTATTATATTAGGCTGGATAAAAGTTTCCCGAATATTGTATTTATTTTTATTAAGGGGGTAGAAAAAATGAAATTTTAATGGATATTGAAAAGAATATAAAGTGTTCAGAAGTTAAAAGTATCACAAACACCCCAAATGGGTAGAATAAAGTTCCATTTGTATTGTGTTTATGTTTTTTTACAATGTTAATTTCAATAGTTTCCAAGGAGACTTGGGTGATTTATTGGAGTATCCAACCACTACATATAGATTAATGGTGTTTCCCTTGAATTATGGGTAAAAGAGAATTATGATGTTCCCCTTGTTATTATAAGGACATGTTTCATAATCAACCCATAATTACATGATTCATTACAAGGGTTAAACATTATTACATTCCCATTATCTTTTAGGTTTAGAGGTTTATAGAATTTAGGAAAAATATTACATTACATATATAACACATAGTTTCCATTTTTTTTACTAAAATAGGATTCAAAAGTTCACATCCATGTTTCCATCATGATACACTTTCTTTGTTCAAGGAAAATTTAATTTATTTAGATATAGATATCATAATAGTTCCTACTCATACTTAGGCCCCATGAATAAAATTTTAATACATGGGTTGATCATAAAATATCAATAAGGGATATAAAGGAAATAAATATATTGGTCTAGTGGAAAACATGAAAACCCATAAAATTTGTTTTTTTTCATAATTAACATTGAACTCAAATAATAATTTACTTACCCCAGAAATCAACTTATTTTCCCTAATCATTAAAAAATCACATACTAAATAGTAATGGAGAAACCATAATCATGAATATTTCTTAGAAAACAAGAGAACACATGAAAACATTTCCATAAAAACTTTTCCAAAAAAACATAAATTTTCTCATAAAGGGCATAAATATACCTTAAAAAATGTCATTATATTATATTATGAAATAAATTAATTTTCATGAAAAATAATTTAAAATAATACAAAATTCATAAAGGTCCCTTACGATATCATCAGCATAGAACACTTACAAGAACCCTTAAAAATGGAATAAGTGACAATATCAATTTCAAATATAACTCTCTAGAGAACATAATCATTACTCAGTGCATTGGGTTTTATCTTGTGCTCACTCAATCATAAAAAATGTAAATTTACCATAAAATACATTAAATAAATAAAATTTTTCATTTCCATCATCAAACTCATAAATATATATTTTATAAGGCATCGGTAAAACATTTTTGTATATTGATATAGCCCTCCCCTTTAAAACTCGAATTTCAAATCTAAAATACCAAAATAAAAATGGAAGAAGTGTTGTTATTTTAAGAAAAATAATAATATTCATAAAGAATAAATATATTAAATAACATTTTTTGTTGTAGGTAAATATTATTATGTCATGTGAATTAAAATATACCATTCCTTTCTCCTTTTTTAAATAAATTCAAAACATTCCATGTAAAATATGTAAACGGATTCCTTTATAAAACCATTGAAAGAAATTAAAAATAGATATAATGTGTTATTTATAAATTATTTATTTATTTCCTTATAAATACATCAACAAAATAATTTTATGTATATGAAAATGGAGGAAATATATTTAAAAAATAAATCTTTAGAACATTTAAAACAAGTTTTAAAGGTAAAGTATCCCTTATGAATGAATAACTTTTTCACTAATGAAAATTTAAAAGGAAATAGATTTGAATGGATTTTAAAAAAAAATAACTATTTTTGGAAAATAATGATAAAATAAATCCATATTTTAATTTATACACCACAAAAAAGAAAATGATTCATGAAAATAGCTTAAGTCTCAAAGAAAGAAAACCTAGACTAGAAATCTCTTACCTTGAGTTTGAATCATCATATATGCTATTTAAATTCCAAAATAGTAAAATTACATTACTTTTTTATTTTCTTAATAACAATTTTCAAGTTTATTATTCCTTTTATATCACTTTTACTAATGTCATATTAAATTACTCAATCGATTTAGTCCATATCAGATGTTTTGAAGATATCCATCTCATATGTCCAAAATAACTTTAATGTGTTGACTATGGTCAAATAGGTCATGATTATAACATTTAAAGGTTCATATTCATGTTATATTTATCATTTTTATACAATAATTACTCTTTTAGAACCAATCATATGAGTTTTTTATGAAAAATGAATTATGTTACATCATGGAGATGGTAGTACATACGTATGCATGAGTAATGTTTCAATATTTCAACAAACATAAGGGAAGGAATGTAAGTATTATTTTAAATTTATAGAATTATAATTATATCATAAATTTCATATTATTTATTTAAACCCATTCACATATATCAGTCATGTATGTTGGTATCGTAAAATGAAAAACATCATTTCATGAGGCAATACTATGCATGTACGCATCAACAATGTTTTTATTTTTCATTGGATGGTAAACGAAGAAGTAATATATTTATTTAATATTAAATAATTAAATTTATATAATATATATCATATTATTTCATTTTGATCCATCTTCATGATCATCCATAATATAAGGTGATGGAAAAAAATTGCATCTGTTCATGAGGTAGTAGTGCATCGTAAAAACAAAATATAGTTTCATTTCCAATTAAATTGAAGAGGATATAGATAAAGGTTATGAAATAAAAATAAAAATATATAATTATTTTGGAGATAAAAAAAATATTTTAATTTTTCATATATTTTTTAAGAATATAAAATAATAAATAAAATAAAATCACTCAGTTAAGTGCTTTACCTCTTCTTCACACAACCTCTTTAGGATTATACCTAAATCCTTCCTATAAAGGTACTTGGATCAAAACAGGGCCTATAGTACATGGGGATGTATTTTCAAAATTATTTTTAGATTATTGGATGAGATAATATGCTCTTTAATTGTGGATAAGAGAAGATAGGGGGAATCTATTTATAAGTGATGGAGAGGATACATGTAACACTATGAAATTTTTAAATATGAACATCATATTTGATAGTGTGTATGAAACGTTACACCAAGAGTAGAAAGGAATATTATATCCCAAGGATTTATGATATATTTAATATTTTAAAATTGTTAATCTATTCTGTAGCTTGAAATTCACAAAATACTTAGTTATCTTGTATTACACGCGGCAATGACTTTCTTCGATGGTTTGCATTACATGCAAGACTAGGTTTTACCAAATACTATTAATATTATTATTTAAAATAAAAATTATCTAAAAGACATTAAATTGGATATTATAAATATTACTAACTAAATTATCAAAATTTATGGTTTAATTCATTTTTTACCAATTAATTATAAATGAATACAAAAACCAATTAAATATAAAAGAATTTTTTTTATAAAAAAAATTATGTGCCAATGTTTTTTATCTTAATAAATTAAATTAATTTATATTAGTGAATTATATTAATTAAAATTTATATATTTTATATTCAACAAAATAATTTACATTTATACAATATATTTTAGAGGCATAAGATAAGAACAATTCCAATTATATGCATAAAAAGTTGTATTTTTCTAAAAGCAGTTTATCCGCCTTTTAATGGAGCAGTTATTTTAAAAATAAATTCGAAAACTTTAATAAATTTTATATTATAGAATATACTTAATTTTTGAAATAATAAATTCAAAATTATACTTAGGTGAATTTTCAGTGTTATTCTGAGAAGTTTCATTTTTGGTTGAATAGTGAAAATATTTAACTTTTAATTCAAAACTAACTTTTCATCTAAGTAATTTATAGAGTTAAATTATTTTTTAGATTGATTTTAAAGTAAAATTGGATAAATTATACATATTTAAATCCAATTTAGATCAATAAAATTATTTTTATATTAAATTTAGATATAAAAACTTAGTAAACTTTTGAACATATTCACTTTAAAACCTCGCTTTCCCGTTCCATCTAGGAGATTAATTTTAAATTAATTTCTACAACTTATATGAATGGAATTTGTAAAAATGGATTCAATATTTAAAATAATAATAATTTATATCATATCATAAGGTAAACTTAAATTTTTACTATAATGGTTTGTGAAAACATTAAAAATAAATTAACATGATTAAGGTTTAAATAGGGTTTTTTGCATAAAATGTCTTGGTTTTAAAATTAATTTTACACACATATAGGATTTTTATTTAATGATCTATACTTAATATTTATAATAATTGGTTATAAATTATATAATAAATATCTTTTTAATTATATTATTAAGGGATAAATTACCTAGGTAAATAAAAAGATACAAGTTAACTTGGTAAAAAACTATAAAGATAAAATTGATTAAACTTAAATACTAAGGAATAAAGTGATAAAAATGTATTTATTTTGGTGGTGTAGGTATTTATTGACCAATAAATCCCTAACCTACATTATTTTTTAATTTAGTAGTCACATGAGGTAAGGAAGACCTCTCAATAGTGAATACTTTTGGGTATTTACTAGAATTCCTCTACTCCCCAATTATGGAAGGGTGCTCACTCTCCCCCTTCTTCACACCTATAAATCCATTTGGATCGGAAAAAACCTGGTAAAATCACTCCATAAATTCCCTAACCACATTCTATAAGACTTATCTTGGTTAGAAATACAACTAATGAAGGCATTAGTGCAAACCTAAGGAGGATAACCAAAGAAGATGCAATGATCTTCTAAATGAGTTTTTATTTTATTTCCTTATCCACCTCATTAAATTATTATTATAAAAATATTTTATAATATCCTAAGTATCATAAATATACTTATATGTCTTTATGTTATGGTTATAACAAAAAAATTCACACACTTTCATCAAATGGGTTACAAAATAATTGTTCATGTGTTTGGAGGACTACCACCTCGCGAACCGATGTCATTTTTTTCCATTACCTCCTTTTATGGTTGGTAATAAGGATGAATTTAAAGTTTATATATAATATATATGATATTTATGATTTTATTATGCTTCTATAATTATTACATCACACATACCTTCATGCTTTCTATTTTTTTGTAATGTGATATCATTGCTCGTGTGTATGGATGACTAGCGCCTTGCGAAGCGATGTGATTCATTCACACATTACATATAATGTATTTAAGGATGGGTTTGATAAATATTTGTAATATAAATGGCATAAAAATTATATTGTAATTATAATATACATATATATAATTTACTTTTATTTTTTTCAATACGTTGTGAAAATGGAAACAGCATTCATTCGTCGGTACGGTCAACCGTCTCCATGAACGGTGTATTTCATCTACTATCACCAAATTTTATGGATTACTATATATAAATATATTCTGAATATATATGATATTTAAATAATTTTTTAAATTCTATATATCATGAAATCATGATCAAAGTAAGAGGAATAAAAAAGAAAAAGTCAAAACATACTCAAAAGACAAGGAAACTAACACCAGAAACAATAAAAAATAATGAGAGATTCTTAACGAAATGTAGATAATATGTTATAAAAGAGTAATATATTATATAAAAAATAATTTTATTTTTATTTTATAAGTTAATAACATGTTTAGAACTACTATATAGTAGGTGAAATCAAGTACAACCAAGAGGAAAGCACAAGGTAGGGTATTTTGTCAAAATTTATATTCCATTGAGACTTATTTGTTATTATGCACCAATTCAATCTTCGATGGTGTATATAATACCCCTTTGACCTCTAATATCATTAATAATTAATTATTCATGGTATCATCAATTTTAATTTGAACTGATTTATCTAAGGGTATTTTAACTCAATGTTACCAAGTGGTAAAGAAATTTCATAACCCGATTTATTTTCATTGGGTTGTATTACTTCTTCATTGTCATTAAAATTATATGATTACGTGTATAATTAATTTTTTACTTTAAATTTTATTATTTCCAATTGTTTTATGTATATTTATAGTTGATACACATAATCCATTCATTGATCAATTTTCACATCAACGTTATGATCATTTTAAGGTTTTATTACACAATCATATTCTAATCAAGATTTTTTACTCTTGAATTTCCATAAAATAAATTGTAAGATCATTATTTATTAAAAAATTTAATTTTATTCTCCCCTAGTTATTCAAGATCTTTTTTAAGTGATAGTATAATTTTTTCACTCTTTATTACTTAAAATGATTAGGAAAATGTTTTAATAAAATCTGACTTCATTTCTATATTCGGTCAGAAATATATTTTCTTACAAAACCATGTTTTCTAAAAAGGAATTAAAAATTATTTTCTTTAAACATTTCAAAATTATTTATTAAAATACTTTTTACCCATTTTTTATTTTAAAAAAAATCAAAATTAAACTTTTTGTTGCTTTTCGAACAAGGTAATTTTCTAACCTTTTACCATAAAAAAGTAAATGTTCTTTATGGAATGCACGAAATAACCCAAAAACATGACCATAATTTCCTTGAATATTCCTTTGAAATTTTATGATTTTATATTTAAATAAAATGTCTTTAAAAGTTTTTTTCAAAGAAAATAATTTTAAAAATGTTTTTCAAAATGAAAAGGATATTTTTCCCCCAGAAAATTTTTAAAAGATCTTTTTATTGAATTTATATTCATAAATAACATAAACCCTTTACCTTTAATCTAATTGGTATATATTGTTTCCATCCTTATTCATTCTATGGATGGTTTATGATTATTTTGACTAAGGATAGAATTGACATTCACTTGTTTCATTTTTCATTCTTTAACTTCCCCTTGAAATATTGACTTACCTTTTCTCATTAAAAATTGGATTTAACATAAATATCAATATTTTTTATCATGGATATTCTTATTTATTAAAACATATATCATTTATATATACAGTGTTTTAATTTTAATGTTATTTCATTGAATGGGTAAATATTGAAAAATCTGTATTCTTTACTCAATAGGGATATTTTATGATAAGTCACATTGTTTATAAATTAAATTGATTACTATATAAATGTGGAATGATTTGGACCGAAATACATGGGTGGGGTTTCATTAATGATAGCCACTTAATGTATCAATAGTCTCATGGGATGAATCAGTTGGGTATCCTTAGTAAATGGGTTTCAACCCATCAGTTTTAAACTATCTTGAGAAGAAAACATGACGGTAAAGGATCCATGTACCTGGGAAGTATGGAATATAATAATTAAGCATTACCTTCATTCAAAATTCTGTTATTACTATACAAGTTATTTTTACTATGAAAAATTACATGGATGTATTTCATTTTCATCTTATTGATTAAATGGCATGTGTTCTCAACTATTTACCTTTCCATGTTGATTATTCCTTATCTGATTATTTAAATGGCATGTGTGCTCAATTATTTACCTTTACATATTGATTATTTTCTATCTAGTTATTTAAATGGAATGTGTGAACAGATATTTACCTTAACATATTGATTATTATTTATTGATTCATGATAGATTCCATTGTACTTAACCTTTTCTAAGTATTTGATCCCATGCTTATTATGTTTCCTTTCCCAGGATTCCTTGAAGAATACTACATTTTGATATGCAAGGATATGCTTGATGAACTAAAGTTATTCTCAACTAAAATTATGTTTTAATTTGTCTATTAAATTTTAATAAAAGATTCATGTATGTATCTAGTTTACTATTACTAATATATTATTCAGTCCTTTGGGAAATTATTCCTTATATCTTATGCCAATGTAATGGTATTATGCACCATCTCTAGGATTCTAGGGTTGGGGTCACTAAAGTTTGTATTAGAGAAATTTTAGTAGAAATCATGGGAATTGGATTTAGGAGATAACATCCCACCCATTCACATTGTCTTAAGAAGGTGGTGGAATGCTACTTACCCTTAGGCAACATTCCCAAGGCACCAAAGACTGGAAATAAATGTCAAGGGCTTCATAAACAATTGGGGAATGGTGTACCATTAGAATAAAAACAACCAACCAAATAAGCTATACCCAACCACACTATATGATGCTTGTAAAAAAATTAAACCAATTCAACCCATTACCAAGTGACAACAATACAACCAAACCAAACCAATAAAAAACCAAAACAGATTACCAAGAGGAAGACTAAACCAAAAAAAATCCTAAGGAATAAATGGCACAAATCCATAGATCCACACCAAGTTCCATGCTCCAAGAACCACAAGACTACCCAAGCATCATGATGAACCACTAAGTGAATGAGATGCCTTACCTTTACTTGTGTACTAGAGTACAACATCTAAAAAAGTACCAATGTCCCAAAGAAAGGGGTGAGTAAAAATACTCGGTAGGATTCTCCAAATGACTTCCCTACACATGACACTATGATAAAACTAGTTAGTACATTTAGATAAAAACAATTTATATGTATCCAATAAATAATGAAATAATTTCAAGTAAGACAAACACACCCTTATCAAACCATTTTTCACCCAAACAACTCATCCTCAAGGAAAACAACCAAACAAGGAATAACCCATTTACCCATGTCATTTTTTCATACCCCATATCATCTTACATGGCCTCACACATATTAAAACCATATTGATAATTTCCACACACACAACCAATCTTGAATGCAACCATGGACCTCTCTATACCTATGAGTGGTGAGTCAACCTTTCAATAAGTTGTCACATAGTGAACTAACAATGACGTGGGATATTCCTCACCCTTATCCATCCCACTAATTATGGTAGAGACTCCTTATCCTTATCCATCCTTCTTTGGTGGGGGAAATCCCTTACCCTTATCTCCCATAATAATGGGGGAGACTTCTTACCCAACCATCCTAATTCACATGAACTCATTCCAACCACATTTACCAAAACCACCACAACATGCCAAAAACACTATAATAAGTCACCCCTTTTTTGAATACACATTTAAACAATTATCCATGCCAAACCCCATTTCAATAAAACAACATTTTTTAAACCCATTTTTATAAACCATTTTTTATAAATCAAGAAAGACACCAATTTTAAAATCACATTTTAAAATCCATAAACAAAGAACATTTCACCATAACACCTATATTATCCCAAAATCCAAAAATCATTACAAAATGGGCTTAAATCGAGCTTTAAAAATCACATTCACAATAAATTTCATGAAAACCCAATTAATTTTAAATTATAGCCTTCTAGTTCTATCAAAATATGGTTAATAGAGAGGCCACATACCTTAGGGTTTCAATGAAATCGACCAGCGCCCAACCGCCCCTCAAAACCAGGTGAAATCTCCACAAAACCACCTTAGATCTCTTTTCCTAATATCTACAAGCCCAAATATTACCATTTTAGGAAACAATAAATCCATATCTATATGAAATAGAACTAGATCTAGAAAACTATAAGGGAGAGATAACTAGATCTAATGAAAAACCAAGAAAACACCAAGAGATGGGACTTACTAGAGGAGAATCGCCTTTACCGCACTAAGAAACCCCTTAAAAACACCTCCAAGATGGGTGGAAGGGCCTCTCTAACCCCTAAGAATAGAAAATACCAAGTCAGGTTCAAGTGGGAGGAGAAAATAGAGTTTCGAGGAAAATCCCAAGTGACACCATTTTTAATGTTCTGCACGGTTAGATCGCATGGTTAGACAATCCATGCACTAACTATGCAACTACTACTATTCCAAAGGGTGGACTGTATGGTTGGCCTTCATGGTTAGACAAACCATGCACTGACTATGTGAAAAACCACTGTATCAATATGCAGGGTTTAACTGGGTTGGGCGTATGGTTTGAAAACACCTGTCACCTTAACCATGCACCATCCCCTAGCGCTCTTCCTAAACTAGCATAGTTTCCTAGAGATTCTACATGGTTTTCACTAACCGTGCACCAATATAAAATCCCCAAAACCTTCCAAAGAACTCTTCCAAACTCTCCCAAAAATTTCCCAACCACTTTATACACATAAAAAGGCATAAAAATGGTTACATGCCTCCAACCGACGGTGATACAATTTCCCCACAATTCGAATTTCCTTCCTCAAAAAGTACAGAACCATCACTTTGTCGAAAGAGCTCAGGCCATTGGTTGGCCATCTCATTCTCCCACTCCCAAGTCTCCACTTCAATCGGATCATGTTTCCACAAAACCCTAACTATACAAATGTTTTTACCATATAAGGCTTTCTCTTTCCTATCCATAAGCTTCACTAGCATGTGGACCAATGAAGCATCCAACTCGAGCTTAACATTATCCCATCAAATAACATGGATAAGATCTGGTTGATACTTCTTCAACTGAGAAACATGAAACACATTATGCACTGCACTAAACTATGGTGGCAAATCCAACCAATATCCCACCTATCCAACCCACTCTAGTATTTGAAAAGACTCAATATACCTCAGTGATAAATTACAATACTTTACAAACCGATGATGTCTCAACCTTAGATAGATTATCAAAAACACATTATCACCCACCTAGAATGAAAAAAAATACATCGAGATGGTCCACATGTGATTCCTAATGACTCTGAGAAATTTATATCCTCTTACTGGTCAACATAATCTTCTCAATTGTCTCTTGGATAAGTCTTGGACCAACCAAAGATGTTTCACCAGTTTCCACACACAAAACTGGAGAATGACACGAAAACACATATAATTACTCAAATGGGTCTATATGAATCAAGGACTAATAATTGTTATTATAAGAGAACTTTAATAAAGGAAATTTCTCCTCCCATGAGCCACAGAAATCCATTACACAATCCTGCAACATGTTTTCTAATGTTTGTATCTTCCTCTCATATTTCCCATCTGTCTGGGGGTGATACTTTATATTCGTCATCAAATGAATACCTAGGGCTTGTGTAAGGATTTAAAAAAATAATACGTGATCCTTGGATCTCTATATGATACAATCAAAACTGGAACATCGTGCCTCTTTACCACCTCCCATATATAGATTTTGGAAAGATCCTCCACCGTATGGGATTCATGAATAGGGATGAAATGGGCCAACTCTGTGATCTGATCCTATACCAACCATACGACATCGTTATTTCTAATAATTATTGGGAGACCTATAACAAAATCCATCGCTATCAGTTCCTACTGACACACAGAAATATGTAAATACTACAACATACTTGTTGGTTGATATGCTCTGCCTTGACTTTCTGATAAGTCAATCATCTTAAAAAAACATGGCCACTTTTTGTTTCATCCCATCCCACAAAAACTAGGATTTCAAAGACTTGTACATTTTCTAAATTCTAGGATTAATCACCCATCTGGAATGATGGTATGCACTAAGAAGTTGTTCCTAAAAATTCACTGGTACAAAAATCTGATTATGAAATCACAACACTGAATTCCCATCTAGCATCCAGACTTTAATGGTCTCTGTACCATTGCATTTCAACCTCACATTCACACACTCTAAATCGGGAAATTGTTCCTATTTAACCAAACCAAACAATCCATGAACCAATGATACTGGAAAGAAAACCACTAATTCATCTTCATCTTCACATTCCAACCACATGTTAGTTATAACTGACCTCAACTTCCATTGATCCAATGCATGTTTCACCACCAGATCATATGAATTTATACTTAACTCATCTGCCACTAAATTTCTTTTACCCAAAGTGTACATAAATTCAAAGTCAAAAATCTGAAGATACTCCATCCATACCATTTTCCTAAAATTAAAATCTCTCTATGAGAAAATATTCTTTAGGCTATTATGATTAGAAAACACTATAAATTTCTCACCGAAGAGATTGTGATGCCATATTTTCAAAGAAGTAACCACTCCTGTCAACTCCAAATCATGTATTGGATAGTTCTTTTTATGAAACCACAACTGCCTTGAGCAATATGAAACCACATGATCCCCTTGAACGAGAACACACCCCAACCTTGATCCTAATGCATCAAAATACACCACATACCATTTCCATGGTTCTGGAAAAACCAAGATTGTTGCTAATATAAGGCCACCCTTAATCTCTTAAAAGGACTTTCAACATAGCTCATTTCATTAAAATAAAGCATTATCCCTTGACAAAGATGTTAACAGTGAGTATAATCTTGAGAAATCATGAAAAAATCATCGATAATACCTAGCTATACCAAGGAAGCTTCATGTCTAAAAAATATTCTTTGGTGGTTTCCAAGTGATAAAAGCCTCTATCTTCTCCGGATCCACTGAAACACCATACTTTAAAATGAAATTGCCAAGAAAAAAACCTATTGTATCCAAAAAATGCACTTTGATAGTTTGGTATACAACTGATGATCTCTAAAGATCCCCAACATTGTCACCAATTGTTTCTCATGATCATCCCTTTTCATGGAATATACCAATATATCATCGATGAACACTACTACAAATGAATCTAGATATCTATGAAATATCTGATTCATCAATCCCATGAAGACTATTTGTGCAATTTTCATACCAAAGGGTGTAACCAAATACACATAATGGTTATATCTACTCCTGAAATATATTTTCAGAATATCCTCCTTCCACACTCACAACTGATGATATCTCAGTCACAATTCAATTTTGGAGAACTATTGAGATCCCCTCAACTGATCGAACATATATTCATTGTGTGGGAGTGTATATTAATTATTTATCATAACTTGGTTAAGATTTTAATAATCAACACACTGCCAAAGTATTCCATTCACCTTTTCAACAAACAATACAAGTGCTACCCATAGAGACATACAAGGTTGGATGAACCATTTATTTTCTGGCTCCTCTAACTACATATTCAATTCCATGAATTTTTATGGTGACATCTGGTAACATAGAAGTAGGATAAGATTGGTCCCTAGAAGGAGATCAATCATAATCTTCACTTCTCTTACAGGTGGAAACACTGAGAATTCTTCAGGAAATAATTTTAGAAACTAATCAACAACTACTATAAAATGGATCTACTTGATTTCTTCCATCGGTTCCAACAACAAATTTTCCAACTGATATAAGATCATCCTAACCATTTGTACCAACAAGCCTATTGTATCCACCCCAACATTTTCCCCTCCTCTAGAGATATGTTCAACTTCATCCCTTATCAAGAAACTAATAGTTCGTGCATAACAGTCAATGTGGGCCTTAAACATCACCAACCAATCCATGCCCAGGATTATATCATTACCATCCCCATCAAGCACTAATAAATCCTACATAAACTACTATACAACATTCTCTACACAAAAATGTTTTATAATCTCTTTGACCTAGAGGATTTTGAATTTTCAAAATAGACGGAATCATTTCCACATTTAAACCCAACAAATCAACAGGACATGAAGAAATGAAAGAATTTGATGCGCCCATATCAAACAACTCTTTCATAAAGTTAAAATTCAAATTAATTGTACCACTAACCATGGAAGGTCCTGACTAATCATCCAACACAACATACTCAACTCCAAATACCTGCTTACTTGTGACACTTTTCTTCTCATTTCCTTGCTGAAATTTCCGCTATTGAGGAGTCATGGTATTCCGATAATTTCCATGTTTAACTCTACCATATAAGAAAGGTGTATGATGCTTCCCTCAACTGTTCGAGGCATACGATGGTAGTGACTCTTGAGAAGCGTCATGAATAGACAACCTTAGAGAATTGTGATAATAAATCTAGAGATGCCCCATTTTCTTGTAGTGATGACATGCTTGAGGTTGTTTCATACAATCCCTCTTCTTTTGGCTAAACGAACCACATTAAAAAAATATCATTTGGCTCTATGACTTCAAAAGAAGATTCACTGATCCTACCATCAGATTATGACCTATACTTCCACCCTAGAAATAATTTCCCCTCTTCCGCTTGTTTCTTACATTAGAGTTCCCACTATTTCCCATGGTTATCACCATGCTTTTCCCATTTGTGGACCCCAACATGTATCTTTCATCCATTGATGCTCTATTTACCATCTCAATATAATCGCTTATGCATATCACCACAATTTTGAAGATAATTTACTGCCTTGACCCTGTTTTAAAATTGTGAAACTTCAAGGACACACTAGCATCCACCTCAGGTGAAAACTACTCTATTTTAATAAAATTAGCTGCATATCCCATCACCGATAAGTTGTATTACTTCAAGATGAATAAATATTTTCTGCATGGAATTATAAATGTTTGAGGTTAGAATTTTTTGTTATAAAATTCCACAAAAACCATTGATGTCTTACCTTGGACCATTATAGCTTAGACCACCAACTCCCCCCACTTCCATGAAAGAGCGTCCAACATGTACGTCACCAAATTCACTTTCAATTATATCAGTGTGCGTATGAAATCAAATATCTGATTCGCCCTATTTAACCATGCCTCCTCCCTTTCAAGATCTGAATATCCCCAAAAAATGGGTGGATTATGCTTCTAAAATTAAACTATGTGATCCACATTCCATATCTCATCCCTTATATTACCACTTCTCATAGCATGGAATTATTTCACTATATTCTGCACTAGTTTTTGATTCACCAGGGGCTCAGGTGCAACCACATTTTCCATAGCATCCTCTGGTTGGTCTCTTCAATGCCTACCCAATGCCATTTCTATAAACACAAGAATCACCATAAGTCTAACTCCCTAGAAAATGAAGGGTTATTCAATTACACTGAATCTATCATAACCATGATTTCTAAAATCCAAAATTTCACATATTCAACCATTATTTGAAAAATCCACCATGTTTTGAAGGGTGGCCATTTTAAAGATACCACGACCATTCCTTTTTTAATATCTCACATTTGAAAAAAAATATAGATCTTTCAAAAATTATACATTCACATCCAAAACATAAATTATTATGCCAAATGAAATATGAAATCCTAGTGGGAATTCATTTCTACCATGCATTCCATGCTCATCTCACTAGCTACACCAACGACAATGATATTTCTAATTCCTATAAGTGTCTCCAAAACATATATGTACCAAACTCTCTCGTAACATGAAGTTTAGAATAAAAGGAAAGATACATCATTTTATACTATACATTTCATGTTCCAACAATCCTACTCCTTTATACCACCCCAACGCGAGGGATAAACAAAGAATGAGTACCAGAACCAAGACCGCCAATCAATGCCAAAGAATAGAACAAACTGATTTCACATGAAAGTCAAGGACTGAACAGACTGATACAACTTGTAATGTTCTACCCCTTCTCATTGGATGGATATGGTGGTGGAATGATACCTGAAATTAGGTGAAATTCCCAAGGCACAAAATGAAGTAAATAAATGTTGATGTCTTTAAGAACTATTGGGGAATGGTTTTCCCTTAGAATAAAAATGACCAAACAAACAATCCATACCCAACCACACTACATGATGTGTGTCAACAATGTAAACCAATTAAACCCATTAATAAGTAACAACAATACAACCAAACCAAACCAATAAAAAACCAAAACAAAGTTCCAAGAATACTATTAAACAAAATCCAAAGAAGCCATGACAAAACCCCACAACTCCACACTAAAATCCTTGCTCCAAGCACCAAAAGACTGCCCAATATCACAATGAACCAATTAAATGAGATGATTTACCTTTACCTATGTCCTAGAGTAGAACATCTACAAAATCACCAATGTTCCAAAGAAGGGGTTGAGTAAAAATACTCAGTAGGTTTTACACAAATGACTTCCCTACACATGCCACTAGGATAAAACTAGTTACCACATTTTGATAAAATTATTTATATATAACCAATAAACAATGTAACAAGTTCAAGTAATCTAGAAAATCCCTTATTAAACCATTTCCACCCAAAAAAATCATCCTTAAGGAAAACAACTAAGGAATGAATTATGATTTTTCCCATGTAATTTTTTTCATAACCCATATCATCTTGTGTAGCTGCACGCATATTAAAACCATATTGAACATTTCCAAAAACACAACCAACCATTAATGTAACCATGGACCTCCATATACTTGTGAGTGGTGATTAATCCTTTCACTAAACTATCACATAGTGAACTAACTTTGACGGGTCAGATTCTAAACCCTTATCCTTCCCACTAATGATGGAAGAGACTCTTTAACCTTATATATCCTTCTTTGGTGGAGAAAATACATAACCCTTATCCATACCATAATGAAGGGGGAGACTTCTTACCCAACCATCCCAATGCACACAAACTCACACCAAACACATTTACCAAAACCACCACAATATTCCAAAATTACTGAAATAAGTCACCCCTTTATTGAAAACACCCTTAAACCATTATCCATGACAAACACCATTTCAATAAAAAAATTATTCAAACTATTTTTTTAAACCATTTTCCATAAATCAACCAATCCATAAATTTTAAAATCACATTTTAAAATACATCCACAAAGAACAATTCATTATAACACCGATTTTCCTCCAAAATCCACAAATCATCATAAAATGGGTTTAAATCAAACTTCGCACATCACATTGACAATAAATTTCAAGAAAAATAAATTAACTTGAAATTAGATCCTTCTAGTTCTATAAAAATGGATTCAAGAGAGAATCCACCTACATTATGGTTTCAATGAAATCGACCAATGCATAACCACACCTCAAACCCGGGTGAAATGTTTACAAAACCACTTATATCCCTTTTCCAAACATCAAAAATACCAACTCTAACCATTTTAGGAAACAATAATCCTATATATACATGTTATGGAAGTAGATTTAGAGAACTGGGAGAGAGAGATATATATATCTAAGGAAAACCAAGAAAACACCAACAAAGGAGATTTAACTAAGGATAATTTCCTTTATCACACCAAGAAAACCCTTAGAAATGCCTCAAAGATGGGTGGAAGATCATCTATAACCCCTGAGAAGAGAAATTACCGAGTTGGGTTCGACTGGGAGTATAAATGAGAGTTTTATGTAAAATCATGAGTGACCCCATTTTTAAAAAACTCCATTTTTAATGCCACACATGGTTAAGTCACACTGTTAGGAAAACTATACACTAACCATGTGACCAGTACTGTCCCAAAGGGTTCCCCGCACGGTTGACCTACATGGTTAGATAAAATTTTCTCCAACCCTTTGAAAACACACTATCTCAATATACACATTTTACCTAGGCTATCTGCATATTTTGGAAAACTGCTTTCTATCCCCTAACCCTCTACCTCAACTAGCACAGTTTCTTGGAGATTCTGCACAGTTTTCACTAACTATTCTCAAAACATGCCCCCATAGAAAAGCCCTAAAACCTTCCAAAACACTCTTTAAACTCTCCCAAACATTACCCAACCACATTATACACATAAAAAGGCATAAAAATAATTACATACCTCAAACCGGGTGTGAAAGATAGGAAAACATATTTTTGGGAACCTAACCATAAGATAGAATTTGTGGATATGTATAAAAGAACATCCTAATGTTTTGGTAAGAAAAGGATTATGTGGTTTTTCCTAAAAATTCCTCCCTTTATAGATAATATAAGTGTACAAGGTTCTCGTATAGAGGTACCTTGGGGTAATAACTCCAAAAAAATCATATCGGGCTTGACTTGAGCATTGCTTAGTATACAACAATGGGCCTTACTATGCACCTAGTTTGACACTCCCATGAGATATACTAAGGATAATTAACATTTTCTTGACAGACCATTATGCAGGATTTGAATAGATAATGGAAATGAATGACCTAGGTTAAACATTAGACTAAGGAAGGACCTATTTTGAAATGAAACGGATGAAGTATTGGGATTTAAGAATTAAATTGTGGAAGTATTTTTACAAATGGTATTTTGGTAATAAGAATCATGAAATATCCAAGGATTTTGAAACACATATGTCTTAATTAAATTAAGATATATGAATACCATCAGGAGATTATAATATTAAGCTTAAAATAAGTTTTAATTCTTAAAAAATCGTTTTTTAGGTTTTATGTTATGGAAATTTTGGAGAAATTTATGGGAAGTATATGTTTTAGTGGAAAATTTATTTGAGTAATAATACCTTTAAATTATATGGACATAATTTTAATGTTATTTATAACCATTAAGGTTTATATGATCATTAATGAAATTGTAATAATATCCAAATATTATTATTAAACTTTTTAAAAAAATGTATAGGAAACCATAATAAAAATGTAATTTAATGATTAATTTTATTTCAAGGATGTCCATCATATTTTAGCGAACATTATAGGAATTATATTAATATGGTTTTAGAAAAATTAAAACCTACATGCATGATGATAACCCATCTCATCAGGAAACGCAGTGGGGCTTGAACCCATGACCTAAGGACATTAAGGGTTTCACGCCTACCACTAGCCTATACAATGTCCTGGTTAATATATCATTGTTTTTAGGTAAACTATTTGGAAAATTAATATTAATAATGAACTAGTGGTATTGAAATTGAGTTTTAGAGATTAATTTGTTAACAATATTGGTTTTGGAAAATAGTTAGAGATATATATAAATACTTTCCACTATTTTATATTTCATACGATCAGTTCAAATTAATTTTTAGTTCTTCAGGCTTAAAATTTTCATTTATAGATATTAGTAAGAAATTTAATCAAAACCAAAGGACAAAATTTTTCTTATAAAATATAAATATATTAAGAATGTATATTTCCTTATTTTCTTAGACAGTAAAATAATTCATCGACTTTAGAAAAATTATCTTCAAATAAAACATTGTCCAATTATAATAATTTTTTATGATATCAATTATTGTTTCGCACCTGTTAGATTAATGTATTTGAGGCCCTCAACTTCACATTGATCAATCACATTCTTGTGATCAATGACCTCAGTCACTCTCTATAATTATTTTCATTTTTCATCCTTATCCATATCTTTTCTTTCCACCAATGTTCTCCTACTTAGAAACCAAGTTATATGTTAGTGTATCTGACATTTGTACATATAATTCTCTATTATTAAGATGATATTATATTTACTATTTTACGATGTGTATTTTTCAAAAATATAATTTTAAAGTATCAAACCCTTTATTATTGAGATAAAGTTTAAATGATTATGATGTAATTTATTTTATGTGGGGAGAATGTAACACCCCAAAATTTTAAAATATGTACATCATATTTGATAACATGCATGACACGGGACAACAAGAGTTGTAAGGAATATAACATCCCAAGACATTATGATATATTTAATATTTTAAATAAATTCAATCTATTATATAGATTTCAATTCATGCAATAATTATTTAGCTTGCATTACAAGCAACAATGTCTTTCTCTGATGGATTGCATTACAGCAAGATCGAGTTTTATGGAATAAAATTAATATTATTATTTAAATTTAAAATTATCTCCAAGACATTATATTAGTGGTTATAAATGGGATTAAATAACTTATGAAAATATATTGTTGAATTAATTGGTTTCTAATTATTAATAAATCCATATAAAAACCAAATGAATATTGATTAAATTTTTATAAAAAACTATTTTTATGCGCCAAAAGTGTTTTATATTTATAAATTAAATTAATTACTATTATTGGATGATATTGATGATATTTTATATATTATATATTCAATAAAAAATATTTAATTTCATCCAACAGATTTTATATTCATATGATAAGAACAAATCCAATTTTACACCTAAAAAGATGTATTTTTCTAAAGGCAGCTTTTCCACCTTGTAATGGCACACTTATTTAAAAACTAAATTTTAAAAATTCTATAAATATTATTTAGAAAATAAAATTTATTTTTTGAAATCATAATTTCAAAATTATTTTAGGGTAATTTTTTGATATTTTTCTGAGAAGTTTCATTTTTGGATGAATAGGGAAAAATACTGAATTTTAATTGAAAAATGAATTTTCATATAAATAATTTATAATATTAAATTACATTTTAAATTCATTTTAAATTAAAATTACATAATTTATAAATCTTTTAATCCAATTTATCTTATTGGGATAATTTAAATTTTAAATTATATTTTAAAACTTAATAAAATTTTAGAACATTTTCACTTTAGACACCCGCTTTTCATTCCATCTACGGGATTAATTTTAAGTTAATTTTTTTCCCCTTATGTGAGTTTAATTTAGAAAAATTGAATCCATATTTGGAATTAAAATAATTTTTATAATTTAATATGGTAAACTTAAATTATTACCATAATTATTAGAGAAAAAATTTAGAATTAACTAATGCGATCAAGGTTAAAATGGGGTTTTGCGCATTATATGAATTTATATTAAAATTAATTATAAACACAAATAGGATTTTTCATTAATTAATTAGAAATAATATTTATAATAATTGGGACTAAATTATATAATAACTCTCTTTTTAATTACATTCTTAAAGGATAAACTACCAAGGTAAATAAAAAAATACAAGTTAACTTGGTAAAAACTATAAAGATAAACTTGAGTAAACTTGAAGAATGAGTAATAACTTGATAAAAAATGTATTTATTTTTTATGGTGGAGTTATTTTATATCCAAGTCATCTATTCCCTTTATTATTGTTCAATTTTTGAGTCACATGAGGAAAGGGTGACCTCCCAATAGTGAATACATTTGGGTATTTACAAGAATTCCACTCCTCAATTATAAAAGGGAAATCACTCCCCCCACCTTCATTACAAAACTCAATAAATTTGGCTCAAAAAAACCCCAAAACAATTACTCCTCAACTTACCTACCCTCATCCCACAATATTGGTGCATAAATGATTTTTCACATCTATTTTTTTCTTTTTCACATAATTTATTAGGAAACGTTATTAGAGGAAATGTTATAAATCATTTTTTAATGTAAATTAATTAAAAACAGAAATTTAAATTAATAAATTTGGTATTTTCACATCGATTATTTGATAAATGATGTGAAAAAAATATTACATGTGTTTTTCACATCGGTTATTGGATAACCGACCTAAAAACAATGGTTAATTTGTCTTTCACATCAGTTATGTAATAATAGGTGTGAAAAACACGGGCTAATTTGATTTTTCACGTTTTTTATCCAATAAAAAATTTGAAAAAAAAATAAAAAAATCATAGGGGCCATACCCCAAAACAGAATACATAAGAAAAAAAGAATAAAAGGTAATAGAAAAACTATAAAACATTCAGGAAAATAAAATTACAATTGAACTTTCGAATTTAAAATATATATTTCAAAAAACTAAAAATCAATCAAACCTATAAAATGATTCACCCATTAAGTTTTTAAATTTCACAAATCTTGTGCATTATGACCATGGGTCATCAAAAAGCTAAAAAGTAATAAAAAAATATTTTCAATAAAAAAAATATAATATTATGGAAAACTTTATAAATAAATTCAACCTTCTTGAACTTCATGACTATCACAGTTGAAATTATTTCATTATTAAATCTTAAAACATAAATTCACATTCTTTTATACCTTCTTATTGATGAAAATTATATTTAAATGAAATTTTAATTCAAAATAACATTTTTAAGTAATATATCCAAAATTTATTTATTTTAAATGAAAGTTTACCTTATCTTGTAAAAATTTGATCTTGACACTCTTTTTTCCTATCATATCTCTAAAGAAATTTCATGCCCTATTTGAAAATAATATAATTAAAATAAATTTTATTCATTATAATATAAAATAATATTTAAAAGTAATCAAACATACATGTTCAATACATTCTTAAAATTTTCACTCATTTAACCATGGATAGTGCATTTCCAGTACATTGTACTCCCTCTTGGGAAAGAAACAACCAAAATCTAAAGGCCAGTAATATATAAGAAAATTTAATATTATTTTTTAATATATTATGATATATAAAACAATTTGTGAGAAATATGTTTCATAATGTTGAAGGTATGGAAACATCCAGCACTGAATAAAGACATTATTCTAAAATATTTCAGTACTGTAAACCGTTCATTCAGCATCGATCAATGTCAAAACTATAGGAGAAATAAAATGTGGGTCCATAAATCTATATAAATTTTTCTTTTCATTATATATAAAAATTTTATATATATTCCTAATACAAAACACACATAATTATAAATTCTCAATAAATTAAATATACGTAAAACAAATTAATAGACATACATTGAAAAAATTTACATCGTGTTTATTCCCAACTGATTTAAATCTACAAGCTTCACAACATCATTTCTCATGGTCCTTATAGTCAATATATGCTCACAAATAGTAGATTAAATTTAAATCTCATATACATCTAATAAAAAAATTTAATATTATGAAAATCTATCAAGACTTATAGAATATATATCTAATTTCATGATGTTTTTTATTTTATTTTTTATATATTTTAATTATTTACCATTAATGTATTCTTATAAAAAATTAGATAAATATATGAACATTAAAAATATAACACAAATTTAATAGAAACATAAAATATAATATAAAATATTTGCATACCTCTATGGTAATATGTCAAAGCAGTCTATATGACCAAACTAAAAACTAACTAATACCTTTTTCAACTATACTCACCTCATCTGTGAGACATGGTATTTTTTTTTGATCTATCAACAATATCTTATATATTAACCCTATGATGCTCTATCTCTATCTGTTGATGATGAATGGTATCCTTGATATAATATAGCATCCCATATGAAACAATATGATGGGGATCATCAATATATAACTCATAGTAACTGGGAAGCTATAGAGGAGGGTTGTAGGGTTAGGATAAAAAAGAGTGGGGTCTAGAGGTGGAGATGTATGAGTTGGATAAGTAGGAGGAGTGGGATCTATTGGTGGAGGTGGAGGAGTCATATTGACAGTTTGAAATTTTCTTTTCATATCTGAAAACATCGAATGTATTGAATCTTTAATCTTCTCCTATATAAAAATTTGAATATCCTAAACTTCATCTTCTAAAGATTCTATTTTTTATGAACTTGCTCAATTGAAGAATCTTCTGAACGTGGAAAATATTTTTTTACTGATACACCTATAAGGTATCCTTATACACGGCCAAGGTTTTCATGATTTCCCAATGTTGTACCTAAAATATCATTTATAACCTCAGTAATAAAGACCCTTCATGTGCTCTACTCCTCAAGAGAATACTGTATATAATAATTGAAAAAATATGTAATGAATCACAATATATAAAGAGTTGATTTAACTAAAATAGAGAAATTAAGTAGTCATCTTAAAATCTTCTCAGCTACAACCATTAACTCTTCCATAAGATATTTTCCTTTTTCTCTCATTCTATCCCTCTTCCATTTTTCATGTCTAAAAGGGGGATAGAGGGGAAACCTCTACAAACCCTTAAAACTCAACTCTCAACGTTTGAAGTTTTTCTACTAGCATTTGTTCTTCCAATAACGTATACCCTCCCCAAGATAACATATGAGGGTATACGTTTCTAGATTGAATATCTAGATAATATCTCCTTGATTGCAATAAATTATGAATTAATAATAAATAAATCATTAATATGGTCATTAATAAAAAACTTATAAAATGTAACATTTTACTTACCAAAAACTCTTCTCATTGTATACTTTCAATAAATTACTTCCATGTTTCTTCATTTTTAAATTGATATATATCACATGGATTTTAATTTTTTATATCCCCACAAATGAATTGTGATGAGAGGGATGATTTAAAATCCCTCTATCTCCATGTATACAATGATAATATTTCCTCCTCACTCCTCTAATATCAGGTATATCATATGTCATCTGATAAGAAGGGGGGGGGAATATATTACTATAGAAATTTCAAGATAAGTAAAATAATAACAAATTATCTTACCAAAATGGTTTCCCATAAGTGTGATAATTTCACTTTGATAACACTTTTCCAATCATCAAAAAAAATTATTACTTTTCTTTCAGCATGTACTAATACAAACGTCTTTAATTGTTTTGAATTTGGACCTCTTGGAATATCATTATCATCAATGTTTATTGATATCCTCTCTTCTTGTAAATGGGAAATTGATAATTTTGGTAAACATGTGGAACCACGTTTAACAACCCTTAAACTCTTTTTTACCCCTATGGAAGTAGATGTCCCATGTAAAGATGGATGAGGAGGATCATCACAAGGAGCATGTGTGTGTGCCTCCCTAGAGGTATGAGTACAATCATCCCCAGAATTATGTGGTAGATCATATGATTGAAATGTCATTATCCTAAAAATCCAAGAAAAAAAATATTAAAAAAATATACAAATCCATCTATTATGTTAAAATGTAAATAAAATATGAACAATTATCAAACAAAAGTAAACTGAACTAAAATTAGCATATTTTTATTCATATTTTTTATAGTTAACTAAAATGATAAAAATATTAATAAGATATGAAATGACATAAAATAAAGAATAAAAATCAAAAAATGATGAGTGAATAGTAAAAATTCTCCAACCAGATAAATAGTTTTTTCACCAAAAATAATTTTTTTAAAATAATTTGTTTTCAATGAAATCAATTAATAGGTAATTTATATAAGGGTAAATATGATAAACAAAACTAAACTAAACTGATACAAATATACAATTTAACTTATTAGTTATTGTATGTGATTTAATAAAGAAAATGAAATTAAAATATCTAACAACTTATGAAATTTTAAAAACAAAATCCATATACATATGTTACCTGTAATATTATGAATGTACTAAAGGATTTTTTTTTCAAATTCCTTAATCATGATCATTCCATGTAGCATAAACCACGTCTATGATGTGCTCGTCAATATTATTTATAAATCTTTCAATAGAAGTATGGATATCACATAAATAAGAATCTTCATCAAGTTTATCCTCACCAACATACTATATGTTTCCTTGAAAAACAATATACCACTACATATCGGATTGATCAAGAACATTGAAAAAAAATCATGTGTTTCCATGATAAAAGGATCAGTTGTGTATTCAAATTTATTAAAATTAACTAGTGTCATTACAAATTCATCGTGTCTGGTGATGTTTTTGCCGATATACCATTTATAGTTAAACACTAGAACTTGAAATTTAATGTAATCAACCTACCATATTTCTTCAATGACTATATAATCTAAATTTGATGCGTAGATTGGGTTTTTTCAGTGGATCTTGAAAAATGAATTGCTTATATGAACACTGATACACTACTATTCTAAACTGAACATTCATTTTTATGATATTTCATAAGAAATGTATATCCATTAATGTCATACCCAGAACATGTTATCAAATTTAAATATGGATTCGCCAATAACCATCTCAATGTTTCTAATGCATCTGATCAACCAAGCACAATCTCGTTAAACCATGGAAAATAGTTTTTTTATGCTCAATAAAAATACATATATCATTCTTATTTGGAAAAATTGATTAACACATTAATATTAAATTTTATATATGGTTGATCATAATCTATGTTATTCAATATGTATAAGTGTACCTTCTTTATTTTTTCACCAGAAATGATTTGACTTTGAATCCACAGATCCCCTTTCCACCATTATTAAATTGTTCACGGTGAGATGTATGAAAACCGATGTGCTACACTATAGACAAATGGCTTATACAAAACTATATAACCTACTAAAAAATAAACTTCTCAGCAATGGATGTTTCTGGTCAATATGGATTCTTAACACACCCCTTTAATAACTTTATATACCTTTCAAAAGGATATATCCAACATAGATATATAGGCCCAAAAATATTTATTTCTCACACCAATTGAACCATTAAATACACCATGGAGGAAAATAAATTTTGAATTAACTGTGTATAGAAACAGAATTATTCTCCAAAGTGTTAAAGTCATTCAAATCAATCACCTTATTACAAATTTAATTGAAAAAATAACACACCTTAATGATAGTCATTCTGACATGGATGGGAAATATTCCACACAATACAACTGGTACGTGATGGTGTATCATGACGTAACAATCATGAGATTCTATACCTTTCAACTTCAAATCCATTAAAGAAACAAAAAAATTTAAATTTGAAGAATAACCATGTGGAAATTTGATATCATGAAGACAATGAAATAGGCCAATTTTCTCCCTATTAAATAATGTATGATAAGTCGGGGTAGGAATGTTCTCCTTCCGTCAGGAGTGAGAGCCAACTCCAAACATATTCCCATTGAGAGTAAGTCTAATCTTGTATTCAACGCATCTTTAGTATTTTCTTTAATATCTAATGATGTTTAAATGAAGTTGTCATATCTATTCTTTTCCGCATACATGACATCAATGTTATGTTTGACTTATAGATATCTCCAATATGGTAGCTCAAAAAAATTTGACCATTTCTTCAAAATATTTCTCTCATTTACATATTTATGAATCTTTTTCGAATGTCACATCAATGTTTTTCACCCTCTCAAAATATTGATCAATGGTTAAAGTTTTTGGAGAAATATAAAATTAATTTGAATCGTTGAAAGATTTTTTTAATATTCTATAAGAGAGTTCCACATAAAATGTCTTTCGATGACCAATGTATACTGCTTGTCTCCCATGAGGCAGATGATAATATGAAGTCTGTTCTTCACAAATTGGACAAGTTTTATGCCCCATAACACTGTATCTAGACAAATTTTCATATAATAGGAAGCCATTTATTGTGAACATAATCATTACATTTTGTTGAAAGTATTCCATATTATAAGAATCATATACACTTATTCCTTCCTCCCAAAACATTTTCAAATAATCAATTAATGGTGGCAAGAAAACATCAATATCAATTCTGGTCTATTTTGGTTCAGAGATCAAAAAACACAACATTAATTATTTTCACCTCATTCAAATTTCAGAGGATAAGTTGTAAATTACTAATAAAATTGGCCATAAAGTATGTGTTCTACTAAGGCTTCGATATGGATTCATTCCATATGTGCACAATCCAAGTCTAAGATTTCTAACTTCATTTCTAAATATTGGAAAATGGTGATCAATTTTCTTTCACTATAGGAGATGGATGTCATAATTTTCCATCACATCTCCACTCATGTACATTCCATCTTAACCTTTTTTCATAATTTGAATTTTCAAATAAATATTTCAAATGAGGAATTATAGGGAGATACCAAAATTATGTGGCAGGGGTCTCTAGAGAAGATAAATTAGCCTCTGATTTTTCTTTCAACTTATACCGTGATGTCCCATATTTAGTACACCCTAAAATAAATTTTTATTCCTTATTTTATAGCACATAATAATTCAAGTAGGCATGTATTTTTTTTACATTAAACCCATCGATCATATTATTTTCTTCAATTTATAATGTTAAACTTGAAGATCATTTTCTTTAGGAAGAATATCTTTCAACAACTTTATCAACTCTATAAAACTCATTTCACTCTATCCATGTTTCTCCTTCAAGTTAACAAATCTTAACACCTTCAATAAAACTGTATATTCCATACAACCCAGATACAATGGTTTTTCATAATTTCCTTATAGAGGGTTAACTGTAAATTCTTTGTCAATAACCTCTACTTTAATATCATGAATTATTTATTCAACTTGATCCGGCTTATCATCTTGCAAATAATTATCATTAAGAGATCCAAAATTCTACCCAATTTCACCATGATAAATCCTAGGGTTGTAACTCGGATTAAAACCATGAAAAATTAAATGATATTTTATCTCTCTTGATTTTAACTACTTCATGTTTAAACATTTCAGGAATGGAAAAAACATGTGGTTGTTTAGAACATTTCATTTACAAAATTCCAAAAAAAGAGCATAAACTCCTTCCTCATATTCATCACTTAATTGAAGTTTCATAATCCAACTTTAATTCATTATTATCTATAACAAATATCAAAAATATATATATTTTCAAGATAAGATAATTTTAAATTTATATTAAATATTCTATAATTTTAAAGTAACACAATTTTTATATATAAAACAAATATATGCATATTTGAAAAATATAATTATAAATTCTATACAATAATGAAAGATAAGATTAAATATAAATGGTAAATCCTAAAAATATATGCATGTAATTAATTTATAAAATTAAATATAGTTAAACCATTCTCTAGTGTCTTATTTTTTTTCTGAATTAAATGAGATGAAACTTGAAATTAAAAATTATTGAAAAAAATCAAAAGAAAGTGCACATTTTCCATTTTGATTAGTATGTTTATTATCGAATTTATAAGCAATTTTTGCATAAAATGTCTAGGAATTAATATTTGAAACATTAATTAATACTACAATATAATTGTATAGTAGAGTCCAAACAACAAAATAATGAATTTTTAATGTGGTATATATATATAAGTTATATTATATATTATTTATGTCTAGTGTATTATGAAAATTGAGCAAAGAATATTACGTACATTGTATTCTATTAAAAAAATTATTTGAATATAACACACTAATAACCTATATTTTAAATATTACAATATACTTCATTTGATATAATAAAAAACCAAATTTATGGAAGGAAAATGATTTCACTTTGAATACCATGTGATTCCTGAGTAATTCCATGAAAAATATATCTATCAGAATATAACATAATATATAAAGGAACCAATTGATAGTCCCATTTGTGTATTCCCCAATAATTTCATCATTATATTGATAGTAACTCATAATATACAGACTGGAAATTTAATATACGATTTTTAAGTTAAGAATATGCTCACATCAAAAGAAAATTGTTGGTATATATAAACTAGTTTTAAGATATTGTATATTGAAATGTATGCACATTGAAATGTTTTTATATATTTCATTTTAATATTACAAAGCCACTAATAAATTTATATAAGTGATTTAAATTTACCCATATACATGGTGGTGTATTCATAAATAAGGAATGGTTCAAAAACATTATCCAAATAAGAAAAATTTTGAGATTCAATGGATAAATTTACGATAGGATTCAATATAAACATTTATTAAAAAATAACGAAAATGACATTATATTTAAAAGAAACACCACTACATTAACATATAATGAAATCCACACACTTTTTTGCTCAAATAGTCTCATAATTAAGGTATATGAAGATGGTAATGTGATATTAGAGACAAGAATATCTATATATGAACATGAAATGATGAGACCAATGAAATCTAGGGGTTTAAGAAGTTTTTAATGTGATTAAATGAATAACTTGTAGGTTTCCATAGAAATTGGGAATATAAAGAACCTAGAGTTTTAGTTCTCATGATACATAAAAATGATTGAATCAGGGTTAACCAATTATAAATCTACACTATCTATTCAGAATTTATTCCTTTATAAATTAATTAGATGTAATTCTACCATAACTCCACTTTTATTAAATAGACTATACCAACCACAAACATCATAGATCCAATAAAAGATTCAACAATGTACGCTTTGTGAGTATATGAAACAATGATTTAAATTTACACCAATGCGGAAAAAACAGATCTATATACAAAGGTGAAATAATGAGACTAACAAAATCTGAAGGTTTAAGAAAATGGTAATAAAATATTTGAGTACACGGAATAAAAAAAATGAATGTTAGAGTCTCATAGAAATTGAAAAATTGAAAGAGAGAATAGATGTGTGAGTTTTACCGAAGATTGGGGTAGATTAAATCCACACAATAAGGATGATGAAACATTAGGATCTAAGAATATATAAAACTGATATTCGAGACCACCGAATCATAGAAACGAGGGTTAGGTCTTCCATATGAGAGAAACAAGTCGGCTTTCGTGAGAGAAGAACAATACTGAAATGATTCAAATGACGATTCATAAAATTTTAAATGCTTTATCATGTTTTTTATTATGTAACCAAGGTGATAAATCCCATATTCATGTTGTTTATATAACAATTGAAGTGATAAATTATGTTCCTCTATTTATCATGTCAGTTATTATTTAACCAATGTGAAAAAATAGGATTTATCACATCGGTTACATAATAACTGATGTGATAAAGTCCTTTATCATTTAGAATTTTATAAAACCAAAATAAAAATGAAATATATCTAGATTTTCATTTCGGTTATATAATAAAATGATTTTAAAACACACTTAAATCGATTTATCATGTCGGTTATTACATAACCGATGTGAAAAATCTGGTTAAATACCTTTCTCACGCCAGCCATGAATAACTGACGTGATAATATTGACATGAAAAATACTTTTTTGCACTAGTGAAATCATTATCTTGGGAATAAATCCAACTTAATAATTCAATAGTAAAAACATAATGAGGATACCTGAATACTAGGTAATGATCTTCTAAAAGTGTGTTTATTTTATTTCTCTATCCACCTCCTTCAATTAAGATTATATCATTATTATATAATAACCTAGGTATATTTAATATGTTGAGATGTTTTCATGTTTACTGTAAAACCTATAACTTCTAACACATCCATCAAATGGATTATGAAATCATCATTCATGTATACGGCGGACTGCTGCCCCGCGAACCGATGTCATTCATTTTTACATTACCACCTTTCAAGGTTGGTATTAATGATCGATCTATAGTTTATATATAATATATTTGATATTTATGATATTATTATTCTTATAGAATTATTATATCACACATACCTTCTTGGTTTCCATTTTTTGGGAATACGATAATGTCATTGTGTGTACAAAGGATAATTGTCTTGCGAAGTGATGTGATTTGTTAACGCTTTACATAGAATGTATTAAGGATGGTTTTAATAAACATATATGATATATATTACATAAAATTGATTTTTGAATTATAATAAAAATATATATAATTTTATTTTATTTCTTTTAATAAGATAATAAAATGAAAATAGCATTCATGTGTACGTACAATCTACCATCACCATAAATGATTTATTTCATTTCTTAACACAAAATTTTATAGATTACTCTAAATAAATATGTAATGAATATATATGATATTTAAACAAAATTTTAAAAATTTTACATGATTAAATCATGATAAAATTAATAGGAATAAAATATCTAGTCAAAACATACTCGAAAAACAAGGCAATTAACACCAGAAATAGTGAAAATAATGAGAGATTATTGACGAACGAGTGATAGAATGTTATAAGAGAATCATATATGATATAATAAATATTAATGTGGTTATGTTTTAAGTTAATAGAATGTTTAAAACCACTATATATAAGTTTAAAGAAAGTTAGACCAAGAGGAAAGTGTGAGGTATAGGATTTCGTGTCAATTTACATTCTATTGAGACTTATTTGTTATTATGCACTAATTCACTTTTATGTTGTGTATATACTACCCATTTGAAATGTAATATCATTAATACTTTATTTTTCAGGGTATAATCAGTTAAATATAAATTATTTCATTTAAGGGGATTTAAAGTCAAAGTTATCAAGTTGTAAAGAAATTTAATAACTCAATTTCTTTTCATTGGGTTGTATTACATATTCATTGCCATTGATATTCTATGATTATGTGTATAATGAATTTTTAATATCTATTTTCTTATTTAGAATTTTTATGTTTATTTATAGTTGATATATATAATAAATTCATTGACTAAATCTCAATTCAATGTTATGATCATTTAAAGGGTTTATTTCACAGTCTCATTATAATCGATATTTTTCATTATTGAATTTCCATAAATTAAATTATGTGATCATTTTTTAATAACAACGTTAATTTTATTATACTATATTTATCCATGATCATTTTCAAGTGATATTATCATTTTTTTCAATTTTGGTACTTAAAATTATTGAGAAAATGTTTTAATAAAATCCAACTTCACTTCTCTCTTTGGTCAGAAATCTATTCTCTTAAAAAATCATGTTTTCAAACAAAAATGTTTTATTTTACCTTTTAAAAATAATTTATTAAAAGGTATTTATACCCATTATTCTTTTAAAAAGTGTTTTAAAAATGAATCTTCTTACTACTTTCTGAACATTTCAATTTTCTAACCTTTTTAACATGTAAAAGGAATGGTCTTTTCGCCATGTATTGAATTACCCACTGACTTAACCATCATTTTATTGAATCATCCTTTGTAATTTTACAAGATTAATTTTAAAGAAATTTTTTTAAAAGTGATTTCAAAAGAACCGTATTTTCAAAATGTTTTTCAAAATGAGAAGGATATTTTCCCCAATAATGTTTTTAAAAGATCTTTTTATGGTATTTATATTCATTAATGACGAAAACCATTTACATATACTCTAATCATTATATATTGTTTCAATCCTTATTCTTCTTAAGGATGGTTTTTAATTATTTTAACTAAGGATAGTATTGACATTCACTTCCTTGTTTTATTTTTCATTCTTTAACTTCCCCTGGAAATATTCACTTCCCTATGATCATTAAACATTAAATTTCCCCTAAATATCCATATTATTTATCATGGATATGCTTATTACTAAAACCATATCTCATTTCTATATACGATGTTTTAATTTTAGAGTTATTTTATTGAATGGGGAAATATTGATAAATATTTATTATTTAGTCAATATAGATATTTGATGGTAAGGAACATTGTTTATGAATTAAATCAACTATTAGATATATGAGAAATACTTTAGACCTAACGAAATAGGTAGGGACTGGTCAATGATATCCTCGTGATGCATCGGTAGTCTCATGGGATGAATCAATTAGCTAGCCTTAGTTAAATGGGTTTCTACCCATCGGTTTTAAATTTTCTTGAGAATAAATCTTGATGGTAATGATTTCATGTACCTAGGAAACACGACATCCAATAATTAAGCATTTCAATCATTCATAATTCAGTTATTACTATCCAAAATATTTTCCCTATGAAAAAATATATAGTTGTTTTTCATTTTCATCTTAATGATTAAATGGAATATTTTCTCATTTATTTACCTTTTCTTATTTATTATTACTTATCAATTTATTTAAATGGAATGTGTAGTCAGATATTAACCTTTTCATATTGATTATTCCTTATCTAGTTATTTAAATAGAATGTGTGCTCAATTATTTACCTATCCATATTGATTATTCATTGTTGGTTCATGATATCTTCCATAATACAAAACCCTTAATGATTATTTGAGATCACCCTTATTTTGTTTCCTTTACCCAAGATTCTGTGAATAATATTGTATTTGATATGCATGGATATTCTAGATAAAATAAAGTTATTCTCAAAAACAATTATATTGTAAAGTGTGTATTCAATTATAATACAAGACTCGTGTATATATCAAGTTTACTAAGACTAAAAAAATCATCATTTGTTATTTGATTACTTGTATCTTATTCTAATGTAATGGTAACATGAACTAACTCTATTATTATGGGGTTCGGGTCGCTACAACACACATAGAATTTTTAAAAAGATTAAAATATATTAATGTATTATTTAAGTAAAATGTCTCCAAAATGACTCATAATAGATTTGGAAAATATTTAGGCATTAAATGTGATCTCAAAATATAATTTAGACAAGTTTTTAGGTTCTTTTAACCCTTATCATCTTAGTTTGTCACCTACTAATCTCATTTTAACCATAACAATGGTAAAAAAATTATTGTTTTTACTATTCATTTTGACCAAAAATGAAATTAGAATCATTAAAAAAATAAATTATAATCCAAAATTTGGAACCCATTTTAAAAAATTCAATTTTTATAAGGCAGATAAATTAATTTTAAATAAACACACAAAACGCTGTGAATACCTATTTTATAAAAAATAATTTTTAAGCAAAAAAATGAATTTAATTTCTTTCCATGACTCGTAAATACCATAAAATTAATTTTAAAACATTTATTTGAATATATAATATATAAATTTAATCAAATAAATTAATCAATATGTGTTAATATAAATGTTTAAGAAATATACACATTGCGTGCGTAAAAATATTTTTTTAGAAAAATGTGTTTTAGCCCAGAAATGAACTTATAACAAAATAAGGTATAATGATGTTTACTATGTAATTAATTTTATTATTTAAAATTAAAGGATACTTATATTGCATTAATATTAAATTAAAATCATGATTGGACTTTTAAATTACATAATTTAATGAAAATAAATGATAGTTTTATAAGAAACATTTTTAACATTATAACCTAAAAAATAAATCTCTTTAGAAAAATTAGTAAAATTATTCCATAGATAATATTAAAATGATTATTTCAGAAATAAATATTCATTTACTCAAATAAAATTCCTAAAAAAATGTATTAAATAATTATAATTCTTATGTACAAAATCTATTAAACCACTTTTTTGAATAAAATATATTTTGAAACATAAAATAACTTTACTGAAATTTGAGTAATTATTTTTTATGAATTAATAAATAAATTTTAATTATATAAAACCATTATACATATTTTTTACAATTTATTTATTACTATTCATACATCCAATGTAATGGCTAGGTTATAACAGTCATTACGTGATACATGTGATACATGCTTGGAAATGGTTATTAAGATGGTTTTCAATTATGAGAACATTACATGATACATGTGATAAATTCTATGAAATGGTGAGTTTTAATCATAACTTGATTCATTGAAGAATAAAGAAGAAGGTGTTCTAGAACATTTTAAATGTTTTATTAATAATTATAGTCCATAATTAATTTACCATTATATATGGTGATGATTTTACTTTTATAACATGATCCAAATATCATGATGCTATTAAAAACCATGAGTCAAGCCTGATTTTATTGAGTTTTAAGAGTTATAAGATTAAGTGATAATTATTATATCTTTACAGTATTTTCAAATGATAATATTTGAAAATTATCTCCAGTGATCTAAATAAATATAAATTTTAAGATTCTTATTCTAAGCTATAATGTTCTAAATATCATAGAGATATTTGATTCAATCTTGGAGGGAATGTTGAGGTTATTCAAATTGAGCTTATATCTGGATGTGAAGATCATGTTAATGTCTTCACTAGTATTCTATGATTCTATCAATCTATATGAATGTAGACCAAGATTCATATAATCTATAATAATTTTGAATATGGGGATATTGAAGTGAAAATAGAGTGGAAATCCTATGGAAAAATTGAGTGATTTGAGCCTACTGTATAAGTATCATAATATTTATTGAGCTGGTGAATTATTTTAAAGAGATGTTGTGTCTCCCTCTTGGTCACCGGTATGTTTTATTTTGGGTCTGTTTTTTACCTCATTAGGTTCCAAATGTTTTTGGGGGTCAGTTTGAGATTTCTGATTTTTGATAGTAATAAACCAGGTGCACGGTCTTCCCACATTTAGCAGAAATTTTTTTGTAACCATGCAACATGACTATATTGGTTCCAAATAATGATTTTCACAGTTTTAGATTTTTTTATCGAATTATGTGATATTCCTAAAAAACAATTTGGATATTTAGGTTTGGGGATAGATTTATCTTCATGTAATTCACATAGTTGTTTTTTACCATGTGTCTATCCACATGCAACAATACACATTAGTTTTCAAGATATGATAGTAAACACATGGTTAGAGCATAGTTTTTCTAACCATATTTTCTAACCGTGTAACTTATATGACCTTTTTAAAACTGAAAAAAATACTCTGATACCCTTGGTACTTTAAATCCTTAATTTCACCCTAATATCTTATTAGCTCGACCCAGCCCTTCCTTGATATTATAAAAGGTTCTCCCTCTAGTCTCTTAGATATTTTCCATCGATTTGTGGGGATATCATCAATAAAAGTGTGATTCTCTTGTTGATTACACCTATTTTATCAATGTATACTATATATCTCTTTCCCCATGATTTATTAGAAATCTCATGGGTCGTTATGACTAGATATTGGGTTCTAGATCGTGAATTGATTATATTTATTTAGATTTAATCTAGAGAGGGATCGATCTTTTTATTTCCAATCCCAAATTTTAAAGGAATCTTGGTTTCTTCTATTAGTGAGTTTGGTGTCTCAATAAAATGGTTATTTCAAATGATTTAGTTTTCATTATTTTGTTTTACTTTGGTTTGGTTTGTGAAATTGATTGATTTGATATCATTTAGGGTTATTTTGTAAAATTTCATCTTTTTTGAATGGTAAATGATTTATAAAGGGGGTTTACTTTAAAAACAATTTTAAACACTTTGTGTGTTTTATGAAATCCCTTAATGATGGTTTTGACACTAAAATGTTTTTTTGGGAATGGGAGTGGTAATTCTTTTCTGATGGAAATATTTTATAAAACAATTACCATGGTTTACTTGAATATTTTGGTAAAACATATAACACAGAAACCTTGGATGGGTTCGCTTGTGGATATATAAAAACTATAGTGAGTATGGAACCAATAGGGGTAATGGTTTTTTTATCGATAGACTATGGAAGGACACGATATCATTAGGATATGTGTTATGTTGTCTTAATATTTATTGGGTGTCCTGGTATATATTCATATTGGGTAGAGACCAATTAGTTCTTGGTTTATATTATATAGTAATTTTCATTCTTTGATTTTTCACATGTTTATCATTTGAGATATGGATGATTTTGATTGCTTCACTCTATGTTGTCATTCATGTTTACTTTTATATCTTTTTGGCTTTAAATATGGACTATTTTAAAGGAAACCAAAGGATGTTTTATAAGAACTACTTCCAAAGAAGTTTTTTATGAAACTTATTTTGTTTTAAATTTAGGACTAAAGGTTTCATAGTGATAGACATTTCTATAGATTTATAGTAGTATCCTACTGGTAATTTTTCTCAAAACCTATATACCTTTTTGGGTGTATGAAGACTTGGTTTTTTATGATATAGAAAAAGAGAATGATTTTATGTATCTTGACAATATCTATTGGTTTATTTTGATTTTATGGTGGGTTTGGAGGGTGGTGGAAGATGGTCACAATGAGAGTGGGTTTTGGCCTTGGATTTATTTTTCTTCTCAGTTTATCCTTTCTGATTATTTATTATGTCCCAAGGTTATGTAAATTTTCTTCTGAATTATGATTTTCTATTATTATCATGTTATACATTAGAAATGTTGTGTTATATTTCATGGTGAAATCATTCCCATAGTCATGTATGTTGATACCCAGGCCCTTGTGGCTAGCACATAATTATTGATAAATTGATTTGGGCCTTCTAGAGAGCTATATTAGGTAATTTATTAGGTTAAACACGGTTTTTTTATCTAAAAAGTATTCATAGACCCATATTTTTTTAACTTTGCTGGTAGACTGAATTTAGGACTGTTGGAACTTTTGTAGTGAGTGTGGAAGGGTGCCTGGAAATCTCACCTTCATATCTGATCTTGAGTTACAATGAGCTTTCAAGGATTTTTCATTATACTTTGAGGTTTGTTTTATTTTGGTTCCATTTAAATGATCATTTTCATGTTTCTCTATTGGTTTTTGTTGTTTTCCTAACTCTTTGTTGTTTGTGGGATTTAATTTGGATTCTTAGATATAATGTTTTGATTCAGAGAAGTATTATTTATCTAATCTAGTATTGTCTCTTCTGTTTAATGTATAATTCCTATAAAAATGATCTATTTAAATATAAGGGTGACTATAGGGAAATTAACATATGTAAAAAACCATAGTTGACCCTAATTTAGTGTAAATAGTATTCCAGATTATTCAATCTTGGGGTCAATTGGTTGATGGAAACCTAGAATGGATGGTGGATCATGCTTTAGCGTTTACTAAAACAATACACCAATATTACAAAGTATCAAAGGTACCCAAGAACATAATGAATGGATTGAGAGAATATAGAGTATTTTACACATTATGAAGGATCAAAAAAATAAATTCCAATAAGGATGTTCAGTTTATGTTAGGTTTAGTTTCATAGGCCTCGTTATGTCTACACCACATGGTTGGATACCAGTATGGGAGAATTATCCTTATTATTACTAACTATATGGTATTACCTGGTATTTTACATCATTGTGGGAAATCCAGTCACCTAAGTAATTTTTTGTTAAAATATATCATAGGGAATTAGAGCTAGATATTCCCTTACTAAGGGCTTTGAGGTTCAGTCATATGTAGTGAAAGGTCTCGGATCTCATTATCATGAAAAGGGGGTACTGTGGAAGTAAAGATGGCTCATACAGGGAATGAGTATGGATTACTTATTACAATAGAGTATGAACTAGGGATATATAATGTGGTTACAACTAATATAATATGTAGGGTGTTTATTCAATATTCTATGGTCCTAGCATTGTTTGATATTGGTGTATCTCATTCTTCTATATCATCTAAGTTAATTGACATGTTGGGATTACACTAAAATATTATTTCATTTTTTATGGATCTTTCTAATCACTTAGGAAGGGGTAAATACTAGGGTATTAAATGTTCCAAGTGTTAGTTTGTGACCACCAACCATGAGGTCATGTGGTATTTTTTATTCCTTGATCTTGATATATTAGACCTCATCATTAGCATGGATTAGGTGGTTAGTTTTAAATACCAAATCGATTTTTATCATCATCAATTTTAGTTTATATCTCCCTTAGGGGTTAGTAAAGTATTCCAAGGTGAGTGGAAGCCTAGATCTGGGAGAGTGGGGTCTGTTGTTAATGAGGTTAGAATGGTCTCATGCCAATTTTCAAATATTTTTCATAACACCGTTAACTAGTGTTTAATTGGTCTAATCATTTCTACAGTCAATTAGAACCATGAGGTGTTTCTTGATGATTTTTCATGGTTAACACCTGAGAGGGAGGTCATGTTTTCTATTAACCTACTCTAAGTTATTTTTTCATCTCCTTTCCATCTTATCATATGGAACTCGCTAAGCTGAAGGTGCTTAATCTTCATCCCTAGGATCATGAGGTCAAGGGTTTTTTTATCGGACTGATTCACCCTTGTATTCACTGGTTCTATTTGTGAATAAGGTATATCGAAGCCTCCATATTTTCTTTATTATCAAAATATTAATCAGGTGACTATTAATAGAAAGTGTCCTTTATATAGGATTAATGATATGTTTGATAAACATAGGGTATGTTGATGGTTTTCTAATATTTTTCTATGATTTGGATATTATTGGTTAAGCATTTGAGAGTATAATGTTCCTATGATATTATTCATTAATATGTATGGACATTATGAGTATTTAGTTATTCCATTTGGTCATATTAATTATCCTATATTTTTTATGGTATTGATGAATTAGAACATTCATCGGTTCTTGGAAACTATTATGGTACTTTTGTGGATGATATTTTGGTATACTTTGTGTAGAATTCAGAACACAGGGATCATTTAGATAGTGTTATAATAATTATAAAAGAACATGTTCTATGTATAAATATTTTTGAAATGTCAGTTTTGGATGAAATAAGTGATGTTATTGGGCCATGTTATATCATAGAGAGGCATCTCATTAGATCCTAGAAATATTCAGGTATTGATGACTTTGGTTAAACCCATAAATGTATTTGAGATTCAAATATTCTGGGGTCTAGCTAGTTATTATAAGAGTTTTGATCGGGATTTCTCCAAGATTTCATCTCCTAGGATCAATTTCTCCATAAGGGGGTTTAGTTTGAATGGAATATTAAGTGTCAAATATCATTTGAGTAACTAAAGATGAGGTTGACGTTATCTCCATTTCTAATTATTATGGAATCGATTTTTGGTTATGACCTATTTTTTGATACCTCAGGTATAGTATTCGTATTTTTTTGATGCAAAGGAAGTAACTAGTGTTACAAACCAACCCGAGTAAACATGACTCATCACCCGATATGACCCACTACAAGGTGATTTAAACAAAACAAACAGACAAGTATCTTGAATAATCATAAGGATACAAACTAAAATAGTTTAATATAGAAGAAAATTAAAAATCCACGAGACATACAACATCAATACCAAAAGGATAAAACTAAAAAAACCAAACAAGAACAAAAAAAGTATCTATGTGACTAGTTGTTACCACCAAACCAACTCACTAATAAGGTGACAACATCCAAGAGAAGTCAAAGAACTACATGACACTCATACCTTTACCTGAGTCCTACAAAACCATATCTACAATTTCTAGGATGAAAATTAGGGTGTTAGCACTAAGACTAGTAGGATACCACTAAGAATCTATATAATTTATAATACCATGAAAAATTTATTTCAAGATTAAAAAAAATATTTTATTAATATATTTCAAATTAAAACCATTTTGTAAATAATTCTTTGGTTTATTTATAAACATTTAATATTTACATAAACTAGGAACATTACAATTACATGAATGATAGAATAATGGAATAAGTATAATTATCTATAGAAATACTATAGCATAAGAATGTGAGAAATAAAAAATAAAACAATATCATCATATATGAAACTAAGAAAAGGTGTGATATAACCTATGGGAATACAAAGTAATACATGTGAATGAACACTTGTAAGAATAATGTGTATTCTACTGATATTAAATCATACAATAATTTTTCAATATGACCAAAGTAACCCCTAGAGGTTCCACACACACTAAAGTTGGATGTGTCTATAACCTAATGTACATAATGTTCCCAATGTGCTATGTTTCTTAAAATAATTAAATAATACATTATCGCATTTAACAAAACATTTTCTCAAATAAGAATCACTACTTATATTAATAAAAATCCATTTCGGTTTAAATTCACGGTTGAGTCATTTCATCGAACACATAATGTAAAAAAACTATTTCAAATAAAAACCCTTTTAAAACGCTTTTCAATTACAATATACAATCAATAAGTAAATTTCAAAAAGAAAACCAAGGGAATTTATGAGATCAATAAGTAATTCATGAGTTAGCACCATTATATAGGGACACCCACCATGATAACAGAGGAAAACTAGTTAACTTCAAAAATAGAGAATAGATATGAGAGGATATGATCCTAAAAAGACTATATCCATAATAATATCATCAAATCCACTATAAAACTCTCTATATATGGAAATAATATCCCAATTGGGTCCCAATAGAACAAGGGGAAAGAATATTAAATAGAGATATTGAGAGAAGAGAATATATCAAATCAGAAATTGAACATACTTTGAAGATATCCACTAAGAATGAAGGGAGACAACCAATAAAGAAAGGGGATAAGTCTCTAAAGTGTTGTGAAGAGGTTACTTCTATCCTAAGATATATTAGGAGGTGATTAGATATTAAAATGATCAAGGGAAAAGGGATAAATTCCAATTTTTAGGAGGATCATATTTGGGGTACACGGTTAGGCCACATGGTTCAACAAATCACATGCCAATTGTGTGTGGCCTCTATATTATGAAAAGAAAATGTGAATGGTTTCCTAGGTAAGATTCACAAGATTTGAAAAATTATGGTCCAGTCATGCAACACATTTAGACAACCACCCAAACACCCACATAGTTTGACTAGAGAGTCACATGGTTTGACAAAGCATTCTCCAACCATGAGAAACGTCATTGGAGCCTTACCATTCCATACCACATGGTAGCCACACGATTATTACTAGCCATGTGTCTAAATTATACACCTTCATGTTTTCCTACAAAATTCATTTTTTTCAACCCCTGACTCGCATAAAACTCTATAATGACATAAGGGGTTACCCAAGATCAATCTAAAGAAAACCAGTGACCTAGTGGGAGTCAAATGTGGTAGGATCTGCCTCACACAAAAATTATACTCATGAAAATAATTATCTTACCCATGACATATAATTGGATATGGGGATTCATTCTCTTAATATGTGCTTCCACTATCACATCGGAGAGTATTTTACTATATATTATGATTATAATAGAATAAAATATATTTTTACCCAAAGGGATTTGGACCCATGATGAATATGTTTTGTTAAGTAACTTTGGACTTTTGATTTTGATATTTCACACACACCTAGAAAAATTAATGTGGACATTGATTCATTGTTAAGGATATTACCAACTCGATCCAAGAAGGATTCATTGGAGGAGTGGTATTTTTTAGATTTATTAACTGAGATATTCTTAGATATCAAAGAAATGAATGTAAAGGTGTGATTAGATTTTTTTTCTAATTTGATCATTCATATAATGATAAGATTCAGCTAAGAATAGAATTATACAACAATTCTCAATGTTTTAATGAAGTATTTTATAGTGGGGATACCTCCGGTGAATTGTCTCAGTCTCCTAATAGTGTTTTACATTTCATGAAAGATTGCTCATTTTAATAACTCTAAGGTAGGTGTTGATTGATAGTGGACATCAATCTAGTTATTCTATCCACCCTAAGAATATCAGGATGTATCTTTATCTGAGATTTCAGTATTTTTGGTCAGGAATGAGGTGGTCAGTTGTGGACTTTGTATCATGATGCCTTACTTGCTAGAAGATTAAGGAGGAGCACCAGAGACATATTGTTTTGTTTCATCAAATACCCATTCAGTTATGGAAGTGGGATGATATATCCATGTAATTAATTTTTATTTTACCATGGAATACTAGTGGGAAATTGTGATTTGGGTGATCATTGATTGACCTGTAAAATTGGCACACTTCCTTCCTATTAAGACGTTGATGAATGTGGATGATATCAGGCACCTGTATGTCTAAGAGATCATGAATCTCTAAGGATTACTTTAAACTTTTGTTTTCTATAGAGATCTATATTTTACATCTTGGTTTTTTAAATCATTACAAGAGGACATGGGTACCTAATTGAAGTTAATCATGGTGTTTCACTCTCATATAGATTTAAAACCTGAGCTACTCATTCATATTCTTGAGGATATTATATGGGAATGCATCATTGATTTTAGTGGTTCATGGGAAAAGAATTTAACCTTGGTTGAGTTCACCTACAAAAATATTTATCATGATTCGATTAGAATGGTTCTTTGGAATCGTTTTATGGATGGAATTCTATATCTCTTATGTATTTGGAGGAGTTGGGAGAATAATATTTTTGTTGGATCGAGCCTTGTTCAAGAGATGATGGATATGGGTAAGTTGATCTGAAAGGGGTTAGTGATAGCTCAGATTCATAAAAAATCCAATACATACTATCATCATCACCCATTGTAGTTTGTGGTAGATTATTTGTTTTTTTCAGTGTTTTGCCTCATTTGGTACATCATTATTTAGGATGATAGGGTAAGCTATCCTTAAAGTTTATTTTACCATTTGAGATCATCAAACATTTTGGAAAGGTGATGTAATGGTTGGACATTCTATCATTATTTATGTTAATTCATGACGTGTTTCATGTTTCCTATTTGATGAAGTATCAAACAGACCCCTATCATGTAATATAATGAGAATGTATTGATCTTGATCTTGAAACCTAAGTGGTTGAGCAAAAAATTCAAATTATTGATCATTAAAATAAGATGATTAATGGTAAAATGATTCCCTTTGTCCATTTACTATGGTAGTGAGGATGATATATCCATGATACATGGGATCATGGGTAATTGATGATTTAATAGTGATCTTCTCTTTTTACGAGTCTTGAATCCTAAGTGTTTTCTAATGATAGAATATTTCATGTAGGATATAATTTTAACACCCTATGGGTCATAGGAATAATTTATTTTGTGTCTATTTTGTCTCTCTTGTGGTTCTAAAGTATATTAGGAGTTGGGGGTCATTTTTATGGTTTTTTGGGAGAAACAAATAAGGTCTACGGTTTATGTATGATTAGTAGTAACTGATTAGACATTATGTGATATGACTCTATTGGTTCTGATGGTTATTTTCATAGTTTGAGAATTATTTCCCTAATAGTGTAAGATTACCAGGAAAATAATGTTGATGGTTGGGTTTGGGTCTATTTGTATTTTCATTTATTGGAAATAATTTTTTTATCCATGTGGATCTTCCCAGGTAACGATGTTCTTTTATTGTCAAGAGATAGTAGTAACCGTAAGATTATATAATGTTTTTTTGACCATGTGTCCAAACTGTGTAAACCGTACAACGTACTTAAAATTGAAAAATTACCCTAATTACCTTGGTTATTTTTAACCAAAATCACACCCTAATATCTCATTATCATGAACCATCACTTACATGAAATTATAAGAGGTTCTCCATTTGGTATCTTGGTAATTCACTATCGATTTGAGTGGATCTCTTCAAATTATGTGCGAGTATCCTATCAATTCCAACTTTTTCTCTAGATCTACTCTCAATCACTCTTCACCGTGATTTTTTAAAACCCCAATGATGCATCATGGACAGATTTAGGGTAGTTTATAAAGAATTTATTATGTTTATTTGGATCTATTCTAGAAAATTCTCTCACTCTTCATTTGAAATCACAGTTTTTATAGTGTTCTAGATTCCTCCATTGGAAAGGTAGGTGTACTTATATAATTTTTCATTATCATGAATTACTTATCATTATATTATTTTCCTATGGTTTGTTTTATTAAAATGATTTATTTGATTTCAATGAGTGTTTTTTGTGAAATTTAATCTTTTCTAACATGGTAAATTACTTATAAATGGGATTTCCTTTTAAAATAGTTTTACGTACTTCATGAGTTAAATAAAATTCCTAAAATATGGATTTGACTTTAAAATGGGTTTTAAAGCATGGTACCATTAATTTTTTTTGTGTAAATGTTTTATAAAAGTATGATCATGGTTTAAGTGAATATTTTTAGAAAACAAAACACATGGTATCCTTGGGTGTTTCTAGTTATGGACATATTTAAACATTAAAGACTATGGAACCACTAAGGATTGTGGATGTGATATCAATACACTATTCTGGGACTCTATTTCATTAAGAGTCGCATTATTCTAACATATTTCCCTTTTTTTATCCTAATACGTATTCCCATAGGCTAGAACCTAATTTTTTTAGTTTATTCTTCATAATAATGTTCATGCTTCGATTCTTCACATTTTTATATTTTTATATATAAATGCTTTTAACTACCCTCTATGATGACATTCATGTTTATTTTTATATTCTTAGGTCTTTGAATATTTACATTTTTAATTGAAACCAAAGGACGTTTTATGATCACTGTTTTAAAGATTTGTGAAACTTTTTTTAGGAAATAACTAATAGATTCATGATGAAAAAAATTGTATAGATTCATGGTGGTTCCCAACTGGGTTTTTGTATCATACCCTATATATGCCTTTAGGAATATAAATACTTGGTTTTCTATGATATAGCTAAAGGGAAGAGTTTCATGTATCTTGATGGATTCTCTTGGTTGATATCACTTTCATGGTGGTTTTGGGTGGTGGTGATAGATTTTTCATAAATAGGATTGGATTTAGTATTGGTTTTTTTTTATTTTGGGATTATATTCTTTAGATATTCTTTTATGTCTTATGGTTATGTACTTTTTCTTCTATATTGTAATTTTATTGTTTATCTTTATCATTTTTTACATGACACGTGTTGTGTTATCTTTCATGGTGAAATCATTCTTGTGGTCATGTATATTGATACTTAGGTTCTTGTCACTAGAGCATGGTGATTAGAAATGTGCTTTGGTCCTTATAGTGGACCAACATGGGTGACATGTCAGGTTAACTCAGGTTGGTTTGTTATAGTTATTATGTCATGTGAGAAATTTGAAGTAAATAGAGCTCAATGATGGTACAGTGAGAAGAAGATGATTAGAACTCAAGGATTTCAAGAATATTCTAGACTAAAATATTCATTCGATAGATAAATGAGAAATAAGTGGGAAATAAAAAAAGGGAACTCTTATAAATTTACATGAGATAGTGGTTGAAAAACAGAAGAAATATCGATATCGTGGGAGAATCCCAGATACGGAAAAACTAGAGCAGTTGAGAAATAATTGGGCACTAAATCACATGGAGAAATTCTATATTTTAAGTATAGAAAATATTATTTTTGTGACATATGTAGGAATAGAAAATGATGAAGATATAGTTTTATACTTGAACTAAGAGCCTGTATTCATGGAAGATCGAGGAAGAAATCTCAAAGATGAATAAAAATAAGATGTATTTGAGACTATTCCATGGAGTTAGATATTCTAGGTATCAAAGCTAAATAAGGAATAAGATGTTATTGCAACATCCATGGTTTCATAAGTTTTAAAAGAATAAAACATAGTGATAGGATGATCTATTTTAAATATATTATTCTATTGGTATCGAGACCTTAAAAAAGAGGAGTGTTTGGGTTTGAAGATCACTGGATCTTAGTGAGTGAGGTATCTTGATCAACTGGTTTTATAGATCCATTAAGCTATGCTTCATGCAATGACCAAGTTGTAAAGTTTTTTCATGAAGATCTACTTACATTCAAAGCACTTATTATTGAAAAGAATGAGATATATTATAATGATGTAGAAGAATCCTTTGTATACATAGTGATTTATTCTAAGAAATATATTTAAAGGAAAACTTGTATATATATGGTCAGACTCCATAAAACTTGTGAGACTTAGGGTATGTAGGGAGGTCATGTTTCAAAGCTGTGAAAATAGTGTGAAGCTATTGAGATATGTCCATTGTGATTATAGGAAGAGATTTCCCATGACACACAGACATTTTAAACATTATGAGGCTCAATGTTGGTGGGGGAAACACCACTCACTATAATAAACATCAAATTATAGTGTATAATCCTTGATTTGGGTGAACAACTAGTCAAGGTAAGGAGAAAGTATTTGTACCAAAAAAAGTAAAAATATTGTGTTCCTCTTTATTGCTTTACTTTCATGGAAGTAGATTATTGTTTCTAGGTAAAACATTAACAAATACATTTTCACTAACAAAAAGAATAGGTTAATTTCCAAAGTGGATTCATGTTAGTTTTTAATTTAAGAAAAAAAATACGAAATGCCTGATTCACCCCCCCCCCCCCCCCCCATGGTGTCTTCATCGATCCCATTAGTAATTTTAACCAAATTTTTGATTAATTGATTTATTATTGATTGAATTATTTAACATTTAGTCAATGAATGTTTTTTAGTCTCATCTTGAAAGGTTAATATAAATCACTACACTATCAAGTGGTTTATTAATTGGTGCAAAAGAAGATGTGACTTTTAGATAGATATTAATAAGACTTAATTTGTGGTTTTTTTGTGTTATTATATTGGTTTTAAAGAAAGAAGGTCCATAAATTTGCATCAAATTTATATGTGGTGATAGGTACACATTATTATGCATATTATTATTATTAATATATGATCCACCGTTAGTGGTGGAGTGGTGTGGGTTTGTGGGTTTGGGGTGAGGGATATGTCATGGGGTCAAGTTCTTAGGCATGTGTGTTTACTACAATTTTATTTCCTTATGTCGTGTTCTATGGTGGAGGATATAATCGACCTTATATTATTAACTTATCATAATTTTATATCTGTGATCTGATTCATATTGAAATTTAATTCTATTTTTTATTCTTTGATAAATTTGAAAACTATGAAAGAAATATATGTCATACTTAATAAAATATATGTTATAAATAACTACAATTTAATTTTATATCACTTATGAAAGCTTGTTTAATTACCCCTTTAAAATTTAATATCTATTATTATCATTATTACATCCAATGAAAACAAATAATATAAATCCCAAAGTTGAATTATAATTTTTAACATAAATTTATTTTTCGTTGTAATTTAATAAAAAAAATAAAATTAAATTAAAAAAATTAATATCTCATGCGTTAAAAGGTGAAGGTTGAGCCCTAGGGACCTTCTGATCTTCTTCAACCACTTTTCATTCTTGTTTGGAAACGGGATGATTTCTTTATTTTCTTCATGATAGGACTATAGTGGTTACCTATAGTAAACCATACCATACATAAATGGTTATAAAATCATCATTAATAAAAATTAACATAATAATACAACTCCAAAAATTGATAGGTTTACTTATTGGTAAAATTAGGTTAATACAAAAATAATACATACATAACCTTAATATTTAATTAAATAAGTTTTCATAATTATCCTATTATATTTCATAAATCATCTTAACACATGTAATCACCTAGGGATGTGTATCAATTAAAGGGTCATCAAGAATCTATCTAAAGGGAAGAACTGCATACACAAAAAGAGGTCTTAGTGGCGGTTAATGAGTGGTGGTTCTAATAATGGCTGATGAACAAATTATATTAAATATAATTTATTATATATCATTAATATATTATAACCACCTATATATTTTTTTATTTTTCAATTTAGCAGTCATTTTGCTTAAACTGCTGCTAAATCCATAAAAACCATTTTTAAAACCCCTTCCATCCCCACCTAATCCCCTTACACCCCGCCCCCAATATAGACAACCAAAAAAATGGGTCATTTGTGGAGGTTTTTTAGTTTTATAGTGGTAGTTCAAACCACCACCTAATAATTTCATGGTTGTTTCATAAACCACCACATATTTCAAGGTCACTAGTCATTTAGCAGTAGTTTGTGTTATTTAGCGGTGGTTTTTTTAAGAGTTGTTTTTGTAGAATTTAGTTACGATTTTAATTTTTAATTAGTTTTGGTTAATTAATTTATACTAAAAATTTAAATAAAATAAATTTAATCTTCGCTAAGAATGTAATGGAGGTTATGTTTAGCATCAGTTCCCCATAACCGCTACAAAATACATTCAATATTATATGTTTAATGGAGATTACTACAAACCACAGCTAAATTTATTTTTATTTCTTTCTTAAATATATAACAAAAAACTAAAAAAATAACTAACATGATATAAAATAAAACATAAATATATGATAACCCCATCATTCATACATCACACATCCATAGTCGTTTACATACAACCACGGTTAAAATAACCTATTTTTTAGTCACCCCATACAACAACCAATACCCCAGTCACAATATATACATATAAAACATGTCCAACAACAACCCATGACCAATATAAATCCATTTCATGTCCTCAAATTCATATTTATATCTCCACATCTCATTAACTAAAACAGAGAAAGTTATCTCATCACCAGTAACAAAAATTAAAACAAAAATTAAAAATAATCATAATAAATCATAATTTTAGTAGAATAATTGATAAAATTTTAAAATACCATGGAAACTAAGAACTATCACGACCACATTATGAAAAAAATGGATCATAATGGTCAAAATTCTACCTACTATGAACATCTTCCACCTATAATGAAAACCAAAACCTGTGGGAAATGAGATGAGAAAGAGAAAAGACATAGAATGTATTCATAATGTTGAACATAAATTTTGTTATTTTTTTAAAAAAATAGAATACATTTTATCATAAAAAATAATATATAATGAAAAAATAATTGAAAATAAAAACATACTTATTTAAATTAAGATTCAATACTTGAAACTGAAAAGGGATAAGTAAATATTCTGATTTATTTTTAAATCAACATATGGTGTGTTTGAAATTTATTTAATAAAAAACTCTTATAAATTTTGATATCACAACATGTCCTATAATTTAGAAACAACTAAGTGGTGGTTATCTCATGATTTCACATCAATTTGAGGTCATTTTCTATGTTTTTTACCATTCCATGCACATTTTAGTTTTTCAAACCACTAAAAACTCCTTTATGATCATAATGGAAAAACTATTTTGTGGAATGACGTGTCGTCAGTCACTATATTTCACAATTAAATTTACAGTTGTTGTTCCTTAAATACAGGACAATCTGACATCTTTTTCCTAGTTTTTAATGTTTCATGCACATTTTAGTGTTTTAAAACACTAAAAATTTGTTTACTACCATAACGGGAAAAATATCATTCAGAATGACATTTCATCAGTTCATAAATTTCACAATAAACTTTTTAGTGGATTTCCCATGATTTCAGGACAATTAGATATTTTTCCCTATTTTTTACCCCTTTACACTTGTTTTAGTGTTTTAAAACACTAAAAACGTTTTTAAGGTCATAAATGTAAAACTATCATTTAGAATTACATGTCATCAGTTCCTATATTTTAGAATTAACTCTATGATCATTTTCCCCAGATTTTAGAGAAATCTGACATCATTTTCCTAGTTTTGAATGTTCCACGAACATTCTAGTGTTTTAAAACACTAAAAACCAATTTACAACCATAATTGAAAAACCATCATTTAGGATGGAAAGTAGTCAATTCCTAAATTTTAAAATTAAATCTATGGTTGTTGTCTTCTAATTTTAGATAAATCCAACATTTTTTCTTGTTTTGACCGTTCCATACATCTTTTAGTGTTTTAAAACACTAAAAATTAATTTACATTCATAATAGGAAAATTATCATTCAGAATGATATTTCATCAGTTCCTAAATTTTATAATTTAATGTATAGTGTTTTCTACTGATTTCATGGAAATTTGACATCTTTTTCTTGGTTTTGACTATTTGACATATGTTTTAGTGTTTCAAAATACTAAAATCGTGCTTACAGTCATAAAGGGAAAACCATCATTAGGAATGAAATTCCATCAGTTCCTAAATTTTAAAATTTAATCTATAGTGGTTGTTCCTGGATTTCAGGGAAATCCAATGTATTTTTCCAGGTTTTGATCATTCCACGCGTGTTTTAGTGTTTTAAAACACTAAAAATTCTTTTATGGTCATAACAGGAAAAACCATCATTTTGAAGGATGTTTTTTCATTTCCTACATTTCAAAATTAAATATATGGTGGTTTTCCCCTTATTTCAAGGAAATCTGATGTCGTTTTCCTGGTTTTGACCCCTTGGCACTTATTTTAATGTTTTAAAACACTAAAAATGTGTTTATGTCCATAATGGGAAAACCATAATTAGGAATAACATGGTATTGGTTCCTACATTTTAAAATTAAATCTATGGACATTTTCCTCTAATTTCAGGGAAATCAGACTTGATGTTCCTAGTTTTGAATATTCTACATATGTTTTAGTGTTTTAAAACACTAAAAATGTGTGTACGGTCATAAAGGGAAAACTGTCATTCATAAAGATATATCATTGGTTACTACATTTTAAAAATAAATACATGGTCTTTTACACTAATTTTAGGTCAGTTCTACATCATTTTCCTAGTTTTGATCATTCCATGCTGTTTTAGTGTTAAAACACAAAAATTGTGTTTGTGGCCATAACGAGCAAACCGTTATTTGGAATGATATGTAATTGATTACTACATTTCATAATTAAATATATAGAACCTTTCCCATTATTTCATGGAAATCCAACATCATTTTTCTAGTTCTGACTAATCCACACAGGTTTTAGTGTTTTAAAACACTAAAAACCTATTTATGACCATAATGGGAAAAATGTCATTCGGAATGACATGTTGTCAGTTCCTACATTTCAAAATTAAATATATGATAATGGTCCTTTAATTTCATGTAAATATTACATCGTTTTCCAATTTTTTAGCATTTCACACATGTTTTAGTTTTTTAAAACACTAGAAATACATTTATGGTCATAAAAGGAAAACCATAATTAGGCATGATATTCTGTTAGTTCCTACATTTCACAATTAAATATACGGTAGTTTTCCCCTGATTTCAGGTCAATCCAACATTGTTTTCCTAGTTTTTATTATTCCATGCATGTTTTAGTGTTTTAAAACACTAAAAATACGTTTACGGACATAATGATAAAACCATCATTTGGAATGACATGCCATCAGTTCCAACATTTCACAATTAAATATGCGGTGGTTGTCCCAGGAATCTAGAGAAATCCAACATATTTTTTCTGGTTTTGACCATTCCATGCATGTTTTAGTGTTTTAAAACACTAAAAATGCATTTATGGACATAATGTGAAAGCCTCCATTCGAAATAACATGTCTTCAATTCAAACATTTCACAATTAAATATATGGTGTTTGTCCCATGATTTTAGGATAGTCCATCATTTTTTCCTAGTATTTACCCCCCCCCCCCCCCCACATTTGTTTGGTTCTTTAAGACAATAAAAACACATTTATGGCCATAATGGGAAACCATCATTCAGAATGATGTGTCATAGGTTCCTATATTTTACAATTAAATCTTTGGTCATTTTCTTCTGATTTTAGAGAAATTTGACATCATTTTCATGGTTTTGACCCCCCCCCCCCCAACACTTGTTTTTAAATGATTTTTTACCTTTTAGAAGTTTTTACCGAGTCGAAAATGAGAAAACAAACTCAGATTATTTTCAAACTTATAGATACTGATCTATAATTCATTTTTTAAGTGTAGAAATCAACCACACATAAATCTGGAACAGTATGTGGTTGGTATAACTGTTAATGTGTGTTATCTATATAAGTGACATTTTAGTTTTTTTATGGATGTTGTATGTGTTCTTTACAAATTTGTGAATGATCTATTGGATATAGAATTTACCTCAACAGGATGTGCTATAAGACTGGAAAATAATTTAGGGATCGTGTCGATCATCCGCTGAAATATAGAAATTAATGCATCTTCCATTTATGACCACCACTAATCTTTTGTTTTCCTATAAGAGTCTCATTCATCTAATTATTATTTCAATCATTCAATTTATATTTGTGATTCTAGATCAACACCACTAATTGAACCCTTATCGATTGCAGTAGTAATGGATGAAGCCGCCCTACTAAAGATAGCTTAATGATTACTCCAAAAACACATCCCTTGTACACATCCAAGATTCTCCTTCCCTAAAACAATTCTAACTACATCATTCTAGGAAACTATGATGATTGGGAAGGGTTCTAATCTCAGACTTCTTGAATTTTAACCTATTAATACAAAAAATTTAACAATGATTTTTTAAAATATATGAACTTGATAAGTAATGATAATTACTTAATCTAACATCTTTGGTAGGGGCATTTACTAGACTATCATTAGGTTTCCCAATCACTTAAAACACATCTTTTCTTAGCAAATAGAGTGGCCTAATTCATTAGCCTTTATAAAAAAAATATAAACAATTTTGAAAAAACGTTGAATTATAATAAAATAATATAAATAATAATGAATATAATACAAACCAAAATTGTTATGTTTCTCAAAAAAACACTGAGAACCAGCGATGTGAGGAATAACATGTTTCTCACAATTCATAGTATTTATTTTACATAATTCCTAAAAAAATGGTTCCATTAATAAAAATTAAAATTTTATCATGTTTATGTTATTAAGATACTATAAAATATACAATCCACTCCTGATATTTGTCTTTATTGATATCGATAAAGAGATTACATTGCTTGTGAGAAATTCCTTCAAGAACTTTCTTATACATCTGTCGTGAGTTTAGAGAAGTTTCATTAAATTCATGTTATAATCACTATTTAAAATATCTCCATTTATTTCCCATGTTTTTCAAATTCCATGGGTGTGAAATGGATTCAGGGACATCAAAATGAAAAACATCTAGAAATAAATAACACAACACTTTATAAGTTTATTCCAGCATTTTAATCTTGTATTCTAAATTAGTTATCGAGGAATATTAAATTAATATTACCTTTACTTGAGTATAAAAAACCTCATTTTTACAAGCTATAGGAATATGCCTCCAATATTTATAATTAATGGGAAAACACATAGTCTCGCAAGAAATATTCCCAAGAATCTGCCCATATATTCTAGCAATATCACCGATAGGCACCCCTAACTCATCAAATGGAACGATAATCTTAATGTCTTTTAGGTCACATACATCTGTTGTGTTCATATTTATATCCTTTATATGGTTGTCTTTATGTGTTTGAAAAATGCATTAAACAATTAATAAAATTTAATTTTTTTAAAAATGACATAAAGACCGGTAATGGTAACTCACTAATATCCCCTGGATAGAGGGGTGACCAATTGCTCTATCGCTAGAGGCGAATCAGGCATTGGGATACCAATGACATCTAGGGAAATGCCTAGATCACTAGCAATATTGGGTATAATAGAATCATTAGGATTCACAAAAGATGATCGTAATGTTGGCATCCTCTGAGATATTGATCGACTAGGATCTTGAAATTTTTTTGATCTCATCATTCCTTCATTTCAAATGCTTAAGGTAAATTACATGTATAAAAATTAAAAAACAAAAATCTTTTTACAAAAAATGGGATGAATCAAATAATGAAAATTTTCTTACTAAACTTATAATAAAAAAACATGAATCAAATAAAATACAATGGTGTGTTTTGATTTAGTGTTGTAACTAAGAAGGGTTCATTCTATGGAAAAATTAGCTACATTGATCAATGTTTGAACCAGTTCCCATGATCTAACTAATACCAAGAGAACCCCATTAAAAATATGAATTCAAAGTATACTTTATTTGGATATCATAACATGTTATTCATACCCAAAATATTTAACTCTATATGTTTATATACTATTGAAATGGTTTAGTGCGACTTCATGTTGTTCCATGAATTATATAAATCAACTCTGTACACATAACATCAAATAGGATGTTCCTTCAATTTTTGAAAAACATAAAAAACATAATGTTAACATAAATTTTAATAATGTTTATTATGATTTTCAAATAAAATTATATAAAATTAGTCATTTCACTCAGCAAAAAACAAATTACACACTATAATTAATTATATTAAAAATCATGTAAGTTAAAATAAAATCAATGATTCTATGTTGGTTTTTCCAGTTACCATAACCAATAATTGATTATCATGGAAAATAGAAATAACACATTATAAACCAAATCTAAATATATAATTATAGTCCAATGAATAAAAAACAAATTATATACTGTTTTTATCACCCATGATTGTCATATGATGCTACTCAATAAAAAATATATTATGAAAATGATGTAACCTTTAAGGGGGTTCGGTGTTTCCACTGAGGAGGGGATCTGAGCAAGTAAAATGGAGCTCTAAGGGGAGTTCTACATCATTGCTAAAGAGTGAAACCAATCTGGGATGAGGGAGGTTGGAGGGGATTCACATCACCGGCGATCCGACCAGAGAGGAGATCGTAGGGGGAGATGGTCGCATGGGTCTCGGGGAAAGGGGGGGTCATAGGGCTATGGGGTTATGGGCTCGTACAGTAGGAAATGGGAGGTGGGGAGGTGGGGGTTTATTTCATCAGTGAGCTGGAAAAATAGGAGTGCATAGGGAGTTCACATTAATGGAGAGATGGATAGAGAAGATGTTTGAGGGGGTCCGCGTCGCCGGAAAGCCAGCCAAAGATGAGGTCTTATGGGGGGAGGGTCATGGGAGTTATGGTTTGTGGGCTCACACATTGGGAAAGGGGGGGTAGGGGTGGGGTGGTTCGCATCACCAGTGATCCATAGATCAGAGGTGGGATGGTTATGGGGGTCGAGGTTAGAGGGGAGTGTCATGGGGGACAGGGTCGAAGGGGAGGTTGGGGGAAGGGGTTGGGGTCACAGAGGGAGAGGGGTGGTAGGGGAGGTATTAGGGTTATTTTTAAAGGTATAGCGGTGATATAATTAAAACCAACGCTAATTGAAAACATAAAAAAATAGAGTGGTAGTTTTATGAAATCGATGTTGTATTTTATTTAAACCATATTTATTTTGTGACAACTGTAATAATTGTCACTAACAAACTTCTGTTAACCATCATTTTTTTAGTTCCCCTTGCCTTAATATAATTTTCTCCATAATAATGATTTTCCCTCACTTGCCTCCAATCCATGTGACCCCGACCCCCTACTCCCCAATAATAATCAATGTTGACCCCCCCCTCCCCCATTAGACCCTAAGACTATTACCCCCATGTTCCCCAATGATGACCTTGCAGCGACCCCCTACTCCTGGATGACAACCCCGGTGGGGCCTCTTCCCATTTTCTCAATGACTAAGACCACCAACTGTATAAATAGACATAACCCCCTTCTACCCATGACCCATTCTCCTACCTTTATCTCAGACCAATTTACCCTACCCCTATCCATCATCAAGTCGGTCTTTGCTAGACTCATCTCCCTGACCTCTAGATTGTCAGTTTCCCTCTCTCCTCATATTATTGAACTTATTCCATGACATTTGACCATATTATTGTTAGGGTAATATTTATTCATTTTTTTATGTTTTTCATGTTGGATTGAATCATTTTTATTTTTATTTTTTGTTATGTCAAATCAAGACCTTGTGCTGGTCAATGAAGAAGTTGGGTGATGTTTAATTTGGATTATACATGTTTGACTAAACCTTTATATAATTATATATGAATGTATAAGGATAAAAGTTAAAATCCAATATCTATGGATAAAATTTAGATTAATTTAATTTGAAACTCATATCAATATGCCAAAGGTTTAGAAGAATTTTTAGATTATGCAATTGAAAACCGATCAGTGGATGGTAGAATAAAATGTTTGTGTCTGGATTGTAAATTCATGGGATGGTTGAATAGAAAATAAGAATATGATTACTTGATATTGAAAAAGTTTCATTCCTAATATGTATGTTAGATTTTGGCATGGTTGATAGAATGATATGGAAATTTAAAATAATGAAAAGCCAATAAATGACACACAAAGTGAACTGCCAGAGGATAATTTAGTTATAAATATGATTAATGATGCATTTGGATTTACAGGATACAATGGTCAATATTTTAATAGATCAACATAACATTCAGTTGATCCTGGGTAGGTAAATCGTTCTTGGAACTTCAATGGACAAAAAATGAGTTTTATGAATTATTTAAATATGGACAACAAGACAGTGTGAATGGTGTTCCAAGTATTTGATGTTGTCTTATCTACTTATGTTGTATCATATTAAGTGTCTCTATGGAATTACTGACAAAGAAAAAGTATATGAATTTAGAGTTTCTTCTTGATGAATTTAGTGAAGATAAGATCCCTACATCATTCTATGAGATTAATAAAATCATCAACAAACTTATACTTGATTATAAAAAGATACATGCATGCCTTAATGATTGTATTAATTACTTGGGAGAAGAATATGATAAATAATAATGCATAAAGTGTTATACAAGTAGATGTAATTCAATGAAAAATAATCATAGTTAAAATCAATGTAACCTTGGGAATAAAAAGAAGATGAAAAATCCTAAAAAGGTATTACATTACTTTCTTCTAAAACCATGCTTTCAAATATTATTCATGTTGTCTAAGACTCCATACGACATAAAGTGGCATACTCAGGATAGTAAAAATGATGGCTTGATAAGTCATCCAAAATATTCAATATCATGGAATGTGTTTGATTCATTATATCCATATTTTTATTGGATCCTAAGAATGTATGTTTGGGATTGGATTCTGATGGTTTTAACTCTTTTAGTACTTTAAGTACTAATAATAGCATTTTTCTAGTTGTTTTTATCCCCTATAATCTACCTCCATGGATTTATATGGATAATACTTCTTTCATTATTTCAATGGCTATTCCCAGAATGAAAATACATGGAAATAAAATCCGGGTATTCCTTCAACATCTAATAAAAAATTTCAAGAATTATGGTATGATGTCATTGATATATATGATTATTCAATGAGAAAACTATTCAAATTGCATGTTTCTCTAATGTGGAAAATTAGTGAATCTCCTGGTCTAGGCAACTTATCTGGTTAGAACACTCATATTGGTTTGGATTTCTTGGTATGTAATTTTTTATTTTGCACCTCAATAATTACCTCAAAGTAGTAAATCATAGTTTTTTTGTCATTGTTGATTTATTAATGTTTCTCAAAAATTCATGTTTAACAATACATAATTCAATAGTGAATTTGAATTGAGAAATCCATTGTAGTATGGTAGCAATACTATAGCAGTACTGTAGCAGGTACTGTAGCAAGAACTATAGCTGACAAAGTTTGGCACTGTAGAAGCCGGGACTATTCCTCCATTTGGGCCTTCGGGCCACCGATTTGGTCCCTGAGTCCTTTAAGGCCATTGGGCCACCAATGCCTTTGGGTCAGTAAGGCCTTAGGGCCACCTCAAGGCCTTTAGGCCACCTCAAGTCCTTCGGGCCACCTTCAGTGAAAATGAAAACTAGAAAACCTACAAGGAACATGCTTTAGAAGGTGGATGAGAAAGGAAATTTCACCACAGCATAATCTAAACATATTACAAGATTGAGAGGGTATGGCACCTTCCATCAGGACAAGAATGTGCATGCACGGGAAAGCCTAGCCAAAAATCCATGCAAAGGTAGAGAGCTGATATCATGATATAGATGCTAGGGAGGAGCAGTTTTAAGTAGTTAGTTTGGGTTGTATGTAATGTTTGAAGGCTACAGTTAATGAATTCCTATAAGGCCTATGGTCTCTATAATACTTATGCCTACATGACTTGTAAGGGTTCCACCTCACCCCTTTAAAGGAGGATTATCAAAAATCAATAAAAAATCAAGGCCTTCGGGCCATTGGATGGATGAAGTTAGTTTAAAGAAGGTGGGAAAATGGTATGAGGTGTAGTATTTGAAATAGTTGGAACACAAAACTGGAATAAAATGAGTATTTTTTTCAAACTACCTTATTGGGAGTTTATTTTGATACGTTAAAATCTTGACATAATTTATATTGAGAATAATGTTTATGATAATGTAATTTTTACACTGCTTAATGAGAAGGGTAAATAGAAGGATCACATTAATGCTTGTAAGGATTTAAAATTAAAGAATATAAATCATGTTTCATGGGAAAATGATAATAGAAAGTATCCTTAGACTATTTTTACAATGAAAAATCATGATAAATATATATTCCTTTGAACATTAAAGAATTTAAAAGTCACAAATGGATATTCTAGTAAACTTTCAAGGTGTGTTGACTTAAAACATTGAAAGTTACATGGATTGAAAAGTCATGACCCACATATTTTGGTGGAGAAGTTTCTTCCATTGGAATTGCATAGTACATTACCTGAAAAGGTAACTATAGTTCTAGTTGAGTTGTGTTCCATTTTCAGAGAGCTTTATAGAAAAACTATAAATCCAATTTATTGTCGTAAACTTTAAGAACAAATTATTTTGACACTTTTCATTGGAAGATGTAATCCCCCCCCTCATTATTCACAGTCATGATTCATTTGACTATTCATTTGGTTAAATAATCTAAACTTTTTGGATCGACACACTATCGACGGATGTATCCAATTGAGAGGTACATTGATATTATTTTTATTTTAGTTGGTGAGTTTAATTTTATCAAATCATTGCATAAATTTTTTTAATATGTTTCATATTTTTTTTCATCAGGTACTTCGGTCATTTAAAATCATATGTGAGGAATAAATATCAACTATAAGGCTCTAGTATTGAAGGTTAAATAGATAAAGAGTGGATGACCTTATATTTTAGGTATTTGGAAGTGATTGAGACTATATTTAATCATTTTGGACATGTTGATGACTTATCCACTATTCCTTATTTGGAAAACCAGTCATCGGTATTTGTAACTATTGGACAACCAATTAGAAAGGGGTTAAATTTAACACTTATTGAATTGGAGTTTCAATAAACACATAGATATGTGCTAATCAATAGTATTATTACATATCAATTTATTGAAGAATTGTTATTTCAAAAAAAAGAGGAGACTAAGGGGTAAATCTCTAAATGATTTAGAATTAACCAAAGATGTTAAAAAGGATATTATCAAGTGGTTAAAATGTCATGTAAGTATATACTAATATTCATATTTTTATTTATAGTTATTTTTTCTATGTTAAAAGTAACACCTTATATATTCTTTTCTAGATAATTAATATTGAAAATCAAGTTGAAATATCAAATGATTTGATGTTTTTGGATCAAGGTCCTCTAAGGCGGGCTAATAGATTCAATACTTATAATATTCATGGATTTAGGTTTCATACAATATATCATGAAGAGAACTTAAAAATTCAAAATAGTGGTGTATTGACACTTTCTGAGGTGGGATACTATGAAAATTTGATTAATTTAATTGAATTAAACTATCATAGTCAATTTTAAGTTGTATTATTCAAATTAAAGTGGTTCAATATTGAAAGGGGTATAATGAAGGAATCATTACATTTCACATCATTCAAATTCTCTCACTTGATCCATACTAGTGAGTGCTCAGAGCAAGATCCATTTATCATGGATTCACAAGTGAAGATTTTTTACTATGTGTATGATGAAATAAATGAAGGTTGGGGTGTTTTTTTACACTCAATATAGAGAAACTTGAATGATGTGGGCAATGAAAATCAATTGGTACTTTGTGATAGTGAACCTAATAAACCAAAAACATTGAACAGTTTTTTCCTGATAATATTGAAATAGTAGAACTTGTAGGATAGGATGAAAATGAAGTACTTTTTGTAATAGATTTTGATAATAATGAGTACAATGAAGATGAAGATAATTGAATGTAAAAATTAGTAATGAAATTTTATAAAAATTTCTCATTTATAAGTGTTTTGTGCATATATACATTGTTCTATTTTTTCCTTTTTTATAAAAATATTTTACTTCTACATTTTTTTATACATTTAATATATTCTAAAACTTTTGAGTTACAATAATTTTGAGAAAAAAATTCTAGATTCTAGCTAATCCACATCTCATAGAACACCACCACTACCATCAACTATAGTGGATCTGAGTGATTATTCTATACCATAGACTTCTAACGAGCCACTAGTTTCCCCAGATATTATCGGTATCCCACCATATGATACACCTTCATCTATAGAGAATTTGGTCACCCCTCTATTCAAGGAATATTGGTGAGTTACCATTACTAGTATGTATGTCATTGTACACAATAATATTTAATGAATTTCTCAAGTAGATAAAGATAAAAAAAATATAAATATGAATATGGTAGGTGTATGTGAATTGAAAGACTTTAATATTATTGTTCCATTTGATGAGTTTGGGGTGTCTACTGATAGTGATTCTGGAATATGTGGATAGATTCTTGGTCATCTTGCTTGTGAGATGATTACTTTTCCCATTAATTATAATTATTGGAGGCATAATCCAATAGCCTAGGAAAATTAATTCTTTGATATCCAAATAAATTTAATAATAATTTAATATTAACTAATAAATAATTTAAAATAAATCAGTAATATTATTAATATACCTATAAATTGTTATTTTTTTCTAGATGTTTTTTCATTTTGATGCCCTTGACTTCATTTCACTCCCATAGCATCTGAAATTTTTTGAAAAGAAATAGAGATATTTTAAATGGAGATTATGGAATAAATTTAATGACACGTATCTGAGCTCACAAAAAATGTGTGAGAATGTTTCTGAAGGTGTTTCTCATGATTAATGGATGATTTTTGTCGATATTAACAGTGATGCATCTCACAATGTAATTGCATATTTTATAGTATCTTAATAACTTAAACATAATAAAATTATAATTTTCATTAATGTGACTATTTTTTAGGAATTATCTAAAATATATTTTGAATTTTGAGAAACAATTCATTCCTCTTATAGCTATATATCAATGTTTTTCAAGAAAAATAACAATATTGGTTGTATATTATCCATTATTATTTATATTATTTTATTATAAGTTAATGTTTTTTTCTAACGGGAATATTTTCTTTATAAAGGATAATGAATTAGGTCAATCTTTTGGTCATAAAAAGTTGTGGCTTAAAGTTCATAGGAAACCCGATGAAAGTTTTGTGAATGAACCTACCAAATACATTTTAGTAAGTACTTTTCATTACTAATTAATGTTATTTCATTAATATAAATAAAATATTACTGAAAAATAAGTTATAACAATAAAATAACCTTAAACCCAATTAAATGGGGTCAGGTACATGGATTAAACGGTTCCAATTGTCTCTATTGGCATTATTTGATCCATCGATAATGCCCCCATTTAATTTGGTTTAAGGAGTTCTTATTGTTGTAATTTATTTTTTGTTATTATTTTTTTATAGTAATGAAAGAACATTAAATGTTGATAAATAAATTGTGAATTATATAATATTATGAAGTATAGATATTTTAAAAAATAATTGCTAATATTGTTGTATTATTAGGTTAAAATTTAAAAATCTTGGGATGTGAACCCTTTACATTCATCATCGGTATCCCGGAACAGTGTAGTTGCAATCATTTTAGATAAAGAGAATAAAGAGAATGTATGGGGGTGGCTTATAGGTCTCCTCCATTTTTTTCATTGGTATAGTTTCATCATTATTTATTGTTACACCCTGGGCGGGTTTGAGTAGTTCCATTGATCGGGAAGCATAAAAAGAAATTGCAAGGTTGAAAAAAAACTACATGAACATAACTCTTATATAAAAACGAAGGATCAGTGGTGGTCGGAAATCGAAAATGATTTATTGTTTGTATTTAAGAGGATTTTGGGAATGATCCCTATGGAAATTTATAACCTTATAGCTCATCCTGCCAATTTAAATTCTAAACACCATAAACAATTCACACATTTACAAAGAACGCATACAACTTCCCTGAATAAAACTAAAATGATACATTCATATTGAAAACACAAACATTGATCTATACCAACCAAATCTTATGTCGGGTTAACATGATGTCGATTACTACACATTATAAATGAATTATGGATCTTTTTCTTAAAGTTTGAAAAAGAATATAAGCTTTTTTGATCAGTTTTGGTTATGTGATAAGTGTTTTTAAGTAAAATGGAACTTATATTGAAAGCTTGCACTTCAAGTCTTACCACCCACTTTATGTGTCCAATTGATGTGCGGTCGATACCATCACATCAAAAATGAAATATGAGTTATTTTCATAAAGTTTTAAAACATTCTGAGCTCATTTTATTTGATTTGACAATGTGAGAAACATATTAAACTAAAATGACACTTTCAAATTAAAACACACAATTCAAGTCATATCGACTTCATATTATGTCGTATTGATGTGTTGTTAATTCTTACACATCAAAAATTAATTATGAACCTTTTTTATAAATTTTAAAAACTATTTGAGACTGTTTTCTCAGTTTTGGCTATGTGATAGGTGTTTAAAAGTAAAAAATTAAACTTTTATTTTGAAAACACACACTTCGAGTCATAATGCCCACTTAATGTGTCTGATGACTAAGAAATTATAGGAAAAAATATTATATTTATTTTTGAAACATAGGAACTGATGGTAAATAATTTTGAGTTATGTTTTTTATAGGATGTCTATAAACATGTTTTTAGTGTTTCATTCTTGTAATGGTAAAAGTTATTGAAAAAGACGTCATATTGATATGAAATCATGGGACAACCGTTTTTGAATTATTTTTTATGTGTATGTAGATACAACACAACCATATGATGTGCGGTGTGCTCTGAATTACTGAAAAAATAGTTTTTAAAGATACTAAAATCTTTAAAAACGTGTTCCAGGGGGTAAAAACAAAACAAGTGATTTCAGATGGCAATGAAATCAAAGGAAAATGACCATAGATTTAATTTAAAAATGTAGGAACTAGATGCATGTCATTCTGAGTTACAATTTTCCGAGGATGCCCATAAATGTGTTTTTAGTGTTTTGAAACACTAAAACATGCATGTAGTGGTCAAAACCATATAAAATGATTTGAGATTAATTTGAAATCATGGGAAAACTACCATTGAATTATTTTTGATGTGTACTCATAGAAAATGAATCCATATGATGTATGGTGTTCATAGAATGACTCAATATAAATTTTTTAAAGATAGAAAAGTATTTAAAAACATGTGTTAAGGGATCAGAATGATGCATATGACCTCATATGTCTGTGAAATCAAATAACAATGGCCATATATTTATTTTTGAAATTTAAGAATTGGTGATATATCATTCTGAGTTATGGTATACCTAGGATGCCCATAAATGAATTTTCACTATTTTAAAACATTAAAACTTGTGTTTAATAGTCAAACCAATAGAAAATGACATTATATTGTTGTGAAATCATGGAATATATGATGTTGAATTATTTATGACAAGTAAGCATAGACAAAACATCCCTTCGTTGTGCGGTGTGCTCTGAATGACTCGATAAGTAGTTTTTAAATATATGAAAGTATTTAAAAACATGTGTCAGAGGTTCAAAACTATGAATACGATGTCATATGGATATAAAATCATATGAAAATGATGGTAATTTTATTTGTAAAATGTATGAACCAATGAAACGTCATTCTAAATTATGGTTTTTTAAGATGCTTGTAAATGTGTTATTAGTGTTTTAAAACACTAAAACATGCATGTAATGGTAAAAATAATAGAAAATAAACTCAAGTTGATGTAAAAACATGGAAAATACACCATTAAATTATTTTTTATGGTTACACATAGACATCAGATTCATCTATTGTGTAGTGTGCTTGAAATGACTCAATAAGAAGTTTATAAAGATATCAAAATTTATAAAAATGTGTGTTAGGGGTCAAAACAATGAAAACGATGTCAGATAGATGTAAAATCATAGTAAAATGACCATAGATTTATTTTTGAAATATAAGAACTGATGAAACATCATTCTGAGTTACAGTTTTCCCAGGATACTTGTAAATGTGTTTTTAGTGTTTTAAAACACTAACATGTACATGTAACGGTCAAAAATATAGAAAATGACCGAATATTAACATGAAATAATTTTAAAATGACCATTTAATTATTTTTTATGTGTATTTGTAGATAACATATTCATACAATGTGTTATGTGCTCTGAATAACTCAATAAGTAGTTTTTAAAGATACCAAAGTCTTTAAAAATTTGTGTCAAGGGGTCAAAACTATGAAAATGATGTATTATGGATATGAAATTATAGGAACATGACCATAGATTGATTTTTGAAATTTAGGAACCAATGACACATCATTCTGAGTTATGGTTTTCCCAGGGTTCCCATAAACATGTTTCTAGTGTTTTAAAACACTAAAACGCGCATGTAAAGTTCAAAACCATAATCAAATGATCATATATTGATGTGAATTCATGGGAAACCCACTTTTGGATTATATTTGACCTGTATGCATAGATACCACATCCATCTAATGGGTAATGTGCTCCAAATGACTCAATAAGTAGTTTTTAAGGATTGCAAAGTCTTTAAAAACATGTGTCTGGTGATCAAAACTATGAAAAAGATGTAATATCGTTTTGAAATCACTTTAAAACAACTCATTATTGATTTTTTTTAATTTATTAATAGACAACACGTCATTTTGAGTTAATATTTTTCTGAAATTCCCATAAATGCATTTGTAGTGTTTTAAAACACTAAAATATGCATGTAGCAATCAAAACCATAGAAAATAACCTCAGATTGATGTCAAATCATGGGAATACTACCATTAAATTATTTGTGGCGTGTGCTCATAGAAAACACATCCATCTAAAATGTGGTGTTCTCAAAATGACTTAATAAGCATTCTTTTTAAGGATATCAAAGTCTTTAAAATATGTGGCAGGGGGGTCAAAACTACACCAACGGCATCAGATGGTCATGAAATCTGATGAAAACAGTTGTGGATTTATTTATGAAATATATAAATAAGATTCACATCATTAAAGGTTATATTTTTTCTAGAATTATCATAAATGTATATTTAGTTTTTTTAAATAATAAAATGTGTGTGTAACACTTAAAACCATAGAAAACAATCTCAGATTGATTTGAAACCATGGGATAACCACTATTGAATTATTTTTGATGTGTACGTAAAGAAAACATGTCCATAATACATGTAGTGTTCTAAAAATGACATAATAAAGAGTTTTTAAAGAAACCTAAGTCTTTAAAAACATGTATCAGGGGGTCAAAACCAAACAAACAACATCAAATGACCATGAAATCATTGGAAAATGGCCATAGATTTATTTTTAAAATGTAGTAACAAACAACATGTCATTCTGAGTTATGGTTTTCATGGGATACCTGTAAATGCATTTTTATTTGTTTTAAGACATGAAAACATGTGTGTAATGGTCAAAAACATAGAAAAAAATATCATATTTATGTGAAATCATGAGAAAACCACCATTAAATTATTTTTGAAATTTAATACATGTTTTCATATTAAAGAATTTAAATTTTTTTTATTAAGTAAATTTCAAGCACATATCACAGCAATTTATAAATTGATTTGATTGTTATATACTTGTATTTTTTCATTACAATGTGTTGAATCATATCTTAAATATGTAATTTTAGGTCTTCAAGTTGTGATTTATGATATACACTACTAAAAATTTCACCATTAATGATTTCCAAAAGTCATCACTAAAGAGATTAAGTTATTTCCATCTACCCACTTTTGGTAGTCGCAGTTGGCTCATTGCTAAAGGAAAAAAGTGACTTCCATTGGTGATCACTATAGGGGTATCTCACACGGCTGAAGTAGCTGTCACTGGGAATATTATTAGTGACTACAAAATACTATTGCTAAAGTTTCGTGAAAAATAAAGTATTAGTGACCACCTAAGGCAGTCATCGGCCTGTAGATGTTTTTTATAGTTTTACAACCACCAAATAACAAAAAAAAATCAACCACAAGAGAACAAAAATATTCTTACAAATTAAAAAAATCTATAATCATTGCATATAACTAGAAGTTACCTCATGTTTGTGAATGATTGAACTTGAAGAAGTAGTTTCTTGATAATAGAAGGCTTCTCATGTAAGGTTAGTCCCATATCCAGTCAACAATTACTTCCTTCCACATGAAATTTCAACAGCCACCTTCCTCAACATCATATCACAATAATCATGTTAATACAATGTAAAAGTACTTAAAATAGACTAATAAACATATCTCTGAGGTGACTTGCCACATTCTATGTCACCCGTCTTTGCAATGATGAATCTTCACAATGATATGCAGTCGCTTCCCTCTTTGAGGCCATCCCTACAACATCTAATCCACCCTATTAAAGGCAAGGTCGTGGAAATGAAATACACAACATAATTAACAATGTGATTATTAAATATCTCTTCATATATCACTACTTCAATCAATGAAAGTAAGATCACCATGTTTCTAAATTATATGACATAACCTAAAACTATAAAAATAAAAACCTCTTAAACTGCATCATATCCTAGTCCATGAACTTTGAATTTTCCAAAAAATGATTATTGCCTAATTTCTGCCATTCGTTCGAACATCTGAAGCATGGGATTTGGATGACATGAAAACAATGAAATAATCAGAAAACACAATACAATGTCACTAAAAATGATTTCCTAATAGGAAAATAAAAGCATAAACATGTTTCATATATTTTATAATGAAAAAAAAACCCCTCCATTTATCTCATGTAATAGATATATTGAAATTGATATTGAATAAACATTATAGATGAAACCTAGGGATAAGAAAAAACCTCAACCGCCATGCCAGTTAATTATGATGGTGTATTTCAAAAATCTATAAAGAAATATTCTTTTCTCAAATTCCATATAACAATACTGATAAAAAATATAATTGTAGGAACGTATATTTGATGAAAACAATAAGGAACTATTTTACACTTATTGATAACTATTTGCAGCACTTATCACATACAATACTCTTGCTTCTCTTCATCCGGAACTATGCTAGTAAAGGCTAGGAATTGAACCGTTGACCAGAGAGTAATGTCAAGATTTGTTTGGATTTTAAAAATATTTAAATATGGAGGGAAATAGAATATATCATTGTTCTCTGAGTAATAAATGATTTTCAATTTAATATTATAAGCCATATCAAAATATATAAAGCATTATGATGGTTGAATAATAACCTAAATGAGTTTTTCTCTAAGATCATATGCAGGTTTTGATATTAACTTCATAAATTATTTGTGAAATATGAAAATAGTTATGGATCCTGTATGATTATTGAGAATCTCATAAACTCTATATTTTTATGATTACAAAAAATGAACATTTGATTCATGGAATGCACAAAAACTTTATATTTAATCTAATATTTCATCCTTACTGATCTAGATATATCCACAACAGTTTCTATAATAAAAAAACTAATTTTTTATTTAATATAAAGAAAATTCATGGATTAATTTAACAATAACTTGAAATAGGATTAAGTATGATTTTTAAGAACATATATTGTAATCATAAAATATAAATATACGTTTATAGTATAATAATTCATAAAGGACAAGAAATGTATTCTTGATGAAAGAAACAATGATAGTTAAGATGATGATGGTGATAAAGAGATAACTCACATTACGATAATATTTATGGATTTTTACAAGATGGAAATTTTATTTCAAATATAATCTAATTTTAAAGGAAAATATGATGGAAGGGGTGATTGGAAAAATGACAGCATGAATTCCAGTGAAGTGTTATATTATTACTGTAATAGAAAAAATGGTTCCATGTAAAATTATCAAAATTAAAATTCAATAAAAAAGATTAAAATTATATATTTTTTAATAAATCCATGAATGGTGAAAAATTATAGTGCCTTTAAAATAGTTAGTGACTAAGATCATAATGACAGAGATTAACCATAGGATAATGGAAACATGTACTTTATGGCATCACATATCGAGGTACCTTCTACATTTATTTCTATTTCTTTAGATAATGAAAATATAGTTTGATTTTTATAACTTCATGAAAATTATATGAATGGTGAATTTTTATAAGATCTATTTTTTATTACTATGATACTAAAATTTTAAAGGAAAATATGATATAAGTGGTGACTAGAAAAAGGAAAATATAAATTATAGTGAAGTGTTATGTTATAACTATAATAGAAAAATCACTTCAGTGTAGAATTATCAAAGTTAAAATTTAATAAGAAATGGTAAAATGATATATTTCTAAATAAATCCATGAATGATACAACATGGAGTGCCTTTGAAGATAATTTAAGTGAATCAGATCACAATGATAGAGATGAACCATAGGAGAAATAAAACATATACTTTATGGAATCACATACTGAGGTACCATCTATTTTTATTTCTATTTCTAAAGATATTGAAAATATTAATAGATTTATATGCCTTATTTGAAATTAAAATAATGTTATATCATTTAAAAAGAAATTATGAATTAAATTAAGGGTAAGTATAAAAGTCTTTAAAATACATATAAATGATAGCTAAGGAAAAGTATGTTCTCAAAACTAAAATTTACAACAAAGTTACTTTAGAAAAAGAGATTAAAACACTCATGTCTAAGAATGATCAGCATACAATGGACTAAAATATATTTACTAAAGGTGAAAAGAATAGTAACAAACTAATTAGTTACCAAAATAATACAAGATATGTTGTTGAAATAGGTTATTAGTAAGGGAAAGGAATTGTATTTTTTGAATTCATTTTGTGTAATCTTTTATTGTTGATATGGGAAATAATTATTTACTATATTATTTACATGGGGTTTTAGGGAATGGATCTCGATCTTATCTAAATAATATATCCCATTTTTATTTACCTAAGAAATTAATCTGTTCAAAAAGAATATTATATATTTATGATAGACCTATCAAATATGATTTCATGCATAATGTATTAATTAATAATCATAGTGAAATAAAATAGATTTGGGAACCAAGAATTCATTAATATATATATATATATATTATGTCACATGATTAAAGAGATCCAATAAAAGTCAGTGATTTAAGCAATATGAGTGATGGAAGTGCCCAAAATAAAAACCATAACATTTAAATTAGGGATTGCCTAATAGCGCAACAAATCCAGAACCAAGTGAAAAATCTGACATGTATAGGGCGAGTCTGCTAGGATAGCCTCTCCATGCATCCCCTATTCTCTAAACAAGACGTAATCTAGTAAATATGGAAATACAGGAAATAATATTACGAGATATGTTATTCAATCTCATCTATTATTGAACATTGATAACATCATTCAAATCATATAGCTTGCAGTGCACAACAATCACTAAGTCATAATGCACAATTTTCCCAAAATAACACAACATTTTTATTTAAGAACATTTTAAAATTTATAAAAATACATACAAGAAGAGTATAACTTGAAAACAGAGTTATAAAACTCAAAAAATAAAATAGACAATAAAATAAGGAGATGTTTTCGTGTGTACAAAGCATATAGAACAATTGCATATATATTCATAAAATTTATACATGAAATTCATATAGAAGATATACATATACATTCAAAAAATATATATATAAAACGAACATATATATATGGGAAATATATAAGTTTTTTTCATATATAGAATGTACATATGTTCTGTATACAAACCGAGCATACATATGTGGTATTTATATACTAAGAAAAAATATGTTATGTATATGTTTATATATATAACATATATAAGTTTTCATTATATGAAATATATATATATATATATGTTTCCTTTATATACATAACATATGTAAGTTTTCATTATACACTGAACATATATATATTCCATATATACAAAATTAACACTCTAAAATAACATGGGAAGGAGTAGCAAAACTATCCCTAAAAAGAGGAATTATATAATTCTGAGATTCCATGATATTTGTTCTGTTACAATTCTGGAAACAAACCCCATCGCATGTAAAAAATAATAATTATGTTTAAAACATCCAATTTATTAAAAAAATATAATCGTAATTAATGTATGTATTAGAGATTAAAATAATGCAGTAATAAAAGTTATGTTGGTTCCAGATGCAGTGGAAGTGTGGCAGTTGGGAGGGCCCAACTTTGCTTTTTCCATAATTGATGACCAATCTGAAATCAATAAGACAATAAATTCCAGTATCCATGGATTGAAATAAATTATTTAGACAAATAGAAGAATAACATCAGATCTAAGAAATAGGATCTTGCACATCATGTTTATAATTAATTTAATAATTTCTAAAGAAATTAAATAAACGGGTCTTCGGTACTTTCTACGTTGATGATCGTTGATCATACAGAATGGCCCTTCTGGATTTCCTTTTTTGTGCTTGTGAGGATCCAAAGTAGAATCCATATAGCGGTAATCCATAGGTTCTCCAATCATCTCCAATCAATGCCACTCATTCTCTGGGTACTAGCATGGAAGAATGAATGTCTTGCATCGATTGTTCTTGAAAACTCGTTCTTCAGTGTTGAAGAAATTCTCTTTTTCTTGAGAGGGGGAGATGAGAGGAGTTGAGGGAGAAAATTTTTAGCTCAACAATTATCAATTCATTAGGGTTTAGCACAATTGACGTACCTACCTATTAATCAACATGGGGTTTCAGTTACAATATTTAATTTCAAAACAGCAATTAAATTCAATTATAACTATTAGAGAAAACTCATGCCAAATAATAACAATAACAGTACCATTATTTGTGGTGTTCCAAATTTCTCAAAACAAAACCATAAATGAAATCTCATGTCACATAATGATAATAGTATTATTATTATTTCTTTTGATGACTAGATAAACATTATTTACTGACTTTTAAATAATTAATTTATCAATGGACATGGTCTTCGTTCATTCGTCCTCCTCTTCCATTTATTTAACACCCAAATAAAATATTTTATTCTCTTAAATAAATATTTTTATTTAAAAACTTGTAAGTAAATATTTATTAAATTTTTAATAAAATAAATAAATATATTTTATTCACAATCCAGTGAATAAATATTTTTTTAATTTATGGGATCATCTCAACTTGAATAAAATTATTCCTCGATCTTGAGAATAATATTTATTGAATTAATTAAATTCAATTAAAATTTAATCAAGACCACCAAAAACACTTAGTGTGTGACCCTCTAGGATTCTTTCTCATTGGCATTAGTCAAGCTTACCGAAAGTCCAAGATTACTGTCTAGATATGGGTCAAGGAACCCAAGAGAAATAACTTAAAGTCACAATGACATCATTCACATATGAATGATCATTGTGTACTATAATCTCTTTATCATAATATCTCATCAAGTAGGTTTCATGATACCATCATCAACCTATATGTTTGATACATCATTATTTGACTACATGCAATAAACTCATTGTTACACCATAATCATCGAATTTAAGGAGACAGTTCTATTTCAATCAAAGGGCCAAGATATCAATTTCCATAAATAGAAGGTACAAATCCTTCCTCGATTTATCCATTAATAACATGTCATTCATTATGCACCCAACATACACTACATCCCACCAACATATGGCATGATGGTGTTTGTTAGTAAATAAAATTGTGGGATTTGTGACATGCATTAATAATAATCATAAAGTATAAGGACCGTTACACATTCTCGCAGATAGGAATATTTGATGACACAAAAACATGCGGAATTCTTACTGGTAGGTCTGTTCTCATAATCTTCCATCATTGAGATTACTAAGTGAGAAATTCATGAAAATAAGTCTCATTTTCTTATGAGAACTCAAACCTGATAGTATTTATACTATGTGTCCCATAATATTATTTCATCCAACCATAGAACTATATTTAATAATATTGTCATAGAACTTCATGGTTCTCATTATAGAAGTGAACTATTATGACCTTATTAAGGAAAAAAATAATCTATGAAATTATTACATTATAGTCATGCAGAACAATGAAAAAAATTTAATAATATGTTTAATATTTAAATACATTAAATTTTCATGTAATCAATGTACTAACAGTTGGTTCTAGGACACCAACTCCAACAAACTCCCACTTGGACTAAAGCCAACTACCTACGACTTTCAATATGCTAGACCTTGCATGATGACCATGTTTCGGCTGAGTCAAGACTTTAGTCAAGGGATCCACCACATTGTCTTCTATGGAAATACTACTCACTACAAATTCACCTCTCTAATAAAAAACCCTTAAGAGTTGATACTTTCATATTATGAACTTCATCCACTAATGTGACCTTGGATCTTTCACGAGAGCCACCAGTACAATATTATCATAATAAAGTGTGATGGGATATTTTATAATAGGTACCACATCCAGATCTTAGATGAAGCTCTGCATCCAAACTTCTTCTTTAGCTACATCAAAAGATACGATATACTCAGAATATGTTGTAGAATTTGTAACCACGTCTTTCTTTGATCTCTTCCAGCTCACAACACCTCCATTCAAAGTGAAGATGTATCCCGTTTGTGACTTCTTGTCATCTTGATCAGTCTGGAAACTAGCATCTGCATATCCTCTGATGACTAGTTCCTCATCTCCTCCATAAACTAGGAACATATCACTAGAACTCCATAGATATATAAGGATAGTCTTGACTTCTATCCAATGGCGGTCACCTGGATCAGCTTGATATCTTCCTACCGCAATCAATGTGTAGGCGAAATCTAGCCTAGTACATAGCATAACATACATCACTGACCCAATCATTGATACATATGGAATCCTTTCCATTCTATTTCTTTCCTCATGTGTCTGAGGACACATTTTCTTGGAAAGGTGAATGCCATGTGATGATGGCAACAATCCCCTCTTGGATTGCTCTGTACTGAATCTCTTTAGTATCATGTCAATGTCTATACTTTGACATAGGCCCATAAATCTCTTGGATATATCATGATGGATCTTGATCCAAAGAATATATGTTGCCTCACCCAAGTCCTTCACAGAGAATCATTTATTAAGCCATGCCTTAACAGACTGCAAGACTGGTGTTTTGTTTCTAATAAATAATATTTCGTTAACATGTACTATTAAAAAAACAACTACACTCCCACTAAACCATTTGTAGACACAAGGCTCACATTTTTACTTTATAAAACCAAATTCCATAATGGATTCATCAAAATGAATTTTCCATGACCTGGATTCTTTCTTTAGTCCATAAATGCATTTTTGTAACATGCATATCCTATTGTCATCCTTTGAAGTCACAAACCCTTCTGGTTTGGTCATATAGACATCTTTCTAATGGTTCCCATTAAGGAAGGATGTTTCTACATACATTTTTCAAATATCATGGTCATGGTAAGCGGTAATGGAAAATATAATTCTGATTGATTTTAGAATTGTAACTGATGAAAAGGTTTTGTCGTAGTTAATGTCATGACGCTGTTTAAACCCTTTTCCAACCAGTAGAGCCTTATAGGTACTAAATTTTCCTTCCATGTCTATTTTATTCTTGAATACCCATTTGCAACCAATAGGATTTACATCTACTATAGGATCTACCAAAATCTGGACTTGGTTTTGGTGCATGTAATCCATTTCATAATTCATAGCTTCTTGCCACTTGGAAACATTTATGTCACTTACTGCTTCCTTGTAGGTTAGAGGATTATTATTATCAACTAATAATGAGTCACCATGCTGAGTAACTAGAAAATCATATTATTCTAGTTCTCAAAACTTTCTTGTACTCCTACACAGTACTTGTGTCTCTGGAACAGATCTTTCTTCCACAGATCTTTGTGGAATCTGCTGCAGTACAAACTCCTGTGTACCTTGAGCCTTGACTTCATCGAACTCTATATCAGTCCCATTATCTCTTTTGGATATTTTCTCCCTCTCAAGGAACATGGAACGTCTTTCCACTGTAGCCTTTTGGTTTTAGAGATCGTATAGGTAATATCCCCTTGTTTCCATGGGGTATCCTATAACGGTACACTTTGTGCCTCAGGGTGTGAGTTTGTTAACTAAAGAGTCCTTAACAAATGTTTTACTTACCCACACGTGTAAATTTGATAACATGTGTTTTCCTCCACTCCAAATATTGTACGTAATACCATTTATCAAGTTAGTTGGTACTTGGTTTAGTATGTGTGTTGTTGTTTGTAACGCATATCCCCAAAAGGATAATGGAAGACTTGCATGACTCATCATTGATCTCACCATGTCCAAAAAGGTGTGGTTCCTCCTTTCACTTACACCACTCCACGGGGGTGTGTAATGAGGATCGAGTCGGGATTGGATCCCAAAATCCCATAAGAAATCAATGAATTATTGATTAAGATATTATCCACCTTAGTCTAAGTGGAGTTTCTTAATCTTCAAACCAGGATGCTTCTCAACTTCAATCTTGTATTCCTTGAACTTATCAAAAAAATCCGACTTGTACCTCATTAAGTAGATATATCCATATCTACTAAAATAATCGATAAAAATTATGATGTATGAGAACCCACCCCTTGCTTCAACTGAAAATGGTCTGCACAAATCGGTATGAACCAATTCAAGAAGATCTTTGGCTCTATCATCTTTCCCACTAAATGGGGCTTTGGTCATTTTTCCTTATTAACATGTGTGACATACACCAAGTGGATTTAGTTTGAAAGAATATAAATATTCATCTTGATAAAACTTTTTCAAGTGTTTCTCATTTACATGACCTAGATGGTGATGCCAAAGTTAGGTGTGGTATGAGTCATGTTAAGTAGTTTTGTTATCGATTTCCATTACTTGTTTTTTGTAATCCAACACATAAAGTCCGTTATATAAATGTACCTTACCAAAACGAATGTTATCTTTATAATAGAAGAAACATTCATTTCAGAACATGAAAATAAATCCATCTGTATCTAGTTTGGATACATAAATAATGTTTTTGATTATATAAGGCACATAATAATTACCTTTTAATACCAAGATCATTCTAGTCAGCAATGTGAGGTGGTAGTTCCTGACAGCTACAACAGTAAGTCTATCTCTATTGGCTGCTCATAGATCTACCTCCCCTCGATCAATTTTCATGAATCTACTTGGTTCCTATATTTGGATACATATGTGATCATCACATGCTTTATCTAATACCAAATTTATAGAAATAGATAAATTTCACTTGATAACAAATGCACTTGTATCTTTCCCTTACTTCTTTAGCTGGGTCCAGTTTTTCTTCCTGTGGCCCTTCTTGCCACGTGTGAAACAAACAGCTTATTGTTCCCTTCTATCCCCTTTTATTTTCCTTTTATTAGAAGGTTGTGAATAATATTTAGGATTAAATCACTTCACCTTCCCTTTCCTCTTATTCACCATAAGGATAGAAGGATTTTTGCGCTTCATGTATTTTTCCACTTGGTGAAGGTGGATAATAAGATCTATTAGAGACATCTCAATGTTGTTCATATTGAAATTCACAAAAAAATTGGAGAAGATGTGAGGGATTGATGCGAGAATGAGATCGGTACCCAGTTCTTTGGGGAGTTTAAACACTAAAACCTCTAGATTCTCAATGTATCCAATGAGCTTGCCTACATGGGACCCAGTTGGGGAACCCTATCCAAGATTACTCTAAAAGAGCACCATGGAGATTTCAAACCGTTCCTGTCTTTCTCTCTCCTGGTAATGGCCACTGAGGTGCTCAATCATGCTATAGGTATCCATGTTTTCATGAGACTTAATAAGTTCACTATAAATTGATTCTAACGTCAAACATTGAATATCAGATGCATTGTTCATATGTTTTTTGTAGACTAGGAACTCTTCATCACTCGCCTCTTGGGCAGGCGGATCAGGTAATGAGGACTCCAACTTGTAAGATTTCCGTTCATGTCGTAGAATGGCCCGAAGGCATCTATACCATTCTTGGATGTTAATTTTAGTGAGGTTGTTGTCTTTATTCAGTATATATCGTAGAGATGATGTGGATGAAAATTTTTTCATTTTTATTCTAAAATTAAAAGAGCGGATAATTATTACACTCTATTACATTTTATGAGAAATAATAAATTAATTTTATTAAGTCTCCCACTATTTTATCAAGTGTAAATGTCCTTCACCATTGAATTTCGAATGTCTATATTCTAGGACATTCTAGTTGTAAGGATCCATATTCCCATTCGCTTTACCCCAACAAGGGTTATTTAAGCTATTTAAAGGTATTTAGGTAGGCAGGTTTTTTCCAACTGTGATCTTGTAGCTCCTTGATCCATTGAGTGGACTCCCCAATCCCAAAATCCGGACTTGGATTTCCTCAACACTTACCTCAAATATTACACCAAGTCTAGAAAGGGATACTCCTCTTGATTTAATATGGTTAAGTCAACCCAAAACATCCATAAGATCTTCATGTATAAAATTAAGTGTCCCAACAAGGGTTGGTCAAACAAATAGTTTTATTGAGTCTTCCCTTTAATCAAGTAATGGAAGGCTTAGTCTGAATTAATATTTTATTGAGGGATTTTTATCTCTTATGAATAAATTGATTATTATATTTACCAAATACTTGTTAATATTAACTAGAACTTACTTAAGTGATTAACCATGTCTGGATAATATTTACACATAAGCCTGGTTTATTTTAGTTCTATCTTGCATGCTTGTTTAATTCATTAATTATGTGATCGTGAAAACACATACATAATGATAAACCATGCAACTGACAGAAATAAAATAAAGTAAAGGGAATGATCATGAAATTTTCTAATGGTTATTTTGTCTATCGATTGAGAAACTAACCACTGACCTAGGAGAGAAACACCTTGAACCATTTATGGTTCGTGTCTACAGCTTTCCAAATGTCCACCTTTATATCTCCTTGGATTGTTTTGATCATAGATCTGGCTTGAACTTCCTCCACTAGCTTGGGAGATCCATCCAATACATATGTTTTTTAACTCACACATAGGTGAGGGGTAAAAAAGGGGATCTACAAAAATGAAACCATGGGCATGCAGGCCCAACATATTAATGAGAAGAGATGGAACATAGGCTAACAATTTAATTTAAAATAAATTAAAAATAAACCAATAACATAAAAAGTTAGGGTCTAGCTCATGATCATCCACATATATGCAAAAAATTATGAACTTAATAAAACTAGCATTAAATTATTTAATCATTCTTATTAAGATAAATTGTGCCTGAATCGATAAATTATTATCTTTAATTAATCAATCGTTTTATCTTAATCCTTTTCTGAATTTCCCTAATATTATCATCCATAACATTGGAGGTAACATGATGAAAACCCATTCGAATATACATGATATGTAATTATGAACATTACATAAACATTAAAGTTTTAATTTTGTGTAATTTAGTAAAATACATGGTGTGTAGTTCTGACTACACGGTGTGTACTACCTTCCCCATCTTATCTGAAGTACACACTTAGGGACTCGTTGTATGAGGCGTACTTCGAAAATCTTGGAGTACATGCATGTTTAGTGGGCCACACGTTGTGTTGTCTTCAGGTTACATGGTTACCAGTCGGCTTAGCTGTGTATGGGATACACAGTTTGGGTCTTGACCTAAAGGGACCACATGTCGTATCCATTGGGCCACACGGCGTGTAATCTGACTGACAGTATGCTAGTTTGTCTTGGTCAACATGTAGTGTAATAATTAACTACACCGCATGTCATTAATGCACACGGCTTGAGTAATTGTCAAATTACTCTGGATGCACTGAACACAACTACATGGTTTGTCATCCGTATTACACAGTGTGTACTATCCTGCTACTTGGAAAGAATCGTCAGCGCCTCCTAATGAGATCCTCAATTTAATTTTAATAAAAAAATTATTTGTTTCTATTAGATCAGCAAGAAACGAAAATAGGAAGAATATATCTCGAAATTCATATTACAAGAACGATTAAACAAGAATTGAAAAACTAAATTATTAAAGCTTAAATAATCAAAAAAATTATTTAAATAATTATAAATGATGATGTGACCCCTCTGATACCACTTTTTGGTTCCAGACATAGCAGAAGCGTGACGGTTGGGAGGTCCCAACTTTGCTTTTGTCGTAATTGATGACCAATCCAAGATCAATACAACGATGAATGCCAATATCCACATATTTAAATCAAAGATTCAGATGAAGAGAAGAATAGTTCTAGATCCGAGAAAGAGGATATTTCACATCATGTTTATAATTAATTTAATAATTTATAAAGAAATTAAATACAGGGGTCTTTTTTACTTTCTACATTGATGATCGTTGATCATCCGGAATGACCCTTCCGGATTTCCTTTGCTTCACTTGAGAGGATCCAAAGTAGAGTCCCTCTAATGGTGATCCATACGTCCTCAAATGGTCTCTGATCAGCGACACTTATTCTCCAGGTGCTAGTGTGGTGGAACGAATGTCTTGTGTTGATCGCTCTTGATCGCTCGTTCTTCAGTCTTGAAGAACTTCTCTCATTCTTGAGAGGGAGCGATGAGAGGAGTCGAAAGAGAAAATGTTTAGCTCAAAATTCTCAATTCATTGGGGTTTGGCACAAAATATGTACCTTCCTATTAATTGATATGGATTTTCAGTTACAATATTTAATTTTGAAACATAAATTAAATGAAATTATAACTATTAGAGAAAACTCATGCCACAAAATAACAATAACAACACCATTATTTGTGGTGCTCCAACTTACTCAAAATCGAAGCATAAATGAAATCTTTTTCCACATAATGATAACAGTATTATTATTATTTCTTACACCAAGTGGATAAACATTATTTACCGAAATGTAAATAATTAATTTATTAACAGACATTTTCTTGGTCTGTTCGAACTCTTCTTCCATTTATTGAGCACCTAAATAAAATATTTTATTCTATTAAATAAATATTTTTATTTACAAAATAGTAAATAAATATTTATTAAATGTTCAATAAAATAAATAAATATATTTTATTCACAATCCGGTGAATAAATATTTATTTAATTTATGCGACCATTTTAAATTGAATAAAAGTATTCCTTGGTATTGAGAATAATATTTATTCCGTTAATTAAATTCAAAAAAAAATTAATCAAGACCACCAAAAACACTTAGTGTGTAACCCTCTATGATTCTTTCTCGTTAGCATTAGGTGAGTTTTTCTAAAGTCCAAGATTATTGTCTTGCATTGGAAGGCGCCCAAGAGAAAAACTTAAAGTCACAATGACGAAATCCACATGAAAACGCTCACTGTGTAATATAATATTGTTTTAACCATATCTCATCAATCATGTTTCATGATATTTTCATCAACCTATATGCTTGATACATCATTTTTTGACTACCAAAAATAAACTCATTGTTACACCATGGCCATGGAATTTAGGGCGACGGTTATCATTTCAATCAAAGGGTTAAGATATCAACTTTATTAAATGGAAGGGAAAATTCCTTCATCGACTTATCCATTAATAACATGTCATTCTTGACGCACCAAACATACCCTACTTACCACCAACATATAGAGTGATTTTTTTCGTCAATAAATCATAGTTTGAGTGTTTTGAAATGCATTAATGATAATCTTAAGGTCTAAGGACCATTACACATACTCACAGATAGGAATATTTGATGACACCAAAACATATCGAATTCCTATTGGCGAGTGTAAGAACCCGGTTCTTATTATTGAGGTACGGGTTTCTTATTTTTCTTTTCCTTAAGTGTTTTGGAGAAAATAAGGGAAATGTGGGAAAAATCCCAAATTTATGGGTACACGCCATGAACTTTTCCAAACGTCGTGTACTTTGTCCATGTGGGATGAGAATACAGGGCATGTAGGATTGTCGGCGATTCAGGGTGTAAAAACTAAATACACACCATTTATATAGTAATACACACCATGTAATCAGTCGGTAGATGAATAGTGAGGCAATGGAAAGTGGCCGCCAGAGGAACAGTTGAAAAATGGAAAGTACACACTGTGTATTTGAAAGTACACGCCGTGAGGTCATGTTTTTTTGTTAAAAATAGGCATTAGCCTCCTCATTCGACAGAGGAGGCAGAACGCTCATTTGGAGCTCGAGAGAGGAGGTTGAGGCTTGGAGGAGCTCCTGATTGAACACCAGAACTCTGATTCTTCCGCCAACGATCTCATTTGAACTGCATGGGTAAGGCCTTCCGTCTCCTTGAGTCTTTCCTTCCAATTATTCCCCTAAGGGAATTTATTTATGTTTGAGCGGGGAATTTTTTATACTATATCTATGATGTTCTTGGTCATTTCTGGAGGTGCCTTCCGTGTATATCGATCATGGGAGATTGAGGTAGGTGGTCTTGTGTTTATTTCCAACTGTCGAGTTGATTTTGTGTACTTTTGGGCTACGTGACCATGTTTAGGGTGTCGTATGGATAAGGCCTTGAATATTAAGATTCCTAGAATTGCATAGGTAATCCTATGAATAATTATAAACTACTATTTGAGATCGTTACCTTGATCTGGGGACACCCCATGGGTGCATTCCCTTCTTTAGCCTTTTGGCCAGGATGCCCATGGGAATGCCATTATTATAGTATGTTTTGAGTTTTCATGATATGGAACATCTGTAAATTGCTTGTTTATGCTTTGGGATCGTCCCGGTTACTTTATTTTCTACTGTTTAGCCTGAGGGTGGTGGTTGTTTATCCTGAGGGAGGTGTTTATTTAGCTTGAGGGAAAGGTTTCATTTCTCCTGAGGGAAATGTTTTTTATGCTTGAGGGTAGTGGCTTTTGTATCTGAGGGCCATATCTCATATGCCTGAGGGAAATATTTATTATGCCTGAGGGCAGTCACCTGAAGGTTTCGTTTCTATTTGCCTGAGGGCAAGGTTCTATTCTCCTGAAGGAAATTTTTTGCATGTTTGAGGACACCGTTTACTTTGAAATATTCATTGTGGTGATTGAATTGTAAATATTTACTAAAATGTCAATGTAACTGGTAGGAATAGTTACTTTTGAGTACTTCCAAGTTTACTGCATTTTATTATTGCACATTGTTGTTGCACATTTTTGCTGATAGTTGGGCATGGGCCTTTGGTGGTTGCCTTCTAGGATTTATTTCTCACACCCTATTTGGGTCATGTCTTGGGCCCAAATAGATTATAGTGTTGTAGGTGTTGATAAGGGAAAGGTTCCCTACATAGGTACATGATTTTTTCAGAGGAGTAGAAGAGCATGGGACCGAGCATAGGCTTGCGATGCTACTGTGTTCTGTTTTCAATGTTTTGGTTTTGTTTTACTGTACTGGTACCTTGTCATGTATTGTATTTGATTGCAGTGTATCCTGTTTTGGCTGCTTTCTTAGAATTGGTGACATGTTGCATCATTATATATATATGACTGCTAATTCTCTCTTACTTTAGTTGACCTTTTTGGTTCATATTGTTTATTTCTTCCATTGTTGTATGTTAATTTATTTATTCTGTTGCGCTACACTTTGACAAATGAGGGAATAGTTTCCCCACTATCAGTCATAGGCCCTTGCTGCTTGTCAAAATCCTCTGGTGTTTGGGGAAATGTGCTTGAGTTCATATGACCAACTAGGTTCGGGGCACCTGTTGTGTGCCACCCAGATCTGGGACGTTACAAAGTGGTATCAGAGAAGTTTATTTTTTTTGAATTACTATTTGGATCCTATAGTCAGGGATAGGAAGGAATTGGTATTTGGTAAAAAGTTGTGCCCGGGAGTGGCTAACTCGTGTACAGGGAAAATCCAATCTACCTCGTTTAATTGCAATTTATCTGGTTTTTCAATTTTACAGTTGATTTGATTTCCACCATTGGGCGGCGCACTTGTGGTGTGCTGTTTATATTTTATATTGGGTTCTATTTAGTTCCAACTTCATGAGATGAGGGTATTTCGTTTCATGCATCATTTAGGCCCATGTTAGAATCACATGTCATGCATGGTTTCCATGCCATTTAGGTGCATTAAAAATTGAATGTTGTTGTGATAGATGATGTTTTAGAAAAATTATGTTGTTGTGATAGGTACTGTGAAAGATACACCTACTGTTGATAGGGTATTGGTACATATTACGGTTGGGTTTATGGATGCTAAACATCGGTTCCTGAGAAGTATGGTCTCTCTTGGACCGAAAATTGGTGGATCATGATCCAGCCTATTGTTTCATTTTGTACTGTAATGTGAAAGGTCGAGTGCTAAACATTGATTCACAGGGAGTATGGGCCCCCACGGATCAGAATTTGGATACCGAGGCTTAAAATTAAAGAAAAAGGGGCTTCAGAGTAGTTTTTGAGGTTTACTATCCAGAAACCCAGACAACATGGCGTGTGGTTCTATGAACACACGCCATGTGTTCTTCTATTTGGGAAGAAATGAAAAGTTTTCAAGTACACGCCGTGTTCTGTATTTACACGCCGTGTAGTCTCAAACCGTTTCATAGGCCATGTGGGCAGAGACACGGAAGAGGAAAATTTTTACTGAAGCACGTCGTGTACCAGTCGAACACGTCATGTAGTATGACCTAGGTAATCGGCCGTTTCACTAACAAAATGGGTCGGCATTATCTTTTCCTGTACACACTGTGTCCATTTGGAACACGCCATTTAGTGTCAGCCATGTATCCAGCTGTGTAACAAACAACACGGGTCAGTTGGGGATTCTTAGTACACACCGTGTCTATCTGGGACATGTCGTGTAGTCTATCCTAGGTTCACAGGCCGTGTCCCTAACAAAACGGGCCGGTGAACCTTGTCGAGTACATGTCGTGTACCTTTGGGACACACTGTGTAGTCTTGTCTTAGGAGATCTATGTAGCTTAACTGTGTAGAAGGACTCAGTCAGGGAAGGAGGATCCAAGTACATGTCATGTGTTAAGACAACACGCCGTGTGTTCGGGGTATTACATGACCAATTTTAGTTGGAGTACACACCCATGGGAATAGCTTGTGGGAACACGCCGTGTAGTAATTATACACGTCGTGTAATCATGTTTTTTAAATCTTGAAAACCTTTATTCTCTTATTCCCTTCTTGTTCTCCTAGTTTTTAGTCCTTGATAATTTTGATCTAAGGTGTGTGTTTGAGCTTATAGAGTCATGCCGCCGAGATGACCACTAGTTTTTCACCAAGAGAGTGGCGATGAGTATACTCCAGAGATGGTAGGCCATGGGCTACAGATGGATCCTCCGGCAGTGCCAGATGCGGTGCCAGCCGTTATACCGGACGCAGGCGTGGATGTGCAGTTCTGTGAAGGCTTCATGCGGTTCATGCAGACCTTTTAGGGAACACCGTAGGTTGCCACATCTATGGTAGAGCTGACGTGTATATTCTAACAGCAGCATCCGCCTATGTTTTCAGGGTATTGTGGACCACAGACTGCAGAGTCATGGATGGATTCTATGCAAACAATCATTGAGCATCTCGAGATGCCTCCTAGGAGGAGGGTCAAGCTCGCTACTTACATGTTGCGTGATTCCACCAAGAGATGGTGGGATGTTACCACCCAGACTAAGCATCACCGAGAAATGGTGTGGGAAGATTTGCAGGTAGTCTTCAATGACTTTTTCTTTCTAGAGACGCTAAGGGAAGATCGAGCTCGAGAGTTCATGAATCTGTAGCAGGGCACCATGTTAGTGATCGACTATTCTACCTGCTTCACCGAGCTACAGCGTTTTGCACCTATTCTGGTGGGTGATGAGACGTTGAGGGCGAGACGCTTTGAGTATGGTCTTTGATATGACATCTGAGCGCTGATGAATGTTTTCAGGTTGCCTACAGTGCATGCTATTGTGAACCAGGATTTGATTAGTGAGAGGAACCTAGGGGAAGCTAGTGGTGCGGACTAGGGCAGTTTGGCACCGGTCTCTAGTACTATTTCTACAGGCAAGAGGAAGAGGCAGATGGATTTATCTTCTGGTGGTAGTACTAGCCAGAATAATTCTTCAGGTGGCCCGGTAATGTGCTACCAGTGTGGTAAAGAGGGACACAAGAGACCTCTGTGTCCACGTAACCTAGGGGAGTGCTGAGATTATGGAAAGATGGGCCATCTACAACGTTTTTGTAGGGAATTTCTCCCAGTGACTAGTGAGAGGGTTTTTGTGCAGACTCTGCATGCAGGAGAAGGACCAGCAGCTTCTTACCAGTCAGGGAATTGGGATACGTCAGGACGTTTAGGCCGTGGTGGTAGTCGTGGTCGTGGTAGCCAGACACCAGGATCTCAGAGACAGCAGAGCGGGTCAGCTCGGGGTAGTCAGGTTGTGTCACAGGGTCGCGGCACTGGGCAGGCATATGCAGTGCAACAGACCCAATGGGAACTGGATCCAGGACCTTCCACTGTCATAGGTACTATTCTAGTTGCTTCTGTTTTATCTTCGGTACTTTTCGATACTGGTGCTACACATAGCTTCATATATGTGCCCATTGTGGAGAGCCTTGGGCTCTGTGTTTCTTCTTTTTCTGATATTATGATGCTAGACACTCCATTTTGGATTAGAACGGCATGTGTGTGTTAGTGTAAGGAGTTCCCCCTAGTGGTCGGTGGGTGTCACTTTCTATGGGACCTCTATGTCTTAGAGATGACTTACTATGATTTCATTCTCAGGATTGACTGGTTGGTACCATTCCGAGCCTTTATGGATTACTATCGTCGCAGGGTGAGTTCCACGTCACTAGAGGGCGGAGATTTTCTATACAAGGGAGAATGGGATGTCCAGGCAAACCAAGCTGGACACGAGCATCGTGGGCGAAGAGGATTGATAGCCCAGATTGTGAGTTTATATCTGGATGACCGGGAAACTTGTCAAAAGGATTTCCCTCCAGTGGTTAATCATTTTAGGGATGTCTTTCCAGGCGACTTTTCAGGTCTACCTCCAGAGCAAGAGGTGGATTTCTCTTTTGAGCTTGTGCCAGGAGGGGCACTGGTGTCTGTTCCTTCTTATAGGATGGCTACACCGGAATTGTGGGAGCTCAAGAAGAAATTGGAGGAGTTGCAGGAAAAGGGTTTGATTCTCGCTCAAATTTACCCAAGAGAAGAAGGTAAGATGGTCCTTGTAGTTTAGCTTGGGTTATCGAATCCACAGAGACCTAAGAAGAAACCTATAGACATGTACATTATATGGACTGTTTTTGGCTATGAAGTAGCCAACTTGGATTGATTTTGGATGGGTTTTAAAGATATCTAATAGATTTAAATGAATTCAATTTAAAATAATGAGTTGATCCTGGGTTATCGCTCGGGGTGGATTGGACGTATTTCCTTTTTAATGCTTTCAATTTCTTATATTTGAGATGGGTTCATTTAAGGAGATAAAACAACATCATCACTTACTGGTTTAATGCCTACACCCTTTAATACTAATCACATATACACTTGAAGGATCAAAGTTTTGAGCACTTCAAGGTAAAGGTTCGTATTAGCACTTGAAGTGTGTGGCCTCAAATTCAACAAGGACGATGGAGTTTGAAAATCATCAAATAAAAATCGCAATTAAAAAAGTGATTATACATTAATGAGGTGATAAATAACTTCAAATCCATCCCCTTGATACTCCCTTGGATCAACCCATAAGTGGGTTATCCCTCCATTGATCTCATGGTTTCAATGGAAGCGGAAAGTAGACTCATGAGGGAGGAAATAGAAAAGTAAAAAAATGCAATAAAATAACAATCACTCCACTGTTGTGTGATAATCTCACAAGGTTTGGTATGAACAAGTTCACACCTTGAACCAACGGTATCAAAGTGATAATGAGAAGAACAGAATAATAATATAAGAAGAACTTTTATTAAGAAAAAAGGATGATTTAAAACAACTTACATGTGGAAGATAAATTTGAGACAACAAAACCGCAGCATAACATTACAATGAAATAAAGATCAAAGATTATAAAATCCTCCACCACCACTTCCTTAAATAGGAATTTTGGAAGCCTTGGGTAGAGCCTCCAATAGTAAAAAGCATCCCACTTTATTATGGTAGGCCTAGGGTGGTGGAAATCTTGTGGAACTTAGACTTTTCCACATTTGACCCGAGGTGGCAGCCAACTTTCATCCACCGAACAGACGCGCTTTGATGACCTTCTAGATAGAAGAATATGAGTGTCCCATATAATAATAAAATGTATCCCCAGATGTCTCCTAACATCCTGTAAACTTTGGGCCCATTTGGAGTTGTATATTCTTTTATATGATCGGATTAGTGGGCTGTTTTTCTGGGCCACAAAATCTGGCCTAGAATTGTATCTCTAACTTGGTCCGCCTTAATGACCACCATAGAAACCTAATTAGCATTATCTCATGAAGATTTATTTTTTCCTCAAAATTTCTTCTATCCTATCACAAAATTTGGGATTCATTGGGCCTATATGTTAGTCCCCACTGTCTCATAAGGGGGATGGTGTCCAATCTGGCTTCTCTAGAATTGCTTCCATTCATCTCCAAATATCTCCATCATAATTTATGAATCATCCATTGATCCCTGAATTAAAAATGTTCAAATTTAAGTGTAGATATAGTTCCAAAAATATAAAATTACAATATTTATAATTACATTCCTTAGAATCAGATGACTCATTGGGCCAAAATTGGTGTATATTAGGCATGAAGTGCACAAATGATGAGAATGGATGTTCATAACGAAAATGCACTAACTCAGGCCCATAAGATCAAAAATGAACATTTAATAACATTAAAATGTAATTAAAATATATTTTTTTATTAGATAATCATACCCCCCAACTTGATATTTGCTAGTCCCGATCAAATAATTCAATGATTTTATTTGAATTCCTTTCTTCAAACACATTATAACAAACAGTGCTCACAATGTAAACTGCACACAAATATATTTTTATAACCTATCAAGATAATTTAAAACAAGATGAATTTAAAATCAGATCCCAATCCCAAGCCCATTCCTTTGATCAAATCCATCATAATACTTCATCCAACTCAATTAGGTGTAATGATGTGTTATGAATCACAATAGATATGGGGGTTCATTTTCATTCAAGGGGGAAATCATGGAAGCGCTAGGTGGAATCACATTTAATCCTAATATGAGTATTATTCATTATTATTATTATTTTGGATTTTTTTTTGCAATATTTCTATAGTAATAGAGATTGTAGTTAATCAAATTAACCCATGTAGCAAGACTTTGCCGATGACTCCCAGACTCAAAGGCCTTAGGGAACCAAGTGAAGCCCACATACTCAGGCATCGCCTCGAGTTAACTTAATCAAAAACAAAGTCATATTACCATAAATATAGATAGATTTAAAAACTCAGGGCAAGACAACTCTGTAGTCATGATCCTCAAGTGCCGAAAGCCTCGCATTTTATCAATCCATTGCTCTACATGCAATTTTTTTTTAAGATTTTTTTTCAAATACTCATATTATTCTCAAAAATAAAACCATCCTATGCTATTTATTATGGGACCCAAAAAATTCAAATTAGTACCCCACAGTCTAGAGGACGTGCATTGTGGCATTTTGATTTAATGGATGAAAATAAAAATGATGAAAATTTTCATTGGAAAACCAAACATCCAAAATCAATGCTTTTAAACTTAATCATGAATTAAATTAAGAGTCAAGGAAATTAAAGTTATTTGATATGTAGTTTTAATGTGAGAAAAGATGTTATTATATGAATGATAAATGAATTTTACTTATTTTTTTATCATTGTTTTTTTTAAAGAAACATTTTGTTTTCACACCCCCCAACTTAGAATGAAACTGTCCCTAGTTTCGTAAAAATAAAATTAAGAATGGGGTAGAGGAATAAAAGGGGAGTTCAATAAGGAAATGGAAATATAAGAATCATGGAATGAAGTCACCTGGTGGTTGATGTTTGAAGTTCTTGTCGCTCGAATTTAGTCCTTTGATATCCATGTCGCTTGCAAAGTTCCCCAGTGGAAAAAGGAAAACAAACAAACAAAACAAAACAATATATATATATATAAGTAAAATATAATTATATATATAAAAATTATAGAATAAGTAAGCACATTAAGCCATAGGTCAGTGGTAAGCGCGCGCCCCTATCTCCCTTCGGACCCGGGTTCGAGTCCCCGCGGCTTCGCCGGTTGTGATGGGGTTTGCCCCACGGCCTATGGCGTGTCCCCTTTTTTAAGTATTATATTATTTTTATTATTTTTATCTTAACCTATAAAATAATAAAAATACAACAAAATAAACTGATGAAACATTTTCTTCTTTTTAAATTTCTGGGCAAGGTATTACTCAAGGATCACACCACGTGACACAGATGAATATGGTGCTCCCCTTTCGTACCCTTCCATACTCATAATAGAAGAACATGTCAAAAGTCTATTTTTTTATTTTTAAATATAAAAATGATTAATTAATCTTATTTGAAAAATAAAGATGATTCAGAAAGATTAGAAACATAAAAACCACAGGTTGCCTCATGTGCAGCGCTTTGTTTAACGTCGTTAGCCCGACATAGATCCTAAATTTATCAATTTTTTCCTGGTTCATAGATTGCCTCAATTAACTCAACATCTATTTCTTGTTTATTGAATGATTCAATGAATTTTTTTAACCTTTGACCATTGACCTTGAAAATGTGACCACTAGTGGGATCATGAATCTCTACTACCCCATGGGGGTATACATGATGTACTATGAAAGGACCTGACCATCTAGACCTTAACTTTCCTGGGTGTAAATGATGTTTTGAACTATACAAGAGTACAAGTTTTCCCGGTTCAAAATGTTTGACCTTGATATTCCTATATTGGTAGGATTTAACTATAGCTTTATTGATCCTTGAATTTTCATAAGCCTCCATCCTTAATTCCTCCAGTTAATTGAGATCTAATTTCCTTTTTGTTCCAGCCAATGAGAGGTCATAATCCATTTTCTTAATTTCCCATAAGGCCTTATACTCAATTTCAACAGGTAAATGGCATGCTTTTCAATAAACCAACCTATATGGTGACATTCCTAGGATGGTTTTGAATGTTGTACGATATTCCCAAAGAGCATCCAATAGTTTCTCGGACCAATCTTTCCTAGAAGGATTGATAGTTTTCTCAAGAATTTGTTTGATTTCATGATTGGCTAACTCAGCTTGACCATTAGTCTGTGGGTGGTAAGTAGTGGACACCTTGTGAGAAATTCCATATTTTTCCATGAGTGATGAGAATGGACCACTGCCGAAATGGGTTCCTCGATCACTGATTATAGCCATAGGAATTCCAAATTGAGAAAATATGTTCTCTTTTAGAAATCGAATCACAACTTGATGATCGTTGGACTTAGTGGGAATGGCCTCAACCCATTTTGAGACATAATCAACAGCTAAGAGTATGTAGAGGTATCCCCGATAGTTTGGGAAGGGACCCATGAAGTCAATTCCCCAACAGTCATATTTTTCAACCACTAAGATGGGAGTGAGTGGCATTTGATTCCTTTTTGTGATGGACCCTAATTATTGACACCTAGTACAGCTTTGACAAAATGTGTTGGAGTCCCTTGAGAGGGTGGTCCAGAAAAGACCACATTGAATAATATTAGCAGATATTTTCTTAGAGGAAAAGTGACCTCCACATGCCTCACTGTGACAGAATTTAAGGATGGACTCTTTTTTAGATTCTGGGACACACCATCTAATGACTTGGTCAGGGCAGAACTTATAGAGGTATGGATCATCAAACACATAGTGTCTAACATCATAATGAAATTTCCTTCGAGCTTGAGTCCCTAAGAATTTTGGAATGACTCCTTTAACTAAGAAATTGGCTATGTCGGCATACCAAGGGCAGTCACTCACCGAGTATAGGTGTTCATTAGGAAATGAATCAGACACAGAAAGGTGATTTGAGTTGTCTTTTAATTCCATCCTAGAGAGGTGATCAGCTACAACATTTTCAACACCCTTTTTATCCTTGATTGTGAGGTCAAATTCTTGTAAGAGAAGGACCCACCTAATCAGTCTGGCCTTAGCATCTTGTTTTTGGAAGAGGTATTTTAGTGCAGAATGGTCAGTGAACACAGTGATGGGTGATCCTAAGAGGTAGGACCTAAACTTCTCTAAGGAAAACACAATAGCAAGTAACTCCTTTTTAGTGGTGGTGTAGTTGATTTGGGCATCATTTAAGGATTTTCTTGCATAAGCAATGACATAAGGATTTTTATCACAACATTGTCCTAACACAGCTCCTATAACAAAGTCACTGGCATCACACATAAGTTCGAAAGGAAGGTTCCAATTTGGAGATTTCATAATGGGAGGGGAGGTGAGATAGGATTTGATGGTTGAGAATGAACCCTCACAACTTTCTGTCCAAACAAATGGAGCATCCTTTACTAGGAGAGCACAAAGGGGATGGGATATTGAACTAAAGTCCTTGATGTATCTTCTATAGAAACCAGCATGTCCTAAGAAAGACCTCACTTCCTTGACAGTTTTGGGTGATGGAAGGTGATGAATGATTTGAACCTTATCTTTATCAACTTCAATCCCCCTACCCAAGACCAGATGGCCTAAAACTAGTCCCCCTTACTTTACACCCACCTATGGCCTAAAACTAGTCCCTCTTTAACCATAAAATAGAATTTTTCCCAGTTTAGGACTAGATTCTTTTCTTCACATCTTGACAAGACTCTCTCTACATTCCTCATACATCCCTCAAATGTATCCCCAAACACAGAGAAGTCATCCATGAAGACCTCTAGAAAATCCCCTACCATGTCTGAGAAGATTCCCATCATGCACCGCTGGAAGGTTCCAGGGGCATTGCATAACCCAAAGGGCGTGCGTTTGAAATCAAAGGTTCCGAATGGACATGTGAATATAGTCTTCCCATGATCCTCTAGGGAGACCTCAATTTGATTGTACCCCGAGTACCCATCTAAGAAACAGTAGAAGGCATGACCTGCCACTCTCTCAAGGACTTGGTCAATGAATGGTAAGGGTAAATGGTCCTTCTTAGTGAATGATTTTAGCTTCATGTAGTCAATTCATACCCTCCATCCACTACTCACCCTTGTTGGAAGAATCTCTCCATCCTCATTGGTTATCACTATGATTCCGGCCTTTTTTGAAACCACTTGGATTAGGCTCACCCACTCACTCCCAGCTATGGGATATATGATACCAGCTTTTAACAATTTCAGAAGTTCCTTCCTTACTAACTCCATGAGATTAGGATTGAGTCACCGTTGAGGTTGACGACATGGCTTTGAATCAGATTCCAGAACAATCCTATGAGTCCCGATAAGTGGGCTAATCCTAGGAATATCAGAAAGGGTCTAACCAATGGCTTTCTTATGCTTCTTAAGGACATCTAGAAGCATCCTCTCATGATTAGCTTCAAGAGAAGAATAAATGACAATAGGATGTGTTTGATTTTCCCCTAGGAAGGCATACTTTAGTGCAGCAGGAAGTTCCTTCAATTCAAGATCAGGTTGGTTCATAATTACAACAGAATATTGGGACATTGGATCAATATCAATTTCTTTTTGTAGAGTTTTAGATAGGATTGATTCCCCACATGTAGAACTTTTAGCTACTAGATTGTCTTGATCATATTTAGGGAAGTAAATTGGAGTGGTCTCCATGAAAGTGGTTTCTTGAAAGGTTTCACTGATTGTTGGACCTAAGACTTCATCATAAGAGCAATTTGAAAATGATTCAATCCAAGGAGATAAACATCCTTCATATGAACAAAGTAAATCAATCTCATCCTGACTTAAACATTCATCAAATATTCCTTGATGTTCCATGAATTCATTATCAATGCTTCCTATCATGTTTACTTCATGAATGTCCTCGTCATCCCCTATTTGTGAGCATTCATTATAGATGTTCAAGTATAGACTCATGTTCCCAAAGGTGATGGTCATGTTCCCATTTCAGACTCGGATAACAGAGTTGATTGTTTCCAGGAAAGGACGACCAAGGATTATTGGGGTTTGTTCCTTATTTCCTAAGTTTGGATGGTTGTCAAGGACAATGAAATTAGTAGGGTAGATGAAGTTTTCAACCTTTACCAGAACATCCTTTAAAATCCCCTTTGGAACCCTAATGCTACGATCAGCAAGTTGAAGTGTGACAGATGTGGGTTGGAGTTCTTCTAGGCCTAACTGGCAGTACACAACATATGGGATGACATTGACACTAGCACCTAGGTCGCACAAGGCCTTGACAACTTTTCTTTCTCCTAGTTCAACATTGATGTAAGGGCAACCTGGGTCTTTCAACTTAGGAGGAATGGTCCCTTGAATGGTGGTACTCACATTAGCAGCCAAAAGGACTTGGTTTTTATGTGAAAATTTTCTTTTAAAAGTGCATAAGTCCTTAAGGTAATTTGAGTAGACAGTTATGGTTTGGATTGCATCGAGAAGGGGTATGTTCAACTTGACTTGTGAAAATATTTCTCTCAACGTTTCACTCAGTTCAGGCTTGGTTTTCCCCCTCATGCGTTGAGGAAAAGGTGCAGGTTGTGGGGTTGTTTGTTGAAGAGTTGTTTCCTTGACAATGTTATCAGTTTCCTCAGTTTGATCTTGTGGTTTATTTGAATTTTCATCCAAGTTTGAATCTTCAGGTGGGTTCTGAATTAGTTGTTAAGGTTTCTCAATTGATTTCCCACTTCTTAAAACAGTCACAGCCTTTAGTTGTTCATGAGTTGTTTGAGCACAACATGACTCTCCCCTTGAAGTTGAGGATGGAACCGCTTGAGTAGGCATGTGTACCTTTCCAGTTTTGATGGTTTTAAGTTCTTGTTTTAGGGAATATACCTCCGAGTTCATCCTCTCCATTTGTTTTCACAGTTGTTCTAGTAGGCTTTGTGGAACTGTTTGGGTGGGTTCTTGAGTAGGTTGGTTTATCCCGGGGGATATTTTGGAGGTGGGATGGTTTGTTGAAAATGGACCGGTGGCTATTGGTATTGGATAGGTTGGGTTTGGAACTAGTTATGGGTTTTGTAGTTCTGATGGGGGTAAGGATTTTGTCCTTGTGGTTGGCTAGGTTGTTGGTTATCTTTCCAGTGGAAGCCTGGGTGGTCGTTATACCTTGGGTTGAAGGTGTTTTGGTATTGAGGCTTTTGAAAGTTCAAAGCATTTACTTCCGCTGGGGGTCATCCTAAGAGAACATCCTTGATGGATGGAATGGTTGGACAGTTGTCTGTATTATGGTCATGTTTGTCACAAATTGTGCAAACAGGATCAACATATTGGATTTCATGGACTTTCCTAAGGTCTATCTCTTCAACCTTCCTAGAGAGTGCTGCGAGTTTAGCCCTAAGGATTTCCTCTTCTCTAAGTGTATGAATTCCAGTACTTATTTGTGGATTTTTATAATAAGGTGAAGTTCCCCATGTTTGATTTTTTTCAGAAAGGCTTTCTAGATACTCGTAAGCATCATTTGGGGCTTTGTTTTTAAAGGTTCCATTACACATCATGTCAATGAATTGTTTGTTCCCCGGACCCAACCCTTCATAGAAAATTCTCAATTGTTCAGGAATAGAAAGACCATGGTGTGGAACCATGTTTAGAGTGTCTTTAAACCTCTCCCATGTTTCATAGAATGACTCTCCCTCTTTTTCAAAAAAGTTTTGGATACTCTTTTTAAGTGAAATTGTTTTATGTTGGGAAAAGTATTTATTGTAGAATTCTCTTTGTATTTGGTCCCAAGAGTTGATGGATGATGGTCTCAAATTGTTTAGCCAATTTTTAGCTCGATCCTTTAAAGAAAAAGGAAATAGCCTCTTCTTAGATGATTCTAGTTGTTGTGGGGGACACATGGTTTCTACAATGTCATTGAACTCCTTAATGTGCAGGTATGGCATCTCGGACTCCATTCCATGGAATGTGGGAAGGTGGTTTAGGACATGGGGTTTAAAGATGTAGTTGGAATATCCTAGGTAATTATGTCTAATTCATGAGGGGGCATTGGTCCAGGAAGGTGTGAGGTAGTCATTTATGGTTTGATCAATTGCATCCCCCAATTTTGGGGCTGCCTCATTTGGGTTTCCATTTTGGTTCCCACCCAGGTTTATGAGTTGGTTTCTTTGGAGACCTTCCATTGAAATTGGCTAAATTTTGGACTCTAGAGTATTAGGAAGATTAGGATCTAATGGAATGAGTTACCTTGGTGTACTTGACTCTCCAACCCCAGTACTATCCACCCTAACTAGACGGTTTGATTGATCACGGGTGTAGGCGGACATGCACCAAAAGAAAAAAAACGAGAAAGGGAAAAGATAAGAGAATTTGGATGAGAAAAGAAGAAATGGGGGAGAATAGAATGGGTGTTTAGATGACTTACTTGGGTCCCTGGAAATGGCACCAAAATTTGATTCTCGCACAAATTTACCCAAGAGAAGAAGGTAAGACGGTCCTTGTAGTTTAGCTTGGGTTATCGAATCCACAGAGACCTAAGAAGAAACCTATAGACACGTACATTCTATGGACTGTTTTTGTCTATGAAGTGGCCAAATTGGATTGATTTTGTATGGGTTTGAAAGATATCTAATATATTTAAGTGAATTCAATTTAAAATAATGAGTTGATCCTAGGTTATCACTCGGGGTGGATTGGACATATTTCGTTTTTAATGATTTGAATTTCTTATATTTGAGATGGGTTCATTTTAGGAGATAAAACAACATCATCACTTACTGGATTAAGACCTACACCCTTTAATACTAATCACCTATACAATTTAAGGGTCAAAGTTTTGTGCACTTCAAGGTAAAGGTTCGTATTAGCACTTGAAGTGTGTGGCCTTAAATTCAACAAGGACGATGGAGTTTAAAAATCATCAAATAAAAATCTCAATTAAAGAAGTGATTATACATTAATGAGGTGATAAATAACATCCAATACATCCCCTTGATACTCCCTTGGATCAACCCATAAGTGGGTTATCCCTCCATTGATCCCATGCTTTCAATGGAAATGGAAAGTAGACTCATGAGGGAGGAAATGGAAAAGTAAAAAAAACACAATAAAATAACAATCACTCCACTGTTGTGTGATAATCTCACAAGGTTTGGTATGAACAAGTTCACACATTGAACCAACGGTATCAAAGTGATAAGGATAAGAATAGAATAATAAGAGAAGAATAACTTTTATTAAGAAACAAGGATGATTTAAAACAACTTACATGTGGAAGATAAATTTGAGACAACAAAACCGTAGCATAACATTACAATGAAAGAAAGCTCAAAGATTATCAACTCCTCCACCAACACTGACTTAAATAGGAATTTTGGAAGCCTTTGGTAGAGCCTCCAACAGTACAAATCATACCACTTGATTATGGTAGTCCTAGGGTGGTGGAAAGCTTGTGGAACTTAGACTTTTCCACATTTGACCTGAGGTGGCAGCCAGCTTTCATCCACTAAACAGACGCGCTTTGATGACCTTATAGATGGTAGAATCAGAGTGGACCATAGAAGAATAAAATGGAGCTCCAAATGTCTCTTAACCTCCTGTAACATTTGGTTCCATTTGGAGTTTTATATTCGGAGATATGATCAGATTAGTAGGATATTTTTCTGGGCCTCAGAATCTGGCCTAGAATTGTATCTCTAACTTGGGCCACCTTAATGACCACCATAGAGGCCGAATTAGCATTATCTCATGAAGAGTGATTTTTTCCTAAACATTTCTTATATCATATAACAAAATTTGGGATTTATTGGGCCTGTATGTTGGGCCCCACAGTCTCATAAGTGGGATGGTGTCCAATCTGCCTTCTCTAGAATTTCTTCCATTCATCTCCAAATATCTCCATCATCGTTTATGAATAATTCATTGATCCCTAAATTAAAAATGATCACATTTAAGTATAGATATAGTTCCAAAAATATAAAATTAAAATATTTAAAATTACATTCCTTAGAATCAGATGACTCATTGGGCCTAAATTGGTGTATATTAGGCATGAAGTGCAAAAATGATGAGAATGGATGTTCATAATGAAAATGCACTAACTCAGGCCCATAAGATCAAAAATGAACATTTAATACCATTAAAATGTAATTAAAATATATGTTTTTATTGGATAATAAGGGTTTCATCTAACCTAGTACTTCTCCTTGGGGTTTGCTTGTCCTATTTGCAAAGAAGGTGGACGGTACCCTCAGACTATGCGTGGATTATCAAAAAATGAACCAGTTGGTGGTTAAGAACCAATATCCCTTACTTAGAATTGATGATCTTTTTTATCAACTTTGAGGATCATGAGTGTTCTCGAAGATTGACTTGAGATCTGGATATCACCGGTTGCGTGTTAGACCATCGGACATACTACTTATAGCCTTTCGGATCAGATATGGTATATACGAGTACTTGGTCTTGCCGTTTGAACTCACAAATGTGCCAGCAGTTTTCATGGCTCTGATGAATCATGTGTTCCACCCAAATTTGGATTCTTTTGTGGTAGTCTTCATGGATGATATCTTGGTTTACTCTCACAGTCGACACGACCATGCCACCCATCTTGAGATCGTTCTGAGTACACTGAGGGAGCATCAGTTATATGCTAAGCTCTCAAAGTGCCACTTTTGGATGGACCATATTCACTTCTTGGGTCATATTATCTTAGAGGCAGTAGTTGTGGTAGACCTAGAGAAAGTAAGAGCAGTATTTTCCTGGGATCATCCTAAGAACGTGTTTGAAATACAGAGTTTCTTAGGGTCAGCTGGTTACTACAGGAATTTTATATAGGACTTCTCCCGCTTAGAAACGCCGTTGACAGGTTTGACTAAGAAGGGTAAAAAGTTCATTTGGATAGAAGATTGCGAGACATCCTTTCAGGGGCTGAAGGGAAGGTTGACATCAGCACCAGTCCTGATACTTCCAGATCAAGGGAAGAGCTATAGAGTTTACTGTGATGCATCCTGTATTGGGTTGGAAGCAGTGTTGATGCAGGGTGATCAAGTAGTTGCATACGGGTCTCGGCAGTTGAGGCCACATGAGAGGAATTACCCGATGCATGATCTCGAGTTGGCTGCAGTTGTACATATGTTACGCTGTTGGATACATTATCTATTGGGAGAACATTTTGTGGTGTTTACAGACCACAACAGTTTTAAATACATCTTTACCTAGTGTGACCTAAATTTGAGATAGTGAAGGTGGGTTAAATACCTTCAGTCCTTTGACTTTGATCTTGCCTATACACCTGGTAAGGGTAACGTGGTAGCAGATTCACTGAGTAGGAGGACTCAGATATAGGATGTATAGGAGGCCAGTGGCATGTGGTAGCTGATGGATTTGTTCTCTGAGATGCATTTGGAGGTGCAAGATAGTCAGGGGCAAACCTATATTTCATCTTTAGCTGTGACTTCTACCCTCTTGGATAGAGTGAGGATGAGACAGCTATCATATTCATAAGGCCTAGTTCTACGAGAGTCGGTGTCAAGTGAGGACCCTCCTCCTGGTTGGACGATAGGTGATGATGAGGTACTGTGTATCCATGGAAGAGTAAGGGTTCCAGGGGATATACACAAGGAGTTGATGTGGGAATGTCATACTTTATCTTGGGCAGTGCATCCTGAGGTTACCAAAATGTACCCTGACTTGAGATGTCAGTATTGGTGGTCGGGTATGAAAAGAGTGGTAGTTGGTTTTGTTACAATTTGTTCCACCTATCAGCAGGTGAAGGCGGAGCATCAGAGGACAGCCGGACTGTTACAATAGTTACCCATTCAGAAATGGAAATGGGATGATGTTGTGATGTACTTTGTGACCGAGTTGCCGAGGTCACCTTGAGGGAGTGATGTTGTATGGGTTTTTGTGGACATACTTATGAAGGTAGCTCACTTTTTTCTAGTCAAGGAGACCTTCGGTGTTGACGAGCTCGAGAAGTTGTATATACAAGAGGTATTATGTCTACATGGGGTCTTTCGTTCTATCATTTCATATAGGGATGTCCATTTTACATCTCATTTCTGGTATAGTTTTTAGAGGGCACTGTGTACACAAGTGCATCTGAGCACAGCTTACTACCCTCAGACCGATGGCCAGTCAGAGCGTAAAATACAGGTACTAGAGGACATGTTGCGGGCTTGCGTCCTGGACTTTGGGGGATCTTGGGAGAAGCTCATACCCCTGGTCAAGTTTTCCTACAATAATAGTTTTCATGCAACAATTGAGATGGTACCTTACGAGGGTTTATATGGTAGGTCATGCCAATCACCCTTGTGCTGGTTGGAGGTAGGTGAGGCAGCTTTACTAGGACCACGTCTCGTGCAGGAGACATCAGAGTAGGTCCAATTGATTCAATAACGGATCACTACTACACAGTCTCATTAGAATTCTTATTTTGATCGTCACAGACAGCCCTTGGAGTTCGTGGTCAGGGATCAGGTTTTCTTGCGTGTTTCACCGATGTTGGGACATAGTCGGATCATTAGACAAGGTAAAATTTCACCAAGGTATGTAAGGTCGTTTGAGATTTTGGAGAGAGTCGGGCTGGTTGTCTATCGGTTGCAGTTACCACAGAGGTATCAGGCCATGCATGACGTCTTCCACGTATCTCAACTACGCCGATATCACTCAGACTCGTCTCACATTTTTCAGCCCGAGGAGGTTGAACTTCAGATCAATGAATATTTTGAGGAGAATCTGATTTGTATTGTTTATAGGAGCATAAAGGTTCTCTGAGTCCAGTCAGTTCCTCTCGTATGGGTGTTATGGCAGAATGGTCGAGTGCAGGATGAAACCTGGGAGTAGGAGACCGACGTATGTGCTCAGTGGCCAGAATTGTTCCCAGCTTTATCTTCACCACCCTTGGAAGGGAAATTTGGGGGTGAATTTCTTTATGTGGGGAAGTTTGTAAGAACCCGGTTCTTATTCTTGAGGTACAAGTTTCTTCTTTTTCTTTTCCTTAAGTGTTTTGGAGAAAACAAGGGAAATGTGGGAAAAATCCCAAATATAGGGGTACACGCCGTGTACTTTTCTACACGCCATATACTTTGGCCATGTGGGATGAGAATACAGGGCGTTTAGGCTTTTTGGCGATTCAGGGTGTAAAAACTAACTACGCACCATGTACACAGTAATACACACCGTGTAATCGGTCGACAGATGAACAGTGAGGCGGTGGAAAGTGGCCGCCAGAGGAACAGTTAAAAAATGGAAAGAACATGCCATGTATTTGAAACTACATACCGTGTGGTCATGTTTTTATTCATTAAAAACAGGCAGTAGCATCCTCATTCGACAGAGGAGGCAGAGCGCTCATTTGGAGCTCAGGAGAGGAGACCGAGGCTTGGTGGAGCTCCTGATCGCACACCAGAACTCTGATTCTTCCGCCGATGATCTCATTTGAACCGTACGGGTAAGGCCTTCTATCTCCTTGAGTATTTCCTCACAATTATTCCCCTAAGGGAAGTTATTTACATTTGAGAAGGAAATTTTTTATACCAGATCTACGACGTTGTTGGTCATTTCTACAGGCGTCTTCCACATATATCGATCAGAGGAGATCGAGGTAGGTGGTCTTGTGTTTATTTCCAACTGTCGAGTTGATTTTGTGTACCGTTGTGCTACACGCCCATGTTCTAGGTGTCGTATGTCTGAGGCCTTGATTGTTAAGATGCCTAGAATTGCATAGGTAATCTAATGAATAATTATAAATTATTGTTTGATATTGTTGCCTTGATCTAGGGCCACCCCGTGGGTGTGTTCCCTTGTTTAGCCATTTGGCCAGCATTCCCGAGGGTATGCTAGGATTACTGTATGATTTGATTTTTCTTAAGAGGGAACATGTGTAAATTTCTTTCTTATGATTTGGGCTCGGCCCGGTTACTTGCTTTTCTGCTGTTTAGCCTGAGGGTAGTGGTTGTTTAGCCTGGGGGCATTGTTTATTTAGCCTGAGGGAAAGGTTTCATTTCGCCTGAGGGAAACGTTTCTTATTCCTGAGGGTAGTGGCTTCTGTGCCTAAGGGACATATCTCGTATGCCTGAGGGAAATATTCATTATGTATGAGGGCAGTCACCTGAGGGTTTTGTTTCTATTAACCTGAGAGCAAGGTTCTATTCGTCTAAGGGCAAGGTTTTTCATGTCCGAGGACACCATTTACTTTGAAATATTCACTATGGTGATTGAATTGTAAATAATTATTAAAATGGAAATGTAACTGGTAGGAATAGTTACTTTTGAGTACTTCTTAGTTTATTGCATTTTATTATTGCACACTGATGTTTCACATTTTTGCTGACAGTGGGGCAAGGGCCTTTGGTGGTTGCCTACTTGGATTTAATTCTCACACCTTGTTTGGGTCATGTCTTGGGACCAAACAGATTATATTGTTGTAGGTGTCGATAAGGGAAAGGGTCCCTACACAAGTACATTATTGTTGTAAAGGAGTAGGAGAGAATGGGACCGAGCATAGGCTTGAGATGCTGCTGCGTTCTGTTTTCACTGTTTTGGTTTTGTTTTACTGTACTTGTACATTGTCCTGTATTGTATTTGATTGCAGTGTATCCTGTTTTGGCTACTTTTTTAGAATTAGTGACATGTTGCATAATTATATATATATGACTGCTAATTCTCTCTTACATCAGTTGACCTTTTTGGTTCATATCGTTTATTGCTTCTGTTGTTATATGTTTATATATTTATTCCGTGGCACTACACTTTGATAAATGAGGGTATAATTTCCCCACTATCAGTCCTAGGTTCCCACTGCTAGTCGGCATCCTCTGGAATTTGGGGAAATGCGCTTGAGGTTGTGTGACCAACCGGGTTCGGGGAACCCGTTGTGTGGCACTCGGATCTGGGACGTTACATTGGGTTTGTTCTAATAATATCTCGTCTTGGAGATTACCAAATGTGAACTTCATGAGAAGAAGTGTCATCTACTTACAAGTACTCACACCTAACGGTATGTATGTTATGCATCTCGTCATAGTATGTCATCCAACCACAGAACTATATTTAAGAATATTGGCATAGCACTTGAAGGTTCTCATCATAGCGGGGAACTACTACGACCTTATTAATGCGACAAATACTCTAGGACATTATTACATTATAGTCACGCAGAACAATGAACAATATGTAATAAGATTTTTATTATTTAAATATATTAAATATTCATGTAATCAATGTATAAATTTTTGGTTATAGGACACCAACTCCAACAAGTTAATGAATAAGAATGTATGGAGAATCAAAGTATGTATGAAGACTGAAAATTATAATCATATTAAAAGCATGTGTGGATTATTAAATTTGAAGAATAAGTTTTATATTGAAAAGATATGACTTACTGTTTTCAAATAATCATAAAAATGTTGGAAATGTAATACAAAACTACATAGACTTGGTTAATAAAACATTATAAATGTTTTATGTGTAAAAAAATATTCAATGGAAGTAGTCAAAATAAAATAACAGGTCTAAAGTTTTTATAATTATTAATGTAATATTGTAATATTAATGAAATTTATAGGAATGCGTACCTTCAAGAACTATAAATCCAAGGATGTGACCATTTGATATGACACGTCTACCTTATGATATATGTTTTGTAGAAGGATGAGTAGTTTACATTAAGCAATAATAATTGTATGTATATGCAATTATATTTTCATGAGAAATCTTATGAGACTGATATTATAAAGGATGATTATTTTGAAAATTTATAATGTGAGGGCTATAAAAAAATAGTGAGTAAAGAAATGCAGGTGTAAAAGGGGGTTATCATTTTGGTTGATGCATAAACAGACTGCATTTATTCAGGATAAACTGAATGTATATAGAATATATTTAGAGTAAACAAAATTTATATTGCATGCATTCAAATAGAATGTAAATTGCATATATTTAGAGACATAAAACATGTATTTTGAAACAGAATTCATATTCCATGTTGCATATATTTAAAAACATAACATATATATTTATAAAAAGAATGAATATTGCATAAACAAAATACATATTTCATTAACAAAATGCATATTGCATAAAAAAATGTATATTACATATTACATATATCAAATTTCATATTGGATATATATAGAACACAAATTGCATATTGCATATATTCAGAATGCATATAGGATATATTGAAACATTTGTCTATCAAGAGAACACAACATATACGAAAACAAATTATAAGGGGCTAGCAGTAGGAAACCATGACCATGCACTTAATTTAAAATGATTATTATAAGTACCTCACATGAAACTTATTCTTTGAATAATACTTATTCTAATAAACCAATAATCCCTAGATCATAAGAAATAGAAATGACATCACTTGCTCACACAATCCAAAAAAGACCAATTAATTAACTTTTACGTTATGGAATAGTGAAATTATTAGGCATGCTAACCCACCAAATGGTATTATAATTTCAAATATCTTCATCATTGTATATGATAATACATAATTGACATATGCATAGAAATACATTTCAGAAAACAATACAATTCACATACAAAAAGTAATACAATGAACACTGTTTCAAAAATTATACACACCTAATGAAATATTCATATTTCAAAAATCCAATCCTAGAATAGTAGTCCTAAACATATTACAGAATAATTGATACAATTTGAATGAAAATTTGTTATTTTTTAGCTGAAAAAATGATAGGGTTCAAAAAAAATTACCGAAGGGTAGAAAATGAAGAAAAACTAACATGAGTATTCTCGTCACCTGAAATCCAAGTCATGGATGGAAATAGATGAACAAAGACAAGAGAATAAGGAATGAAATAAATCACATGGAAAGGATAATTGATAGAGGTGATCTCATTTAGAAATCTCAAATTCTTAATATGTGTAAAGAATCCATGTTCATAGTTCTGAAAGCAATAATCCTGGCAGAAAATAAGAAATGAAATTAGGGTTTCAAATCGAGCATTTCAAAATGTCTAATGTTTGATTAACAAGGTAACAAATGTTATGTGTAACATTTTGAATATATTCTATGTCTTCTCTTTCACATTTCATTTATTAAATGTTATAGTTTTTATTGTATGTGATAGATGTCGGTAGTAGGAATGTTCATGACCGTTCTGATCCACGACATTCTAAAGAAGATAGTCATAAAAGTTCTTAGCTTTTGGGGTAGTTTTAAATATCATCAATGATTATACTATAATTCTGATTTATTATGTTCAATTCTAATTTCTATCTTCTTCTTTTTTATTGCAGTTGGTGACATTATATGGTTGATTCCAGTTGATGACATGATGTGGAGGTGGATGGATGCAGCAGAGGTCGTGAGATGGATGTATATGAGTGGTTGTTTTTTTTGTGGACATATTTTATATGTTTATATTGATGGCTGAGGTTATGGGTTGACCGAGGTTATGAGTTGACTAACATTGCGATTACTGAGGCTGTACATATATGACTATGGATGTATTATGATTCATGTATGAAGAGTTTATTGTGCATTTATGTTTTAGTTTACTATATTTCAGATTTTATGTATTTATATTTTTTTAAAATATTAAAAAAATTAAAGATATATTTAGTGGCGATTTATGATAACCACCACTAAACATAACCGCTACTAATGTATGTAGCGGTGATTATGTTCATTTTCTCTATTTTATTTTCTGTTGAATTTAAAAAAAACAATTGTCGCTAAATGTTCCAAAATGACATATATAAAAACCGACGCTAAAAAAGAAAAAATTGTCACTAAATGATTTCTGTCATTGAAATAAGCGGTGGGTTTAGTAACTGCCACTAAGAAATTTATCGGCGATTTAAATATTCGCCAGTAGGAAAAACAAAAAACTGTTGTTAATACTTGGGTTCTTTATAGTGAGGAATAATAATAACGAGCATGGGACATGGATCAATATAACTACATGGATAAGCATAATCATCATCATCAAACCATAAGCATATGGTCATAACTTTAAGCATATGTAAATCACAAGAAGTATGAGACCTCTCATGACCCATACACCAGGATTTTGTACTAAAAACATACTCTTTAAAATTCTGGCATTGATACCAACAAATGCTACTCAATTTTAACCATTCCTAATTAAAATGAAATCTTGAAACTAAATGAAAATATCAACGAAACATATGCTAACATATAAGGGAACAATCATAGAATGATTTATTCACAGCACTGATGGTGCCAATACAAAGCCTCCGGTGTTCGTTTCTTTTCCATTTTGGATCGGCCACTATTGCAAAAGAAGACTTGGTCTCCCACGCAACCCACACCGTACGGCAGGGCCCTACTCCGCCACCTCACTGTACATGCCCATCCACCTCACGCCACACATCAATAGTTGAGTCACCTTTTAATTGGAACACCCGACCCAAGGGTCTCCCAGGCGGTTCGTTATTTTTTGGACAATCCAATCCCCCCTTTGTCATTTATATATATAATATTATATTATATTTAAATATTTACTGAAATTATTAGTTATATTATAAATTTTATTATATTGAAATTAATATTTAGTTTTGTTGTATTTATATTTATATTTATATTTATATTTATATTTATAATTATATTTATATACTTATGTATATATAAATATATATTTGTATTTATATTTTAATATGTATAGGTATGTGTATATAAACACACACACATATCTATTAATAAATAATATATAATTATATATGTGTATATATATATAATAAATGAATATATACAAACATATATACAGGTGTATATTTATACATACATAAATATAAATTATAGAGATATAATTTTCAATGGAAAGTTGCAATTTTTTTTAATAAATTTCCAATGAAAATTCACTTAGACACAAATATATATAAATGCATCAAAAACATTGAATTTACATCAGAAATATGTACTCAAAACGTTTAATGCAAATTTTTAATAAAAATTCACCAAAGAAAATTTACTGTGAAATTTTACTCTTGATATCTACTTTGAAAAATTGCAGAGGAAAATCATTACTCAAAATTTAATTTATAATAAAAACTTTCAAAATCCAAATACAAATTTCGAATGAAAATTTTATTTTTGAATACATACATACATACATTGGAAGTTTTCATTGAAATTTTACACTAAAAAATTGCATTCGAAATTTGATTAAAAAATATATATAAATAAATATTTTTTTTCTCAGGAAATTCGCATTGAAAGTATATATATAAGGGTGTTTGTGTGTTTATATAGTAAGATTTATACTGTAAATTTGCCCTTGAAATTTACGTTGTATTTTTTTATACACCACATACTAATTAAAATTTTATATACCCATTGTGAAAATTTTAAGTTAGTGTAAATTTAATCTCAAAAATTAATTTCCAACAGAATTTCCACAATTCGAATGGATATTAAGAGTGAAAATTTCCAATTATTGATGAAAATCACATCATGTTTATTTTTCAATGTAAATTTATACTACAAATTTCATAAACAATTTATTTTTGTTTCAATACAAATATATTTAACCATTATATCATGTTTATCCTTGATTGTGAATGCCATTTTCTGCTTGAAAAATATTTTTTAATGGAAAATTATAAAATTTTAATATATATTTTCAATGTAAATTCACTGTAAAAATTTTCATTTATTAATATAAATTTGTACGAGTAATTTAATTTTCAATGGAAACATATAAAATTTCAATCGAACTTTTAAATGAAAATTCACAGTGAAAATTTTATTACTACTGGAAATTTTGAAAAGAAATTTAATCTGTAATGATAACTTTTAGAATTTAAATAAATGTTTTCAAAGAAAAAAACTCACATATAAACTTTTTAGTTAATAGTGGAAATGTTTACACAAATTTTAATTTCTAGTGAAAACTTTCAAAATACTAATCAAAATTTTCGATGAAAATTTAAAGTGATATTGTCACAACCCTTCTTAATCAAGATGAGGGAAGGGATGACAAAGTGTCATGACCTTCCTTTTTCGAGATGAAAAGGAGATAATGACCCCCGAGTCCCAGCACCAGTAGGCCCTAGGGTGGAAACCGACACCAACGGTATAAAAATATCACAAAATGGGAGGTATTACCCTTTTTATAGTAGCCAAGACTAGAAGATAAGATGTAACAACCTCAAAACAACTCCAAGACATATATATAAAATAATCCAAAATCCATCTCACATGCATGGTTAAAGTAAAACTGCGAGAAATACAATGAAAAACTATAAAGTAAAAAACCAAAACAACAAAGCTAAGCAGAAAAACAACAACTATCCTGATGCCATAGCTAGTAGGGTCCAACATGGTCTGCGTAATCTCCCTAGAAACCTGAAAAAAAAAATTATATACGTAGGATGAGCATACAAGTATATTCAGTAGGAACAATTCAAAGTATTTCATGCACAAGTGGGAAGAGCATACTAAATCCCATGTTAGAAAACAATAGAAACCAACAACACCTATCATGGAATATTAACCACCCCAGCCTCACCAAGGCATAATCACCAAATAACGCAAGTCAAGTAAAGTAATATAATAAGAACAACGATATTTGGGTACCCCACACCACTTCCCTCTAGTTAATTTCTCATCCCTAACAGCGAACGTCCTGATGCTACCACGCTCTTCCACAAGCCCCATTTCCACAATCCACTCGCACGCACCTGATCCACATACCACATCTCGTTCGAAAACATATGGGCCACAACCACATCACATCTCGCCCGCAAACACTTGTGCCTCATCTTGAAGACACCTGGGAAAACAATTCTCACCTGCAAACACATGGGCCTCACAACTACACCAAAACTTGCGCAAAGAGTCTTAGGCTTCCAATTCCTATAAGAGTGAGAAGAGAATAATCAATGACCAGTCATCCATCCTCCGACTAGGATGTTGGGAAAGGACACCCTCCCCTATAACATAGGGGTGTTCAGAACTTAGTGCTTGACATGTGTTAGGTGTGTATAGAAATCACAAGGAGCTACAAGTATATATATAGGTACCAAACACTCAACCCAACCTATGAGTTTTCAAAACAAATAGCAATCCCACACAAATCTTCCCTTGCTGCCACCTCTAGTGCATAACCACAAAACCAACCACAAACTTAATTCATAACCCCAACCAATTCATTTAACCAATTATCATTCTATATTAAAAAATTATTTTATTTATTTATTCTATCCCTACCTGAGCAACTACTAAACACAACACACCACAATAGCCACACAGTCATCCATAACACACCAGGAATATGGAACAAGGTAAAACAACCCACTACACACTCCCCTTTCTTGAACACCCGTTCAACCACTGCCACCATCTTTCTTCAAAGTCATGTCGCCATGTCCTTCCTCTCAATAAGAAAACCCCCAACACACTTCATCACAACCTCACTTGATAGCCCCTCTATATACAACACCACACCCAGTAACACAAAAATATCATAGCCTGAAACTGCAGCCTAGCTTCCCAACCACTTCCTAGATGTAGTCCCACTGCATAACAAGTTCATCCATTCCACATTCAATCAATCTATCAACCTGAGACACCATCACACCATTTTTACCACCTCATACACACAACCAAACTCCCAACCAAAACACCACATTACTAGCACAAACACAAGGTCGAACAAGACCATACACAACACACACAACCACACTAAACAACAATGTGTATTTAGATTTGGCAACCCTCATTCTTTAATTCCGCTTTCATTATTTAGGGGTGATCACAGAACAAGTTCAATCTTAGGGAATCCATTTATTTAACCAGGCATACCTAATTAACTAGATTTCTAAATTTATAGCAGTGATTCACAATCCATTCAGGTTCACAAACAGATACCACCAATGGCCATGATTTTCAGAAGTCATACGCCCAACACAATTCACAGCATGGATCAAATATAAGAGATAAAACAAAAAATCGTCATCAACATCACCCCATCCCTCATTTATCTTTGTTAAATTCGTTTCAACTGTACTTACAAGAAGACATCAGTACACCCACCCCGCATAATAAATAATTAAAAGAGAGATAGAGGAATCCCTACCTCGAGAAACAGACAATCAACAACTCCTTCTTGTGACAAAAATAGGGGGTGCACGAGTAGCAGGAAGGACTCCAAGGAAAACTGGATCCATGACTACAAGATAGGTGCAACTCCTCTAGAAAGAAAGGTTCTGGTCGCATGAAGAGAAAACAAAAACACATGGGGAAGATAAGATCTCGGCATAAAATATCCATATCCTATATTAATGGAAGGGAAACAGTTTCAAGGGCCATTAAAGTCGGATTGTGGTCAAGACTACAAGGTTTGAACTTTTCAAATCCATAGGAGTGTTAGGATATTAAATATATAATTAGTATCCTTTGAAATGCCTTTATAAATTCCCAAACTAGGTTTTAAACATGATTTACGTCAAATAAAATGCAAGAGGGACGAAATTGGAAAAACAGAAAAAAGCTAGAAATGACTCACCAATGGGTGAGTCATCAAAACGAGTCACCAACAGTGAGTTACTAACATCTGACTCACTGATGCGAGTCACTGACATGAGTCATCAATGCGAGTCACCAATGCGAGTCACCGACATGACCCACTGATAGTGACTCACTGACACCAATCAGCGATGCCACTCATCGACGCTCGAACTATTGACACCCAACCTACTGACGTCATGACCTACTGACATCCCGACCAACTGACACCCGACCTACTAACACCTTGACCTATCGATTCCCTGAACTACTGACACTCAGACCTACCAATGCCCTGACCTACCAACGTCCTGACCTACCGATTCCCAGACCTACCAACTCCCTAACGTACTGACGTCCCGACCTACAGACACTTTGACCTACCAACGCCCTATCCTATCAATTCCCAGACCTACCTCCATCCTAACCTACCAATACTCTAACATATCGACACTCAACCTACCAATGCCTTTACTTAAAGATGCCCTGACCTGTTGATGTCCTGACCTACCAGTAGAACACTGGAATTTTGGAAAACTCTTGAAAGGAGCTACCATTGCATCCCAAAACACACAAAACACTAGATTTTGAAAAATTAATGGATTGGGGAGGTCTGAGCCAATACATAAGATACCTCTCAAATAATTTTCTCCCTCATTAATTCCAAACCAAACCTAGAAGAAATAGGGGTCCGAACAAACACCTAGTGAGATACCTATCAAGGATAAACCACCCTGTATTGTTTGAAAGTTGGAGTGAAACCTCAACATCCAAGAACATCTCCTCCCACTAATTCTAACCCAAACATCCAAATGATACCCCAAAAAACACCAACTGCCCAGACACATGAATTATGGAATTACTTCCTCTATGTCAAGATATTATCTGCTCTGGGTGGACCTGACTCGCCCGCACAGGTTTAATCGCATCTCAATTAAGGCATCTCAATTAGGAATCAAGTCCTCACCTCTCTACATGTTAAAAATTAAGCACACATTATGGAAGAAGGAAGAAACTAATCTCATAGAAAACAATGTTCAATCACTATATCACAAAGAAAAATACACAAGAACAACTCAAAACAACTCAGGGTACTAGGCACGCATCTGCGTCTCCCATTCCCAAGTACTCTCCTCTAGGCCACCATGCCTCCACAACACATAACCAATGTAATGATCTATCCATATAACACCTTCTCCTAACAACCTTGGATCTCCATTAGTCTCTCTGTGAACGTTGCTTCATCCTCGATATCCAACTCTCCTTAGTCAATGATATGGGAGTCATCGCGAAGATACTGATGAACCTGAGAGACATGAAAGATGTCATGGATCCTCTCCAACTACGGTGGAAATGCCAACTGGTATGGAACCTTTCCAACTCTCCCAAAAACCTCAAAAGGTCCAATGAACTTGGGAGAAAGCTTTCTCCCTCAGAAAAACCTTTATTGCCCATGTCAAGGGGACGACTTCAAGAACACATGGTCCCCAACCTCGAACTCTAAGGCCCTTCTCCTATGATATGTATATGACTTATGTCGGTCCTATGTTTCCTTCATCCTCTCATGACCAAGATGCACCTTCTCAGTTGTACTCCACACCACGTTCGGATCAAGAATAGCTGATTCCCCAACTTCTGTTCAGCACAAGGGTGAACAACACAGTCTCCTATATAAAGTATCAAACATAGCCATGCTAATAGTAGAGTGATGGCTATTTTTGTAAGAAAACTCTATCAAGGGTAATTTTTGTACCCATTATCCACCAAAATCCAATATGCATTCCCATAACATGTCCTCTAACATATGTATTGTATGTCCTATCTAACCATCTATCTGAGAGTGAAAAGACGTTATGAGGTGTAACTGAGTGACAAAATCATACTGCAATCCCCTCCAGAATCACGAGATAAATGTGAATCCCGATCTAAGATGATGGATCTTAGAACCCGATGCAGACTCACCACATCATCCACATACCTCTATGCTAAGGCATCCACTATGCCTGATTCCTTGATTGCCAAAAAGTGAGCTGATTTTGTCAGTTGAACCACTATTACCCAGATTACATTACATCCTCCCTGAGCCATGGATATTCCCATGAAGAAATCCAATGAGATGTAATCAAAATTCCACTTAGGGACGTCTAAGGGCTGAAAAACCCACCAAGAACATAGTTCTCAACCTTCACTTACCGGAACACCAAGCACTTTTCCACACACTCTGTAACAACCCGCTTCATCCCGGGCCACCAAAACTACTCTCTTAAGTCGTGGTGCATCTTGGAAACTCTTGTTTGTACGGATAAGTGTGAGATATGAAACTCATGGAGAACTCCCTCAAAAATTTCCACTGAAACAAATAACTTATCACAGAACAACATCAGATTCTGACCATCCTTTGACCATCCCTTCAGAGCATCACCCTGGTCAATGTAATCATGAATCAACTCTACCTCTGAGTCTCCCCACTAGACTCCTCCACCTGATTCCTTAAATATGACTATACATTCATCTTAAACATACATCCTCTTCCAATATCCATTTCTACATCTAATTTCAAGTCATCCAACTCCTCCATCACCTTCCAAGCGTCTGCATATTCTTAAAAACCTACTTCTGCAATTTCTTGCTCAAAGCATTGGCCACAACATTCCCCTTTTCTGAGGTGTAGGAGATATCAAAATCATAGTCCTGAAGAAAATCCATCCACCTCCACTGCCACAAGTTTAGATATCACTGGGAATAGATATACCTTAAGCTCATGTGATCTGTGAACACCATAAAGTGATCCCTAATGAGGTAATGTCTCGAAAAGTTCAGCACAAACACAATTGCCACTAACTTCATGTCATGGGTGGCATAGGGACATTTATGGGAACGTAATTTCCTAGACACATAAGAGATCACTCCCCATTTATTCGTCAAAACAATCCCCAATACTAGATGTTAATCATCACAAAACACTTTGAACATCACCCCTTCCTCTATAAACTGGAGCACTAGCCAATTTTTCCTTTAGGTAGCTAAAAGCTACCTAAAACTGCTCACTCCACACAAATTCCAGATCCTTTCTGGTTAGATCCATCAACAGAGCTACTAATCAAGAAAAATTGGGTATAAATATTTAGTAATAGCCCTCCATATTGAGAAAAATACAAACCTCTACCACGTAATTCGGTGCTTCCTAAGAAACAACTACCTCGACCTTCAATGAATCCACTACTACACCCTATTGGGACACCACATTTCCAAGTAATTGGACCTCCCGTGTCCAAAACTTGCACGTGGAAAACTTCTCTTAGAGCTGGTGGAGTTGAAGGACTTTTAGGACAGTCCTGAGATGGTTGGTGTGCTCCACCTCTGACTTCAAGTAGATCATAATTTCATTGATGAATACAAAGATGAATTAGTCTAGGAACTCATAAAAGATAGATTTCATAAGTCCCATGAAAATGGCTGGTGCATTCGTAACACTGAATGGAATAACCAAAACCTCTAAGTTCCCATACAAGCATTTGAAATCAGTCTTTAGGATGTTACCCTCCTTCACCCTCAACTGGTGATACCCAGACCACATGTAGAGCTTAGAAAACCAACTTTCTCCCCTTAGTTAGTCGAAAAAATAATCTATCATCAAGAGAGGGTAACAGTTCTTGACCGTCACCTAATTCAATCTTTCACAACCTCATACCATCATCCACCTTCTTTGCGAACAAGACTGGAGCACCTCATGATAAAAAAACTGGGCTGCATAAAGCCCTTCTTCATCAGATCATCAATCAGAATCCTTATCTCCCATAGCTCAGAAGGTTTCATATGATAAGGAGCCATCAAAATCGAAGAAGCACCGGGTTGCAAGTCTATCCCAAACTCAACATCACGTCAAGGGGGTAGAGTCACAAACACCTCAATAAAAATATCCAAGAACTCCCCAACAACTCTGGAAATCCGCACTATCCCAGCATACACTAATTCATTTGAAAGATTTTCCAACAAGGAAATAAGAGTCTCCACATGCCGACTACCCATTAGACAACCCCTTTCACCAAAAAAATTCACATTTTGACTATCCATGTATGAAAACACAACACTCATATAGAAGAAATTGATGACAGAATGCATGGAAAATAACTATTCAATGCCAATGATGATATCATATGGTTGTATTTATAGTAAGAAGAGATCCCTATTGGACTAATGGGGCCCCAACGTTAGTCTAAATCCTTGGAAAACATAAAACAAGATGGTTTGACCTCCTACCAGTGTAATAAACAACAAGTACACAAAAATTATCTCTATGTCTAGTCCTAGAGTATGGGCTAGACCGGGTGCAACAAAGGAGTGTGAATCTCCTAAATCAAACAAGGCACAAACAAAGGTACTAAACAAACTAATCGTACCATGAACAATATCTTAGCCCGCTGGAACTGTTGCCTCTATAGTGTGAAACTGACCATGCCCAGCTCCTCTTCCCCTCTGCTGTCAACCACCTCCTAAACCACATCTAGTTAAAGTTCCCTGGGGAATACCATGAGGTCAGCCTCTACCTGCTCCATCTCCCCTCGGTAGAGCAGAAGCTCGCTATGCCTACTGCTGAAACGGCCTGGGTGGAAACTTCTACTGATGTGGGCATTGAACCCACCCACCTCCACCATAGTGAGATCAAACTAGGCACTGACTATGAAGGTGACCACAGCCTTTATAAGGGAAACACCTTAGCCCTAAGCTTATAGAAAAAGCACAAGGACAAGAAGCTCGAAACTGAAACCGCTAAGGTCAACTCCCCATTGGCCAAAACCTCAAAGCCCCTGGAACCTGAGAATTTTTACTAGAATCATTTCCCTTTAAAGAACCCTTCTAGCTCCACTATTGTGGTAGAAATCCTTGAGATTGAATCCTCTCAACCACCTCCTCCTTCTACCGGACCTCTAGGTATGTCGGCAAGGTGAAGGGAGTAACTGCATACGAGAGGGAAGGACAAAGTGCATCCTCTAAGAGTCTTTCCTGAGACTCCTCATCTGAAAAGATATCTAGAGCAAAGAGAAGGATATCCTTGAACTTCATCCCTAACTCCCATACTAACACACTCCTATACTATAGGGAGATTAACTCTTGTATCTTCTCGGACTTCATGGTTGAAGAAAGGAATTCTGCCCAGAACTCCTTCTCAAAATTGACCCATAGAACATTGATCTCGTTCCTCTCCCGTGGGTAGTGTGTCCACCACTTACGTGAAACACCCCACATATAGACCACCACTAGAGTAACCCAACACTCCGTTGAAGGCTGGATCAAGAAGAAATTGATCACTATCTCCTCAAGACAACTCTCCATCTCTGTATCTGAAATAGTACCTTTGTACTTTACCTGAGTTTGATTCTAGAAAGAATGAAGTGTCTTCTGCCATTGGTTTTCCTTCTCCTCTTGATCAACCTTTCTCCAATCAACTGGATCAGCCTACTAAGCCTCCACTACTCGTACCACACATGGACAATGACCAGGTGCCATAGTTGAAAGTCCACAAGGAACTCATAATCCCGAGTAGTATATAATTTTATTTAAGGTTCATTTTATTTGTTTATTACTTAATTTCCTTGAAACACCCAACATAAACAACAACACAAGTAATCATGATTCATTCACCTTTCCTAGGGTCTATGCACTAAAAACAGTGTACACTCACTAGGTCGTTCAGTAGACTTAGAGTCCTTACATCATATCATAGGGGGGCCTTAAATCATGTGTCTTAGACAGTCTTCCCTAGCCTATGTCATGCACCAAGATCACCTAACACTATTTCCCTACCATCCCATGCAATACTCATTGTTCTGAACTCTATAGTCCATCATATCTCTCAACCATCAGCCTCTGATTCCATTCTATCACAACCCTCCTTCATCAAGATGAGGAATGGGATGAAAAGTTTATGCGACCTTCCTTCTTCAAGATAAAAATGAGATAATGGCCCCCCAAGTCCCACCTATAGTAGACCCCGAGGTGGAAACCAACACCAAAGGTTTAAAAATATCAAAAAATGGGAGACATTATCCTTTTTATAGTAACCAATATTTGGACATAAGATGTATCAACCTCAAAACAACTCCAAGAAATATATATATAAAAGAAGCCAAAATACATCCCACATGCATGGTTACAGTAAAACTGATATAAATATAATAAAAACTCCAAAGTAAATACCAAAATCACAAAGCTAAGTAGTGACAAAACAACTACCCCACTACCCTAGCTCGCAGGGTCCATCACGGTCCACGTAATCTCCCTAGAGACCTGAAAATAGTTTTATATACATAGGGTGTTCATACAAGTATACTGAGTAGGAAAAAGCCAAAGTCTCTTGTGCAAAAGTGGGAAGAGTATACTAAAGACCCTATGAGAAAGTAGTAGAAACCAAAAACACCTATAAAGAAATACTAACCACCCCAGACTCACTAAGGCACACTCACTAAATAACACAATGTAAGCAAAGTAATATAATAAGCACATCGATATTTGGGTACCCCACACCACTTCCCACTAGTTAACCACTCATCCCTAACAGTGAATGTCATGATGTTACCATGATCTTCCACATGCCCCATTGTCATAATCCACCTGCACACACCTATGACACATACCATATCCCTCTCGTAAAACACATGGACCACAACCCCATCACATCTCACACGTAGACACCTGGGCCTCATCCCGAAGACACCTGGGAAAACACTGCTCGCCCGCAAACACCTGGGCCTCACAACTGCACCATAACCTGCCCAATGAATCTTCAGATACCAATACCTAGAAGAGGGAATATAGAAGAACCAATGACCAACCATCCATCCTCCCATTAGGATGTTGTGAAAGGACACCCTCCCCCAAAACAATGGGGGTGTTCAGCATGTACTACTCAACACGGTTAGGGTGCGTATAGAAATCACAACGACCTAAAAGTATATATATATATATATACACCAAACACTTAGCCCAACCTATGAGTTTTCAAAATAAAAAAACCAGCCCACAAAAAACCGCCCTTGCTTCTACCTCTAATTCATAACCACACATCCAACAACAAACTTTATTAATAACCCCATCCAATTCATTTAACCAATTATATTTCTGCATTAAAAAATTATCTTATTTATTTATTACTTCCCTACCTAGGAAAAAACCAAACACAACACAACATAATATCCACACAGTCATCCATAACACACCAGGGAGAAGGACCAAGGTAAAACAACCCACTGCACACTCCCCTTTCTTGAACACCTGTTCAACCACTACCACCATCATTCTTCAAAGTCATGCTGACATGTACTTCCTATCAACAAGAAAACCCCAAACACACCTCATCATAACCAAACTCAGTATCCCCACTGCATAACAACCCCACACCCAGTAACATAAACATATCACAACATGAAAACGCATCCTCACTGCCCAACCACTACCCATATGCAGTCCCACTACATAACAAGTTCATACATTCCACAATAAATCAATCTCTCAACTGGAGATACCATTACACTTCCCATACCACCCCATACACATAGCCACACTCCCATCCATATCACCACACAACTAGCACAAACACAAGGTTGAATAGGACTATACACATCACACAACCACACCAAATAGAAAGGTGTATTCAGATTTAGCAACCCTCATTCTTTAATTCCAATTTCATTATTTAGGGGTGATCACAGAACAATTTCAATCTAGGGGAATCCATTTATTAAACAAGTTATACACGATTAACCATATTTCTAAATTTACAGTAGTGATTCACAATCCATACAGGTGGGAAAAGGGAGACCACCAATGACCAAGATTTTCAGAAGGCATACGGCTAACATAATTCACAACATGGATCAAAGATAACAGATAAAACAATCAATCATAATCAACATCACCCTATGTCGCATTTATCTTTGTTAAATTGGTTTCAACTAAACCCACAAGAAGACATTAGTACACCCACACCACATGATACATAATTAAAATAGAGACAGAGGAATCCCTACCTCGAGAAATAGACGATCAACAACTCCTTATGCCAAAAATAGGGGGTGCATGAGTAGCAGAAAAGACTCCAAGGAAAACTAGATCCATGGATACAACATATATGCAACTCCTCTAGGAAAAAAGGTTTCAGTTGCACGAAGAGAAAACAAAAACACACGGGGAAGAGAAGATCTCGGCTTAGAAGAGCCATATCCTATATCAATTGAATGGAAACCGTTTCAAGGGAAATTAAATTCGGATCATAGTCAATACTACACGGTTTGACTATTTGAAATCCCTAGGAGCATTAGGATATCAAAGATATAATCAATATCCTTTGAAACACCTTTATAAATGCTCAAAATGGGATTTAAACTCGATTTACGTCAAATAAAATGTAAGAGGGGTGAAATTAGAAAAAGAGGAAAAACATGGAAACGACTCACTGATGGGCGAGTCAACAACACGAATCATTGATAGTGAGTCATAGATGCTTGAATCACTGAAACAACCCACTAAAAATGAGTCACCAATGTAACCTGCCAAAGGCGAGTCAGTAACACGACTCACTGGCATGACTCATCGACACCCAACATATTAACATCCTGACCTACCGACGTCCCAACCTATCGATGCCCGACCTACAGATGCCTTGACCTACTAACACCCCGACCTATCAATTCTCATACCAACTAATAGCCTGACCTACCGACGCCTTGACCTATTGACACCCTGACCTAGCAATAAAAAAGTGTAATTTTGAAAAAATATTAAAACGAGCTACCGTTGCCTCCCAGAACACCCCAAACAATGGATTTTGAAAATTTTGTGGATCGGCGATGTCTAGGGAATTACAGATATTTTTCAACAATCAGTGGAAATTTATACATACATGCATACATTAAAATTGTATAAAATATCACTTTAAATTTATATTGAATATTTAACTAGAATTTTACACTGGAAACAAAAAATTACACACACACACACACAAATTCAAATATACACCATAATATTACATAGTAAATTTATGTTGAAAATTTACTTTGTAAATTTTTAGTATATACATTCAAACATGCATGAAAATTTTCATTGAACTTTCAGATTGTAGATTCACATATGGAATTTACAATAGAAATTTTTAGTGCATACATACACTATAAATTTTTAGTACATACATTCATACATACATGTAAATATTCATTTAATTTTAAATAAAAATTTATATTGAAATTTTCTATTGGTTCTATAAATTCCATTAAAAGTTTCAACAAAAAATCATGGTGATAATTTGTGGTTATGAGTGTGAATTTATATACAATATTTAATTTCCAATAGAAACTCCGACAATCCCATTATAAATTTTCAATGGAAATTTACAATGAAATTTTTATTTCCTTTAGTGGAAAATTATACTGAAAAATAGTATTTATATAAATATATATTAATATAAGAAGACACATACATATATACATATTTTCTAAATCTACACTATAATTTTATAGTTATTAGTGGAAATCTATACTCAAGATTTATAATAAAAAATTACACAAAGATTTTTATTATAAATCTGATTATCAAAATTCCAAAATAACTACATGATTTAATTTTCAGTGTATATATACTTAGATGAAAATAAAAATATAAAATTATATTGAAAATTTCCATTATAAATTACAAGTTCACATTTACACTTAAATTTAAAATTCAAATATATTAATAAATAATTAATCAATGTAAATTATCACCAAAAATTTACAATGAAGTTTTTCCCAGGATAATTATAGTTCAAATTTTCAATGAAGATTTCCTATATATTTTTTCTATGAAATATATATATATACCAATATAGTTATAAAATTTATTTTTGTGTGTGAATATTTATAGTGAAAATATCTAGTGCATACATATACAAACATCTTTGTAACACCTCAACTTGTCTCAATCTATAGAAACTGGACCAATTCATCACAAGACCTTAATCTTACCTCTCTATATGCCAGATCCTGCCAAACAACAATGAGAGCCTAAGGTGATGTCATGGGAAGACTATATCCTCAAATTTTAGTAGATAAAAAAAACTATAGAACATCCAACTCTAATAAAAAAAGAATATCTTATCCAACCCCTAGACACAAATAATGCACCACAAGATATATCAAGATGAAAGTTCTACAAGAAATAAAATTCATACAAACATTAAAAAGTTCTCTTATGGGGAGATCACACACACACTAGAATAAAATAAATAAATTTAAAACTACCACAACCTGACCATGAGTCCCAACTCGGTCCCCATCTCATTACTCTGCCTAATATTTCAATCTCAAGCATCCAACACTAGGCCTCTTTCCTTCTAGTACATGCGATCATGAGGTTTTCTTAGGCACTGAAGTGTTAGGACCGCTCAAGTAGGGTGTGATTATAACTGAGTAGGTGAATACCAATGGTGTCCCTAATATAACTAGTAAATATAATGTCTGTATAATGATATGTTCTTATAATGATCAAATAAACAATTGGAACATAATAAACAAATCCCTGCTATTACCCCGGTTCTTTGTTGACATTTGAGATTGACTATACCTGCTTCAACCAATGTCAGATATCTCCAAGAAGGATATATAAACCATACAGTGAGAAATAAAATGCGACCCCAAAACCTATAAAACTATATCATACAACTAAGTGGCCACATCCCACCCAAGAACCTTTGATAGGATATCATACAACCTGGGGGAGACATTCCACCATAGAACCTCACATAGAATACAACCAGGGGGAACATCCCACCATATAACAATCATATAGCATACAACAAGGAGGCCATATCCCACCCAAGAATTATAATATATAATACTCCCAGGGGGGGCATACCACCATGGAATAATATTATATCATACACCAAGGGGACCACATCCCACCATGTAACCTTCATATATCACAATCATCAGGCGGTTATGGGGATTAACACACACCCCATAATATCATAACATTTCACATTCATCAGGATGGTTAGTTCCCAACCCATATAACCATTATATATCTTAACTTTCAAGGATATTTTTTGGAGTCGATTCCCCAAAACCAAGAAATATGTACTTAGGATAATTTTATATTCATAGACATTATAACGAACCAACCTGAGTCAACCAGACACATGACCCAAGCTAACCCGCCATGAGGTTTGAAGTTCATTCCTAATTTCCACATTTGTAGGTTTCAAGTGCAATGGAAGCACCAATTTAGCATGAACAACTCAGATTTTTAGTCTTAATTCATGAATAATCATTCGTGTATATAATGAATGACATCATGAACAACAAAATTCATAGATTACATGACTTGATTAAATGATGTAACTGTAAGAGGATATTCAAATATAAATTATAATTAATTTGTGAGTAGATATAGAATTACCTAAAATTTTAGTTATTTCTCCATTGATGATCTGGATGAATCAACCTCATCATAACTTCATTACACTATAGGATCCAAGTTTATAATCTCTCTATTATTGATACACATTTTCAACATAATCTTCGAACATTCAGGTTCTATCACGGTCAATCTCAATTTCTTGCATCATTAATGGTTTATTGCAAAAAAATTATTCTGTGATGATGATGAACTCTTGGTGTTCTCTTCACAGACTAAGAGAAGAGGAGGGGAGTTTACAATTTAGATCTCTAGAACTTTCTCTAGGGATTGAGAGCGCTTCTCTCTATCCTTTTTGAAATAAAAGCATGTTTTGGAAAGTGATATAATTATATATTTAAATACGTAGTTCTAGGGTTGGAAACTTTCACACAATCCCCTTTCCAATTCCTTAATTTTCAGTTGAACCCATGTCTAATAATAATAATATTATTATTATTATTTATAAATTGACATGTGCATCCCCCTATAAGAATATATAAATAAATTTTATTTAATTCATTTCCATGTGTAACATTAAGCTCGGTATGCTTATCCTCCTCGACATTTACCGAACATTGAATACTAACTATTTATTTTAAAAAATAAATATCATTACATTATCCATCACTAAATATAAAAAATATAATATTCACCAAACTTCGAAAATTAATATTTATTATTATTATTATTTAACTCACTTAATCTTTTGAATAAATTGTGATTAAATCATGAAGATAAACCAAACCAAAATAATTATTAAACAAAAATAAATAAATAATATTTATTTTAATTATTAAATTTAACATTTAATTTAATTGATATTGTAGATACACTTTGTGTTTGACCCTCTAGGTATCTTTCTAAATGGAAATGGGTGGAGATGCTTAAAGTACAAGGTTTGCGTCTAGTAACACACCAAAGCATCCATAGAGACAGAAGTTAATATCACAATGATATAAAACCTCCTATGAATTATTACTATGTAATATAATCCATTTAACATGATATCTCTAATAAATATGGATGCATTCTTTTTTCATCAACCCATGTTGTTAATCTCTCTTTCTTTGAAATTATAAAAATGAACTTTCCCACTAAACACCATAACAATGGATTTATCCAAGAAGTTCCATTCTCATCAAATGTAATGTCATATACTCTTCCATCAAGGGACATAACGGATAAATCCTTTCTGACATTATCCATTAATTCAATATCACTCATATTACACCCAACATATCGTACTTCCTAATGAGAATATGTCATCACAGTTTTCATCAATACATAAAAGTACATGAATTATAGTATTCACTAATGATAATCTTAATGACTAAGTACTAATACACACATCCACTAGTAAGAACATCCAATGACACATAAAATGTGGATTTCTGATCGACATATTCATTCTCATAACCTTCTTTTAGGGATATTACCAAGGGAGAACACTTTGAGAAGGTGTATCAATGTATTATGATCCTCCTACCCCTTATAGCCTGTATTATCTACGTATGATGAGAAATATCAACAGACTATAGAACATTTATACAATAATACTATCATGGAATCTCCAGGTTCCCATCATAGCGGGGGAACTGCTATGAACTTTCAGCGTGACATATATTTTTTGGAAATTATCACATACTGTATTCTATATAAGAACAATTTTAATGTGATAAGAAGCTTTAATAACATTAAATACAATTAATGCATGTAATTAAGTACTTGGAAGTTGATTCAATGGAACCAACTCCAATAAAATCCAACTTTCACTAGATATAACTATTTCAAACCTTTAGTCCACTAGCTCTCACATTATACTCATGCCTATATGGAGATAAATACTTAATCAAGGGGTCCACCATCTTTTTCACCATGGATACTCTAATAAATGTAACTTCAAATCAGTAAGAAAAGTCCCTCAAGAAATAAAACCTACAAAGTATATGCCTTTACATTGAGGTGACCTTGGCTATTTGGGGAGATCAATCATTACAGTGTTACGCAATTAACTATGATATGGTCTTTACTACTAGGAACCATGTCAATATTTTGTAAAAATTTCTCAATCCAAACTACTTCCTTGGTTCCATCAGAAGATGAAATATATTCAGACTCCACTACAAAATCAACAAGAACTAAATTCTTTTAACTATTCTATATCACAACTCCTTTGTTGAGAAAAAAATATAAATCCGGACAGCAACTTCAGATCATTCTGATTTTTCTAAAATCTTGTATATGTTTAACCCATAATGACTAACTCTTCATATCCTCCATACACTCAAACGTATCCTTAGTTCACCTCAGATATGTAAGGATAACCTTAACAACAGTCATGTACTGTTAACCTAGATCAACTTGATATCTACCTATGATGATTAAATTATAAGCAATATTAAGCCTCATATATAACATATCATACATGATATATCCTATTGCAGAAGCATATGAGATCTTACTCTGTATCTCTCTTTACTATTGTGTATGTGGGAACATATTCATGGAAAGATATATACCATGTGATGCTATAATCAAACCAATTTTTAATTTTTTTCATATTGAACCTCTTCTATATTTAATCAAAGTCTATAATTTGACTTAGTCCAAGTATCCTATTTGATCTATCATGCACGATATTGATCCTTAGGATATATGCTAATTCACCTAAGTACTTTATGGAGAATAAATTTCTAAATCACTCATTAATATATTATAATACTAGTATCTTGTTTCCAATTTTTAATATTTTATTAGCATATACTATTATGAAAAAAACCATACTCACACTAAACCACTTGTAAACATGGATCACAATCATTCTTAATGAACCCGAATTATTTTATAGATTCACCGAACTGTATTCTTCATGAAATGGATTCTTTCGTTAATATATAAATAGATATTTGAAACTTTAATACCTTTTTGGAATTTCCTATAGTAACAAACCCTTATTTTTGTTTCATAAACACATCTTACTGAAGGTTACCTTTAAGGAAAGTAGTTTGACGTCCATACTCAAAATATCATAATAATTAAAATATACTATATAATTATAAATTACAATGGATTTAATCGAGGAATCTGGAGAAAAGTTTTCATCATAGTCTATTACTTGATGGTATATAAACCCTTTTCCCAATAGATGTACTTTAAATGTACTAACTAGACCTTCCATGTCTACATTTCTATTGAATACCCATATACACCCAATGATATTCACTTATACTTGTAGATATAGTAGAACCCAAACATGGTTATAATATGTGGAATACATATTAGAATTAATGTTCTCTTTCCATATTCCATACTCTGAGCTATCTACTACCTCCTTGAATGATAGAGGTTCATTACTATCAACTAATAATGAGTCAGCGTATTTTGTGACCAGAAAACCAAATCTCTCCAGTTCTCTAACCTCTCTAGTGATCCTATAAAATAATTGTGATTTAGGAACAAATTCTTCCATAGGGACCTATAAAATATATCCCTGTACTAACTCTTGTGTATCTTGAGCATCAAATTTATCAAAGTAAATATTTCTCCAATTATCCTTCTTACAGATGTGTTCTCTCTCAAGGAATACAACTTGCTTAACAATTACAACCATTTTATTTAATGGATCATATAGGTAGTATCTACGCATTTCCTTAGGATAACCTATAAATATACACTTCATACCTTGAGGTGACAATTTTTTTCTTAAATCATCCTTAACAAACACCTCACACTCCCATGCATGAGTATGTGATAAAATGGGTTTCTTTTAACTCCATAACTCAAAGGGAATACCATTTTCCACTTTATTTAGTACTCAGTTTAGTATGTATGCTATTGTATGTAATTTATATACCCAAATGGATATGTAAGGATTTTATGACTCATCATCAAGCTAACCATGTAGAATAAGGTTTATTTCTTACTTTCACCAAAACCATTCCATTGTAGTGTATACTATGAATTGATTTGAGATAAAATATCATACTCACTTTGAATGTTGATAAAATATTGGCTAAGATATTCATCACTTAAATCAGATCAAAGTTTATTTATCTTATTAATAATATGATACTGACATGTATTTAATAAATCCTTGAAATTCTAACAGGATTCATAATTGTACCTCATCAATTTGATTTAACCATAGCTATTTAATTTTTTGGTAAAATTCAAAAAGTATGAGAATCCGACTATTGCTTCTACTTGAAAATGTTTGCACACATTAGTGTGTATAAATCCTAGATTATCTATCATTATTTCACCTTAAACATAAAATGGTATTTTTTTAATCAATCCTTTTAAAAAATCATGATAGCTATTAAGTAGTTTAAGCTCAAAAGAGTCTAAGTAACCCTATTGATAGATCTTCATCAAATGCTTCCCGTTTACTTGAACATGGTAGTAATTCCTCAAATGGGTGTGAAATGAGTCATATGAATTTTATTTTTTTATCAATTGAATATATTTTATTTCCATAATTTAATACATAAATGTTGTTATTCAGCTGTTCCATACCATAACATATGCTCTCATTATAAAATCAGAAAGTCTTATTTCCAAAACAAAATAAAAATCGATCCATGTATAAAAAATAAACATAAATGATGGTATTGGAAGCACTAGGAACATAGTAATAGTTATTTAAAGATAAAAACCATTCATGTTTTCAATGTGATGTGGTAGTCTTGAATGGATAGAGTATCCATCTTCGCTCTATTGGTAGCCTAAGATCCACCTATCCTCTGGAAACCTTTTGAAATATAATCAGTTACTATATTTAGATACAAATGTGATAACCACGTAAAATATCTAATACAAAACTTATACATATGTAAGGATTATTCTTGATAGAGAACTCACATGAAGCTTCACCTTACATCTTTTACCAGGTGAAGTTCCTCTTATAGTGGCCTTAGTTGCCACATGAAAATCACATTGTATTCCACTCTTTTATTTCCTCCGAATATTCTTATTCTTTGAAGGATAGTTCTCTAGAGAATATACTTGGAATGAGGATTTAGGACCTTTTCTATGTTCTTCATTTTCTTATTCTCCATAACGACCCTGATTTTTTTCATTCCTTTGTCTTTATTAAATTGGTGAATGAGAGTAATAAGTTCCAAAATTGTCTTCTCACAATTGATAATATTATAATTAACAATGAAACTAGTGAAGGTTTTAGATAATGAAGACATAATGTGATATATGTACAACTCATTAGGTATCATAAATCCCAAGATGTCTAAAAATTCTATATTTCTAATCATATTCACTATAAGATGCCTAGTTGGTACCAACTTTCTAAACTTTCACATGAATAGAGAATTAAAGATCCCATACCTTTCTTGTCTCACATTCTCTTGATAGAGATCACAAAGATGATAAATAATGCTATATGAATACATATCATCATATTGCTTTATAAGATCACAATACATGGAGGATAACATGAAACATTGGACATCTATTGTGTCATCCACATGTTTCAGGTAGAGAGATGCATCTTCCTCATTAGCCGCATTCACAAGAGACTCTAGAAGTGGGGTTTTTAGAATGTCTAATTTCTATTTATGGGGTAGTATATTGTGTAAGAACATATACCATTACTAGAAATAAATTCTAGTGATAGAAGTATCCTTATTAGGTATGGATCATAGTGATATTTTTTAAGTTGTTTGGTTTTCCATTTCTACAAAACTTTAGAGAAGATAATTAATACTTCATTTATTATCAAATCATATTAATAAATTCAAATTATATTAAAATTTATTAATCTCCTACTATTTTTTCTAAAACTTATATCCCTCACCATTATATTTATAATATTACATTATATACATATTATAGCCTCATGGACCTATATTCCCCTTCCCATAACCCAAAGTTGAGCCTTGAAAGTTAATTGAAATGTTTCAGGTAGGTGTAAACCACCAACTACATTAACTTATAGTTCCTTTATTTATTGATTTGACTCCCCAAACATAAGATTTGGGATAAAGATTTCATAAACCCTTGTATGTTAGTTAAACAAAGTACTACTTGGGCTTTAAACCCTTAATGTGAACCAAGTTAAGGCAGTCGAAAACTTTGATCTAAAAGTTCTTCGATAATTGAAATCACTCTGACTTAGGTCGTTCAAGAACTTTGAACTATCTGTTTTATTATAACCCAATTAATGGAAGGATATACATACTTAATATTTTATTTGATGTATTTTTACCAATATTCATAAAAATAAACTATTATATTATCACATACATTATTAAAATTAAGTAGATCTTACTTATATTATTAACCATGTATGATAAAATTTATGCATAATCTAGTTCTATTTTACTCCATCTAACATGTTTGTTAATTAAATTATTAAATGATTGAGTGGGATCAAAAAATATAAATCATCAACCATGAAATTGATATAAATAAAATATAATTGACATAATAATGATACTCTATAATGGTTAATTTATCTAGTAGATGATAAAATAACCCTCAACACTAGGGGGAAACATCTTGAACCATAGCCATGGTTCATGTTGTAGCATTCCACCTCATCTCCTATGTATCACCTCTCTTGATTTTTCTTTGAATCCTAGAATAAAAACACATCCTCTCACCTAGGATATCTATCCTAACATAATATTTAACTCACATAAAATGTTAGGGGATCTAATGGATTGGATAATGGTGTTTACATAAAATAAACTGTAGACATACATGATTTTACATAATAAGGAGGATGGGATGATTCGCAGACCATATATATAATTTAAATACAAAAGAAACTAAAAGGAAACTAATCACATACCTGGGTCTAATCTAATCTCATGATCATCCACACAACATGAAACAAACATACATTTCCAATTTAGCTATCAACTACTTCGATTAATTAATTAATTATGATAAAAAAGGCCAAAAATCAATCCAATTAATTGAATTTAACTTAATTCAATCCAAAAATACTTGAATTACCATCAACCACAATTTTAAATAAATAAATTAAATAAATTTTATTTATAACTAATAAATAAAACATGTGTACTTCGATGTAACAACATATACTCATACAAACTACCTGGCATGACCCTTATTCATGTGCATTCCCTTAGAATCCAATATACTTGTGTGATAGGTAATTACATGGTGTGTACTATCAAACAAATGACACATGAAATAAATTTGAATTAAAATTAATATTATTATCTTGAAGTGTGTAGAGTGCACTATAAGAATAGACTGTACACATCTTATAGTTTTATAATTTAACATGAAAAATAGTTCAATATATAATTAACAATCCGATGAAATGATGGGTACTATCATATAAATGACACATGAAACACATGTGAATATGTTTAATTATATAATTAATTATTCCCTCCATGTTAAATTAAGCACATTATTTATAGAACACTGCATAATTTGTGCTTTGTTACATAACGTATGGTCTCTCCTGCCCATGTCCATGACATATGCTTAGGTATTGGACATGTTCCACTTCAAAAAATGGGAACAAGCTACATGTTATGTCACTTTATTTCATGATGCCTGGAATTGGAGTTGCGTTGGTTTTAAGCACCTATATTTTGTAGTAGATAAATAAAACAATTAGACCCCTCATATTCTCCATTACAAATACACAAGTACTAAACACTATGTGCACATGTTACATAATGTGTGGTTCTTCAAAATGTGTTTCAACCTATTCAGATATACATGTTGATATACTTTTATCATATCATTGATCAAATTTTATTAGACTGATTTGATATCGAAGAAAGACACACAAAAAGATACATGGGTACACAATGTATATATTGGGGTGCTAACCATGTAATATCATGTTATCTGAGTATAACCTTTACACATACAGATGGATTTTTCATATGTATATTAATTTTAATGTAACTTGTTTATTGGTTATGTGTGTGAGAATGAATAAGGGGAAGAGAAAATGATTTTCATATTTAAATAATGAATATATCTAAAGTAAAATATGTTAAAAATGAATTCCATTCAATCAATGATTAATAAATAATTATAAATTGACCATGTGACCACTTTGATACAACTTATTTCTTATAGGCATAGTGGAAGTGCCTGTTTGGATATGCCATCTTGGATTTTTAGTCTTTAGTTACATATAATTATTTCAATACATAATGAATAGATTAATGACCAAGAAAATTCATAGATTACATTACTTGACTAAATGACACAACCAAAAGAGGTGTATATTCACATGTAATCAATAATTAATTTATGACCAAATCTAGAATTACCTGAACTTGTAATTCATTCTTCGTTGATGATCCAGTTTACTCGATCCTATTGTACCTCCATTGAACTATAGTATCCAAGTGTATAATCCATCTAAAATTGATCCACACATGATCCATAATCTCTAAACATCATTGTATAATCAATGGGTTATAGCACGGTCGATCCCATTCACTCGCATCATTCATTGTTAGTCAGAGTATAATTCTTAAACAAGGATAAAGAACTATTGGTGTTCTCTCGAAGGCTTGAGATAAGAGGAGGATATATCACACTTTATATCTCTAAAAATCTCTATAGGAATTGAGATATGTTATCTCTATATATTATACACAACAAGTGTGATTTATAAAGTGATATGATTAGGTATTTATAAATGCAGGTCTAGGGTTGGTAACTTGCAGATAAGTTCCTTTTCCAATTCGTTAATTCTTAGTAGACTCCATATCTATTATTATTATTATTATTATTATTATTATTATTATTCCTTTTATATGCAAATCACCTTTAGGGATATATTAATAAATATCATTTATACCATTTCTAATTGAACCATTAATCTTGGTCCATTTATCCTTCTAGATATTTACCAAACCTTGAATAATGATTATTAATTTAATAAATAAATATCATTGTATTATTCATTTATAAATATAATAAATATTATACTCTCAAAACCCTCAAAATAAATATTTATTATTATTATTTAACTCACTTATTATTTTGAATAACATGTTATTAAATCTCAGTGATCAACCAACTTGATTATTTTTTAAACCATAAATCAAGATTAATATTTATTCTATCTTGTTAAATAGAACATTGAATTTAAACAAGATTTTGGATACAAATAGTGTGTGAAACTCTAAAACTTTTTCATAGTGGAAATAGGTGGAGATACCAAAATTCTAAGTTTAGTGTCTAGAAACAATATAATGTACCCATAGAGAAAGAGGTTAATGTCGCAATGATATACGACCTCCTATGAATGCTTAATGTTTAATATATTATCTTCATCACAATATCTATAATCAAACATGTTTCGTATTGGGGTCATCAATCCATGTTCTTAATGTCTCATTCTTTGACTTTCCTGAAATGAACAAGCCCACTGAACACCATGGCCATGGATTTATCTAGGTACCTCCATTCCCATCAAAGGGCCTAAGATATTAAGTTCTATATATGGATAGATGGTATACATACTTCCTAACATTATACATTAATTCAATATCCCTCATGACACACCCAATGTGTCCTACTTCACCATAGGTATATCTCATCATGGTTTTCATCAAAACAAAAATGAATGTAAATTATGGGATTCACTAATGAAAAAATTAAAGTCTAAAGATTAATACACATGTCCACATACAGAAACATCCAATGACATATAAAATTTGGAGTCCCTATCTACGGATCCATTATCATGACCTCATTTATTGAAATTTACTAAGGGTGAAGACCATAATAAGGTGTCTCAAAGTATAATGATCCTATTATTTCTAATATCATGTATATTCTATTTATTTATAGATAATTTCATCCATCTATAGAACATTTATTCAAGAATACTATCATGGAACCTCCAGGTTCTCATTATAGTGGGAACTGCTATAAACTTTTAGCGAGACATTTATTCTTTATGAAATTATCACATACATTGTCATGGAGAGTAATAATTATAATTTCATAGAAACTTTATTAATATTCAAGACAATGAATATATGTATATAAGTTCTTATATGTTGGTTTTAGGGAACTAACTCCAACAACGGGATGATGATAAACACCACAGTATCAAACAAACAAAACCATGGGAAAAATTTCAACCTAAAAAAATATAACATATATCATGTATAATAATATATAGATAAACCAATAAAGTACAATGTATAAGAATAGGTACATAACCATGAGACATAACAAAACAAAGACGTAAGTCGAAACCTAGAAATAAAAAAACCAAGTCTCTATATGATAATCCACCACCACTATCTCGAACCATCATGATGAATCAAAGTCCAAGAGAAGTAATTAAGCTACAAGAAACCCTTCCCTTTACCTATATCCTAAAAAATCAAGTATGTATACACCTAAATACATATTCATAGTATGAAGCAAGAAATTAGTAGGATACCACTATGAATCTATACAATGTCTATCACCATAAAACCATTAGATCTATATTTAAAACAAAACATGTTTCGTAAAGAATTTTACTTGAAAATTTTATCATAAAAAATCATTAAGATTCCATTGAAACATTCTATATTCAAAGACATAAGAATATATAAATAAATATTAATGGAAACATAGTGGAAAATAGAAAAAAATAATCCACATCATAAAGTATAAACATGAAAACAATCAAGAATGTTCATTACCATCAATAATAATCCAAAAATAAATGGGCACTAGACTTTATGAATACATAAATAGGAAGCATAATGAACAATATGTATCATAATGTGAATCTTAGTGATACTAATCCCGAGCATAGTCAATCAATATCATGACCATAACCCCTAGTGGTGACAAACTCACTAAGGTTTGCGTGTGTCCATAAACCAATGAACCTAAGGTTCCCTTGTGATATGTTTCCAAAAATCATCCCAAAAAATCATTCTTACAATTTTATAAAAAAATTCTATAAGAAAATAATTACCGCTCCCATTATTGAAAACCATTTTAGAGTAAAAAATTCCTTTGAGGTGTTTCATCAAACATATTATATTCGTAATTTTTTTATGAAAACCCCATTTAAAACCCATTTTTTATTCTAAAAAAGATGAATTTATAAAAAATCCATCATAGATATCAAATAAATAATTTTCATAAACCAAACCAAAGGAAAACAAAAGAATAACAAGGTATCCATGAGAAATAACTATTGTATAGGGACACTTACCTTGCTATTGGAGGAGACATAGTTTCCTTTAAAAACAATGAAATGAAATGAAGATACCTAGTCCTCAAAATCCTAGATCCATAATAAATATCATCAATTACCAAATCAATTCACCTTATCTAGCTATCACACATCATTAAAGTTCTAACAAATCAAGTGGAAGATAAATCTAGAGAATATCTAGAGAAAAGAGGAGAAAATGAGGGGAGATTCAAATATAACTTGAATAAATCCACCAAAATAGATAGAGAATCACTAATAGAAAATAGGGAGAAACTCCAACAACAATAACCAAGAACTAGGTCAAGAAAATGAGATATTTGGGTGAGATATGGGTTAAAAATGAATAAGCATATTATGATAATTTTCCATTTTTAAAAAATTCTTATGGGTCACATGATTATATCACATTGTTAGAAATATTGTACACTAATCACATGGTCCCAACTTTCCATTAAAAAACAAAGTGTATGATCAACTGGTAATAAATGCATGGTTAGAAAAACCATAAAACCACTTCTGGAACCAAACCCAACTATCCACATAGTTTACATGGGGATCTCACATATTTAAATAATGTGTGTTAAAACCATGGAAAATGATATTGTAACCAATATATCCATATTTCACAGTTTCCACATGCTTACTACTAACCATGTGAAGACCTTGTGCTAAGAATTTTCCTCTAAAAACTCTAAAATCTCCACCCTGACTCTAGAAAAACATTTATAACATCAAGAGAGACAAAGAAAGATCAAAATAAAACATACCTATGGCACAAAGGATGATATAATCTCACCACCATGCCACTTACTATCCCCCAAAACAAACAAGATATGGAATCATAAAGATATAGGACCACTTCTATATCATCAATGCTTCATGCTTCCATGTCTCATGACTATGTTGTCTACAATTCCATATTATAGAAACTAAGGGAATCATTTTACCATGAAGTACCTTATCCTAATGATCCATCATCGAAACTAGTTTCTCAACCACTAACGTTTTGGGATCAAGATCAACATATTACCACTCTACAACATTAAAATGGTATGGTTTTTATCACCTCATTTGGGAAACATTAAATACATTATGAATCAACAAAAAAATGACATGGAAAGTCTAACTGGTTTGCCACTATTCCAATATGTTTGATAATCTTGAAAGGGACAATAAAACCCAGGCCCTACTTAACCTATATTCGAAAATGATGATGTTCCAAAATAGGTGAATCCCTAAGAAAAAAATAATCAACCACTGCAAAATAAAACATGTGATGATGATGGTCCACATAAGATTAATGGGGAATTTGATCTATCTCTAACCAATTTTGGATCAACTGTACCCTTTTCTTCATCTCTTAGATATGAATCATTCTAAACAAAGACTACTCTCCCAACTCTTCCAAGTGTAAAGGATATCTACATGGATTCTCATAAAATACTACAAAAGTTTCCATTTTCATCAATGCTTGATAACTATTGTCACAGGATAAATTGACCAATGAAAATTTATTTTCCCACATACCTCTAAAATCATGAGCACATACCCAAAGAATATCCTTAATAATTTTAATGACTCACTCAGTATTTCCATCCATTTGAGGGTGATATTACATGATTAAGATCAATTGGGTACACATTACCCATTTTAAATCATTCCAAAACTGGGATATAAATTATTGATATCTATCAAAAACAACTACATAAAGCACACTATAGAGATTCAGTGTCTCTTGGAAAAATAGGTTCTTGATATCTTCCACCTTTTTATCCCCTTAAAAAGAAGTAAGTGAGTTGATTTCTTGATTCAATCAATGATCATCCAAATCATAGTCTTACCACTATGAGTCCATGGTAAACTGACAATTAAGTCCTTGGATATCTCACCCCACTTACATAATGTGTAGAGGCTGTAATAAACAATAAGAATGTTGGTAATCTACCTTAATCTTCTGGTAGGTAAGGCATCATGATACAAAGTCCAAAATTGGCCACCTCATCCACATCCACCAATACCAGTGTCTCAAATAACTATAAATCTTGGAAGTGTAATGGTTCATGGATGAACTATATCAATTTCCACTATCCATCAGCTCCTATTTTAGATATATCAAAACAATCAATCTACTTTGGAAACAAAAGACACCATTAGGAGACTAAGACCAGTCACCCAAGGTCTCCCCCTTATAAATTATTTCACTAAAATAGTTTCAATCATCATCTACTACTTTTATAGGAATAATATGATAATAAAATGAATAATTAACTTCCACACAAGCTAAGTACCCCATCCCATAAAATTCTTTCACATCCAAGTGAATCTCTAGGAATAGACTCATTAATGTATTCCCTTTCACTAATTCCTTTGAGGCTTTAGTCGGTAATTTCTAGATCATTTCATGAGTGACCACATTCCACTTTCTAGATGTGTATGAAATATAAAAATAAATTTTTTTACGATACTAAACCCAATGTATTTATCATAGGACTATTTCCCTATGATTAAAAATATAATTCATGCTCTTATGATAAAAAATACAATAAACCACTCTATGAAGAAAGAGTGGCACCAATTCTTAAGGCCATAAATCACCACAACCAAATCAGGATCATGGGGAGGATAATTATCCTCATGAGGGAATAATTAGTGAGTGATATAGGCCACCACCTGCTTCCATTTCATCATAACACGTCATAATACCATACATTAGGTATCACAAAAGGCAGCCCAACCCAAACCTATTTTTTAAATAATTGGGACTAGAAACAAATTCAACCTCAACCCTTAAATTTATTGGTTATGTTTATGTTGTAGTTTGACTATACTGTTACTCCAAGTGTAACGGTGATGGCTAAACCATAAGGTAGCTTTGAAGCTTATATTGTAATTTAGCTGTGTGGATTACATTTTAAGGTGGTTGTGAGGGTTAAAAATCATATGGTATCTTATAGGGTTACAATATTAAGTAAGTAATTCCCCAACTTACCTATATTGTTTTATTTAAGTTTTCTATGTTTTATGGAAATTTCTTGTTTTCAAAAAGTAACTATATGGTACTTCATGGGTGAGAAGTATGCCTTTTTTAAAATGATTTCATATTCTTATAAGTATTCATGGAATAAAAATTTCTTTCCATCTTTTTATGTTCCTTCCTGAGATTTTTGTGCTCATCCTAAGTTTTAAAATTGTTTTATAGGGTTTTAAGGATGGGTAAGGCAAAAGAAGAAGAAAAGATGAATGTTGTGAATATTTTTCATTAAATGATTTAATGTTTTATGAAAAACATTTGTATTATGAAAAAAATGGATACTATTTTAGTAGAACCCACTTTTTATGCTTATGGGTTGATATGTATGAATTATGTCATAAATCTCTAAAACTATAGACTGAAAATATCTTTGGGAATGTAAGAAAGTGAATTCTAAAATATTTCACAAGATTAAGTAATATTTACGGTCAGATCCCTATACTCCATATTTCTCTTCATTGCTGTGTTTGGGAGTTCGACTATGTTCACAATGATAATAATATTTTGCGTTTGTTGGTTTGGAAAAATTACATGGTTTCTCACTATATCCCTTATCGCATTATGTTGTTCATTAAGATGGTTTTAGTATTGTCCATGGAATCCATTTTTAACTTGGTTCTGTTGGGATGAATCCATTAATAGAACCAAAAGAGTTAATAGGATTAGTGATCATTATAAGAGAATTATCATAAATAGACATAGGAAAATTTAACATCAAGATGTATCACTCTATTACACTATAATGTTATCATATAGTTTTTACAACTCAGCTTGAATCAAACTTGGTTCAACCTATATCACTCTCAATTTAACATATACCATTCTTTGTGAAACCTAGGTTACTTTGAGTTGGGTTATATCATACTTACTAATCTAATCCTTAAAATAGATATCCAAAATTACCATGAACTTTCTTAAAATGTTCTAAACCCAATAATCAATGAAATCTATGATCTCAAAATCCAATATTTCCTTCCTCAAACATAATTAGTCATTCTTACGATCATATACCCAAGAATTTATATACCATAGTCATATAATCTCAATAACATACATTTCCCAAAACCTATTTGAGTCACCAAGACATTAATCAACAATGAGATTATATATTCCTCAAAAAATAAAATTTATTTTAAACCCTCAAATGGTATTAACCACTAGTTCCCAAGGTCACACACTAGTCGCTATATATCATAATCTAAAACAGGAGATGAACTTCTCTAAAAATGTACTGAATCAATAATGAATCCCAAGGTTACCAGTTACTATCTAACATAATTTTTCATAACTAAACCACACTTTATTATCTCAACATCATGTGTATATTAAACTTAAGATCTATTCATACTTCAATCATGTGTTCTCCAAAAGTAATCCCAAAAAATATTAAATTTTCATAAAATCAACTTTCAAGGTTATGAATACCATTTAATTTATGTTATCATACATCTAAAGTAAATCTACTGAAGAATAATACATAGAAGTTTCACATAACCTATATAATTTTAAAATATACCATAATATCATCAACAAATATCACTCGCTCATAAGAATAACTAAGAGATTCAAGATTTAATTTCTTTTAAAATATCAACCTCACTAAAATAGGTAAGACTATAAATCTCACCTTTTCCATCATAATATGAATATGCTAAAATTATGTATCATTTATTTATGCTCGGCTATAAGGTATTGTGGTTTCTAGATACATACCCTTTTTAGATTCATCTTTGGGATCCTATTTCAAATAAATACTAAAACAAAAATGGTTATGATAATATAAAAAATATAAATATGAAGACATTAATCAAAATATGTATTCCCTTAGGACAATATTGTTTTTAATAGATGGTACTTTCAAATCAACCTATGGCCCTCTTTGTTCAATCACTATTTATCCATGGTCATTTTTCTATTAAGTTCTCTAACATAATTTGTTAAGATCATACTCAAATCCTTAATATTGGTTCATTAGATAAAAATTGTATAAACTATAGCAATTAACTTGGGTGTGTCAAACATGGTGTTCAGTTAGGACTATTTATCATGTAACAAGTAAAGATTTAGTTAATAATCAATCCACCCTTTTCGGGGTTATTACCCCCATGTACATCGATTACAGAGTCCACATCCACTTGTAGTATCCAGATATAGATATAATTTATGGGGAAAAAACTTATAATATCTAATTTACAAAAAACATTATAATTTTATCCAATACATAGACTTATTCCTAAGTTTTTTACTAATTTTTTCTCATCCAAATCCCTAAATAAAATGTACATTATTACCTTAACATAAAATCAAATACTTTTCATAAAGTTTTATATAGACCTTTTAAATTATAATGATCCCTAATTTATCAACCCTTAAATTATTCTCAAAAAATATTCTAACATACAAAGATATCTAAAAAATTAATTTGATTCCAAATGTGACACCCCAGAACCATGCTCAAGAGTCTAGTTCAATAAATACATACTTTACACACACACACACTTTGATACCATCTATAAAAGACTAGATATAACCATCCATAATTACAAAATAAATAAAAATTATTTAATCTCTTACATCTAGAGAATCTATCCAGGTATATCGATTTAGAGAATTATGAAACATCATAAACTAAACAATCTCATGTTCTTAGTATCATGCAGACATTTTCTCACTATATATAAGAATCTACTTAATCTATAATGAGTCCTAAACATCTCCTGTAAATTCTGACACATGTTCTATCAATCTAAACATATCATGTGCACTAATTTTCTTCATAACCTGGGGAAATTGAAACATAAGAAAGAGGTGAGCTCAAATTCTCAATAAGGTATACATATAATGAAAGTAATCATGGTATAAACATGGTATAAATATTATGATAGGAATAGGTAAAAAACATGATTCCATAATGAACTTGAAGTAGGTTAAATTCCATATCCATGAAAATAAATGAGATAATAAAATTAATAAAATTGATCTCAAACTGATAGAATTCATAATATCAAACATAAACACCTATAATCAATTCCATGTTCCAAGAAACTTTACTTATCATTGAGACTATAATCAAGACATCATGTTCAATTGGATAGGCATATCCCAAATACCCAAACATGATTCATCTCATGAGATGTTTAAATACATAGAAGGGCTATATAATTCTGGGCCACACCCATTGTCGGATTATGTATAATTCATTCACCATAATAGTTAAAAATATTTGTCATACTATTCCCTAAGGAACCTTTTGTTGAATAAAAGCATTGATATCTATATAATGAAGAATATAGAATATCAATACATGATCATAATCTGTTAGTAGTAAATAGTCATCAAGAATGTAAATACTTACCCACATGTTAATAAAATGGATAACATGATAAAAAAACACCTTGATAAATAAGGTGTATAAACAAACAATACATAATCAACTCACTAATAATCATTTCTATTTGAATAACAATATGTGGTACACTGATTCTTTTCCCCATACCAATAAAATAACATCCAATCTAGGTGAGTATAATCCAATATAAATTATGTAAAATTTTACATTTTCATCATATATAGTAGTGGGTATATGGCTATGTAAATACAGAAATAACATGATCATAATACATCTAGAGAAAGAAGGTGGATGGATGAAAAAGAATATAACCCACAAAGTGAGAAATATTTTTCAAAGAGTTTATGTGGTATGAATTTGTATCCCTAGAAAATAATGATAGAATACAACATAATAGAACCAAAAGGTATAATTTACACAAAAAACATGAAATCAGTTCAAATAATGATCATAACTCAATGAATTAAAATTAACTTACCAAAAATCCTCTCTACTGGGGAAATAACTGAATCAGTAGCTACTTGAATAAAGAAACATGATTTTCCTAATAAATCCCATGAAATAAAATTAAATAATGCATAGAAAATTCATTTTATATTAAATAAATAGAACTCAGTATAAATGGAACAAGGTTCATAATAGATAACATCTCTTAAAGAGTCATAATTGAGACCAATAAAACCCTTGCAACTTGAATAATAGTTAAATAAAAATACCTTGAAAGTGTGGTCTTATAATTGAACTTATATTACCATTATTAAAGTATAATTCATTATATTATATTTCAAATGGGTATTATAAACACCAAAAATTTAAATTAGGTACATAATAACAAATATTTCTCAAAGAGAGGAATTTGAGACGAAACCCTTACCTCTCATCAAGAATTCCGAAAACATACTTTAACCTCTAGTATAAAAAACAATAATATATTAATAAATTAATTTAATACCTTAATCATTTTCATTTTCATTTAAAACGTTCATAAATAATCATTATCTAAATGAATTATTCTGATTTTCTACATCAATTGTTTTCAATTTTGATAGTTTGCACTAGTTTCATAATAGTAGTATCCATATTCATTTATATTATAAATTTCATCATTAATATATAATTTAATTTATTATTATTGATGATTTATAATAATTTATAATGTTTAAAATACATTTCATGAGGATGTTAGTCTTTATCCTTAAAGATGAAATTGATAATAAGCTTGTTTTGGTGATTTTTGAGGAACGTAGGGTGTTTTATTAATTGATGAATTATATATTGATATAAAATCTTCAGAACCAGAAAAAATCATTATTTACAAATTTTAACTCATTATACCATTAACTAATCTTTCATATTCTTAGATGATATAAATGTATAATATTGTTCAAGTAGGTGGTTAAATCGACCCAACCATGAACATACCCATATTTAATGAATGATTATGAGGTGATTTTGTTGTAGTATAGTTATACCATAATAAAAATGATATTATTTAGTGTATATTAGTGTGATATATAATAATTTGAAATAATTTTAAAGATAATATATTTTATAGACAGTTATTACTTAGAAAAAAGAGATCATTTTCCACTTAATTCACTAGTTTTAACCAATTGAATTAATGATAATCATTTTTTGATCATATAATAAATAATTTGTCTAATTTTTCATATCAAAACATTAATTTTATAGTAAAATAATTTTTATCCCTTAATCCCATCCATATAACCAACCTTGTAAAGTGGTGAAGGAAAATGAAACATGTTGTTCCATGGAGGCGGTAGTCCGCAGAAAGCACGAACAAAGATTTTGTTTTTCCTAATGGATGGGGTATATGAATTAAACAAAGAAAATACCCTTATTATATAAACATTAAATGATATAAATGATAATAATATAAGTATATTATTGTGTATATAATAAATTAAAAATAACTTAATTAATAAGAAAAATAAAGTAGTTGATAATACTCATGTCGGGGACTTGAATTTTCATTGGAATTATCCATTGAAATGAAGGCATTATGCTAACTAATAGCTACTAGAATATTTTTAAAGTTAGATATATTTCTAGGAGGATTAATGTGGTATATTTTCTAGTGTAAATTATAAGGATAAGTGAGTCTTGAAGTGGGGGAGATGGTAACCATTTATAAGTGAGGAGAAGTGTTTTTTTGGGAGTAACCCCTAAATTTTAAATAATGTAAGGTGATTATTCAAGTGAAAATTGAAACAAATAGAAAACATAGGAGTGTAAAATTAATTTGGGTTTAAATCTATCTCAAACACTTTTTAGAAAATGTTTTGTGATTTAATGATTTTTTATCATTTTTTAACTTTCTCCCCAATTTATATTTACCTTCATAAATAATTTGTAAACTTTATAATTAATTTTATTGAAAAATATTAATATTGACCATTTACCCAATTTCAAACATATAATTTCAATTTTTAAACCCATTTTATCAAATAAAATTTATAAATGTGTGAAAATATAATTTTAAAATAAACACACTTAATCGCATAAATATAGTTTTTAGAAAAATGTCATTTTTAAGAATAAAATTTTCATATAAGCTAAAATAATATTGGATACTGATTTTAATGAAATAAATTAATTTATTATAAAAAAAATAAAGTGTGTGATGATTTCAAGGAAATCTAAAACTAAATCTCTCTTAAAAATACTTGATTTAAAGAAAATACAAAAAAGGATTTTTTTTATTATGAAACATTTTAATTAGCTTTAAAAATGATGGACACCGGATTTATAAATTCAATGAGGTTTTTTTAAAAAATTAATATAATTATTCATTAAATTAATATTTTTATTAATTAAGTGGTTTTGAAAACTTATATTTCATTATAATATAATGATAAAGTCGTGAAAATTATAAGTTTCTTGAAAATACTATTTTTTGACTAAAAAACCTTTAAAAAAGATAAAAAAAATATTAATATGTAAGGAATCGACCTTAAAAATCACATAATATAGTATCTCTAGACTATAAATCATTTTATTTCATTTCTAAAGATATTTTAGGTTTATATTTTTATATATTTAGTTCAAAAATATTACATAAAAACCCATACATATAAAAAGAGGTAACTTCTACATAAGTATCCTTTTTTCCACAATATAAAACTTTTAAAATAAAACATAATTTATTTTCATGTAAAATATTAATAACGGTTTAATTGAATTATTTCTTCCCCTTACCCATCCTTAAGCCTTTTGGAAAGCATTTTAAAAATTTGGATGATCACAAAAATCTTAGTAAGGGACATCAATGGAAAGAAAGAAACTGTTAATCCATGAATACTTATAAAAAACTTTCTTTTTCAAAAATAAACTTTCAAATCAAAATAAAAATTTTCATACCCAAGATATCACCTTCTATATGCAAATATTTTAATTAAAAATTTCATAATAAATCTTAACTGAAAAATAAATCTCATAAAGGTTTCATTGAAAACATGAAAAACTCATAATTTGTTTCACAAAGATATACTTTACACCCTTAAAGTAGCATATAATTTCCTCTAAATATAAGGTCATTATCTTACCTTTATAAATCATAATATTCCCATAAAAACAATATAAATCATAGAAAAAACATATGGGTTACTTAAGACATAATTTCCATATCACTCTTACAGTCTCTCTTAAAAATGGAATAACCATATTGTCGAATTCCATACCTAATGAATTAGAGTTTATAGCGTAACAACCCATCCTTGGTTTATCAAAAAACCACCCATGATTGCTCAATAATTTAACCACCCATAATTGTTTTATAATGGAACCAAACATCATTATAAAAATTACCAATAACTATAACCTAATCATAAAATATGAAATATTGAATATTCATCATTACACTCATAAAATATTCTTGAGGAAAATAAAACTTCCATTTTTAAATCACTTATTTTAAAATATATAAAATTATAAAGGAAAACATTCTATTTAAAATTATCCTTTTAAAATTTAAAATTAAGGTTCAAAGATAATATTATTCATGATAGTGTAAAAATATTCTAATGCTTTATAAGTTAAAAACCATTCCTTCCAAAAGTTTGTTGTAAAAGTCACAAAGTAACTCGTTTAGAATACGACAAGAAGATTCCTTTTAAAGAATTTTTTAAAAAGTAAAACATGGGTAAAATTGTAATAAAATTATCATAGTATAATAGTAAAAAAATTTAATTTTTTTTAGAAAATATGGTTATGGAATAAAAAGAGAGTTTTAATGGAATCTTTAAAATGTGATTTTTAAAATAAAGTCTCTTACCTTGAAGACAACTCATCACATACGTTCTTTATATTCCTGAATAACAAACTAAGGATAATTTTATAGTTTATTAAGAACCTTTTTATGTTTATTAATCTTTTTATGTCACTTATTACCATTTTATATGCAATTACTTGATAATATAAGTTCTCACTAGGCATTTTGACGATATTTGGTATTTAAGTCAAAAATGGCTTTGATATGTTGACAATGGTCAAAGAGGTCATTATTGTAAAGAATTTGACCCCAGTATCCCATAGTAATTGGTTATTTTTTTCAATTCTATTAGATAAAACTAATCACATCCCAAAGGACCAAATTGTTTATTTGTCTTGAAAACCCAGATACATACTTGAATCTTACATTATAACTCAAAGCATACACTACAACACATTATTTACTTTGAGAACACAATTATTTCCTAGATTTTCCCTACATATAATTCATAATATAATTATTTTAATCTGGGGGAAAAATAAAAATAAGAAAAAGGGCGATCTAAGATGCTTAGTAAGGGTAATCATACAAGAGAAGCTAAATACGGCATGAATAATATGGAAGGAAATATATGGAATTCAAATAATTACATAATCACATGAGCTAAAAACATATACATGGATAAAATAACTAATAAAATAATCACATGAAAATAAGTAAGTAATCTCACAATGAGTGAATTACTAACTTATAATAACATACACATACCGTCAAGGCTTCGGCCAAGACATCATACATAAATGGGTAAGGCCTCAGCTGATACCCAAAGTAGTTTGTCTCATGAGACCCATCGATGCATCGAGGGGATATAGTGGGCCCTCACCATCATCTACTAAATCCAAAACAGTCATCATATTGAATTTTTGAAACATAATCAATATAAACATTTTCATTTAAACTAGCATATGAATGTTAATACTTTTCCTAGTCAATAAAAATAATCCTAAACTATCCATTGTAATATAGAGAATGGTATAAAAAAAGTACATCCTCAGTCAAAATGATCATAAATCATTCAATACAATATGTTTGAGGGAATCATAATATATCAACCTCAATGAATCATAATATTCAAAAAATTATGTTCACATAGATGAAAATAATCTAATAATATCATTGAAAAATTCTTGATTGAAATAAACTTTTTCACTTTGGAATCACATATTTTTTTAAAAACATTTGCATATATATATGAAACAAATTTCTTTGAAAATAAAAATTTAAACATATAAAATAATTTTAAAAGTATTTAGGAATCATGATGATGGGAAATTCCACTTATTGCATATAAGTTAAAATAATTCCTTTCATATTTTTGTTAGAAAATTTACAAAATACCTCGTTTGGAAAACAATAAAAAAATTCATTTCAAAACATTTTATAAAAAGTAAAAAAAGGATAAAAATTACGTAAAACAATTTTAAGAGAATAGTACAATCATTTTTGTAAATTTTTTTATAAAACATGTACATGGAAGAGATATATTACCAGGTAGGGACTTAAACTTAAACAATCCTGAATGATGATGAAATTGTGAAATAAACTATTACCAATTTAGTAACTATTTAACTGTAATCCCCAAAGAAATAAGTTAAAATGAATCTTTAAATACCATGAATATAATTATAATCATGACATAATATATCAAAGTGGTATTATATACACCATACAAAATAAATAAGTGGTGAATATGATAAATATCTCATAGAAGTAAAACTGAGATGAGAAACCCTTACCTCAGGTCCAACTTCTTTTGTATGTGTTCAAAAATCTTGTATAATAAATATAGATTTATTATACATCTATTCCCAAAACATAATTATATATATAATATCATATATTATCCTCTTATATCAACTTATCACTTGTTTGTAATAATATTTCATTATTCCCCTTGTTTGGGGTGTTAAGTGATTCATTTTCCCATGCATGTTTTATCATATAAGTTATGGTTCATGTGAATATGATATAGTTACATAACTCCCAGAATTATATTAATGTCATAGATATAATATTTATTCATTATATACATTTTTATAATAATTTTTGAAATGTGGACATAGAAAATGAACCACATCGCTCTTCGGAGATGATAAGTTGTACGTACACACATGAAACTATATCATTTCCAAATGGTTGAAAGTGTAAGGAATTATATGATATATTAATTTTAAATAATAAAAAACATGTCATGATTATAATATATATCCCTAATTTGCATCATTATATCTATCCAAGTAAAGTGGTGATGAAAAAAAATTACACTACTACATGGAGAGGGTAATTTGTACGCACACACACGAGGTCCTTTTGTTTTTCATAGGATGGATAAATTATAAAATATGATTATCTCATAGTAATAAAAACATATAAGTATATATATGATACTGTATTTATTAATTCTTTATGGAAACAACACATTAATAGGATGTATAATAAGAAATAAACTTGTAAGAGTCGGTAAAGACAATTACCTCTTCTTCAGTGGAGTCCCATTAGATCTCTCCTTAAGTGACTTAAGGTCGGTATTTTTGGGATACTAAAACCTATAGAACTTTTATAAGGATATTTATAAAATATTTTCTAAGGTGATGGTTGATATTTATGGATCAATTAGGTCTAAATAAGTGAGGGAGTATGTTCCCTTTTATAATTAATGTGAAGGGAACTTTTGGAATTTCTCAAAAGATTAAATTATAATAAATTCATTCTCATGATAAATGCCACAAAATATAAATTTATTAAAATATAAGGTAGGATAGGGTTTTAAGTTCATAAACTGATAGAATTTAGACAATTTATGGTCTCATTTTAATCCTTATCATTTTGATAAACCCCCTGGTTAGTTATTTTTTACCTTAACCATGGTAACCACTATTTTAATCATAAAGGATTAATATTGTAACGATAAATGGTCAATTGAATTATAAATAGAACATTATTGATTTTATAAACTATATTACAATCACATGTATGAATATAATATTTTTATGAATTTTAAATAATTTAGTAAAATATTATTTTCATAAATTATCATTAATGTCGATTTTGATACTATTCATTTAATTTTACTTCAAATATATCAAGAAAAATAGAAAATTAGAATATAACTCATTAAAACAAATCCAATATATCATATAGGTCTATAAAATTTATTGGTAACATTAAACCATTCAAATTATATAAAAATTAATATTTTTTATTTTTTTATTTTTTTTGTTAATTAAATAAATATTTTATTATCATTGTAAATTCATTTAAGGTAATTATATAATATATAAAAAATAAAAATAAATTTATATAATGAAAATAATATCATTAATTTCAAAATTTAAAAAAAATCATTCATATCTTGATTTTTTCCCTAGGTGGACATAAAAAAGTTATTAAAAACAAAGAGGGTGTCATTTTGTAACAATCTTTGATTTAAATAATATATAAGGAATTTCAATGGAAAAGTGTACATTAAAATACTATAATTATAGAATAAGTTGATAAGGGTCGAATTCTATTCATCCAATACCAATTAATATGAATAATTATGACCTTATTACTTAGTTATAACCTAAATTAACCCAATTTACTTGTTACCAGGGTGATAAATTTTACAATAGTTACTATTCATTTTGACCAAAAATAAAAGGGTCCAATTACTAAATTTTAACCTGATGGTTATGAATATGTAATTATTTTTATAAAATTCAATACCTATATGTTTCATAAATAGATTTTAAAATAAGTGTGTAAAACATGATAAAAATCACATTTTTGAAAATATAGTTTTCAAGTATAAAACCGTACTTATTTTTATCCCATGCATAGTAAAAATATTATATGAATGTTAGAAAATTTAATTGAATATAATATATATATATATATACATATATATTTCACTAAAATCAATAACCAATATTTATAAATTCAATTTATTAAAATATTTTTCACGGACAAAATTTTGTTTCAGGAAAACACTTCTTTTAATTTTTTTTCTTCCTCTAATCAATTGAAAACCAACGAATTTATTATATAAATTTACAAACCATATATTTTTAAAATTTTATTTAGTCCTATTTATTCCTACCAATTTAGATTCTAGGCTAAAATATTCACATAATAATATATCGTGGTACGTTTGAACTCGGTTTTTCGTGCAACACAAGCTATCAAAGAGATTAAATTTATTTAAAAAGTGACATGCTATAAAATCTTGGGGTATTTCATTATTAGCACATTAAAAAAAATCATCCTCAAAATTTATATAATTTCACTTTATAAATATATTTGGTTAGTTATTCATCATAATTTCCATAGGCTCCTAATTCACCTCTTCTATATTATGATTTTTTCAAAGTACTTTTACCACCTAAGTCATCTGGTTCCTCAAAACTTGTTCTCTATTGTCTAGAATCTGGATAAAATATTCACCGTTAGATAAATCTGGTTCCAGTTATATTTATTCAGAATCAATAACAAGCATCAGGTCTAGCATGTACTTTTTTAATAAAGGGATATGGAACAGATCATGTGCTTTATAAAGACTATGTGGTACTGCCAAACACTATGCTAAAAATCCAATTTTTTCAAGGATTTCAAAAGGTATGATGTTCCTGGGGGTCATTTTTTCTTTATTACCAAATTTTATCACACCCTTTAATGGTGATGCCTTCAAGAAAATATGATCTCCCACTTTAAATTCCATATATTTTATTCAGTTATTAGAATGTCTATTATTTCTACTTTGAGATGTTTTGATATGATTTTGAGTAGTATTTACCTTTTTTATTTTTTCTTACACAAGTTCTAGACCTAAAAGATTCCTTTCACCAACTTCATCCCAAAAAGTTAGTGCATGACATCTCTTCCCATATAACACTTCATACGGTGCCATTTTAATACTTTAATGAAAGTTATTATTATAGGATAATTATACCAAAGGTAAATACTAATCTCGTATACCTTGAAAGTAAAGTGCGTAAGACCTAAAAAAGTATTCTAAAGTCTGGATATATCTTTCTAACTAACCATCTATTTGGGGGTGATAGGTGGTGCTCATATAAATCTTAGTATCAAAATCCTTTTGAAGAGTTTTCCAAAATTGTGATGTAAATTTTTGGCCATGGTCAGAAATAATTGAAAGAGGTACCCCATGAAGTATTACAACATCATTAATATAGAGTCATGAACGGATTTCCATGGGAAATATTGTCTTATATTAATTAAATGTTCATTTTTGGTAAGTTGATCAACAATAACCCATATCTCATCATTCATTCTTGGATTATTTAGTAATATAGTGAAAATACCATAGTAATTTCATAACATTTTCATGTAGGAATGGGTAGAGGTTGCATGAATCCTCTGGGATGTTGTCTCTCATCCATCACTTGATCTAAAACCAAAAATCTCAACACATTATCAGAAATTTCCTGATTCATATTATCCCACCAATAATTTCACTCAAAATTCAAATACATATTGGAAATACTAGGGTGTATAGAAAAATTTGAGCTATAAGAATCATCTAATAATTACATTTTATCTTGTGTTTAGAGGGAACACAAATTCTTTTTCCAAATTTCAGAATTACCTCTCCATATACAAAGTTTTCCAATTTCCCATCATTAATATCTTCAATTTTCTTATAAAAATTATAATAATCATACTCAGAACATTTTATATTTTCTAATAATTATGTTTTGGAAATAATTTAAAAAAAGAAGGATGTTTCCCCTGCTTTAATAATTTCCATATCCATATTTACTAGATCTATGAACGAAGTATCCATACAAATCCTCATTTTTCTCAGAACAACATGATCTTTCCAAATAAATTTCCTGACCACCTTATTTTCTTTCTCTGGGTGGAAGTTTATTGATCAATAATAATCCTTGAGTAGCTCAAACCATCACCTTTTTCTCATTTTGAGTTCAATATATAAGAATATATATTTCAAACTCTTTTCATCTTTATATATCTCATAGCCTTCACTATAGAGATAATGTCTCTATATTTTCAGAGAAACAATTATGGTTGCAAACACAAGATCATGATTTAGATAGTTCTATTCATGAGTTTTTAATAGCATTGATGCATAGGCAATAAATCTATCATTTTACATAAGTAAAAAACCAAGTCCCTTCCTTGATGCATCACTATAAATCACAAATCCAACATTTCCTAAATACAGATTCAAGATTGTAGAATTCACTAATCTCCTATTCAACTATTCCAAAAATTCTTTACATTCCTTTTTCTGAATAAAATTTCCCCCTTTGTGAGTAAAATTGGTTTACAAGTTAGATAATCAGGTACAATGTTGAATAAATCACTGATAGTAACCTACAAAACCAATGAAACTATCTACCTCAGTTATATTCATTGATATAAACCATTCTTAGACTGCCATTGTCTTCACAGGATCAACTGAGATTCCATGCTTGGAGAGTATATGACCAAGAAAATAAAATTTTTGATGGTAGAATTCCCACTTTCTAAATTTCTCATACAACTATTTTATTATAAGAGTCTCAAGAATGATATTCAAGTAGTTTTCATGGTCATCATAGTTCATTGAGTACACCCAGATATCATCAAAATTATCATAACAAAATTATCAATATATTCCTTGAATAATTTTTTCATTAGATCTATAAAAACAGAGGGTGTATTGGTCAATAAAAATGGAATTATTGTAAACTCATAATGTTCATACCCCATTTGAAACATTGTATTAAGAATATTTTCCTTTTTTTACTCACATTTGATTATATCAAGAACAAAGGTCAATATTTGAAAAATACCGAGCTCCATGAAACTGGCTGAATAAGTCCTCAATGTGAGGAAGATGATACTTGTTCTTTATCATAATAGTAATTATTTTTCTATAATAAACTCATAGTCTCATAGATCTATATTTCTTATTAATGAAAAGAACTGGGGATCCCTAGGGTATAACATTGGGTCATATAAATACCTTTTCATTTAACACCTCTAGTTGTTTCATCAACTCCACTAACTCCACAATGGCCATTCTATAGGGTTTCTTTGATATAATTCTTGCATTAGGGGTTAAATCAATGGAAAAAATAAATTTCCCACTACGGATGATGTCCAAGTAACTCCTCAAGAAATACATAAATTTATTCCTATATAATAGTTATATAATCAATTTTATGATTATCATTTTCATCCATAAATTTTGTCTACTCTTCTTATCCAATAATCACATTTAGAAAATCTACTATATGTTTATCTAGACATGAATCAAATGATGAATTCTCCCCTCTAAAGGTAAGTAATTCTATATCTTCATCACGATTCATAATTTTCTTTTCTTTTAAATAATTGTTTTCAATATATTTTGAAATCCAATTTATACCAAAGATTATATCAAAGTTACCCATAGGTATGATAATAAAATCAGAAAATAGATCAAATTTATGTGTTATAATAGGAATGCTTGACCCACCTTTGTTTCACTCAGGTTTCAAATAGGAGTTTTGACTGACAAATACTTTCTTAAAGTTAATGGTAAATGTCTATTTTTTTAAACTGGGAAGATATAAATGAATGTGATGATCCTGAATCAAATAAACCATTAGCTAATGTTTTGGATATTATTCATTTACCTTCCAAAAAATCATTAGGGACATAAACCGTGGCTATTTTGATCACATAAGATTAGACTTTATCCCTTATCCTTTTTATGTAAAGTTCCCTTGATGCCTAGGAAAATCATTTTTATAGTTTTTCATATCCTTTCAGCTGAAGAATTTCACTTAATCGTCTTCTTTATTACCCTTTCAATCATGCTCTTTGTGGACTTTTTCTTCACACTTGTAGAAAACTCACATTGCCAATAGGTATGTTCCCTAATTTTTATTTCAAAATTTATTACAAGTTATAAATTTTACAATTCCTTTATTCCCCTTCACCTTATTTCCTTTTCCAGAGTACTCAAAATCTATCTTTTTATCTTATTTCCATTTGAATCCATAAGACTTGTAGAATTATTTCTCTGTCTTGATAACACATGATATTGTATCCTCATATGATGAAAATGTCTAGGATACTAATTCCCTTCAAAGACCTGGACTAAGGAAATAAAAGAAATTTTCAATCATTATATTTGGATTACATATGTAGTCCATGGCATGAATTTTTAACCTTGTAAAGTTAGGTTCATACTAAGAAAATTTTTCATCCTCATTTTTTCTCAAACTCAAGTATTTCCATTTTTTATTTCCTCTACCTATTTAGTGTTTTGAATCAATGACCACCATTGATCTGCATCTCCCAAGAGATGATAAACATCCATTACAACCTTCTTTCTTTCATTACTTACCAAAGTGAGAAATATATTCTCTAAGTAACATATCCATTTCTCATTTATAAATGTATTTTTAGTCCCACTAAATGATGGAGTTTGCTGACGCATTAAGCAGTATAACATTGTTACACCATGTTGTGGATCAAAAGGCTGCTTCATATTGGAAAGGTTATTTCTCATAATCTGATTCAATAATCCCAATATAGTTATAATTTTTTCACCTCTAGATACAGCTACAGCTCCAGTTATAATATCATTATCTTTATTAGGAGGTAAATCCATACATGGATTATGTGCGTGGATATGTTTTTCATTCCTTCCACTAGGCTCCATTTCTAACTAATAGAATACAATAGATTAGATTATGAATCATAATTTATAATTTCCAAAAAAGTAAAAAACTTAACATAAATTGAAAACTAGTCTCAAAATCATAAGCTTGGATTCTTTTGGGAATATTCTCAAATTCCTTTATAGGGTTAGATTTCCCAAATCCATGTCCTCCTAAATCTAGTTCCCAGGGTTTCTACTAAACTTTTTCTAATACCAACTTTAAATACACAAACCCTTGTTGTCCATAGTTTGTGGTTAGATTATTAAATTTTTATTATATACAAATAATCTCATCCCAAAGGATTGAATAGTTTAGTAGTATTAAAAACTAGATACTCACTTGAATCATACAATACAATAGAAAGCATAAAATAAAAAAACTTTATTTCTTTTAAGAACACCATTATATCCTAGATTATCCCTACATATCAATAATAATATACTTTTTAGCATCCTAGGGAAAAATAAAAATAAGAAAAACGATGATCAAATATGGTCAGTAAGGGTAAGCGTACAATAAATGCTAAATAAGGGATGAATAATATGGAAGGAAATATATGGAAAACAAATAATTCCACAATCATATGAGATAAAAACATATCCATGGATAACATAACTAATAAAATAATCACATGGAAATAAATATGTAATCTCAAAATAAGTAAATGAATAATTTTAGACATCATACACCTACCATCTAGTCTTCAGCCAAGACATTATATAGAAATGGTTAAGGATTCAATCAATACCAAAAATAGTTTGTCTTGTGATACCTTTCGATGCATCGAAGGGCTATAGTGGGCCCCACCCATAACTTACTAATTCCAATGCATTATTCATATAAAAGAGATGAAACATGATAAATATAAATATTCATATTGAAAATATCATATGAAACCTTAATAACTTCCCCAATCAATAAACATAATCATAAACCATCTAGAGTAATATGGATAATGGTATTAAAATAGTACATCCTTAGTCAAACTGATACTAAATAATTCAATAAAATATGGTATATGCTAATATAAGAAATAAACCTCAACAAATCAAAATAATCAACAAAATATGTGGAAATAGATGAAAACACTCCAATAATGTCATTGAAATATTATTGAGGGAAATACCGTTTTTTCACTTTGAAATCACTTAATATTAAAAATATTTAACCGCATATAAATGAAAAAAATTCTTTGAAAATAAAATTGTAAACTTATAAAGTAATCATAAAATCTTTGAGTAATCATGATGGAAAAAAACTCCATTTATTTCATATGAGTTCAAATAAATTTCTTTTGTATTTTTATCAGAAAACTCACAAAATACCTCATTTGGAAAATGACCAAATGTTTCCTTACAAAACATTTAATAAATTTAAAACAAGGATAAAAATGAATTTACAAAATTATATGAGATTAGTAAAAACCTTTTTGTAAATATTATTTTAAAACATGGTTATGGAAGAGAAATAGTCCCCAATTGGGACTTAAATATAAACAATCTCGAATGATGATGAAATTGTGAAACAAACTCTTACCACTATAGTAACTTTTGAATCATAAGCTTGATAAAATAAATAACTTCAAATTAAACTTTAAATACCATTAATACAATTATATTCATGATATAATATATCAAATAGGTATTATATACACCATAAAAGATAAATAAGTAGTGAATATGACATATATCTCACAGAAATAAAAGTGTGATGAGAAACCCTTACCTCAGGTCTGACTTCCTTCGTACATGTTCAAAACTAATATATAATAAATATATATTTATTATAAATCTATTACATAACCATAATTATATTTATAATAACATATATTATCCTCTTATATCATCTTATCACTCATTTGTTAATAATATTTCATTATTCTCCTTGTTTGAAGTGTTAACTGTTTCTTTTTCTCATGCATGTTTTTTCATGTAAGTTTTAGTTCCTACATAGAGTATATAGTTCCATAATTTCAAAGATTATATTCAGGTCTTAGATATCATATTTATTTATTACATATATATTTATATTCATTCTTGAATGGTGGACATAGAAAATGTATCGCATTGCTTCGTAGAGACGGTAAGTCGTATATACACACGAGTAAAGATATCATTTCTAAATGGTTGAAAGGGTAAGAAAGTGGATAATGCATTAATTTTATAGGATAAAAACAATTTCACAATTATCATATATATCCATTATTTTCATCATTATGAAAATCCGCATAAAGTGGTGATGAAAAACAAATTACATCGCTACGTAGAGAAGGTAAGCCATATGTAAACACGTACGGTGTTTTTGTTTTTCATAGGATGGATAAAATGAAGAATATTATTTTATAATAACAATAATAAAATATTTTTTTATATATTATACTATATTTATTTATTTTTTATGGAAATAACACATGAATAGGAAGTAGAAGAAGAAATAAACTTGGATGATTCGGTAAAGACAATTACCTCTTCTTCGGTGGTCTCCCTTTAGATCTCTTCTTAAGGGACTTAAGGTTGGTCTTTTAGATAGACCATAACCTTTAAAACTTGGATAAGGATGTTGATAAAGGATTTAGGTAGGTTATGGTTGATATGTATGCCTAAATGTGGTGTAAATAAGTGAGGGAGTAAGTTCCCTTTTATAATTGAGCTGAAGGGAACTTTTGGAATTTCTCAAAAGATTAAATTATAATAAATTCATTATAATGAAAAATGACTCAAAATGGAAATTTATTCTAAGATAAGGTAGGAAATGATTTAAATATCATCAAAAAATATAATTTAGACAATTTTTATTATTATTTTAATCCTTGATATTTTGATTAACCACTTGGTTAATTATTTTGGACATTAACCATGATAACCACTATTTTAATAATAAAGGGTTAATAATGTTACTATAAATGGTAAAATGACTCATAAATTGACAATTTAAAATTTTTTCAACTATATTAAATTAACATGGAAAAATATAAGATTTTTATGAATTTTAAATAATTTAATAAATTATTATTTTGATAAATTATCATTAATGTCTAGTTTAATAATTTTCATTTTATTTTACTTAAAATTGATCAAGAAAAATGGGGAATTAGAATATAATTATTTAAAACCTATCTAATATTTCATATAGATCTATAAAATTCTTTGGTCAGATTAACTCATTCAAATTATATAAAATTAATATTTTTAAAATCATTTATTTCATTTTTTCAGTTAATTAAATAAATACATTATTAAGGTTACACAAGAATTTAAGGTAAATATATAATTTATAAGAATTAAAAATAAATTTATATAATTAAAATAATTTCATTAAAATAAAAAATTTAAATTTGGGTTCATTCATACAATTATTTTGTCACTATTTGGACATATAAAAGATATTAAAAACATATAATTGAATTAAAACCAAACACAATGAACATAATTATTAGTAACATATTTTTATCAAAACCAGACACAATGAACATAATTATATAGAGTTGAATCAAACTGTACAAAAATAAATTAAAAAATTGGATTACATAGAATACGATTGGAACAACTCAAATCCACCCAAATTAATATGAATTGAATTGAATCAAATTGAACTAAATTAGACTAAATAGATTCAAAAAATATTTGAAGAAAATTTAAAAATATAAAAATAAACTAAATTAAACAACATCAAATAAAATCAGTCATAATAAAACAAAATTGGATTGGACCAAAATTTTTTATTTAATATATGTTTTTATTTTTAGATTAATTTAAAATTAATATCGTTTTGATTTTAGTAATGAAATTAATTAGTAGTAACATATTTTTAATTTTGGTTTCCTAAATTCAATTTCATTATATAGGGAGGTATTGAATTTTGAAGGATGTGTTCCTCAAGCAAAACTATTTTTCTCGAGTGGAAAGAAAAAGGATGGAAGTGTGGTTAATGAACTGACAAAGCAGCAAATTATAAGTTTTACTTTATTAATTTCCAATTTTAATATCTATTTTTTAACTTAATAGTCCATTTATATTTGTAATGGGATTCTTTGGAGGATCTTGATGACTAGGAACCTGAAACTTTTATGGCAAAATATCACTTACATCATATTTTTGGAGATGAGCACCATCGAAATGTATGATGTCGGCTTGGGAAGAGTATAGTCCTGAAGAGGTATTTCCACACTTCAGGTACCATTTGTAGTACCACCGAGTTCAAAAAGGATAATTCATGGGTAATATAGTTTGAGGCTGGTGAAAAAAGGCCGAAAAAGGTTCATACAAGTAGAAGAATATAATTAAAGGGTGAATGATGAACTTATGAAACTGATGGAAGTTTTATGTCCATAACTTTCACCAAATACCACTATGGCCTGTGATGCATATATGTCTTCAATGTGTTATTTATATAGTGTACCAGGAAGTAGTCCTAGTGGTGGTAGAGATGATGATAGTCATATCAATGATGGTGGTGGGGATGAGGTGAGAAAGAGGTTGAGGCTGAGGCTAAGGACGAGTTCGAGGATGAGGTTGAGGATGAGGATGGGGATGAGGACATGTATGAGGATGGGGATGGGAATGAGGACGAGGATGAGGCAAATGATGATGGTGATGATAGTGATGGTGATGAGGTACAAATTTATTTGTTAAATTTTTTACTGATATTTATGACATTTGATGTTTGATGATTTTTTGTGACTAAATATATGTGTGATATTTTGTATATTTTTTATCATTGATTAAGTGAATCAATTGATTTGTTCTATTATCTATATTTATATATTGGTTTGTTTCTATTTGAGGATTCTCTATTGGTTGAATTTAAGGTTCTGTTTCTTGAGTATGTTTTTTTAGTTTCATTGCAGGTTGAGGATGTTTTTTTGGTGTTATTTTTTTTATTGTAGGTGTAGTGGAAAGTTAGTTTCATTATTTATTATGTTCTAGTTTTATTTTTGGTAGTTCTAATTATAGGTGAATTATGTTTTGATTTTTTGGTTTCAGGTGCATTGTATTGCAGGTAGTTCTGTTTTGTAGGTGATGAATTATGTCCTGATTATAGGTAGTTTTGAGGTGTATTGCAGGTGTTGGTGTGTTGAGGTATATTTCAGGTGTTAGAATGATGATGTGGAGTTGCAGGGTCTATACCAATGGTTTTATAGCTGTTTTATACATCTATCCAAATGGTTTAAGATAAACCATTGGGAACATATCATTTAAGACACCTTATAACATTAGTTCCCTCTAAACTATTGGTATAGGGCTATCCCAACAGCCCACATTCCAATGGTTCATGGAACCGTTGGGATATCCTATCCAAATGGTTTCAAGGCATATGCCAATGGTTTTAAACTATCGGGATAGGTCAAATTTTCAGTAGTGAAAACTAAATAAATTAAAACTAAAAATAGTAAAATAACTAAAAAATATAAAAAATCAAATAATTAAATTCTAAAAAAATATTTCAATTAAAAATTACCACCATAAATAATCCAAGTTCATTTTATTTGAAATATATTAACTGTTTTTAGTCATTTATTTAATTTTAAACTGATTATTCATTCCTTATTAGGATACCGCATTTCTAAAGTCATTCCATCTGCTCGTACACATCATAAATTATACAAAGATTTATTTCCTATGATTTCCCATTATTCTGGGGTTGATTGTAATGTTTTTTACCATTACATGCACGTTTTAATGTTTTAAAACACAACAAGTGTATTTTTGGTCATCCCAAGAAAACAACACTTCATATAGACATTTTTTTAGTTCAAACACGTCAAAAATAATCTATGGTTTCTTTTGTATGTTTTTGAAGTAATTGAATGTCGGTTTATTAATATTGATCCGCTGACACACATTAAAGGCCTCCAAACCTTTAAAATTTATTTATCAATTTATTTTATAAAAATCATAGGTCATATTCACATGTCATAAACTCATAAAATCCAAATAAATACAAAGATGGTTTCACTAATATTTCACATCATTAGGAAGTTGTTTACTATGGTTTCAACCCTAAAACACAACATTAGTATTTAAAAACCCTAAAATTAAATTTTCAATCACCCTGAGAAAACAACACCTCAAATTGATTTTCCTTTAGGTCCAAAAATTCACAAATCACTCTATGATTGTTTTTGTTTGATTTTATGTCAATCAGAGGTTTTTTTCTTCATTTTGACCACCTAATCTATGTTTTTAAAGCCTGCCAAACCTTTAAAAACTACTTATTCAATATTTCTAAACACACCATGTTGGTTAGAGTAGAGTAACCAAGAGTGGGGTGAATTGATTATCTATAAAAATTTCTGTTTGAAAAGTTTTCTTAAAATGGTTCCCCAATAGAAATAAATACAGCCCAGTTAATCAAGGTATTATAGTTATAAATGTTTGACTGTTCAAATAACTTCTCAGAAGATTGATTAATTCTCAATAATCTTAATATCAGTTATTTATATTACTTTTAAATCTATTCTAATAAGGCAAAACAATTATAAATTCTGTCCAAGATTAACTATCAAAGTAAATCTAGTGATTTATGAATTATAGATTAAAATAGAGAAAACTAAATTAAACAAAACAGAGGATATAAAACAAGTGGTTCAGTATCAATTCGAGACCTAATCCACTCCACTTGGTGATTACCTTTCACCAAGCAGTTTATATTAATAAACTTGAACCACACCCTAGATCGGGGTAAACAACAGTGCATAGGATTTTCCATGTCACATGACCTCTTCCATAGTTCTTCATGGGTATAAACTACCAGGTCACACAGGGACCTCTTCCATAATTATATTTGGGAGTAAAAAAGTGTAAAAAGATTTGAGAGGAAGGATATCTTATATCCTTTAGTTTATTATAGGAGACATTGTGTGTTTTAATACAGACACACACACTGCTCGAAAGCTAAAAACAATACCCAACAGATAAAAGATGATGATATAAGGTTAGAAGTGCTATGAGTGTTATTCTATGCATCTCAGTAATTCTTGGATGAAACAGATGCAAGTATCGAGTCTTCTTGCGAGAAACAGAGTATTGCAAGTCTGGTGCTCTGGTTTTCAGTTATATCTGGTTTGTGTTCTTCATGGAGTTTCTATTGCGAAGATGTTATTGACTTTGATCTATGGTATCCCAGATTCTAGATTCATGAATTCTTCGTGTGTTCTTCAGATGTATGTTGTTTCATGTGTCGGTTCTTTTCTCAAGAATGCTCGCGCTTCTGCTTCTCTACCACACCTTGCTTCAGGGTTATGATTTTATTTTTATTCTTGGAGTTCATGTTCTGGAGCCAACATGATGCATGTATTATAAACCTCATCCCTCGTACTTTCAGGTGACATATCTACAAATAAATATTAATAATGTCAGTTCATTTAAAAGATTCAAATATGATCGTTAGAAATTAAATTTAAAATTACAAAGCAGATTAAAGAACAGTGTCACAGTCTGTCTGGAAATGGTGTCACTTGGAAATAATGTCACCATGAAATGGTGTCTTCTTCTTTGACTTTGAGAAGTGAGACAGTTATGATAGAATAGTTGTATAGAGATCAAGAAATAGTATCACAAATGCGGTGTTAGGATCACCATGTTTGGTTCTTTTCCAATCATCAAATGGTGTCTTAACAAGGAATCGGTGTCACAGACTTCACTAGATCTGAAACTTGTTATAGTGTCTGGTCACAGTGCCTGGGTTATGGTTTCTTGGTCATGGTGTCTAGGTCATGATTTCTGGTCACGATGTCTGGGTCGAGGTTTTTGGTCACGGTGTCTGGGTCATTTTCCAGAAAACTTGAACCAGTAGAAGACTCATGGTTTCTTAGACATAGCTAAATATCTATATATAGACTTGAGAAGTAATATTAACATAATGAATTATATCTAATCATTCATAAATTAAATTCATTATAAAAAAATTAAGTATAGTTTACAGAAATCAGTCATGATTTATAGGAATCAAGATCATTAGAAAATGTATTTAAAACAAAAAGAAGCCAACCATCTTTACACATGAATAGAAACAGATTAAACAAGATTTCCAGGAAGTATAGGATTTTTTATCATTAAAACATGACTAAAATAAGAGGAGGCCAACAATCTCCCCCTTTTGATGATCAAACATCATATGAGTGATATATCTGTTCTTAGTGTGTGTGCCTCTCCCCCTTTTGGGATTATCAAAAGGAGTACAAAGGAAAATAAGAGAATAGAGAATAATAGGTCACAATATATTATATGGATAAATATGTTCCATTAAAAATTGTAGGCAACAAAAATAAAAAAATATCCCTATCAAAAGATAGTGTTCACTGATCTTCAGCACTAGCTATCTTCTCTTTTCCCTTTGCAGCAGCATCAGGAGAAGCCACGGGAGCAGAGGTAGAAGTTGAAGAAGGAAGTAAACCAATGTCTGATAAGGAAGAGGGAGTCCTTCAAAAACAGAAGGGGCCAAGGTAGGTTTAGTGGAATATCGAGTAAATTGTTGGTCAAGGATAACATGTCTGATATGACTCAGATCCTAAGAGACAGACATAGAGGTAGAGACAAAGGCATTGGATGAGGAAGGAGGAAAACCATGCCACAAGGGTGCAGCTGCAAGAGCCATAATAGTGTGCTCTGCACATGAAGATAAGGCCTTAATAACTTGATGAAGTCATCAATAATCTCACCATCATACTACATTTCTTTCTCAAAGTCATCTTTGTTCTCCTTGAACTTGTCTAACAAAGGAGTGAAATATTTTAGCTTTTCAACTTGAGTTTTGAAACTTGAGTGATAGGAGGTATTTTCAGATTCTCTACAAGGTACTTGAAATGGTTTGTCATATCATGCTTAGAAAAAAATCCTATTGAAGTAGAAATCCACATTCTTAGTAATTTCTTCTTGAGCATCATTTTCAATCTTGGAATAAATTCTTACCAAATGAAGAACTTTGTCACTATTCTAGACAACTGTAGATAAAGACTCTTTGTCAATGCCACTTAGAACTGATTGAAGTTCTTCCTTAACAACCATTCTGAGTATATCATTGTCAATGGAGGGTTGAGATGACTATCCAAAGGTACTAGAATCTATAATAGCTGAAGTAAGGGACTATCACGACCCGTCCTCGGGGCTCGTGCCGTGACTACCCCAAGCCCGCCTTCCATAGGCCAGGGGCTGGCGACAAGCACCAAAGGTGTAAATACTGATAAACTGGGAAGGAATTGCCTTTATAAAGGTAAAAAAACACCACAAAGTACAAGCGGAAGTAAAACACTAAGTACAAAAAAGGAAGTACTGAAAAGAAGTGGGCCTAAATACAAAACCATCTGAAAAGTGCAGTTACAACTAAAAGGAAGTACAACAGAAAAGATAGAAAGCTGGATGAAAAGTAGCAGCTCATGGGTCTTCCACCTCGGATCCTACCTGAAGGGTAGGTACAGATAGCGCAACTCTTGGATCTTCCACCACGGATCCTACCTGAAGGGTAGGTACAGATATCCTCCTCAATGCTCTCACCCGTCAACCTCCTCCGAGTATCGTCTCGTCGTGAAGTCCACCACCGGGTACCATCCAGTCCTCGAACACTCAGCCTCTATCAGCGCTGCCTGTCGTCTACAACCAACACAATGAGGTGCGGGCATATCCCGTGCAGGGGAGAGTATACGATACTCATTAGGGACCCCGATACCCTTGAGGTCTCACTAAATCCAACAAGGATAACCACAAATAAGTATCTCAACAGATAACCCTTACTTAGGTATAAGCCCAAACATAAACCTAAGTTATCAAGTAACCCATCTCAATCATGAGGAAACACAAACGTTATGAAGTCAACGGATAACCACTACTTAGGTATATGCTCATACATATACCTAAGTTATCAAGTGACCCATCTCAATCATGAGGTAAACACAAAGGTCATTGACTCAGCTCAAACCAGGATTTTCATTATCGAAACCACAACTGCTGAAGAGCTCCGTCTCTGATGAGTACAGTGATCATGTCACGTCTCCGAGGTACTTCTCACTAACCTAAGACTACTGAGGTACTCCTCTTGTCGAGTACCGCGGGTCTTCCACCTCACAAAGTAGTGCTCCTCCACCATGGGTCTGCCAATTCACACAGTAGTGCTCCCCCTCATTGCCTACAGAGGTACTCCTCCTGTCGAGTACCATGGGTCTGCCACCTCACAAAGTAGTGCACTTCTGCCATGGGTCCGCCACCTCACAAAGTAGTGCTCCCCACTGGGCTACGCAAGTCATTCCGAATTGAATCGGACAAGCAGTCATCAGGTCTCAGCCAGCTACACAGTCTCCGTACTCCGTATGCTCGTCTCCGGGAGGGTCCGATCCATGAGCTACTGGTCGATACTCCAAGTATCTCAAAGTCCCTCAAAAAAGTATCTCAAAGGACCGCCTCATCATAGGGGTCTCAACGCAACAGACGGTGCGTCAATCGGACGCCCGGTCTGTGAGTTATTAGCCTTTTCATCCTAGGGGCCCCGTTGGTTTCAAGTACAAACCATCACGACCGTATCTCAACTGTACCCCGAAATCTCATAGGGTATACTCATAGGGACCTTTTCTCAACGTGATCACCAATGCCGCTGACGGTTCGTCAAATGGACGTCCTGTCTGAAAGTTATCAGTTTTTCCGTTCTAGGGGCCTGGTTGGATTTCGGGTACAATCCAACCCAGCCACTAACCAACTACATCCAAGACTCAGGCTACGAATGCCAAAAGTTTCGTCTCATCAAGAGGAATCCAACAAAGTCGACGGCACGCCAATCGGACGTCCGGAACTCGAGATATAAGTGTTTCCGCTCCGAGGGCCCGGTTGGTTTCGGGTTCGAACCACCCCGGCCATACCCAAAGTTCTCCAAAACCTTGAGTGTAATATATCAAAACGACCATCTCAATACAAGGATCACATCGCAACTGACAGTGCATCGATCGTAGGTCTGTAGCCCAAGATATGGGTATTTGAACGAAATATGCCCAAGAATAGGGGGTTCGGCCCCGGACCGACCCAGCCTGAGACCCCCTGGTCGGTCCGAACCAGGTCGACCCGAACCGGGTCCGGGTCTGGCCTGCATGGATGCGGCCCAGCCCGGCGGGCTGGCGCGGTCCGCTAGCCAGCTCGGCGTGACCGAGCTGGGCGGACAGGGGGGGGGGGGGGCGTTGCCCCCCTTGTTTAATTAAATGTGGCACCCACGTGGGGGGGGGCACTCCTCCCTTCCATCCGGGGGTTACGAACCCCCGGTTTCTCCCCTAACCGGTCGGCCCGCTCTGGTCGGCCAGCTGCTGCCGCCACGGAACCGGCGCGGTCCTGTCCCCCTACTCCGACGCCGGCAGCCGGAAGCCGGCCACTGCTCCCTGCTCCGCCGCAGCCTAAGGCCGCGGCCTTGGTCAGACCGGCAAGGCACGGCGACGCCGCACCCCTCTTCCGTGGACCCGCTCTGGCCGTATTGTTTTCGTGATTCTCAAGCATGGCGCGACGGCGCCACGACCTTGTTCGACTTTAACGGCGCGGTGCGATGGCGCCGCGCATCCTTGCTGCATGGTCCCACGCGGTGTGACGGCACCACGCCATCTCCATTCCAAACCACAACAAGGTCAACAATAGAATTAAGGGAGGAGGGTCGGCCGTGTTTGTGAGGTCTGTCCCCCTCCTGTTAATCGATAGCGAGAGGTTAAGATTACAAAGAACGCTCGAATATTCACGAACATATATTCAAACCCCTACCTCGAGCGTAGCTGAATGAAGGCTCATCGTGGAAGAAGGCGTTATGGAAGGAGATTCTGTACACGTTGTCGGAGATCGTCTGAGGAGGAACGGTGTCTCCCTTCCTTTGACACGGAAAGATGGAATGAAGGAATGCAAGTTGGGTCGTCGATCTCCAAGGAAGGTGTCTCTCACCGTCGTCCGTTGTCAGAGGTCGGCGTTCTTCGCGTTCTTCATCGAGGAAGAAAAACTTCAAGACGTTGAGCAAATTCTCCCAAGCCCTCACGCACAACGAACACCTTAATAAAATAAGACTTGTCTTATTTTATTAACACACAAGCCAAACGTTTGAGAAATTCAAAATTGAATCAATCAATTAATTGAATTAATTGTAATGTTTAAACCACCCAATTAATAGAGGCGTTTCATATCTAATTAAACGCACGAGTTGACTTCATTTAAAAGGAGGGGTGTGGGTGTGTTACCTTAAATAAAAGAGGGGGTTGAAGAAATGAATAGGTGGGGCTCGTGTGGGACCCACCCCACAAATATCCTACCTAGTGGAGTAGGATATAGTGGGTCCCACTCCAACCACGTAGCTTAGGTTAAACTACATTAAATAAAATAAAATTGGTTGCACCATTTTATTTTATTCTTTTACTTAACCCAAAATTTTAAGTACCACACCCGAGAAAACGCAACTCCAGAAAAGATGTTCCTAATAAAAAACCAGCGTTGTGATTCCATCGGTGCCCTCAGAATTCGATTCCGAGCACCGGTTCAAAAGTTAGGAAAACCCACTCATTCGTTCACTGAACGTACCCGAGCTAATCTTCGGAAAATGATTCCGGGCACACCGGGCCTCGGAATCAGGTGCCGTTAGAAACTGCGTTCTTGTAAAATCCTAAACAAAATTAAGAAAAAAAATTCCCTTGAATTTTATGGGTCTTTACATTACTCCCACCTCAGGGATTTACGTCCCTATAAAGATACTTCAAAAACTAGGGAAACAAATGTGGGTATTGTGCACACATCTGAGCCTCCCGCTCCCAAGTGCTCTCCCGGAGGGTCCTGTGCTGCCATCTGATGCGCACTAGAGAAATAGACCATCCACGTAGGACCCGCTCCTGTCGATCCTCAATCTCCTCTGGGACCTCCGCAAAAGTCGCCCCATCATCAATGTCCAGCTCTCCATGGTTAATGATATGTGTCGGGTCGTGCACGTCTCTCCTCATCTAAGACACGTGGAAGACGTCGTGCACCCGGTGCAACTGAGGTGGTAGAGCTAGGCGATAAGCCACCTCTCCAACCCTGCTGAGGACCTTGAAGGGACCGATGAAGCGTAGAGACAACTTGCCACCTCGGCCAAATCTCCGTAATTCCATGTCGAGGTGAAACCCATAAGAAAACGTGGTCACCATCCTCAAACTCTAGTGGTCTCTACCTCTTGTCAGCATACGGATTCTATCAGCTCTGAGCTATCCTCATCCGCTCTTGGATGACCTGGACCTTCTCTGGTCCCACAAGAGCTACTGTGATTTCTTCTTTTCCGATAAGAGAAATCTGGTCTCATCCCCTGGATGAACCACATTCTTTGCCTAATACAGTCAATCCGGACATGAATGATGTATTCATGCCATAGACGACGTCGTAAGGCCTCGACGTTACTACCAAGAGATACGACCGTCACTCTTGCCTCTAAGGGTTGAGTCACACTGTCGGTATCAGCGTGAGGTAACTGGGTCTTATCTAGTAGGAATCTCGAAAGTGAGGGTCAAGGAAAAAGTTTAAACCGGAAACTCTTAGTACACAAAAAGGAAGGAAGAAAATGTCACAAAGGTAAGTGTCTTTTTATTATGTTAGCTCATAGTACAAAGACACAAATGTTACAACAACATGGAACTAGAAGTACGAAGAAGAAAATAAAACCACTAGTTCCGCTCCTGTCCACTTGCTTCCAGAGCTCCGTAGTCGTATGCTTCTGCTGCCTGAAGATGAGCTCTCCCATGTACACCTGTTCCGTGCGGTCGGGGTGGACCTCCTTGTGGTGGTTGTGGCAACACCTCGAAGCATCGTCCACCTCCAGGTGCATGGCCAGATCCCCTCCCTTGGCCTTCTGCTCCTAGCGGTCCGCCTCGATCGAACTTCTGCCTCTGCCTGGGAGGTTCTTCATTTAACTGTTGGTCATCTGAATGGCGGGTCAGAAAGTCACGTGCCATGTGACCAATCCTGCCACAGGAGTAACACTGCATGGCAGGTCTGGCTCTGTCATTCCCCTTGGTGCCTCGTACTACCGACCCTGAGTCATGCGGTCGACCACCTGGAGGTCTGGTCCTCTTGGACCTCTGCGTCATCTGTCTACTGCCTGCTACAGAAGACTTTGCCGCATGCCGACTAGTGGTGGGTCCTGCTGCTGGAGACTGCTCAGCAAGGAAACTCTCCACTAAGAGGGCTCTCTCCAACACCCCTATCTTCATCGGGATACTGTGAGAAATAACAGAAGCTCTAATCTCTCACCTGAGCCCTTTCTCGAAGGTTCAGTCCCTGAAGAACGGGTCACATACCATATCTGTGGAGTAGCGCGAGAGGTCTGTGAACCTCACTGAGTACTGTGCCACCGTTATGCTACCCTACTGTAGATGCAGCATCTCTTGTATACACACCGCTTGAAGGGTGTCTGGTACAAAATCTACCCGGAACCGACTCTTGAATTCTGCCCACAGAAGTGTCACCTCGTCATGCATCTAGAGCATCAGGCTCTACCATCTACCTGTTGCTGCCTGAAGAAGGCTGGCAGCAAGGATCACCATGAAGTTTGCTGGCATCCCCACTAGCCTGAAGACTCTCCCCACAGCCTCCAGCCAATCCTCAGCCGCCTGTAGGTTCGTCTCTCCCCTGAACCTGGGTGGCCTATGGCGCTGGAACTCGTGCAGTGCGCTCAAGCGACGTGCACCCTCTGCTGCTGGGGATGGTGTTATTGGTGGCCCAATGGGTATTAGTACCGCTGGTGCCTCCACTGGTGCCTCAACTGGGATAGGGCCCTGTACTGAGGCCACGTCGCTCGGAGGGCTGTTAGTACGTACAACTCTCGGGGCTCAGCTGGTCGTCCGCGGGGAGGCATCCTAAAAGAAACAAACATGACACGGTCAAACGATTTATACCGGAAATCAGTTGTCAGGGTCCTTGTGTATGGATACGTCGGCCGCCCGCACCAACATTGGACTCCCTGAACTGAAAACTACACACGGTACCCTTAGCACTATTGCTTCACCGAAAAGAAATATCAGAGTTACAAGTTCTGTGGTAGAACCGAACTCCTATGATACCAATTTGTCATGACCTGTCCTCGGGTCACGTTCCGTGACTACCCCAAGCCCACCTTCCATAGGCCAGGGGCTGGCGACTAGCACCAAAGGCATAAATCCTGATAAACTGGGAAGGCATTGCCTTTATAAAGGTAAACAAAACACCATAGAGTACAAGTAGAAGTAAAACACTAAGTACAAAAATGAATTACTGAAAAGAATTGGGCCAGAATACAAACCCATCTGAAAAGTGCAGGTACAACTGAAAGGAAGTACAACAGAAAAGACAGACAGCTGGAAGAAAAGTAGCAGCTCATGGGTCGTCCACCTCAGATCCTACCTGAATGGTAGGTACAGATAATGCAGCTCCTGGATCGTCCACCATGGATCCTACCTGAAGGGTAGGTATAGATAGCCTCCCCAACTCTCTTTCCCATCAACCTCCTCTGAGTATCGTCTCATCATGAAGTCCACCACCAGGTACTGTCCAGTCCTCGAACACTCGGCCTCCGTCAGCGTTGCCCGTCGTCTGCAACCAACACAATGAGGTGCGGGCATAGCCCATGCAGGGGTGAGTATACGATACTTAGTAGGGACCCCGAGACCCTTGAGGTCTCACTAAATCCAATAAGGATAACCACGAAGAAGGATCTCAATAGATAACCCTTACTTAGGTATAAGCCCATACTTATACCTAAGTTATCAAGTAACCCATCTCAATCATGAGGAAACACAAACGTTATGAAATCAATGGATAACCACTACTTAGGTATATGCCCATACATATACCTAAGTTATCAAGTGACCCATCTCAATCATGGGGTAAACACAAAGGTCATTGACTCAGCTCAAACCAGGATTTTCATTATCGAAACCGTAACTGCTGAAGAGCTCTGTCTCTGACGAGTACAGTGATCCTATCACGTCTCTGAGGTACTTCTCACTAACCTAAGACTGCTGAGGTACTCCTCCTGTCAAGTACCGCGGGTCTGCCACCTCATAAAGTAGTGCTCCTCCGCCATGGGTCTGCCACCTCAAACAGTAGTGCTCCCCCTCATAGCCTACAGAGGTACTCCTCATGTCGAGTACCGCGGGTATGCCACCTCACAAAGTAGTTCTCCTCCTCCATGGTTCTGCCACCTCACAAAGTAGTGCTCCCCACTAGGCTATGCAAGTCACTCCGAATCGAATCGGACAAGCAATCATCAGGTCTAAGCCATCTACACGGTCTCCGTACTCCGTACGCTCGTCTCTGGGAGGGTCCGCTCCACAAGCTACAGGTCGTTACTCCAAGTATCTCAAAGTCCCTCGAAAAAGTATCCCAAAGGACCGCCTTGTCATAGGGGTCTCAACGCAACAAACGGTGTGTCAATCGGATGCCCGATCTGTGAGTTATTAGCCTTTTCGTCCTAGGGGCCCGGTTGGTTTCGTTTACGAACCAACCCGACCGTATCTCAACTATACACCGAACTCTGATAGGGTATAATCATAGGGACCATTTCTCAACGTGATCACCAACGCCACTGAAGGTTCATCAAACGAACGTCTGGTCTGAAGGTTATCAGTTTTTCCGTTAAAGGGGCCTAGTTGGATTTCGGGTACAGTCCAACCCGACCACTAACCAACTGCATCCAAGACTCAAGCGAACCATGCCAAAAGTTTCGTCTCATGAAGAGGAATCCAACATAGTCGACGACACATCAATCGGACGTCTAGAGCTCGAGATATAAGTGTTTCCGCTCCGAGGGCCCAGTTGGTTTCCGGTTCGAACCAACCCGGCCATACCCAAAGATCTCCGAAACCTTGAGTTTAATATACCGAAACTACCGTCTCAATCCAAGGATCGCATCGCAACTGACGTTGTGTCGATCGGAGGTCTGTAGCCCAAGATATGGGTATTTGAACGAAATCTTCCCGAGAATAGGGGGTTCGGCCCCGGACCGACCCGACCCGAGACCCCCTGGGTCGGCCCGAACTGGGTCGACCCGAACCAGGTCTGGGTCCGGCCCGGCCCAGCGCACTGGCGCGGTCCGCTGGCCACCTCGGCGTGACCGAGCTGGGCAGACAAGGGGAGGGGGGGGGGGCGCTGCCCCCTTGTTTAATTAAACGCGGCCCCCACGTGGGGGGGGGGGCGCTCCTCCCTTCCAGCTGGGGGTTACGAACCCCCAGTTTCTCCCCTGACCGGCCGGCCCGCTTCAGCCGGCCAGCTGCTACCACCACGGGACCGGCACGGTCCCGTCCCCCAGCTCCGACGCCGGCGGCCGGAAGCCAGCCGCCGCTCCCTACTCTGCCACGGCCTTGGTCCGACCGGCACGGCGCGACGGTGTGGCGCCCCTCCGCCGAGGCCCCGGTCCGGCTGCGGTGTTTTCGTGATTCTCCGGCGGGTGTGACGGCACCGCGACCTTGTTCGACTTCAACGGCGAGGTGCGATGGCGTCGCGCATCCTTTCTTCATGGTCTCGCGCGGTGCGACAGCACCGCGCCATCTCCATTCCAAACCACAACAAGGTCAACAACAGAATTAAGGGAGGAGGTCGTCCATGTTTTTGCGGTCCGGCCCCCTCCCGTTAATCGATAGCAAGCCTCTAAGACTACGAAGAACGCTCGAATATTCACGAACATATATTCAACCCCCTACCTCGAGCGTAGTTGAACGAAGGCTCGTCTCAGAAGAAGGTGTCACGGAAGGAGATTCCATACACGTTGTCGGAGATCGTCCGAGGGGGAACAATGTCTCCCTTCCTTTGACATGGAAAGAAGGAATGAAGGAATGTGAGTCAGGTCGTCGATCTCTGAGGAAGGCGTCTCTCACCGTCGTCCATCGTCGGAGGTCGGCGTTCTTCGCGTTCTTCGTCGAGGAAGAAGAACTTCAAGACTTTGATCAATTTCTCCCAAACCCTCACGCACAAAGAACCCCTTAATAAAATAAGACTTGTCTTATTTTATTAACACCCAAGCCAAAGGTTTGAGAAATTCAAAATTGAATCAATCAATTAATTGAATTAATTGTAACGTTTAAACCGCCCAATTAATAGAGGCGTTTAATATCTAATTAAACGCACGAGTTGACTTCATTTAAAAAGGGGGGGTGTGGGTGCGTTACCTTAAATAAAAGAGGGGGTTAAAGAAATAAATAGGTGGGGATCGTGTGGGCCCCACCCTAAAAATATCCTACCTACTAGAGTATGATATAGTCGGTCCCACTCCAACCACTTAGCTTAGGTTAAACTACTTTAAATAAAATAAAATTGGTTTCACCATTTTATTTTATTCTTTTACTTAACCCAAAATTTTAAGTACCACACCCGAGCAAACGCAACTCTAGAAAAGGTATTCCTAAGCAAAAACCGGTGCTGCGATTCTATCGGTGACCTTGGAATTTGATTCTGAGCACCGGTTCAAAATTTAGGAAAACCCACTCGTTCGTTCACTGAATGTACCCGATCTAAACTTCAGAAAATGATTCTTGGCACACCGGGCCTCGGAATCAGGTGCCGTCAGAAACAGCGTTCTTGTAAAATCCAAAAGAAAATTAAGAAATAAATTTCTCTTGAATTTTACGAGTCTTTACAGGGACTTTAGTTGATTCAGAACTTTATGTAGACATCCCTTTTACTCATCAGTCAATTTGTTGAGACCAATAACAAGCTCACACATTTCTTGTAAAGTTTTCTTATTTATTTAATCCACCTTGTCAGCTAAGGAAGTTAGGTTTGGTTGAATTAGAGAGACAACTTCCTATGGAATTTGACCACTAACATCGTCAATAGGATGAGCAAAAGGATATTGTCTTGATTTCAACACTCTATGCATATCTTCAACCACAGTTCAGAGAAACTACACTTCATTAGTCAGTTGTTTGTTCTCAATTATGACCTCTTGAATTTCATAAAGCATTTTTCAGTGAATCTGACATATGATCTTTTCTAACAATAGGGCAGAATCTCTTTTACATAGGTTTGTTATAGAAGCAGGTTGAGTGTTCATGATCTTTTCAACTCTAGCCAATAAAGTAGCTCCAAAGAATTTAAAATCATCCTTACTCACTAAGGTAGAAGGTTCTTGTGAAGGTTCAGGAACATGAGTTGAGATAGGCTCAGGTTCCTTTTCATAGATTACTTTAAGAGCAGAGACAGGTTTCAATTGAAACATAGTAGATGGATCTATACCATTAACTGAGGCTTCCTGGGAATCATTCACATCAATGTAGTTAAATAATTTATACCATGTATCCATAGTGCTTTGCTCAACTAGATTATGAACTTCAAAACCTTCCAAGTTAGGATGTTGCTCCCCCTCAACAAGTGCATCTATCACAGGACTAAGAGATTTAGTTCTTTGATCTATTTCTAAAATTTCATCCCCAATAGCCTCACCCATTTCTTTTCTAGCCAATTGAAAGGCTTGCTTCATTATTTCCTCAGTAGATGGGATAATATCAGGAAGAGCTTGTTCCTCTAAGTGTTCCTCAAAAGCAGATTATTTATCAAGAGAAAGTTATTCTTCTAAATGCTCTTCCAGAATAGTCTTTTCCCTTACACTAATAGTATAGTCTTCTTTAGAATCATTTTCTTCTTCCAAATCAACAATTTCTTCAGGAACAAGTACTTCCTTCTTAGTTATGACTTGAGGAATAGGTCCACTGTCTTCTTTATCCAGGATAGTTTCCCCTTTAGGTGAAACAACCTCTCCTTCTTCCTCCTTAATAGGATAGTCAATAATTTCATCTGGTTCCTGACCAGGATCAAAAATGTTCATAGGTATTGAATAATTCTCAACTAAGTTGAACTTTTTATACCCTGTCATTATCCCCCACTCATGCTTTTATCTAAGGATTCCAACTGATTTTCATTCTTTTGATTTTAACCTTTGAGATATAAAATTCATGGTTCTTAATGACTTCTTCATCCGGTCCAACAAACCATTTAGCATGAAGCATAACAAAGATTAACCTTGAGAAGAACAAGGAGGTTGATTTTGAGGTTGTCTTTATCAACTCACATATATGAAGTATAACATACTTACATAGGTTAATCTTGTGTCCATTCTTCATAAGATGTATCAAAAATACATCCTTCACTACTACAAACACGGCCTTTATCAGCGCTAAAAATTTCCTTTATCAGCGCTAGAAAAAGCACTGATAAAGCCAGTGTAGATAAAGGGGGGGTCCCCTTTATCAGCACTCCGAAAAGCGCTGATATAGGACCCCATTATCAGCACTGATAAAGGGGTCCTATATCAGCGCTTCCTTTATCAGTGCTTTTGTTTTAGCGCTGATAAAAGTTAAAAAAAATTAAAAAAAATTAAAAAAAATTAAAAAAAAATTTAAAAAAAATTAAAAAATACTGCGAATCGGGGGGGCTTTTATAGCGCTTGAGCCCCCCCTTTTACAGCTCTTTTCTGCCCTTGTACATCGCCCCACGCACCCCCTCCACCCTTTAATAGTGCTTGCTGCTATATTCCCTCATGCGCGCGCGCACCTGCCTCCACCAGGATTTGAACTCGAGACCTCCCCCCTACGCGCCTAAGCCTTTACCACTACTCTATTTTGATTTGTCTTCCAATTCATGATATCTCTATATATATATATAGTTATATTTATTCGTATACAAATATATATTTATATTAATATATATATAGGTATTTTATAATATATATATATAGTTATATTATATTATATATATATAGTTATATTATAATATATATATATAGTTATATTAATATATATATATATAGTAATATTAATATATATATATAGTGATATTAATATATATCTATATCTATATATATATATATAGTTATATTTATTCGTATAGTAATGTATATTTATATTAATATATATATATATAGTTATATTAACATATATATAGTTATATGAATATATATATATAGTTATATTAATATATATAGTGATATTAATATATATATTTATAGTAATACTAATATATATATGTAGTTATATTAATATATATATAGTTATTAGATTAATATATATATATATAGTTAGATTAATATATATATATAGTTAGATTAATATATATATATAGTTGGATTAATATATAGGTATATAAATATTCATATATTGGTATTTTAAATAAAATGGATCTTAGTTATTATTTAGATAAAGCTAATATATTTTATATGTAAATATGTTTAATTATTTATTTAAAAAATTTAATTTTTAGGTGCGAATATATAAAAAATATGTACATATAGTTATATATTTGATTATAAATAGCAGTGCATTATAAAAAAGGATGAAATTTTAAAGACATAATATCAATATGAATGTAATACCTTGGAATAAATTTAGTCCCCGCCAAAAAAAGCCAATAATACCCCCTTAAATGAGTTTGAAAATCCACAAAATGTTAAAAAATTTGGGTACCCCGACAAAAAACACAGTTTTAGAGGCCATCTGGGCCTCTTTTGGCCTCGAAAAATGCTTGACCAGGGCTTCCCCGGGTCACAGCGACGTAAAGCTCGTTGCAGGCTTCGATTTGATATGTGGTAGAGCTCAAACAGACACCCGGATCAAAAGTTATGGCTGTTTGAAGTTTGAGTTGCGTTTTCAACATATTTTGGATCTTTTTTTAATTTTTTTTAATTTTTCTAGTCCTCAAATTGTTATTAAATGACTATTACTCTATAATTATTATCAAATTATTAATTAAAAATATTTTTTTAATTTTTTAAGAAGCCATTTTCAATAAATATCTTATATATTAAGTATAATAAGTGTAAATGTACATTTATACTTATCTAAAATCTATTTAAAAATTATATATTATATTTATATAACAATATAACTATATTTATATATTAATTTATTAATATATATATATTTTTTTGAATCCGACCCTTTATCAGCGCTACTAAACAAGCGATGATAAAGGGGGGCCCTTTATCAGTGCTAACAAAAGCGCTGATAAAGGGGGGGGGTCCCTTTATCAACGCTAAAAAAGCGCTAATAAAGGCACCCTTTATCAGTGCTTTTTTTAGCGCTGATAAAGGCACCCTTTATCAGCGCTTTTTTGAGCGCTGATAAAGGGACCCCCCTTTATCAGCGCTTTTTCGTTAGCACTGATAAAGGGGGGGCGCTGTGAAAAACTGTTTTTGTGGTAGTGCTTATATATAATTGTAGAAAAATCTCCTTTTATTAGACTAATCATATTCTAAACAAACATAAAAAATAATCGAGTTTCACCATCTAGCTCAATAGCAATAGCTCTTCTCTTAGTTTAATTAACATTAAATCATCCCAAGGATTCTTCTAAAACAAAGATCTCACTTAGAGGATAAAGACCTCTTTGGTAGTCCTCAAAAATTCCCTCATGAGGTATCCTTAGTAAAGCATCCCATAACCTTGAAGAAAAGGTATATCTTTGGCCATTGATCTAGCTTCTCACAACAAAACCATCTTCTATATCAAATAAGAATTGAACGAACTGATAAAACTAAGCAACTAGCTTTGGTTAAATTGGTCTTATCTTCTTTATGAACCAATCAATCCATCCCTGCTCTTTTAGTACTTTCAACACTAGAGACTTACTTGACAGCAGCCACTTAGGGAATATTTCCTTTTCTAGTACCACTATTCTGTCAACAAGGTTAGGATTCAAAGGACCTTCGGGCGCTATCTTTAGTGCTATTTACATTTTCTTATGAGATCTATTCTTATCAAGAGTGGAAGAAGATGGGCGATTAATCCTAGGAATTCAAAAAAGGTTTGAGAGAGAGAGAGAACTGAAGTGTTGAAGGAGGGATTACGGTTTGAGAGAAGAGAGCTCAGATGAAGAAAAGAGTGAAACTTCTTTCATTTTTAACATTTAGGGATATTGAGCGTCTCAAATTCAAAAGTGCAGGAATGAAAAAGAATAAAATAATTAATTTCAGTGATACAAGTTATAATGTGTAAATAAAATTAAAAATTGTCTTTATGGTGAGACTGGAACAGACTATCATGGCGAGACCATAACAGGTTTTCACAGTGTCATCTCTGTTGTGTGACTTCAAAACTGTGCGACCATATTGTTTGAAACAATATGTGCCAAAAATTAACCGAGATATAGTAATTGTGAGACCATAAACATGAAATAAAAAATTTTAAGACAGTAAACTATAGAACTGTAAGAGTTAGATAGTAATCTTAAAATAGTGACTTGTGAAACCGTAAACTATGAATCAATATGTTCTGAAACTAAACACTTACTACTTAAGATTTATCATTTCCAATTCGTGTATGATGTAATCTATTCTTTCAAAATTTAATGGTTTGTTGAATATGTCAACGAGCTGATATTCAGTTCCAATGAATTCCAAAGTCATATCACCTTTTTGATAATGGTCTCTCAAAAAGTGATGTCTTACATCAATATGTTTTGTCCTAGAGTGTGAAACATGATTTTTTGATATGTTAATAGCACTTGTATTGTCACAATTTATAGGTACATTCCTGAATTGATATCAATAATCTAGTAATTTTTGTTTCATCCACAAAATTTGTGCACAACAACTTCCATAATCTATGTATTCATCATCGGTAGTAGATAATGAAATAGAGTTTTGTTTCTTAATACACCATGATATGAGTGACTTGCCTAAAAAGTGAAATGTTCTAGAGGTTCCCTTTCTATCTAACTTACAACAACTGAAATCAGCATCTGAATAGCTAACTAACTCAAATGGTTGTCCTCTGGGATAGAATAGTCCTAGATTAGGTGTATGCTTGAGATATTTGAAAATTCTTTTAACATAATTTAAATGATATTCCTTAGGGTTTTCTTGAAAACAAACACACATACATACACTAAACATAATATCAGGCAGACTATTAGTTAATTAGAGTAAGCTTCCAATCATTCCTCTGTAAGGGGTTTAGTTAACATATTTTCCATCTTCATCAAGATCCAACATACAAGTAGTACTCATTGGAGTGTCACTACTTTTAGTTCTATCAAAGCCAAAACGTTTTAGAAGATCCCTAGTATATTTTCTTTGATTTAAAATAATACCATCATTGTTTTGAAAGATATGAAATCCAACAAAGAATTTTAGTTCACCCATTAAACTTATCTCAAATTCTTTTTTTCATTATTTTAGAAAATTCAATACATAAATAACTTTTTGAATATCCAAATATAATATCATCTGTATAAATTTGAACTACTAAAACATCATTGGATATTCATTTTATAAAAAGGGTAGGATCAACTATACCTTTTGTAAAACCTTTGGAAATAAGAAAAGTACTTTATCTATCATACCAAGCTCTTGGAGCTTGTTTTAAACCATATAAATCTATTGATAATTTAAATTCCTTATTTGGAAAGTAAGGATTTTTAAAACCCGGGGGTTGCTCAACAAATACATCCTCATCTATATACCCATTTGGGAATGCACTCTTAACATCCATTTGATATAGTTTGAAATTCAGATGTGCAGCACAAGCAAGAGATATTCTAATGGCTTCAAGTCTATCTACTGGTGAAAAGGTCTCCTCATATTCAATTCCCTCTTCTTGACTATATCCTTGTGCAACCAATATGGCCTTCTTTCAAAGTATGTTACCAGCTTCATCTACCTTATTTCTAAACACCCACTTAGTCCCTATGGTAAACGTGTCTTTAGTTCTGTCAACAAGTTTCCAAACTTTGGTTCTTTCCAACTGATTAAGTTCTTCTTGCATACCCATCACCAAAAATTCATCATTGATAGAATCATTAATGTTTTTAGGTTCAAGTTGTGACAAGAATACTTGATGTTCAACCTGCTTTCTAAGAGAATCTCTAGTTTGAGTTCCATTATCTAAATCTCCCACAACGGCATCTAAAGGATGGTTCTTAAGGGTTCTAACAGCTCTAGAAAAAGAAGAACTATTGATTTTAGTTTCTTAAACAGGTTTGGGTTCTCTATGACTTGAATCTAAAAAATTTCTAGAATTGGAAGTTTTCATAGATTCCTTTACAGGATGGTTAGAGGATTTTGAATTTATTTCCAGATTTGACACATCATCCTCTAGGTTCTCTAGAGTGTTCTTAGGCTCATGTGGATCTGTCTCATCAAACATGATATGGAATGATTCTTCCACACATTTAGGTCTTTTTTTTAAACACTATAGGATTTACTAGATATTGAATATCCTAGAAAGATTCTTTCACCACTCTTGGATGAAAATTTATCATGATTGTCCTTAGTATTAATGATATAGACTTTTCAACAAAAAACTTTGAAGTATCTTACTTTGGGTTTTCTATTGTTCCATAATTCATATGGAGTTCTTTTAAGAATAGGTCTAATCAATACTCTATTAATAATATAGCAAGTTGTATTTACTGCTTCAGCCCAAAAATAAATAGGAAAGTCAAATTCACTAAGCATGGTTCTAGTAATCTCTTACAAGGTTATATTTCTTCTTTCTACAACTCCATTTTGTTGAGGTGTTCTAGGGGAAGATAAATTATGACTATAGGCATTTTTTGAACAAAAGGATTCAAACTCTTGATTTTCAAACTCACAACGATGATCACTTCTTAAGGATTTGATTCCATGTCCACTAATATTTTCTACAGTTTTAGCATATTTGGTGAAATGAGAGTAGGATTCACTTTTGTGAGCCAAAAAGAGAGTCCAAATATATCTAGAAAAGTCATATAAAAGAACATAAACATAGTACTACCAATTTAAACTAGAAACTCAAGATAGTCCAAACAAATCCATGTGAACCAGATCGAGAGGTTGAGAAGTTGACACTTCTTTCTTTGGTCTGGCGGAATGTTTGTGTTGTGTTCCCTTTTGACAAGGATTACACACTTTATCATTTGGAAACTCGGGTTTGGGTAGATATTTAACTAATATTTTTCTAGTTATCTTTCTAAGGGAGTGAATATTAGAGTGTCATATTATCCTATGCCAAATCCAAGACTCTTTGTGAAATACAGTTTAACATGAAGCATTTTTATAAACTAAATACTATATGTTAACAGAGTATACATTTTCATTTCTCAATGCAAAGAACACTAATTAATTTTTACAATTAAAAACATTACAAGAATCACATTCAAATTTAACATGAAATCCATCATCACATAGTTGTGAAATACAATGTAGATTATTTTTCAATCCATCAACAAAAAGTACTTTGGAAATTAAAACTAACTTAGAGTTACCAATTTGGCCAAGGCCAATGATTTTTCCTTTGGCATTGTAACCAAAGGTGACATGTCCACCATCAATTTTTTTTAAGTTCTTGAAGCATGAATAATATCCTATCATGTGTCTTAAACACCCATTATCAAAGTACCATAATCTTTTATAAGAGCTCTTTAAAAAAAATTCTTATAAAATAGTCAAATAAAAATAGACTTTGGTACCCATATTTGTTTGGGTCCAGTAATATTAGTGACTAGGGGTTTGGGAACCCACATCTACCTCATAGTTTTTTATAAGAATTTTGTAAAGTTCGTGAAAAATAAACTCTACTTGGTTTAGAAAATCTTGAAACAATAGAGAGTGTATCATAATTTGAACTATATGAATGTTTTCCAGAACTAGGAGTAAAGTTGTATGTTCTAGATTAAGAAACAAAATTGGTCTTCCAAAATTTATTTTTTAACAGATTGATAGCCAATACCATTAGTATATTTAGGAAAAATATTTTTACCTATAATTTCTACCAAAGTATCTTTACCATTGGTAAACCATTCAAGATCCTTTATCAATTTCTCATTAGATAGCTTTAGTTCACTATTTTCTTTGAGTAATTGAACATTTTTCTCTCTTTCTATAGTAAGTTCTGATTTAGCAGTTGAGGTAAGATCATGTTGTTTCTTTAAAGACTTGTATTTATCTTTTAGTGCATTACATGTCTCTTCGACCATATTACAATACTCAAATATTTCTTCTTTAGACATATTCTCAGAAACAATTTCATCTCCAGAATAAAGGGAATTGTGTGCAGGAGATTCTAGTGTAACCTCAGATGTGTTCGTCATAAAACACATATTGGATTTGTTATCCTGTTCATCATGTGAAGATTCTGAGTCACTTGAACTATCCTCAGAAGCACTCCACATTGCTTTCATTGCCTTTTTATACTTTCTATCTTTGTCCTCATACTTCTTTTTGTACTTGAGCTTGGGACAGTTAGCCTTTACATGTCCCTTTCACTTATATTTGTAGCATACTATCTCATCAGACTTATCACTTCTTTTCCAACATTTCTTCCATCTTTCCTTTTGATCATATCTTCCTTTGAAGTTAGGATTTTCTAAAAAAATTATTCTTCTTGTAAAGTCTCTTAAACCTTCTGGATAATTGATCCATCTTCTCATTACTGCCAGGTGATGATTTTTCACTACTAGAACTTTCTATAGAGACTTCCAATTTCACTTTTTATTTGTGTTTAGAGGTGGTGGTATTAAATGAAATAGATTTTCTTTTGGGTTCATCCTCCTCTTCCTTGTTTAATTTCAACTACACTTCATACATCATTAGTTCCCCAATGAGTTCTTTTACCGGTAACTAGCTAATGTCGCATTACTCTCTAATAGTGACAAAGGTTCCTCTTCATCTATCAAATAGGAATCTGAGAATCCTCATGATTTCATCTTTGGTAGTAACTTCTCTTCTAAGAGAAATCATTGCGTTAACAATTTTTTTGAACCTGATATACATGTCGGAAATAGTCCCATCAGGTTTCATTTTAAATTTATCTTATTTGATAGTATAAGTACTAAGTCTCATTTATTTCACACTAGAAGTTCCTTCATGTGAAACAGACAAAGTATCCCAAATTTCATGGGCAGTTTTACATGCATAAATTTTGTTAAATTCCCCATCCCCTAAAGAGAAATATAGAGCATTCATGGATTTGCAATTATTATTGTAGGTAGTCTTGGTTGGGTCTGTAAGAACCCGGATCTTCGTTTTCAGGTATGTATTTCCTTTTTCTAGAGTTTTTGAGAAAAGAGGAGTTTTTGAAAAATTTTGAAGTACAGGCCGTGTACTTTATGAGTACACACCGTGTACTACCTTTCCACGCCAGACCGTGTGTTGGCCGTGTCTGGGCCACACAAACAGTGTGTAGGGGTGAAGTGGAGGCTGCTTAAAGAGGAGTATGGGAAAAATGTGGTACATGCCATGTATTTTCTTTTTTTTCATTAAACGCACTGGGGTCGCGCCTGACAGACAGAACACCTTTCGTCTAGGTTTCGTTCGTCCGAGAGAAGCCGTACGGTCGTGGATCTTCTCCGAGCTCCCATGCCTCCGCCTGTTCTCTGAATTTACCGTCGTTGATTGCGTTGGAACCACTTCGGTGAGTTCTTCCTTCTCCTATAGCCTTTTTTTCCAATTCCTCCTCTTTCTCAAGATATCATGGGTTGAGAATTTTGGACATTTTCTCAGATCTTCAACGTTCTAAAGAGAATCAATCATCGTGGTTCAACTATATCGATCTCCTAGAATCGAGGTAGGTGGTTTGTGCCTTTCTGTAGAAAGTCTTTGAGTATTTTGTGCAAATTCCACCAATACCCTTGAATGGGGTATTGTGTGTTTTCTGTTTTTCCTTATTGTTTTCCTGCTTTGCTTATATGCCTATGTAGAGGTCATTGCTTGTGAATAGGGTAAATTGTATTGTGATTTGGATGTTTTTACTTGCATGTTTTTCTTATCAGGAGTGTTTCCAGTTTCCATGCCTAGTTGTAGGATAGTGGAACTATTGTACTGTTATGCTGTTGTGCCTTAGAATGATAGCCAAGTACTTCTTGAGGTTACTTGGGACGATACGGGCACTATGCATGTTTTTTTACACAGGGATGAGAGAACCTAGTATAGTGGACCATAGGGAGAATGGACATAAGGGCTTCTCCAGAGTGTCTTTAATTTACGATGCGAGACCACAGGGGGAATTGACATTGAGTGCTTCCTTAGAGAGTCTGTAGTTCCTCGACACGGGCCACAGGGGGAATGAGATGTTGAGTGACTCCCCAGAGAGCCTTTAGTATGATACGAGACTATATGGGGAATTGACGGTGAGTGCTTCCTCAGAGAGTCTATTCTTTAGCTGAACCAGAGGAGCGAGACTATGTGTGCTTCCCAGAGGGTTGCTAGTACTTGTAGGTTAAACCATAAGGGTTAGGCTATGAGAACTACCCAGGGGATTACCTATTGTTCTTCTTGATTGATTGGCTGTTAATTCTGTACTTTATATGCTAGACTGTGGATTGTAGCTGTTGTGTGTTTTCTTATTTACTGCTTCCTGTATTTTTACTGCCATGTATTCACTGACTATTAGGCACAGATCTTTGGGTGGTTGTCTACTGGGACCTTATCTCACACCCTATTTGGGTCATGGTTTTGGTCCCAAACAAATTACATTGTTGCAGGTGTAGATAAGGGCAAGTTCCCTTCTACTTCAGGTACTTGAATTTCTAAGGAGCTGGAGAGCATGTGACCAAGCTATGGTTTGCAATGCTAAGGAGTTTACCTGTTTTCTTTCACACTTTGGTTTGGTATTGTATTCAGCATTGTGACTTGTTTGGATTCTTCACTATACATATGTATCATGCATCATTATATATACGTGTGTGTGTGCTCCAGTTGTTTACTGTTAGTCTTCTGCTGTTTATCATTTACTCTTGTATGGATGGTTACGATTTATGCTATTTTCTAAATGTTTTTCTTCCGCTATGTACTTTGCCTATGAGGGCATAGTTTCCCCACTATCACACCCAAGGCCCTCGCTCCTAGTCAGTAGCCTCTGGCATTTGGGGAAATGCGCTTGAGGCCATGTGACCAACCGGGTACGGGGCGCCTCTGGGTGGCTTCCAGAATCAGGACGTTACAAAGTGGTATCAGAGGAGTTATTTTCTCTTGATTTACTGTTTGGAGCCTTTAGATAGGGATAAGATGGATTTGGTACTTGGTATTAAGTTGTGCTCGGTAGTAGCAAAATCATGTACAGGGAAAAGCCATACTACCTCGTTAATTATAGTTTTCTAGTTTTTGAGATTTACGGTTGATATGATTTCACCTAGAGTGATTCACATGCCTTGTGTTGTTATTGTTGTTACTATATTGGTTCTATTTTCTGTCGCAACCCGATGAGATGAGGGTATGCCATCTCATGCATCATATAGGCACTTGTTAGAAATCACATTCCATGCATTCTTTCTATTCCATCTAGGGTGCATTAGCGATTGCATGTTGTTGTGATAGATGGTTTGATATAATCCCTTCTATTTTGATAGAGAATTTTTTTGTTTTGTACTTTACTTAAATGAACACCAAATTTTGGTTCTTGAGGCATTATGGGACCTCTTGAATCGCAAATTAGTGAATCATTGACTAGTTTTTCCTTATATATGACTGTATTGGATTCCAAACTTTGATTCGTAGGGAGTATGGGCCCTCACGGATCGAGATTTGGCACCTCCTTGCCTTGTTTTCTATGTTTTATGGGATTCGGTGCAGTTTCTGAGCAATTGCCCAGAAAAACCCAGAATACATAGCATGTACTTTTTGACTACACGCTGTGTAGTTTCAGACCGTGTCACTGACTGTGTGTGTAGGAACACGGTATTTTAGAAATGTCTTTAAGAACACGACATTTACGGTAAGTGCATGCCATGTAGTTTAGAGCTGTGTACCCGGCCGTGTCACTAACAACACGGGTCGGGGAAGCTCGAGTAGAACACGCCGTGTTTTGTAAGAACACACCGTGTAGTCTTGTTCCAGGTACCCGACCGTGTAACTAACAACACGGGTCGGTGTTATCTTCTGATATACACACCGTGTTTGTTCGAAACATTCCGTGTAAGGTTCATCCTTGTAAACGCCCTTGTAACTAACAACACGGGTCACCTAAACCTTATCTCATATGCACCGTGTCACTAGGAACACGCCGTGTAGTCTAGGGTTAAGAAGGACCGTGTGGGTTAGCCATGTAAAGAGACTTGGGAAGGGGAATAGAGTTCAAGTACACACCGTGTGTTGGGACAACAGGCCTTGTAGTTTGGGGAGTTACACGACCAGTAGGGCAAGTAAGTGGATTAGGAATACATGCTGTGTAGTTTTATAAATGTCGTGTAGTCGTGTTTTGTAAACATGAATGTTTTTCTCTCCTGTTCCTGTTTTATACTCTTGAGTTCTCAGTCCTTGTTAATCCTGATCTCTGGTGTGCTTTTGATCTTTTAGAGCTATGCCTCCGAGACGTCCTCTGGTTGTACATCAGTTACCAGTTGGTGATCAGACACCGGATATGGCCGATCAGGGACCTCCTACAGATCCTCCTAATGTGCCAGCCTGAGCACCAGCAGTTACACCCGTTGTAGGCGCTGATGCACAATTTAGGGAAGTCTTTATGAGGATGATATAGACCCTTTAGGGAGCACCACCTCCTGCCATGACTATGGAAGACTTGATGCAGGTTTTCCAGCAGTAACATCCTCCTACTTTCTTTGGGGAAGGAGGACCACAGGTTGTAGAGTCATGGCTGGAAGCCATGCTGACTATATTTGAACATCTAGAGACGCCTCCAGAGAGGCGACTCAAACTCTCTAACTACATGCTTCGAGAATCCATTAAGAGGTGGTGGTACGTGATCTCACAGGCGGGACATCAGCAGGTTATGGCTTGGGAGGAGTTCCAGCGTGTGTTTTACGACTACTTATACCCGAAGACCCTAAGGGCCAATCGAGCCTGGGAGTTCATGAGTCTAGAGCATGGTACTCTATATGTTATGGAGTATTTCTCTTGTTTCACCAAGCTGCATTGTTTCACACCCCTCCGGGGTAGAGATGGGGTGTTCTTGGCAAGGAAGTTTGAGGATGGTCTCGGGAGAGAGATCTGCTCGCAGGTGAATCTCTTCTAGTTGACTTCCATCACTTATATTGTCAACCAGAAAATGATTGCGGAGTAAAATCTGAGAGACTCTGGAGTTGCGAGCCAGGGTGGTTCTGCTTCCAGAGCTAGTGTTCCTCCAGTTGACAGCATGAAGCATCGTAGGGAGTCTACGCGCGGTGATCTGAGGAGGCGAGATACATCTTCAGGTAGCCAGGTAGTATTCAAACAGTGTGGAAGGGCAGGGCACACGAGGCTGCAGTGCCAGAGAGACCCAGTGTAGTGCCGATCTTGCGGCCAGATGGGTCAACTTCAGCGTTTCTGCCAGGTTTTCTCACCAGTAGCTGGTGGAGGGGTTTCTTCCATGACTCCTCGTTCAGGAGCAACGTCACCAGTTTCTCACCAGTCGGGGAACTGGAGTTCTTCTTGCTATTTGGGCCGAGGTGGTGGTTGAGGTTGTGGCATTCAGTCACCAATATTTCAGTGTCAGTAGGGTGGATCAGCTCAGAGTGGTCAGGCAGGGTCACAGGGTCACGGGGTAGGCCGGACTTTATCGGTAGAGCATACCTTTCAAGAGCAGGATCCGGAGCATTCTAAAGTTCAAGGTACGATCTTAGTAGCCTCAGTTTCATCTTCATATCTTTTCAATACTGGTGCTACACATAGATTTATCTCTGCTTCTGTTGTGGAAAGCCTTGGGCTCTGTATCCTTTCTTTTTCCGACTTGTTGACACTGGACACACCTTTGGGGACGAGGACATCTAGTGTACGTCAATGTAGAGATTTCCCTCTCGAGGTTGCAGGGTATCATTTCTTATGGGATCTCTATGTCTTAGAGATGACAGGCTATGATGTCATTCTCGGGATGGACTGGTTAGTTCCCTTCCTGGCAGTCGTCGACTGTTATCGCCGCTGGGTGAGTTTAATTTCACTAGAGGGTGAATCTTTTCTTCATAGAGGCGAATGGGATATTCAGGTGAGTCGAGCAGGACTCGAGCATCATGGGCTAGGAAGGGTGATGGCCCAGATTTCTAGTCTTTATCTAGATGACTAGGGGACTTCACAGTTAGACTTTCCTCTTGTGGTGGATCATTTCATGGGTGTCTTTCCATAGGACTTTTTAGGTTTTTCTCTAGAGCGTGAGGTAGAATTCTCTATTGAGCTCTTGCTAGGAGCGGCACCGGTGTCCATTCCTCCTTATAGGATGGATACACCTGAGTTGTAGGAGCTCAAGAAGCAGTTGGAGGAGTTGCAGGAAAAGGGTTTCATCCGACCCAGTACTTCTCCTTGGGGTTCGCCTGTCCTGTTTTTGAAGAAGGCAGACGGTACCCTTAGGCTCTGTGTGGATTAACGGAAGTTGAACCAGTTCGCGGTCAAGAACCAATACCCCTTACCGAGGATTGATGATATCTTCAATCATATTTGAGGATCCCGAGTGTTCTCAAAGATCGATTTGAGGTCCGTTTATCATCAGTTGCGCGTTAGACCATTAGATATACCTCTGACAGCCTTCAAGAGCAGGTATGGTCGCTACGAGTATACAGTTATGCCGTTCGGTCTCACGAACGCACCAACAGTTTTCATGGCACTGATGAACTGAGTGTTCCATCATTACTTGGACTCCATCTTCATGTTCTTCGTGTACGATATCTTGGGGTACTCTCACACTTGACACGACCATGCTACTTATCCTGAGATCATTCTGAGTACACTGAGAGAGCATCAGCTTTATGCTAAACTCTCGAAGTGACACTTTTTAGATGGATCATATTCACTTCTTGGGTCATTTCATCTGAGAGACAGGAGTATCCGTGGACCCAGAGAAAGTGAGAGCTGTAGTTTCCTAGGAGAAGCCGAAGAAAGTTTTTGAGGTACGGAGTCTCCTAGGGCTGGATGGATACTACAGATGGTTCATTCGGGAATTTAATGCCTAGTATCACCATTGACAGGTCTGGCCAAGAAGGGGGCGAAGTTCTTATGGTTAGATTCTTATGAGTCATCCTTTCAGGAGCTGAAGGGAAGGTTGATGTCAGCACCGATAGTAGTCTTGATAGAGCCAGGCAAGAGATATACTATTTATTGTGATGCTTCAGGTATCGTACTGGCCGTTGTGCTTATACAGGGAGACAGAGTCGTTGCGTACGGGTCTCGGTAGTTGAGTCCACATGAGAGGAACTACCTGACGCACGATCTAGAGTTAGAAGCTGTTGTTCATGCCTTGCGCTATTGGAGACATTACCTTATGGTATAGCACTTTTTGGTTTTCACCGACCATAAGAGTCTCAAGTACATCTTCACTCAGTGTGATCTGAATCTAAGACAGTGCGGGTGTTTCGAGTATCTTCATTCTTTTTATTTCGAGCTTGCCAATGCGTCGGGAAAGGGAAACGCAGTGGCAGATACGTTGAGCAGGATAACTAAGATTCAGGCAGTTCAGGAGGCCAGTAGTGAGTGGAAGCTTATGGCACTGTTCTCTAAGATGCTTCTGGAGGTTCATGACAAACAGGGACAGACTTACCTATCTTCTGTAGCTGTTACCTCTACAATTCTCGATCGGGTACAGATGAGGCAGCTATCAGACTCATAAGTCATAGTCCTGTGGGAGAGTGTGTCAGGGGAGGACCCTCTTCCTGGATGGATTGTGGGCGAGGATGAAATCTTGAGTTTTCAGGGATGCGTATGGGTGTCAGCATACATACGCGAGGAGCTAATGCGGGATTTTCATTCCTCAGTTTGGGCAGTTTATCCTGGCATCACCAGGATGTATCGAGATCTTCATCGCCAGAACTGGTGGTTAGTTATGAAGAGAGATGTTGCTGGTTTCGTCTTGAGGTGTTCTATTTTTCAGCAGGTGAAGGAGAAGCATCAGTGACTAGCAAGCCTTTTACAGCAGTTACTCATTCCGAAGTGGAAGTGGAACGATGTTGCGATGGACTTTGTGACCGGATTGCTGAGGTCGCCTCGAGGGAACGATGTTGTTTGGGTTCTCGTCAACAGGTTTACGAAGGTTGCTCACTTCTTACCGATTAAAGAGACCTTCAGTGTTGATGATCTGGGATGACTGTACATCTGAGAGATTTTATGTCTGCATGGAGTTACACACTCCATTGTTTCAGACAGGGATTTGCACTTTACTTCTCAGTTCTGGCAGGGGCATCAGAGGTATTTGGGTACATAGGTACTTTTGACTACAACATACCATCCCCAGACAAATGGCCAGTCCAAGCATACGATCCATGTGCTTGAGGATATACTTCGAGATTGCATTCTAGACATTGGCGGTTCTTGGGAGAAGTATATTCCTCTAGTGGAGTTCACCTAAAACAACAATTTTTAGACGACTATTCAGATGGCACCTAACGAGGCATGGTACGGTAGGCCATGCCGATCACCTTTATGCTGGCTGGAGGTAGGAGAGGCAGCTTTGCTGGGACCTCGTCTTATTCAGGAGACCTCAGAGCAGATAGAGTTGATTTGAAATAGGATGGCTACAACACAATCTTGACAGAAGTCTTATGCTGATCAGCAGAGACGACCTCTGGAGTTCGAGGTCGGGGATCAGGTTTTCCTGCGTGTCGCACCGAGGTTCGGACACAAGAGGATTCAGAGACAGGGTAAGCTTTCAACATGGTATGTCGGGCCGTTTGAGTTATTTGAGAGGGTTGTGCTTGTTGCCTATCGATTGTAGTTACCTCAGAGGTACCGAGCCATGCACGACGTCTTCCACGTCTCTCAACTTCAACGTTACGTTTCAGACTCGTCTCATGTCTTTCAACCCGAGGAGGTTGAGCTCGAAGCGGATGCATCATTTGGGGAGCATCCTATCTAGATTATCGATCGCAATACAAAGGTTCTCCATGGGAGGTCTGTTCCTCTAGTACGGGTGCTATGGCAGCACAGGCGAGTACAGGACGAGACATAGGAAAGGGAGGCCGATGTACGATCGCAATGGCTGGAGCTGTTTGGGGTTTCTTCTTCTATGCCTCTCTAGGGAAATTTGGGGATGAATTTCTTTAATGGGGGAAGTTTGTAGGAACCCAAATCTTCATTTTCAGGTATGTCTTTCCTTTTTCTGGATTTTTTGAGAAAAGAGGAGTTTTTGGAAAATTTTGAAGTACACGCCGTGTACTACCTTGCCGCGCCAGGCCGTGTCTGGGCCACACACATGGTGTGTAGGGGTGAAGTGGAGGCCTCTTAAAGCGGAGTACGAAAAAAATGGAGTACATGTTGTTTACTCAAGAAGTACACGCCGTGTATTTTATTTTTTTTTTCATTAAACGCACCAGGGTCGTGCCTGACGGATAGAACACCTTTCATCTAGGTTTCATTCTTCCGAGAGAAGTCGTACGACCACTGATCTTCTCCGAGCTCTTGTTCCTCCGTCTGTTCTCTAAATCGACCGTCGTCGATTGCGTTGGAACCGCAGCGGTGAGTTCTTCCTTCTCCTAGATCCTTGTTTTCCAATTGTTTATCTTTCTCAAGATATTGTGGGTTGAACATTTTGGACGTTTTCTCAGATCTTCGATGTTCTAATGAGAATAAATCATCGTGGTTCAAGTATATCGATCTCTTAGGATTGAGGTAGGTGGTTTTTTCCTTTCTGTAGAAATTCTTTGAGTATTTTGTGCAAATTCCACCAATACCCTTGAACGGGGTATTGCATGTTTTCTGTTTTGCCTTGTTGTTTTCCTTCTTTTCATATATGCCTGTGTAGAGGTCATTATTTGTGAATAGGGTAAATTTTATTGTGCTCTGGATGTTTTTCCTTGGCATGTTTTTCTTATCAGGCATTTTTCTAGTTGTCATGCCTAGTTGTAGGATAGTAGAACTGTTGTACTGTTATGCTATTGTGCCTTAGAATGATAGCCAAGTAGTTCTTGAGGTTACTTGGGATGATACGCGTGTTATGCATGTTTTTTTTACACAGGGCTGAGAGAACCTAGTGTAGTGGACCATAGGAAGAATGGACATAAGGGATTCTCCAGAGTGTCTTTAATTTACAATGAAAGACCACATGGGGAATTGATGTTCAATGCTTCCTCAGAGAGTCTATAGTTCCTCGACGCAGGACACATGGGTAATGAGACATTGAGTGGTTCCCCATAGAGCCTTTAGTACGATACAAGACTATAGGGGGAATTGACGGTTAGTGCTTCCTCAGAGAGTCTATTCTTTAGCTGAACCAGAGGGGCGAGACTGTGTGTGCCTCCCAGAGGGTTTCTAGTACTTGTAGGTTGAACAATAAGGGTTAGGCTATGAGAAATAACCAGGGGGTTACATGTTGTTCTTCTTGATTGATTGGTTGTTACTTGTGTACTTTATATTCTAGATTGTGGATTGTAGCTATTATGTGTTTTCCTGTTTACTTCTTCCTGTATTTTTACTGCCATGTATTCACTGACTGTTAGGCACAAATCTTTGGGTGGTTGCATATTGGGACCTAGTCTCACACCCTGTTTGGGTCATGCTTTTGGGCCCAAACAGATTACATTGTTGCAGGTATAGATAAGGGCAAGTGCCCTTCTACTTCAGGTACTTGACTTGCTGAGGAGCTGGAGAGCATGGGACCAAGCTATGGCTTGCGATGCTGAGGATTTTACCTATTTTCTTTCGCATTTTGGTTTAGTATTGTATTCAGTATTGTGAATTGTTTCGATACTTCCCTAGACATATGTATCATGCATCATTTTATATACGTGTGTGTGTGCTCCAGTTGTTAACTGTTAGTCCTCCGTTGTTTATCATTTACTCTTGTATGGTTGGTTACGGTTTCTGCTGTTGTCTAAATGTTTTTCTTTCACTGTGTACTCTGCTAATGAGGGCATAGTTTCCCCACTATCACACCCAAGGCCCTCGCTGCTAGTCGGAAGCCTCTGGCGTTTAGGGAAATGTGCTTGACGCCATGTGACCAACTGGGTACGGGGAGCCTCCGGGTGGCTTCCAGAATTGGGACGTTATAGGTTCATCCCAAGTGATTCTATAAGTAGAAGTAATCTTATACCCATCTATAATTGAAGACTAAATTTCAAAACATTTACTTTAAAAATTCATTTTCATTTTAATTTTCCATTGGGAATAATTGGTTCCATTAAATAATGGTGGTTTGTTTGTTGAAACACCTTCCATTATATTATCCACAATAAATAAATACTTTTAAAGATCAAGAAATTTATAATTATTAGAAATTTATAGATCTTTAAAGTAAAACTAAAATCATAGTTGAATAGGTTAAACTGTAGAGTCTTAATAAACTCCTTTGATACCAAATGTTGGTCGGAGTAGAGTACTCAAGAGGGGGTGAATTGAGTATCTAGAAAAATTTGTGTTTGAAAAGTTTTCTTAAAAAGGTTCCCCAATAAAAATAAATACAGACCAGTTAATCAAGGTAATATGATTATAGAAGTTTGACTGTTCAAATAACTTCTCAGAAGATTGATTAATTCTTAGTAATCTCAATATTAGTTATTGATATTACTTTTGAAGCTATTCTAATAAGGAAAAACAATTATAACTTTTATACAAGATTAACTATCAATGTAAATATAGTGATTTCTAAATTATACAGTAAAATAGAGAAAACTAAATTAAACAACACAGTGGATATAAAAAAAGTGGTTTAGTATCAATCTGAGACCTAATCCACTTCACTTGGTGATCACATGCCACCAAGTAGTTTATATTAATAAACTTGATCCACACCCAAGATTTGGGTAAACAATAGTGCACAGGACTATCCATGTCACACTACCTCTTCCACAATTATTCGTGGGTGTAAACAAATGTAAAAAGATATGAGTGGAAGGATGTCTTGTATCCTTCAGTTTAGTGCAGGAGGCAGTGTGTGTTTTAATATAGACACACATACACATCTTGAAAGCTAAAATCAATACACAAGAGAGAAAAGATTACGAGATAAGGTTAGGAGTTCTTTGAGTGTTATTCTATGCACCTCAAGACTTCTTGGATGAAGCTGATGAAAGTATTGAGTCCTCTTGCAAGAAACAGAGTATTATAAGTTTGGTTCTCTAGTTTCCAGTTAGATCTGGCCCATTTTCTTCATGGAGTTTTTATTCAGATGATATTTTTGACTCTGATATGTGATATCCCATCTTTTGGATTCATGAATGATTTGTGTATTCTTAAGATGTATCTTGTTTCATGTGTCGGTTCTTTTCTCAAGAATGCTCGTGCTTCTGCTGCTCAGCCACACCTTGCTTCAAGGCCAGGCTTTTCTTTTTATTCTTGGAGTGCATGTCCTGGAGGTGACATGATACATGTATTATGCACCTCATACCTCGTACTATTAGGTGAAATGTCTAAAAATAAATATAAATTATGTTAGTTCGTTTAAAAGACTCAATTATGACATCTAGAAATTAAATTGAAAATGAAAAAACCGATTAAAGAATGGTGTCACAGTTTGTCTAGAAACAGTGTCACTTGGAAACGGTGTCACCATGAAATGGTGTCTTCTTCTTTGACTTTGAGAAGTGATACAATTATGATGGCATAATTGTATAGATATTAGGAACTGGTAGCACAGATGAAATGTTAGGATCACAGTGTCTGGTCCTTTTCCAAACTTTGAACCATGTCTTAACAAGGAACCAGTGTCACAAACTTTAATAGATATGAAACTAGTTATAGTGTCTGGTCACGATGTCTGGGTCATGGTGTCTGGGTCACTATGTCTGGTCATGGTGTCTTGGTCATGGTCTCGACATGGTGTCTGGGTCACGGTTTATGGTCATGGTGTCTGGGTCACAGTGTCTAGGTCATTTTCTAGAAAACCATAACTGGTGGCAGACTCATGGTTTCTCAAACATAACCAAATATCTATATATAGACTTAAGTAGTATTATTTATAGAATGAATTAGACATAATCATTTATAAAATAGATTCATTATAAAACAAATTAAGTATAGTTTACAAAAATTAGTCATGATTTATAGGAATCAAGATCATGAGAAAATTTCTTTAAAGCACACAGAAGCCAACCATCATTACACATGACTGGAAACAGATTAAACAAGATTTGTAGGGTGTATAAAATTTGTGATCATTAAAAAACAATTAAAAGGGGATGAGGCTAACACACCGCACATCCAATTATAATTTCATATACTCTTATACATCACAATAGTATAAATATTTATTTCTTTTCATTTCAGGTCATTTGGGGGACCATTTTCCATGTATTTGATCATTATATGCAGGTTTTGTTATTTTAAATCACTAAAAGTGTGTTTATGGTCATCCCAAGAAAAAGATACCTCGTATTGGAATTCTATTATTTCTAAAATTCCAAAAATTATTCTACATTTATTTTCATAAGATTTCATAAAAATATGAGGACATTTTCTTAGTTTTTACTCCCCTGACACACATTTTTAAAGCCTATCAAACCATTAAAAAATATGTATTTAGTCCATATGAGAAAACAATATATATGATATCCATGTTGTCTTCTTTTACATGTCAAAATTAATAAAAAACGGTTTTCCTTTTTTTTCACATAATTACAGGATCATCTTTTATTATTTTGACCATTACACATGCATTTAAGTGTTTTAAAACACTAAAAGTTAGTTTTCATTCATCCTAAGAAAACAAAACCCTATATTGATGTCCCTTAAGTTCCAAGATTTATAAATTCACTCTATTAGAGGTTTTAGTCTGATTTTACAACAATAAAGGGTCGTTTTCTTGGTTTTGACCCCTTGATGGATGTTATTAAAGCCAATCAAGCATTTAAAAACTGGTTAATTGGTCTAAAAACACACACTACACCTCGTATTGATGTGTCTTCTACTCTTACAGATCAAAAATAATTAAAATATGTTCCTATATGATTTCAAATATTTCATAGGTTTTTTTCTATGGTTTTGACCGTTACACACATGTTTTAGTGTTTTAAAACACTAAATTTGTTTTTTTCGATTATCCCAATCAAAAGAAACCTAATATTTGTGTTCATTCAGTTCAAACATTACAAAAATTATTCCAAGGTAGATTTCGTATCATTTAATGGTGATTAGAAGTCATTTTCACAGTTTTGACCCTCTAATACATGTTTTTAAAGGCCATCAAACTGTTAAAAACTTCTTATTTGTTCTATCCAAGAACATTGCATGTCTGGTTGATGTGTCGTCTACTTTACATGTCACAAATAATATAAATATGGTCAACCTATGGTTTCACATCATTCAGGGGTTATTTTCTATGATTTTGATCATTACGTACACATTCTAGTGCTTTAAAACATGAAAAGTGTGTTTTCAACCATCCTGGGAAAATGACACCTCATATTGATGTTCTTTCAGTTCAAAAATTTCAAAAACCAATATATGAGTATTGTCAAAGAATTTCATGGAAATTTTATGTCATTTTATTTATTTTGATACCCTGAGGGATGCTTTTAAAGGATTTCAAACCTTTAAAAACATGTTATTAGGTAGTTCTACACACACGGCCTGCCAGATTCACATGTCATATACTCATACAAATGAAAAATAATAAAAACATAGTTATGAAGATGTGGTTCAATCTTGTTTTAAAACAAAAGTGTTAGTTTCATAAAATTTCACATCCATTTTTTTCTCAATAGTACTTGTATTTTTTTAACATTATAAGCCTTACTAGTTGTATAATAGCCTAGAAAAACTCCTTTATCATCTTTTAGAGAAAACTTGTGTTAATTATATTTATTATTAAAAATCAATACTTTACATCCAAAAAATATAAAGTAAGAGAGTTTTCCCTTTATTCCAATCCACAAATCATAAAGAGTTTTATTAATAAAAGGGTTAAGTAAAATTCAATTTATAGTATAGTGGGTATTACTAACTACTTTAACCCAAAAATGTTTAGCAATTAAGTATTCACTAAAAATGATTATGATAATTTCCTTAATAACACTATTTCTTCTTTCAACTATTCCATTTTTCTAAGGTCTTCTATACTCTGAAAAGTTATGTATTATAACTTTTTTACTACAAAATGTTTCAAAATAAAAATTTGAAAATTCTCCACCAAGATCATTATGAATAGCGTCCAATGTTAGATTTTTCTTATTTTAAAAATTTTATACATTTTTTGTAACCCTAAAAAGGCTTCCAACTTTTTTTATTAAAAATATACATATGTACATCTAGTGTAATCATCAACTAAAACATGCACATAGTATTTTCCACCAATACATCTAGTTTTTGTATGACTAAATAAATCAAGGTGCATGGAATGTAAAGCATAAAAATTTTAAACATCACTAATATATTTGAAACTCGACATATTTTTCATTCCAAATTGATAGGGATCACAAACTTTAGAATAATTAAACATAATATTTAGTAAATATCTAACTATCCCTTTAATAGAAATTTTGGCTAAAGTTGTAACATCACTATGTCCTAACCTTCTTTTCCATTACTAATATTGATATTACATTTCACTAAGTCAAATTGGATCTTGGATTCTAAGGTATTCTAATCTTATTATATATATATTCTCATGCTTATCAGAAAAAAGAATAAATTTACCTTTTGATCTTTGAAATGTATATTTATCATTACTAAAGTCCATGATATATCCTTAATCAAATAATTAACTCATTCTAATGTGGTTATACTAAATTCATATGACAAATAAAACATTTCAAATTAATATTTTTCAAAAAAAACAATATCACATATACCATATATCTCTCAGTGATAATTATCACCAAAAGTTACATTCCCACATTTCATCTTGATAATCATTTGAAATAATTTTTTATTTCTAGTCATTTTCCAAGAACATCTACCATCCATGTACCAAATATTATTGATGTTGGCACTCTTCTTATTTTTCCTAAAAATAAAAAGTTATAATTTTGGTAGCTAAACATTCTTGGGTCCAGTACTGTTAAAAAAACTATAGGGATCCATATCTTTCTAACTTTAATTTGTTGTACAACTCCCAATTCCTTTGAAATGATGGCTTTATAAAAACCAAAATATCGAACTCTATTTAAATAATTTTTTTCATATAGTGTCCACCACTCTGAAATTTTTTATAAAAGAGGGAAATATTTGGAACAAAATATTTATTTTAAAAATGATTTTTTGAGTTTGTAAAACCAATCATATAAGTATATATAATAGGTTTCAACTATTTATACTTTTTATTAAAATTTCATTCACATAAATTAATTTTGATAGTAATTTTTTTAGACTAAATATTTTATAATTTAGTTTCACAACCAAATTTGTATTATTAATAGTTGAAGTAGAACATGATTTATTTTCAAATTCTATAGAAAGATCTGAAATATCTAGGGAAATTTTTGAAATTCTTAAATTTTATTTAGCAATTTCTACCTTAGCATTCTCATATTTTTTAGGAACTTTATTTTTTTATAATAAAGTTACATACCAAGATACTTTTTCAAAACATGGTAAAGTGTATTATTTATATGTAATTTATTTTTATTAATTAGAATAGGTAGAACATTCATCATCTGAATCTGGATAATTTTTATTTAAATCTAGATTTTTAAGGATTTAGAAGATACATTAGCCATGTAGCATTGATGAGTAATCAGAATTTTAGTATTAAAGACAATGATTTTATAATCTTCACTACTGTTGTTATAAGTATTCTCAAAATAACTATCTTCTCCACTTGCACTCAAAGTTCCAGAAACATTCATACATTTCATTCCTTTATTCTTATATAACTTCGTTGAACTTTTATCTTTTTTATCCTTCTTCTTTAATTTAGGACAATCCAATATGATATTACCTGGCTTTTATCATTCATAGAATATCATATCTGAAGTTTATTTCTTTTCAATTCTATCTTTAAAACTATTACAGTACTTATAATGAGAATAATGTTTCCTAATTATTATGTCCATACTTTTTTTAAAAATAATAAGAACATTTTGACATTTTTATGATGAACTAATTTTTGTCTCGACCTTCATTTTCTTACTTTTCAATGATTTTGTAACTTTCTCAGCTAGTTTTAATTTCTTAACTACAATAGAAATAGTGGAAAAATAAACACTATTTTTCTTATTTTCTTTCTCCATATATCTTTTCAACCTACCATCATATTACATGAGAGTCCTAATAAGATCATATCAAATTTTTTAGATTCTTAGTATCATAAAAAGTTTTATTCTTGGATTCCCATTGATTTGGAATAATATTAATAATATTTTAAACCAACGTTTCATATGTTAAGTAATTTTCTATAAGATATTTTAGACTATTTAATATGGTTATAAATATTTTATGACTCTTAGCTACTGATTCTCTAGGTAATAAATCAAAAGAATGATGATTAGCTCTAATCATAGGTATTCGAGTTTCAACAACTTTAGTTGTTCTAAAATGAGTAACATTAAGTTTCTTAAAAATATTATTCAATGTTTCATAGAAATAAATATAAATTTAGATACTTATTATCATTGATCATAAGAGATCATTTATGACTTGATAGTAAGTTGATATTATAACTTTTCTTATCTGGTAAAAGTAGTAACTTCCTTATCATGAATATGATAACCACCAGTTAACACAACAAAATTATCAACTCCAGTATTTATAATGAAGGACTCCATACGATCCCTCCAATATTCATAATAAACACCATCAAATATATAGGGTATTCTTGGATTCATATTTACAAGTGTTCCAATCAAAAAAACCTTCCATATTAAAAGTGAATGTACTCTTTTCTATAAAAACACGTTAGTGTAATAATTTATAACAAGTAGAACCTTCTTTAATACCAAATGTTGGATTGAGAGGGTTTAGTTTTACTATAAGAGGGGTATGAGTTGTAGTTTATAAAATAAAAGATAAAATTTTCACTAACCACTTATGTGAATGTAATCAGACATAGAAACACCAATATACTTTAAAAATAACAGTTAAGAAAAGTTTATAACAAATAATATGAATCTTTTCTTTGTACATGCATAGTATAAAATATGTAAAACATATAGTTAATGAGAATAAAAAGGTAACACATTTTTTATAAAGAGTGTAAGAAAAAATAAAATAATTATCCTAAAAAAGTTAGAACACTTTAACCTTCAGTTTAAAGGGATTTTTAATTAAACTCATGATATCCAGGGTTTTAACTTAACCATAATGATCTTTTTTAATTTACCAAGGAATACCTCAATACTAATATTAGAAAATATTTTTTCCCTAGCCCTAGGAACCCTAAATCATAAAAATCGGAATAACCTTTTTCTTCAAAAACCTCAGAGTCCCTTGATCACACCAGAAGAGAACAACGATTACAAAATCCAATAACTTAAGTCATTTATAAAAGTCCTCACAGAAATATTCCTTATGTAAACTTCTCTAAAGAAAAACAATAAAGTGTTCACTCATAAAAAAATGTTACAAAAACACAATAGAAATTTTAGATAGATGGGGTTAAGAAATATCTCTCCCCCTGGAATAAAAATTCTATTTTTTATCAAATTCCCAATATTCAAATTCTACATTACTCATAGTTGGTTTCAATGACATCAGACATACTCTTATTCACATGAAATGGTTCAGTTTATCTTCTTCTTTCGATGGTAGATTTTTATGAAGCCCTGTTACAATTTTTTAAACATTTATTATGGTAGAATAATGTTTATTTTCCTGATATACTGAAGTTTTTTCATCCTATAAAATATAATTTCTTCATCCATTATATTTTATAGAAATTCATCCTGAAATCATGTCTGCCTCCAGCAGATAAATTTCATCTTCTAGCCTTATAAAACTTTTTTTGGTGGGACTTTTTTATATTAAGACTTATATAATTTATAAATCATCATCTGATGAAATCTATATTTATTTTTTATGATGTGAAAAACTTCATTCGATGAAAAATTTCTTTCTTCGACTTGTAAAACATAAGTCTTTTCTTTAAAAATAATTTACAAAAATTTCGAAGTATGAAAGTTAGTAAGTATAAGATATTAAATAATTGGTTTTTTATTTTTAAAAATAAGGTTATAAATTGTTGAAATAAAACATTCCAATTAACAATAAGTATAAAGTACAATCATAACTAATTATATAAAAATTGAGTAACAAAAAATCCTTACTATTATGGAAAAAATTTAATCAATAGCCCCTTAAATAAGGAAACATTATTTATAAATTAAATCCCATGAAATGCATGAAAATAAATTATTAGACATTCATGGGATAGTTAATCAATGTAACACCAAACAAATGGAACATATTGCATAACATGGAACATGTCTCAAAGAGTCATAATTGAGACCAAGAAAACCCATGTGACGTAAATAACACTTTAATGAAAGACCTTGAAAGATATAGTTTGTGATTGAACTTAAAATACTATAATTAAAAGATAATTCATGATATGATATCTCAAATAGGTAGCACATACACCATAAAAATGAAATTAAGTGCATAATACTAAACATGTCTCAAAGTGAATAATTTGAGATGAAACTGTTACCTATTGTCTGGAATTAAAAAAACATAAATTAACCTCATGTGTCACAAATATATATATCTTAATAACTTAATTAAAAACATTAATTATATCCATTTTCATTTATACCTCTCATAAATACTCATTCTCTATATGAATTCTATTGATTTTTCACATCGGGTGTTTATAGTTTTGATCGTTTGTACTAGTTTAATAATAGTAGTTTATGTATTCATTATTATTCCAAATTTAATCATTAATAGATCAATAAAATTACTATTTTGAATTATTTATAAAACCTTTTTCTGTTTCAAATTCTTTTCTTGATTTTTTTAGTCTCTACACTTGAAGATAATATTGATAATAAACATGTTTTGGTGATTTTTGACAAATAGAGAGTGTTTTATTAATTTATTAGATATTGAAATAATTTCTCCATTACAAAAAAAATCATTATTTACCCATTTATATCATATTATACCAGTAAATAAGTATTTAGAGTCATCCATGATATAAATTCATAGTATTGGTCAAGTAAGTGGTTAAACCGACCCAAACATTAAGATACCCTGATTTAATAAATGATTATGCGGTGGTTTTTCTATAATATCATTATAAAATAATAATAAAGATATTATTTAGTGTATATTAGTGGGATATTTATTATTTTAAATAATTATTAAGATAAAATAATTTATATGAAGTCATTACTAAGAAAGAAGATATCATTTTCCTCTTAGTTCACTCATTTTAACTGATTGAATTATTGATAATAATTTATTGATCATATCATTAATAGTTTCTCCAATTTTTCATAAAAAAATATTAATACAATAATTAAAATAATATTAATCCTTAAATACCAACCATATATCCAACCTTTAAAGGTGATTAAGTAAAATGAATCATGTTGTGTTGTGGAGGCAGTAGTCTACACAACGTATGAACAATAGTTTTTTTTTTCTTAATGGATGGGATATATGGATTAATAAATGAAAATACCATTAATATAGTATCATTAAATTATATAAATTATACTAATACAATTATATTATTATGTATTGAATAAATTTGAATGAAGATAATGATGAATAAAAACTATGTAGTTGATAATACTCACGCCAGGGACTAGATTTTCCACGGAATTCACCTTCGAAATGAAGGCCTTATGATAACTAATGGTGATATGATTTTTTTCAATGTCGTATTGGGTAATAGTATGATAAAACTGGAAGTGTTTCAAGAATAAATTTTAAATATATGTGAGTCTTGAAGAGGTGGAGATGTTACGTTTTTAGAAGTGAGGAGAAGGATAGTTTGGGAGTAACCCTTAAATTTTCAATAATTTAAGGTTAATGTTCAAGTGAAAAAGGCCAAAAAATAGAAACATTATAATATTAAAATGATTTTGGGTTTAAAATCACATCAAAATATCTATTTTCAGAAAACTTTCAGTGATTTAAGACTTTTTCTATCAACTTTTTAACTTTTCTCCCAATTTAATTTTACCCTGGTAATTAATTTTTGTCCTTAGTAATTAATTTAAATGAAAATGATTAAGATTTTAAATTTTACCTAATTTGAAAAATATGAATTAAAATTTGAAAATATTTTTACTAAATAAATTTTTTATAGCTATGAAATGTTAATTATAAAATAAACACACTTAATCGTGTAAAACAGGTTTTAGAAAAATTACATTTTTTGTTTTAAATTTACATATATAATATAATTATCTCAAATACATATTTTAGTGACATAAATTGTTTTATTATAAAAAATAAAGGTTATTATTATTTCAAGGTAATCCAAAATCTAAATTCCCTTGAAAATACTTGATTCAAAGAAAAAGCAGAAAAAAATTATTAAAGAAACATTTTAATTAACTCTAAAAATGTTAGACATGGGATTTATAAGTTCAATTAATTTTCTTAAAAATGAATATTTTTAGTCCTAAAATTAATATTTTATTAATTGTATGGTTCATTAATCTTCTAGGTAATTTTTTTATAATGATAAAGTCATGCAAATTACAAGTTTCTTGAAAACTGTATTTTTGACTAAAAACCGACCTTCTCAAAAAAGCAAAAAAAATCATATTAAGTCAATTTTGATATAAGGAACTCAAAAAATAGTTTAATTATTAATAATTTAATATTAAAAAATTTATATATTCAGTTTTTTGAATAAAATCATAAAATATAATAGAAAAAACATTTTGATTGGAAAATGACATATTCAAATATTAATTGTTATTATTACTATTTCAAATATTCTACTAACTAAATTGGTGTTAAAAATTATTAATATTAAACAAAATTTATCATTAATAATATTTTTTTTGAAATATAAATGATCATTTCATAAAATAAATTTTTTTATAAAAATAATTTTCAAAACAATTAATGATGTTATTATTCATTTTAGGTAACTAAATTGAATTTAATTCGTATTAAAAGTATACTATATTATCCATATTTATATATTTAAAAATGTAGTTACTTTTATTCATTTCCATTAGCTCAATGGGTAGGTTTTGATGATTGTACTTAAACATTTATATCTTATCTAAATATATCCTGGTTTCGTTAAAGTTTGATGTTGCATGTGGAGAAAGGTATCGAAGAAATTGACTTATCTAAAGTCAATCATGTATTAATATTTCTAGATCCTACATTATCACCCATTAAATAAATTTCATCCATTAAATTTGACTCATAATATCAGAGTAATTTCTATAGGTAACTCATAATTAACAATACACTATTAGATGATCATGGTTTTATTTAGAATGTGGAATGAGATTTATCTATATGAGAAAAAAATCATTATAAGCATTTTATAAAGATTTATAACCCGTTACTAATGTATATTGAATTATATTAATAAATTTTGACCTATATTCATAAGGAATAACTTCCCACACACCCTAAAAATGATTTACATTATAATCAAACAACTAGGGCTTTTATATATAGCTCAATATCTAGTAGTCAGTTAAAAATTACCTGAAATAGTACTCTAGAAAATTTAGAGTAAAACTCCACTATCTAATTCATTAGTAGTAGTATCATAGGATTTTCCTTGTTTATATGGTTGTTGGTGACTATCTCACTCATTATCCCTTGGATGGGGACATTGACTAACATAATTTACAACCCTCTTACAGTAATGAATTTTTATAGCTTCTCTCTTTTCTTTACACTTGTGAGATTGATGACCTTCAACTATAAACTTATATAATTTACTTGTCCCTTTAATAAAATTTCAACTATATTTCTTCCTATATATTTTACATATAGGAATCTAAATTTTTTTCCTTCATCATCTTTGTCAGTTGATCTTTTATGAGACTCTATATTTCTCTTACTTGGTGTGTTTGGGACTTTAACTATGTTTAAATTGTTAATAATATTTTGTGATAGTTGGTTTGGAATAATCACATGGTTTCTCACTCCAACCCTTATCCTATTGGGTTGTTCATTAGGATAGTTTTTTATTGTCCATGGAATCTATTATTAACATGGTTCCTTTAGGATTAATCTATTAATAAAACAAAAAATTTTAAATGAGTGGAGATCATTATAAGAGAATTGTCCTAAATAACCACGAGAAAGTTTAACATCAAGATGCCTCACTTCATTACACTATCATTTTAGCCTATAGTTATTATAACTTAACTAGTATCAAACTTTATTCTACCTATATCACTCTCAATTTTACATATATCATTCTTTGTTCAACCTAGGTTACTTTTAGTTTGGTTCTAGCATACTTATTAACCTAATCCTTAAAATATAGATCCCAAATTACCATAAACGTTCTTAAAATGTTCTAAACCCATTAATCATTAAAAATTATGCTCTAAAAATACAATATATCTTTCCTCAAACAACACCAGTCGTTTCTACAATCATATACCCAAGTATGTATATTCCCTAACCATATACTCTCAATAACACACCTTTAAAAAACCTAATTGAATATCCAATACATTAATCCATAATGAGATTATATATTCTTCCAAACAATAACTCTATATTTAACCCTAAAATTGTATTAACCACTAGTTTATAAGGTTACACACTAGTCACTATATACCATAATCTGAAAAATGAAATGTCGTTCTCTAAAAATATCATGAATCAATTAAGAATCTCAAGGCAACTAATTACTATCTAATTTAATTTTTCAAAATCCAACCACCCTTTATTGTCTCAACATCATGTGTATATTAAAATTAATAGTTATTCATACCTTGATCATGTGTTATTCAATAGTTATCCCAAAAAATATAAAATTTTCATAAAATCACTTTTAAAAGTTATTAATACCATTGAATTTATGTTTCCGTAACTTTAAAGTAAAAATAATGAAGAAAAAACATAAATGTTTCACATAATCGTCATAATATTTAGAATATACCAGAATAAAATTGGTTAATATCACCCACCAATGAGAATAACTAATATATTCAAGAATTAATTTCTTTTAAAATATCAACCTCACTTCATTAGGTAGGACAAGGAAAATCACATTTTCTATCATAATAGACATATACTAAAATTCTTAGTTGTTTCCATATGCTTGGTTATAAGGAATTGTGGTTTCTAGATACATAACTCTTTCAGATTCATCTTTATGATCCTGCTTCAAAAAATACTAAAACAAAAATGGATGTGATAATATCCAAAATATAAATATGAAAAAATTAATCAAAATATGTCTTCCCTTAGGACAACATTATTTTTATCATATGGTACTTTTAGACCAACCTATGACTCTATTTATTCAATCCTTGATTATCTATGGTCATTTTTATATTAGGTTTTATAACCAAATTAGTTAAGATCATACTCAAATCCTCTAAAATGGTTCATTGTAGAAAATGTGAATAAACCATAGCATAAATTTCGGGAATTCCAAACTAGGTGTGTATTTAAGAATCTTTATCAGGAACCATGTGTTGATTGAGTTAATACCCAATCCACCATTTTATGGGTTATTACTCTTGGGTACATCTATGTTAGAGAGATAATCTGGTTGTAGTATCTAGATAGAGATGTAATTTCTATGAAAAACTAGATAATATCTACTTTACAAAAAAATCATGATGTTATCCAATAAAAAGACTTATTCTTATAGGGTTTTCACTGAATTTCTCTCATCAAAATCCCTAAATAAAATGTACATTATTAAATTAGCAAAAAAATCATATGCTTTTTCTAAAGGGTTATCTATACCTCTGATCTTATGATTAACCCAAATTTATCAAACCATAAATTATTCTCAACAAATATCCTAATCTCCAAAGCTAACTAAAACATTCCTTTGATAACAACTCTAAAACCCCAAACCCATGATTCATAGTCTGGTTCCATAAAGGCATATTTTACATACACTCTTAGATACCAGCTGTAAAAGCATACATATAACCATCCATAATTATATAATAAATAAATATTATTTAATCTCTTACATTTAAATTATCTTTTTAGGTATAGCGATTTAGAGAACTAGGAAACATCATAAACTAAATATGTCCATGTTCTTTATATCATGTGGATAACTTTTCACTATATAAAAACTACTTAATCCATAATGAGTCTTAAACAGATCCCATAAATTCTTCCACATGTTCTATCAATATAAAAAATTCATGTGTAAAATTTTATTATAGCCTAGGGAAATGAAAACATAAGAAATATGCGATATCAAATGCTCAGTAGGGGAAAAATATAATTTAAGTAATAATTTCATAAACATGGAATAAATATTATGGTAAGAATAGGTGAACAACATGAAGCCATAATCAACTTGAATTAGGGAGAATGATATTTCCATGAAAATTAATGAAAACATATACATTAATATAATTTATCTCATATTAAAGGAAAGCATAATGTCAAACATAAATACCTAAAATCAAGGCCATGTTCTATGAAACTTTACCTTTCATCGAGACAGTAGTCAATACATCAAGATGAATTAGGTAGGTATACACCAAATACCCAAACCTTCTTTGTATTATGAGATGTTTCAATGCTTTGAGGGGATATATAATTTTGAGCCCCACTCATCTCTTGATTAAGTCTAATGCATTAACCATAATATTCAACAAGATCTTTCATACCATTCCCTAAAGAACCTTTAGCTAAATAAAAACTTGGATATCTATATAATTAATTATATAGAATATCAATACATTATTGTCCTATGTTAGTAGTCAATAATCATCAATAATGTCAATAATTCTCCATGATCCAATAGAAGAGATAACATGTTCAAAACCCATCCTGAGAAGGAAGGTGTATTGTCTAATCAACTTGCTAATAATCATCTGTATTATAATAAAAACATAGAGTACACTTTTACTTTTCCACATGTACATAAAATAAAATTCTCTCTAGGTGAGAATCATCCAATACAAATCATGTAAAACATGTTGTTCATATTGTATAGAGAAATGGATTTACAGCTATGTTAATATTATAAAAACATGATCATAAGCCATCCATAGAAAAAGGTGGGTGGGAGCACAAGAACATTACCTAAGAAGTGAGAAATATTTTTCAAATGTTTTATATGGTAAAAATATTTATCCACAAAAAACAATTAGGGAATAAAAAATAATACAACCAAAGGGTATAATTTACCCAACTTGCCTGAAATATATTCAAATAACAATCATAACTCAATTAAAGAAAATTGAGTTACTAAAAATCCTCACTTCTAGGGAAACAACTGAATCAATAGCCTATTAAATAGGGAAAACTTATTTTACTATTAAATCCCATGAAATAAAAATAAATAATGTATATAACATTAATTTTATGGTAAATAAATAGAACTCCATACAAAGGGAACATCATGTATAATAGAAAACATGTCTGAAAGAGTCAGAACTGAGACCAAGAAAACCCTTGCAGCTTGAATAACACCTAAATTAAAACCCCTTGAAAAAATGGTCTTGTAATTTAAATTTAAATACCATGATTAAAATATATTTCATGATATGATATGTCAAATAAGTAGTATATACTCTAAAATTTTAATTTGTTGAATAATACAAAATATTTCTCAAATAGAGGAATTTGAGATGAAACCCTCACCTCTCATCAAGAATTATACAAATATGCATTAACCTTTAGTATCACAAACATAACTATCTTAATTACTTAATTATTAACCTTAATCATATTAATTTTCATTTATACCTTTCATAAATACTCATTCTCTATTTGAATTCTACTGATTTTCCATATTAGGCATTTATAATTTTGAACGTTTGCACTAGTTTCATAATAGTGGTGTCCATATTCAACCTTATTACAATGTTCATAATTACTATATCATTAATTTTACTATTATGGATCATTTATAATAATTTATTATGTTTCAAAATCCTTTCATGAGTGTTTTAATTTTAATCATTGAAGATGAAATTGATAATAACCTTGTTTTGGTGATTTTTGACAAACGTAGGGTGTTTTCTGAATTGATGAATTATATATTGATAAAACATATTCAGAACCAAAAAATAAATATTTACACATTTATATCATATTATAATAGTGTATAAGTTTTCATATTCATCCATGATATAAATGAATATTATTGTTTAAGTGGGTGGTTAAACTGACCCATAAAAGAACATACCCATATTTAATGAATGATTATGAGGTGGTTTTGTTGTAATATATTTATAAAAGTATAATGATATTATTTAGTGCATATTAGTGTTTTATATCATAATTTTAAGGAATTTTAAATATATTATAATTAATATAAAGTCATTACTTAGAAAGAATAAGCGATTTTCCTTTTAGTTCGATCATTTTAACCAATTGAATTAATAATAATCATTTTTTCATCATATATTTAATAGGTTCCCTAATGTTTCATAAAAAAAATTTATAATAAAAACCATTTTTTATCCCTTAATCCTATCCATATAACTAATCTTTTATGTTGGTGAAGGAAAATGAAAGATGTTGTGTCGTGGAGGCGGTAGGTCGCACAACGCATGAACAACGATTTTGTTTTCCCTAATAGATAGGGTGTATGAATTAAACAATGAAATTTACCTTAATATGTTAACATTAAAGTATATATATGACACTAATATAGATATATTGATGTTTTTATAATAAATTTTAATGGATATAACTAAGAATAAAAACTAAGTAGTTGATAATACTCACCCCGAGGACTTGAATTTCCCTTGAAAGTATCCTTATAAATAAACACCTTATGTTAACTAATAATTCCTATAATATTTTGAAATTTGAGGATATTTATAGGAGGAGTGAAGTGGCATATTTTTAAAAGGAAATTCACAGTGTAAGTGAGTCTTGAAGTGGTGGATATGCTACCATTTATAAGTGAGAAGTGTAGTTTTCGGAGTAAATATTACATTTTAAATAATATAAGGTTATTTTTTAGGTAAAAAATCCTAAAAAATGAAAAAAAGGGGAGCGGAAAATATTTTTGGTTTTAAAATCACCTCAAAAAATCCCTTTTTAGATATTTTTGAGTGATTTAATGCTTTTTATGTTATCTTTTTCTTTACTTCTTCCCCAATTTACATTTACCTTGGTAATTAATTTATAACTATTATAATTAAATCTAATGAAGAAGATTAATATTGAACAGTTTACCTTATTTGGTAAATTTAATTTAAATTTTGAAAAAAAATTTATCAAATAAAATTTCTATTGTGTGAAATGTTAATTTTAAAACAAACACAATTAATCGCGTAAAACAATTTTTAGAAAAAAAAATATCATTTTTAAGATTAAAATTTACATATAAGATAAAATTATCATCGATATGGATTTAGATGACATCAATTGATTTATTATAAAAAATAATAAAGTGTATGATTATTTCATGGAAATCCAAGACTGAACCTCCCTTGAAAATACTTGATTCAAAGAAAATGCTGAGAGTTATTTTTTTATTAAAGTAACATTTTAATTAGCTCTAAAAATGTTGGACATTGGATTTATAAGTTTAAATACTTTTTTTAAATAATGCATATTATTATTACTTAAATTCATATTTTATTACTTAAAATTTTTTGAGAACTTATAGGAAATTATTATATAATGATAAAGTCCAAAAAAATTATATGTTTCTTGAAAACCGTATTTTTTTACTAAAAACCGACCTTTTCAAAAAAAAGTGCAAAAATTCATAATAAATCTATTCTTATATGAGGAATTCAAAAAATGAAGTTTATTTTTATTAATTTAAAATTTAAAAAAAATCCAAAAATAGTTTGTTGACTAGATTCATAAAATATAATTGAAAAACTCTTTTAGTTGGAAATTTATATTTTCAAATATTAATTATTATCATTCTTATTTCAGATCATCTACCAACTAAATTTTGGCTAAGAAATGATTAATATAAAACATAATGAATCATTAATCACATGTTTCTTTAAATATAAGTTCATGTGGAATAAAATGAAATTTTCTAGAAAAGTACCTTTTTAACAATAAATAGTCGTATTAGTCATTTTAGATAAACTAATTGAATTTAATTCATATTAAAAGTATCATTTATTTTACGTATTAGTATATTTCATAATTTGGTAACACTTATTCATTCTTGATTACTTAATAGCTAGGTTTTAACAATCATACATAAATATTTATATTTTATCTAAGTATATCATGTTTTTGTTTAAGATTAGTGTTGTGTATGGAGAATGCTATCAAACAAATTGACTTATTAAAAGTTAATAGTATATTATAATTTTGGGGTGTTACACTGTTTCTATAATAAAAGATGTTTTCATGGGATAATTTGGTGCTTCCCAGTTAGGAACCAAGCTCTCTCCTCAAATCATGAGAAATGGGTATTTCTAGCCAAAAATAGTACAAGCCTATATAGAGTTTACAATGAGATTTAATTATTTTTAAAAACATTCCAAATTCAACCCTAAAACCTATAAGTAATGTATATTGTAAAATTATTCGGGTTATTTTTCATCTAGGGAATGGATATCATGGGGCGATATCCCTGATGTACAGTTAGGTCGTTCAAGTACATCCTTACTTTTACTGATTTCTTCTCTGTGGGTCAAGTCTATAACCCTCAAGGAGGTCAGAACAAAGGTTTTCATCAACTTTGTGAAGTTAAAATTTATCACTAAACATAATGTACTGCACAAAATATTTATGAATAAAGACAACAATTTTTTTACTTATAAGTTGAAAATATTGTATCAAGAATACAATATCCAGTCCAACCATTCATTCTGCTTCAATGTAGGGAAAAACGGGTGGATAGAGGCTTTCAAAAATATTATATCCAACATCCTTCAAGATATTATTGACAAGGACAAGAAGTATTTGTCAAACAAACACCGGCATGCTTTGTGGACTTACCACACAATAACCTACACTACCATGCAAGTGACACTATACTCACTTGTATACCAAATAGAGGTAATCTTACCCATATTGGTTTAATTCCCCTTGATTTTTATTTCTATTTACAACCAGTTATTTTAAGATGAAAGTTATTTTAAAGGACATGATAAAATAGAAAAAATCACAAAATGTAGGATTTTTATATTAATTAACCTTGAGATCCATCAAAAATGAATTTCTTGGGTGTTCAACAGGAAATTTCACCTCTGTTCATTCATCCAAGGAGAGTTGGTGTTGTCCTTGAGGACTCCCATGATGCCTAGGAAGAAGGCTCTGAAACTAGTGTGTGGTAAGGACCTTACATTATTCAAGAGGTATATTCTAATGGAGCATACTCCCTGATAATAATGAATGAGGAACTCATCACTCCCATCCATGATAAAAGGTTTCTCAATAAATACATTTCATAACTTCATATAAGAAGAATCCATGTCCATTTTTCATTACATTAAATTCCAAGGTTTTTGTCTTTAACATATAACATTAAAATAAATGGTCAACATATTTAATGTATTAAGTTAAACTACATGGCCTATGTCCATCCCACATGACTATTAAAATTATCAGACTGTTTTGTTTCAAAATGACCTAAACTCATTACATGCAATCCAAATCCATGTAAGAGATCATGTTTTATGGTTTCTAATTCATAATCCAATACCAAAATGTCACCAAATTTAATCCTGTCCCAATGTCAAACTCTTTAATTTTTTTATAGATTTCCCTTCTCACATATCAAGGCTAGGATAGAGACATTCTTTCCCTTTCCCTCATAAGTGCCAAATCTATGTTGAGACCATACCAGGAACTACATGTGGCTTGATTCCCAACACCTTATGATATGTTGTGATGTCTAGATCTCCCATCCTAGACCCGGCCCCAAACTATAAATTTCATCATCCTTTTGTAAGAGCCTCTCATTAACATCATTTTTTCTAAATTTCACTACATTAGGATAATGACTTATTATCCTCACCATAAGAAATTAAACTATATGATCAATATTTATTCTTATTATGTGAGATTATAAAAGATAATTTATCATCCAAATATCCTATGTTTCGTACATCGATCATGAATCATGTGAATTTAGAGGCTTTAAAATATCAATTTGGTTATCAGAAATGAGATGTTGTTAAGACCAAGTTGTGTTGTGGTTTTATTTTTTGTCAATATATGTAATATTATTAGAGTTAATAAAAGGTGGAGTTTTGGATTCTAGATTGACCCCATCGAACTGGCCAAGAATATGCATGAGACACAAAGAAATAGATGCTTAATCAGAAGGAAGCACACTTCTGGAGACTTTTGGACCTAGATGATTAGACACAGTTTCTATTCCATGTAAATATCATGATGCTTTTCTAATCATAGAGTTATCATAAATCATGAAGAAGAATCACGATACTTGCTGGAGTTTGTTTTAGGTGATTTTATAAGACATATCAATTGGTATAACCCAGGAACTGAACTATTAGATGTAGAGTTATATCAATGGAAGATCAGAGTTATTGAAAATGATGAATCAAATGAGCTCCTGACATCTATACATTGGAATAGAAAAAGGGACTGATCCATTGGTATAACATAGATTTTGATTCATCAGATAGGAAGAAGGAAATGATATATTTGTTGGTCAATAACTTTATATTGACCAAAATCAATGAAATGGATTCATTTACCTGAGCATAGATAGATATAGAGTTTTTCATTCTAATCAGAATCATTCAATCGGTCTGAGAAAAAGTATAAAGAGTACCATTGTAGTGAGGAAGATACTGAAGATGTGAGAAGTTCTTGAGCTTCTTTGAAGTGATTGAAGGTGAAAGAGGTTTCAAATATGTTATTCAACAATGTGGTCAACCATTTTCAATTTCCTAAGAAGCATCGACACAAAAACTAATTTCATTGTTTTTATTATTCAATGGGTCAAGAGAAAAGGCTGCATAATTTGAAGTGATGGAATACTTGTCCATCAGATGAGATTTTCATAATAAAGTCCATCAGATGAATTTTCTATAAGAAATTCCATTGGTCTAAGACTGAGGTAGAAACATCAATCTGAGTCATACAATAAAGGATGATCGAACTTGAATAATATGACTAAAGATTTGTTTTTAAATTAGAAGAAGATTTAAGTTTTGAGAAGATTCAATAAACTCGCTAAAGTGTAGAGAAGATTTGAAAAATTTAAATATGAAGTGAAAATCAGCGTGAAATTCAGATATATGTGAATTTCATTGAGCATGAAAAAGAATTGGTTTTCTAGTCTTTACCATTCTGGGATGCCTATAAATAATATACACAATACATTTGTACTTGCAACTGTTCACGTGTGAAGAATCTCTTAAGAATTTACATTTTCATGGAAAATATTGAGAACCAAACCCAAGTTTTGTTTCAGGTTAAAGATGAGGAAGATCCATTAGACCAAAGCCCACAATCTGAGTAGGATCCAAGAGAGTAAGATGTTCTGATGGACCAAGTCCCATCGGATGGAGTCCATCGGAGAGAGTACATCATATTGACATACATCATAGGGAGGTTTATTGAATAGATTTCCATCATATGAATAAATTGTGAGTTTCTGATTGAGTTCCTACTCAGTTGAAGTTGGAATAGAAGAAGAATAATTAGATTTAAGAAAATCAGATGGAGACCATCGGATAAAGGTTACTAGACTGAGGTTGATCAAACAGAATTTTTCTAAGTAATTTTTTCAGATAGAATTCTGTAAATATTGATCACATTTATATATTTTAAAGATTTGGAGGAAGTTTCAATGCCAACAAGTTCTTAAGAAAATTATTGAAGTTATTGTTGATTGTACACAGTTGAAGTTAATCTGGCTTACTTGTAGAGGAAACGAAAGACATTCTGAAGCAGATAAGTAAAGCAGAAATAAAGTGAAGCTTGTAACTATAGATCTTTACTAGTTAATAAAAAGTATGGGTTGTTTTTTGGGTGTATAACTAGTTATGGTAAAGTGGATAAGAAAAGGATAGTTGTGGGTATAACCAATTATTTCATAAAAGTTTATACTGGGATTGTAGAATTGTTTCAAGCTTATTCCTTTGTATTCCAAAAAGAATGTAATAAAATAATCCATGTTGGTGGGACTATCCAACAAAGAAATGAGTAGTTATTTGTAACAAACATTGTAAATATTGTGTTCTGCTCTATCTTTATGTTTTTTCATACAAAAGGTAGGGTAGAGATTTATATTTGAGTGGATCGTAACTCTAAAAAGTTTCAGAGGTTAATAAAGTTTCTAAATATGTTAAGAAGCATTATTATAAATAGAAAATGGAATCCCTGATTCTCCCTCTATCAGTAGTCTTGATCCTACATTGGAAAAATAATTGGTATAAGGTTTAATCCCCTCTGAAATATCCATCTAAGAGAATAGAGCATTTAAATTCAGTAAAAATAGGGGTGTTCATATTATTAATGGAAAAAATATCATAGTTATAAGAGTAGGATCTTACCCTATATTCTATCAATTGACCTAGTAGTTAGAGATACAACAACAGTAAGTTTTCCTCTCATTGGTGAATATGCTATGATAGCTGCTTATAAGAAAAACATTGAAGTTGACGGAAATTATCAAAATTTTATATTGATGACTCTTACAAAAAATGTTTATGAAAAATTTATGGGGGTGTAAAAATCTAAGAAAATGTGGGATAATTTGATAATTGGATATGAAGGACATGAGAAAGTCAAAGAATCTATGTTAAAAATCTAGATAAGTAGATTTGAAGACATTAAAATGGTTAATGAGGAAAATATTGATGATTAATTTACAATGGTAAATGATATTGTGAGTAAAATCTGTAGTTTTGGTGAGAAAAAAGAAGATTCTACAATTGTTAAGGAACTGATGAGAAATATTCTAGATAGATTTGATGTCAAAGTTTCAGCTTTATAAGATCGTGAATATTTATCTTTGTATGAACTTCAGAATATTCTTGTGGACTATGAAATGAGAAAATCTCCTGATTGTAAGAAAAGTTTTGAGAATGAAATGGAATTCAGGGATTTATTAAAATGGGAAAACAAAGATAAAGAATTTTAATAATAATTAAGTGATTTGAAGCAATAAGAAGATGCTAAATATTTCAACACAATTTTTCCCCCCTTTATAAGAAATACAATAAGTGAATGTGGAAAAGTAAAACCCTCAAATGTTGAAATTGTGAAGGGAAAGGACATTTTACAAATAATTTTTCTTGGATAAAAATTGAAGATTATAAGTCTATAGAAGATAATGAGAAACCTCAGAAAAAAAGAGGAATAAAAATAAGTAAATATTTCCTTATGAAAATAAGAATAAACTTTATCTGAGTATAAGAAAGAAGGTTGATTATTTATATGGCGATGAATCATATCATCAACTCAAATTATTTTCTCAAGTTAGAAATAAAAGTAATTCGTTATATAGTAATTATGATGGGTAAGATATTATATAAATAGAGTGGATTCTTAAAACAAATTTGGAAAAATAAATTGAGCAGAATACTCAACTTAAGAAATAAAGAAGGAAGTCAAAGAATGTTTTTTAAGGTATAAATTTTGATAACAGTGATTGGATAAATAAATAAGAAACAAATATCAATTTGATTAGAGCATAGAAAATTATGATTGGTGATCTTTAATGAAAAATGAAAAGTTATAAAGAAAAATCAGTTGGTGGTGAAAATATCAACATGATAGAATCTACACTTATTGAAGAAAGTAATAAGAACAAGTTGAAGATAGATGAATCCAAAAAGATGATAGATTTTCTGAAAAATAGGTTTTCTAAGAAATAAAAGGAAGTGTTAGAAACATAGTCATTACTTATTACCACACAAAGTGAGATAAGTAAGATAGGAGAATATTTTACCAAGGTATTTGTGGTTAAAGTTGAAACTTATAAAGATGGTGAAAAGAAGGGTTTACAAAATAAGATTAGTGAGAAAACATTTTTCACCAATAAATAAAGTAATTCTTTTAAAATATATCCTCCTAAGAAAAGTAGTCTATGAGTTATGAAGAAACAACAACCAAATTCTTAGAAATTTTATACTCAGTAAAAAAATCAAGATTCATAGGTCACTGTTGGTGTTGTGGAATTTTGAGACACATAGATTATTAATGATAGTATAACATGTCCCTACTAGGAAACATGTATGAATCAAAGGGGGAGCTATGGTGAGAAAATAAGAGAAAGATTTTCTATGAAATTGTTGGAACCAAAAAAATGAAACTCAGAATGTGAAACATGTTGAAGTCCCAACAAAGGAAAATGATAATATAAATAAAGTTAATTATTTTAAGAAAAATGAGAAAAGTAAACATGTTGAGTCTAAAAATAAAGACTTCTTAGTTATTTGGCTATAAAAAGTATCCATTTCTAGAAAGTTAGAAGAAGCACAAAAATCAGCTGAAGCAAAGTGAAAGAAAAAGGTTTCTAAAACTGAGAGAAAATTTGACAAAAAATATCAATATATTATTATTTGAATATTCATAAAATATGAAATAGAAGGGAACAATATGGTAATGTTACTAAAAGTTTTTTTGACTATCCTTCCATAACAAGAGGAAGGAATGAAGAAGTTGTTACAAACTCATTATGATAAAAAAGGTACTAAAGTTAAAGAGGAGTTGACAACTAGATCTAAAGTTCCTATAAATGAGAAAAAAGTTGCTACAAAATATGAGAAGGATGAACAGAAGGAAGAAAACAAATCTGATGAAAAGTCCAAGAAGAAGAAAATAAATCTAAGACTGGGGAAAGACTCTTGGTCTGAACGTCGCTTCTAATAAACTATTAAGTTCCTCCTTATTCCAATTTTTTTGTATATATGTACTAAATTGTGGGGAATTGAAGGTGTAGAAGTAAGGAAGATGAGAAATGAGTCTCTTACTTTTATTGAAAAATTAAGTAATTAGGTTACAAAAATGTTTTTTTGGGAAATTTGTGTTTATAAAATAGAACTTTTTGATATGTTTGTTGAGATATGTGCATGTTGATTTTCTCTTAACAATATTTTTCTCATATTTCCACATATATAAAAATAATTAAAGGAACCTGATAATGTTACATGGAATCTGTGTAATGGAGAACATTGATAAACTTAATTATAAACTATTATTTTCTACACTGGGATAGTCCATGCAGACTTATATATGTTTAGTTAAAGGGTATTTGTTAATAAACTCAAGTGATATGAATCTTCTCCAGAAGAAATGATTCAAGTTTAAGGGGGAGAATAAATATAAGGGGCCCCTTGGAATTTTATTATTGATAAGTGCGGGAAGTAAGAAATAGGGTGAAGAAAAAAAAGAAATCATTTGATTTTGAGTTTTGTGTAGAAAATATTATGTGAGTTTAGGGGGAGATGTTATGGAGAAGACTTGTGTATTGGAATAATACATGAGTATTAACAACAAACACAACATGGGAGATTGTAAGGACCAAGTTGTGTTTTGGTTGTATTTATTATCAATAGGTGTAAAATTATTGGATTTAAGAAAAGGTGGGGTTTTTGTTTCTAGACTGACCCCATCAGACTGAATAGGAAGATACATCGAACGCAGAGAATCAGATGCATAATCAGATTGAAACATAGTTTTAGAGACTTCCAGACCTAGATGATTGGTCATATTTTCTGATCCAAGTAAATCTGATGATGTTTTTTTTATCTTGGAGTTCTGATAAATCATGAAGAATACTCATGATACTTGATGGAGTTTGTTTTAGATGAGTTTCTAATACATATCAATTGATATGACCCAGGCATCAAACCATCAGATGCAAAGTTCCATCAATGGAAGATCATAGCTATTGAAAATGATGAATCAAATGAGATCCTAACACCGATACATTAGAATGGAAAAAGAGACAAATCCATCATTATGACATTGATGTTGATATGTCAGAAATGAAGATGGAACCGATATATCAGTTAGTCGAGAACATCTTATTTACCATAATTGATGACACAAATTCATTTACCCAAGCATATACAGATAGGGAGTTTATCTTTCTAAACGGAATCATTAAATTGGTCTTAGAAAAAGTATGCAGAGTACCATCATACTGAGGATGATACTAAAGATGAGAGAAATGCCTGAGCTACTTTGGAGTGGTTGAAGGTGAAATAGGTTTCAATGATTCTATTCAACAATGAATTAAACCATTTTCAATTGACTAGGAAGAATTGATACAAACAATAAATTGATTGTTTTTATTCTTTAGCAGGTCAAGATAAATGGTTGAAGAATTCGAAGTGGTGGAATATTGGTCCATCATATAAACGTTTCATAATAAATTTCATCAGATAGATTTCTATAATAAATTCCATCGAACTGAGAATGGGGCATAAAAATCAATCAGAGTCACAAAATGAAGGATGATCGGACTCGAATAATCAAACTAAAGAATTTTTTGTAAATTCAAAGAAGTCTATAGTTTTGAGAAGATTCAAGAAGAATCGAGAAACTCCTAGAAGTGTTAAGAGGAGTTGAAGAAGTCAAATATGAAGCACACAAAAACATGGGATTTAGATATATGTGAATTTTGTTGAGCAGGAAAAGGAATTGGTTTTCCTATCTTTACCACTCTAGGATGCGTATAAATAGAATTCATGGTACATTTGTACTTGAAACTATTCATGTGTGTAGAATCTATGAAGCTATGACATTTTCATGACACATATTCAGATCCCAACCTAAGTTTTGTTTTAGGTTGAAGATAAGGAGGATCCATTAGATCAAATCCCCCATCGGAAAAATATCCAACATAGTGAGATATCCCATATGAGAATGTCCCATCGGATGGAGTCCATCAGAGTGAGTCTATCACAGTGACATCCATCAAAGCAAGGTTCATCAGATGAAGTTCCATCGGAAAAAGAAATTTTGAGTTTCCAATTGGGTTCCTACTCAGTTGAAGCATGCAGAGAAGAAGCAAAATTGTATTGAAGCCAATCGTATGGAGGCCATCAGACAGAAGTTACCAGACTAAGGTCGATTGGACTGACTTATTCCGAGTAATTTTTTCGGACAGAATTCTAGAATGATTGAGCACATTTAAATTTTCTGAAGATCTGGAGGAAGTGTAAAGACCAATAAGTTCTTAATAGAATTTTTGAAGTTCTTGATTATTGTATACTGGTGAAGTTGATCCATCGTACTTTTGAAGGAAGTGAAATAATTTCTAAAGTGGATAAGAAAAGATGATAGAAAGTGAAGCTTATAACTGTGGATCCTTATCAGTTACTGAAATGGATTGGTTTTTTCATGTATAACCAGATATGGGAAAGTGGATGTGATAATAATAGTTTGGGGGTATAACCAAATATCATTGAAAAGTTTCTACTGGGATGGTATAATTGTTTCCTCCTTGTGCCTTTGTATTTTGGAAAGAACATAGTAAAAGAATCCATGTTGGTGGGACTATCTAGCATGGAAAGGAGTAAGTTTTTGTAATGAACCTTATAAATATCATGTGGTGATCCATATTTATATTTTTTTCATACATAATATTATATTTAGAGTTATATTTGATTGGATCGTAACTCTAAAAAGTTTTATAGGCTAAGAAAGTTTTTAAATTAAGTTATGAAACTTTCTTATAAAAAGAAAAGGGGGCCACTGATTCACCCCCCCCCCCATCTCAGTGGTTTATATCTTACCTAGGAACAAAATATGTATCCCATCTAACTATAGGAATTCCCCATACTTACCACATCACATTACCTGAACACTCGATGGCTTCATTTTTTATTGATTTTTTATAATCCTCTTTTTAACTAGGTTGAGAGGGAACCCTACATGACATGAAGGCCTAATGGCGCAAGGCCTGATACATGACTCGAAGGCCTAGAGGCAAAATTCCCAATATATGACTCAAAGTCCCAACCAAAATACACTAGAACTTCCCCTCCCCATCACCTACGTCATTAATGACTCCAGCTCCCCACCACACATTTCTAATTAGCTAGCATTACCCCATGCAGAACTGCAAGATGCCTAGTATCGAGGGTTGTTGACATACCCTCTCCTTATTTCAATCTGGTTATCTCTTATCTGGTGGTTTCTACTTTGTCTAAATCCTTATCTAGACCTTCTCTTATGTGGTATGTCTGGGATGCTTCTTTTTTGTCTTTGTTTCTGAAAGACCATTGGTGGCCCGAAAGCCCTGTGGCCCAAGTTGTTTTGATGGCCCGAAGTCCCTGAGACTCATAGGACCAAACCTGTGGCCCGAAATTTGGTATATGATTCCACATTTCTGAACCTATATAAAGGGAAAGGAAGAAATGTTCCTCGTATTTTATTATCATACCTTTCTATTACACATGACCTTGATCAGTGAAAAGACATGTTTTAATAACTATGTATGCCTTGATTCCAAACCTTACAATATATATAGTGATATCTAGGACTCCTACTTTAGACCCAATGAAATTTTTCATTACCACCAAACCCCTTTTAGGTTCTTTTTCAATCCAATATAACCTTAAAACATTTGAAGTGATCTACTCCATGTGATCTTAAGTCATAAAAAATGCCACTACGTATGAAATATCATCCCATTTTAGAGCTCTCATCCCTTAAGGACTTTAAAAATGGGGTTATGTTTACATAATCAGATGTCATAGTTTATCAAAGCTATGACTTGTGAATTTACTTCCTGTATTAAGAACTACATATGGCTTGATTCCAGTTATCACAAGATATGAAGTGAATCCTGGATCCTATGGATGAGGTCTAGTTATTCATCCTAAATTTTTTGCCTTCCTTTATTCTAGTGTTTTGATCCACTATATTCAAATTAGTTTATCTATAATGATTATGAGATAGGATAGAATAAAACTATTCTCATCCTAGTCATAAGATAGGTTTTTTTAAGGATATCCTTTGAAATAACTTTGTTTGGATTGATTACTATCAATATGGTATATGTAGTGATTCTTGGATCACTCATCTTGGGCCTAGCTGCTTGTCTCAATCCAAGGTTTCGTGGCACTTCTAATTGGAGTGCATACACAGAACCCTTCCCTTTTTCTATGGTCTCTTATAATAGTAAAAAATGCTCATTTCCCCACAAAATATATAGATCCATGCAAGGATCCTAACAAGAGCTATGTGTGTCTTGATTTCAAATCTTATAGGATTTGCAGTGATGTCTAAGTCATCTATCTTTAAACCATCCATGAATATCATTCTATTATAAACCTATATGAATACACTAGAATTGTTCTCTCTAGATGTTCGTACACTCTATAGGAATAAATGTTGTATTTATTCACCATAAAGATATGTTCGATGCATATTGAAGTAACCTTTGGGGTGCTTGAACCCTATATGAAAATTATTTCTCCCATGATCCTACTTTGTACCTTTGAAATCTAAATTACCACCCACCACTGCACTTCCGGTCAAGATTCTCCACATGGTACCCCCCCCCCCCACACACAAACTTGAGCATACACTCTTGGTTTCTTCCCCCATAGAAACTGTTGATGGATGTATCAAGTTTTGAAGGTGAACCTTTGCTTGATAAAAATGAGCATGCCCAAATATTGTTATGTGCTCAAACCATGATATGTCTTGCTAACTAGATTCATCTCTTAGTCCATCAGAAAAGTGTTCTCTAATTTCCATCCACTATATCCCAATAGTGTGGTCACATTTTCCCATCAATACTGGCCAAATCACTCTTATTGTCTCTATATCCGGATGATTCATATGTTCTCATAATATGATTTACACATTCCATAAAACAATGAAACAATCAAATTCAAATATCTATGATGTTACACAGTTGCGAATCATTCTTATCATCATGGTTTGATTATGACAACTCACCTCCATATTATAGTTAATAAACATCATATTTTAGCTTGGTCATCATGCATGCCTCTAAATTTCTTATGTTGGGTCCTAATTGTATGAATTTAGACTCCATGGTAGTGTGATGGAAATGATTTGAGTAACATAGTATAGAATGAAAAATTATTCTTTCCCAATGTGAGATCTTTACCTCAAGATTATTGTCTATGACTCATTTTCACTCTCTACTGAAATTTTTGATAGCCTAAACCTTGGTTTTCTTGACATAGAGTATCTTGTGTTCTTCTTCATACATTTTCCTTCTAAACACCATACAATGTATCTCATGTGTTTGAATCCTCACAAGCCTTTTGTATCTATTAGTATAAAGTGCATTAATATTTATGAGAACACCTCTATTTGGTAATGATATGCATGCCCCCCCATACATGGTTATGTTCTCAATTACCTATCATGGACTTTCAATTAGAGGCACCTTTGTCCTCCATGAAAGGCCCTATATCCCATATACCTTTGATAGTATTGTGGTGGAACCCATAGCCAAAATATGGTTGGCAATCATCCCTTATATGCTTCTGCTTCCCCATATTCTATTGATTCCAAAACTCAAAGTTATGATTTTTATACCTTCTTTATCCATGTTTAGGTGATGTCAAACCATTTTCATCCCTTCAAACTTTATCTAGGTTGTCCTTTTTAAAGTCCAATTTCTCAAGTCTATGAACTATGAACATAAACTGCGTGTCACCCCCATGAGTATTTTTATATTAGTAACATTGGGATTTCATTCACATTGAGTCAACATTCCCCCTTCCACCATGAAAACTACATCATCTTTTGGTCAAAGCTATATAACCTTAATCATTAGAAAAAACTGGTTAAAGATATATGACCTTAGAATTTAGCAACATTTGGTCAAAGTTATACAACCCTAAACTGTAGAAAAATTTGGACAAAGGTATATGAACTTAATACTTAGTAGCATTTGGTCAAAGTTATATGACTATAAACATTAGAAAGATTTGGTCAAAGCTATACAAACTTAAACTTTAGCAATAATTTACAAAGCTATAAAACCTTAAACCCTGAAAAAATTTGGTCAAAAATATGTGACTTAAACTTTAGCAACATTTGGTCAAAGATATTTGAACTTGAACTTCAGAAAATTTAGACAAATATATACAACTGTAAACTTTAGCAACCTATTGTCAAAGATGGTCTACCCTAAACATCAACCCATTGATTTGGCATTCAAGACCTAAATTAAATAACTAAAAGAAAGAAACATGGTACTCACCAGGATGAAAATATACAAAGGGTATTCCGGGAAAAAAGTAGAGTGCTCCTAGGGAACACACCTTGCATGATAAAGGTGAAATTTATAGAATCCAAAAAATGAAGAGAAATGGATAAAATTTGTCTAGTTGAAAGCCCGCAAAAGGGAAGCTAGAGAAAAAGCCACGTTCTTTCCCATAAGGTCTCTCCCATATGGGGATTGGGAAAAAATGTGGGTAGTATAAAAAAAGGCAAAAAGCTTGTGGGGCCCATCATTTGACCTTATAAAAAGTCAAGTTGGACTCATTAAGCCCCCTATCCTTGGAATAATCAAGATCATTCTCCCCCATGTTATTTTTATGAAATGTTTGGATGTATGACTATGGAGTGTTGATGCTTCCCTTGCTTGAAGTCATCCCAAAAGGCCCCCATCTTTTATAATCTCATGATATCACATGGATCTATTTTCATTTCCTCTAAAGGGAATAATCATAGTTTTTTTATAATAGTATCCAAGTGAATTTTTTTGTGTAAATGTTACTCTATAATGGTTTTAATTAGATTTTCATAAATTGGTATCCAAAATGAGGCAAAATCTGTGGAACTCATAGGGATTTTGGATAAAAATTTGTCATTCATTATTCACAAAAGGGGAGAGGAGAATCTAAATTTTTTAGTCTCTCTCATCACATGGTATGAAATATGAAATTGAATGACATTACAAGGAATGCTCAATAGACGATCAAATTTGAGTTGTTTCTTGTTCGAGTCATTGATAGCCTGATGTGGTTTGGCTAACATTGTGGACTCAGCCTCTCATTTATACAAAAATGGTTCAACCTTCATAGTGGTGTCCATTATGACCTTTTCATCCTCCTTCACTAGCTTTTAGTGTTCTTAAATGGCCTTCTCAAAAGTGGTGTGTTCATTGTGAAGGAGGACTAACTCTTCGTGAAGTTGATCCACTGAGGCCCGTCTTTCCATGACATAATGTTTCCATGTTTCTATAATCTACACATGTTGAGAAGCCTCTTGAATCATGTTAGCTCTGAGACCTACAAAATGCACTTACAATTCTTATAGGGAGAGGTACAGTCGGAATACCTGCTCTCACTCTTGAAGGATCTCTTTCCTGGAAGAATGGATGGCTCAAAAACCCACTATAGCCCAACATTATGAATATATGATGTACCTTGTGTATCTTTATCAATAGATCCTCCAAGGGATTTGGATAGATCAAATTCTATATGTTATTCTACCCGTATTGGTGGGAGATTCACTGAGCATTCGAAGCTTCTGGGTTAGACTCAGAATCACTCACCGAAGGTAGAATATAGTGAGGGAGAAACTGGGTTAGAGAGGTAGCCAGACGTTCCCTTTAAAGATCACTGGTGTCGGGTAAATTTCAACCTCAACATGCTTCAATGGTTGCGGTGTGTTGATAAAAGCCTCATTAATGAATTCCATTGTTTACATCAGTGTCACTGAAAATAGAAACAGAGGTGCATATGTTAACAGATGAGTGTGGAAACTTAAGATGAAGATGTTGTGAATACTTACCCAAACCCAGGGCATCTGCTTCTTTAGACAGTGTTGTATCTTCTCGAGACGTACTGTGGGTTTCTCCTTGAGTGTAAAATTATTAATTTATGATGGTGGGGGTTTCAACCATCATTGTATGTTCAACGGTAACCATCTCGGGAACACCATCACCACCCATTGTGGTTGGATCAACTGATAAATCTAGATCCTCCTCCTCAATGGTAGTAGCATCATCCACTGGTAGAGAGTGATCCTCAAAGGAGATAGGTTCTGCAATCACAACTCGTTTGGTAGGCGTGATTTGGGAGGAAATAGAACGAAATCGAATGATTGAGAATGATTTCTATATTTGACGGACAATAATCATGGGAAACAGGGAAAAACATTTTTCTCTCTGGTTGAAGGATTCCAATCACCACAAAATCAGGGTGATTCTAAGGGCTAGTTTGGCAGGGATGATACAGAGAGAAACAAATGATATTGAGAGGAGAAATTGGTTTCTCATGTTTGGCAAGATAATTTTAAGAGGAGAGAAAAGATAAGGAAAGAAATGGAGATAAAAAAATTTATCTCCTCCTATTGTTTTTAAATCACCCCAAAATTGGGATGATTTGGAGAGAAATAATGGTGGAGGGTTGTTAATATTTTAAAATTCCAATTTTATCCCTATTTTCTACATGTATCACAAAAGAATTTCTTTTCTTTTCTTTTAAAAAGATTCACCAAACAAGATGAAGATAAATCCAAATATTTTTTTTTCTTTTACTAAGTTATTGATCCAAACGTAAGGAGGGAAATAATAATCATTTATTTTCTTTTAATTTCTTTTATAAAATATCAAATCATTTTTTTTATTTTACTAAAATATCACCAAACACGGTGTAAAGGAAACTGGTAGAGGATGTTCTTTAATTAAAAAAAATCTATATTATTTGTAAACAGTTTTTCTTTTATTCTATTGTTTTTTATTGGATTAGTGTTTATATGAATTATCATATTTGGGATTATTAATAAAAAATAACAAACAATTATGTCTCTAATTTCAACATAATATATAAATAATTTTGATAATTTATATATATAATGTTTTCAAAGAAATATTTTAAGATTTTTATATAAATACTTTTGATAGTTGTTGAAATTTAAAATAATATAAAATTATATTTATTTTTTATTACTCATAATGATTAAATTATATTTATTATTTATTTATAAATGAAAAAATGATAAAATAATATGTATTTTGTTGATAAATTATATTTATTTTCAAATTATATTTCGTGGTAAATTATATTTATAAAATTATATATTTGTAAATTATATTTATTTATAAATGATAATATTATATTTATTTTAATAATAATTCATAAATTATCAGATTATATTTATTCGTAAAATTATATTTATTTTTAAATTATATTTATTTGAAAATCACATTTATTTATAAATGATAAAATTGTATTTATTTTAATATTAATTAATAAATGATAGAATTAAATTTATTTTAATATTTATTTGTAAATTATATAAAATTATATTTATTTAATATTTAAAATTATATTTATTTTAATTTATATATAAATAATATTTTTTCAAAATTCATATGTTTATATATTAATATTTTTGATAACTATTAGATTTAAAAATTTTAAAAAATGAATTCGTAATAAAAATTATGTATCCAAGTAAAATATAATTAATTTAAAATAATTATGTATAATAATTATGTAATTTTTTTTTAATTTAGATATAGTAAGTTGTAACTAAACAATTTTTTTTCAAGGTATTAATTAATTGAACTAATATTTTTATTGAAGTTGAACGTATATGTGATTATTACGAGAGAATTTAAAACAATGTAGACAAAAGGAAACAAAAATTTATTTTTTTAATAAAGGTTATTTGCATCATTTACATCAAAAGAATCTCTTTTATTTTCTTTTAAAAAAAATCACCAAATTAGTAGGAGGGAAATGATAATCATTTCTTTTCTTTTACTAAATCTTGTATCCAAACAAAATGGAGAAAAATCAAAATCAATTTTTGTATGAATTAGGAAATAATTTTGTTTCTTTTACTAATATATTATCAAATATAATGTTAAACGATCCTGATTGTAACATTCAAATGTATAGAAGTAAGTAAAGATTTGGGGATAGGCATGGAAATTATCCTCATATCCTGGTTAGAATATGCTTGGTCAATGTATTTTTCCTCTAATAATATTTGATTTCAGACGACGAAGGGTTAGTACTTACTTCTGGATGAGTTTACATCAAAGGAGGTAGGTTCTAGTGATGAAAACATTCCCTTAATGCCTCGCACATCAACTATTTTCCATGGGATAACTCTATTTTCTCTAGGTCTAGACCACATGAGGGGCTACCCTCTAGAGTACCTCCCACATTATTTTCAGGGAACCTAGACAGTTTTGTGTCCACTCATTCCCTCTGTAAATATAAAAATATTTCATGATATGATGAGTTAAGGGTTCAAATATTATAAAAACATTTTATACATACATTTTTTATTTTTCAATATAATTAATTTTTAAATTTCAATAATAATATTTCCCAATTATTTATTGATTAGTTAGTTTGAGGGTAAATAACATTTACTAATACAGACAGCCAAACATGATTGATAAAGGCATCTAGTGGCCTCCTAATGACTGTTGAATGATAGTCCTTTTTGGCCTATCATTGTTTTCAATAGAGATCTCCAAATGATGATCATTATGGCCATTACAGCTCTGTCTGACGACTCCTATATCAATGACCTTTAGGCGTGTGCTATAGGGAATTTATTTTCTTTAAAAAAATTGCACCAAAATTTAAAAAAAACCGTGATTCAAATATTAAACTAATTTCTAAGTAATATCAAATTTCATAAGTTCATTGATAAACTCATCCAATAATTTTTCATGCTCGACACCCACAATCTCATATAACTGAAAATCAAACAAATTTAAAATAAAACATAGTATAATAACCAAAAGAAACCAAAAAAAATTAAAATCAAACATAATATTTCAATTAAAATTTACCACCATAAATAATATAAGGTCATTTGATTTGAAATATATTACTATTTTAAAATCATTTATTTAATTTAAAACTGATTATTCAATCTGTTTGAGCATACCACATGTCTGATGTCGTGCCATCTACTCCTACACATCACAAATAATTCCAAGATGTATATCCTATCATTTCCCATCATTTCAGGGTCATTTGTTATGGTTTTGATCATTTCACACATGTTTTAATGTTTTAAAACTCCAAAAGTGTATTTTTGGTTATCTTGAGAAAACAATACCACAGATAGACATTTTGGCAGCTCAAACATATCATAAATCTTTTATTCTTTCTTTCATATGTTTTCACAGTAATCGAACATCATTTGCTTAATTTTTATCCCCTGAAACATGTTTTTAAAGGTCGTCGAAACTTTAAATATTTCTTAATATGTCATTCCAAGAAAACCTCATGTCATATTCACATTTCATCTACTCATAGAATCCTAAAATAAAACAAAGACAGTTTTCCTATGATTTCAAATCATTCAAATTCTATTTTATATGGTTTTGACCATTACATACACCATTTTTGTTTTGAAACACAAAATGTGAGATTTGGATCACCCAAAGCAAACAACACCTCGGATTAAAATTCCTTAAGCTTGAAAAAATCACAAATCACTCTATATATGTTTCTGTATGATTTAATGGAAGTCATAGGTTTTTTTCTTGATTTTGATCCTTTGACGCATATTTTGAAAGCCAGTCAAACCTTTAAAAACGTTTATTCAGTCTGTCTAAGCACACCACATTTCTAATTAGCACTAAATCTACTATTATACATCATAAATAGTATAAATATATCTTTCCTTTGATTTCAGGTCATTTGGGGGCGTTTTCTATGGTTTTTACCATTACACGCATGTTTATTGTTTTAAAACACTAAAAGTGTGTTTCTTGTCATCCTAAGAAAAAGGTACCTCATATTGAAATTATATTTGTTCTAACATTCAAAAAATCACTCTACATTTATTTTTATACCATTTCATAGAAATATGACGTCATTTTCTTAGTTTTGATCCCCTTAACGCACATTTTTAAAGCCCACTAAACCATTAAAAAATGCTTATTTAGTTCATCTGAGCACACTACACATCTGATTGACATGTTTTCTGCTTATACATGTCAAAAATAACACAAAGATGGTTCTCTTATGATTTCACATCATTCCATAATCATCTTTAATTTTTTTGATCGTTACACGCATGTTTAGTGTTTTAAAACACTGAAAGTGTATTTCTGATCATCCCGAGCAAAGGAAACCCTGGATTAATGTTCTGTTAGTTCAAAATTTTTAAATCTCACTCTATAGTTGTTTTTCTTATGATTTCATGGAAATCATGGGTCATTTTATTGGTTTTGACCCCATGACAAACGTTTTTTCAGCCAATCAAACCATTAAAAATTGCTTATTTGGTCTTCCCACACACACCACACATCGCATTGACATGTATTATACTCTTATACAGAAAAATAATAAAAATATGGTCTTATATGATTTTACATCTTTTAGTGGTTGTTTTCTATGGTTTCGACTATTACAAGAATGTTTTGGTGTTTTAAAACACTAAAAGTATGTTTATGGTTATCCTGATCAAATGAAGCCTCATATTGACATTCCATTAGATCTAGCATTTCAAAAATCACTCTAATGTTGACGTTGTATTATTTCATGGTAATCGAGAGTCATTTGTGTGGTTTTGACCCTTCTGTGCATGTTTTAAAGGCCATCAAACCTTTAAAAACTTCTTATTTGATCCATCCAAGAACATTGCACATTTGATTGATGTATTATATACTTTTACATATCACAAATAATACAAAGATGGCCATTCTAGTATTTCACATCATTCAGGGATCATTTTCTATGGTTTGGATCATTACACACACGTTTTAGTGCTTTAAAACATGACAAGTGTGTTTTCAGTCATCCCAGGAAAACGACACCTCATATTGATGATATTGTTGGGTGCCTTATCAATTGGCACACCCACGGGTCAAAAATGTTTTTTATGGAGGTAAGAATCTTTACGTGGAGACACATTTTTGATGCTGAGTTTTTCTTTGTTATTAAATTGGGAGGAAGGGACCAAGCTTCAACACGTCCACAATACCAATAGGAGAGCTAATTTTTTGATCGCCTTTCATCAACAATAATTTTGTTTTTCATCGGAGAGTTATAATTTTGAGATCCCATCCATTTTTGGGGTGTCTCTACCATGTAATTATTTATTTTAGTGGATCTCTCTCTCTGGACTTGGTACCGTGGTTTTTCCCTTTTGGGTTTCCCATGTAAACAATTTGGTATCAACATGTATTTTTCTTCACATTTATTTTTGGGTCACTGCACATCTCTTTTTTGGGGAAAGACATTTATTTCGGTTGTGCGTTCGATTCGTTGTTTTTTGTGCATTTGTTTACTTTTTCGTATTTCCCAACATCTGGTGTCATTGTGGTTGGTTTTTATTTCTTATTTATTATGAAAGTCAATTATATTGGGATGATTTTGTTAAATGATACCAACTACCATATGTGGTGACCAAAAATAAAGGATTTCCTTTTTTCAAGTGAATGCATCTTCCGGTGTTTATTACCCAAAAACTAGAAAGGATGTGAGATGAAGAATGGGAATTTGAGAATGAGATGGTTTTTGGTTTCATTCACCAATGGGTTGAAGACAACGTGATGAACTACATTGTCAACATCTCTCATGCTTGAACTTTGTGGGAGAAGCTTGAGATGACCTATACTTCCAAGACATGAAACAATAAATTGTTTCTTCTCAAAAAAATGATGAATTTGAGGTATAAAGAAGGAATGTCTATTTATTACTATTTGAGTGAATGTTAGGGATGTTTTGATCAATTTTCTGGAATGGGTATCAATTTTGAAAATGTGATTTTATCTCTTTTATTTCTTATCACTTTACCCAAATTTTGGGAGAATTTACATGTTACTCTAACTGGTTATACTCCTAATAGTGTTGTGCCATTTAGTTTTGTTAAGTCCATTGTTTTAAATGAATAGGTTAGGAGATGTACTCAGGAGAAATCTTCTTCAGATATTTTAGCCATGGAGAATTGGGGGAGAATCTGGGATCAGGGACAGAGCAGTCAAGGTAATAGAAAAGGCAGAAGAAAATCTAGGTTGAAGTAGAGATAATTTGAATGAAATCTTTGTGGTTAGAAGGGTTATGTTAAAATGTTTTGTTATCAACTAAAAAGAGAGAATAGAATAAAGGAAAATACGCATAATAAAAATGGTGATGGATATGATCATGTCGCCACAACTACAAGGGGTGATCTTGTTATTTTTTATGAATCCATTAATATTGCTTTTGATGATTCTAGATGGTTTGCTAAAAGTGGTGCATATTTTCATGTGACAACAAAGAAGGATTTATTTAAATCTTATAGCCCAGGTAAAATTGGGATTTTGAAGATGGGTAATGATGGTCATGCGGATGTTGTAGGTATCAGTACTATTTGTTTAGAGACCAGTACAGGAAGTAAGATGATTTTGAAGAATGTTCAACATGCAATTGAGGTTCTCTTGAATCTTATTTCTACCATCGTTCTTGATGATGAAGGATTTATTAGTACTTTTAATGATGTCTAATGGATTATTTCCAAGGGTTCTTTGATTGTGGCTCAAGGGAAGAAGCAGTCAGAATTTTACTGAACTAGAGCTTCTATTTCTTGTGATAATGATTGCGTTGTTGAGTGCAGTGTTTCTTCCATGTTATGGATTAAGAGGCCCAGTCACATTAGTGAGAAAGATATTGGTTTTTTATAAAATAGATACTTCTTCCAGATTTTAAGAGTTTCAAATTGTACACATGTCATCACTGTATGGCTGGAAAACCGAGCAGACTGAGTTTTGGTAGTCATCCTCCACACAAGAAGTCAAAGGTACTTGAATTAGTAAATTATTATATCTGTGGTCATTTGAAACATAAGACCTTTAGTGGCAGTATTTATTTTGTGAAATTTATTTATGGGTAATCACATAATCTTTGGGTTTATGTTTTGAATTCCAAAAGTCTGGTACTTAGTGTTTTCAAGAAATTTCATGTTTCTACTGAGAGGGAATCTGGTAATAAATTGAAATGTATTTTCAATAACAATGAGGGAGATTATTATGGTCCATTTGATCATTATTGTAGGCAGAAAGATATTTGACATCCGAATATGCCTCCCAAGACAACTCAGCTAAATAGTGTATTTGAGCGGATAAATAGGAAATTGTTGGAAAGAGTTTGTTGTTATCTTTTGGAATAAAAGTTTATTGGACATTTTTGGGGTGAGGCTTTACTTACTGATTATTATATTAATAATTTATCACTTTCAGTTGCTTTGCATAAAAACAATCCCAACAAGTTTTAGTATGGAAGATAGATTATATATGATGAATTATGTGTTTTTTGTTTCAAGGATTTTGTTCATGTTACTAGAGATGAGAGATCCAATATGGATGGTAAGTCACAATAGTGTATTTTTGTTGGCTATGGACATGATGAGTTTGGGTATAGGTTCTATGATCCTACTTTGAAGAAAATTGTCAAAAGACATGATGTAATGTTTATGGAGGATCATACTATTGCATATATTGATAAGGGATAAAAATTTACTTCTCCAAATTCTGATGTTTTTGTCAGTCTTGATCCAGGTTCTTATTCACATTTACCTCATAATGCTGATTCTGATGATCATGTTGATGTGTACAATAATGTTCAGGGTGAACAGGTTGGAGTTGATGTTTCTAATGCAAATTTTTTTTTCAGATGATCTGGTTCGAAGGGTTATTAATGAACCTGTAATTTCACTTCAGATTTCATCTTGGTATCGTACCATTTCTACTCAGTATTCACCCAATGAGTATGACCTCTTTGTTGAAGGGGTAGAACCAGAATATTTAAATGAGGAAATAAAAATTGAACAAAAGGACATATGGGTTGTGACAATGGATGATGAGATGTCATCATTGTAGGAAAACCATAATTTTGAGCTGGTGAAGTTACCGATAGGTAAGAGATATTTGAAAAATTGGTAGATTTATCAGATTAAAAATGAAGAATCCAATTTTGTTCCACGATACAAGGAAAGGAAAGTTGTTAATGGCTTCTAAAAGAAGAAAGGTATTGATTTCGATGAAATTTTTTCACCTGTTGTCAAAATATATTCCATTCAGGTTGTTCTTGGTTGGGATGCCAATTTGGATCTACAGATTGAGCATATGGAAGTGAAGACAACTTTTCTCCATGGAGATTTAGAGGAGTGTATTTATATAGATAAACCGTAGGGTTTTTTTGAAACAGGTAAAGAGAATCATTTATATAGGTTAAAGAAGAGTTTTTATGGTTTGAAGCAAGCTCTCAGGTAGTGGTATAAGAAGTTTCAATCTACTATTTTTTATCAGGGTTTTAGGAAAACATCTCTTGATCATTGTGTCTTTGTTCATAGATTTACTGATGATTATTTTATTATACTATTGCATTATTTTTATGATATGCTCATTTTTGGCCATGATTCTTCTAGAATTGATAGATTGAAGAAGGATCTTTGTCAATATTTTACAATGAAATAATTGGGGCCAACTTGAAAAATTCTTGGCATGTCGATCTCCTGTGAAAGGAAGGATAAGAAATTTATTTATCTCGGGAGAGATATATTGAGAAGGTTCTTCAGATATTTTCAATGGACAAAGAGAAAGTGGTTAGTAATACACTTGCATTACATTTTAAGATCAGTACCATTTAGTCACCTTATACTAATTAAGAGAGAGAGAGAGAGAGAGAGAACAAATATAGAACATACCTTATTCATCTTTTGTTGGTTGTTTGATGTATGCAATGGTATGTACTAGACCTGATATAGCTCATGCAGTTGGTGTGGTCAGTCATTTTCTATCTAATCTAGGTAGAGATAATTAGAGAGTAGTTAAGTATATATTTCGTTATCTTCATGGTACTTTTGATATGGGATTGTGTTCTGGTAAAGGAGATACTATGAATTTTGGATTTATAGATTTATATATGGCAAGAGATATCGATTCAAGGAAGTCTACTTGAGGCTATTTGATCACTTTTGTAGGCGGAGATGTATCCTGGTAGTCTAGGTTGTAGAAATGTGTTACTTTATCTACTACAGAGTCAGTTTTCATTACATCTATAGAGGAATGAAAATATTTTTTGTGGATGAAAATTTTTATTTGAGAGATCAATTTTAATCAGGACAGGTTTGTTTTATTTTTTTTATATTCAAAGTACTATTTTTTTGGGAAATAATTTCACTTTTTAAGGAAGGTTGAAACATATTGATGTTTGGTATCATTAGATCTACAACGTCCTTGATTTGGGATAGTTAGAGCTTGAGAAGACCCAAACTGATGACAATGGGTCAGACATGTTGACCAAGAGTTTACCTAGAGGCAAATTATAGACTTTTAGACTAATTGCAGGGTTGGCGTTGATCCCCACTTGAGTCAAAGGGGGAGTTTGTTGGGTACCTCCTCAATTGACGCACTCACAAGTCAAAGAATCATTTTTTTGTGGAGTTACGAATCTTCATGCAGATAAAAAATTTGACATAGAGGATTTTTGTTATAAAAAGGGGAAGAAGAGACCAAGCTTCAACACATCCACAATACAAAGAGCAAAGACAATTTGGTGATCACCTTTCATCGACGATCATTTTTAATTTTCATCATAGAGTTATAATTTTGAGATCCCTTCCATATTGGGGGAGTCTCTACTATGTACTTGTTCATTTTAGTGGATACCTCTTTCTGGACCAGGTTACATGGTATTTACCTTTTGGGTTTTCTATATAAAAATTTCAGTTTCAACAGTTATTTTTCTGCACATTTATTTTTGTGTCGCTGCGCATCTAAATTTTTTTAGGGAAAGAAATTTATTTCTGCTATGTGTTTTCTTTGTTGTTTTTGACACATTCATCGCCTTTATCATCTTTACAACAGCTGGGTTTGTTTAAAAATATTAAAACCCACTCAATGGATATTATCATAGGATTTCATGGAAATTGGATGTCATTTTCTTGATTTTGATCCCCTGAAGGTTGTTTTTAAAGGCTATAAAACCTTTAAAAACTACTTATTAGGTCTTTCTAGGAATACTGAATCTCAGATTCACCTTTCATCTACTCGTGCATATCAATAATAATACTGACATAGTTATCCTATTATTTCACATCATTCAGAGGTTTTTTTCTCTAGTTTTGATCGTTAGATGGACGTTTTAGTGTTTTAAAAATCTAAAACCCTTTTTCCAATTATCCTAGACAAACAACACCTTGTATTGACATTCTGTTTGTTACAACATTTCAAAAATTACTCTAAGGCTATTTTTTATGATTTCATGGAAATCAGATGTAGTTTTCTTAGTTTTGACCCCTTGATATACTTTTTTAAAGCGGATCAAACCTATAAAAATAGCGTATTTGGTTTGTTCGAGCACACCAAACATCCAATTAATGTCCTGGTTACTTTTACAAGTCACAAATAATAAAATATCATCATCCTATAATTTCACATCATTTGAGATTCATTTGGTATGATTTTGGCTATTACAGGCATGTTTTAGTGTTTTAAAACACTAAAACTGTGTTTCTAATCATCTCGAGTAAACAACCACTTGGATTGGAATTTCATCAATTCCAACATTTAAAAAATCACTCAATAATTATTTTATAAGATTTCATGCCAATCAGATGTCATTTTCTTGGTTTAACCCTCTAACACACATTCTTAAAGGTTGTCAAACATTTAAAAACTACTTATTAGGTCAGTCTATGCACATCATGTTGGAGTTGGTATTCTAGGAGATACTTTGTTTTACATTGATTATATGTATATTCGATTTATTGAATATTAATAAAACATCCTATTACATATTGTTCATAGTTTTTCATGACTCTAAAGTAATAATGTCCAAGAATATATGTCACATCGATAAGGTCGTGGAAGTTCCCCGCTGTGATGAGAACCATAAATTGTTGTGATGATATTCTTAATTAATGTTATATAGTTGGATAACGTACTATGATGGGAGACATAGTACATAGATTGTCATGTGTGATTACTCGTAAGTAGATAAAGCTTCTTCACAAAAAGTTCACATTTGGTAATCTCCAAGCTGGGAGATTATGTGAACTAACCCACCAGTAAGAATTCTGCATGTTTTGGTGTTATCAGATATTCCCATCTGGGAGTGTGTGTAATGGACCTTAAACTTCATGATTATCATTAATTATTTTCATGACTCACACAGTTAGATTTGCTGATGAAAAACGTCATGCCATATGTTGGCGGGAAGCAGGGTACGTTGGGTGCATCACGAATGACAAGTTATTATTTATTATTTATTTATTTACTATATATTACCATGTTCTTGCACATGCCCATGCACATGCCATATAGAGAAATTCTGCATTCCGTGAGATTTGAACTTCTTACATCTTACTAATTCTCTAAATATTTAACCACTCCAGCATGCTCTTCATGTGGTGAATAAATATAATTTAATATACTTATATATATATATATTAATTGAAAAAATACATAACGAATAGATTCAAAGTATATAATTATTAAATAATAATTATCAATCAATAATTATTAATCAATCATTAATAATTAATATTTAATAAGTAATTATTAATATTTAATAATTACTAATTAATGAATATAATATAAATGAAAAATAAATAAATAAATATATAATGTGGTAATAAATGGTAAATAATAAATAGTAAATAAAAAATAGTAAATAATAAATAATAAATTTTAAATAGTAAATAGTAAATAGAAAATAGTAAATAGTAAATAGTAAATAATATATAATATATAATATATAATATATAATACATAATATATAATAAATAATATATAATATATAATATATAATATATAATATATAATATATAATATAATATATATAATATATAAGTAATGTATAAATAGTAAATTAAATAAAAAATAAATTTATATATGATAAATAAATAATAAATTAATAAATAATAGATAATAAATAATAAACTATGAATAAAGAAATAATGAATATATAATGAATATATAATAAATAAACAAATAATAATACGTAAATAATAAATTAATAATATAAAAAATAAAAAATTGAAAAGAAATTAATAATTAATAATTAATTTATAAACAATAAAAAAATAATGAATAAATATATAATAAACTAATAAATTATAAGTAAATAATAAAATCAAAATGGAAAATAAATACATAATAAATTCTAAATAAATACTAAATAATAAATAAGATGTTAGTAATAAACTAATAATAAAATAAGAGTAAGGTAATAATAAAATAATAATAAATTAACAACTAATGTATACATAATAAGTAAATATTAAATAAATAATAACTAATAAAAAAATGAATTATAAACAAATAAATAATATATAAATAATAAAATAATAAAATAATAAACTAATAATGAAAAATAAATAAATAATAGATAAATATAAAATAATAAGTATTAAGTATAAAGTATTAAGTATTAAATATTAAATATTGAATGTTAAATATTAAATATTAATATTAAAAAAATAATAAATAATAAATAAATAATAAATAATAAATATATAATAAATAGTTATTAAAAATAATGCAATAATAAAAAAATCAATAATAAATCAATAATAAATAAATATTAAAATAATAAATAATAAATAATAAACAATAAATAATAAATAATAAAATAGTAAATAATAATTGAATAAATAATAATTAATAATTAATAATTAATTAATTAATTAATTATAAAGAAATAAATAATTTATAGATAATAAAATAATAAAATAATAGACTACTAATGAAAAATAAATAAATAATAGATTAATAATACATAGTAAATAATAAATATTAAATATTAAATATTAAGTAATAAATAATAAATAATAAATAACAAAATAGATAGTAAATAGTAAATAATAAATAAATAATGAATAAATAAATAAATAATAATTAATTAATAATAATTTAATAAATATTAAATATTAAATGCTAAATGCTAAATAATAAATAATAAAAAATAAATGGATATAGATATCTATAAATATATATACATATAATAAAATTTACTTAGATATACATAAAGACACATTTATGTTGCATAAATATATATAAACACACTGAGATATATAATTGTATATTAATATGTATATATATATATAAGTAAATATAAATATCACTATATTTAAGTGTATTGTATGTTTTGTCTTTAATTTTCAATAAAACTTTACAGGGTCTTGGATTTAGATTGCTAAATCCATGATTAGATCTGCCTTGATAAATATTTACACAAATATTCAAAATTTCAAATAAAGAGAGAGATATAAGTAATAATAAATTACCAAAATAGGAGAAATTATAATAATTGCAACACCATAAAATCAAAAGGAATGTAAATCAATGAAATAAAATCATAAATGGTATAAAATCATATGAAGACACTCTTAAATGAAGTTAAAATCTCATCAAATGTGTATGATATATAAATATATATACTTAAATTTATTTAAATATATTATATATTAATATTCATTTACATACGAAAAAGGTCCAGGAGCCAAGTGGACATATTCCTACCAAATTTTATTAAAAATAGAAGACAATACAAGAAAGAGATAACAAATGGGTTCACACAAAGGACAAACCCTCATTCAAAAGAAAACTACAAATGAGGAGAAATAAGATCATCCCCATGATCATCAATAGAAAATTCCCATTCTGACTATGAATTTGTCTGATTAAAGAGTACATAATACTTTTCCTTGAGTTTTACCTACTCTAGAGTGAGATACTTAGATGACCTAGTAGATTGACCACGCCCACCAGTGCCACACCCTCTACCATGATTTGTAGGGTGATGGCCCCACTGTAATGTCTTACTTTGTTGCCAAGCTCAATCCTGATCAACCCCTTCCATGAGAGTAAGAGATGCCCTGTGCAAAAGATCAGTCTCCATCTTACTCTCACCATTTCTAGATAGGGAGCACTCATGCACCAACTCCTTATCCACTTCTTTCTTCAAAGCACTTTTATGGTCAGATTGGCCATCAGGCAATAGTTCACCCAGCTCTGCAAGCTCAGAAGCATCATGACCTGAGCAAGCAACCACAGCTTCCCATGACTTAATGGAAGAATTGAGCCCCGTAGGGGTACCTCCAATGGATATTCCTTGATCCTCCTTGTCACCAGGAACGTTTTACTCCTAAACTAAAGAATTCCACTCTTTCCTAGCCATGGAAACATCCCTTTTTAGGTGGTCTCAATTCCTTGCTGAGGGAGCCTTTTTATCCACATTATCATCTTTCTTCTTTGAAGAGAATTTAGGTCCCAACTTCTTCTTTGAATGTTGGCCAACCTCCTTATGCTTATTAGAACCATATTTACTAGTTTAAATTCTAATAACATGTTGGCATCCTAAATCTTGATTACCAACCACTTTACGGAAATCAAAAAAGGAAGGAACAAATTCATACTCAAAATCAACATCAATCTTTAAACCATCAACCAAAAGAGTGGAAGTGCTTGGTCGTGGATGTAGAAGAGAAAAATAAACCAAAACCCTTACATAATAACCATATTTTCCAAGAATGGTATTATCATCATGCTTTAGAGGTTCCCCAATATAAGAAGCAACATCATTTAAGATTCACCAATGCCAAATAACCCAACTGAGCCCATGAATGCAAACACAAATCTGTGTGTTAGTATGCTTTGGATTAAAAGGATTAAAATCAAGTTCCCATGCAGAAACCCAGAAATCTCCTAGATTGAGGGCAGAGAAGCTAAATCTCTAAGAAGTATAATGATGCAATTCAGATTTAAAAATAATATGAAAGTACCCCTTTCCAATTAAAAATATTTTCCACTCACTGAAGCCCCAGATTCATCTAAGTTTCTATTTTAAACCATCTACCTTGAGTGGTCTATCCTATTTAAAGAGGATCAATCAACCAATTAATGAGAATTGACATTGATCAATTTGTTCCCGCAAAACATCTTGATCAAAATAGATAATAAATCTTCCCTATTTATTTCTAGAAATTTCCTGCTCATCAGAGGAGTCGTCAGCCTTCCTGGATAAAATTTACACAAATGAGAAACCATTTCTCCTAGGAATGGAAACACCAAAAAGATCACCTTAAACTTTACCAGATGATGGAGTGATATTAGGATTCAAAGAAAAGTCATCCACACACATGGCATCAATCTCGACCTGATCGGCAACCACCATAGGCGATTCCTGATTTGGGTTTGCAACATCCACAAGCCAGACCGCGTAGTCTACTAGGGAAAACACAGCGGCAAACGCATCTCAAATAGTCATTTAACACTCTTCAAGAAGCACACAATCCAAAGTCACATCAACCAAAATTGTCACAGCTACCCCATTACAGTTTGCAACAAATCCATGCCCCTGAGCATCTGTATAAATCATGTCGGCATGGAGAACTCAATTAGGGTTTATCATGGCCACAGATCCCACATCCACCTAATTTTGTGAAGTTGAAATGTCTGTTTCATGGTTGGATCGATGCCCAACTCATTCAGCAGAAGTAATCTCTATCAAAATCGATCTAGATATGAAGATTAATGACCATCACCATTGAGATGCCCCAAAGTCACCGCGCCAAACCTCCCAAATTCCATCTTCTTTTCAAAAAAATAAATTTATATAAAAATACATTTTTATAAAAATACATTTTTATAAAAATACATTTATATATTATTTAGACAAGTAAATATTTACATATAAATATGTATTTATTTACATGTATTAGAATATACACACAAATATAAATTTTCTTATTGAGACACACAAATTTATATATAAAAATTACATTAATAGGTATATATATACATATTAATTCATTTTTATAAGGTAAATAAAGTAAAAAATTATTTATTTTAATTGAAATTAATAATAAATATTTATTTACATATTTTTTATATGTTTACACATACATTTCTATATAAATATTTATTTATACATGTGATTTATTATCAATAAATATAATAAAATATGCATATATTTAATTATAAATAAAAAAATTGTGAAAAATGATAAAATTTCAAAACCATGATATCAATATTAATGTAAACCCTAGGAATAAATTCATTCCCCGCTGAAATAGGGCAAAAAGGCCCCCTTAAACGTGGCTGGAAATCCATCAAATATTAAACATTTTGGGTACCCAAACTAAAAACTCAATTTTTGTGGCCTTTTGGGCCTCTAAAATGTAACATAGGTTTAAATTTTTCACCAAGGGAATAGATCTCATCCCAATTTGATATGTGGTAGATCCCAAATGGACACCCCGATCAAAAGTTATGTTTGTTTGAAGTTCGAGTTCAATTTTCAACTTTTCTTGAAACTATAAAAAAATTTATTATTCTAATCATTATGAAATTTAAATCTAATTTATTTTTAGATAATTTCATAAGCTTGAATTTGACTGGTTGTATAACTAAAACTAACTCTCAGATCAAAAGTTATGGTCATTTGATGATGAAATATGATTTTCATCTTATTAAAGATTTATTTTCACATTAAAATTATAATTAACTAATAATTATAAATATGTATTAACTGACATAGTATAATTAATTAAAATTATAAATAATAAACTATATATGATACTAAATAATAAATAATAAAAAAATTTAATTTTTTAATTTTTTCCTTTAATTTAGCGGCAGTTTTTTTTAAAAAACTGCCACTAATAATAAATATATTTTTTAAACAGATTTAAAATAAATTATAAAAAATACTTTAAAAACATTTAGTGGTGGTTTTTAAAAATTCCACTAAAAACCTTTACTAAAATGTATCCCAAAAACATTTAGCTGTGGTTTTCAAAAACACCGCTAAAACGCTATTTTCCAATAGTGTTTATAGAAGATGATATATTAGCCCTTTAATTAGAATAGAACCTTCACCCTAAATTACATTTCTATAGTTTAATGATTAATTTATTTCATATTTTCAAAGAAATACATATCTAGCATATAGTTTGGTGACATGGATGTGCAACCTGCTTGATGAGATATTATGATAAAGGGATTATATTACATTGTGAGCATTCATGTGTGGTTTTCATCGTTGAGACATTAAGTTCTTTATCTTTGGAGTCTTGACCTATTTTTAGATATTAATCTTGGAGTTTAGGAAATCACACTTAATTTTAAAGATAAATAATCCTATAGGGTCACACAATAAGTGTTATTAGTGATCTCGATTAAATTTCATTTCAATTTAATTAATGGAATGAATATTATTCCCAAGACCAAGGAATAATTTTATTCATATTTTATTGACTGAATAAATTTAAAAAAATTATTCTCTAGTTTGTGAATAAAATATATATATTTTTGAATATTTAAAAAATAATTTATTTGTCGATATGTGAATAAAATATTTATTTATGAATAAAATATTTATTGGATTATTTAATAAATGTCAAGTAGTTCGAATGAACTAAGACCATATCCAGTGATGGATATTTATTTACAAGCGGGTAAATAATATTTATCATTTTTTCAAGTTTCCATGCACCGCATAATAATAATAATAATAATAATAATAATAATAATAATATCACTATTATTAGGATACATGGGTTTTATTAAAGGTTATAATCTTGTTTAAGGTCTGACATGAAACTAGAAAATATTTTAACTTAAATCCTAGCTCTATAAATATATAGTTATGTCTATTATATAGTGTGTGCAATCGAAAATAGAGAATTTTTGCACATAACGAATTCACCCTTGAGTCCTTATTCTCTCTCCCTATCAAAAACAAGAAACATAAAAGAGATTCCTTCAAAAATTAAAGACAATAGATCAAAACAAACAATTCAAGACAATTGATTTGTCGCGCTAACACCTAGAGATTGATTGTTATTTATTAGAGATCAATAGAGCATGTGCGGATAACTGATAGAGGGATTTTGTCCTTTGATCTGTAAAGCACAATGAAGGAAATTAGAAAGGAATTTTTTGAACGATCAACATCCATATAAAATAAATATCCCAAGACAAGATATTTGATTTCTTTCCATCTAAATAAATTGATTATAAATTTAACATGCAAGATTCACTATTGGGGATTCAAGCATAAAAATATTAAATAAAAATTTAATATATCATCCAAAACCTCATGCTTCTATTGTGCCTAAAACCTATAAGTGGTATTAAAGGGGTAAAATTTTAAAATTATAATAATTTATTTGATTGTTTATCTATTTACAATCATGGTTGAATGTCTTCATTTCATATTATTCATTATTTAATTTGATATGAATTAAAATTTTATCAACATATTAATCATTTTCATTTATTGTTTCATTTTCATAAAGGTATAAAAACTGGTGACGAATGATCGGATATGCCACCAGGAAGTGCCAAAATTTTGGGCCGGTAAAACTGGGTTACACAATGTAAAGCCATAGTACATGCCATGTACCCATGTGCACTAAACTTAGACGTGTCAAGGGATACACGACACACTAAGCAGTTAATTATATGTGGTGAATTTATTGCACATTACATGTAGACCAGGTTATCCTAGCACATGGGATGTCAAATTATAAGGTGTTTAGCTAGTATACACACTTTGTAGTATGCACTGGTTAGCGGTGTAAATCATGCAATCCATGTGGACATTATACATGTCCAAACCACATGAGACTAACAACTTACAGAATTTATGACATACACTACATGTATGTGGTGTACACACCATGTAGTTCATCATTTCTCATGTCCAAAATACCATTTTTATCCATTTGGTGAGAATATAAGACACATGTTATAAGGGATACACATTGTATTTATAGCTTGTACATTCCTTGTGATCCCACCAAGATATATGCTGAAGTCCTAGGAAAGTATCTCAGGAACACAAAAAGTGGATACACGCTGTGTAGATATAATGTACATGTCATGTAGTCCGGATGAGTCAACACACCGAAGCTCCAGACATGTAACCTAGATACACAACAATCGAGGTACATGTTGTGAAAAGATAGAATTTAAATAAATGAATTATTGTGAAAAGAAAGGATTTAAATAAATGGATTATGGATAAATTTTTTATCTAACATGGTTAATTAATTAAGTAAAATGCACTTAATATTAACAATAAATGAAAATGATAAAATAAGATAAAATTTATGCATAATAAAAAAAATAAGAAACCCTCAATTAAATATTAAGTTGGAATTCACCTTCCATTACTTGATTTGGAATGAAACTAATATAAGTAAGTGTTTAAAAAACCCCTTTTTGGGAAACTTACTTTTATAAGGGGAGATCTTATAAAGGTTTTGGGTTTACTTAACCATTTTATATCAAGATGATTACCCCTTTCTAGATTTGGTTTAACTTGGAGGCAAGTGTCAATAAAATCCAAGTCAGGATTTTAGGATTGGGGAATCCACTCAACAGATGAAGGAACTACAAGCCCATAGCTGGAAAATACCTACCTACCTAAATACCTTCAAATAGATTGACCAACCCTTTTGGGGTAATGTGAAAGGGAATATGGATCATTTACATGAGAATTCCCTAGAAATGAGACATTTTTAGTTCAATGGTGAGGCCTATTGGGACTTGATAAAATAATGGGAGATTTAATAAAATTAATTATTATTATTTCTCGTATAATTTGTAATCAAGAAAAGTACTAATAATGTACTCTTTTATAAGTGTAGAAAAATGGAAAGTTCATAATCCACACTATCCCAATTATCTATGTTAGATAAAGACCATCTCCTCATGGAAAGTAACTTCCAAGAGTGGTTTAGATGCCTTTAGGTTAAACTATGCCATGAACAAAAATGTTACATGCTGGAATCCTCAGTGCCTGATCTGATTTCCAAGAAGGCATGTGATGAATAGTTCCTTGTCTATAAAAAAATATGAATGTCATGGTTGATGTTCAATTTTTAATACTATCCTTTATATTTAGTTAACTCGTGAATGATACTAAAAACATGGACTTTTATAGTATTCTCAATCATCTCTATGATCTTTACTATGAGATAACTATAAATGAATGGTTTGATATATCCAAGGTGCTCTTTTAGAGAAATATTATATAGGTTTCCCTAGATGTGCCTCAAAATTTCAATCTCATTGGATATAATGAGCACCTAGAGGTTCTACAGTTTAAACTCCCAAAAGAACTGGGAACTAATCTTATTATAGCATCACTCCCTTATAGATTATCCAGCTCTGTTGTAAATTTTAATATGAATAGAATTGAGAAGTATCTACTAGATCTTCTCACTCTTCTTCACCAAGTTGATAAGGATACAAAGCGTGAAAATCCTTCAGTCCTTATTGTAAAAAAACAAAAAGGGAAAGAAAAGAACTATAATCCCAAAGCTTCTTTACACCTTTCTAAGAAGAGGAAAATCAAGGGGTAAACAAGGGAGAAATATTTTCTTTGCTTTGAATTTGGAAAGAAGGTCCACTAGAAGAGAAACTATACCCATACAAAGAAGAAAGGGTAAGATTTAGGTGTGTCTTTTATCAAGTGAAATTTATCTATTTATACAAATTGGGTATTAGATATAGATTTTGTTTCTCACATATGTATTCAAATATATGAACCAAGTAGATCTAGAAGAAATTACTAAGGGAAGGTAGATCTAAAAGCATCCAACAGAGCTAAACTTTCTGATTTAGCTATCGGGGACTACCACCTCACATTGCCAACTAAATTTATCTTGGTTTTAATGGGATTTTATTATGTTCCTTTAGTTAACAAAAACACTATTTTTCTATCCAGACTTGATACATATGGTTTTATTTTCATGTTCAGAAATAAATGTTTCTTCTTTAATAAAGATAAAAAATTTTATGGTAAGGAACATTTAAATAATAGTATTTATGTGTTTGATTACACAAACCATGTATTGAAAATGAATAATGAAAATAATTTATAGGAATCATACCACACCCAACATTGGCATCCCCGACTAGGTCATGCAAATGAAAAAAAAGTTAGAAAAATTATGTCAAATTGGATATTTATATTCTTTTAAACTAAAACAACTTGGTGTATATCAGACAATCTCACAAGGAAAAATGACCAAATCCCCATTTAGTGGAAAATTAAAAGGGGATAAAGAGCTTCTTGAATTAGTTAATACTAATGTGTGTGGAATATTTCATGTTAAAGAAATGGGTGGGTGCTCATACTTCATAACTTTTACTAATGATTTTAGTAGATATGGATAAGTCTAATTAATGAGGTATAAGTCATATTATTTTGATAAATTCAAGGAATACAAGAATGAAGTTGAGAACCATCTTTGTAAGAAGTTTAATAAACTCTATTCAGACTATAGTATATAATATCTTAAGTAATACTTTATTGATTGCTTATGGGAGTTCAGAATATTAGTCCAACTCACTCCTCCTTATACGCCTTAATGAAATGGTGTAAGAAAAAGGAGGAACCACACCTTGTTAGACATGGTGAGATTAATGATGAGTCATGTGAGCCTTCCATTATCCTTTTGGTGATATGTGTTACAAACAAAAACACACATACTAAACCAACTAGAAAAAAAATCAATAAATGGTATTCCATATGAATTTTGGAGTGGAAGAAAAACCATATTGTAAAATTTACATGTGTGGGGAAGAAAAACATTTGTTAATGCCTCTTCAGGTAACAAACTTGCACCACGAGGCACAAAGTGTACCTTTGTATGATACCTAAATGAAACAAGGGGATATTACCTATACATCCCCTCATAAAAAAGGGTTATTGTGTTAAGACACACCATAGTCCTTGATAGGGATAACATCACTAAAAAAGATAGTGGTATTGAGATAGTCTTTGATGAAGTCAAGGATCAATCTACACAATAATTGGTATAATGATATATTCCACAAATCCCCATGGAATAAAAAGCTGTTTGAGAGACACAAATACTGTATAGGAGTACAAGAGAGGTTAGAAAACTAAAACTCTATGTTTTTATAGTCACTAAGGATGGAGACTCATTATTAATTGATAATTACGATACTTTAACCTATAAGGAAGTAGTAAGTGGAATAGACGATTCCAAGTGACAAGTGAAATGAATTCTAAAATATATTTCATGTACCCAAACCAAGTCTAAATTTTGGTTGATCGTATAGTTGATTTAAATCCAATTGGTTGAAAATAGGTATTCAATAAGAAACTAGATAAGTAATTATAAGTGAGTAACTATACAGTGTGATTGGTTACAAAATGTTTTTAACAACATCAATGCAATGACTATGATGGAACCTTTTCAACAATTTCAATGCTAAAATACATAATAATTCTGCTTGTCATTATGAATTACCATGTAATATGATCTTTGTAAAATGGATGTCAAAATAGCCTTCCTTAATGAGAAAATTTAGGAAGATGTCAATATGACACATCTCGAAGGGTTTATGACTCAAAAGGATTCTAAAAAGATATAAAAATTGAAAAAATACATTTATATATTAAATCAAGAATATAGGTCATGTAAAATACATTTTGATGAATCCATAATGGAATTTGGTTTTATAAAGAATGAGTGTTATCCTTGTATCTACAAACAGTTTAGTTTGAGTGCGGTCATTTTCTTAATAGTATATATTAATGACATATTACTCATTAGAAATGAAATACCAGTGTTACAGTCTGTTAAGGTATGATTGAAAAAATTATTCTATATAAAGGAATTAGGTGAGGCAACTTATATTCTTGGGATCAATGTCCATCGTGATAGATTCAAGAGGCTACTCATCTTAAGTCAGAGTACATGCTTTGAGAAGATACTGAAGAGATTTAGTATTGAACAATCCAAGAGGGGATTGTTTCTAGTGTTACATGACATTCATCATTCTAGGAAAATGTGTCGTCAGAAACATGAGGAAATAAGTGGAATGTCAAGGATTCTATACACATTAGTGATTGGTTTAGTCATGTATGATATACTATGTACTATTCTATATGTATCCTACACATTAAGTGTGATAATAAGATATCAATATAGCCTAGATGACCTCCATTGGATGTATGTTAAGACTATCCATAAGTATATGAGGTGTACTAAGGAAGTGTTCTTGGTGTTTGGGGGAGATAAAGAAATAGTCATAAGAGGATATAAAGATACTATTTTCAAAACTGATCAAGATGATATGAAATTGGAAACAAGATATATCTTCATTTTGAATGGAGGTGTTGTGAGATGGGAGATCTCAATGCAGGTTGTGGTCATAGATTCTACAGTAAAGGTCAAATATATTGCGGATTATGAGGTATCTAAGGAAGTGGAATGGATAAGAAACTTTATCCAATATCTTTACATGGAACCTACCAGTAAAGATCTTATCCCACTCTATTGTAATAATACTACAGTGGTGGATTTCTCAAAAGATCCAATGTCACATCAGTGGATGAAGCATATACTTAGGAAGTATCATCACTTGAGGGATTTTTCTCAGAGAGGTGAGGCTATAATGAGCAGTATTTCCATGGAAGACAACATGGTATACCTCTTGACTAAATACTTGACTCAATAAAAACATTATTATCATGTGAGTTGTAGGAGACTAAAATTCATAGGCAGTTGGCTCTAGTCCAAGTGGGAGTTCATTGGAGATGGTGTCCTATTAACAACTCTTTGTACTTTTACTACAAGTATATTCAATTTATTAAATATTAATAAAACATCTTATTACATATTGTTAATAGTTTTACATGACTCTAATGTAATAATGCCCTATAGTATAAATTGTATTGATAAGGTAATAATAGTTCCCCACTATGATGATAACCTTGAAGTGCTATGATGATATTCTTAAATAATGTTGTTAGGTTGGATAATGTACTATGATGGGACACCTAGTACATATATTATTAGGTAAAATTACACATAAGCAGATGAGGCTTCATCTTATGAAGTTCACACTAAGTAATCTCAAAGATGGGGGATTATGAGAATAGACTCGCCAGTAGGAATTCCGCATGTTTTGGGTTTATTAGATATTACTATCTACGAGTGTGTGTAATGGAATTTAGACTTTAAGATTATCATTAATACATTGCATGAATAACACACTTATATTTTCTAATGAAAACTGTTATTCCATATGTTGGTAGGAATTAGGGTACATTGGGTGTGTCACAAATGACATGTTATTAATAGATAACTCGAGGAAAGATTTTTCCCTTCCCCATTTATGGAATTTAATATATTGTCCCTTTGACTAGAATAGAACCATAACCCTAAATTATATGGTCATGGTGTAACAACGAGTTTATTTTAGATAGTCAAAGAAATACATATCAAGAATATAGGTAGGTGACACATATTCCCAACCTTCTTGTTGAGATATTATGATAAAGGGATTATATTATATAGTGAGAATTCATATTTGGTTGTTATCATTATGACATTAAGTTATTTCTCTTGGGCGCCTTGACCTATTTCTAGATAGTAATCTTAGATCTTAGACCATCCCACCTAATGCCAATGAGAAAAAATCCTATTGGGTCACACACTAAGTGTTACCAATGATCTCGATTAAATTGCATTTGAATTTAACTAATAGAATAAATATTATTCCCAATACCAAGGACTAATGTTATTCAGATTTTATTGATCTCATAAATTACATAAAGTTTTATTCTCTAGTTTGTGAATAATATATATATTTATTTATTTATTTTATTGAATAATTAATAATTTATTTATTTTTCATTATGTAAATAAATTATTTATTTATAAATAAAATATTTATTTAAGTATTCAATAAATGTTGAGGAGTTTGAACGGACCAAGACTGTGTCTAGTTATGGATATTTATTTACAGGTTGGTAAATAATATTTATCATTTGTGCAAGTTGGCACACACCATAAAGTAATAATAATAATAATAATAATATCATTATTATTATGATACATGGGATTTATTAAAGGTTATAATATTGTTTAAGGTCCGACATGCAATTAAATAATATATTAACCTAATCCCTAGCTCTATAAATAGGTGGTTATGTCTATTGTGTATTGTGTGCAATCGAAAATAGAGAATTGTTGTACACAATGAATTCTCTCTCAACTCCTCATTCTCTCTCCCTCACAAGAATGAGAAATATAAGGGTGAATGAATCAAGGCATAAGTACAAGCGATCATCACAAACATCGAAAGACAATCAATTATTAATGCTAGCACCCGAAGATCGATTGGAATTTCTTAGTGATCAAAGTAACATGCGTGGATCACCTCTAGAGATATTCTATCCTTGGTTACTCACAACACAATGAAGGCAGTCCGAAATGGATTTTTTGGACAATACAAATCCATATTAAAGAAAGATTAAAATCTAACAAATTTTATTTATTCTAATTTAATTAAATTGATTATAAATTTAATATGAACGATCCTCAATTGGGGTGTCAGGAATTAGAATATTAAAAGAAATTTTAATATATATCCTACCAATGAACACTTCAACTGCACCTGAAACCTACACATCATACATCAGATTCATGTGTCATCTTCTCGTACACATCAAAAACAATACAATGAGGGTTTTCTTATGATTTCATGTGAATCAGAGTTTCTTTTCTATGGTTTATTATATTATACACACATTTTAATGTTTTAAAACACTAAAAGTGAGTTTCTTGTTATTATGAGTAAACCACACCCCTTATTGATTTTTCTTCCATTCCAAAATTTCAAAAATCATTGTTTTATTTTCATCATATGATTTTATGGAAATCAGAGGTCATTTTATTTCATTTAACCCTTTAACACACGTTTTTAATGTTCATTAAACATTAAAAGACTACTTATTCAGTTCGTTCATGCACACCACATGTTATATTGAAATTTTATCTACTCATACATATCAGATATTTTTCAAAGATAGTATTCTTATGATTTCACATCATTTTGAGGTTGTTTTCTAGGGTTTTTAGCATTACATACAAGTTTTAGTGTTTCAAAACCCTAAAAGTTTATTTTCTACCATCCCAATCAATTGAAACCCCAGATTGAATTTTTTTTGTTCCAATATTTCAAAAATCACACTATGTTTAATTTCATATCATATCATGGAAATTACAGGTCGTTTTCCCAGTTTTGAACCCCTAACATGCATTTTTAAAGATTATCAAACCATTAAAAACCCCTTATTAGGTTGTTTTGGGAACACTACCACTCAAATTCACATGTTGTATACTATTTCACGTCATAAATAATATAAATACTATTTTATTATGATTTTAAATTGTTCATAGGTCATTTTCTATGCTTTTTACTATTATATAAACATTTTACTATTTTAAAAACTAAAATTTCATTTTCGATCATCCTAAGTAAATGACACCCAATATTGACATTTTTTTAGTTCCAAAAGTTCCAAAATCACTCTATGGTTGTTTAATTATTCCTCCAAATCAATCATATTTCATTTTCTTGGTTTTAACCCCATGACACAAGTTTTTAAAGGCCATCAAGTCTTTAAAAACATGTTATTCAATCCATTCACACCCGTCATACATTAGATTCACTTATCATCTACTCATACACATTAAAAATAATAAAAAGTCATTTTCCTATGATTTAACATCATTTTGAGGTTATTTTATATGTTTTCCACCATTACACACACATTTTAGTGTTTTAAAACACTAAAAGTGTGTTTCTAGTCATCCTGGTCAAATGAAACCCTGGATTTATATTTCTTCAGTTCCATAATTTTAAAAATCACTCTACGGTTTATGAAATATCATTTCACAGTAATTAGATATTTTTTTCTTGGTTTTTATCCCCAAAAGCACGTTTTTAAAGGTCATCAAACCTTTAAAAACTACTTATTACGATGTTTCGGGCACACCACACATTGGATTCACATGTTGTTTTCTCTTAAACATCAAAAAATAATAAAAATATAGTTTTCCAATGATTTGATTTCATTCAGAGATTTTTTTATTTGGTTTTGATTATTACACACGGGTTTCAGTGTTTTAAAACACTAAAAGTGTGTTTCTGAATTTCCTAAGAAAATGACACCCCAAATTACTATTCCATTAGTCCCAACATTTCAAAAATGATTCTATAGTATTTTTCATGTGATTTCACAGAAATTGAAGGTCGTTTTCATATTTTGGACCCCCTAAGGCACATTTTTTGAGGCCATTAAATCTTTTTAAATTACTTATTAGGTTTTTCCATACACTCCATAAGTTAAATAAATGGTCTTTCCACTCATACATGTAAAAAATCATAAAAATAATTTTTATATTTAATTTAATATCATTTAGAAGTTTTTTTATGGTGTTGACCACTACAGGCATGTTTCAGTATTTTAAAACACTAAGAGTATGTTTTCAGTCACCCTAAGAAAAAAACACCCTGGATTAGAATTTTATCAGTTAAAAAATTTCAAAAATCACTCTAAGGTTATATTTATAAAATTTATAGACAATCAGAGGTAATTTTATTGGTTTTGACACTCTGATGCATATTTTAAAGGTCGTCAAACTATTAAAAACCACTTATCTCATCTATCCATATACAATTCATGTTATATTGATGTTTTTTATACTATTAAATATCGAAAATAATATAAATATGGTATTCTTATGATTACATGTCATTTATATTTTGGTTTTTATGGTTTTGACCATTTCATGCATATTTTAGTTTTTTAAATAATTGAGTGTGCATTTCAGATAGTCTCGATAAAAAAACACTTTGAATTGATGCTAAATGTATTCCAACATTTAAAAAATCATTTGAAATTTGATTTCATATTATTTCACAATAATAAGTGGTCATTTTCTTGTGTTTTACTCCCTGATTCATGTCTTTAAATGCCATTAAATCTTTAAAGACCGTTTATTAATTCATTTTGGGCACGCCACAAAGTCATATTCATATGTCATCTATTCATACACTTTAAAAATAATTAAAAGACGAGTTTCCAATTATTTTATGTCATTAATTAGGTTTCTCTATGGTTTTGACCATTACATGCATGTTTTAGTGTTTTAAAACACTAAAAATACGTTTTTGGTCATCATGTGCGAACGACACCTCAGATTGATGTGTTTTTAGTTCTTACATTTCACAAGCCATTATAATATGTATTTTCTATGATTTAATGGAAATTTAGAATCATCTATTGAGTTTTGACTTTGGAAATATCATGTAAGATGAATGTTTTCTTCATTATACAAATTTTAGGAATAGGAAACACATTTAAATTATTAATCTAAAATGAAACTTTAAATATTAAAATATTAACATAAAATAAATCATGTATTAAGTGCATACTTATCTGGATCACCCATGAACTCATGATGATTTCCACTAGTTTTATCCAGATACTATGACATATATAATTATTCTATATTATAATCATATCAAAAAAATCAATGAGTATAATTAATTTTATTTTTTACCTATGGAACCATCTATGTACCATCAAAAGGATGTTGTATCATCACTTAATATATATGTGTTGACATGAGTGATAATATCTCCTCATACTATTCTCGCAGCTACTAAAACTGATCATCCTTGCTCTGTTTCATAGTATACACAACAACATCTACCTCAGTCAGTGTGTGAATCCTTGTATCTCAGCATACATCCATCACCTCTTCTTTAATAACTGCACATCATGGGGCACCAGTACCATAGGTCAAATAGTAACCATGATCATCATGCACCATGATACACTAAAAAACATCTCATCTCTACACACAGTACTATGAAACTACTCTTATAGAATCTCTGTTATACATAATGAATTAATGAACAAATGCGAATAATTTCTATGAAATAAAACACATTTTTTTCTAAATAATTTTCTTACTATAATACTAAATACATTGAGATCACCCACATAATGTTTTCTCATCTATATCAACATATAATTGTTTATATCACCTCACTGGTGTAACTATAATAAAAGAGTCCACCAACTACATATTTATATTCTTGTAATATTACAATATTTTTAATATATGAATGAAAAGTGAATTGTAAACTTACATCATGTCTAAGATGATACATATTCTGAGTTCCAAATCTGGAAGGCATGCCCTAAATCACCAGATTCAATGAATGATGAGCATACTTGGCCTATTTTAAAAATATTTAGTGAATATACATATGAATATTTAGAATCATTTATATATTAAAAGTAATAAATTTTATCATTGTTGCCTCACTTGACATAAACGCAACCAAATACCACCACTGATTTGTAATAATACCTGGAGGGACTCATTGTAAAATGTTTAGAACACCCGCAAATGGTTCCTAGTGATCTCTCTTCACCCTTACCTTGTAATCCTTTCATAAATTTTGACATTTGGTGATGAATACTACCTAAAAATCATCTGGGAAAGATGTCAAATTATCCAGTTAAAAAAATATTTGTAGTGGATATGATAATAATAAAACAGATTCCATGAAAAATTAAATGGAAAATTTTCCTGAACCTCCCTCTATAATCTATCAATCATGACATGGGGGAAATAATTCCAATCATGAGTTGTTACATGGATTCTATATGGGTCTTGTATCATATGACCCAACTAATGAATTAATGTAATTGAACCCTCTCTAACTAGATTAAAGGTGTCATCAAATAACACATCCAATGAAGATATAGAGTTCCAAGATCAAACCATTCTATTAGGATCCCTACTTATACTATAATATACACCATATACTACTAAATATAAATCCATAATGTAGTAAACAATATCAAATTTTTTAATTTAAAATTAGAAAAATATAGGGGAACATACTTATAGAAAATTACAATAAATTAATATAAAAAATAAAAAATACATACCAGCAATGTAGGGTGATCCACTATGACCTTCCTATGAAATAAATACATTTATAATAAAATATAAATAAATTAAGAAATTTTTATACATGCAATTAATAACTATTTTAAAAAATGTATATATTTTTATATGTTATTAAAATAAATTATAGGTAATATTTTAGTGATCATGAAAATCTATCATATGTACTTCAATTGTCTCACTAACCCATTTTATATCTTATTATCATATAACTATAGTGGTTTTGTCAAGAATTTTTTCTAGAATGTGTAGAAACTCGGGTTGTTTCCAATAAGACTTTTCAATATTTCTAAAAATATTTCTGGAGCCAAGCGTTGAGTCGGAATAGGATTTCGAGTCCTAGAGAGCCTCAGTATACTTATATTAAAAATAATAAATATATTTTATCACATGTGGGTATATTTTTCAATAAATTTGGAATAAATCCAAAAAGGATTCTCAGATCAGAAATATGATATCACAGTTGAGTCTAGAACATGGTGTTTACCTTGGGTGTGATATAAAGGTTGTCGGTGTCAGGTGATCGGCTGAAGGAAAGTTGGTGGGGTTGCTAAATGGAGGTTTCTTAATAAATAAAATTAATAAAACATACCCCCTTGTTCTCACACACCTCAATGAAGTAGTAGGATCCCCCTATTGTGTGACGGATGACCTGAGGCTGAACTGAGGTGAGGAGGTACCGTCGATCCCCGTTTTTAACACCGATCATTATCGGATCAAAATTCAGTGACCCTCGAATGTCGTTTTGGACCCAAAGTTTCAGCGTTTTTCCACGATGTAGGTGTATTTGAGTTTTCATTCTCGAACCATTTTTATAAGTTGTTGTAAGGTTTTAGAGCCCTTATATAATGGTTAGAGATCCCTTAAGGTCGATCTGTGGGTTTTAGTGGAAATTGGGGAGTTTCGGGCGGCTCATAGAGAATTTCCATTTGGAATTTCTAATCCCATGATGTGTAATCCATAGAAACATTCCTTATATTATTCCCTTTTAAATAATATGACTTTTTGGACCTATATTCCATGTAATGGGGGTACACTTCATGTAGTGAGACTGGGATGTGTGGTTGGAGACATGGGTAAGCATGCCATCTAAAGGAACATGGCCATTTAGAAGTACATGCCCAGACTATACAGACATAGGGTGAGATACACAGGCATGGGAAGAGGACATGGAGAAGAGTCCAGATAGAAAATACACACTATGTACCTATGGTACATGTCATGTGGGGAAACATGGACAACCATCTGTGTATGGGCAAGGAAATTCCTAGGTAATTGGAAGGTGTTACATGTCGTGTGACATAGGTACACACCATGTATATGCCAATATACACATTGAGTACCATGAGGGGAAATGAACTGGGGATAGTGTTGTGAGACACATCATGTACTGAGGGTACATGCCATGCAATCCCCTTTGGTAGTTTCTCCCTCACACATCTCTATTTTTAATACTCTGATGGAGGCATGAGAGTAGCCTATCCTAAGTAGTTTTCTGCATGGGATGTGATGATGGCCATGGTTTTGGTATAGATGATGCAACCTGAAGGGATGGTTGTAGGGTACTTTTTAGAAATGATTATATCAACACCAGTTGGGTGCATTTCCTTAATACATTCCTAATGGTACCATGTGGCATTGCATCCTCAGTTTTGGATTGTGATCCCCTCGACAGAACTAGTTTGGATAGATTTTGTTCATCCCTCTAAGAACTTGGGGTGGGATCCTCTATCGTCTCTTCCTTAGGTGGGGTTTTTGGTTTGATGTGACCCTCTTTCATGTGAATTGATCCAATATATAGAGGGTTGTCCTAGAAGGGTTTTTGGTATCATTGTGTGTATGATCCCCTAATCGATGGATATAATTTTTGTATCTTTTCTGGAGTCCAGGGATGGATCCTCTATCATCTATCTACCCTAGCTAGGGTTTTTTGGAATCGTCATGACCAACATACAGGGCGACAATACATTATCTAATAGGTTATCCTGATAGGGTTTGTGGCATCATCATGATACAATCCTCTACTTGGTGGAGTTTAGGTCCAGATGATGTTTTGTAGTATCACCCAACGGTCCAGGGCATGATCCCCTTTCGGTGTATCATGGCTTCAAGGGTTTGTAGGGTTTGTGGCATCCCCTAGAAATCCTATGTGTGACCCCATATCTGAGTGGCATGATCTCCAGACTTTCATATTGGGTTCATGGTGTCCCTTAATGGTTTTGGGAGTGACCCCATTTCTGAGTGATGAGATCTTATGGGTTTCTAGTAGGGTTACTAGAGTCCCCCATTCGAGATGGGTGAGATCCCCTATCGGAGTAGCGCGATCCACTGGGTTCTAGCATGACGGTTGTGGTGAGACCTGATGAGTAATACCTCTTGGGTGTATGCCACTTGGGATGGTGGGGAAGTGCCATTGGTTTAGCAATTCCCGATAGATTGTATCTCTTAGATGGGCTCCATCAGGGATGATAGAGTTGTTCTTGATTGAGTGTGTCTCTTAGATGTACCATCAGAGATAGTAGGTTTATACCTAATGGAGTGATATCTCTCATATGAGTGTCATCTATAATGGAATAGATCATTAATTGGGATCTCCTAGATCAACATTACCTTGATCCTTAAGTAGAATCATGTGGTTGGCTCTAAGGTTGGGACCTCATGAGACTTGGAAACCAAAAAAAGTATATCTGGAAGTTATTGTGGGTTTCTTTGAGGTGTCTTCACATATATTGATTGAAAAACCATGTGGATAGAGCTGGATAGTCATGTATAGTTGAGGATTGTTCAAGATAGAGTTCGTTATTCTTTCTTACTTGGATTTCCTCCTCAAGCAGGGTCGAGCAGACTGTAAGCTTTTAGTTGCTCCCTTTATTTTTGGGTTTTAGGGTGCCTACATGGGTATTTTTATACTCAAACCTTAATGGTATTTTCTCACACATGTGATTTACTTTTGTAGACATTAGTCCTTTTGGTGGAGTCTTGGGAGGACCCAAAGTAGGTGGAGCTTTATGAGCTTGACAGACTGAGGTGTTTACCAAGGCCTGACCAAGAAGCATTCTAGTGGTTTCATTTGACAGTGGTCTCCTCCTTCTAAGCAGGTTAGGTGATTTTATAGCTTTTTGTGGGCTTGTATTTTTCATTATTTATGCTTTTAGTACTTTTAATATACCCTTATTGTGGGATATATTTATTCTTGTATTTTGTTTTCAGTTTTATTATCTTTAAATTGTTGCATGCTGATGTATGTGGGTGTATGCGTACAGGTATCAGAGGCTAAGGCCTCCCATTTGTGTGATTTTCCCTCTCAGTTTTGTTCACTATCCCCTGACCTATTGAAGGAGGGTTTGGGGTAGTCATGGCTTAGGCCCCGGTGGGTTGCGTCATAACATAGTGGTATCAGAGAAGGTTCCACTTTGGGACCATAGTGTGAGCTTGGTTTGGGTTTTATGGTGAAAGTGTTAAAGTGTTTTCAGCTCAAATTCAAGGTTAGGGACTCCAGTGTTGGTGTAGGGGTTGACATATCCATTCATGAGGACTCTGAGAACTTTATTGTTGACTTGATACATATAGACATTGGTCATAGGGGAACATTGGTACATGCATCATATAGGGATGGGTTTTGGGTTATATGTCTTTCTTGAGTTAGCTCCCCAGATATACTCTTTGACTATGGAATGTATTGATTCTATTTTAGGATGCCACTACAATGATATCTATATAGGTTTCCATGGTGGGATTATGATGATGATCCTTATATTGATGAGGCTTTAGTTTAGGGCACCGAGTAGGAGGTAATACCTCACAGTGGTCTTCAAGTGGAGGCACCACCTGTTGAGTAGCATGTTGTGCTTACATTGTAGGAAAAGGGTGAATTAAGGACAAGTTCATTGTATGATTTTCAAAGGAAGATACCTCACAGGTATTAGGTCAATACATACCCACAGGAAGTTGACGACTTGATTGAGGTAGTCATGTGTGTTTTCTGCCTTTTTAGGACACCTATCGATCAGTTGGTGGTCCTAGCAATGAGTCTTTTGGAGGGCTTGGTCAATCAATGGTGGAGTATGGTATGAGATGACACTCACTTGCGAAGAGTTTTAGCAACCCTTTAGGGAAGAGGTTTATCTATCCACATTGAAATTGGTGTATATCTAGGATATTTTGCAGCTTCATCAGTGTAGTATGAATGAGAAGAATTATTCGTCGAGGTCCACAGACCTATTATGATACTCCCTAGATATGGTTTGAGATCTATTTTTTAGATCATGGAATTATGAATAGGGCTTATGTTAGGATATCAAGGAAGTAGTGGTATCACTATGCATTCCCACCTATGCTAGAGTAGTCAAGTGATCCATGGTTGTGGTGTGCTTGAGAATACTCTAACTATTACGTTCAGGCACACAGGAGAGGAGACCTCGATAGTGGGTAGCTGACAATTAGCTTAGTGATCCAGGAATGTGAGATTCTTCAAGAGATGATATCAGGAAAGAGGGCTTATGGCTTAGAGATCCCGAGATGGATCTATTCATCCAAAGGAGAGGCAGTGATTTTCTTGTGATGGATGGGATCATCTTTCATTAGATTTTTTGACCCATCGTTCTACTGAGATGGATATGGTTGATGGGCATCCCTGTAAAAGAGAGTTACAGGAGCATGGAGTTCCCCATGATGACAAAGGTGGAAGAGTGGGGAGAGCAGCAGGAGGTGGAAGATTTTTCAAGATTTTTCCACCACCACCCTGAGGTGATCCATTCCAAGCTTAGGGAGGTGGAGGGCGGGGGAGAGGAAAATTGCAGGCTGTAGAGGCCTATGACTCAAATTCTCTAAGGATTAGTGGAATGCTCTGTGTTTATTTTAATTTAGCAGTAGTATTTTTAGACATTGTTGCAAGATATTGTATTCTTTACACCCCTTTCTCAAGGTTATCTGGGGTGATGTAGGGCGTCATTAGATATATATGATGAGAAATGTTTGGAATAGCTTCGAACTCATGAGGAATATGGATTCTTCCCCCACTGAGATGTATTCTTGTGACATGATAAAAAACCCTAAAAGTGACTTAGTTTCACCCAAAGAATATAATTTTGAGGTGTGGAGGATGAGTTCCTTTTAATTATGTGTTTAGGGGAATGTTTATGTGATGGAGTGTTGGAGTAGGAGTTGGTGATACCAGTGGAACCTTTTGATCGACCCTTGTATCAGAGGCTCCTACATAGAGGATCAGTGACTACACACTTCGTCTAATAGTGTGACCTGAATCTATGAGGGGAGATCCTCACATAGAACTTTCCCATAGTGGTAGAGAGAGACTATATGATGTTTCCCTAGTGTGGATTGGTTGTATACTATCCATTCTCATATGGTTTCTATCATTGGGTGTGGAGGTGATTCTAACACCTAAGAACATACTGATATTTTTGATAGCATATCAGTTGACTCCTATCAAACATCATGGGAGGTGGTGTAGTTGGGAGGTTTGTAGATGGAGGGCCTGATAAGACCCTCAATTTGAAATTAGAGAGACTTGTGTTTATAACCTTTTTTTGTTGGTTTCATAGTTTCATGTGAGACACTTGAGGATGATGTGAAAGGTCTCTAACTGGTGGTAGTCACCCCTCTACTTTATAGCGAGGTAGGAAGGTGTAGTTAGGAGATTCTGTTTGTGAGGTCTTACATGACCGAATATCCATCAGATGTGATCTTGTATTTATGAAGGTGGGGATTCTATTGACATTATGAGTTTTGGAAATGACCCCAGTCACGCTACGATATGTGGTGCTGAGGAGGTGGTTTTATCTCAGTAGTTGACCTAGAAGAGGGGCATTTTAGGAAAGTTGAGCGAACTGTTTGGGTTCTTGAGAACATATTTAGGGTTTTCATGTTTCCATGATGTACTTAATCCAAGGATGCATAATTATTGTTTGTTTATGTTGGTTTCTACATCGGGTTAGAGATGTGGTGTACCACTAGACCACGTGACCATAATTAGACTAGGTGTTTGATGTTTACCCCCAGTCACAGCTGAGGAGACATGTGCATGACTCATTGCATGATGTCAAACTAGTTGGAGTTGGAAGGTGGGTGTTGAGTGGCCTTTGTGGTACCCGGTGGTGTTGGTTTCTTGGATGGAGAGGAACCTTCTTGGGCTTGTAGTTTCCCTGAGTGTGTGTTGGTAGACAGCACACGAACCTTTGGTGAGCTCACTGGTGTGGGAATTTCAATTGAGAGCTCAGTTTCCCCCATTGTGCTTAGGCATTCGCTTTTGGGGATGAATATACTTGAAGGTGGGAAGAGTACAGTGACTTGAGATATTCCCTATAATAATTTAGAATATTTCCAAAAATATTTCTGAAGCCAAACGCTGAGTCGACGCAGGATTCTGGGGCCCGAAGAGTCTCGGTACAATGATATTATGAATAATAAATATATTTTATCATGCACATACATTTTTTTCAGTAAACGTGGAATAAATCATAATAAAAATCCTGGATTGGAAATATGATACCACGTTTGATTCAAAAACATTTTGTTTACCCTAGGCATGACATAAAGTTTGTCGGTGTTGGGTGCTTGGCTAATGGTGTGTTGGAGGCGGTGTAAAATAGAGGTTTATTAATTAATAAAATTAATAAACCCTCCCCTATTGGTCTCATTCACCTTAGCGTAGGAGCCCCCCCCCCCCCCTTGTGCAATGTATGAATTGAGGCCAAAATGAGGCAAGGAGTTATCGTCGATCCCTGTTTTTGATGTCGATCATCACCAAATCGAGCCACAGTGGCTCCCAAATGTCATTTTGGACCTGAATCTTCATTGCTTCACCACAAGGTAGGAAGATTTTATTTTTAAGTCCCAATCCCCCATTTATGCCTTTTTTAAGGTTTTAGATCCCTTTTATAATGAAAAGAGATCCCTTAGAGGTTAATCTGTGGGTTTTAGTGGAAACCAAGGAGCTTTAGGTAGCTCGTAGTGAATTTCCATTTGAAATTCCCAATTACATGACGTGTAATGTAGGGGAACTCCCTGTGTGTTCTTATTATTCATAGAAGATGATTTTGGAGACTACACACCATGTACTGGGGTACATGCCTTGTAGTGATCCCGGGCTGTGTGGACAAAGACATGGGCATGCACACCATGTAAAGGAACATGGTCATGTGTAAGTACACAAACAGACTACATAGACAAGGGGTGATATACACAATCATTTCAACTTGGATCGCATCACACCAATTTTTGGTTGGGCGAGATGGTCCCACTAGTATTGGGTAGTATATCCTTTTTATGTTATGAAGTAGGTTCCTCATTTTCATGATCCCAGCGGGCGATTGTAGGGGTGTTATGTGTTTGTGCAGTCAGACCATGTCAGGTACAAGGTCCCCAGATGGTCTTTAGTGGGTTTGTTTGTGGATCCAGAAACACACAATGACCCTTTTATCCAATATTCATGGTCTTAATTTTAAAATTCATGTTCTTGTTGAATGATTTATCCAACAACACTTAAGGACTCCATTGGTCGAGAGGATGGGAGGTCAAGGTCATGACACCCTTTGGGGGGGGTTATTACCTACTCTGGGACAGTCTTATAGATTTAATCAATGTTCATATGTTTGTGAATATTTGGTTCATTCCCAAGAATATCTCAGTGGTGTACTCCTAGGATAGCAAGATTAATCTAAGTTTTCATAATTTTTGTATTTTCTGAGACAAAACTGACTTGATCCATGTAATGAGGCACTTTAGGGTTTACCATCATTTAGGGGGTATGGGAAATATGTTGATGATGGGTTCAAACCCATGAGATGGGCTTCCTCCATATCCTCATGAGAGAAATCAGAGCACACGTAGTTCGGTGCCACTTAACTGGGAACATATCCTTTCAAGGTCATGTGATGAGGACCCATACATTCAGTTTAACGTCATGTGTCAAGGACGTCTAGGCAGAATATGCCTAGTCAAGGTTTGACGTGGGACATACGATGAGGTAGCCTAAGGTGCCCATGAGATATGTGTTCTCCTAGGTGGATATGACCCTACTGTGAATATGGCCCAAAGAAAATTAGGTTTTATTTGGGTGTTGGGTTTGGAACATGGGTAGGCTTCCTATGTATCCCAGTTGGTTGGGAATCAAATCCCTGAAAGTTTGGTTGGATGGGGATTACATGTGAAAGATGCCCTCTTGAAGGGATATGGTTTGGAGTTACACCATAGAGGAGGCCTATCTGGAGGAATCATGTAGAGGATTATACCTAAAGAAGATTCCCTAGTGATCTAGGATATTTCATTGGGACTGACCTTTAAGGAGAATGTCCCTTATTCTCGGGCCTTAAGCAGATATCCTACATATCCTTGTTAGAGAAAGAATCGGAGTTCTCGTAGTTCAATGTCGGTGAAAAGGTTGTGATGATCACAAATCTCTAAGCCCACGTGAGTCATGCTTGGTGTTAGAAACAAGAGGATGTGAAAGATTCATCCAAGGAATGATTTCCCCCTTTTTGGTGGAAAATTAGGAGAATGACGATAGAAGTGGTCGTGGCTATGAGCCCAACGGAAGAGGGAAAGGGGGATTTGAATGTGACAACCCTCACCTATGTTTATATCCATGATAGTCATGTGTGGTGATCTATCTAGACAAATATTGATCTGAGGCAAAGAGGATGAAGTGTGCTACCTCCCACAAAAGGATAGGGACTTACCTCAGGAGGAGTGCCCTAAAATGGTTTCTGGGATAAGGGAGAAGCATCATCCCTTGTCAAAGGGGGGAGGAAAGCATGAGATCCACATTTTTCACTGGCACTCATGGAACATAAAAGCTAGTGACTACCCTCGATCCCTAGAATGGGGAGGTTCACATCATTATACCAAGGTGGGATTTCAGGTTACCATGGGAATGTGGACTTAAGGACATTTTGGGGACCCATTCCATTACATGGATTACCTATGTGCCTCCACTTACCATGGGTATGTGAACTCATAAGGGCATGCTGATGCACCTGATGATCTTATGATATAGGTTCAGTGGCTTTAGAAGAGGCTGTTTCTTGATGTCAGTGGACTGGTTAGTGGAGGGGACATGGAGGACATGACAGGAATGGAAGTACCAGATCAAAACTGGAAGGGGGGATACCCTAAGACACCCCATTCTGTATACAATTTTCTCATGCAGGATGGGGGATTTCCCGCATAGTGTACTAATATGTGGGTGGATGAGAGGTCCACATACCAGAGTGGTACAAAAACCTTGATGTGAGCCTCCACATACCATGGTGGTATACAGACTTAGGTTTTGTCTACAAAGCATAGTATTATGCGGTGTAGGGTTTTGTCTGCATAGCAATGTGCTATGTGGTTTGCTATATTGAAGGAGGGTCACTATGCCTATAGTTCATGGGATGTTCATCTATGAAGGGCCTATGGTTTGCAGTTTTCCAATTAGGTTTGTGGAAAGTTGATTATTATTAAGATTCCTTCTTTTTATCATTCACGGCTGGTTTATACCTACTGTACAATGGTTCAAGGCCCTTCATCATTCATTCGCCTTCGAAGCCTTCCATTTGAATACTCAAACTCTCAATCCTACAATGTCAAACATAAAAAACCTAGTATCTGAAGTGATTTTATTTAGTTCCCCTCGTATTCCTTTTTTAGAGTGTTAGGAAATCTGTATATATGGGCACAGGACACCTATTGCGAAATCCCATGGAGGAATCATCCAGCTTGTAGATGACTTGGTCAACTGAGATTTTTGGGGTTTTTGGTTTGTGGGATGATAACGGCTGCATCTCATCCATGAACTTCTTGTTACACGGGGGTGGTATATGAGTACTTACTTTGACATTGTGTTTTTTCCAATGACACGGTTTACAGGAACAGTGGTTCATGGGTGGAAATTCTCCGCCTTCATTCCACCAAAGACAACAATCACGGTGGATTAGTTCATTGGCCAACACCTCATGGTCCATTGTTTCATGGGTTGTCTGCATACCATGCAGTTCACAGTATTCACCTTCCGCAAACCTTCCCTGGTAATCAATATGCAGACCACTTTGTATATTTTTCTGAATTGGATTTCTCCAATATTCTCCTCAAATTTCCAACCCAAAATTAATCTCTTTACTTTATCAATTTTTTGGGATTATTTTCTTTTCCTTTGTATATTTTTCAAAATTCTACAAATGAACCCCATCGGAGTAGGCTATGATTTAGAAAAAGAGGAGGATATTCCGATGTAGAAGTGGTCCTAATTTGAATGAATGATCAGATAATGCTCTAATTTTTTCCTAAGCCAAGAGACTCAATGAGTATAGTTTTATTATTTCTAGGGTTACATGGAAAAACCCACATACTTTATGTATTTTCTATCATAACCCTAATTTTTTTCCTAAAACCCATTTGACATGGGATTAACAAGCATAACTTGACTTTTTCTTAGACCACCCTTTGTGAATTTTTTACCTAACAAGCATTGTGTATTTGGATGATTTTTTTCTTTTGTGTTTCTCAATTTTTTTACCTAAACCATATATGATGTGGGTTTAGCAAGATTTCACTCAATGTTTTTTATAAGGTCCCCTTTGCAAGTTTGCATCTTGGTGATTGTTGCGTCTCTTTTTCATGGGCAGTTTAAAGTCTAACCAACCGGACTATCCTTAATAATGTTTTAGATCAAATATATTTGACTATTATTTGTAGGGAGAGGGTCCCAATTTTGCACTCATTAACCGAGAATGTCTTAATTACTTTTAGACATGAATGAGGGATTTTTCTTGACCCTGACTTTGTGATTTTATGGATGCAAGACGTGATAAGGGGAATGGGATCCAAGGGGAGTATGGAGATAGGAAATTCCTCCCTGAGGATGAATTTGGATTGGTTGATAGGCCATTTTTGGGAAACATATGCAGAGCCACTGGGGCATGATGTGCATAGTGAAGCAGAGGTGTACCCAGGACACTAGACGTCCATATATAATGACCAAGAAGTTTTGTTTTTTATAAAACTTTGGATTTATTTTCTATTGAGGACCATCATGGGTGGCCCATCGAAGGAATGACGTATGAAAGTAATAAGATCATTTGTATCAGATTTGGATGAGAAACCACTCCCATATGAATTTGGATTGTGTAATGAAGGGATAAAACATGGTGTAGTTTAACATCATATAACTAGGACATTTGAGGCTTGTTTTGAGAAATCATTTTATTATGATTAGAGGAGGTCAAATGATCCATCTTTTCCACAATAATTTGGATAAAAGTGTCCTTAATATTTAGGAATTGAAGAAGGAAAATATGTAAAATTTAATCTAGGGGGTTTCCAAATCTAGGGATTGAGGTGGGACATAAATTTCATAGGGGAATACAGGGGTAGGAAAAACTACTCCTAGGGATTAATTCTTATTTGGTTGACAGGTTGTTTTTGTAGGAAACATATGCAGAGCTGTCGGGGCATGATGTACATAGTCATGAAAAGGTGCTTATAGGACACTAGCCATCCATATCTGACAGTTATGGAGGATTATGGTAATTAAGACCTTTCTGAACACAGATTATGGCTTGTGAAAAGGGGTGTTCCTAAACATGAAAAGGGTAATCTAGGTCCAACGTTACCAATAATGATGGGAATAAGTGGGGGTATATTTATCCCTTCTATGTGGATTGGTTCCTTAGACAGATCTGAACCTATATCAAGCAAGTATGGGATTATCCTATTTCATGGATGGACCCAAAATAGGGGTTTTGATGTCTCTATGTATCCAATAAGGTCAGGAATCAATCCATACATAGTTCTTTTCTAGGTTTATCTGTATGAAGATCTGATTTGTGCATATGGATGGGGCATTTTTATTTTGGATGTGGATTCAACAATGAGCCAGGGTGTGTTCCAAATTTCTTGATGTGGATTCATTTGGTGCACAAAAACATGAGAGGAAATATCTAATGATGCAGACTGGCCTAAAGGTGAATACTAAGTATTGAGTATAATAAAATTTAAATGTCATGTGATTAGGACCTTGATATAGGAGTGCTAAATAGAGGGTAATCGGGCGAGGATGTTCGGACATGTCTGGGATGTGGGCATGGAATAAAGTGTAAACCATGGTTTCAAGGGTTCTTGAACCAAGATAAATGGCATGGGGCTTGGAAGCCATTAGTCAAAAAAAATTTGGAAAAGCCTCTCCTATGGATGAATTTTCCTTTGATTGATAGGCCATTTTGTAGGTAATGTATGCAGTGTCTTTGGGGAATGATGTGCATAGTCATGAAAAGGAGTCTGTAGGAAACTAGCCATCCATATCTGATGTCCATGGATTATTATGATGATCCAATATCACTCAAAGAACAGAGTTTGATACATGGAAGGAGTGTGCCTGGATACATTTAGAAACAGTTGGGATGTGATTTTAACATAGGAATGGGAGTTCCCCTACATAAATATAGATCATATGCAGGGTGGTGAATTTTTATTCCCTTATTGGGGCTAGACCTAGGATTGAAGATCCATGAATCTAGAGATTAGATACCCTACATAGGACCGGTCCATAGGAAAGGGGAGGGACATTTTTTCTATATTTGGGATACCTTGCAGTTTAACCTCATATAGTTAGGACTTGATGATTTCCATTATGGGAAATAGAACTCCAACATGCCTTTTAAGGTCATGCTACTAGGACCAAAATCATGGATAAGATTTTCCATGGCTCTATGATGAATTCTCTACCGGGGTCCCTAAGCCCACATGAGCTACACTCGGTGTAAGAAACAATGGATGGAACGGATTCCAAGTCACCACCCATGTATGGAACAATCAGTAGAAGGGAGCATTTTGTGCTTGGGATGATGTTGTGTAGTTTAATGTAAAATCACAAGGACAATTTTCGTATAGTTTATCATCATGTGGTGATGACATAAAGTAACCTTGTTATGAAAGAAGGGATGTCACGACTCGTCCTCGGGGCCCGTGTCGTGACTACCCCAAGCCCGCCTTCCATAGGCCAGGGGCTGGCGACTAGCACCAAAGCCGTAAATCATGATAAAAGGGAAGACATTGCCTTTATATAAGTAAACAAACACAACAGAGTATGGAAGCTGAAGTAAACACTAAGTAAACTCAGTACAAAAGTAAGTGCTGGAAAGAAAATGGGCCAGAATACAAACCCAACTAAAAGTACAGTACAATAGTAAAAAAAGAACAGATGCAGTATAGTAAACCAGCAACCACTGAGTCGTCCTCCAGATATCCCACCTGTAGGGTGGGTACAAATGGTCTCCTCATCTCCTCGGGTCCGGCCGTCCGCTCCGTGTACGTCCGGCCAAGTGGTCCACCTCTAGGTACCGTCCCGCTCCACAAGACTCCACCTCGATCAGTGTTTTCTGTCGTCTTCATCCAACACAACGTAGTGCGGGCATAGCCCGTGCAGGGGTGAGTATACGATACTCAGTAGGGACCCCAAGACTCCCAAAGGTCTCCCAGAATCTATAAAGGATAAACCGCAAAGGAAATATACAAACACGAAGTATCAACCAACTCTACTTAGATATATTCCCATACATATACCTAAGTCATCAATTCCAGTTCGACTCCAACTCAAGAGCCCAAGTACAACCCAGTCCACACAGGAAAGCACAACCCAGTCCACATAGGAAAGCACAACCCAGTCCACACAGGAAAGTAAGTCAATCACATCAATGATAATGACTGAAATTCAAGAATCAGCTCACATAGGTATATTATTCACGAAGAGGGGTGGATATGATTTATGTAGCCTCTGAATCATCTCCCCTGTCGAACCCACGTAGGATCTAAGTACACAAGTTGTTGATGCTGAACCCATATAGGATCCAAGTACAGTAACCATCGCTGCCGAACCCACGTAGGATCCAAGTACAGTCGCCATCGCTGCTGAACCCACAGAGGATCCTAGTACAGTCGTCCTCATTGTCGAACCCATGTTGGATCCAAGTATAGTCGTCATCATCGTCGTAGTCGCAGCCAGCTCTAGGGTTTCCGCACACAACACCCTCGATTCCAGGAGGGTCCTCTCCATGAGCTAAGGGGTCGATACATCAACTATCAAAAAGTCCAGAGTTGATGTATCACAAAGTTCCTTCTCTTTAATAGGAACACAACGCGACAGACGACACGTCAATCGGACGCCCGGTCTGAGAGATATAGGCTTTTCCGTCCCAGGGGCCCGGTTAGAAATATGCTCATTTCTAACCCGACCGATATCCAAATTCATCCGAAACCTACTTAGAGTATCACAAAAGGACCGTCTCTTTGAAATAATTCTAGTGCGGTAGACGACGTGTCGATCGGACGCACGGTCTTAGAGTTATTCTCGTTTAAGTGATTAACAGGCCCGACCCGTTTAGCCCAGTGGGCCGACGGGTCGGGTTAACCCAGTTTGACGGGTCCGACCTAGCAGGGGTGTTGGACCGGTCTGAAGGAAATACTCAACTTGGCCCGAAGGGACGCGGCCCAGCCCGAAGTGGCGCGGCCCGGCCCGAAGTGGCGCGGCTTCGCCCGACGGGCCACGACCTGGCGCGGTCCGGCTCGGCCCGGCCCAGTGCGGCCTGGCTCGACCCGGCCTAGTGCGGCCCGGCTGTGCGCGTGGCTTGGCTAGCTCGGCCAGATGGCCGGGTGGCTCGGCCGAGGCCGATCGGGTTCCAAGGGGGGGGGGGGGTTCCACACCAGCGGTGCCAGGCGGCCCCGCCCTTCCCCAAACCGACCGATCTTCTGCGCATGCAGCCCGCAGAGGCGGGCCGCCGGTATTCCAGCGTGGCACCCTCCTAGCGCCGCGGTCCAGCTCCGCCCGGCCCGCCGATGGGCTGGCCGGTCTTCTAGCGCGGTGCCCTCCTGGCGCCACGGCTCCTCTTCACACGGACGGCCGACGGGCCGACCGGTTCTTCCACCGAAGCGGCCCGTGTAGTGGGCCGCAGTTCTTCCCGCACAACCGACGCGACGACATTGACCTCCTTTTTCACATTCCCGGCACGGCACAACGGCATTGTGCCTCCTTTGTCGCATTCCCGGCACGGTGCGACGGCGTCGTGCCTCCTTTGTTGCATTCCCGGCACGGTACAACGGCGTCGTGCCTCCTCCACCTTCGATTGCTGATTCTAGAATAATTAAACGAGAACAACGAAGGGTTATCGGGCCATGTTCGTTCGGCCCGTAACCTCCACGTAAAATGATAAAAATCAGCCATATTTAGACAACGATTTCCAACAAGTACGGGGTACATAAACATCCACTTTCAAGACTAAACCCCTACCTTGATAATCGATGTCGAACGTCGGCGTCGCGGTTGACGGTGTCGTGAGATAAGGATTTGTAGACGTCAATGCAGAGCGTATGAGGAGGAAGTGGCATCTCCCCTTTTTATCACATAGAGAATAAAGCAAGGAGTGACATCGTTGGAAAGTTCCCGCGTCAGTGTCTCCTTCCTTGTCGCGGAGGAAGAAGAGGATGGAGAATTCGGGGTCTCCGAGTCAAAGTTCTTCGTCGGAGAGTTGGTTTTCTTCAACAAAGAAGATGAAGCATTCTTCAAAACTCTGGAGCTCTCTCCCCAAAATCTCCACACAACAATCCAACCAAAAATAAAATAAGGATTCTCCTTATTTTATTAAATCATGCCATACATTCAAATTTAAAAAATTCAAATTCCAATTCACTTAATTAATTAAACCACGAGTTGTATAATTAATTAAGTGATAGGTTGGCAAGTTTTAAAGGAGTGAGAGAGGGAGAGGAAGAGTCCTCATTAAAGAGGAGTTAACAAGTTTAAAGGGGGAGGTTTAAGGATTTTTAGGGAATGAGAAGGGTTGGGGATCGTGTGGGCCCCACCTCACAAATATCCTCACATGGGTAGTTAGGGTCCCACCCCAACTCCCACATCTAGGTTATAACCACTTAGATATAGAATAAAAATTGTTCCACGTTTTTATTCAGTTCTTATTTAATCCACTATTTTTAACTTCCCCTCCCACACAAACGAAACAATGGTAAAGGTCCCCATAAGAAATTATCGGCATTGTGAATTCATTGGTGCCCTCGTATTTCAATTCCGAGCACCATTTCAAAAAATAGAAAAACCCACTCGTTCGTTTACTGAACATACCCGAGCTAAACTTCAAAAATTGATTCCGAGCACACCGGGCCTCGGAATCAAGTGCCGTCAGAAGTCACAGACTCATAAAATTCCAAAATATTTAAGAAAAAAATTTCCTTGAAATTTTAGTGTCTTTACATTACTCCCACCTCAGGGCTTTACGTCCCCGTAAAGCTACATCATAAACTAGGGAAACAAATGATCATACTATGCAGGCATCTGAGCCTCCCGCTCCCATGTGCTCTCCTAGAGGTTCCCGTGCTGCCAACGAATGTGCACCAGAGGAATCGACCATCCATGTAGGACCTGCTCCTATCGATCCTCGATCTCCACCAGGAACTCCACAAAAGTCACCCCGTCATCTATTTCCAGCTCCCCATGATCAATGATATGCGTCGAGTCGTGCACGTATCTCCTCAGCTAAGTTACGTGGAAGACGCCATGCCCCCGGTGCAACTAAGGTGAAAGACCCAGGCAATAAGCCACCTCGCCTACCCTACTGAGAACCTGGAATGGTCTGATGAAGCGCCGAGATAACTTGCCGCCCCGACCAAATCTCCATAATCCACGTCGAGGTGAGACCCGTAAGAAAATGTGTTCTCTATCCTCGAACTCTAGTGGTCTCTGTCTCCTATCAGCATAGGGCTTCTATCTGCTCTGTGCAGTCCTCATCCGCTCCTGGATGATCTGCACCTTCTCCGTCATAGCCTGGACCATCTTTGGTCCTACAAGTCCTGAATCCCCAGGGTCATTCTAGCACAGATGTGATCTACATGTCCAGTCATACAGTGCCTCGTATGGTGCCATCCCGATGGTGGAGTGACAGCTATTGTTGTACGCAAACCCCACCAAAGGTAGATGATCCTCCCAGCTATTACCAAAGTCAAGAACACATGCACGGATCATGTCCTCGAGTGTCTGAATGGTCCTCTCCATCTGGCCATTCGTCTGAGGATGAAAGGTAGTGCTCAGGCGTAGCTGCATCCCAAAATCCTCCTATAACCCCTTCCAGATCTAGGAAGTAATGTGAGCATCTCAATTGGAGACAATAGATGATGACACACCATGAATCCATATGATCTCCTGAATGTAGAGGCGTCCCAAGCTCTCCACTAAGCCCTGCTCTCTGATAGGTAGGAAGTGGGCCGACTTGGTGAGTCAGTCGAAAATCACCCAGATGGAGTCATGTCCTATATATGTACGTGGGAGCCCCACCAAGAAATCTATAGATATCCCATCCCACTTCCACTCTGGGACCTCTAAGAGATGCACCAAGCCTGCCAGAACCTGGTGCTCTTCCTTCACTTGCTGGCAGGTGAGGCATCATGAAACGAACTCTGCCACAACCTTCTTCATACCCGTCCACCAGTGCTGTCATCTGAGATCCTGGTACATATTCACTACTCCTGGATGTACCGCCAAAGGGGAAGTGTGAAACTCCCTCACCACCTCTTCCTGTAATGAAACCGGTACCATGGTACGTCCCCTGAAGAGGATGATGTGCTCTTCTCCTACAGAAAATCCATCAGATGTCTGTCCTATGCATATATGTGCACGTCGCATCTCACAATCAACGTCCCCACGCTGAGCCTCTTTGACCCGCTGAAGTAGTGGAGGAGTGACTGTGAGAGACTATAGAAATTTTTCTCCATCTTTATCCATGAAGGATATCTGCAATGTGGCTAGTTTCTCTGTCGCCTCTCCATGTAGCTGAATTCCCGATATCCTGCTAAGAGAATCAGCTACCACGTTCCCCTTCCTAGGAGTATAGAATATCTCAAAGTCATAGTACAAGAGGAACTCAAGCCATCGTCGTTGTCTCAGGTTCAGGTCCTTCTGGAAGAAGACGTACCTGAGACTCTGGTGGTCAGAGTAAACTGTAAAGTGCTCACCCATCAAATAGTGCTGCCACATCTTCAATGCGAATACCATTGCTCCTAACTCAATGTCATGGGTAGCGTAGTTTTGCTTGTGCTACCTCAACTATTGTGAAACATAAGCGATCATTGCCCGCTCCTGCATCAGGACACACCCGAGTCTGGTCCCTAATGCAACGCAGTAAACTACGTACCCTACTCCCTCCTTCGGTAGCCTCAAGATGGGTGCACTGGTCAATCTCTATCTCAGCTTCTGGAATCTCTACTGACATCTATCTGGACACATGAAGGGTTTCTCCTTCTTCGTCAAAGCTGAAGGTGGTGATGCAACTCTGGAGAAGTCGGGCACAAATCTCCAATAGTACCCAGCTAGACCTAGGAAACTCCACACCTCAGTCACACTCCTAGGTAGCTCCCAAGCAAGTACTGCCTCGATCTTCACAGGATCCACCACAACTCCCGCCTCAGAGATGACGTGCCCCAAGAAGTGGACCTATCGAATCTAGAAATGACACTTCGAGAGCTTACCATAAATATGGTGCTCTCGGATTGTGTCCAGTACAACCCGTAAGTGGTAGGCGTGCTCCTCCTCAGTAGTTGAGTAAATCAGTATGTCGTTGATGAAGACTACGGAAAATCGATCGAGGTAAGGCTAGAAGATCCTGTTCATGAGACTCATTAACACTACTGGAGTGTTGGTTACTTCTAAATTCATAACCAAGAACTCATAGTGGTCATAACGACACCTAAAGGTCGTCTTCTGCACATCCTCGTCTCGAACTCTGAGCTAATGATAGCCTGACCTAAGTTCTATCTTCAAGAACCATCATGCTCCTTTGAGCTGATCAAAGAGGTCTTCAATCCTCGGGAGTGGATACTTGTTCTTTTCGGTCACCTGATTCAGGAGACGGTAATCGACACATAGTTGTAAGCTCCCATTCACCTTCTTGGCGAATAAAATCGGAGAATCCCAGGGTGAAACACTGGGTCAGATGAATCCCTTGCCCTGTAAGTCCTCAAGCTTTACCCGTAGCTCTCAAAGCTCAGCGAGAGCCATCCGATACGCTGGAGTAGATATCGGGGATATCCCTGGGTACATGTCAATGTAGAAATCTACCTCTCTACGAGGAGGTAGTCTTGGAATGTCTTCAGAAAAAATGTCTGCATACTGATCCATGAAAACAGGAAAATATGGACTCCACACATCAACGAATCCTAGGATGAGACTAGCCAACTGATGGGTGATCGGCTACCCTCTCCTCTGTGTAAGTCCATCCTATGCTACAAAGGCTCACTTCTTGCCAGTGAAGGTGAACCTTCTCCCATCTGTGCGGACACACTGCACTTTGCACCTAATACAGTCGATCTGAGCATGAACTGTAGATAACCAATCCATGCCCAAGATGATGTCGTAAGGCCTCGACACTGCTACAAGAAGATCTCAGCTGAAGCTCTCGCCTTCTAGAGTAAGCTCACACTACCGGAACCAGTGTGTACTCATCGAGTCTACTCCCGTATGAGTCTCTAGCCATAAGGATCGAGCCAACGGCTCTGTCGGAATCTCCGAGCTCCGAAAAAGGGCAGCGACAATAAAAGAATGACTTGCTCATGTGTCTATAAGAACTGCAGCAAGGGTGGAGTAGACACAGATAGTAACTCGAATCATCTTAGGTGTGCCATGGTCGTAAGCCTCCACTACCTGAAGCTGAGCCTGCCTCTGTCCACCAGCTCCCTGTGGCCGGGGTGGACCTCATGGTGGTGGTGGTGGTAGAGCCTCAAAGCGTCGCCCACCACCCGCTGCTCACCCAGCTCCTCTTCCTCGTCCGCCTAATCCCTGTGGACTGCCACGGTCGAACCTCTGCCTCTGCCTGGGTGGTCCTTCAACCATCTGCTACTCCTCTGCATGGCGGTTCGGGCAGTCACGAGCCATGTGGCCCTGCCCGCCGCATGCATAACACTGCTTGCCTCTCATATGACTGGCTCTACTGCATGTGCCCCGCACCTCCGAACCAGTATCCTGAGATCGCCCACCTGATGGCATGTTCTGCTTGGACCTCTGTGACATCTATCTACTGCCGGATGCAGAAGACTCCGCTACGTGTCGCCCTGCGGTAGGCCTCGCTGCTGGCGTAGGCTCCGCAAGGAAGCTCTCCACAAGAAGGGCTCGCTCTAGTACTCCTGTCTGCGTCGGAATGCTGAGGGAGATCATCAAAGCCCTGATCTCATGCCTCAGTTCCCTGCTCAAAGGTCCGGGCCCGGAAGAATGGGTCTCGTACCATGTTCTTGGAGTAGCACGATAGGTCAGTAAACCTCGCCGAGTATTGGGCTACTGTCATGCTGCCCAGCCGTAGCTGTAGTAACTCCTGGATGCGCACTGCACGGAGGGTGGCCGGAACAAACTCCAAGCGAAAGAGGCTCTCAAAGTCCGTCCATAGTAGAGATTCCTCGTCGTTCACCTAGATAATCAGGCTCCACCATCTACCTGCTACTGCATGTAGGAGACTCGCGGCAAGGACCACCATAAGATCTGCTGGTGTCCCTACCAATATGAAGACTCAGAAGATAGCCTCCATCCAATCCTTGGCTGCCTGAGGGTCCGTCTCTTCGCAGAAACTAGGTGGGCTTTGTCGTTGAAACTCGTGCAGCGCACTCAGGCGGCGTGCAACCTCCGCTGCTGGGGATGGTAGTATCGGTGGCCCAGCGGGTAGAGGTACCGCTGGTGCCTCCGCTGTAATGGGGCCCTGCACCGAGGCCTCGTCGCTCGGTGGGATACCATCTCGTGTGTAACTGGGAACCCTAGCTGGCTGCCGTTGTGGGGCCATCCTGAATAGAAACAGGTGTGACACAGTTAATACAGTATACCTAGTGAGCTGACACAAATTAATCACTAAGAAAGCTTTTGAAACACACATGCAATCAATGTTTTTGTGCACTGAGTCAGAAATCAGAAGTCAGGGTCCTGGTGTATGGATACGTCGGCCGCCGCATCAACACTGGACTCCTTGGACTGATAACCACACTCAATACTCTTAACATTATTGCTTCACAGGAAGAAATTATCAGAGTCCTAAGTTCTGCGGTAGTACCAACTCCTCTTATACCAATTTGTCACGACCCGTCCTCGGGGCCCGTGCCGTGACTACCCCAGGCCCGCTTTCCATAGACCAGGGGCTGGCGACTAGCACCAAAGGCGTAAATTCCGATAAAAGGGAAGGCATTGCCTTTATATAAGTAAACAAACACAACAGAGTACACAAGCTGAAGTAAACACTAAGTAAAATGAGTACAAAAGTAAGTGCTGGAAAGTAAATGGGCCAGAATACAAACCCAAATGAAAGTACAGTACAACAGTAAAGAAAGAACAGGTGCAGTATAGTAAACCAGCAACCACTAAGTCATCCTCCACATATCCCACCCGTAGGGTGGGTACAAATGGTCTCCTTGGCTTCTCGGGTCCGGCCATCCGCTCCGTGTACATCCCGCCAAGTGGTCCACCTCCAGGTACCGTCCCGCTCCACAAGACTCCACCTCAATCAGTGTTGTCTGTCGTCTGCATCCAACACAATGTAGTGCGGGCATAGCCTGTGCAGGGGTGAGTATACGATACTCAGTAGGGACCCCGAGACTCCCGATGGTCTCCCAGAATCCACAAAGGATAAACCACAAAGTAAAGATACAAACACGAAGTATCAACCAACTCTACTTAGTTATATGCTCATACATATACCTAAGTCATCAATTCCAGTTCGACTCCAACTTAAGAGCCCAAGTACAACCCAGTCCACACAGAAAAGCACAACCCAATCCACATAGGAAAGCACAACCCAGTCCACGCAGGAAAGTAAGTCAATCACATCGATGATAATGACTGAAAATCAAGACTTAGCTCACACATGTATATTATTCACGAAGAGGGGTGGAGATGATAGATGTAGCATCTGAATCATCTCCCCTGTCGAACCCACGTAGGATCCAAGTACAGAATTTGTTGCTTCCGAACCCACGTAGGATCCAAGTAGAGTAACCATCACTGCCGAACTCACATAGGATCCAAGTGCAGTCACCATCACTGTCGAACCCACGGAGGATCCTAGTACAGTCGTCCTCACTGTCGAACCCACGTAGGATCAAAGTATGGTTATCATCGTCGTCTTAGTCGCAGCCAGCTCTAGGGTTCCCGCACACAGCATGCTTGATTCCAGGAGGGTTCGCTCCATGAGCCAAGGGGTCGATATATCAACTGTCACGAATTCTAGAGTTGATGTATCACAAAGTTCTGTCTCGACAATAGGAACTCTATGCGACAGACGACACGTCAATCGGACGCCCGATCTAAGAGATATAGGCTTTTCCGTCCCAGGGGCCCGGTTAGAAATATGCTCATTTCTAACCCAGATGATATCCAAATTCATCTGAAACTTACTTAGATTATCGCAAAAAGACCGTCTCTTCAAAAGATTCCTAGTGTCGCAGACGGCGCGTCGATCAGACGCATGGTCTTAGAGTTATTCATGTTTAAGTGACTAACAGGCCCAGCCCATTTAGCCCAGTGGGCCGACGAGTTGGGTTAACCCAGTTTGATGGGTCTGACCCAGTAGGGGTGTTGGACCAGTCTGAAGGAAATACTCAACTTGGCCCGAAGGAACATGGCCCGACCCGAAGTGGTGTGGCCCGGCCCGGCCTGGCGCGGTTCAGCTCGGCCCGGCCCGGCGCGGCCCAGCAGGCTCGGCCGGCCGGCCGAGCGGTGCATCCGAGGCCAAGCGGGTTCCGCACCAGCGGCACTAGGCGGCACCGCCCTTCCCCAAACCGGCCGGCTAGACTAACCGATCTTCTGCACACGCGGCCCGCATAGGCGGGCCACCGGTCTTCCAGCGCAGCGCCCTCTTGGCGCCACGGTCTAGCTCTGCCTAGTCGGCCGATGGGTCGGCCCGTCCACTAGCATTGCGTCCTCCTGGTGTCGCGGTTCCTCTTCGCCCGGCCGGCCGACGGGCCGACCGGTTCTTCCGCCGAAGCAGCCCATGTAGCGGTCCGCGGTTCTTCCCGCACAACCAACGCGACGGTGTCAGCCTCCTTTATCGTGTTCCCAGCACGGTGCGACGGTGTCGTGCCTCCTTTGTCACATTCCCAGCACAGCGTGACGGCGTCGTGCCTCCTCCTCCTTCAATTTCCTATTCTAGAATAATTAAACGAGAACAATGGAGGGTTTCCGGGCCGTGTTCGTTCGGCCCTCACCCTCCGCGTAAAATGATAACAATCTTCCATATTTAAACAACGATTTCCAAGGAGTATGGGGTATTTAAACATCAACTTTCAAGAGTAAACCCCTACCTCGATAATCTATGTTGAATTTCGGATTCGCGGTTGATGGCGTCGCGAGATAAGGATTCGTAGACGTCAATAGAGAGCGTCCGAGGAGGAAGCGGCGTCTCCCCTTTTTATCACGGAGAGAAAAAAACAAGGTGTGACGTTGTTGGCGAGTTCCTGCATCGCTGTCTCCTTCCTTGTCACGGAGTAAGAAGAGGATGGAGAATTTGGGGTCGCCGAGTTGAAGTTCTTCGTCGGAGAGTTGGCATTCTCCAACAAAGAAGATGAAGTGTTCTTCAAAACTCTAGAGCTCTCTCCCCAAAATCTCCACACAACAAGCCAACAAAAAATAAAATAAGGCTTCCACTTATTTTATTAAATCATTCCATTCATTCAAATTTACAAAATTCAAATTCCAATTCACTTAATTAATTAAACCAGGAGTTGTCTAGTTAATTAAGTGATAGGTTGGAAAGTTTTAATGGAGTGAGAGAGGGAGAGGAAGATTCCTTATTAAAGAGGAGTTAACAAGTTTAAAGGGGGAGGTTTAAGGAGTTTTAGGGAATGTGAAGGGCTGGGGATCGTGTGTTCCCCACCTCACAAATATCCTCACATGGGTAGTTAGAGGGCCCACCCCAACTCCCTCATGTAGGTTACAACCACTTAGATATAGAATAAAAAATTTTCCACATTTTTATTCATTTCTTATTTAATCCACAATTTTTAACTTCTCCTCCTGCACAAACGCAACTTTGGTAAATGTCCCCTTAAGCAATTATTGGCGTTGCAAATTCATCGATGCCCTCAGATTTCAATTCCAAGAACCAGTTCAAAAGATAGAAAAACCTGCTTGTTCGTTTACTGAAAGTACCCGAGCTAAACTTCAAAAATTGATTCTGAGCACACCGGGCCTCGAAATCAAGTGTCTCCAGAAGTTGCAAACTCATAAAATTCCAAAGTATTTAAGAAAAAAAATTCCTTGAAATTTTTGGGTCTTTGTAAGGGAAATATGATAACCCCTGAGCTAGTCCTATAGACAGGGTCTATCTGGGAATTCTCCGCTTCAATTTAATTTATATGTAGATGAGGGGACATTTCAATTCTTTCTATAGCTGAACTTGGATCATAGGATTCGAGTATCGCTACGTATCCAACATAAGGGGAATCAATCCATGTAGGATATTTAATGAATAATTTTGTATAGGTCTAGCTCATATGCAGGGGTAGGGAGAAATTTGTTTTATAGTAAGGCCAGTATAGGATAGGGAACTAGGCATCACTACCTATCATGTGAGGATAGTAATCAAGACCTACATAGTTCTAAGACATGACATGGTAGGTGACCGCTATCGGGGGTGATGTTTTCTCAGGTAAAGACATTATTGTATTGTGTAGTTTAATTTCATACAGGTAGGGAATTCTGGCCTTGCAGTTTAATTTCATGCGGTGTGGATACTAGAAATTCGATTCAAAAGAAATAAATATGGTGGATCCATGCAGTTTTCAATCTTTTATAAAGGACATTGGTAGCACAGTTTAATTTTGTGTTGCGGAGAAAATTTGTCACAAAGACCATGAATAGCTATGGGTTAATCGGGATCGGATATTCTAACACACCCCAAACATGGGTAGGGATAGGAGGTGTACCATATTCCCAGGGGCCCTTGGATCATGAGGAATGACATGGGGCTTGGAATCCATTAGGCACACGGAAGTAGGAAAACCCTCTCCTAGGGATGAATTTGCCTTTGATTGATCGGCCTTTTTTGTAATGACCCAATGTTTTATAATGGAAATTACTTTCTTATAATTATGTCATATAATCACATGAAATCACAAAACAATGAACTAATAAGTACTATGTGACCTTTAAACATAATTTTGGTCACTTCTGTGATTTGAATTTTAAAAATCTGACATACACGGTTGTGATCAGTAAGATGTTTGGAGTCCGATAAGATAAACTTAATTTTTTTTGAATACTAACTGACCCTTATAAATAGTAATGTTACCCTTATATATAATAATATAACCCTTGTGAATAGTAAATTGACCAAAATAATAGTAACCTCACCCATGAATGTATAAATAAAATTTAGGAATCTTATAATTGATAATATGATTATAGTGAATGTATTGGTATTTTTGTAAGTCATAAATAAATAATTACAATTAATTTATTTATTTAAAAGAAAATATATTTTCCTAAAAGGTTTTTATAAATTAAAATTTTATTTCTTCTAGTTTTAATATAATTTTATAATACCTTATGTAACTTTTGAAAGCATTATAAAAACAGTTGTAGTTTTAAAAACTGTATTTTTCAAGTAAATAATAATTTTAATTAAAAATTAAATTAATCATATTTATAAAATTATTTTTGAAAAAATGTATTTCATTTTTAGATTCTACATGTTCAAAAATGGTTTTGGTTTTTTTTTTGGTTTTTTTTAAAATACATGAATTTTTGGTGAATAGTAATATACGATAATTTATGATAAATGATAAATATATGAATTACGATGTCATCAGCTGATGTATGGATGATGTAAGGCCATTATCTATAAATAAAATGCACATATTACTGTTTTTTGTCACAATAATCAATACTATTGCTTTTCTTGTAGAAAAATAATAAACTAATGATTAAAATATTAAGAAACCCCTCCCCCCCCTCCACTATAAAAACCACCCACACTCCCCTCTTCTCTGCACTCCTCTCAAGACTTTTTTCTTCCCTAAATTCTGCCCAAAATAACTCCTCAAGCTCCTCCCCCAAGTCCAAAAACCCTTGGTGTCCTCAAAAGACCAAATCCTCTCCCCTTAAGAGGTTCTCAAAGGAGATAAACTCAAGAGGTAAATTCCACTTTCTGATTCATTTATTTTCTTTAAAGTTATTTTCTTTTATTTTTTATTTCCACACCTACCTTTACCCAAATTGTATGATAACTCCAGTAACATACATGTATTTGAATTTTTTTATTATAATGGGATAATTAATTATCATCTCTCTTTGCCCCTTCTTTTATGAAAGAAATGGAAGGACCGTCTGAGATGTTTTGATTTATCACATTCAAGGATGATGGTTTATCAATTTCTATTACCATCTTCTATTCTGGTCATGAAACCATTTTTATGGTTAAACCATACTATTAAATATTTATTTTATATTATGTTTTTTTATGGAGTCATTTTTTAAACTTTATGTAAAATAATAATACAAAACAATTTGATTATTAACAAAATCACCAAGTTAATCCAAGCGTTTAACATTAATGTTTTATATAAAGATTCACCTTAAATCCAAATAACAAAATAAATTTTATAACCATTTAATCTAATGCATGATAACTAATGTTATATAACTTTAATTCTGTACAACTACCTTTATCATACATGCATGTCTGAACATGAATATAAGTGAACCAATCATTAAAACCAAGGAAACAAATGAAACCAAACAATGAAATTCAACCTCATAACTAATAAAAAAGGTTATAAATGAACTAAAAAAGTTTATAATAAACCATTTAAATGTAAAATAGGTTATGTAATGATTAATTAATTAATCTAATTTGATTATTCAGGTCATTAATATCAAGTGGAGAACACCATCGGAATTAAGGTAAGTGATCCTCTCTATTTCACTTTTATTCAAGAATTTCCTCTATGTTATGCCATTTTACATATAATTATTAATAATGGGGTATGATTTAAAACCTTACCCATACATCACTAATGATGTATAAAAGATGTTAAATCCTTTTCTCTCTCTTTAAACCCTCTTAAGTACACCTGATACTATGCTGATAATCTGTAAGAGATTCTACCCGAACCTCCTTTATTTATTCGGGTTGCCTCATCATTCTTATTACCAAAATAAAGTTATCTTATTATTTTATGTGAATCTTCTAAATGCTATGTAAATGTACCAAATTCATTTATCAAGACCTTTTCATCATTCTCTTTCATGGATATACATGATTTTATGTGATTCCCTCATCAATACTTCCTGATAAGCAAACCTGTTTTGAAGGAACTTCCCGAATTCTTACCCAATTTAAAGTAAAATATATATTATTTTTTAATCCAAAATTTTCTTTATAAAATCATTCTTTCTATTATAAAAACCTTCTTGGTTCACTTCTGTTTTTATATAAAATATTGTTCCCTTTTCAATTTTAAAGGCTCTAAGGTATTTTCCTTAAAACCACACAAAAATGTTTTAATTTCTTAAATACTTTTCTTATATGTTGTCACTTATACTTGATATCACTTACCATTATACATGTCTATTTTAATTATTAATGTCCTTGTATATTTTAGTTCCTTTCTTTCATGGACACTTTTATGATACACCCATTTTCTATGTTTTATGACATGATTGTGGTACCCAACTCTATCCATGGGTAACCCTTATTTTTATGTATTAATTACATATGATTATTTATGTGGAAAAAGTATTCATGAAAAGTTAAGATGGGTGCACCCATATAGCACTCCAATTCATTGGGTAAAGTTGAGTCTCGTGAGACTTTATGTGTGATTGACTTAGCAGTTAGCCTTGGCTTGTGCTACCATGTGCGACAGTCTTGGCGGTTAGACTTATCTTATGCTAACATGTGAAACGGTCTTGGTGGTTAGCTTTTACTCATGATAAAGTCGTTTTTTATGTTACTTACACATTATTATGACTCCATGTTTATATGATTCCATGTTTATATGTTATGATTCCACATGTAAATTCCTTTTATATCATCATGTCATGCTTTTTATCCCATGTGCTAATGCTTTGTTCTTATGGTTATTCCCTTACTGTGCTATTTAGCTCATCCGTTTGTTAATTTGTTCCCCAGGGTACCATATACAGATGTTTGAGCATAATGGAATTTAGGATCTCAATTTGAAGATTAAATAAATAATTTTTTATTTAGTTCCATGTTTTTAGTTTTATGTACATATTCTTCCAAGACACTAGACTTTATACTCTGATGTGTAATTATGATTAAAATCATGAAATGTTATATGTAAATGGTTATGGTTTCTATAGTTGGTATCATAGGATGGTCTAGTTATTTTTTGGAGATTTGGAATAGAGAACTTAGGTAATAACCTTAAGGATGAGACCAAGTATAAGAAAACACCCCTAAATTTAGGTAAGCATAGAGTAAGTGGTTTATCAAGAAAATACATCTCTTTCTGGATACATACAGGTATAGGTGGCTCTGGCACAGATGTATATAAGGGTAAAACCTGAAAACACTACTTTTACCTAGACTTGAACGGGAACTGGTGCATGATAATGGGCCTTGCTGCACTCTTGGTTTGACACTCCCAGTGGATATGCTTTGGTAAATTCATAAGCTTGGTATAAACCATTATTAAGGTAATGAAAAAAATCCCATAAGAATATATGTTAAGAAATGGATCAAGGATAACCTAGATTGAAACACCGGGAATCACAAGTTAGGATATACTTCTTCTTTACAAGTTTATCCTCTTATGTTCAAATTTTTCTTTTTATGATCAATAGATAAGTATTCAAGACCTCTAATTGTATGTTCTTTTTCTTAGTCAATGGAGGGAAATAGAATAACACGTGCTAATCAATGTGATAGGGAATGTGAATATTTCCCTAATGATATACCTGATATGATGGGAACGGGTGCTCAAAACTTTATGACAGTACTTGCTCAGCTGGCTCAAGTTATGAATAATAACTTGAATCATGTGGGACGTCCTCATCATCCAAGGAAAGATCAAGTTGTCATTGAATCCTTCATGTGTAAAATGCCTCCCATGATTAGTGGAGATGTCGATCCCCTCCTTGTTTAATAGTGGATTAACTCTATTGAAAAGATATTCATTGTCCTCTAATGATCAAAATAAGAGAAAGTTGTGCTGGTAGTCTATCATTTTGACGGGGAAGTGGCCGTGATGTCGTGACACGTCAAATTGATTATATTTTTAAGGTTGATTTATAGTCTATGGTAAACCCTAGGTCGTCTCTCAAGGAGCGTTGGTAGGTTTAGAGTGTGTATTTTTGATAAAAATGTCAAAGAGAGGGGTGGTTTTGAAAACAGCTTAAAACAATGACATAGTTGAAATAGATTAAAAGATGAGTGACCAAGTGGATTTTGAGAAATATGAGATAAAAGGGTCGATGTGATTTCACTACACACATATCAAGTTCACTGTTCATAGAGATTCATCTTGGGTTTAGAGTAATTCTTTGGTTGGAGTTAATTGGAATCCCGATTAATTCCTAAGCTTTTATTTCAATACTTTACGGACCAAACCTTGACGTAACAATCGTATTGTCAAGGTACAGTACTTATGCATGGAATAAGAGCTTCCAAAGCATATTTAAATCTCAATAAGGTGGGTATGAAAAGGATTCTTGTGATGTCCAATCGGAACAACACAAGTCACGCACTCAAAACCTCACACCGATCGGTTAGAAATTAAGAGCATAACACTCACATGCATCAAATCAAGAATTCAAATCTGAAATAAAATAAGATACATGGAATGAAATGTTTAAACACCCAAATTACTCCAAACCAGTAGCTAATTTATGCATCGGAACTCCCTTGGCATGTGTGTAGCTCCCTCACAACGAACACCCAACTTTTAGCTCGACATCGGGAGGAGGAGGAAGCTCGGGTGGAACTCCTTCTTCATTGATGATCTCCCTATGAGGATAGGGGCCTCCAGAACCTCCAAGGTGATTAGGAGACTCTTCTAGGACTCCAAATTGGCAGCACTTCACTCCTTGGCCGAACTTGCAAATGAGGAGCCCAAGGTGCCCTTTTATAGGAAATGTGGGAGGTGGTTTTGGGAACACAGATTTCATCAATCCACTTGCAGGACGCGTTTTGGCATTCAGACAGTCTTATCTCGATTTGGAGAAAATAAAAAAGTTGTATCCCTACCTCTTGAATGTCTCCACCGAATGTTTGGCACCGTTTGGACAACCAATGCTCGAGATATTGATAAAATACAGAACACCGAATTTGACTTGGTCCAAATTCGGTGGCTCCGACAGATCAGTTCGGATGGGCCCCATGAAATCCGAATCAGGATTGGGTTCCTTAATAGGAAATGTAGAATATTGAATTTTCGACAGGAACACAAAATTTCAGCCCATTTGGATGCACGTATTTTTTATACTATTCAAAACAGTGGACAGATGTCCATGGATCCATGCAATTTTGGCCCAGTTTTCTTTCACTTCATCAAGAGCCCTCCAAATCACCTCCACCTACATTGTAATTTTCAAAACAAGTATCATTGCCCTATTTAATAGTGATAAACACTAAATTATTGAATCAAACATGAAGTACAATTTGATAATATTTTTATAATTTTTTAATACAAAATATGTTTAGCACAGCAGTGTAAGGGTGAAAATGAAACAGTGAATCGTGGTACGATCACACCCCCACACCTAAACATTTGCACTCCTGGGAAAAGTCACATATTCAAATACAATGATTCATATATATATATATATATCCAACATCATAAAGATTTATCATTTGAGTAAATTTTATTTAAAGTAAAGTGATCAATGCACGAACCACACCAAGGAGTTCTTCCTAGTGAAAATAGAAAAAGATGTCTCATAAATCATATCATAGTGAAATTCAAAAAGATTCATGATAACCAATTGAGAAAGGAATTCATAAGTAAACCATGACACTAAATATCCATGTGTGTGTGTGAAAACCATTCCATGCTATTCTTTCCACTTGATATCTAATAAATATATGTTATTTTAACATTTTTCAGCTTAAATGATTTTCTCACCGAACCTGTCATACATCCTTTGCAATCATATTTCAAGACCCACTCATTTAAGCATTCCCAGAAGTCAAACCATAAGCTCCCGACCTAGATATCCCCATATGTTGCACATTTCATCACTCCCCTCATTTTTTTTTGAAGTTGCAATTGGAACAAATCTCACACTCATCTCTCAACCCTTGTTTGATCTCCTCACGACACTAATTACAATAGTTATAACAAGATCAAAGGTTGAGGAGGAGTGGTTTTTGACCTGCCCAAGACACAACAATTTTTTTTTTTGAGGGCGTACAACAGTCGGACATTAGGTACACACGCATAGGTCAATCTGGTACAGTAATGAAACAGATCGGATAAGGAACGAACGTATGGAAATATCATTTAAAGCTGAAAAATATTAACCCAACATATATTTACCTTATATTAAGTAAGAAATAATCACACTTTGTGGTTTGGTGCAATTTTTTTTTTTTTGGAGATATTAGCGACATAGTTTTCTCAAAAACTACTCACACAATGGGAATCAATCATCTCAGAGGTTTCACATAGATACGACCATTTATATCATTGACAGAAAACCAATTCACTAAAAATCACTCCCTGATGTTAAATTCATACAAATATTCTTTTTATCCTTCGTTATGGTATTTTTACTTTCCCCATTTTATGGTCGCCACATCATGGAATTTCGAAATTGTTGATGGGGAAAAATAAAAATACCATAAAGAAGGCCAAAAAGAGAAAACAAAAGGAGAAAATGGTGAAAAATCCTAACTAACCCAGGAATGTATCCACCCCCCCACACTTAGAGAATGCAGTGTCCTCACTGCAATAAAAGAGACTGTGTGAAGGAAGGATAAAACCTGGTGAGTGTTATTCATAGACCGCTTCTTGAACATGGAGTTCCTCCATTGGGGACTCCGGAATGGCTTCATGGAAGTGCTTCAGCCGCTGCCCATTGACAGTGAAGGTTTGCTTGGTGTCTTCATTTTGAACCTGGACAACACCAAATGGAGAGACATTAGTAACAATGTAAGGTCCAAACCAACGGGAACGAAGCTTACCTGGGTGCAACTTCAGCCTTGCATTGTAGAGGAGGACCTTCTGCCCAATTTGGAATTGACGATGAAGGATGAGACGGTCGTGGGCAGCCTTGGTTCGCTCTTTATAAATTCGGGAGTTCTCATATGAATCTCTTCTCATTTCCTCCAACTCCTGAATCTGCAACTTCCTTTGAATACCTGCACCATAAAGATTAGAATTGCATTGTTTAATGGCCCAGTAGGCCCGGTGCTCTACCTCAACAGGGAGGTGACAACTCTTCCCAAAAACTAGTCGATATGGTGACATGCCAATTGGAGTTTTGAATGCAGTACGGTAAGCCCATAACGAATCATCGAGTCTAAGACTCCAGTCTTTTCTGTTTGGATGAACTATTTTCTCAAGAATCTGTTTTACCTCTCTATCTGATACTTCAGCTTGACCATTTGTTTGTGGGTGATAAGCAGTAGACACTCGATGCCCAACCCCGTACCTGCGCAAAAGAGATTGCATTGTGCGGTTGAAGAAATGAGAACCCTGATCACTGATGATAAACCTAGGTAATCCAAACCTACAGAATATTTGGGTTCTCAAAAATTCCACAACTGTCTTGGAATCATCTGTCCTCGTGGCTCGTGCCTCTACCCACTTTGAAACATAATCCACTGCCATAAGAATGTAAAGGTTCCCAAATGAATTGGGGAATGGTCCCATAAAGTCAATGCCCCAAACATCAAAAATGTCCTGGAAGAGTAAGGGTTGTTGGGGCATCTCATTTCTTTTAGAGACATTCCCCATTCTTTGACAGCGAGGACAAGATTTACAGAATTCATGGGCATCCCTAAACAATGTGGGCCAAAAGAGACCAGAATCTAAGACCTTGCGAGCAGTCCGTTGGGGACCAAAGTGGACCCCACAAGCAAGTGTGTGGCAGAACCTAAGGACAGATTGAAACTCACTATCGGGAACACAACGCCTAATAACTTGATCACTACATGTGCGCCAGAGGTAGGGGTCATCCCAAATGTACCAACGAGACTCATGTTTTAGACGGTCGGCCTGGTTTTTGGTGAAATCAGCAGGAATGCAAGACGCTTCCAAATAATTTACAATTTCAGCATACCAAGGAATAACATCTTGCACTCGGTACAATTTCTCATCAGGAAACAATTCAATTATGGGAATACAGGGGGATGAGTCAATGTCCGAGGGTGGGAGAATCCTACTGATATGGTCAGCAACCACATTCTCTGCTCCTTTTTTATCCCTAATTTCTAGATCAAATTCTTGAAGGAGGAGCATCCAGCGAATGAGACGTGGTTTGGCTTCTGGTTTCTTTAGGAGATATCGGAGGGCTGCATGGTCTGAGAACACAACGACTTTGGACCCTATAAGGTATGGCCTAAATTTACCCAAGGCAAACACAATGGAAAGAAATTCTTTTTCAGTGGTGGTGTAGTTTGCTTGGGCAGGGTCCAAAGTACGTGAGGCATAGGCAATGACATGTGGAGCTCGATCGACCCTTTGTGACAAGACTGCCCCAACTGCATAGTTAGAGGCGTCACACATGAGCTCAAATGGTAAATCCCACCGGGGTGGTTGGATTACCGGGGGTGACGTGAGACTCCATTTTAACTTATTGAAAGCTTCCTCACATTTTTTTATCAAAATCAAATTCTTTTTCTTTTTGGAGTAATCGGGAGAGGGGGAGTGCAATTTTACTAAAGTCACGAATGAAACGACGATAAAATCCAGCATGACCCAGGAAAGACCGCACATCCCGAACATTTTTAGGGAATGGTAGGGAGGAAATGATATCTACTTTTGATTTGTCCAATTGGATTCCTTCCCCAGAAATGACATGTCCCAAAACTATGCCTTGTCGCACCATGAAATGGCATTTCTCATAATTTAATACAAGATTCTTTTCAATACAGCGACGTAGGACAGAACCAAGACTACTTAAACATTCATCAAAAGAGGATCCATAAACAGTAAAATCATCCATAAAAACCTCCATGCAATTCTCCAGGTAATCCAAAAAAATACTAACCATACATCGTTGGAAAGTACCTGGAGCATTGCACAGACCAAATGGCATCCTTCTATAAGCAAATGTACCAAAGGGGCAAGTAAAGGTTGTCTTTTCCTGATCCTCAGGGGCAATATGGATCTGAAAGTATCCAGAATATCCATCAAGGAAACAGTAATGGGACTTCCCTGCTAGCCTCTCTAGCATCTGGTCAATGAATGGCAATGGGAAATGGTCCTTCCTAGTGTGTTGGTTTAGTCGGCGATAGTCTATACAGACACGCCAACTATTCTGCACACGAGTTGGAACCAATTCATTATTTTCATTTTTAACTACAGTAAGGCCAGTTTTTTTAGGAACTACTTGAACAGGACTGACCCATTGGCTGTCAGAGATAGGGTAAATGATTCCAGCAGCCAACAATTTTGTTACTTCTTTTTTAACAACATCAAGTAGGTTTGGGTTCAGTCGTCGTTGTGACTGCCTCACTGGTTTAGCATCATCATTTAATAAAATATGATGTGTACAAATTGATGGGCTAATGCCAGGGATGTCAGCAAGTGTCCATCCCAAAGCTTGTTTATACTTCCTCAAAAGATCAAGAAGTCGCAATTCATTCTCAGGAGGGAGTGAACTAGCAATGATGACGGGAAACTTGTTTCCATTCTCAAGATATGAGTATTTTAAATCTTGAGGCAGTTTTTTTAGTTCCAATTCTGGGGGATTTTGGATTGACAGAAGTGTGTGTGAAAGTGAGAAGTCACTGATCTCATCTAACTGCTCAATGGTAACATCCTCAGATGAGGAATGAGCTTTTACAAGCTTAGCAGTATTATCGATGGTCATGTGATCCTCTGTGTTCAAGAAATCATCAATTAACAAACATGCATGACATTTCTCTAAACCGCTACAACAATCAATGCATGATTCATTACCTAACATTTCAATCAATGAAGAAAACTCAGAAAGGGGATCAGGTGAATGAAAATAAGTTGTTTCAGGGGAAGGGAGAACATCAATTGAATTGACAAAGAGAGAGGAGTGTTCTTCTGAGGGGTGCTTCATGGCATCAAGGATATTGAAGTGGACAATATTACCACCAAACTCCATAGATAATGTACCATTATGGACATTAATTATGGTTTTGGCGGTTTTCAAGAAAGGTCTCCCCAATATAATTGGGGCATGTCCATTCATCCTATCATCTTCCATTTTAAGCACGTAAAAATCAGCCGGAAAAATTAAATTTTGCACCCTCACAAGAACATCCTCTAGCACACCAGAGGGGTGTGCCGTACTCCGATTTGCTAGCTGAACGACAATACCAGTGGGCTTCAGTTCACCGACCTGCAATGAAGAGTAAATAGAGTGAGTTATCACATTAATATAAGCACCCAAATCAAGCATAGCATTGGAACACGAATACTCCCCTATGGTGCATGGAATCGAGAATGTCCCAGGATCATTGCACTTGGTAGGAAGTGACGACTCTATCAATGCTGAAACATTCCTCCCCAGGCTCACCTTCTCATCACCACGAAGCCTCCTTCGGTGTGTACACATCTCCTTCAGAAACTTGGCATATCTTGGAATTTGCTTCACAGCATCAATCAAAGGAATGTTAACCTGTACTTTCTTGAAAGTTTCCATGATTTCTTTATCAAGTTCGGTTTCTTTTTGTTTCCTAGGTTGGGCAGCCCTTTGAGGAAATGGAAGAGGAATGGTTGGGATAGGTGGCTCATCAACAACCACAGTCTTTCCTTTGGAAGGGCTTCTCTCAGGAAAAGGGTTTTCTTCTCTTGGACCATTTTCAGCAGTTGGGATGGTGGTTTCCTTGGGATGGGAGGACTCTAATGGAGGGGTCATTTGGCTTTTGAGTTATATCCCACTCCTAAGGGTGATTGCACTAACATTTCCTTTATCCCTAGGGTTTACTACTGGTTGGGATGGTAGTTTACCCGACCCATGACTTTGGATTTCCCCCACCGAGTTGGCAAGTTGCCCTAGTTGGGTCTTTAGGTCTTTTATGGCTGCTTGGGTGGTTTGTTGGAATTGCAGATTATTGGCAGCCATTTGTTTCATCATATCTTCTAGGCTAGGATCGGTTTTTGGAGGGGGTGGTTGGAATGGCCTTTGGGGTGGTTGAGGATTTCTGGGTGGTGGTGGATGACTACTCTGACCTTGTTGGTTCCATTGCTGTTGAGGTTGGTTTGAATACCCCCCTTGCCTATAGTCTTGGTTATCCTTCCAACCTTGGTTGGATGGATAGTATGGTTCTTTCCTAAAGGGTTGGTTAAAGGGGCGTCCTGGAAATATTGCCTCACAACTTTCAGAAGTTTCTCTCAATTGGGGGCATTGGTCAGAATAGTGGGTGTCAGAAGAGCAGATTCCACAGTGGATGGGAGGAGGAGATTGATATTTCCCTTGGGAGAGAGCTAGTTGTCGCAGAAGGGTACTTACCTCTTCGAACTTCGTGTCCACCTTCTTCTCAAACTCAGTACTTTGCACCTCATGGACACCTCGAATGGGAACACTGGACCGTGTACCGAATTGTTGAGTGTTCTGTGCCATGTTCTCAATGAGGGTTCTTGCAGCGATTGGGGTCTTATCTACCAATGCACCACCTGCAACAGCATCAATCATATTTCGATCAATAGGAATCAAACCTTCATAAAAATATTGAATTAAAAGTTGATCACTTATTTGGTGGTGTGGGAAACTTGAACATAACCTTTTAAAGCGTTCCCAATATTCATGTAATGTTTCCCCCTGAGATTGTCTTATACCACATATTTCTTTCCTTATAGTTGCAGTTCGAGAGGCTGGGAAGTATTTTTCAAGAAAAAGGCGTTTCATGTCTGCCCAGCCCCTAATTGGTGAATTGACATAGTATAACCAATCTTTTGCAGTGTCTTCTAATGAAAATGGGAATGCCCTAAGCTTCACTTGTTCTTCATCCACATTAGCAGGTTTTAAGGTTGAACACACAGTATGAAATTCTTTTAAATGCTTATGTGGATCTTCTCCAGGCAGTCCAAGAAATCTTGGTAATAAATGAATCAAACCAGATTTTAGTTCAAAATTGGGTGCCTCACCTTGTAATTGAATGTAAGTGGGTTGGATATCAACATCAGGTGAGGTTAGTTATTTTAGTGTTCTATTATTTTCAGCCATGTTATACAAGTTATGTTCAATTTTAACTTTGGTTTCAGAAGAAGAAGAAGGATCAAGAAGAATTTTAAGATTTGATGTCTCCTCCTTCAAAGTGTGGTCTTGTATGTCTCGGTTTCGTTGATGTAGGATCCTCTCCGGTTCGGGTTCAAAAGTTTGTAGGTCTCCCGGAGTAGAACGCGTCATACAAAGAACCTACACAATAAATAAATTAGAACACAAAAACAAATTCAAAGGTAGAAGATAAAACAAACAAATATTCACAAAAATTATAAAAAAAATTTATCAAAAACACGCACAAAAAACCAAAGCGCTCCCCGAAAACGGCGCCAAAATTTGGCCGTGATGTCGTGACACGTCAAATTGATTATATTTTTAAGGTTGATTTATAGTCTAGGGTAAACCCTAGGTCATCTCTCAAGGAGCGTTGGTAGGCTTAGAGTGTGTATTTTTGATAAAAATGTCAAAGAGAGGGGTGGTTTTGAAAACAGCTTAAAACAATGACATAGTTGAAATAGATTAAAAGATGAGTGACCAAGTGGATTTTGAGAAATATGAGATAAAAGGGTCGATGTGATTTCACAACACACATATCAAGTTCATTGTTCATAGAGATTCATCTTGGGTTTAGAGTAATTCTTTGGTTGGAGTTAATTGGAATCCCGATTAATTCCTAAGATTTTATTTCAATACTTTACGGACCAAACCTTGACGTAACAATCGTATTGTCAAGGTCCAGTACTTATGCATGGACTAAGAGCTTCCAAAGCATATTGAAATCTCAATAATGTGGGTATGAAAAGGATTCTTGTGATGTCCAATCGGAACAACACAAGTCACGCACTCAAAACCTCACACCGATCGGTTAGAAATTAAGAGCATAACACTCACATGCATCAAATCAAGAATTCAAATCTGAAATAAAATAAGATACATGGAATGAAATGTTTAAACACCCAAATTACTCCAAACCAGTAGCTAATTTATGCATCGGAACTCCCTTGGAATGTGTGTAGCTCCCTCACAACGAACACCCAACTTTTAGCTCGACATCGGGAGGAGGAGGAAGCTAGGGTGGAACTCCTTCTTCATTGTTGATCTCCCTATGAGGATAGGGGCCTCCAGAACCTCCAAGGTGATTAGGAGACTCTTCTAGGACTCCAAATTGGCAGCACTTCACTCCTTGGCTTAACTTGCAAATGAGGAGCCCAAGGTGCCCTTTTATAGGAAATGTGGGAGGTGGTTTTGGGAACACAGATTTCATCAATCCACTTGCAGGACGCGTTTCGGCATTCAGACAGTCTTATCTCGCTTTTGAGAAAATAGAAAAGTTGTATCCCTACCTCTTGACTGTCTCCACCGAAAGTTTGGCACCGTTTGGACAACCAATGCTCGAGATATTGATAAACTTCAGAACACCGAATTTGACTTGGTCCAAATTCGGTGGCTCGGACAGATCAGTTCGGATGGGCCCCATGAAATCCGAATCAGGATTGGGTTCCTTAATAGGAAATGTAGAATATTGAATTTTGGACAGGCCCACAAAATTTCAGCCCATTTGGATGCACGGATTTTGTATACTATTCAAAACAGTGGATAGATGTCCATGGATCCATGCAATTTTGGCCCAGTTTTCTTTCACTTCATCAAGAGCCCTCCAAATCACCTCCACCTACATTGTAATTTTCAAAACAAGTATCATTGCCCTATTTAATAGTGATAAACACTAAATTATTGAATCAAACATGAAGTACAATTTGATAATATTTTTATAATTTTTTAATACAAAATATGTTTAGCACAGCAGTGTAAGGGTGAAAATGAAACAGTGAATCGTGGTACGATCAGGAAGCTGATTAGTGGTGGAAACTGATCAATAATATAAATCCCTAGGAGGAAATTGATTCCATGGTTTAGAAGGAATTCAGGAGAATGTTTTTCAATAAATATTTTCCCCGAACCCTCCGTCTCAAGATGGAAAACGAGTTCCTCAGACTCAAGTATAAGGAAGATGACCCAATCGGGGTGTATGAAGGAAACTTCACAAGGTTTGAAAAGTACACCTTTGGCTTTGTCTTGAACACTAAAAGAAAGGTGGATCACTTATTTAGAGGACTAAAGTTGAGTCTATGAAAATCATTGGTGATTCGATAATTTAACAGTTACGAGGATATTTCACGTTGTGCCCTCAAGGTTGAAATAGAGATCAGAGACTCTTAGTGGTATCATGAGCCCAGTGACAAGAAGAGGAAAATAGAATCTAATTTGTGCAGTTCGTAAATAAATTCCATGATGGAAAGAACCCTAACCATCCCACATGTAAAAATTGTGGTAAGAATCATCTTAGGAACTATCTAAAGGGAATTAGGAATTTATTCAAATGTGGAAAGTTGGGACATATATATAAAAACAACCAATTGAATATGATGAATCTCATTAGTGTGGAAGAAGAAAGGAAGGTTAGGATCAGCACTTAGCCTATAATGCAGTGTTACAACTGCAAGGAGCATGGGAATTATGTGAACTATTGTCCTAAGCTGAGTGTTGTTTGAGGCAATCAACAACAACCTCCAAGGAAATAAGGAAGGGATTATGCTATCACTACTACTGAGGTGGAGTCGTACAATGATATGGTGACATGTAAGCTAGTTATTAATTTAGGAATAGTGAACATATTATTTGATTTTGGTTCTACACATTCTTTTATATCATGAAAGTTTAGTAGAACTATTCGAGAACCACCTAAAAATTTAGAGGATAATTTATCTATGAGAACAGCGAATGGGTAGATTATTGTGTCCATGGTTTATAAATCCACCCTAGTTAATGTTTGTGGACTAAAACTCCTTGAAATTATCATCATGCATCTTTAAGTGGATTTTGATGCTATATTGGGAATGGATTGGTTATCTTTATACAAAGACAACATCAACTATTGGGAAAGGGAGATCACTATTCACATCCAGAAGTATCCTCCAATTATTTACAAGTGTAAGGAGGAAGATGAATCACCTTTAGAATCAGTGTCTCAAGTGTGGATATTAATTCCTTATGAGAAATAATTTCTAGCTCAAATGATTGAGGAAAAGGAGATAATCATGCTTGAAGACATGCCCATCATGAGGGATTACACTGATGTATTACCTGAAGAGTTTCCTGGTCTTCCTCCTGATTGATAGGTTGAGTTCTCAATTGAACTTATTCCTAGATCTCTACCTATATCAAAGACAAATTATAGAATGGCCACCATAGAGCTGTAAGAGATGAAGAAGAAGCTACAGGAGAATCTAGAGAAGGTTTTCATACACACGAATGCTTCACCATGGGATGTGCTAGTCCTCTTTGTCAAGAAGGAGGATTGATCAATGTTCCTTTGGGTTGATTATCGTGACCTCAATAAAATCACCATAAAGAACAAGTGTCCTCTACCATGGATAAATGACTTATTTGATCATCTTCATGGGGACAGTTATTTCTCTAAGGTGGACCTTTGGTCGGGATATCGCAAATTAAAGGCACAAAAGTAAGATATTCCCAAGACTCACTTTTAAATGAGTTATGGACACTATGAGTTCAGAGTGATTACATTTGTACTCACTAATGATCTATAAATTTTCATCGATTTAATTAATAGAGTGTTTAGATATTACCTTGAAAAATTTGTGGTAGTCTTTATCAATGAAATTCTAATATACTCTAAGAGAAAGGAGGAACATAAGGATCATTTGAATACTATGTTAAAGACATTGCAAAGGGAGAAGTTGTATGTAAATCCCATTAAATGTGAGTTCTGGATAGAGGAAGTATCATTTTTGTGTCATGTTATCACCAGCAAAGGGATATTTGTGGAACCTTCCAAGACAAAGGCAATTGAAGAGTGTCCCAGACTAACATCTGTAATAGAGATCCATAGCTTTCAGGGTCTATCTATGTTTTACCAATGATTTATGAATAACTTTTCATGATTTTCAAACCTAATAACAAATCTGACATAGAAGGGAGTAATGTTTTTCAAGACTCAAGAATGTGAAGATGATTTTAAGGAGTTGAAAAGGAGGTTAATCACTATGTCAGTACTCACACTCCCAATAAGTGAAGAACTCTTTTTGGTGTACAGTGATGCTTAAAAGATGGGATTAGGCTATGTGCTAATGCAAAATGATAAAGTGATAGCCTATGCCTCAAGGTAGCTAAAACTCCATGAGAAAAATTATCCTGCGTAGGATCTGGAGTTAGAAGATGTGATATTTGAGTTGAAAATATGGAGGCATTATCTCTATGGAACTACTAAAAAATAATGCTATACCCATGGTTTGGAACCATGGATATAGGACTAAAAACCATGGCTATAGGTTATAGCCACATTTTCATAAACTGTGGCTGGTATTGGCATGGATATGGGGAAAACCCTATAGCCAAAGTTTGAACCATGGAAAAACTATATAGCCATGTTTTTCAAACTGTGGTAGAATAATAAGTCATTAAATAAATATAGCCATGGTTTAAAACTGTGTCTATATGCCTTTTTCCAAATCTTTAAACCATGTATATAGGGATATATCCACAGTTTAAAACTATGGCTATATTTCTCCCCATTCCATAAAAAAATAGCACCGTTCAGCAATGTTTACTATTGAGAGTCCTGTATTTTATAGAGAAAAGGTCACTGTAATGTATCCTGCCTTACCCTATTCTTTTTCCCAGGTAAAGTTTGATGATTTGAAATCTAGAATAAAATGAGATATAAAAATTCAAAATACAACCCCACACATGGGTAGAATTACTGGCCCATCCTACACTTGGATTCTTGGTGGACACACCCCCTTACCCTTGCACCCCTCCTCATGTCCCTTGCACCCCTACCCCTCCCCCCAATACATCCCCTACACACCCCCCTGCCCCCTTCCCAGCACACCCCATGCCCACCCCCCTACACCCCCCTGCACACCCCCCTGCACACACCCCCTGCACACACCCCCTGCCCACCCCCAGCATACCCCCAACACACCCCCTACCCCCTCACCTGACCAGTTATAAATCCCCCTACCCCATTACCCAACACACACCCCCTTCCCACCCCCCTTCACACCCCCTACACACTGCCCCCCCCAACACACCCCCTGCACCCCTCCCCCTTTCACCCCCACCCCCTCCCCCCAGCACACCCCCTTCCCCCTCACCCTGCCCCCCTGCACACCCCCATGCCCCCTTCCCCAGCACGCCACCCATGTCCACTGAACATCCCCAACCCACTTCAAACCCCCTACACCCTAGCACACCCACTGCCCACCCCCTACACCCTACCCATGCCCCTTTCAAAAGAACCCAACAAACCCCCATGCCCCATGCCCCATGCCCCATGCCCCATGCCCCTACACCCCTACACCCATCCCCCTTCACCTTGCACCACTACCCCTACCCCTTCCCCCCATCACACCCCCTACCCCCTCACCCTTCCCCTTTCACACACCCCCACCCCTTCCCCAGCACCCCCTGCCCACCCCCTACACATTTCACACCCCCATACCCCCTCACATTATCCCCTTCACACCCCCTCCCCCTATTACACCCCCTTCCCCCTACACCTCCCTGCCCCCCCCCCCCAGCACACCCCCTCCCCCCAACACACCCCCCTTCCCACCACCCCTGCACACTACACCCCCCAGCACACCCCCTACCCACCCCCTACACCCTACGCCTTCCCCTTGAATAAGAACATAGAAAACCCCCTCCCCTACAAACCCCATGCACACCCCTTGGACCCCCCCTACACCCCTCCCCCTCCCCCTCCCCTAGAACACCCCCTGCCCCCTACACACCCCCATGCCCCCTTCCCCAACACACCCCACCCCTGCACACACCTCCTGTCCACCCCCTGCACACTACACACCCCCCATTCCCACCCCCATTCACCATACCCCTACCCCTTGTAAAAGAACCCAGCACACCCCCTCCCCTGAACACACCCCTTAGACTCCCCCCCCCCCCCCCCCGCCACACTCTCCCTTACCCTTGCAACAAAACCCAGCACACTGCCCCCTCCCCTACACCCCCCCCCCCCCCCCGCACCCTCCCCCTGCCCCCAACACACCCCCTACCCACCCCATGCACCCCTACACCCTCCCCTTTAAAAAAAATTCACCCCACTTTCCCGGTAGCCTGTGTTTTTGGTCCTTTGTATGGGTATGGTTAGTGAGGTTTTTTGATAGGACCCATTTGGATTAGTGGTTGAGTAGTGGTGTATGGCAATCCATAAGAACCATTTATGGAAAGCCATATGGTGGGGAGAACACTATTGACTATCATTGGATGTCATGGATGATCTATGGTGATCTGAGAGTCGGTGGAAATGGATATTTCATATTGGAATTTAGGAATAAGCTGGTCGGCCACATCTAGTAATTTCATTTAGTGATGGATAGAACATGGGATACGGAGACCAGGTGCTGGGTTTGGAAGTTCAATGATAATGGTACTTCTATGGTGGGGATAATCATATCAATTGTGGGTGATTGGCCCTCATGTCATATGGGTCGTTGTTGCAGTGTGGCCTATCATTGAACAGTTGAGGTGAAAAAGTGATGCTAGTGTGTGGGAAGATCCAAGTTTTTTGGTTCCTTGGGTAATACTATATTTGAAGTTTAATTGCAGTGTTGAGTGGAGTTAGTGAATTGGAATCAGGCTTAGGATAGTTTTTGAGTGATCTGAGGGTGAATCGCATCAGAGGTGAGTCAGTTCTTAGAGTGGTAATATAATGGAGGAAGCAAATAGTTGGTGATCCAACCATTAAATTACCTTGGGAGTCAGGGACTAGACTTAGGTGTATGCATTATATGATATCATGATGCCTCAAGTGGTGAAGTCATCTTTATTGAGAGATGTGATAGCACACCAATGGGTGAAACCAATAAATTTCAGGAAAATTCATACAAAGGAGAACAGACTCATGTTTTTCGTGGGGTTGGATGTAGTGAGCTAAAAGCCACATTGAGATCATTTTTTAAAATCCAGTTACCTAGTCGATAGACCATTGGAATATCATTCTCAGTTGGAAATTTATATGTTTAGGAGCACCATGATGTTTAGTCAACCTTCACGAGAAGATTAGTATGGTGGGGATAACTATAAGCTTTAGGATGAATCAGTTGAAGACACTGAGGAGTGTCTAGATATATTTGTGTAGTAGGAGCCTTATTGGTGTTAGAATTTGTAGTGAGTGAGTGTCTATACTTCTGGTGTAAAGTGTGCCTTGATTTTTGGATTTGTGTAACATAAACATGTTTAGAATTCAGAGAGGGACAATAATGAGTTATCAGGGAATTTAAAACTGTAGTACGTTGTGAGACATGTTTTGATGAATACCATGAACTCTTAGGGATGAGAAGTATTAAGGTGGGGAGTTTTTAATTCCCCACAGGTTTCTGATACATTATGTTTGGAGGAAATTTATGTTTTTAATATGAAGCATGGGTTTTTTTCTTAAATTGGAATTTGGATCAGAAATATGAACATTATATATTCCTAAATGGTATTTTTGGATTTTATTTGAGTCCCCTGTTGGAACCTCTAGGGTTTGGGTGGAAGTTGGTGGAGGTTCAGGGTGATAAATAACTGAAATTTAAGATATTGTATCCTTTCATGTTGTGATACATCAGGTTTATGCCTTGAATGGGGTTGGTTGAGGGGTGAACCCCCAATCTCAAACATTTCTAGATGTGAACCTTAGTTCAAGCCATGAAATTTATAGGGGTAGGGATTCATGGTGTTAAACCACTGGTCACACCATGAATCATGCCTAGGTGGATTTATTTTAATATGTTAAATTCTATCTTTTTCTGGGTCAAGTGTTTCACAGTGATGTTACTGAATAAAGTGTCAAGTTTTCAAGGCCGGTTGTTTGTATCTGACAAAATAAAAACAAATATTTTCTTTAATTTTTAGATTTTTATGAGAATTATCAATTCAGGTTTTCTCAAAATGATGACATTTTTATCTCTAAAGTGAAGTAAATTTCATTTTCTACTATTGAGTTGGCTGAAACATTATACTACTCTACATTCAAGGCTTAGGGAAATCATGTAAAATAGGTGAAAATGTCATTTTAAAGAGCCACAACCAATTTTCATAGCATATAAACATTATATAATAATGAAAAAAGTTTTTAAAATACTCAAGAAATTATAGAATTCAAATTAAAGGGTTAGGCATAGGGAACTTACCTCAAACTCAAGGCACGCTGTTTTTAACGATGACAACTCGAATCTTCCTTTTTCTGCTTGCATGCATATGAAACTTCACATATATATAAGGACACCTAGAACCTATGTATATAGTTTGATGGAAAAATATGCACAAGGGGGTCCTTAGATATATTTTTATACTTGCATATACCCCTTTACACTTACCCGTGTATGAATTTTTCATATCTATATATAAGCTCACCTAGCCTCAATATATATATTCATACTACCATTAGTGAATATATATAAAGGGGGAACTTATATAGGTATATTCTTACCTATTAATAAACATGTAATCCTTCGTCAATGAAAACTCTAATCCACCTCAACGATATCCAGAAAGCGCTACAAAAATGTAATGAACCCAAAAATCACAAAAACCCAAATTAAAACATGGCCAAAGAATAAAAACATAATAAATCTTAACCAAATCTGATGTTGAACTCACTGTCATTGATGGTGGTGGATAGAGCCAACCTCATCATAAGAAACCACCTATAAAGAAATAGTGGGAAAAGAAATGAGATATAACGACTTCTTATATATATGTGATCAGTGATGATAAATGATACATGAATCCATTACTATTATAGATTCTATGATTACTTTCTATTTTAACCACAATATCATTATTTAGTCACTCCCATTGGGCTGATAATTTATGGTGGTCATGTCAACACAATATATCTAGAGACGCACACATTTTTCATCATAATATCAATAATCATTGCATTAGTACATGCATAAACGATAGAAATAACAGATCCATGAAGCATACCCCATTCTTCCATATTTTCATCTTCATTCCATATTCTCTTCTTAGCATTTCATTCCAATATATATCTCAATTAACATATTAAATCATATAGAACAAGTTGTGCATGGTCATTATATAATCAACAAATAGAATATAAAGGAACTCATATTCATCTTATATTTCTCATTCCCTTAAATTTTCCATATTCTTTTCATTTCCAAAACACTTTCTAAATTTGATTTCCAAATACTCCCATTTATAGTGGGGGTACTATAAGGGAAAGGGTGGTTCAATAGTATTATTTTGTCATGAATCATCCATATGTTGTAAATTCACGTCGGAGGAAATGAAAACAAAAGCAACATTGTATAAAGATAGAAAAAAATGAAACACGCAAATTAATCTCTCCACTACCCTGATCTCCCTCCCCTAAAAAGAAAATCATGAAGCTGCATCCAGTTCCCTTCTAGACCCCTTAGTAGAATATTATTACCCCACCTACACCCCCAATTCCCCCACTACCCCCTACACCCACCCACTTCCCCCCCACTTGCACCCCCACTGCCCCTGCACCCCCACCCCACTTCCCCTGCACCAGCCCCCCTGCACCATCCCCCCCCCCCTACACCAGAATCCTTGCACCATTCCCCCCATCCCTCATCCCTAAATCGACCCCATCCCCCCCACCCCCACCTGCACCCCACTGCCCCCAGAACCAGCACCCCCCCAGCCCCAGTCCCCCCTACACCATCCCCCCTGCACCACTCCCCCCAGCCCCCAACACCCCCCTCTTGCACCAGCACCCCACCCCCCAGCCCCGCACCACATCCCTCATCCCCCCAAACCCCACCCCCACCCCCTCCTGCACCCCCACTGCCCCCTAGTCCCCCAGCACCCCCAATACAAATCCCTCATACACCAGCCCCCTACACCATTCCCCCCGAGACCCCAGCATCCCCTCCTACACCAACCCTCAACACCCCAACCCCCAGCCCCTCCCCCCAGCCCTCATCCCCCCTATCCCCCCCCACCTACACCCCCACTCCCCCCCACTTCCCCCTTCACCCCCTATCCTCTATAAATGCTTCCCGACAGTCTTTATCATGGATAGTTTTTGTCAAAGATAAATTCTTTTCTTAACCATGGTATTTTTTTGTTATTTTTATGAGATAGTTATACCATTTTGAAAGAAACATGATAGATAAAACCCACAATTGTGTAATGATAATAAGTTCCAAGTAGTTCTAACCATTTTTCATTATCACTTTTAATTCCCAAAAAAGAGTGGAACAAATAATCAAGGTAATAAGGTCATGACTTGTATCCCAACCAAGAAAATATTTTTTCCATATATTGAATATTGAGATATATTCATGCTAGATTGACCCTTGATTTTAAAAATATATAAATCACTGGAAAATATTCTTTTCTTCTCGTTTTTTCATTCATTAAAGATGGAACATGAAACCTTAATTTAGAAAGTAGATCACTTATATACTTTTCTAATAGATCCATCTTATTAATCTCTACCAATTACTTAGGCCATATGACCACACATCATTTAGGAACATGATCTACCTAATTAATATGTGTGTAAACTTTTTCTACCACAAATGTCTTGATATTTAGAGTTACTGATGTTTTATATTTTCACATCAATAGTTCATGTTTTTTTTGGAAGTGAAGTTAAGAATTTTTTGATATATAACCTAGAATTTTGTATCTTACATGTATCTATTTAGTATTATTTAGAATAACATTATTTAGAAGTCAGTATTACTCTTATTCTTCTAGGATATCTTTAATTAAATGAATTCTACAATTATTTTCTTGAATTGATTCCATTTATTACTTTAGCTCACTTCCATTAGTCATTTCATTAATAGAAAATTTTGAATGATCCATGATTTGGACAATTCTTCCATATTGTGGGAAGTTCATCTCTATTTAAACATCATCTTAAACCCCCTTCATTGAATTGTTGAGATTAAATGATATAATTTACTTATTTTTTTCTCCCCAAGGTAGATTGATTTACTTTTCTTAACTACTTCAATTTTTATTGTGTTCTTATTCTGAAATTAGTATGTACTTTGTTTTGAGTTAGTATATGATAACCAACATCTTAACTATGATCACTTTTTTCATATTTAAAAAATATATTCAAAATATTGAAATTTGTTTCTTATAGATAGATTACTCAAATTTTTTGAATTCTTCATTTTTTCCAGAGGTCTTATTTCAAAATATGGTCTTCTCCCCTGGAATATAAACCTTATATATCCTACATAGGTCAACATATTATTCCAAAATTCACTATACTTCTTTCCAAATTTCTATTATCACTATTATTGACAAATAAATCACCTTATCTTTCTATTGTATGTAGTATATCTAATTTTTTTTCCTTTCTATTTTTGGACAAAAACAATATGATCTTGAGGTTTATTTAGAGATCCAAGTATTTTATTTAATCTCATAGAAAAATTGGTTGATATGGATGGATTCTCATTATTTAATCACACCCATATTTGTACAAAATTTGTTTTTAAAACATGGGTAATAGATAAATATGCATGAGTACCAACATATTTGTCATGATAGTTTGTCACATTCCTCCATGACCTTATAGTGAAAAAATTAGTGGTTCAATTAAAGTTATTTTGACATAATTCTGAGTCTTTTTGTTAGTAATATTATCATCATTAGTTTGTGTGGTTTCTACTCTTATTTTTCTAAAAACATGTAATGATTCAACTTGAGTGACTTCTTGATTTATCAATTTCACCTATTACTCCAATAATTATAGATTTAGATAATACATATCATATTCCATAGATTTTAACATTTCTTAATATCACTTTTGTAACTTTATAATCAGATATACATACACTTTATTAGCCTTTATAAGAGAACTATCTAGTTCTTTAATACTATTATCTTTAACATCCAGCTATAAATCTTTGACATTCATAGAGGTCCAATATAGTTTTTCTAGTTAAAAGAACACTTCTGAAATAATAACCTCCTAAAAAACTCTCATTTTCAATTATTATTCATTTATAGACAATTTTCCATTGAAAATTTATAGAAATGTTTATTTATATTAAATTAAATTATTATGGTGATACATTTCCTTACCTTTTTAGAGACTTTATATTTCATTGACTTAGAATCTAAATATAAATATGATTTCTAATATTGTAACCCCTTGATGTATTCACATATTTATATAATAACTTCAATAGGGTCCATTTTAAGACATTCCTTGATTTCATAATTGATATCACTGGATGATTCAATGGAGATAACTTCATCGCAACATGAACTTAATTCATTACAAGAATCATTCTCAGTAGATTTAATATAAGGAAAACCAATTTGATTACCTTAAAATAGTGGTGCAATCACCTTCTCATAATAATTATTTATTTGAATTGTACCCTCTTATTTATTCATGTTCCTCAAAGTCTTAGCTAAGACATTCAATCAAAATTCAATAGGAATAGAAATTGAGTTTTCTATCCAAGGTCCTTCAATAAAACCTCTTATTTTTCTGTTCATATATTTCAAAAAAAAATAGTAGGGCTTGAAAAAATATAAATCCAACCAGAGGAAATTTTTTTATCATGCCAATTATAGATCACACTAGATCAGTGTAGACACTTGATGGGGGGAGGGTCTGTCAATTATGGTTGAACAAGCAAAGTTTCAAGGAGTATTCAATAGTCTGATATGGATATGGAAATAAATATCAATCCAAGTCAGGATTATATTAGATTTTATAATATATTTTTCATCCCCCACACTTCTAGTAGGTAAGTAAAAACTATCAACCTTCAACAGGTTAACAAACTTAAGGAAAAATTCAAGATCCATCCTTGAAGTACCTATAGAGACATATGGAGTACCATGGTAATCAACAATCTACTTTGAAAACCCATGATTCTAAGCTTAAGGAGTTAAAAATACAATATGGAAAATTCCTTATTATTTTAAATACATTGTTAAATCAAGGTTTAGGTAAACACTTATCTTAACCAATTCTTAACCCAATGTGTTATTTCTATAAGAATTGGTAACCTCTAGAATAAAAATCTAAGACTAAACACCAAATGGGAAATGAATAATACCCTATGGGGAAACAATCTCCTATGCATCTATTACATCATTGTTTCAGAAAATACATGTTCTATGTGACTCATCATAATCATATTGGATTTTATTTATATGGGAAAATGATTTTCTCCAGAAAAAAATTGATAATTCAACATGAAATTTAGTAAATCCTCCAAACATTACTTCTAATCAACAACTGCAACAATATCGTGATATATAATATATCCATCACTATGAAACATAGGTTTACATTAACCAAAGTAATAATAATCAATGAATACAATATATTTATGAAATTTTCTTTTAAAACTTACCATATACCATTCATCCATCTTAATATCATATCATCATAACTTCTGATTTCCATCATTTGCAGATTTAAACTCTATAAGAAAATCAAACCCAATAAAAATCAGACAAAAAATCAAAGAAACCATACTCGATGCAATAAGTGAAAACAAATAAACCTTATTGAATAAAAATGTGATAATTATGAAGATAAGAAATTGAAACAAATAAATCTTATCCAATGAAAATTGAAGAGGTTGTGGATCTAAAATCAAAGAAACCCTTCTCCGTGGAAGAAATCAGAGGGAATGTGAGGAATTAGAACTATCATGGTTTATATGTATGTGGTTGTGTATTGGATAAAATTAGAGTTAATTGAAACCCCAACAAAAAATACAATAGAGATTTGAGTAAAAAGAAAACAAAACCCTAAGGCACCCTATCGTAAGCCACTCACAAGCTGTGAGTCATGGATCACCCACTAGTGAGATGTGGAGGGGCTCCTGGAATGTGTGAAGACTGAAAAAACATGTGAATCGAGGAAGAGGGTGTCCTGAAGGCAGAGGCGGAGGTGGAGCCACGTCGGAAGAAGAGGATCGCGGGGAGTTTGGTTGGCCACGTCGTCAGAGGATCGTCCCGAGGTTGGGTGGCCATGTTGTCGGATGAGGATAGCGGGAGTTTGGGTGGAAACATAGAGCGAGGATGTTTTATGACTCTCAGGGATGAGAGATCTACCGGGTAAAAATTGGGGGTAGAATCAAGAGGGTTGGGGGTGTAGCGCCACATGTAATATAGCATCCCGCCTTTTTATAACATAAAATTTCATTACATTACACAAAACTGAGGGTCTTTAACGTCTAGTGTCTTGGAAACCATGAACATAATATATGAAAACAACATAAAACATTCTTCTTAAACATTTGAAAGGCTTCTCCTTAAGTTCATTCTAGGTTCATTACTGCATCTCATAACCTGGGGACATACATCAAAAGAAAGGGTGAGCAGAAGGCCCAGTAAGGGAAACAAGAGGAACATTTTACATGTGAACTTGAGATACTTCAATAAGGACATGAAAAGAACTTTAAGGAATGAGAAAGAAATCATGAGGAATTTCATAATAAAAATAACATTTTCCATAACTTGAAGATGTGGCTACATCATTTAACATAGACAATCATGAACATATCACCAAGGTCCATCCCCAAGGTGTCATTTGAAAATTACCAAGGTTATTCACCAAGGTATCGTGAAAATTGTAATCTCTAGTGGTTACATCATTACCCAATGCACTGGAGTGCTATCAGGGCACACCCTTAAATTTGCCTTTATTATCATGTGAGCCACATATATCATTATCAAACATTTCATAAATAACCCATATAGCATAAAATAAATGGGTTTCATTTCATAATCATAACGTTTTTAAAAACTGTTTTAAAGACATGATCTTTACATCACTTTAAACCCACGGAAGGGAAAGTGGGTCTCATGTATGTAAATCACAGAATTTAAATTAGAACATTCTGATATATATGTGAATACCCTTGTAGAAATAAGAGCTTTGAGTATTCACTTTATAACATAAAATAATTTTGAGAAAAGAGAGAGAGGCATTTTGAGACGAAAATTCTGCAGCATAACGGCTATGTTTCGGGTTTTTAGAAAACATTGAAAAGAAAGGGGACATGGGTCACCCACTCATAAATGATCCATAAAATAGTAAGGGGACAGAATAAGAAGGATATATGGACATGGTAATGAAATTTTAAGGACATACCATTTGAAATGAAAAACATGGAAGGAAGACAAAAATTAGATTTCTCTTATGAAAATTCGGCAGCCTAACGGCGTCACTTAAACTTCAATAAAAAAGAATTGACAAGATCAAATAGGGTCTCTAATCATATGATCATAAGAGATCAGTATGATAGATATAGAGATAATACCCCAACATAATAAAAAGGAACTTGAAAGACTTGACATGAAAATCGAACTTGAAAAATGAGAAGGGTGAAAGAATCCCTTAAAAATTCGGCAGCCTAACGACGTCACTTAAACATTCATAAAACGAAATGATGAGAGTAAGAGGGGATCTCTCATCATATAAACATGAAAAAGGCAGTAAGAGGAATATAAAATAACATCCTCTCACATAATAACATGGAGCATAAAAGGAATGACATAAAAAAGGATTACATGAAAAGAAAGAGAGAGGTCGGATCCCTTACCTTAAAACGTGACTCTTGAAACTCAAAGGTTTGGACCTTGAGGGCTTGGGGGAACCTTGGTAGGACTCCTTGGGAGGTAAGGAGACCAGAACTTCGTTGGGGAAGAGTTGGGAGTGAAAAATAAAGGAGGAAAGGGTGGGTATTTATAGGGAAAGTGAGGGGCAAGGCAATAATGGCCAAGGAACACCTCACTAGTGGTTTTGGAAAAACCATGGGCTTGCCCATGGTATTTGCCCATGGAATTGGCCACTTGGGACACCTCATACCTTATCTTACTATTCATAATTCGAACATATTTAATATATACTTTATACATCATTTAATGATGTCATTAAACACCCATAACTTAAAAACTATATTTTCACTATTCATCAAAAATCCAACTTTCTCAGAATAATCCCAAAATTTCACCTTAACCAAATATCGATGCTCTGATTTCAAAAATGAAATACACTTTATAAAAATATTTTTCTAAATATTTTTAATTTAATTTTTAAATAAAAACACTATTCATCGAAAATTCATTTTTTTCAGAAAAATCCCCAAAAATTACCTTAACATAATATCGATGCTCTGAGTTCAAAAATAAAGTCCTTTTTATAAAAATAATTTTCTAATTATTTTTAATTAAATTTTTAATTAAAAAACACTATTCATCCGAAAAAACTAATACTTGACTAATAATTTATGAAACCGTTATTTACCCATTTTATTGAATCACATTACTTAATCTAGGTGTCCAAATTATATTAAAACTTTCTTTGAGTGAAATTACTAATCCATTTGGTCACATTACTAATCCTAAGCGTAAAATCACTATTCATAATTTACTATTCATCAAATATTAAGTTGATCTTTTTAGACTCCAAATTCCATACTGAACACTTTTTTAGAAGACCATTTTTTGAAAATCATTACACATCATTAGTTATTTAGGGTTTTCATAAATATTTTAAAATATCCTTTTTTCCAAATAAATCATCAATAAAATGCATTCAAAAATTATCTGGACATTTGAAATTTCACAAACATCACTAAAGGAAGAAATCTCAATTTATTCACCCGAAAGGATTACACAAGGAAGCTAGGGTCTCGTCACATAGCCCCTTATAACACCGGCATAAGACCTAAGTGTAAGGTGTGCTATGGTGACAGAATCTGAGGGAGGCTCAGATAACATTTCCCCAGTAGTAATCTCTACTAACTTGAACTTCTCCCGTAGGCGTTTCCGTTCAAGCTTGACACGCTGGAGTTCGGCTTGGGCTTGGTCCAAAGCGAAGCCCACAGATGCTACCTCCTTCCCAAGCTCTGATAAGTGGGCTTCATAAGGTTCAAGTCTACTAGATGAAGCCATCGCCTCCTCTTTCTGCATTAACCATTAACATCTTATTAAATCATTAAGAGTATGTTAATATACTACTCAAAAATATTGGGTCGTTACACTCTTCCCCCCTTAAGAAATTTCGTCCCCGAAATTTATACTTGAGGCCTAGTCAAAAAGGTGAGGGTACTTTTGCTTCATCATTTCCTCAGGCTCCCAAGTCGCTTCTTCATACGTATGATTATGACATCCCGCCATTTTATAACATAAACTTTCATTACATTACACAAAACTGAGGATCTTTAAGGTCTAGTGTCTTGGAAACCAGGAACATAATACATGAAAATAACATAAAACATTATTCTTAAACACTTGAAAGGCGTCTCCTTAAGTTCATTCTAGGTTCATTACTGCATCCCATAACCTGGGGACATACATCAAAAGAAAGGGTGAGCAGAAGGCCCAGTAAGGGAAACAAGAGGAACATTTTACATGTGAACTTGAGATACTTCAATAAGGACATGAAAAGAACTTTAAGGCATGAGAAAGAAATCATGAGGCATTTCATAATAAAAATAACATTTTCATAACTTGAAGATGTGGCTACATCATTTAACATAGACAATCATGAACATATCACCAAGGTCCATCCCCAAGGTGTCATTTGAAAATTACCAAGGTTATTCACCAAGGTATCGTGAAAATTGTAATCTCTAGTGGTTACATCATTACCCAATGCATTGGAGCGCTATCAGAGCGCACCATTAAATTTTCCTTTATTATCATGTGAGCCACATATATCATCATCAAACATTTCATAAATAACCCATATAGCATAAAATAAATGGGTTTCATTTCATAATCATAACGTTTTAAAACTGCTTTAAAGACATGATCTTTACGACACTTTAAAACCCACAAAAAAGGAAGGTGGGTCTCATGTATGTAAATCCCAGAATTTAAAATGGAACATTTTGATATATATGTGAATACCCTTGTATAAATAAAAGATTTGAGTGTTCACTTTATAACATAAAATAATTTTTGAGAAAAGAGAGAGGCATTTTGAGGGGAAAATTCTGCAGCATAACGGCTAAGTTTCGGGGTTTTAGGAAACATTGAAATGAGAGGGGACATGGGTCACCCACTCATAAATGATCCATAAAACAGTGGGGTGAAATAATAAGAAGGACATATGGACATGGTAATGAAATTTTAGGGACATAGCATTTGAAATGAAAAACATGGAAAAAAAGATTAGATTTCTCTTATGAAAATTCGGCAGCCTTACGGCGTCACTTAACTTCAAAAGAAAATGATTTGACAAGATCAAATAGGGTCCCTCATCATATGATCATAAGAGATCAGTATGATAGATATTGAGATCATACCCCAACATAATAAAAAGGAACTCGAAATACTTGACATGAAAATCAAACTTGAAAAATGAGAAGGGTGAAAGAATCCCTTAAAAATTCGGCAGCCTAACGACGTCACTTAAACTTTCATAAAACGAAATGATGAGAGTAAGAGGGGATCTCTCATCATATAAACATGAAAGGGAAGTAAGATGAATATAAAAGAACATCCTCTCACATAAAAACATGGAGCATAATAGGAATGACATAAAAGAGATTACATGAAAAGAAAGAGAGGGGTCGGATCCCTTACCTTAAAACATGACTCTTGAAACTCAAAGGATTGGACCTTGAGGGCTTGGGGGCACCTTAAGAGGACTCTTTGGAAGGTAAGAAGACCAGAACTTCGTTGGGGGAGAGTTGGGAGTGAAAACTAAAGGAGGAATGGGTGGGTATTTATAGGGAAAGTGAGGGGACAAAGCATTAATGGCCAAGGGACACCTCACATGTGCTTTTCTCAAACCCATGTGCTCTCCCTTGGAATTTATCAGGGAGTTAGGCCACATGGGGCCCCCAAAACAATAATTCATCACCCTTGGCCGGCCAACCCTCAAAATATTTCATGACATCATCATGACACAGTTATGATGTCATTAAACATACCGAAACCCTAAAACTGTATTTTTACTATTCACTGAAAATTCAACTTTCTCAGAAAAATCCCAAAATTGCACATTAACCAAATATCAATGCTATGATTTCAAAAATGAACTCAATTTTATAAAAATATTTTTGTATATATTTTTAATTTTATTTTTAAATAAAAACACTATTCACCGAAAATTCATTTTTTTTAGAAAAATCCCTAAAATTTACCATAACATAATATCGATGCTCTGAGTTCAAAAATAAAGTCATTTTTATAAAAATAATTTTCTAATTGTTTTTAATTAAATTTTTAATTAAAAAACACTATTCATCCGAAAAAAACTAATACTTGAATAATAATTTATGAAACCGTTATTTAACCATTTTATTGAATCACATTACTTAATCAAGGTGTCTAAATTATATTAAAACTTTCTTTGAGTGAAAATTACTAATCCATTTGGTCACATTACTAATCCTAAGCGTAAAATCACTATTCATAATTTACTATTCATCAAAAATTAAGTTGATCTTATTAGACTCCAAATTCCTTAATGAACACTTTTGTAGAAGACCATTTTTTGAAAATCATTACACATCATTAGTTATTTAGGGTTTACATAAATATTTCAAAATATCCCTTTTTCAAAATTCATCAATAAAATACATTCTAAAATTATCTAGACATTTGAAATTTCACAAACATCACTAAAGGAAGAAATCTCAATTTATTCACCCGAGAGGATTACACAAGGAAACTAGGGTCTCATCACATAGCCCCTTATAACACTGGCATAAGACCTAAGTGTAAGGTGTGATATGGTGAGAGAATCTGAGGGAGGCTCAGATAACATTACCCTAGTAGCAATCTCCACTAACTTGAACTTCTCCTGCAAGCGTTTTCGTTCAATCTTGACACGCTGGAGCTCGCCTTGGGCTTGGTCCAAAGCGAAGCCCACAGATGCTACCTCCTTCCCCAGCTCTGATAAGTGGGCTTCGTAAGGGTTGAGTCTACTGGATTAAGCCATCAACTCCCCTTTTTGCATTAACCATTAACATCTTATTAAATCATTAAGAGTAAGTTAATATACTACTCAAAAAGATTGGGTCGTTACATTCTTCCCCCCTTAAGAAATTTCGTCCCCGAAATTTATACTTGAGGCCTAGCCGAAAAGGTGAGGGTATTTTTGCTTCATCGTTTCCTCGGGCTCCCAAGTCGCTTCTTCGTACTTATGATTCCTCCACAACACTTTCACAAGGTGGGTAGTCTTGTTTCGTAGAACCTTGTCTCTACGGTCTATGATCTCCAATGGCTGCTCTTCATAAGAGAGGTCATGTTCAAGTTGTACCACCTCTGGGTTCAGTACATGCGAAGGGTCGGGTATGTACGTCCTCAAGAGAGATACATGGAAGACATCATGAACTTGAGCTAGGTTCGGTGGAAGTGCTAGACGATAGGCCACTGCTCCTATGCGATCAAGGATTTCATAGGGGCCAATGTACCTAGGGATGAGCTTCCCTTTCTTCCCAAACCGCATGACTCTCTTCCATGGAGAGATTCGAAGGAAGACTTTGTCACCAACCCCAAAATCCAAGTCTCTTCGTTGATTGTCAGCATAGCTCTTCTGCCGACTCTGAGCAGCTTTTATGTGTTGTTGGATGGCATGAACCTGTTCCGTCATCTCTTGCACGAGATCAGGCCCAAGAAGCTTCCTCTCACCAGTTTCATCCCAACAAGTAGGAGTTCTACACCGCTTTCCATACATAGCTTCATAGGGTGCCATCTGAATACTCGCATGGAAGCTGTTGTTATAGGAGAACTCAACTAATGGGAGGTGTTGATCCCATCCACCTTTAAATTCCATTGAGCATAATCTCAACATGTCTTCGAGTGTCTGAATAGTCCTTTCAGATTGGCCATCAGTTTGAGGATGATAGGCCGTACTAAAATTCAATTCAGTGTTCAGAGCATGCTGAAGACTTCTCCAGAATTTTGATGTGAATCTTGGGTCACGATCAGATACGATGGATAGTGGTACCCCATGCAGCCTTACCACTTCCTTCACGTATATCTTGGCAAGCTGATCCAGAGAGAAATCTTCCCAAATAGAGATAAAATGGGTTGTCTTGGTGAGATGGTCCACAATAACCCATATCGCATTGTTTCCTTTGGATGTTTTTTGGAGACCAGTTACAAAGTCCATGGTGATATTATCCCACTTCCATACTAGTATGGGTAGCGGTTGTAATACCCCCTTAGGAAGTTGTCTTTCTGCCTTTACTTGCTGACACACTAGGCACCTTGTAGTGTAATCAGCAATCTCCCTCTTCATGTTATCCCACCAATAATGATCATGAAGGTCTCTATACATCTTAGTGCTTCCCGGATGTATAGAGAAAGTAGAGCTATGAGCTTCATCCATCAGTTCTTTCTTTATCTCCAGAATAGATGGAACACATAGTCTTGTACGAAATTTCAATACACCTTCTTGATCAATATTGAAATCAGGGAACTTCCCATCCTTTACAGCCTCGAACTTCTCCTGCAGCAAAGGATCTTCTTTCTGAGCCTTCTTGATCTTCTCTAGTAATGAAGGTTGAGAAATCATTTGGTATAGGGTTGATGATGTCCCTTTCCTTATAATTCCCATGTCCAGTTTTACTAGATATTTAATCAAGGGATCTCCCAGGATCCTCATTGTTGTCAGAACAACAGGATCTTTCCTGCTTAACGCATCCGCGACTTTGTTTGCTCTTCTAGGGTGATAATGAATTGAACAATCATAGTCTTTAATAAGCTCCAACCATCTCCTTTGTCTCATGTTCAATTCTTTCTGAGTGAAAATATACTTTAGACTTTGGTGGTCAGTGTATATATCACATTTCTCCCCATAAAGATAGTGCCTCCATATCATTAGAGCAAAAACAACTGCCGCCAGCTCTAGATCATGCGTAGGATAATTCTGCTCATGAATCTTCAACTGTCGAGATGCATAAGCAATTACTTTGTCATTTTGCATGAGGACGCACCCAAGCCCTTTCAAAGATGCATCGCTAAAAATAACAAATCCTTCTCCGATAGAGGGTAGTGTTAACACAGGTGCAGTAACCAACCTCTTCTTCATCTCTTGGAAACTTTCCTCGCATTCCTTTGTCCAGATGAACTTAACCCCTTTTCGAGTCAACTTGGTTAGTGGATTAGAAAGCCGTGAAAAGTTTTTCACAAACCTCCTATAATATCCTGCTAAACCAAGGAAACTAAGAATCTCAGTTACTGTTGTGGGTTGGGGCCACTCCTCCACAACCATTGTCTTTGCAGGGTCAACTGAGATTCCTTCATTGGTTACGATGTGCCCCAAGAAAGCCACTTGTTGTAACCAAAACTCACACATGGTGAACTTCCCAAAGAGCCTCTCCTTCCATAGAGTTTTCAAAACAACCCTTAGATGATCTTCATGATCCTCACGACTTTTTGAATATATCAAAATATCATCAATAAAAACTACCACAAAGTTATCAAGGTAATCTTTAAAGACTTTATTCATCAAATCCATGAAAATAGCAGGAGCATTAGTCAAGCCGAAGGGCATAACAGTAAACTCATAATGCCCATATCTTGATTGGAAGGCAGTCTTTGGAATATCTTCCTTCTTCACCCTCAGTTGATGATAACCAGATCGAAGGTCAATCTTAGAGAAGAATTGAGCCCCACGAAGTTGGTCAAATAAATCATCAATTCTTGGAAGAGGGTATCTGTTCTTCACTGTGATCCCGTTCAGTTCTCTATAATCAATGCATAGCCGCATTGATCCATCCTTCTTCTTCACAAAGAGAACTGGTGCTCCCCAAGGAGACACACTCGGTCGGATAAACCCCTTCTCCAACAAGTCCTGGAGTTGTTTCTTTAGTTCTTCTAGCTCCACATTTTCCATTCTATACGGAGTCTTTGATATCGGTTGAGACCCAGGTACGAGTTCAATGGAGAACTCTACCTCTCTTTCTGGGGGAGGTCCAGGTAACTCCTCAGGAAATACATCCATGTATTCCTGAACAATCGGAACATCTTCAATTTGTATGCTCCCTTTCCCTTCTTCATCATCACCAATTAACTCCATAAAGAAAGCTATAGGAGGTGCTTCTAGATAGGGATCAGTTCGGGATATCTCTCCTCGGAAGATAACTGTAGGTCATTCATTCAAGACTACTGAGATTTCCTTACTTCTGCATTTGATCTTAGCATTATACTTTGAGAGCCAGTCCATCCCTAGTATAATGTCGAATTCCATCATGGGAAGGACTACTAGATTTGCGATAAGATTGTGCTCACCAAAGTAAACACTAGAGTCTCTAAACACTGTTGATGCATGGAAAATCCCACTTGGAGTCTTGACTGAAAACTCTACCTCAAGCGATTCGGGGATTGATTCTATATTCTTTGAAAACTTGGAAGAAATAAAGGAATGCGTAGAACCAGAATCAAATAAAGCACTTGCTAGTTTTGAGAGGACAACAAGAGTACCTGCTACCACATCGTTCGGAACTTCAACTTCAGTTGTTGTGATAGAAAAAGCACGACCTTGCTCCCTTGGCCTCTGTTGAGGTTGATGGTGATTCCCCTCCACCGCCCTCGGATTTGGACATTGATTAGCAAAGTGCCCAAGCTGTCCACACTTGAAGCATGTGACTTCGGGTAGGTCCAGAACCATCTTTCCTCTGTCGTTAGTGTTGGGAAGTTGAGGCTTCACATCACCACGACAATTCCGAGAAATATGGCCTTCTTTTCCACACCTATAGCACTTGCCACTTCCGATCAAGCAGTTCCCCGGATGCTTCTTCCCACATTTATTGCATGTGGCATGTTGCATATGCTTTCCACCTCTTTCCTGATCAAAACTTCTTCCCAGGCTTGGTTCTAGAGTTCTCTTCTTCTCATTAGATTTATGAGACCATTGTGTCTCCCCAAACTCTACTTCAACTTTCATAGCACTTTGAACTATTTCTTCATAGCTATCGTAGTCCCTGTTGGCTAGATTCTTCCGCAGATGTGGTCGTAGTCCGCCAAAGAATCTATCAACCTTCCCATTAGGGTCCATGACAAAGCTTGAGGTATAACGGGAAAGCCTTGTGAAGTTCATCTCATAGCTTCCGACAGATTCGTTCTCCTTCTGCTTCAGCTCGAGAAACTCTTTCTCCATTTTCGTTCTCATGGAACGAGGGAAATACTTGTTAAAGAAAATCCCCTGAAATTCTTCCCACTCCATAGCTTCCATCTCTCCTCGTGGCTTCGTGTTTTTGATCAGTGACCACCACTGATCAGCTTCTCCCTCTAGGCGGTAAACAGCAAGGGTGACTTTTTCTTGTTCCGAACAATGAAGTACAGAAAAGATCTTTTCAATGGAGCTTATCCATTGTTCCGCAACCAATGGGTCAGTAGATCCACTGAATGTTGGCGGTCGTTGATGCATGAAGGACTCAACAGAAAGTTGTTCCCTTCGTGGTGAGGTCGGCCTCTCAGCTTGATTCAAGTTATTACTCATAACTTGAGTCAGTTGGTTCATCATTCTCATAAATGTTTCCATTCCGGCTTCCAACGGAGGGCCGTCAGCACATGGTGCATTGTGGTCACCATCGGCACGGTTTCTCCAATTGCCCACCATTTTCTAAAAGAATAAAACCTTAGTGAGAAACTTATTTCATTTATGAATCTTTTAACTAAGACTTCATGCTTAGACAATTATAGTTCTCTATAATTCCTTCATAATGATTCATAAAAAGCATGTGATTGACCAAACATATCCTCCGGGAGTGTCGTAACCAAGAGTGAAGCAAGGCCCGTTATCGTGCACCAGTTCCCATTCGAGTCTAGCTCAAAGCGGTGTTTTCGGGTTTTACCCCTATGTACATCTGTGCCAGAGCCGCCTCTACCTGCTCGTATCCAGACAGGGATGTATTTGTTTGATAGACCACTTACTCAATACTTACCAAAATACCAGGAAGTTTTCCTATATTTAAACTTTTCTATAGGGTTCTTCCTAAAGTTTTTATATCCTAATTTCCACAAATAACTAAACCATCCTTTGATACCAACTATGACATCCCGCCATTTTATAACATAAACTTTCATTACATTACACAAAACTGAGGATATTTAAGGTCTAGTGTCTTGGAAACCAGGAACATAATACATGAAAATAACATAAAACATTCTTCTTAAACAGTTGAAAGGCGTCTCCTTAAGTTCATTCTAGGTTCATTACTGCATCTCATAACCTGGGGAAATACATCAAAATAAAGGGTGAGCAGAAGGCCCAGTAAGGGAAACAAGAGGAACATTTTACATGTGAACTTGAGATACTTCAATAAGGACATGAAAAGAACTTTAAGGCATGAGAAAGAAATCATGAGGCATTTCATAATAAAAATAACATTTTTCAAAACTTGAAGATGTGGCTACATCATTTAACATAGACAATCATGAACATATCACCAAGGTCCATCCCCAAGGTGTCATTTGAAAATTACCAAGGTTATTCACCAAGGTATCGTGAAAATTGTAATCTCTAGTGGTTACATCATTACCCAATGCATTGGAGTGCTATCACGGCGCACCCTTAAATTTGCCTTTATTATCATGTGAGCCACATATATCATCATCAAACATTTCATAAATAACCCATATAGCATAAAATAAATGGGTTTCATTTCATAATCATAACGTTTTAAAACTTCTTTAAAGACATGATCTTTACGACACTTTAAAACCCACAAAAAAGGAAGGTGGGTCTCATGTATGTAAATCCCAGAATTTAAAATGGAACATTTTGATATATATGTGAATACCCTTGTAGAAATAAGATCTTTGAGTATTCACTTTATAACATAAAATAATTTTTGAGAAAAGAGAGAGGCATTTTGAGGGGAAAATTCTGCAGCATAACGGCTAAGTTTCGGGGTTTTAGAAAACATTGAAATGAGAGGGGACATGGGTCACCCACTCATAAATGATCCATAAAACAGTAGGGTGAAAGTATAATAAGGACATATGGACATGGTAATGAAATTTTAGGGACATACCATTTGAAATGAAAAACATGGAAAAAAAATATTAGATTTCTCTTATGAAAATTCGGCAGCCTTACGGCGTCACTTAACTTCAAAAGAAAATGATTTGAAAAGATCAAATAGGGTCCCTCATCATATGATCATAAGAGATCAGTATGATAGATATAGATATCATACCCCAACATAATAAAAAGGAACTCGAAAGACTTGACATGAAAATAGAACTTGAAAAATGAGAAGGGTGAAAGAATCCCTTAAAAATTCGGCAGCCTAACGGCGTCACTTAAACTTTCATAAAACGAAATGATGAGAGTAAGAGGTGATCTCTCATCATATAAACCTGAAAGGGCAGTAAGAGGAATATAAAAGAACATCCTCTCACATAAAAACATGGAGCATAATAGGAATGACATAAAAGAGATTACATGAAAAGAAAGAGAGGGGTCAGATCCCTTACCTTAAAACGTGACTCTTGAAACTCAAAGGATTGGACCTTGAGGGATTGGGGGCACCTTAGGAGGACTCTTTGGAAGGTAAGAAGACCAGAACTTCGTTGGGGGAGAGTTGGGAGTGAAAACTAAAGGAGGAAAGGGTGGGTATTTATAGGGAAAGTGAGGGGACAAAGCATTAATGGCCAAGGGACACCTCACATGTGCTTTTCTCAAACCCATGTGCTCTCCCTTGGCATTTATCATGGAGTTAGGCCACATGGGGCCCCCAAAACAATAATTCATCACCCTTGGCCGGCCAACCCTCAAAAGATTTCATGACATCATCATGACACCGTTATGATGTCATTAAACATACCGAAACCCTAAAACTGTATTTTTACTATTCACTGAAAATTCAACTTTCTCAGAAAAATCCCAAAATTGCACATTAACCAAATATCAATGCTATGATTTCAAAAATGAACTCCATTTTATAAAAATAATTTTGTAAATATTTTTAATTTTATTTTTAAATAAAAACACTATTCACCGAAAATTCATTTTTTTAGAAAAATCCCCAAAATTTACCAAAACATAATATCGATGCTCTGAGTTCAAAAATAAAGTCATTTTTATAAAAATAATTTTCTAATTATTTTTAATTAAATTTTTAATTAAAAAACACTATTCATCCGAAAAAACTAATACTTGAATAATAATTTATGAAACCGTTATTTAACCATTTTATTGAATCACATTACTTAATCAAGGTGTCTAAATTATATTAAAACTTTATTTGAGTGAAAATTACTAATCCATTTGGTCACATTACTAATCCTAAGCGTAAAATCACTATTCATAATTTACTAATCATCAAAAATTAAGTTGATCTTATTAGACTCCAAATTCCTTAATGAACACTTTTGTAGAAGACCATTTTTTGAAAATCATTACACATCATTAGTTATTTAGGGTTTACATAAATATTTCAAAATATCCCTTTTTCAAAATTCATCCATAAAATACATTCTAAAATTATCTAGACATTTGAAATTTCACAAACATCACTAAAGGAAGAAATCTCAATTTATTCACCCGAGAGGATTACACAAGGAAACTAGGGTCTCATCACATAGCCCCTTATAACACTGGCATAAGACCTAAGTGTAAGGTGTGATATGGTGAGAGAATCTGAGGGAGGCTCAGATAACATTTCCCTAGTAGCAATCTCCACTAACTTGAACTTCTCCTGCAAGCGTTTTCGTTCAAGCTTGACACGCTGGAGCTCAGCTTGGGCTTGGTCCAAAGCAAAGCCCACAGATGCTACCTCCTTCCCAAGCTCTGATAAGTGGGCTTCGTAAGGGTTGAGTCTACTGGATGAAGCCATCAACTCCCCTTTCTGCATTAACCATTAACATCTTATTAAATCATTAAGAGTAAGTTAATATACTACTCAAAAAGATTGGGTCGTTACAATGATTCCTCCATAACACTTTCACAAGGTGGGTAGTCTTGTTTCGTAGAACCTTGTCTCTACGGTCCAAGATCTCCACTGGCTGCTCCTCATAAGAGAGGTCATGTTCCAGTTGTACCACCTCTGGGTTCAGTACATGCGAAGGGTCAGGTATGTACTTCCTCAAGAGAGATACATGGAAGACATTGTGAACTTGAGCTAGGTTCGGTGGAAGTGCTAGACGATATGCCACTGCTCCTATGCGATCAAGGATTTCATAGGGGCCAATGTACCTAGGTCTGAGCTTCCCTTTCTTCCCAAACCGCACGACTCTCTTCCATGGAGAGATTCGTAGGAAGACTTTGTCACCAACACCAAACTCCAAGTCCCTTCGACGATTGTCAGCATAGCTCTTCTGCCGACTCTGAGCTGCCTTTATGTGTTGTTGGATTGCATGAACCTATTCCGTCATCTCTTGCACGAGATCAGGACCAAGAAGCTTCCTCTCACCAGTTTCATCCCAACAAGTAGGAGTTCTACACCGCTTTCCATACAGAGCTTCATAGGGTGCCATCTGAATAGTCGCATGGAAGCTGTTGTTATAGGAGAACTCCACTAATGGGAGGTGTTGATCCCATCCACCCTTAAATTCCATTGAGCATAATCTCAACATGTATTCGAGTGTCTGAATAGTCCTTTCAGATTGGCCATCGGTTTGAGGATGATAAGCCGTACTAAAATTCAATTCAGTATTCAGAGCATGTTGAAGACTTCTCCAGAATTTTGATGTGAATCTTGGGTCACGATCAGATACGATGGATAGTGGTACCCCATGCAGCCTTACCACTTCCTTCATGTATATCTTGGCAAGCTGATCCAGAGAGAAATCTTCCCGAATAGAGATAAAATGGGCTGTCTTGGTGAGACGGTCCACAATAACCCATATCGCATTGTTTCCTTTGGATGTTTTCGGGAGACCAGTTACAAAGTCCATAGTGATATTATCCCACTTCCATACTGGTATGGGTAGCGGTTGTAATACCCCCTTAGGAAGTTGTCGTTCTGCCTTTACTTGCTAACACACCAGGCACCTTGTAGTGTAATCAGCAATCTCCCTCTTCATGTTATCCCACCAATAATGATCACGAAGGTCTCTATACATCTTAGTGCTTACCGGATGTATAGAGAAAGTAGAGCTATGAGCTTCATCCATCAGTTCTTTCTTTATCTCCGGAATAGATGGAACACATAGTCTTGTACGAAATTTCAATACACCTTCTTGATCAATATTGAAATCAGGGAACTTCCCATCCTTTACAACCTCAAACTTCTCCTGCAGCAAAGGATCTTCTTTTTGAGCCTTCTTGATCTTCTCTAGTAATGAAGGTTGAGAAATCATTTGGGATAGGGTTAATGATGTCCCTTTCCTTATAATTCCCATGTCCAGTTTTACTAGATCTTTAATCAAGGGATCTCCTAGGATCCTAATTGTTGCCAGAACAACAGGATCTTTCCTGCTTAACGCATCCACGACTTTGTTTGCTCTTCCAGGGTGATAATGAATTGAACAATCATAGTCTTTAATAAGCTCCAACCATCTCCTTTGCCTCATGTTCAATTCTTTCTGAGTGAAAATATACTTTAGACTTTGGTGGTTAGTGTATATATCACATTTCTCCCCATAAAGATATTGCCTCTATATCTTTAGAGGAAAAACAACTGCCGCTAGCTCTAGATCATGCGTAGGATAATTCTGATCATGAATCTTCAACTGTCGAGATGCATAAGCAATTACCATGTCATTTTTCATGAGGACGCACCCAAGCCCTTTCAGAGATGCATCGCTAAAAATAACGAATCCTTCTCCGATAGAGGGTAGTGTTAACACAGGTGAAGTAACCAATCTCTTCTTCAGCTCTTGGAAACTTTCCTCACATTCCTTTGTCCAGATGAACTTAACCCCTTTTCGAGTAAACTTGGTTAGTGGATTAGAAAGTCATGAAATGTTTTTCACAAACCTCCTATAATATCCCGCTAAACCAAGGAAACTAAGAATCTCAGTTACTGTTGTGGGTTGAGGCCACTCCTCCACAACCATTGTCTTTGCAGGGTCAACCGAGATTCCTTCATTGGTTACGATGTTCCCCAAGAGAGACACTTGTTGTAACCAAAACTCACACTTGTTGAACATCCCAAAGAGCCTCTCCTTCCGTAGAGTTTTCAAAATAACCCTCAGATGATCTTCATGCTCCTCACGACTTTTTGAATATATCAAAATATCATCAATAAAAACTACCACAAAGTTATCAAGGTAGTCCTTAAAGACTCTATTCATCAAATCCATGAAAATAGCAGGAGCATTAGTCAAGATGAAAGGCATAACAGTAAACTCAAAATGCCCATATCTTGATCGGAAGGCAGTCTTTGGAATATCTTCCTTCTTCACCCTCAGTTGATGATAACCAGATCGAAGGTCAATCTTAGAGAAGAATTGAGCTCCGCGAAGTTGGTCAAATAAATCATCAATTCTTGGAAGAGGATATCTGTTCTTCACTGTGATCCCGTTCAGTTCTCTATAATCAATGCATAGCCGCATTGATGCATACTTCTTCTTCACAAAGAGAACTGGTGCTCCCCAAGGAGACATACTCGGTCGGATAAACCCCTTCTCCAACAAGTCTTGGAGTTGTTTCTTTAGATCTTCTAGCTCCACATTTTCCATTCTATACATAGTCTTTGATATCGGTTGAGACCCAGGTATGAGTTCAATGGAGAACTCTACCTCTCTTTCTGGGGGAGGTCCAGGTAACTCCTCAGGAAATACATCCATGTATTCCTGAACAATCGGAACATCTTCAATTTGTATGATCCCTTTCCCTTCTTCCTCATCACCGATTAACTCCATAAAGAAATCTATAGGAGGTGCTTCTAGATAGGGATCAGTTCGGGATATCTCTCCTTGGAAGATAACTGTAGGTCGTTCATTCAAGACTACTGAGATTTCCTTACTTCTGCATTTGATCTTAGCATTATACTTTGAGAGCCAGTCCATCCCCAGTATAATGTCGAATTCCATCATGGGAATGACTACTAGATTTGTGATAAGATTGTGCTCACCAAAGTAAACACTAGAGTCTCTAAATACTTTTGATGCAAGGATAATCCCACTTGGAGTCTTGACTGACAACTCTACCTCTAGCAGTTCGGGGATTGATTCTATATTCCTTGCAAACTTGGAGGAAATAAAGGAATGCGTAGAACCAGAATCAAATAAAGTACTTGCTAGTTTTGAGAGGATGACAAGAGTACCTGCTACCACATCGTTCGGAACTTCAACTTCAGTTGTTGTGATAGCGAAAGCACGACCTTTCTCCCTTGGCCTCTGCTGAGGTTGATGGTGATTCCCCTCCACCACCCTCGGATTTGGACATTGATTAGAAAAGTGCCCCAGCTGTCCACACTTGAAGAATGTGACTTCGGGTAGGGCCAGAACCATATTTCCTCTGTCGTTAGTGTTGGGAAGTTGAGGCTTCACATCACTATGACAATTTCGAGAAATATGGCCTTCTTTTCCACACCTATAGCACTTACCACTTCCGATCAAGCAGTTCCCCGAATGCTTCTTTCCAAATTTATTGCATGTGGCATGTTGCATATTCTTTCCACCTCTTTCCTGATCAAAACTTCTTCCCAGGCTCGGTTCTAGATTTCTATTCTTCTCATTTGATTTGTGAGACCACTATGTCTCCCCAAACTCTAGTTCAACTTTCATGGCACTTCGAACTATTTCTTCATAGCTATCATAGTCCCTGTTGGCTAGATTCTTCCGCAGATGAGGTCGTATCCCACCAAAGAATCTATCAACCTTCCCATTAGGGTCCATGACAAAGCTTGAAGTATAACAGGAAAGCCTTGTGAAGTTCATCTCATAGGTTCCAACTGATTCATTCTCCTTTTGCTTCAGCTCGAGAAATTCTTTCTCCATTCTAGTTCTCATCGAACGAGGGAAATACTTATTAAAGAATATTCCCCGGAACTCTTCCCACTCCATAGATTCCATCTATCCTCGTGGCTTCGTGTTTTTGATCAGTGACCACCACTGATCAGCTTCTCCCTCTAGGCGGTAAACAGTAAGGGCGACTTTTTCTTGTTCCGAACAATGAAGTACAGAAAAGATCTTTTCAATGGAGCTTATCCATTGTTCCACAACCAATGGGTCAGTAGATCCACTGAATGTTGGTGGTCGTTGATGCATGAAGGACTCAACAGAAAGTTGTTCCCTTCGTGGTGAGGTCAGCCTCTCATCTTGATTCAAGTTATTACTCATAAGTTGAGTCAGTTGGTTCATCATTCGCATGAATGTTTCCATTCCGGCTTCCATCGGAGGGCCGTCAGCACATGGTGCATTGTGGTCACCATCGGCACGATTCCTCCTATTGCTCGCCATTTTCTATTAGAATAAAACCTTAGTGAGAAACTTATTTCATTTATGGATATTTTAACTAAGACTTCATTCTTAGACAATTACACTTTTCTCTAATTCCTTCATAATGATTCATAAAAATCTTGTGATTAACCAAACATATCCACCGGGAGTGTTGTAACCAAGAGTGCAGCAAGACCCGTTATCGTGCACTAGTTCCCGTTCGAGTCTAGCTCAAAGTGGTGTTTTCGGGTTTTACCCCTATGTACATCTGTGCCAGAGCCGCCTCTACCTGCTCGTATCCAGACAGGGATGTATTTGTTTGATAAACCACTTACTCAATACTTACCAAAATACCAGGAAGTTTTCCTATATTTAAACTTTTCTATAGGGTTCTTCCTAAAGTTTTTATATCCTAATTTCCACAAATAACTAAACCATACTTTGATACCAACTATAGCATCCCGCCTTTTTATAACATAAACTTTCATTACATTACACAAAACTAAGGATCTTTAAGGTCTAGTGTCTTGGAAACCAGGAACATAATACATGAAAACAACATAAAACATACTTCTTAAACACTTGAAAGGCTTATCCTTAATTTCATCTTAGGTTCATTACTGCATCTCATAACCTGGGGACATACATCAAAAGAAAGGGTGAGCAGAATGCCTTGTAAGGGAAACAAGAGGAACATTTTACATGTGAACTTGAGATACTTCAATAAGGACATGAAAAGAACTTTAAGGCATGAGAAAGAAATCATGAGGCATTTCATAATAAAAATAACATTTTCCATAACTTGAAGATGTGGCTACATTATTTAACATAGACAATCATGAACATATCACCAAGGTCCATCCCCAAGGTGTCATTTGAAAATTACCAAGGTTATTCACCAAGGTATCGTGAAAATTGTAATCTCTAGTGGTTACATAATTACCCAATGCACTAGAGCGCTATCAGGGCGCACCCTTAAATTTTCCTTTATTATCATGTGAGCCACATATATCATCATCAAACATTTCATAAATAACCCATATAGAATAAAATAAATGGGTTTCATTTCATAATCATAACGTTTTTAAAAACTGTTTTAAAGACATGATCTTTACGTCACTTTAAACCCACGGAAGGGAAAGTGGGTCTCATGTATGTAAATCCCAGAATTTAAAATAGAACATTATTATATATATGTGAATACCCTTGTAGAAATAAGAGCTTTGAGTATTCACTTTATAACATAAAATAATTTTGAGAAAAGAGAGAGAGTCATTTTGAGACGAAAATTCTGCAGCATAACGGCTATGTTTCGGGTTTTTAGAAAACATTGAAAAGAAAGGGGACATGGGTCACCCACTCATAAATGATCCATAAAACAGTAAGGGTACAGAATAAGAAGGATATATGGACATGGTAATGAAATTTGAAGGACATACCATTTGAAATGAAAAACATGGAAGGAAGACAAAAATTAGATTTCTCTTATGAAAATTCGGCAGCCTAACGGCGTCACTTAAACTTCAATATAAAAGAATTGACAAGATCAAATAGGGTCTCTCATCATATGATCATAAGAGATCAGTATGAAGGATATAGAGATCATACCCCAACATAATAAAAAGGAACTTGAAAGACTTGACATGAAAATCGAACTTGAAAAATGAGAAGGGTGAAAGAATCCCTTAAAAATTCGGCAGCCTAACGGCGTCACTTAAACATTCATAAAACGAAATGATGAGAGTAAGAGGGGATCTCTCATAATATAAAAATGAAAAGGGAAGTAAGAGGAATATAAAAGAACATCCTCTCACATAAGAACATGGAGCATAAAAGGAATGACATAAAAAAGGATTACATGAAAAGAAAGAGAGAGGTTGGATCCCTTACCTTAAAACGTGACTCTTGAAACTCAAAGGTTTGGACCTTGAGGGCTTGGGGGTACCTTGGGAGGACTCCTTGGGAGGTAAGGAGACCAGAACGTCGTTGGGGAAGAGTTGGGAGTGAAAACTAAAGGAGGAAAGGGTGGGTATTTATAGGGAAAGTGAGGGGACAAGGCAATAATGGCCAAGGGACACCTCACTAGTGGTTTTGGAAAAACCATGGGCTTGCCCATGGTATTGGCCACTTGGGACACCTCATACCTTATCTTACTATTCATAATTCGACCATATTTAATATATACTTAATACATCATTTAATGAGGTCATTAAACACCCATAACTTAAAAACTATATTTTCACTATTCATCAAAAATCCAACTTTCTCAGAATAATCCCAAAATTTCACCTTAACCAAATATCGATGCTCTGATTTCAAAAATGAAATCCATTTTATAAAAATAATTTTCTAAATATTTTTAATTTAATTTTTAAATAAAAACACTATTCATCGAAAATTCATTTTTTTCTGAAAAATCCCCAAAAATTACCTTAACATAATATCGATGCTCTGAGTTCAAAAATAAAGTCTTTTTTATAAAAATAATTTTCTAATTATTTTTAATTAAATTTTTAATTAAAAAACACTGTTCATCCGAAAAAACTAATACTTGACTAATAATTTATGAAACCGTTATTTACCCATTTTATTGAATCACATTACTTCATCTAGGTGTCCAAATTATATTAAAACTTTCTTTGAGTGAAATTACTAATCCATTTGGTCACATTACTAATCCTAAGCGTAAAATCACTATTCATAATTTACTATTCATCAAAAATTAAGTTGATCTTATTAGACTCCAAATTCCTTACTGAACACTTTTGTAGAAGACCATTTTTTGAAAATCATTACACATCATTAGTTATTTAGGGTTTTCATAAATATTTTAAAATATCCTTTTTTCCAAAAAAATCATCGATAAAATGAATTCTAAAATTATCTGGACATTTGAAATTTCACAAACATTACTAAAGGAAGAAATCTCAATTTATTCACCTGAAAGGATTACACAAGGAAGCTAGGGTCTAGTCACATAGCCCCTTATAACACCGGCATAAGACCTAAGTTTAAGGTGTGCTATGGTGAGAGAATCTGAGGGAGGATCAGATAACATTGCCCTAGTAGTAATCTCTACTAACTTGAACTTCTCCCGTAGGCATTTCCGTTCAGGCTTGACACGCTGGAGTTTGGCTTGGGCTTGGTCCAAAGCGAAGCCCACAGATGCTACCTCCTTCCCAAGCTCTGATAAGTGGGCTTCATAAGGTTCAAGTCTACTGGATGAATCCATCGCCTCCTCTTTCTGCATTAACCATTAACATCTTATTAAATCATTAAGAGTAAGTTAATATACTACTCAAAAAGATTGGGTCGTTACATGTAACTTAAGACCCGTGGGGATATCTTAGGCTATTGCCACAGTTTTTTTAAACTGTATCTATATAAGTGTGGCTATATGCATAATTTATAGTATCTTGGGGAGAAGTGTGAGATATATACTGATCAAAAGAGTCTCAAATATATATACACACAAAAAAAGAGATTAATATGTGATAGTGAAGATAGATAGAGCTCATCAAGAATTATGATTTCTCAATCCACTACCATCATGTTAAGGAAAACAAGGTGGAAGATGCTCTAAGTAGAAAGGATCCTGCATCTTTATCAATGATGAGAATTGAAAAGTATACAATCTTCTTAGATTTGCAGAGGATGTACATTAGAATAATTAAGGGAGTAACATCATAAATCCTTTCTGAAATGATTTCTCAACCATACCTCAAGAAGAAAATAAAGGATTCTCAAAGAAAATATGTAGAAATTCAAAAAAGGGTGTAAGCTATTAGAAATTGTAAATCCAATGATTTCAGGATTGATGTGGAAGTAGTTGTAAGATTTGGGTCATGATTACGTGTACCGTCCAATCCAAAGATAAAGAAGGATCTTCTGAATGACGCGCATAGTTCGACCTTCTCTATCCATCCAGGGAGCACAAAGATGTATCGAGATCTCTGAGATAACATTTGGTGGGACAATTTGAAGAAGGAGGTTATTGAGTATAAATCAAAGTGTCTGGTATGTCAACAATTGAAGGATGAAAGTTAGAAGTCTAAGGGGATGATGCAACCACTTCCCATACCACCATGTAAGTGGGAGAACATCACCATGGACTTTTTCACTAGACATCCAAATACATCGAGAGGAGATAATTCTATATGTGTCATTATGGATCGTCTTACAAAGACAAATCACTTTATTGCAATTCGAGAGGACTTCTCATTGGATCAAATTTCACAGATATATATCAAAGAAGTGGTAAGCCTGTATAGAGTATAAATATATATTATATTCAATGGAGATCTGAGATTCACCTTGATGTTCTAGAAAAGTATCTAACATGATCTAAGCACTGAACTAAACTTCAATATAACCTATCATCCTCAAACTGATGGCCAATTTGAGTGAAATATTCAGACACTGGAAGATATGTTGAGAGAATTTTCTATGGAATTGAAAGGAGGATGGGACCAACATCTTCCACTAGTTGAATTCTCCTACAACAATAGTTTCCACTCAAGTGTCTGAATGTCACCATACGAAGACCTTTTGGGAAAATGTCCAGAACATCGGAATATTGGGATGATGTATGTGAGCATAAGCTGTTAGGACCTAAAATGATCAATGAAATGGAGGAGAAGGTAAAAACCATTTATTAACACATCAAGGCATCCCAAAGTCGACCAAAGAGTTATGCAGACAATCATCAATGAGACCTTGAGTTCAAAGTTAGAGACATGTAATTTATTCGCATATATCCATGGAAGAAGGTCATGAGATTTGGGAAGAAAGGGAAGCTATGTCCCAGGTACATCATCCCCTTTGAGATTTTTGATCATATCGAGGCAGTGGCCTATCGACTAGCACTTCCACCTACCATGGAAAAAGTACATGATGTATTTCATGTATCCCTCTTAAGAAAGTACATACCCTATCCTTCACATGTAATCTCTTCAGAGATGGTACAGTTGGAGGATGATCTTTCTTATGAGGAGCAGCTAGTGAAGATCATGGATCATAGAGATAATGTTCAATATAACAAGACTACTCACCTAGTAAAATTACTATAGCAAAATCATAAGTATGAAGAGGAACCATGGTAACTGAAGGAGTAAATGAAGGAAAAGTACCAGCACCTCCAATGGCCCGAAGGCCTTCATTTTTTATTGATTTTTGATAATCCACCTTTCAAGGGGTGAGGTGGAACCCTGAAAAGGCCCGTAGGCATAAGTATTATATGGCCTGTAGTCATTAGAGGAATTCATTGCCTGTAGGCTTCAAACATTACATACAACCCAGACTAACTACTTGGAACTGCTCCTCCCCAGCATCTTCATCATGAAATCAGCTCTCCACCTCTTCATGGTTGTTCATCTAGGATTTCCCATGCATGCGCAGGCTTGTCCCGATGGTAGGTTCCATACCCTCTCATTATTTCAATCCGTTTAGCTTCTACTCTAGTGAAAGCTCCTTGCTCATCCTCCTTCTAGAGCTTGTTCCTTTTAGGTTGTTTGGTTTTCATCTGCACTTAAGGTTGCTGGAAGGCCTTGAGGTGGCCCGAAGGCCTCACTGACTTGAAGGCCTATGTGGCCCAAAGGCCTTAAAAGAGTTGGGGACCAAATTGGTGGCCCGAAAGCCCAAACGGGGGAATAGTACCAGCTGCTACAGTGGCAAACAGTACCTGCTACAGTAACTGTACAATGTCTGCTATCGTACTGCTATAGTATCTGGAAAAAAACCTCTGCCTGGATTTGATCTTGGGTCACCTAGATGCACTTCAAGAGTCCTCACTAACCAGAATGAGGCTCATGTGCAAAGTATCAGCACCTATTTATGTCATAGAATGTAAAACAAAATTACGAGGGTGAAATTTCATAAGGGGGAATAATGTAACGACCCAGTGTTTTATCAATGGAAATTACTTTCTTATAATTATGTCATATAATCACATGAAATCACAACAAAATGAACTACTAAGTACTATGTGACCTTTAAACATAATTTTGGTTACTTTTATGATTTGAATTTTGAAAATCTGACATACACAGATGCAATCAGTAAGATGATTAGAGTCTGATAAGACAAAATTATTTTTTTGTGAATAGTAAATAGACCTTATAAATAGTAATGTTACCCTTATAAATAGTAATATAAACCTTATGAATAGTAAATTGACCAAAAGAATAGTAACCTCACCCATTAATGTATAAATAAAATTTAGGAATCTTATAATTGATAATATGATCATAGTGAAAGTATTGGTATTTTTGTAAGTCATAAATAATTAATTACAATTAATTAATTAATTAATTTAAAAGAAAATATATTTTCCTAAAAGGTGTTCATGAATTAACAATTTTATTTATTCTGGTTTTAAGATAATTTTATAAGACCTTAAGTAGTTTTTGAAAGCATTATAAAATATGTTGTAGTTTTAAAATCCATATTTTTCGAGTAAATTATAATTTTAATTAAAATTTTAATTAATAATATTTATAAAATTATTTTTGAAAAATGGATTTCATTTTTGTTTTCTGTATGTTGAAAAATGGTGAGGGTAAATTTTTTGGATTTTTCTGTAATACATGAATTTTTTGTGAATAGTAAAATACGATAATTTATGATAAATGTTAAATACATGAATTATGATTCCATAAGATGATTTATGGATGATTTAAGGCCATTATATCAAACTAACATGTACATTTTACTATTTTGGGTCACAATAATCATTGATATTTCTTGTCTTGTGGAAAAAAAATAAACTAACGATTAAAATATTATGAAAACTCTCCTCCCCTCCACTATAAAAACCATTGAGACTCCCCTCTTCTCTTCACTCCTCTCAAGCCTTATTCTTTTTTTAAGTTCTGCCAAAATATCTCCCAAATATCCTCCCCCACATCCATCATCCCTTGGTCTCCTCAAAATATAAAATCATCTTCTCTTAAGAGGTTCTCAAAGGAAATAAACTCAAGAGGTAAACTCCTCTTTTCGATTCTTTTATTTTCTTTCAAGTCCTTTTCTTTTATTTTTTATTTACTCACCTCTCTTCACCCAAATTTTATGATAAATATAGTAACATAAATGTACAATAATGTTGTTATTATAATGGGATAATTCATTATCATATCTCTTTTTCCCTTCTTTTACGAACAAAATGAAAACATCATCCGAGATGTGTTAATTTATCACATTCAAGGATGACGGTTTATCAATTTCTATTACCATATTCTATTCTGGTAAAAAAATTATTGTTTAAACATAATATTAAATATTTATTTTATCTTATGTGTTGTTCTATAATACTTTTTCACACTTGATGTAAAATAATAATACAACACAAGTTAATTATGAACAAAACGGCCAAGTTAAACCAAGCGTTTAACATTAATGTTTTATATAATGATTCAAATTAAATAAATATAACCAAATGAATTTTATAACCAAGTAATATTCTATATGATCACTAATGTTATATAAATTCAATTCTGGACAACCACCTTCATCATACATGTGTGTCCGAACATGAATATAAGTGAACCAATCATTAAAACTAAGGAAACAAACAAACCTGAACAAAGAAATTGATCCTCATAACCAATCAAAAAGGTTATTAATTAACTCAAAAAGGTTATAATAAATCATTTTCATGTAAAATATGTTCTTTAATTATTTATTAATGAACTTAGTTTGATTATTCATGTCATTAATATCAAGTGGAGGACACAATCAGACTTAAGGTAAGAGATCCTCTCTATTTCACTTTTATTCAAGAATGTCCTCTATTTTATGCATGTTTACGTAAAATTCCTAATAATGGGGTATGATTTCTCACCTTCCCCATACTTCCATAATGATTTATAAAAGATGATAAATCCATTTCTCTCTCTTTAAGACCTCTTAAGTACACCTGATACCATGCCGATAATCTATAAGGGATTCTACCTGAACCTCCATTATTCCTTCGGGTTGCCTCATCTTTATTATTACCAAAATAATGTTATCTTATATTTTTATGTGAATATTATAAATTTGATCTATTTGTACCAAATCCATTTATCAATACCCTTTCATTATTCTCTTTCGGGGATATACATGCTCTTAAGTGATTCCCCCCTCAATACTTCCCGATAAGAAAACCTGTTTTAAGGGAACTTTCTAAATTCGTTCCATATTTCAAGTTCAATATATCTTCTATTTTAGGCCAAAATTTTCTTTATAAAATCAGTCTTTTTATTATGGAAACATTCTTGGTTAACTTCTAGTTTTATATAAAATATTGTTCCCTTTTCTATTTTAAAGGCTCAATAGTATTTTCCTTAAAACCGCACAAAAAAGTTTTAATTTTTTAAATACTTTTCTTACATGTTATCACTTATACTTGAAATCACTTAAAATGATAAATGAAAATTTTACTTTTGAATTTCCATGAATATTTTAGTTCCGTCTCTTCATGGAAACTTTTATGATACACCCATTTGTTATGTTTTATGACATGATTGTGGTACCCAACTCTTTCCATGGGTAACCCTTATTTTTATATAAGATTGATTATGTATGATTCTTTATGGGGAAAACATATTAATGAAAAGTTAATATGGGTGCACACAAATAGTGCTCCAATGCATTGGGTAAATTTGATTCTCATGAGATGTTATGTGTGACAATCTTGGTGGTTAGCCTTGGCTTGTGCTACTATGTACGACGGTCTTGCCAGTTAGCCTTGGCTTGTGCTACAATGTAAAACGGTCTTGGTGGTTACCCTTGAATCATGGTAAAGTCATGTTTTATGTTTTTACACATTATTATGACTCCATGTTTATATGATTCCATGTTTATATGTTATGATTCCATATGTACATGCCTTTTATATCATCTTGTCATGATTTCTATCCCATGTGATAATGATTTGTTCTTATGGTTGTTCCCTTACTAAGATATTTAGCTCATACATTTATTCATGTGTTCCCTAGGGTACCCTATGTAGACGTTTGAGAATAATGGATGTTAGGATCTCAATTTGAAGATTAAATAAAGAAATGTTTTATTTAGTTCCACGTTTTTAGTTTTATGTATCTAGTCCTCCAAGACACTAGAATTTATGATCCTTGGATTGTAATCTGATGTATATTTATGATTAAAATCAAGTAATGTTATATGTAAAATGATAGGGTCACTATATTTTTTAGGAAAAGTATGCAGAGTTATTGGGGCATGATGTGCATAGTCAACAAAATGTGTCCACAGGACACTAGCCTTCCATTTATGATGGATATGAATGTTTATATGGATCCAAGATTTCCCATAGTATGGAGTTTGATGAATGGAAGATATGTGTCTAGGAATGTAAGAAATATATAGACCTTAATTATTCATGAAATATTGAAAACCTCTACATGGATATGACTCTCATATAGGTGGAAGGATGGTCATTTGACTCTTTCTATGTGTCAGAATTCAGACTTAGAATTTCTGTCATCTCTTTGCATTTCATGTGTGGGAGATTGGGGGAATGTTATGGATATTTTTAATCTGTGGATCAGGACACTTGTGATTATTGAGGTATCTTGTATTCTATCGTCATGTGGTTAAGACCTTTCATGGATTCCCATGTGAAAGTCTGACATATACGCAGGGAAAGGGGGCATTTTTTTCTAGTGTCTGGACCAAGATCTAGGGTCAAGGTGTCACTATGTATCCTACAGGGGAAAGAATAAAGACACACATAGTTATTAACATATCCTCCTTGTATAGGTCTATCCCATACACAGGGAAGGGGAATTTTGAGTGATGGCTGAACTAGGATGTGGAATCCAGGCATCACTACATATCCTAAAGGGACAGGAATCAAGCCACACATAGTTTTTAAAGTTCCATGTACTGGTCAAACACATACATAGGGAAGGTGGCATTTTTATACCATCCTTTTTGGGTGATGGTTATATCATATTCCCCTATGCTTTGTTCATGCAGGTAAATCCTTACCACTAGTTCCTAATCTCACTTGAATCATACTCGATGTGAGAAACAAGGAGTGAGAAGGATTTCCTTCACAGTATGGAGTAACATAGGATATAATAGAGGTGTTTCATTTTATATGATGGTTGTACCACAATAGGGATCTAGGCGTCACTATGTATCCCATTGATGAATGAGAATCAATCCGTATATAGTTCTATAAAAGGTCCTCCCTTCATAGGTTCAGACCATTTGCAAGGAGGGGGGAAATTGTTTGCTATATTAACGGTGGTTAGACCAGGATATAGGATCTAGGAATCACTATGTATTCTAAAAGGGTAGGAATCAATCCACACGTAGTTCTGGTAAGGGATATGTTCCCCATACCAATCTGACTTGTGCATAGTGAGGGGTTATTTTTTTTATGGCGGCTGGACTAGCTTGTGGGATCCGAGAATCACTATGTATCTTGTAAAGGTAGGAATCAAGCCACACATAGTTCTTGAATCCCCTTAATGTGTTGGTCTGAACCATTCATAGGAAGGGGGACATTTTTATCTTTTATCTTTGCATGAGTTTGACTCGTGTGTGATGGATTGTTAGCTGGAATGAAATGACTCCCATTCAGTTTAACGAATTGCAATAAGGAAAAAGATTCTAAGTAGTTTAGCATCATTTAGAATGTATGATTTCATCGTGAAGTTAAACGTCATGCAATTAGGATGTTTCTACCATATAGTTTAACGTCATGAGGCGAAGACAAATATCACCTGATGTGAGTGGAAGGGAAAAAATTGTACCATGCAGTTTAATGTCATGTGGTTTGGACTCTTGGCCATGCAATTTAACATCATGCGTAAAGGATGTAGATTTTGTGCAGTTTAAAATCATACGACATGGATGAATATGTCACTATGTAGTTTAACATCTTGCTTCTAGGAAATTCTGTGCCATGATTATACAAAGTATTTCTTTAGAAACCTCTCATTGGTGGGAGATCTGATGATATTTCCATCCATTAATATCAAGGATTATGCTCCATTAGAGTAGAATTTATGTATGACATATGTTCCTTTCCATTTTGGATCCAATTTTGGGGGATTCTTCCCAAGTATCATCAGGGTTTTGAGGACCAACATTATTTCTACGTCAAGGAATGATAGGAGGAAAACCTTTTTGTTGACGGCTCATGCGATATAATTCTGGTAAAATTCTAAATGGTGAATGGTATGCCAAATTTTCTCATCCAACTGATCCATCACATCAAACCATTTTTTAGAGTGCTCATCCATATATAGTTGATCACAAATGGAAATGCAGAGTGATGGTAATTGAACTTCAATGGGTAGGATCGCCTATGTCCCGTATACTAATGAGTATGGCATAACTTAGATCGGGTCTTGTTTAAGGCCTCTATCTGATTGTTGGTTGTGGCGTGATAGTGGGATGAACAATTAGCCTTGATGCTATATTCCTAGTATAACTTTTCCAATTTAGAATAGTAGAAATTGGTGCCATTGTCCATCAATATTTCATGAGGGATACCAAATCTAGTAATGATATTGGATTTCAAAATCTGACAATTTTATTTTGCCTTGACCTCTTCAAGTGATATGGCTTCCACCCATTTCGAAAAGAATTCAGTCACTATGATAATAAACTTGAACTGTCTAGCTGTGGTGGGAGGATATGGTCCCATGACGTCCATTCCCCATATATAAAATATCCAAGAGTACTTGTCTATGTGAAATAACTCTGGGGTTGGTGAATGAAATTGGCATGGACTTGGTAGGAATGGCACATCTTGGTGAACTCATCGCAATTTTTCATCATAGTGGGACAATAATATCAAAACCTATGAATTTGATGGGAGAGTTTGGATACTGATTTGTGTTCCCCACATGTTCTGGCATGTACTTCTTTCATGATGGCAGCAATTTATTCTCCATCGATGCACCTGAGGATGATATCATCAAGGCCTTGCTTATTAAGGTCCTTATGCTGATTTGTGTCATCATATATCATGAATTTGATTTCCCGTCTCTGGATTTGATCCCTTCCAGCCCTATCTGGTGGGAGTTAACCCTTTTAGAGATAATTTGTGTTTGGATTCAACCAACCAGAGGTGTGACAGTAAGGCTCAGGGACAAGGCTAATCTCATTGATCTTTTCTATGTTGTCCTGAATGAATGGTAAGAAAATTTGATGGTGGGAAATGCTGATAATTGTCTCATCTATCTCTAGATTAGACAAAGATATAGCTTCATTGTCCAATGTATTGTCTTGTTTATTTTTTGAACGAGGAACATAAGTCAATATTGGTTCTAAGGGTAATTCTTCCATCAGTTATCAGACATGGTTCATCAGAGGGAGTAACTCATCTTTCTTGATGGTATAATCACCAATAACTTGCTTGATGACCAGTTCCAAATCACATTTATCTTCAAGTTCTCCTCTTATGGTTGGAGTACTAGTTCCAGGACTGCAATGAGGGCCTAGTATTCTACTTTTCTATTTGTGCATTGAAAGAGCACTGTCGTGGGTACCCTCAAATGATTAGTGTGATTTTGGGGTATTTAGGTGGAGCAGAGTGGCTGACCAAGGTCGTGTCTCAAAGGAGGAAGTGAATTAAAACAACTTTTTAGAGGTATTATAGAAATAAAATAAAAGAAAATAAAAACACTAATTTAAAGGATGGGGGTGGTTGTTGATAGTTTATAAATCTATGAGAAGTTTTCTGGAAGAAGATTTCATTTTTTGTTTTTAATTTTGAAAAGAAGTTTGATTAAAAAGACACAACAAAAAGTTGTTTTTTTAGAAAATATTTTAAAAGGCGTAATCGATCTAACTCTACCTCTTAATTCACTTATTAATGATTATAATTTAAATCAATATCCACTTAATTATGATCCCCTAATTTGTTAACCCTCAAACCCTAAAAGAGTTAACTTAACCACAAATATGGAATTACTTAAACCCTAGGCTAGCTTCGGAACATGCAATCGCAGCACCCTGCTTTGATTGTTTTTATAAGGTTAGCTTATGGTCAGTGGTTAATTAGATCACATATACATTCTAGAAATTATTATGAATTATTTTTAGGGAATATATTTTAACTATACAAATTTATCCCGTGTGGTCTTGTATTACCGATTAAGATTGCGCTCTCACAATTTACACAAAATCCCGACCTCACGTGTTTTTGTGTTAATTGTTCAATTGCTTGCTTAGTTTTTTACAATTTAAAAACACAATTAATGGATAATATTAAGTGAATTAAAGTATCTCAATGATTAAAAATAATTAAATTAAGAGGGTAGAAGATAGATCGATTACTAAAAGACTACACTTCCATGGGTGGCGTAATCATCGTAGAAGCGTTTTGCATGTGCACAGGTTTATAATGGGTATAACCCAATAACGCTTCTACTCTAGAATTCCAGCCCAAAGAGTAAGATTAAGAGAATAATAAATTTAAACAAAACAGAAGAAAATAGAAGAAATAAAATAAGAATAAAGAAGTTTATTACATAAACAAAAGAATTACAACACGAAGGAGAAGAAGAAGGCTTCGTCGAAGGGATCCTTGCTTCAAGAGCTACCCTTATTGAAATGGTTGAATAATTAGAGTGGATCCACTTCTCCTCTTACCTAAACTTCCTAACGTATGTCCCAACCCCTCCAAATGAGAAAAACTCCAATTTATATAGGGGAGGAGATGAGAGGTTACAAGTGGTTTCAAGTGTGAATGTGGAAATTCGGCCAAATATTTTATTCGAACTTTAACCGCCCATTTTACCACCAAAACGCGTGAATTGGCCGGCCCTCCAGAAGGATCATATGTGTGGATATGGGTCCTCTGTCTCCTATAAATATTTGGGCTCAATCTAATCCTATATGAAGGAGTTCTGGACGAAATATAGAAGCTTCTCCATTCTAGTGTGTTTAGACCACCTTTGACTTAATGGACCAATTAATCCATCCAGATGCATTCTTTTTATCATGTTTCCTAAATAAAAGTTTTAGCCAATGAAGTAAGAAACATAGTTACAAAATATTAAGTTCAAATAATTCAAATAAAAATATTTATTATTGAAATACTACAGTGATTTTGAAAGGGTAAAACTGGAATTTTCATCAAATATTCAAATGAATGATCTAATCCCAAATACTTTCTAATTGAACATATTTAACACAATGTGAGGAAATTATATCATTTATTATCAATAAAATATTCAATAAAATAGTGTTTTATCATGCATCCTTCTGATAGTAGGAAAGAGCAAGGCATGACTGCCTTTCCTAGAGATATGAGTATGAATATGAGCCCCACTTTGTTGAGCCTAGGGTCTCCCATCCTTTTTTCCTTTCAGCCTTCTGGATGAACCATCAAAATATATATCCCAGGTTTAGGAACCCTCTTGAGCAGATAATACCTCTTCATCGGTAAATTCAACATCTAATGGATCCACTTCTATTAAGGGATGCTCTATCCAGAAATCTGCTAATGCATGGCCTTTAAAAGCCTTTTAGGGTATAAACCATATATCAAAATATTGTAGAACAAATGCCCACTATAACAGGCATTTATTCAACATTGTACGACTGAGAATATACTTGAGAGGGTTGCTACAAGAGACTAGATGGACCTTGTGGTTCTACCGGTAATGCCTCAATTTCTAGACTCTAAATATCAAGGCCAGAAATCTCTTCTCAGTATTTGAATAACGAGTCTCAACATCAATCATGGTTTGGATGGGATAATAGAGACTATTTTCACTGCCAGTATCATTATTTTGTGTGAGGAAGGTACCCAGTGATCGTTCTAAGGTAGTCACATACATGTAGAGTAGTTTTCCTTCGACTAGAAGAATTATCATTAGAGGGATAAAAAGATACTTCTTGAGATTGTTGAATGCTTCCTGGAAGTCTTCCATCTACTAATATGAAACACCCTTATTTATTAGCCTAGTGAAAGGAAAACATTTTCCTACAAGGTTGGATATGAAGCATCAGATGTAGTCCAGATGCCCTTGAAGTCCTCTCAACTCAGTGAGGTTGCGAGGGGGTGGCATGCCAAGGATAACATTTCTCTTCTTGGGGTTGAATTCGTTTCCATGATGGAGTACGACGAATCTGAGGAATTTCCATGAGGTAACGCTGAAGGCACATTTGAGAATTGGATGTCAAGGCCCCGATTCCTGGGGAAGAAGTTGGTGGTGCTTCTTCACTTCATGGATTTGTCCAGGCAAGTCTGTTGGTGTGCCATGGGGGAGTAGAAATTTGTTCCACCTCTAATGGATATTCCAAGATGATTGGGCCAGAGTGACCTCTTGTGGGGGTAGGAAAATTTTCCTACTCATGTTGGGTTCACTGGAGCGCTCTTCTACAAGTTTCAAAAATATTGACAGTTTTAGAGGGGGTGCGGCCTAGAATTTGATTTCTTCCACGACCGCATATCCCTTGATATCATTGGATTATGCAGACCCTTCCCCTGACTCCTTGATTGGGTGCGGGGAATTCAGGTTGATAACTGTATTCATCATCGGAGAAGGGATCCATTAAGTAGATGAAATTAATAGAGCCAAAGAAGAAAAATATTATTTCTTTAGCAGATGGTGACTCTGCCTCGTTATCTACCTTTGGTGGTTCCATTTAGCAGGTCGGTGCTCGTTGTCCTATCTGGCAGGGTAGTGCCCATACATTCAAATCTGATTTCATGAAATCTGAGAGCGTCAAATCTAACTTTGACCTCATTTCAAGTTCATATTCTTTCACTTTATTTTCACATTTTTAGTTGTACTATTTTTTGTACAATCGGATTTTGGTGGATTTTGGGGCCTAAGATGTTGGTTTTGTTGCATCAGGAGCTATTGGTGGAACTATTGGTTGCTTCAACTACACCTAGGGTATTCCATGTGTTCAGTTGACTATTTTTCGAGTCATCCAATTATCAAAATATTGTTCCTTTTTGTTAAAAAAATTTCACCACTGTCTTTATTCATCTGGGTCAGTGGTGGAAACATATTCCACTCATGATGGTGGTGGACCCATCTTGAATTGACCAAAATCAACCATTTTATATAGGAGGTGTTTGAAGAAAAAACACTTCTGTATGTTGTGCACCAAGATCTGGTGGAAGGGGAAATAGTCTGGGTGGGCATCGAGACCTGCTTCATTATCTCTCTTCAACTCTAGTAGCTATATCAAGTTTCAATTCATGGAGGTTATGAAGTATCCATGAACTTGATCATCTTAGAATGTGTTGACTTCGTTCCTTCATTCTTTGAATTGATTTCTCTTAGCGCCCCTTCAATCATCCTATTGAGGAGGGGGTAACTGCTAACATCTAGGGGTCCTGCATGATTTGGTGCATGCCTTGGGGATGAAGCTGGTGCAGGGGGTGGCTTAAAAATTATAGATTCCACTTTAGCTCTTTTTGTTCTTTTCCCTAGTGTTAATGGGGCCGCTCGGGATTTTAGGTTAGTCTTCTATAATGGGTCTTCTATCTTTGAGAAATGGTAGAGAAATCTTGAAACCCACTAGTATTCTTCTCCAAGATGAGTTGTGTTTGTATCTCATCATGGAGATTGTTGATGCACATATAAAGCATCTCATCTTTGGGGAACGGACTGTTCAAGGAGTATGTCAGACCCTTCCATTTAGAAATGAATTCTAAGACTCTCTCATTCTCTCACTATTTAAAGTTCATAATGTCACCGACCATCATCTTTGGAAATTTTTAATTGAATTGGAACATAAAATAATGTCAGAGATCCTCCCATCTAGTTATTAAGTTAGATGGAAAATTGGCGTACCACACGAAAACTGAACCTTACATAGTTCGCATGAAGCATCTAATCTTTACCGCTTCTTATTGCTCTGGGGTTCCCATCATGGGGTCATCGTATGACACGTAGTGAATCAGATGTTTCTCAGGGTCACCTGAGATATTGAACACATAGAATACAAGGTTATTGAAATTTAGTGGTGGCATAATGTTGCTCACCCAGTCAGGGTATGGCCTCTATTCTGGTTGTATTGGTGTACGCCACCCTTCCATGGTTTCCAATCGAGTGGCCAATGACATGATGGTATTAATGATCCCTTTTTTTGAATCTTGATGAACCTGAGCATGGGATGGCATAGTAGGTGGAATAATTGGATGTGTCGGATCTACTGGTGCCTGGAGAGGAAACCTAGCAGGGAGTATCCTATGCCGATTTTCTTGAATATACTCCATCTGCTTCTTTAATGGAGGGAACTCTTGATACCCTTACAAGTCTGGATTAAGATATATTGATGGTCTTAGTGCTGTTTTGGATGGGATTCCAGACCTGTATTTATTTTTCAGGATGATCCCATAGGGTAGAGGCACATCTGACAGAAGTATGTGTTGACTCTCCACCTAGGGAACATACACAGTATGACCAATTGCTCAGAGCAAGTCAATTATGATTCTCCTAAACTCTTTAATTTCTTCCTTTTCCCCATAAAACCTCTCCTAAAGTGTGGGGGACACCCTTTCATTTGGAGGAGGAGGCGGCAGGTCATATATTACCTTTCTCTTATTCTTCTCCTTGATAGGGATTCATGAGGGAGGTAATGATGGATTGGATGAGGGAGCACCCAAATTTAGGGCGGTGATTTGGTTCTAGGTGTGCACACCTTTTGGTTTGGTGTGTACCACCTATGGGAGGGGACTATCTTATCCTACATCTTCTCCATTTGTATCATTTCCTATGAGGTCTGTGGGACTGACGTTCACATCGTTCACTGATTCATACCACATTGTGGGTGGCATAAACGGTGCTGAATGGTAGGAGAGCTTCTTGCACCCCTTGTTGGATTTTCTCATTCCATTTTGTGGTACTCTTCAGGTTTCTTGGAGAATAGTGACTCAAAGGGATCCTTGATCTGACCTTGGGATATTCCTTCATCACAGGGCATATGAATCACATGATAGGATTTAATGCATGACCTCTCTACTCATTTTTTTTCCTATACGGGAGAAGACCAACATCCGTTAGGTGGGTGGTTGAGGTAAAAATACCCCTAGCCCTATGGGCTGGGGTTAATCCCGTTCCTATTTTATTGTGACTTGGCCTGAGTTTTTTGGTCTTATGGGTGAATTTTTTATTAAAAATTCCCACATCCATGTGGGTTGAGGGTACTCTCATATTATAGTGGTTACTACTTTTATTGCCTCCATTTGGATCTCATGCATTTCCCTATGGGTGTGATTCAGATGTGGTGTCGGGTCTGCATGTGAACCACTTGCTTCTAAGGACATGATCAATACCCTTTAGTTAGCTTCCCATAGGCGAGAAGCCTATTTAATGTTCTTGGTGGCCTGGGTCAGGATCTTCTTGGTGGCCTGGGTCAGGAGCTTTTGGGGATGATGAAATTACAAGATTCCAAATTTGGTGGGTTCTACTGAATGGGTCACTGGGTGAAGTGTAAGGCTCCATGTTCTCCCCATCCCCAAATATGAACACCAAATGGTACGTTACTAATAAAGAAACACAATTTATGCAATGCATGGAGGCGGTCCATTTCAATGTCTTTCCTTCCCCTCTCTGATTGTAGTCACCGTGAAGACATAAGGGCTTCTAGTTCGATTAGACGGTGAAAATCCCCCAATATATTGACAAAGTCTGGATACACTTCATAGGGAAGACATTTTTCCTTTATCTGGAGGAGAGTTGTCCAAACATTGAGGTGGATGTTGTGCATACATTCTTCTGAAAAATCTCTAGTTATGTTGAACCGAGAAGTGATCATGGGACAATAAATCACTGGTATATCATTCTTATCCAGTTTTCTTCTCACAAGAAACAAATCATATTGTTGTTCCACCAGGGACTCCTCTACTTGATCTGCCTAGCCTGACTACTTCTTAATGATTTAATTCCAAGAAGTGGGGATTGTGGGAGCCTCATCGATATATGATCAGCATGGGGATGGCTCAGAAGATGATCATGGACCTGGGATGTCTTCTGGTTGATAAAGTATATTGTTCATCATAGACATAGTTTCTAACATGTATGAATCCATCTTATCGAGCACCTCAGCATATGAGGGATTTTTCACATCAAATTCAGCGAGGGGAGGGCCTCCATGTTGGTGTGTATTTTGACTGTGGGGAGGACCTTCATAGTTAGTTCCATAATAGTGAGGGATACCATTGTGACTTGATGTCTGCCTGTGGGTAGTGATCCCATGGAATATAACCTAGGGAGGACCTTCAGGGAAGATCATAGTAGGGGGAGGACCTACTTGCTATTGGATGTCATTGAGGGCATGACCTTCACAATGACTGTTATTATATGAAGGACTACCATCATAGCTCTGGCTGTAGGGAGAATATCTGTAGTTCACATTCTAGGGAGGACCTTCATAATGTACATCAATGAGAGGAGGAACTTCTCATTTATCGGTGTCACTTTGGGTAGGGCCTCCACAGTGAATTCCATCATGGCGAGGACTACCATGAAATCCTGACTTCCAACTATAGGGAGAATCATACTTATAGTTTATACCCTAGGGAGGACCATCAGGGAGGACTAAATAAATGGGAGGAACTTATTTTTGTTTGATCTTTTGTTCAAGAGGAGGGATATCCAAATAAGAATCAGGAGATAGTCTCTTGGGATCGATCATTTCTATCCCATAGATTAAGACCCCATGGGTGCTCTGGGGAGGACCTTCAGAGCTGCTATTAGAAACATTTTAGGGAGGACCTTCACAACTAACACTAATTCTTCTATAATTTTTTAATGGATCAATAGGATCATGAGAATATATTGATAGATGTTTGATTGCATCAGTAACTCTAGCTTCCAATAGATCAGAATCATGAATATGATCTTCATTTTTTGGTTGTCTTTGGTGCATTTCATTTTTGGGCGTGCTCTTCCAGGAAATCGGGGTCGCCTGATGTTGGTAATGGTCTTCTTATATGGCTCCCTATTTGGTTGGTTCCCTCGAAGTTTTTGGGATATTCTAAAGAACATATTGAGTTCTGGCAGGGATATATGCCTACCCTGGAGTAGCCATCATGTGGGACCGGTGTCCCCTAGTTGGAACGAGTATTTTTTCCTGATATGGTTGTCCTTGTATTATGGGATATAGACATAGAACATCCTGGACTAGAGAAGGGATGCAGAACAACTCTGGATTGACTATCCTATTTTGTGGATGAGTCACCCCATTCAGGGAGACTGGGTCGTGGGCCCAGCTCCTTGCCTTTTCCGCTGACACAATGACATTTTGAAAGGTCTAGAGGATATAGTCTGGAATTGACATCTAGTCCTAAATCATTTACAATATTTGTTGAGATATGTCTTTGGCTGGAACGAGTATGAATTCCCATTATGATGTTGGAGTAGGAGTTTGTTCCTGCTCTAGACCTCCATAGGTTTCTAGTGGATACTAGAAGTTCTCCTATGTAGGGGAAGAGGGATGAGTCTGTCCCTAACTTTTTTCTCTAGTTTCCACCGTATTTTACTGGTGGGATTAATATTCAAGATAAATAATTTTCATCTACTCATTTTATGCAGTATTTTTCTTACAGGATTTGGCTGCATCCACAGGAATTTGAATCTTCTTATATTTTCTTGCCATCATATTTGACTGGTGGGCTTGATATGCATTGGAAGTGTTATATGACTGCCCATGGTTTTCCTCCCTATTTGGAAGGTGATCTTATTGTGAATAAGCAGGTATTTTTTCTTGTGTGTAGCTGGTTGTTGTCCTATTTAGATGGCAGGATTCTTGGGCATTGGCAAATATTTGCATCTACCTATAGGTTTTCACTCTATCTGTACAGTGGGACCAGTGAGCACTAGCTAGAATGTGCATGTTCTTATACTGTACCACCCTATTTTTGTGGTGGGATTCATAAGAGTGAGCGGGAATTTGTGTTCGCTCATATATTTCTTCCAAATTTCTATGGCGGGCTTTGAGAGAGGAGGAAGAGTTGTATGTCTACCTAGGGTACTCCACCACATTTGTATGTTGCATATCCTCCTAAATAACTAGGGTAATAACCTGCTCTTGATTATTCATTTTCCCCCCTTAGTAGGAATCTCTAGGGGCACATGTCCTTTGGACTTCAGTAGGTGCCCTCAGCATGAGATCCTCTTCAAAGCAAGGATACTGAGTCGTGTGACATCCATGGTGACATTCTCTAGTAGGGTCCCATGAGTAAGACCCCTATGCATATGGGATGAAGTCATCTGTATTGACTTCATCTACCTACATGAGGTAGGGGAGGTATTTATTGTTGTGCTCTGGGGACAGGCTCCCAAAACAGTTGGAGACGACCATTGGGGCCGCCCTGTGATGGATTTATGGCAGCAGTTAAAGAGGTAGCTGGTGAGCTTTCACAGACTAGAGGGCCTATCTTGCAGCCTCCATATTGGGAAGAGTAATGTTTTTGTGGTACTCTCTGATAATTTTATTCAAAACCTAATGTTGAAGATGTTGGGTAGGCGATGGTGTCCTAGTCTCCATCAAGGACCTGACTGACTGTGCGGTCATTGAGGTGTGTGTCTAAGTCAGTGGTTGAGATTCCATTTGGATTTAATGTTATTCTAGAAACCCTTAATATATGTAATAATTACATACAACAAAACCTCTCAAATTATCATCTCATTATCGCATTCATAATGGATGATCTTTCTTTCCCCTCTTCCTTTTATGAGGAGAAGGGGCTTTAGTGGGGTGATATCTCCACCTTGGTTAAGGATTCACATAGGGTTCGCCATTTTTTTCTGAACCAGTCTGTGTCACACCGCTTTTCAGTCGAGTGAGATGGTCCCACCAAGATTGGTTAGTATATCCTTTTTATATTATAAATGAGGTACCACATTTTCATGATCCCAACGAGCGATTGTAGGGGTTAATTGTTTGTACAATCATCCCATGTCGGGTATGAGGTCCCTGGATGGTCTTCATTGGGTTTGTTCATGGAGAAAAAACACCCAATATCCCTTTTATCCAATATTCATGGACCTAATTTCCAAATGAAGGTTCTTTTTGGATGATTTGGACAACAACACTTAAGGACTCCATTGGTCAATAGAATGGGAGTTCAGGCTCATCACACCCTTTTAGGGGGGATTATTGCATATTCTGAGACTATATTACATATTTAAACAATTTTCATATGTTCATGAATCCTTGGTTCATTACCAAGCATGTGTTTAAAGTGTACCCCTAGGATATAAAGATCAATCTAAGTATGCATTAGTTTGGTATTTCTAAAGAAAGCACTAAATTAAGCCATATAATGAGGCACTCTGGAGTTTACCATCATCCAGGAGGACAAGAACTATGTTTATGTTGGGTTTGAACCCATGATATAGGATTCATACATATCCTCATGAGAGGAATAATATCCCACATATTTCAGTGCCACTTAACTGGTCACGTCACCTTTTAAGGTCGTGTGACAAGGAACCATCCATGCATTTTAACGTCATGTGGCAAGGACGTCTAATAAAAGGATTCCTAGTCAAGTTTTGGTGTGGGAATTATGTCGAGGTGGCCCGAGGTGCCTGATATAGATATCGTCTCCTAGTTGGATATGACCCAACTAGGAATATGGATTGGAGAACATTATAGTTGATTTGGGTGTCGGTTTTGGACCTCGGGGAGGCTTCCTACGTGTCCCAGTTGGTTGGGAATCCAATCCCTCATAGTTTGGTTAGATGGGGATTATGTGTGAAAGCTTACCACTGGAATAGATATTTTTGGGACTTACACCGTAGATGAGGCCTTTCTGGAGGAATCACGTTGGGGCTTATACCTAAAGAAGATGTCATAGTGATATGAGTGATTTCATTGGGACTGACCTCTAAGGAGAATGTCCCTTGAGATTGGGCCTTAAGAAGGCATCCTACATATCTTGGTTATAGTATGAATTAGAGTTCTCATTGTTCAATACTGGTTCAAAGGTTGTGATAATCACAAATCTCTAATCCCATGTGAGTCATTCTCGGGGCAAGAAACAAAAGGATGTGAAAGATTCATCCAAGGAATGATTTTCCTCCCCACTTGTGGGAAAAGAGGAGGGTGAAGATAGAAGAGGCCATGGATACGAGCCCAATGGGAGAGGGAAAGGGGTATTTTAATGTTCCAACCCTCACCCATATTGATATCCAGGATAGTCATGTCTGGTGATCTATCTGGACACATCCAAATCTGAGGTGAATAGGATGAAGAGTGCCACCTCCCACAAAAGGATATGGACTTACCTCATGAGGAGTGCCCTAAAATGGGTTATAGGAGAGGGAAGGAGAATAATCCATTGTCAAAGGGTAAGGAAAGTGTGATCTCCACATTTATCACTAGCGCTTATGGAACATAAAATCTAGTTAGTACCCTCAATCCCTAGAACAGGGTGGTTCATGTCGATATCCTGAGGTGGCCTCAAGGTTATGATGGGAATGTGGACTTGGGAACATTTTAGGGGCCCATTTCATTGTAGGTATTACCTATGTGCTTCTTTTTATCATGGGTATGTGAATTCAGAAGGGCAGGAAGATGTGACAGATGATCTTACCATACAGGTCTGGTGTCTTTGGATGAGACTTTAGCCTGATGTCGGTGAACTAGTTAACAGAGGTGATACAGAGGAAGTTACAGGAATGTAAGGACATGATCAAAACTAGATGTTTTCATACCCAAGGACACCCTATTCCATGTTCCATTTTCTCATATAAGATAGGGGATTTCCCTTATAGCATACTATTATGTGGGTGGAGGGGTCATCTGGGTACCAAAGTGGTATGCGGACCTGGATGTGAGTCGCCACATACCATGGTGGTATGCAGACCTAGGTTCCATCTATATAGTGTGGGGTTATTTGATGTAGGGTCTTGTCTGCACAGTGATGCACTATGTGGTTCACCAAATTGAAGGAGGGGCACTATGTCTACAGTTCATGGGAATTTCATCTACGAAGGGCCTATGGTTCATGGTTCCCCAATTATATTCGCATCTAGTTTATTATTATTATGTTTTATAATTTTTATGGTATGTGGCTTGTTTATACCTTCTATGAAATATTTTTTGGCCCTTCATCGATCATTCAACTTTGAAGTTTTTCATTTGAATACTCAAAGTCTCAATCCTCCATCATCAAACATCAAAAAACCAATCTTTGAATGTCCTTTTTTTCATTTCCCCTAGTGTTACTTTTATATAGTGTCAGATAAGTTGTATCTACGGGTAGAAAAAACCTTGTGCAGAAGCCCATGGGGGAATCATTTTCCCCGCAGATGATTTGGCCAACTGAGGTTCATGGGGTTGTAGTTCTCGGGATTCTTTCGGCTGCATCTCATCAGCAAAATACTTGGTTCATAGGGACTTTCTTCTCTGTCATTATTTTACCAACATCACAGTTCATGTGATTGTTGGAGTTGGTGGCCTAGAACCAACTAATTTGTACTTTGTTCATTAATAAATACCTTATCACATCTTAATTGTTCTTATGCATGACAATGTATGTGATAATGTCCTAAGGATAGTTGTTGCATTAAGGGTTATAGCATATCCCTACAATGATGAGAATCCAGAAGTGCCATAACATTGTTATTGAATATATGTTCTATGTCCAGATGATGTTATTTGAGGGACACATATAATACAAGCCATTAGGGGTGAGGACTCATAAAAATTTGAGGCACCTTCTCATGGTGTGCACCCTTGGTAATACCCAGGAGGATATTATGAGAATGAGACCCGCCAGTAGGAAATCCACATTTCATAGTGTCATTGGATCTTCCTATTTGTGGACGTGTGTATTGGTCCTTAGACTTTAATATTATTATTAATGGGTATTACAACTCACGCACTTAGATGTATTGACGAAAATCGTGATGACACACTGTTCACAGTGAGGTAGGATATGTTGGGTGCATCATGAGTGATACTGCATTAATAGATAATGCGAGAAAGGATTTATCCCTTCTGTTCCATAACGGAAGTAGATATCTCAGTCCCTTTAATGGAATTGATATATCTTAAATAAATCCATGTCCATGGTAAGGAATGGGTGCGTTAAAGTTCAGAAAGTTAAGGAATGAATAATCGAGCACATTGGTTGATGGAACCAGCATGCAACCCGCTTTATTCGAGATATCGAGACAAAGGGATTATATTACATTGTAAGTGTTCGTAGAAGGTGAAACATCATTGTGGTGTTAACTTATTTCTCTATGGGTGCCTTGGCGTGTTGCTAGATGCTAACCTTGGACTTTAGGTAGGCTCTGCCTAAGGCCACTGAGAAAGAGGCCTAGAGGGTCACACACTAAGTGTGTCCAAGTATCTCAGTTAAATATTAATTTAACAATTTGAATAAATATTATTCCCGACTATGGTTTAATAATTATTCAAGGATGCATAATTTCATTTATTTCAATAGTAGTTATTCGAGAGAATATATTGTGGGCGAAATAATTTATTTATTAGTGAGTAATGCAGTGATATTTATTTGAGAAATAAATAGTCATTATTCAAGGTCTAATAAATGTGGTGGAGGAAATAAAGAAAAATGAAAAAAAAGTATGCGTCGTTTATATTAAAATATACACGCCGTGTCTTTTTTTCTGGTATTTTATGAGAAATAATATTATTTATTTAAATAAATAATATCAGGTGTAATTCGCTGGGCGCATGTCAAGTAATAATAATAGTCAATTGATATTATTAGACACAGGGTATAACTAATAATTAAATGAAATGAATAAATGGTTTTGGGTAATTAATTAATTTTACTATTCTATGTAATTAAAATCCCAATTATATAAATATCATTTAATCTAGCAATTTTTTTAGTGGTTGTGCACAATGGATTTGAAAAATCTCTCAAGAAAAGATAGAATTTTTTTTCCATCAAGAACGCTCTCAAGATATTAGAGAGAGATCCACCTCCACCGTATCAAGGTGATCGAAGGCGAACATCGCAAGCGAAGGCTCTTCTGCACTAGCACCCGGAGATCCCTTCGGCAACGTCCAGAGATACGTGGAGTACGTGTGGATCACTGCTAGAGGAATCCTACACTTGGATTCTACGACATAATGACATATCACATTGGATCGTGAATGAAACATCAACGGAGAAAAAATTCCATCAAAGTAATTCTTGTCAATTAATTAAATTAAATATAACCAACATATGATGATCCTCTATATGGTTTCGGGACTCCCCCTCTTTCTTTTTCCTTCTTCATTCTATTCCAAAGATCTGGAATTTTATTATCATGATGAATCTCAGATTGATCATTGTTAAATCTAAAAAGTAAGGTTGGGTACACCCACCAATTCTCTTTCACTGTGCCCAGAACCTACAAGTGGTATCAGAGGAGTCATATTGTTGATTATAATTATTTAGTTTTCAATCAGTGATTTACTCATTTAATAATTTAGTTGTTTCAGTTCAAGATTAATCGTTCTGAAAATATAAATTTCAAAATTTGTTCCTCCTCTATCGTTTCTCATTCACCTTAAGAATTGACTTTTTCTTTTGATTTTGATTAAAAAAAATAGAGGATCTCATCTGGGGGTGCCAAATGTTCCTAGTCGTATAACACCAGAATACACGGTGTGTATTCGGAATTACACGACATGTAGTCTAGGTCCAATTCATTGGAATAGTCCACCAAATCAGGTATGTAAATGGATATTATTTGAGTCTTTAAGACTCCGGGTGTTGACCAGGAACAGTTGGCACATAGTTTTTGGATTACACACCATGTGGTCCACTGAACACGGTGTGTAATCCATTCGGGTTAGGGTTGGACCGTGTACCCCATACACAGCTTCCCTAGTTGGAAACCGTGTAATGTGGATACTACATGGCGTGTGTCCCACTAAAAATGTCGTGTACTCCAAAGATTTATGAATTACATCTATACACCATGTCCCCGGGCATGTACTTCGGATGGATGGTGAACAAAAGTACATACTGTGTAGTCGAAACTACACGTCGTGTACTCATCCAAATTATGCAGATTTATTAAAATTTATTATTATATTTTACAAACCCTTAAGACGTGTACCATAGTGCAGACGTAAAGCTGAGGCACAACACATGATAGGTGTTTTATATATATGTGTTTAATTTAATATCTATATAATGTTCATTTCTACTCATTGGGTAGTTATGAACGGGAATTCACTGGTTTGCCTCCAATGTACAAGTTACATACAAAGATAATTTTAAATGAATTTATTTGTTTAAAATTATGATGGATGAGAATCTCAAGGAAATTTAGAAAAGGGTTTAATATAAAACGATTGATTAATTAAAGATAATTAATTGATTCAAGTGTGATTTATCTTAAACAAGATTGATTAAAGAATTGAATTCTAGTTTTATTTATGCGTAAATATTGTTGCATGTATGGATGATCATGAGCTAGACCAAGACCTTTTTATGTGAATGGTTTCTATTAATTTATTTATTTAAATTAAATTTTTTGGCATGTGAGCCTTATCCTCATTAATATGTAGGGCATGCGCGCCCAAGGTTTCTTTTATGTAAAAACCCCTTTTTACCCCTCACCTGCATATGAGATAAATGCATATGTAATGGATGGAGCTCCCAAGCTAGTGGAGGTGGCTCAAGTCAGGATTCATGGTGAAACCAATCCAAGGAGATACAAAGGTGGACAGGTGGAAAGCTATAAACACAAACCCAAAAAGTTCAAGGTGTTTATCCCCTAGGTCTTGGGTTAGTTTATCAACTGCTAGATAAACTAAACAATAGAACAAGCTCATGATAATACCATTTATTTTATATTTTTCAGTTGCATGGTTTATTTATTAAGGGTGTGTTGTCACGGTCACACAATTAATGAATTAAACAAGCATGCAAGATGGAACAAAAATAAGACCAACTTATACATAAATATTATCTTAGACATGGTTAATCACTTAATTATATCCTACATAATATTAACAAGCTTGTAATCAAAGATAATAAATTGGCAATTTACATATAAGGATCCCTCAAAGAAATATTAAGCCGGTGTAGCCTTCAATAATCTTGGTTAGAATCGAACAATAGTTCAAAGTGCTTGACCAACCCTAGTTGGGGTGCTTTCAATTATCATGGAATTATAATTCAAGGTTTTGGGTTGACTTGACTTGGTTCGCATCAAGGGTTGACTGCCACAACATGAATTGGTGTGACCAAGAGGCAAAGGTTGAGTAAATCCAAAATAAAATGATTTCAGGATTGGGGAGTCCACTCAATGGATCAAGGAGCTACGAGTTAATGCAGTTGGAATTTGGAATTCCTACCTAAAACCATTCAAGTTGCTTGTCCATCCCTAGTTCGGTTAATGCGAAGAGGAATATGGATCCTTACCACTAGAATATTCAGGCAACAAAATATTCTGAAATCAATGGTGAGGTCAATTAGATTTCGATAAAATAGTGGGAGACTAATAAGTATTAAATTATTTATTTGTCTTGGTTTTATCATGATAAAGTAATAAACCTTTTCTCATATTAATTTGTAGAAATGACAAGAAAAATGACTTCAAACAAATCATTGAGAACCATACACTAGATGGAAAACCTTCTCACCGGTACCAATTTCCAAGAGTGGAAGAGGCGTTTACGCGTCATCGATTGCCACCAGAGGAAATTGTAAGTGTTGGAAGAGCCTCTTCCAGTTGCGCTTGGAAAAGAGGCCAGTGATGAGGAAATATATCTCTATGAGAAACATATGGATGATTCCACATATGTCCAATGTTTCATGTTATCGGTAATGTCTAATGAGCTCTTGAAGCAACATGAAAACATGGACGCGTATAGCATGATGTCTCACCTTAAGGATCACTACCAAGAGAAGGTGAGGAAGGAGAGATATGAGATCTCCAACACTTTGTTTTCAACTAATCTTGGAGAGTCTGTGCCATTTGGTCCTCATGTAGTCAAGTTTATTGGCTACATTAAACTCCTGGACATCTTAGGGATTAATTTCCTGGATTATTTGCGTACAAATCTTATCCTATCATCACTTCCCAAGTCCTTATCTAGATTTATCATTAACTAAAACATGAGAAACAATGAGAAGAGTCTATCAGAACTTTTGAACTTAATTTTCCAGGTAGATAAGGACATGGGGCATGAAAAACCTGTAGTCCTTATGGTGAATAAGAAAAGGGAGGACAAGGAAAAGGGTCCAAGGACTTATAAACGGTCTGAATCCCCCGAGCATCATCCCTCCAAGAAGGGGAAGGTCCAGAGGCAGGTCAACGAATGGGAGGCGTTATGTTTTTTGTGTGGAAAGAAAGGAAACTGGAAGAGGAACTATACCCAGAAGCGTGTGGACACTAAAGGTACATTCATTATCAATTGTAATCTTTCCATTTCTACACATTGGGTATTAGATGCAGCTTGTGGGGCTCACATCTGTATTCAAATTCAGGAACCAAGTAGATTTAGAAAGATTACTATAGGAGAGGTGGATCTTCGAGCTGCCAATGGCTCGAGGATGGATGATTTATCCATTGGATACTACCACCTCTCATTGAAAACTGGGATGATTTTGGTTTTACAAAACTGTTATTATGTGCCTAGTGTTATCAAAAACATAATTTCTATATCATGTTTGGATATGGATGGATTTATTTTCAAGTTTGGAAATAAGGGTTGCTTCTTTTATAAGAACAACATATTTTATGGTATGGCACATTTAAATAATGGTTTGTATGTATTAAATTACAAAAACCAAGTGTTGTCAATCGATAACGAAACAAAGTCACATGACTCATACATCACCCAGTTGTGGCATCACCGTCTCGGTCATGTAAACGAGAAACGCTTGACAAAGATTTTCCAAGATGGATATTTATACTCTACTGAGCTAAAACCATTTGATAGGTGTCATTATTGTTTAAAAGGTAAAATGACCAAGCCGTCTTTTGGTGGATAGGGTTAAAGGGACATAGAGCTTCTAGGATTGGTGCACACCGATGTGTGTGGACCATTTCTAGTATAAGCTAGAGGTGGATATTATTACTTCAATACTTTTACTGATGACTTAAGTAGATAGGGCTATGTCTAGTTAATGAGGTATAAGTCATAATCCTTAGAGAAATTTAAGGAATTCAAGAATGAAGTAGAAAATCATCTTGGTAAGAAGATAAAGAAACTTCAATCGGATTTAGGTGGAGAATATCTGAACCAAGAGTTCATAGATCTTCTATGGGAGTCTGGGATTCTATCTCAGCTCAATCCTCCTTATACACCATAGTGGAATGGTGTTAGTGAAATGAGAAACTAAACCTTGTTGGATATGGTGAGGTCGATGATGAGTCAAGCAGATCTTCCATTATCCTTTTTGGGGTATGCATTACAAACTGAAACATACACATTAAACTGAGTACCAACTAAGGCAGAAAATGGAATTCCCTATGAGTTATGGAATGGAAGGAAACCTATTTTGTCGTACAAACATGTATGGGTATGTGAGGAATTTGTTAAGGCTTTCTCAGGCAACAAACTAGCACCCCGGGGCATGAGGTGTATCTTTATAGGATATACCAAGGAAACGAAAGCATATTACCTATATAACCCTTCAGACAAGAAAGTGAATGTCGCTAAACAAGTCATATTTCTTGAGAGGGGGCACAACCTCAAAAGGGATAGAGGGAGAAAGATTGAATTTGATGAAGTTGATGCTCAAGATACACAAGAGTTGGTACAGGAACAAGTTCCACAAGTCCCCGTGGAAGAGGTTCCAGAAACACAAGTACTGCGTAGGAGCCCAAGAGAGGTAAGGGAACCAGAGAGATTTGGATTCCTAGTCACCGAGGATGGTGAATAATTTTTGTTGGACAATTATGAACATCTCTCCTACAAGGAGGAATTAGAAAGATCAGAAGCTGCAAGATGGCTAGAATCTATGAATTCTGAGATGGATTCCATGTGTTAGAACCAAGTCTGGGTTCTAGTCAATGAGCCAGCTGATGTAAAGCCTATTGGATGAAAATTGGTATTCAATAGAAAAATGGACATGTAAGGTCAAGTTAGAACCTATAAAGCAAGGCTAGTGGCTAAAGGATTCGGACAGCATCAAAGAATTGACTATGATGAAACCTTCTTGCCATTTTCCATGTTTAAATCCATTAGAATCATACTTTCCATAGTAGCTTTACATGACTATGAGATTTGGAAAATGGATGTAAAAATAGTATTCCTTAATGGGAACCTTCAAGAAGATGTCTATATGACACAACCAGAAGGGTTTGTGACACCAGGTGAAGCCAAACGGGTTTGAAAGTTGCGGAAATCCATTTATGGATTAAATCAGGAATTCAGGTCATGGAACATTTGATTTGATGAAGCCATAAAGGAATTTAGGATCATTAAGAATGAATGGGAACCATGTGTTTATAAGCGGTTTAATGGGAATGTGGTTGTTATCCTAGTAGTATATGTTGATGAAATATTTCTTATTGGAAATCATGTACCAGTCTTACAGTCAGTTAAGGACTGGTTGGACAAGTGTTTCTCCATGAAGGACTTGGGTGAAGCATCCTATATTCTAGGGATCAAGATCATTCGTGATAGATCCAAGATACTTCTTAGACTAAGTTAGGGTACATACATTGACCAGATACTAAAGAGATTTAGTATAGAATAATCCAAGAGGGGATTGGTTCCAGTGTCACATGGCCTACATATTTCTAAGAAAATGTATCCTCACACACAAAAAGAGAAAGATAGAATGAGTAAGATTCTATAGGCTTCAGCTATAGGATCCATCATGTATGACATGTTATGTACCAGGCTTGATGTTTCCTATTCACTGAGTATGGTAGGCAGATATCAAGAAGATCTAGGAGAACAACATTGGACGACTGTTAAGACTATCCATAAGTATTTGAGATGAACTAAGGATATGTTCCTAGTGTATAGAGGAGACGAGGAGCTTGTCATCAGAGGGTATGCTGATGCTGGTTTTCAGACAGATCAAAATGATCTGAAGTCGCAATCTGGATATTTTTTCTGTCTCAATAGAGGAGCTGTGAGCTAGAAGAGTTCAAAGCAACCAGTTTTCGCTGATTCAATAGTAGAGTACGAATATATAGCGGCTTCTGATGCAGCCAAGGAAGCCATCTGGATTCATAACATTGTCTAAGAGCTTGATGTGGTGCCTAGAAGTAAAGATCATATCACATTGTATTACGATAATACTGCAGCGGTGGCTCTTGAAAAATAAATAAGGTCACATCAACGGACAAAGCACATACTATGGAAGTATCACCACTTGAGGGATTTTTATCAAAGGGGTAAAGTTGTTGTGGGAAGAGTGTCCATGGAAGATAACATGGCAGACCCCATGACTAAAGGCCTATCTCAGCAGAAGCATGAATATCATGTGAGAGCAAGAAGGTTAAAGGTTGTTAGCAGTTGGCTTTAGTTCAAGTGGGAGTCTATTGGATTTGGTGGCCTAGAACCAACTACTTTGTACTTTATTCATTAATAAATACCTTATCACATCTTGATTGTTCTTCTGCCTAACAATGTATGTGATAATATCTTAAGGATAGCTATTTCATTAAAGAGTCATAGTGGATCCCTACTATGATGAGAACCTGGAAGTGCCATGACATTGTTCTTGAATATATATTCTATGGCCGAATGATGTTATTTGAGGGACACAAATAATACAGGCCATTAGGGGTGAGGACTCATAAAACTTTGAGGCACCTTCTCATAGTGTGCGCCCTTGGTAATATCTAGGAGGATATTATGAGAACGAGACCCGTCAGTAGGAAATCCATATTTCATCGTGTCATTGGATGTTTCTATCTGCAGACGTGTGTAGTGTTCCTTAGACTTTAAGATTATTATTAATGGGCATTACAACTCACGCACTAAGATGTATTGACGAAAATTGTGACGACACACTGTTCGCAGTGAGGTGGGATATGTTTTGTGTGTCACGAGTGATACTGCATTAATAGATAATGCGAGAAAGGATTTGTCCCTTCTATTCCATAAGATAAGTAGATATCTCAATCCTTTTGATAAAATTGATATAGCCTAAATAAATCCATGGCCATGGTAAGGAATGGGCGAGTTCAATTCCGAAAAGTCAAAGAAATAATAATCGAGCACATGGGTTGATGGAACCAACATACAACCCGCTTGATTCAAGATATCGAGACAAAGGGATTATATGACATATTAAGCGTTCGTAAGAGGTGACATGACATTGTAGCGTTAACTTCTTTCTCTATGGGTGCCTTGGCGTATTGCTAGATGCTAACCTAGGATTTTAGGTAGGCTCCGCCTAATGCCACTGAGAAAGAGGCCTAGAGGGTCACACAATAAGTGTGTCCAAGTATCTCAGTTAAATATTAATTTAACAAGTTGAATAAAGATTATTCCCGACTGTGGTTTAATAATTATTAAAGGATGTCTGATTGCATTTATTTCGACACTAGTTATTCGAGAGAATATATTGTGGGTGAAATAATATATTTATTAGCGAGTAATGCAGTGATATTTATTTGAGAAATAAATAGTCATTATTCAAGGTCTAATAAATGTGGTTGAGGAAATAAAGAAAAATGGAAAAATAAAAGTACACACTGTGTATATTAAAATATACACACCGTGTAGTTTTTTTTTGAGAATTTGTGAGAAATAATATTATTTATTTAATTAAATAATATTAGGTGTAATTCATTGGGCGCATGTCAAGTAATAATAATAGTCAACTGTTATTACTAGACATGGGGTATTACGCACTATGGAAAAATGCGGATTTAGCGGCGTTTTTTTTTCGTTTCGCGGCGGTTTTGAAAAACTGTTGCGAAATTGTGCTTCAGGGAACTATTCGCGGCGGTTTTCAAAACCGTCGTAGAACGTTTCGCGGCGGTTTTTTGAATTATTATTTTATTTATTTATTTATTTTTATTTTATTTATTTATTTATTTTTTTATTTATTTTTTTATTTATTTCATGTTTTATTTATTTATTTTGTATTTATTTATTTATTTCGTATTTATTTCATATTTATTTTATTTTATTCGTATTTATTTTTTTTACTTTATCCATGCATGCATGCTCATGCCCATGCACATGCCCATACTCATGCCCATACAATATAAAGAAATAATGCGTTTGTTAAGATTTGAACCCCTAACCTCTTGCATATTTTCCAAAGACTTTACCACTCCAGCAAGCTCTTCATGTGGTTAATAAACAGAATTTAATATACTTATATATACTAATTGAAAAAACAAATAATACATAACTAATAGGTATAAACTCAATAATAATTAAACAATAAGTAATAATCAATAATTAATAACCAATAATTAATAATTAATAATTATTGATTTATTGGTTATTTATTTAGTTGTTTATTATTATTTACTGTTTATTATAATAAATAAAAAATAAATTATAATACTATTTACATAAATTATAAAATTCTAAAAATAAAATAATGAAATTACGAAATTACGAAATTAAAATAATAAATAATAAATAATAAATAACAAATAATAAATAATAAATAATAAATAATAAATAATAAATAATAAATAATAAATAATAAATAAATAACAATAAATAAAAAACAATAAATGATAAACAATAAATAATAAATAATAATAAATAATAATAAATAATAATAAACAAATATTAAATATTAAATATTAAATATTAAATAATAAAAAATAATAAATAAATAATAATAAATAATAAATAACACATAATAAATAATAAATAATAAATAATAAATAATAAATAATAAATAATAAATAATAATAATAAATAACACATTATAAATAATTCTAAATAAATAAATAATAAATAAATAATAAATAAATCATAAATAAATCATAAATCATAAATAATAAACAATAAATAATAATAAATAACAAATAATTAATAACAAATAATAAATAACAATAAATAATAAATAATAATAAACAAATATTAAATATTAAATAATAAATAATAAATAATAAATAATAAATAACAAATAATACTAAATAATAATAAATAACAAATAAATAATGAATAATAAATAATAAATAATAATAATAATAATAAATAACACATAATTAATATTTATAATTAAATAAATAATAAATAATAAACAACAATTAATAATAGATAATAATAAATATATAATAAATAATAAATAATAAATAATAATAAATAATAAATAATAAATAATAATAATAATAATTAATAACACATAATTAATAATTATAAATAATGAATAATAAATAATAAATAATAAATAATAAATAATAATAAATAAATAATAATATATAATATATAATATATAATATATAAAACACATGAAAAATTATGAAAAGGCGTGATAAGGGATGAAAAATCATGAAAATACAGGAAAACAGATGGAGAAGCATGAAGAAGGAAGCATTAGAAAGCATGAGAACGCATGAAAACTCGTGAAAACTGTGGAAAACCCCTTAAGAATTCAACATTATCATCATAATAACCCACAAAAAACCATTGATAAAGATAACAAGTCAGAGAAACCCAAATAAACAGTAATAAATGGAGCAACCCTTAAAACCCGTCAAAACAGTCATAAAGTGACAAAAACATTGAACTCTCATTAACGGAGATAACTTATGATCTAAGAGTCCATTCCAAATCTGCGACCAGTCAAATCAAAGATCCTAAAATGATCTTCGAGCTTATAGGTGAAAGAGACCTAATGGACCGGCGGATCGGAAGTTACTACCATTAAAAAAACTGACTGGGAACGGGTGCTAGAAATGAGGCATCGAAAAACATAACAAACCTGACACCTACTAATAAGGCCATAACTTATGATCCAGGAGTCCATGTGGGTGTTGTGACTAGTCAAACTGAAGCTCCTGGAATGAGCTACGATCTGGCAGGAAGAGGAGTCCGAAATGACATGCTGATTGAAAGTTAGGTCTGTTTGAAGACAAGTTCAACGGGACACCAGTGACAGAAATGGGGTTTCGGAGGAATTTGGAGGGGTTTTTGGTGTTCAAAAACATGACAGAGGCTTTCTTTTGTCGAATTAGTGGGTAGTTATCTTCGCTGGCTTCGATTTGATATGTGGTAGAGCCCAAACGGACACCCGGAGCGAAAGTTATGGCTGTTTGAAGTTGGAGAACTTTTTTCAACTTTCTTATAACTCTCATATCTTCCGCACCTTAGACCGTCACATGGTTTTTATTATACGTTCCTCTAGATCTCTTCATGAGCTTTGATTTGACTGGTTGTGGTGCTCCAACGGATGCTCGGATCAAAATTTATCATCATTTTTGTGATTTCGGGGTTTCTCGTGTTTTTTTTATTTTTTTCCTTTCATTTCGCGGCGATTTTACCCAAACCGCCGCTATTTCACGGTGGTTTTTTAAAAAACCACCGCTAATCCTCGAAAAAATTAAAAAAAAATTAACACATTTCTGGGCGGTTTTTAAACCGCCGCGAAATAGCGGCCCAAAAAGCATTTAGTGGCGGTTTTTAAAACTGCCATGAAACACCCATTTTCCTATAATACTGAGAATTAAATGAAATGAATAAATTTTTTTGGGTAATTAATTCATTTTATTATTCTATGTAATTAAAATCCCAATTATATAATTCTCATTTAGTCTAGCCATTTTTTTAGTGGTTGTGCACAACGGATTTGAAAAATCTCTCAAGCCAAGAGAGAATTCTTTTTCCATCAAGAACATTATCAAGCTACGAGAGAGAGAGATCCACCTCCACCAGATCATGGCGATCGAAGGCGGACATTGTAAGAGAAGGCTCTTCCGCGCTAGCACCCAGAGATCCATTCAGCGACGTCCAGAGATACGTGGAGTACGTGTGGATTACCACTATAGGAATACTACACTTGGATTCTATGACACAACAACGGATCACATCAGATCATGATCGAAACATCAACAGATAAAGAATTCCATCAAGGTAATTCTTGTCAATTAATTAAATTAATTATAACCAACATATGATGATCCTTTAAATGGTTCTAGGACTGCCCTCTTTCTTTTTCATTCTTCGTTCTATTCTGAATATTCAGCGTTTTATTATCGTGATGGATCTCATATTGATCATTGTTAAATATAAAAATTAAAGTTGAGTACACCCACCAACGCACTTCCGTTGTGCCCGGAACCTATAGGGAGTAGTGGTTTACAGGTGTAAATTCTCTACCTTTATTCTGCCAATGACACCATTCATGGCGTCTTGGTTTTCTAGCCAATGCCCGATGGGACCATGTTTCGCTGGCTATCTATGTACCATGCAGTTTTTAGTCTATACCTTCCATAGACCTTCCCCAGTAATTAGTACGCGGACCACTTTGGGTCCTTTTCCAAATTGGATTTCTCCAATCATCTCTTCAAATTTCAAACCCAAAATTCATCTCTTTCCTTTATCAAATTTGGGGGAGTATTTTATTTCCCTTTGTATATTTTTTTGGACTATACAATAAGAATGAATAGATAACATGGAAAAGAGGTCTGATAGAAGAGACATTTCATGTACCTATGGTACACACCGTGTGGGGTGACATGGACAACCGATCGTGTTTGGGTGAGGACACGCCCAGGTAATCAGAAGGTGTCACATGCCATGTGACTTGGGTACATGCCATATATATTCAAACATAAATTTAGAGTACCATGAGGTGACACAGACTAGGTCCATTTTTAAGGTAAGCACCATGTACTAAGGGTACACACCATGTACTCCCCTTTTTAGGTTTATCCCTCATGTATCTCCATCTTCATGACTCGGATGGAGGGACACAAGTAGTCTATCCTAAGTAGTTTTCTGTGTGGGATGTGATGATGGCCATGGTTTTAGCATGGATAATGCAATGTGAGGTGATGTTTTCGGGGTGCTTTTTAGTGATGCTTGGATCAGAACCAGTTGGGTTCATTTCCAGGATATGTTCCCAAGGGTATCATATGGCATTGCGGCCTTAGTTTTGGATTGTGATCCCATTGAAATATCTGGTTTGGATAGAGCTCATGCATCCCTCTAAGAACCTAGGGAAGGATCCTCTATCATCTATTCCCTAGGTGGTGTTTGTGTCATTGGAATGACCCTCTTACAGGGGCATTGATCCCTACTTAGTGGATTGTCCCAATAGGGTTTGTGGTATCATTGGTTGTATGATTCACTACTTGATGGATAGAGTTTGTGTATCCCTCCAGGAGGTCGAGGTAAAATACTCTATCATCTATCTACCCTAAATAGGGTTCATGTCATCATTTTGACCAATATACAGTGTGGTGATCCCCTATCTTGTAGGTTATCCTGATAGGGTTTGTGGCATCGTCTTGATATGATCCCGTACTCAGTGGAGTATAGGTCCAAATGAGGGTTTTTAGTATCACTCAGTGGTCCTAAGTATGATCCCCTAACTATGTATCATTTATTTGAGTCTCAGAACGGTTTGTGGGGTCCCCTAGTGGTCTAGGGTGTAATCCTCTATCTGAGTGGTATAATATCAAAAGTTCCAAATTGGGTACGTGGTGTCCCTCAGTGGTTTTGGGAGTGATCCCCTTTCTGAGTGATGAGAATGTATGGGTTTCTAGTAGGGTTATTGGAGTACCTCATCCGAGATGAGTGAGATCCCATATCTGAGTAAAGATATATGTTGGGTTCTAGAGTGATGGTTGTGGTGAGACTTGAAAATAATGAACTATCTAGTGTATCCCACTTGGGATGATGGGAGCGTTCCATTTCCATTTCTGATGGAGTGTATCTCTCATATGAGTTCCATCTAGGATGGAAGATCTGTTCCTAATGGAGCGTGTCTCTCAGATGTACCATTAAGGTTGGAAGGTTTTTACCTATGGAGTTTTATCTATCAGATGAGTGACATCTGGGATGGCAGAGTTCATGGAGTGGGATCTCTTGGATGATAATTACTTAGAGCCTTAAGCAAAATCATGTGGCTGGCTATAAGGTTGGTCTCTAATGAGACTTGGAGACTAAGATTAGTATATATAGATTTTTTATGGGGTTCCTTGTGGTGTTGTCACATATCTTGATTGACACACCATGTGGATAGAGCTGACTAATAATATATAGTTCAGGTTTGGTTGAGAAGGAGTTTCTTATTCTCTCTCAGTTGGGTTTCCACCTCTGTCTATGTCAAGAGTACTATTGCCTTTTCATTTCTCCCTTTATTTTGGGTTTTTGGGGTTCCTACATGGGTATTCTTATACTCACCCCTAAATTGGATTTTCCCACACATATAATGCCTTGTGAAGATGTAGGCCTTTCGACGGAGTATTGGGAGGACCCTGAGTAGGTGAATCTTAGAGAGATAGACAAACTGATGTGTCTACTGGGTATTGACCTAGGTGTGTTCCGGTGGTTTCATTTTACAGTAGTCCCCTCCTTCTAAGCAGGTCATACAATTTTATAGTTTTTTGTGGGTATGTATGTTTTCCAATTTACGCTTTTAGTACTTTTACTATAAACTGATTGTGGGATAGATGTATGCATTAATTTCGATTTCAGTTTTATTATCTATGAACTATTGAATGAAGATGTTGTTGGGTGTGTGCATATAGGTATCATAGGATAAGGCCTACCATTTTTGTGATTTTTCTACTCATCGCTAATCATCATCACTTGGCCTATTTCATGCAGGCTTGGGGTCAGGTCATGAAAAAAAGGCAGTAATATCTTGTTCAACACATTCAATAAAAAACCCCTTCTAGAAATTTTCACCGCATCCTTTCATTTTGAATCAATTCTCATAATGAAAACCTACTCTACCTAGGATAAAAGTATAAAGAGATCCTTGATTACATAGTCATATTTTTTATGTATATTGTTATAGTATACCAACATAAATTGGAAATTGTCAACCTTTATTCCATGAACCAGATCAACCCAATCACACTGCAAAAATATATGATTTAAGACACGACTACAAATAACTTCAATAATAACCCTCAATAATCCATAGTAATAAACAATGTCAATATATTGAAAACCAACACAATTGTTCTACATTTATCAGTTCATATAAACATCACCAATAACAAATCAAAATCAATTATCATCTAAAGACTTTTAGTGATGAGCTGTAACAAATAGACCATATGCTAATTGGTTGAGTTATCCAATCACTATATGAGAAATTGATTCATTCATCTTGTTAATCTATTAATTTCATAATTCAATGGATAGAGTGATGAAAACATTCTCCTCAATTACATTATAATAATATTAAATCAATTATATATATTCATGTGATTCTTGAACCACTCATGAAATGTGGTGAAATTAAGTTTTTGGATATGATGGTCAATCGCATGGGGCCTTTCCCATTTCAAATCAACGATATAAATCCTAAATTTCAACAAAATAAAAGATATGGAATAAATAAAACATAGATACACAATGAATAATATATCAAATATGAAACTTAATGTATCAATAGAAAAACCAATGGAGTGTTAAACAACACATATTGATGAGTACGAACCTAGTCATTATTGTCTATATCGAACATTTTTCCTTCTCCAATTGGACCATAATCAATATGGGAGGTTTTATCTAACTTTGTTTCACCCACATCAACATATCAATCATAAAAATTAGTTCACCCATTCATCATATATACCTTGGAAATTGATGCTTCCAGATGATCTATTTTGCACACATACCATTTAAATGTATTTAAGTATCACTCTATTGGATACATCCCCTTAAATTTCATGGGACCAGTGGAAATGACCTCACTGGTTAAATTTATATTCAAGCGGGCCATGAAATCAAGAAAAAATATGGTGGAAATAGTTACTCCAAGTGACATAGTGTAACCACAATCTTGTCTTGTATCTTTTTCAAATAAATCATTTGATTATTCCTTGAAACAAAGTGTATAAAAAAAATTTGAAACTTCAATCAATGTCTCAAAAACATGGGTAGATAAATAGTCATGAATTAAAATTATGTTTAAATATTGAAGAAGAATATTATTATCATGACATTTCAACCCACATAATGTCATCCTCGCTACATTGACACACTTGTAAGTATTATATCAATAACTATCAGGCTCCTTGGTGGTATTCAAAATTGATAAATAAAATTGTTTCTATTATTTACTCATCATGTAATGTACAGTAGCAATGTATTCCTTATTAACATCACCCAATTGTAAACATAAATGTTTTCTCAATCCCATTTCTTTAAAATCACTCTGATTGTTGGCACTATCCTTTGATTTCCCCTTGATGCCCAAAATGGTGCATAGTATATATCATGAAATTTTTTTATTATGCATCACATCCAAATTATCCCTTAAAATATTATCTTTCTAATAAGAAAATTAATAGAAAATACAATTATTCTTCCAATTATGATTTCTCTATCAATTTATAATAGAAATGTATGACAATATAGGAGCCATTAAATCATAAAAAACATATAATGTAAAAATGTTTTCTTAGTCAAGTTGTGCTAGAATTTGAAACTTTGAATTTTTTGTGGTGTTTGGTCATTATCTCTATTCCTGTAAAATGAAACATAGTCTTTCAAAAACGTTCACAGTTAAGAAAGAAAGAGATTGGGACCAATGTATGACCACTTTATAGAGTAATTAATCCATATTGATTTATTACTTTTATTATAACAAGAGCATGAAAATTATTCTTTTTTATTATAACCTAATAAGTTAGAATAAATTGGGAAGTCATTAATTTTCCTTAAAAAGTGTTATGAAGTATAAACATTTCATTTTCTATTGAATAAAAATAAATTTCACCATCTGCCTAAAATTCTTACAACTCGTCAATCAAAGGTTTCATATAAACATATATTTTCTCACTAGGTCCTCTTGGTCTATCAATAGGATTAAAATGTAATAAAAATAGTTACATCATACATAACCATGGGGGAATATTGTATAGAACCAACACCACAAACCATGTACTATGTGTTGCACCAACAATGGACTTGAATGGGTTAAACCCATCTTCTACCAAACCCATTAGAACATTATGACTATCCTAGGAAAAGTGTGAGTGTCTTTTATCAAAATCCTTACATGACCAAAAATATATTGGGTGAGTTAACTTATTAACCTATTTGTTTCTCTATAAATTCCACATATTTGGTTTAGAAATTTTAATTGACATGAAGAATCTATTAAACCTTAGTTTCGGTGGGAAGTAATTAATATTCTTAGCGGAAATATGTTTTCATACATTCAAGACCATACTGGGAAGAACTTGGATACTATGATTAATATCATTATTATTCCACCTAGATGAGTAGAAAATAGTTCAAGTAATAAGTTTCGCATTTTATTTTATGAAATATATACAGTTTTTGTGGAACACATCAATGGTATCTTATGTGAAACCATGGTCATTGATCAACTTGAAATCATGATAATATGACTCTCAAATCATTGCTCCGCTTGGGAGAAACTTCTTCAACTATACGAACAACATGTTAAAGGAGGTACTTTTCCACTAATTCAAGGTATTCAGGTGAAATATTTCAATGATGAATGACAATGTACTAAATTTAGTGTAATCAAAATATAATTTATAATACACATCATCAAAAATTTTAAAGAATTTCAATTCTTCTCTATCTATTGAAGAACGGGGATTACTCCTTCCAAAATCATCATTTATAACATTACACACTTCTAGTTGAAACAAAATAATTATATAATTGATAATTATATTCATCATATCAACTACTATTGAATCAAAATCCATATGAATAATTTCTAAATGGTGATAGAGAATAGTCTCTTCCCCATGAAATTTCCATGTCTTATAGTTTTTCAAAAACCCATTAAAAAATGTTCTCTAATGGCCTCACATTTGAAGAGATATATGTGTTCATATTTTTTTCATAGACAACTAATAAAATCTCTTATAAATCTATGGGTGAAATAAATAAATTACTTAATCCTCTCATAATATTCAGTAGAAAAACTATAAGAGAGATTCAATCCATCTCTTATCCATATCAGTGTCTATAGAAAACAAAAAATTGAAATATATAAACAATAATTAATAAAATTACATTCTAATCAAATAAAAATAAAAGAATTTATATGAAAAATATAATTATTAGAAAATGAAAATGATAAAAATTATACAAATTTATTCTATTTTCTACAAAAAAAATAACTACTAGGTATTATAATAAAATAAACTAAATTATATTTATTTACTATGTTTAACTGAGGAAAAAAAGAACTCAAACTATTCTACCATGATAAAAAAAATATAACGTAATATTTTTTTTATAAAATAATGAACAATCAAAATATTAATTAATGATAACAACCATTATTTAGTGAATAAATTAAACATTTTTTTAAATATATATATTTTATTAATATTTATCTAACTAATTCGTATTTACTAATATATTCTTAAACTAAAGTATATATACACATAAGTTTAAATATATATATTTATATATATACATATATATATATAACCCAACAATTTATCAACAAAGGAGTCAAGAAACAAAATGTTGATTAATTAAGAAAACAACCTCTCTTTAGTCAAAAAAATTGTATACTATTATATATATTTAATTATTATACACTAAACTTATTTTTATTTTTATATATTTTCATAATATATATTCAACTACTAAATATAGTGTATCTATAATTATGTAGTAAAAAAATTTAATGTTGTACTAATATATAAAATTGACATAAATTTAACAGGGCTAAATATAATACATAATTATAATAATAAAAATGCATAAAGATTATACCATTATAAATAATTCTTTTATTGAAAATAAAATAATGAATAATCCATTTCAACCCATTCAAGCTAACCGAAATCAATATAATAAACCAACACATATATCAATTCAAATATTTTAATTTAAATTTCAAAAAAATATTATATATACTTTCCTAACCAAAGATCAGTCATGGAAATGAATTATAATCCATTAAACACCCTATATCCCTAATTACCCAACCATAAATTCAAAAAATTAATCAATTACTCAATAAAAAAATAAAGAGGGTATTAAGTATATGACTTAAATTCCATGAAAATTCATCCAATAAACTATATAGGTGAGTGTCTTAGACTGAGATAATGCATCCACAGTAGATAATCAGGGGCCTAGATAGGAGTTGTGAGTAGATAGGAGTGTAGGTAGGATTGGCTCAAGTGTTTATGGTGTGTAGGGAATGTGAACCCTTTATGATAGAAGCAGGGAGGGATAGGTAAGATCGATGAAATGACATAGAGGGCTTGGGGAATCTTGAAGGAACATATGAGAGGAGAATTAATAAAATAGGGTATCAATGAAATAGGGGTGAAAGATGGGGGAATAACGGCGTAAGATGTGTCACTCAACGATGTAGGAGTGGAGCTCGATGATGCAAGGGGGATCAACATCACATAATAGGGGAGGAAATTGAGAGAAATATACAACAACCTCTATTTGGAGGTTGCTAATACTAATAGTAGTGACTACAAAAATGGTGGCTGCCCAAATCATCCAATTAGGAAAATTTAAAATTATTGTATTGATTTTAAAATAATTTTATAAAAAGAAAATAAAATGGAAATAATTGTTTATTATTTTCTAAAATGATTTTTATAATGTAAAAAATATTCATTTTTAGGTATGCTTGGATACTAGAAGTTAGAAAAAGTAATTTGATGAGAATTTTACTTAATAAAAATGGTTGACACTAGGACATCCCTCAACATATGGGAAATCCACATAGACATCCCAAGGGGTACGTGGCCAAAGAACTAGGGAAGGCTAGCCATGTAATGGTAGGAGAGAGGTAGGTGGGTGTGTAAAAAGAGGAAGGAGAAGTGGGAGCTTAGCCTCTCATGTGTGAGGTAGCATGGGAGGTTGAGGGTGAGAACTAGCACCATATAAGATTCAATGATCATCTTTTTGAGTGATGGGTATGATAATCATGATCCCAACCCATAAAAAATTTGATGTGGAATGAAGGACATAGGGGAACTATTCATAACCAATAAAATTGATGTTTCTTCTCCCCACTTACACGTCTACCTTCCACAGACACACCTTCTGCCACTCAAATCCTCACTGACTACCCGATTACAACTCCTATTATCGTAGAAAACCATTTACAACACTACAAATCTCATGATCAAGATCTAATTTCACTATGTGGCTAGGAAAATTCATATGAATTCCTTAGGATCTAGGGAAATCCACTGTGAGGACCAAGAGAGGATGGAGATGTCATGCATGCAAAGAGGTATCCACTATGGAGATCGAAGAAAGAGATGGGGCATGAAGTCATGCATGACTTTGAATAGTATTTTTTAAATCTTTTCAAGTCAATATCTAGGGTTTTTTATTCCTACAAATAGAGGGGTTTGGCGGGTGATAAAGGAGGATCAGATCTGTAGGGATGGAACTAAACAGTAATTCTCAGGTTCCATGAGGTTGTTTTATTTTTATATTTATTTTTATATTATTTAATTTCATTCACCCTCTCCTAGATATCATGAAAGTATTACCTTTTATTTATACTATGTTTTTTATATGAAGGGGAATTATTCTTAGTGAAGGGTTGGTTTATGTTTATTTTAAGTTGGGTTTTCATATTTTTTTGAATTATCCGATATCTTTCTATTCTTTTTCTATACATGATCATTGTATATAAAAGTGATAGAGAGTGACATAAAATATGATTACTAGATAAATAACTTATCCATGATCATTGTATGGGTTAATTTCAAAATTTAATTGTGGTTTTTGGATATCTATTTTATTATTTAACTAAACTGTTATAATCATTGGGAAAAGAGATGGTTTGTGAGAGAAAGACTATTCACAATGACTATGGGACCTACTAGACTTAATTATAATCACAAATAGAATGAATTATTGACCCTTTTAATTTAATAAATGTTTGAACCCAGATCATCCATGTGTGGTATATTATTTTACTTTTCTCTTCAACATATCAAAAAATCACCATTTGAAGTAGTTTTAGTAGTTATAAATTGTCGAATTTTAGGTTCCAAATTATTAAATTGAATTTATTCTCTAACCTCATCCTCATGGGATTGAACTAAAACTAACCATACCTATACTTATTAACAGTTTATTATTTAGCGATCTATGTTCTTAATTTCCAAACTTTGGTCGACTAACAGTGGTAACAGAATCACTGGTTCCTACCATGTTTCTGGCTCCATTATCATCGAATTGGATATAGAGATAATTTAATTTGATAATTTAGACAAATATAATCCCTCCCTTTACAATTTCTTCATTTTTGTTTATTTTTAATTATATTTTCCTTTTATGTTCCTTTTACTTTTTGGTTGTGATGGGAGGGATCCAATTTGTTTTGACTAAGAAAGAAAAATTCACTATTCATATAATAGATCGTACATATAAATTTAAGGAACATATAAGGATAAAAAGTAAAAAATAATAGATCCCACAACCATACCCAATCAAGGATGTGTCAATGCTACATGAACTAGAATTTGGTTTTGAATAGGTGTGTTAAGAACTTGAAATCATTTTCATTTAAGCTGAGGTAAGTTCCAATTACAAAGCTAAATATGTTTTTATTTTTGATTCCCATAATTTAATAGGTTTAGAGTAGAAATTAGAATAATATGAAGAGGGAAAATAAAAAGGATCTAGCAATTGAACTTGATTGGTTTAACACTAAATTTGTAGGGTAGCAGAAAGAATAATAATATTAATAATAATAATAAGTGACCTCATCTGCTAAATTCCTAAACTGATTCCTTGAAAATATAGGGCACATGTATGAGGAATGATATTAAAAGTAGGTAGTTATTTAAATAATATAATCATAGAGTAATTTTAGGATCAGTATATAGAAAAAGAGAAAAAGTTTAGAAACGTTTATCTACTGAACTTGAAGTGATCATTATATAATTTAAACAAATCAAATTGTAGTTTAAGAGAAAGAATAATACTACTAAGTCTAGAAATATTTTAAATTCTTTAAACATAACTTAAAACTTTAACAATTTTGGTTATCTCTATAAATTTTCAAGATAATTTCATGGAGGAAGAGTAGAAGGGTACACCAGATGCACTTCAAGTTAACAATTGGGTTAATCCAAATGGTTAGGATTGTATCACACTCTAATTATCTAATTAGGTAATGTAGAGCTAAATAAACATAAACAAGAGTAGTTTATGGGAGGCAACCATTTTTGTTTAATTTCATTTAAGGAGTTAATTTTTATTTCTTTCCTTGGAATTAGTTTTCATTTTATATTAGTAATTTATCTTAGGATATAATTTTCAATTCCCCAATCCTTTTAATATTTAATGAATGGATCTTATATTTTGATGTGATTTTTTATTTTTTAGCTCTATATTTAAGGAAAGAATAAAAAATATAAAAGGAATAGATTCATTTAAAGTGGAGTATTTTTTTTAATTATTGTTATTTTTACTCCCATAATTTGTATTTTCATTTTATTTTTGAGAGTTAACCTAAAATTGCATGCCCCACACTTAGTATTTTCAAAAATTTAGGATATAGTAGGGAAAAATAACTTATGATAACCATCATTCCATATTTTTTGAAATCATTATCAATGAATTTGAATGAGTAAAATGGGGATGTAATAAGTAAAGATTATCATGGGAAAAATGATTTTACAAATCATAATTTAGTGGAATTGGTTGATTTATGTAAATGAATTTTTTCTTATATTTATCATGATTTTAATTTCAGAAATTTTGTTAATTGGTTTATTATTGATGTGTTTTAACATGAGTGATTTTCTAAATCACATGTTCTCATTCCGAAGTGCATTGTAAGATATTTTTCCTATTTCATTCAGGAGGATATTTCTTGAGATACTCAATAATGTTTTCTTATATAACTTTCTTTGCTTATTATCAAAAATATTGTTGCACAAATTCACTTTTAAAATGATTGATACTTTTTATTTATCGAGCCCATTATCCTTGAGACCTACCTATTACATTTATCCTAATTTATCCCTTAGAATCTATCAATATCCTTGATAGGTAAGATCCATATTATAATCCAATCATATTATTCCTACCATATTATTAGTATTTTAGATTATATTCATTAATAAAAGTATGGGGGAGAGGTCTTCCATATTGGAATATGGATGTGCTTCAATTAGAAGTGGATGTGAGTTGTATTTATTCTTTATTGGGAAATTTTTATGGTTTTTATCATAATAGTTCATTGTTACCCCTCCTAAAAAAATTAGTTGTGCCTTTAGATGGTAAAAAATCACAATTTATTGACCATTTATTTTGATCATTTGGGGTGGATGTGGATGTGAGGCTTTTCATAAGTAAAACTTTTCAAAAAATGAAAAAAAATTAAAAAGGCAGAAAAATAACAAAGAGGGTCATCTTTCATTATATTGATTGTTTCATGCCCTTGTACTTGGGTTTGGGAAGTAGGGTGATCAAATTTTTAAAGCAGATGTTTTCAATGATATTTTACTGAATATCATGTATTATGCCTTAGATATATCATCCATTTTATCTTTTATAATTTTTATATCATTTAACTTTCCACCCAATGCCTCAAAGACATATGAACCTAAATGTTGGGCCCTCTTTAATTTTTGTGACTTTTTTTGTTTATGAGTATAATGACCCATACTTTTCATAAATAAATATTTCATCTTTTTAGATGAATATCCAATACATTATAATAGTATATTACTAAGCACAATAATAGTTTAGTGTATTTGGAGACTAGGTACACAATCTTCTTAATTAGTGAGAGATATTGAATATGTCCCATAAAGATCTTCTGCTTTAGTACTCTTCCCAAACATACCCTACTTAAAACCTTTCTTCATAACCTGGGAAAAGGAAACATAAGAAAGGGTGATCTCATATGCTCAGTAAGGGTAAACAAGGGAGATTAATTATAATACTTGTATATGGGTATGAGAACATCAACATGTCATTTGAAAACCATGCTCTGCATATCATAGATCATAAATACGAGTCATGGAATAAATATTAGTAATTCATAAGACATGAATCATAATGGAATAAAATAACAAGAGTCATGAGAAACTAAGATTGACATAAGACATATATTTGTGAATAAATAATATCTTATAATATTGTGAGAATGTATAAATATAAATAGGTTCAATCATTAGTTTAAGGACATGAAATTAGGCCCATACATAATCTTATGGATATACGACAAGGTCCATACATAACATTATAGACATGAAAGACCAGTCCATACCTAACACTATGACCATGTAATCAAGTTCATGCCTAACATTGTGAAAATGTAATTAGGTTCATACATGACATTGTGAACATATAAGAAGGTTAACACATAACATTTTAAACATGTAATCAAGTTCACTCATGACATATTTACTCATGAATTATCCATCTTTACTAAATTCATTGGAGGGAGATATAGGTCCCACCCATCTCACAATAAAAACCATAATTATGTGTTCTATAAGATCATAAACATTCATCATATAATAACCCATGAAATGAAATGGTTTTTTTAAAAATTTAATCATATAATAACTTATGGAAATGAGATAAGATTCATAATAATTTCATTATATCTTAACCCATGAAAAGAATCGGGTTTCCTAAAAATTTCCTCATGGTATAACTCATGGAAGAGAAACGGGTTTCAAAAGCATCAGTCCATAAAAACATAATCCATTCATAGAAATAATATGAATCAAATACTTAGATCATATCCCTGGAAATGAATAGGTAATATTAATGGATGTCATCTTAGATGGAAAATAATTTTGAAAGATCAGTGAAAACATTTCTTGAGGAAAATACCCCTTTCTATTTGGAAATAACCTTTTAAAATTTAAACCATTTTTAAAATAATTTTCTTTGAAAATATCCTTGAAAATTTATAATTTAATCTTAAAATAAATTATTAGTCAAGTAGTTATACAATTACATTCATTTCCTAGATGTTAAAATGATGATTCATTTCATATTTTTCTAGAATCCAAATAGGCATTATTTTGGAAAATGTCATTAAGATTCCATTAAAAATATTTTTTTCAAATTAAAAAATGTGTAAAAAATTATTTTTAAAAATCATTGGGGGATAGTAAAACATTTTTGAAAACATTTTTTGAAAACATGGTTTTGAAAGAAAATATATTTCTAAACGAAGTGATAAATAAATTCATATTTTATTAAAAACATTTTCCCAATTATTTTAAGTACCAAAGAGTGTAAAATTGGTAATATTAATTGAAAATATCATGAATAACCATGGTAGAATAAAATTAACGAGTTTCTTAATATAAATATCATAATATTTTATCATCAAAAACATAATCATAAAAAGTCCTGATAAATGATGAGATTGTAACCTTAAACCTTTACGCCTTTGGTAACTTTAAATCGTAATCCCCATGAAGGAATTAAAAAACGAAAGTTAAAATATAATGAGGAATAAAAAATTCATGATATTACATTTCAATGTGGAAGTATATACACCTCATAAAATAATATTTATGTATAACATAACATACATCTCAATGAAAGAAAATTGAGACAAAAAAACCTTACCACTTCGGTAAATTTAAAAAGATAAAACCCATGAAAGGGATATCATAAAATGGATATTTAAATCCTAATAATTTTCATTCTATTAATAAAAAAATTATTATATACACCACATAAAGGAAATAGGTGGTGAACATGTCATGTGTCTTCTAGAAGTAAAAATTGAGACAGAAATCCCTTACCATAAGTCTTGACTTCCATCGTACACATTCAAACCTCCTGCATAATAAATATAAGTTTATTATAAATATTATAAATATACATATATATATATATCATACCATATAATATTTACTTATGAAATTTTATTACCCATTTATTAACAATTCCATGTTAAAGTCACGTTTTGGGCAATAACTGCTTTGTTTTTTTTTTTGTATCTTTTGGCTTGTTATTTTTGTTACTATTACTTAGATAATGGTTTAATAATATGAGGAATATAAATAATTAAATAAATATAATATATATTCATTATATATTTATTTAGAGTACTCTATAAAATTTAGTGATAGGAAATGAAATACAACGTTCATGGTGATGATAGGTTGTACATACACATGAACGTTGTTTCCATTTTCTTGTTGGATATAAATAAAGGAAACAAAATAATGTATATTATAATTTAAGAAAAATATATATATCATATATATTAAATATTTTCATTAAACCTATCCTTAATACCCTCCATGTAGAGCGTGAATGCATCACATCACTTCGCGAGGTGGTATTCGTCGTACACATGTGCGACATTATCGTATTCCCAAAAAATGGAGAGTATTAATTTATATATGATATAATAATTATAGAATCATAAAAAATCATAAATATCATAAAAATAATAAATAAATAATAAATCCATCATTATGTCCAACCTTTAGAGGTGGTTATAGAGAAACGGCTGACATTGGTTTCTAAGGTGGTAGTCCAACGTACACACAAATGATGATTTCATAACTAATTTGATGGAAGAGGAGATGGTTTTAGGTAAATAAAATTGACATAAAAATATCCTAGTATATTTAAGTTACTTATTTTATTATATAATCATAGTATAATAATAATTGAAGTGGGTGGAGGAAGAAATAAAATATAAAAGCTCATTGATGAACGTTACCTCTTCTTTGGGTATCCTCCTTAGGTTTCCACCAAGATCCTTCCTAGGTTATATTTATATCCAAAATAAGGATTATAGGATGAGTGGAGTAAATTTTTTAACTGATTTTTTGGGTATTGTACAAACCAAAAAGGTTTTAAGGTGTGAAGAAAAGAGGAGAGGGTTGGCCTTTTATAAGGAAAGTGAGTGGAACTCTTGTAATTTTTTGAAAAGAGAGAATCCCACCCATGGTTTTTCTATCTCAATAGGATCCAATAATGAAAAAATATATATCCTATATGTTATAAGGTCTAAATATGTCAATAAAATAGGTTCTGAATAAGTTTTGGGTCATTTTTAACCCTTACCTTTTCAGTTTAACCGGGTAAAACCATTTTAACCTTAAACAGAGTAAATAATTTTTACTATTTTTACTATTCATTTTTGTAAAAAGATATGTTAAAATTATTAGAAATTATAAATTATTTTTATTCCAAATATTTAATATATTTTCAAAATTTAATTCATATTAGTGGCAAAATTTAATTTAAAATTAATCTCGCAAACACAATGAGAAAGTGGGTTTTTAAAGTGAAAATGTTTAAAAGTTTACAAAGTTTTTAAATTGAATTTCAAAATGAAATTTATTCCAATGAAATAAATTGGATTAATATATTTATAATTTAACTAATTATTATTTAAAACTAATTTAAAATATAATTTACCATTATAAATAATTTAAATAAAAATGTTGTTTTGAATTAAAATTCAGTATTTTTCATTATTCATCAAAAAATGAAACTTTTCAAAAAAATCCAAAACAATCACCCGAGGTTAATTTTGAAATTAAAATTTAAAAATTAATTTTTTAAAAAAAATAAATTTTCTAAAATTGGTAAAAAAAATATTTTTAATATAAGTGCGCCAAAGGCGAAAAAAGTGCTTTTTAAAAAAATATTGTTTTAAGAATAAAATTAGATTTATTCATATCTATCTTATAAAAAACACATAAGATGAATGATAAAAATTATTTTGAATATATAATATATAAATTTCATGGATATAATTCACCAAAAGTGATTTGTTTAATTTATTGATGTAAAACACACTTGTGTGCATAAAAATAGTTTTTTAGACAATGATTTTCTTTTATTTTCATTTATAATTAATTGGTCACCAAATAATTCATCATATATACATGTTTAAAAAATATTTTCATAATTTAGTTAATACTAATCGTACTATCTCTTACAATGACTAGATGAGAACTATTATATTAAATAATAATATTTTAATTGTATGTCATGTTTCTTCTAAACTCAATGTTTTGTGTAATGCTAGCTAAACTCAGAATTGTGTGTAACAAAAGCCAAAATTAGTGTTTCATGTAATTTAATATAAACTCATAATTGTGTGTAACACAATCCGAACTTAGTTTTACATGTAATGTAACCTAAAATAATTTTTTCATGTAACGTACGATATTAAAAAGATTAAATATATTTGAAAAGAATATTTCAAAAAATATTAGGGTGTTACATTATACCCACCTTAAAATGATTTTTTCCCATGAAATTAGTATCAATCATCAAAGTTAAAACATTTGAAAATTCCTTTATAGAAACCCACATCGTATAAATTAATGGCAAAACTTACATTAAAAACGGAGAGTTGGTAACATAAATTTTACCAAAAATAACTCATAAATAGGTTTCCACATAGAAAAACATAGGATGAAAGTGAATATTTAGATTTGTAATAAATGTGTATATAATTATATAGTGATATATATCATTGATCACAAGAGAGTGTGTTCTCTATATTAAATTAACGACCATAAAACCATAAAACAAAGAGGCATGAAAAAGTTCATTTATATCATAAAAATGATGATAATAGCACAATATTTTATTCCAAGATCCTTTTATAAAACTTGGAGAATTTTCATGAGGATATATACTTACTTGATTTTATTATATTTCCTAATAACAATCTCACCCTTTACTTGTTCCTTGATCAATTTACACTTCAACTCTTATGTTATGAAATGAAGGTGATATCATTATGCCTGAAGCACTAATAGATCATAAGATCCATAAATAGAATGTCATGTCATTCCATCTATATCTAGTAATTATCAAAACAAAATAGTTTGCATAATTTTTCCAATATGAATAAATCATCATATGGTTAAGTAATAAGTTAATCTCTAAAACCTCATCCAAAATTCATCTTAAACCATTCCATAAATAGTAAACCATACAACCCTTCCAAAATTCAAAATTTATAAAGAAGGTAAATAAATTTCTCAAAATTAACTCAACATTAATCCCCCAAATATCAAAAATTAGATCCTGATTTTCACATATCAAATATGTGAATACTTTAGTGATATGTTTTCTTGAATAATTATAATATACAGGATTACCATTATACCTTAATGAAAACTTTCATGCATTCTCATTCCTTGAATAAAACCACATATTATTGAATATATTCCATAAAACCAATAATATTGTAAACTCCATCAATGAAAACATAAAACACTTCATCCATAAATCATTAATTATTTCCAAGATCATCAATAATTTTAAATTTACTTTAACTAAGACAATCACCTCTTTATCCCAATATCATTATCTCAACATTAGAAACATATTAAGGGTTATATTTACCTTAATCAGGAAATATAACCTTGCCATTAAATAACTTTTCTAGGTCATCATCATCATTAAAAATATTCTTTCAAAACATTAAGAAAAAAATATACTAAATAATCCTTATATATTTCATGATTCACATAACATATTTCTTGAATTCCAATAGATAAACACTTCAATCAACCCACATTCTTCTAAAAATGTTAACTAGAATTCATCATATTATTCTTTAATACCTCATTCCTTTCACATGTCATTAATGGTGTCTTCGATATCAGTAATGTAACCATTACTCATTCCACCTTGATGATTCTAATTATGATCCTTACCCTTAGGACATTTATTTTTATAATTATCATACTTTCCACATTTAAAGAATTCATCATTTGATGATATCTTTGGGAGACCATTACTCTCATCTATTTCATTTTTCATTTTCCATTTGTAGTTACTTGATTTGTATCCTTCTTTTCCAATATCAAAAATTCCTCTCATTCATCTAAGACATCCACTTAGGTGTCTCTTCCCACATTCTCAATTGATAAAAAGGTGAATCTTCTTTCCTCTATAGTCTCCACTACCCGAACTCTCTGCAAAATCGCTACTTCTCTTCTTTGGTGAGTATGAGAGTTGGTTAAGGAGTATGTTGTTAATCATGTTTTCTAAAAACTGATTAGGTATCATAAAAACATCCTTTACTCCATTTATCATCTCATTTGGATGAATATTATAAAATTGTCCATCACGTTCAATGTTAACCCAGTTCCTTCTGGTGCCATCCATTGACTAAAACCAAAATCATAGTGTGAGTAACACTAATCATAATGGAAAATCAAATAATCATGGGAAATCAATTATATGATGTCTAAATCATGACACTTCCTTTTAAATATATGAATCCTTAGGCATAACCTAGGTCATACATGGTTATTATCTATTTAAATCCTTTATGATTATTTATAAAGAGTTTTTGAATTTCCAAAGCATATCCCTTAGTAGTGTGAAACCAGGTGTGCAATAAGGTCCATTGTCATGAACTAGTTCCCTATTTAGTCTAGCCCAATATGGTGTTTTCAGGGTTTTTATCCATAGGTATATCTTTCTATAAACACATCCATTTGTAGTATCTATATAGGGATGTAATTTCTTGAAAATCACTTTTTAGATCCTTTACCAAAATTTTAGGAATTTTTCCCATACTTTGACTAATAATTAGACTTATCATCATACATATCCTTAGGTATATCACTAAAACTTTCTTATCCTAGTTTCCAAAGATTAACTAAACCTTTTATTTGATACCATCTATAATGACCCATACTTTTAATACATAAATATTACATCTTTTTAGATAAATATTCAATACATTAAAATAGTACATGCTTGAGTACCATAATAGTTTAGTGTCTTTTATGACTTCACAGACCCGGATTCCACTTATTAGGTGCCCTAATCCTAGTGGGCCACATGGCCTCAAGTGCATCTCCCCAAACTCCAGAGGCTACAGAATAGTAGTGAGGGCCTTGGGAGTATGTGTGGGGAGACTATTCCCTCATTACCATAGTATATCATAGTGGATAAGATATAAAATCAGGAATTAGCATAAGCAATATAAGTAATCAAATATCACATCAGAAGAAGAATAAAGATATAAACAACTAAACAACTTTCATTCATTTACAGAATTTTATGATGATATGTTATGTATATAATAAAACTAGAAAACATGGATACAAAGTAACATACAATACATGTCACGAACCAGCCCGGGTCGACCCTGAACCGGTCCCCCGAGACGGTCCGTGGCAAGTCCCGAGGAGCGTTCCCGATCCCCCCGGGATGGCAACAAGTGCCGGGCATTGAAACTTTAATCGTTGGGAACGATTTCAGCCCAAACAAAAAACAGGATCGAAAGAATGAATGTAAACTAAACAAACGGACAAACACTAAAGACATAAACTAAACTAAACCACGACATACCTCCATGTGACCTCGTGGGTCACCACCCAACTACAACCAACGTCGCTCCCTCACTGAGCAACTCAAGCCAGGAAAACCTGGACACAAGGAACCTGCAACTGAAATGGTAAAAGATAGGCGTGAGCACAAAAGTACTCAGTAGGTGAGCCCAACAACAAAAACCAAAGCACTGCCAGTAAATAAAGAATCTACCTATTCCAGGTTTGACCTACAATGTATAGAAGTATGCTTTTATAATGTTTCACTTGAAAAACTAAACACGAGCCATTACCCTTATTCCTTTTCAAAAGTTGAATTTCTTTTCATTGATTCTAAATTCGTTCTGAACGATAAAGAAGTGTTACATTTTCAGTTTTACTACACAAGAGAAAAACACATTTTTATTTGAAAGCCATTTCCGCAAAGCAACCAGTACAAGCTGTAAAGAAGAACTGAAAGTAAACAAGCAGGAAAGAAAACAAGTGCAAGTAAAAATAAACTAGAAGTTATCAGCAATAACCATGGGTGATCCTGAACATCCCTAGAAAACCCCTGGACGTACTCGGGTTCAGACTACCTGCCGGCATGGTACTCCACAGTCAATAACCAACTGGCCGCCCTAATAGCCAACCAGTGGCACATCCCACCTGGCCTATCCACAACTCCAGAGGGTACCATCCCGTCTAATCAGGGTTAGCAAGCAACCGTCACTCGATAATCTACAAGACGCCCAGGAACCCATAGTGGTTTTTGTAACACTGTGTAAGTGGGAGACCCGCGCACGCGTGACTCATCTCACCGCACTTGCCAACCCCTTACACGGACATCGCTACATGACAACCCTCGAAGGGAAGTCCCCCTGTAGAAATTCCCTCACAAGTACGTATATATATATATAAGTATAATCCCTTCACATTTATTAAAGTGCCAACCGGGCCGCCATATCATTTACATTTTGACCATATCATTTTAAAACATTTCTAAAGAGATATTACACACGCCATTATATTGAAAACCAAAAAAACACACTTAGAACTTTGTTTAAGAAACCCAAATTAGCATATCACCCTGGAACACAATTGTTTCACAAGTAGAGTAATTTTCTAATATCAAAACACACCCCATTTTTTTCAAGAGCCAAACGGGCCTTTAATCACCTTTTTAAGGAATACTATTCCTCAAATGAAATCCAAACTTTTAATCATGCTTCAAAAGAAAACGTTTTTCAACCACCAAGAACCACACATAAAGTTTCCAAAAAAACAAGTTTAAAGGTTACACGACGTTTTCTCTAATCAAGGTTCTAAGAGAAACACCATTTTCCATAAACAATACATCTACTAATCTACACCCGCCAAAAACATTTCAAAACCCAATTCAACATGTCTTTCATTATACAGGAAGAACCATCTAGCAACACTACCATGGAAGCACACAATTAAATCCAAGAAAATGCTTTTAATGAAACGCTAGAATTAAAACAGCTTTTATCATCAGCAGATCACCAAACTATAGATAACTTCTTAATAATACTTTTAAATTTACTGAAACTTAATAAAAATTCAAGGAATAAATAAATTCTAAATTTAAAGGCGAGTGCAAAGGGAGACCTACCTCAAGATCCAAGCGCGGCGGTAAAACGACGTTGGAACCAAGGCACGATGACACGACGTGTGTCCGAAGCCACGTGATAAAGTCCAACACTCTCGAAACTGAGGCACGGAGACGGCGGAACCTCAGAAACAAGGCGCAGCGATGACGCTCTCTCGGAAATGCCCTGTGCGGTTCCTAAAATCCTACACCTACCAAAAACAAATATAAGTTGGTGAAGAAAACCCCTAACAAAGCACAAGTGAAAGCCAGAGTAATAATAATGATAATAATTGTAATAATTGTAATTATAATAATAATAATAATAACAATAGTGATAAAATAATAATAATAATAACAAGGTTAATAATGACAATAATAACAATATTAATAATAGTAACAATAATAATAATAACAAAATAATAATAATAATAATAACGATAATAATTTAGCATAATTATAATAATATAATAGTAATAACACTAATAATAAAAATAATGTTATCATACCCAATAAAATAATGATAACAATAATAATATTAATAACAATAATAATTAAATAATAATTATTATTATTATAACAATAATGATAATAATAATATTAATATTAATATTAATATGATAATAATTATAATAACAATAGTAACAATAATAATATAATAATAATTATAATAATAATTATAATAAGATAACATTAATTATAATAATGACATAATAAAATAATATTAATAATATGTTAGTAATCATAATAATAATAATAATAATATAGTAATACAATAATATTAATAGAATAATATGAAATAATTATAATATTATTAATAGGATAAAAATAACAAATGTTATATAAGATTAACTTAAAAATAAAATAAAAATAAAAACATACTTACAGGGGGTTTGCGGAGCAACGGGGTGAGGGAGGAGGCGGTTGCGCGGGGAAGCCGGGACGGCGGCGAGGGCGACGCCGGAGCAGCAGGGTGGTGCCGGGCTGGCCGTGGGTGCGGCAAGGGAAGCGGGCGCCGGGGAGCGGCGGAGATGGCCGGGGACAGGGTGCGGCGAAGGCGGAAGCCGGCGAGGGGGAAGAGAGCAGGGAGAGGCGATGGGGAGACACCGGAGGAAGGGTGCAGGGCTCGGGATGCCGGGACGGCGCGGCGGCGGTGCGCGGAACGGGGAGTGCGCCGGGACTGGGGTGAAGCGGGACGCTGGGGCGGAAGCCAGGGAGTGTGCAGAGCTGGGGGTGAGCGGGAGCCGGCGAGGCGGAGGAGGCCGGGACAGGCGGGGCGTGGAGAGGAGAGCGGTGGAGGAGCAGCAGGGGAGAGGAGCGGCCGGGGCGGCGGCTCGGTGCAGCGACGGAGCAGGAGCCGAAGCGGCGGTCGGCGCTGAAGGAGAGGGCCGTCAGGGGGGTGGCCAGCGGGCTGGAGGGGGGAGAAGGAGCCGGGACACCGGGAAGCCGGGCGCGGCGGGGTTGCGCGAGGGCAAGCCGGGGAGGAGTGGCTGGGTGTGGTGAGGGAAGAAACGGGGGAGGGGAGCGCGGCGCAAAAGAGAGAGGGGGGAAACGGGGTGGCGGCTGGGTAGAATAGGGTTAGGCTAGGGTAGAAATATATATATATATATATATATAATTGATAATAATAATAATAAAAGGATAAATAAAATAATGAAAACTAATCTTAATAATAATAAAAATTTATAACAATAATATTAGTAAAACCTTATAATAATAATAATAAAACTTTATGATAATAATAATCGCTCAAAAATAATAACAAAAAACCTTCATAATATTATTAATAATACTTTATAATAATAATCATAACAATAAAATAATGAAAATAAATAAATGTTAGTTAATTATAATAATAATTATTATAATCAAAATACACACACATATATATATATATACACATACCTAAACATATATATGTATATATACCTATATATGAACACATACACATAGATACAATATATATATCTATATAAACATAACATATTAAAGCATATACATATGTATATATACATACACATATATAGACATATATATATATATACTTATACACAGAAAATAACTACAATAATAATACACGACTTAGATAATAATAATAATAAAATGTCAACATAAAAATTATAATATTTAAAACCCCGAGTGAACACACTATCACCCGGGCTGAACGCACGACCACCGCTAACGATTCGGTGACCGCGCACCGGCGCGACACCGCCAATGCAATTAATCTTCGAAAAATTTAAACCGGGACCAAGAAAGAAGTAAAATAAAGATGTCTGCGGTTGGGGTGTGACAATTCTCCCCACCACAGACACTTTCTGCCCCCAGAAAGTCACCAAGCCACAAGTCAGACAAAAACCAAGTCTATGCCCAGACAGAACTAAAGGAACTGAAGAGAACTGAGATTTTCAGGATAACCTTACCCCACACAGGTCACACCCGACCCATCCAAGAGAAAACTAGAGTCCGAGGTTGAGGGGAGAACATGAAGGGTTCTCCCCACCACAAGAGCTCAACTTGTGCCGAAAAGTTTACCATCTAAACAGAAAACCCTAGGAAAGGGGGGGTCGACGCGGGAACTCCCAACCAATTCAAACCAACTCTCATAGCACGATTAAAACAACACCTCCGTCGAGACGTTCAACCCACGACTAGAGCCAACAACCTTCAACACCAGGGAAAACCCATAGAAAAACATTTAACCAGCATCAAATTGGATACATGCTCCACCGAAGTCCCCGAAACATAACCACATCTTAAACATAACTAAAACGAGGTCAACCCACACGAGATTCAAACACACTTTTAAGAAGGATACACGATTTAGAAAATCACCCCCACACGACAAGTCTGCTTAGATTATCACAGAACAAATCCATTGTCACTTTTTAGAAAAACAACACATTTACAACGCTGTTGAAACTTTTGTAGCAGGAAAACAAGTACTAAAAGATCTTGATTGTCCCACTGCTAACACGGAACACAAAACCTGGACCAAGGCTTCACAACCCTGGGGACTCCTGACTGTGCGCGAGCTTCACCCCAAGACCTGTGGTTGGGGCTCTGATGGCAGAAGCATCTTCTGCCTCACAGTCAGGTACTGACATTCTCCCATCACAACGTCCTCTTCAAGCGACGCTTCCTGCAAAACTTCTCCAGATGACCTAGACAACCGCATCGATGACACGTCTTCGGAGGGTTGCGACACGACGGCTTTAAATGCCCGAAACAACCACACTGATAGCACGCCATCGAACGATCTGATGAACTGGAGGCTGGGACCAAAGGGGATAACTCCTTAAGAACAGGTGTCTCTGGCACCTCTTTCTCACCAGAGGGGGAACTCTTACGAACGACAGGGGACGCTGAAGGATTAACCACCTGCACACCGGAAACCAACTCAGCCAAGAATGCTTCCTCTACGAGCTTCTCGAAACAAGGGTCTTTAGAAGGGAGGGCTCGCTCCTTGATCTCTGGATGAAGACCCCCAGTGAAAAGAGAGACCTTCATGAGCTCATGAGACGCTACCTCTAGAGAAAAGGATATTAGTTCCTTGAAATGGTCAACATATGCCTTCACCGTCCGTTGACCTTGTTGAATATGCACAAGCTCTCCCTTTTTCTCCAGCTTCACTTCCTCAGGTACAAACCACTGGATGAAAACGACTCTAAAGACATCCCACGTCATTTCACCTTGCGTTGACGGTGGGGTAACCATCTTCCACTGGTCCAGAGCTGGACCCTCGAACAACTCCATAATTGCACGAACCTTAACATTATCGGGAGTTCCCAACATTCTAAAGACACGCTCCACTTCCTTGAGCCATTTCACTGCCTCTAACGGACCTTGATCACCATGGAGAATAGGAAAAGTCTGAGAAGGACCAAAAACTGGGCATGACTTATCTGAATCCTTAGAGACCTTTCTGGGCGGCATTTCCTGAGCGACATATAAAACACAAGGCCAAAACCAACCTCAAATCGAAGCAACATCAATAAAAGTGCCTTCATCAAAAACAGTCAGCACAAGGACCAATCAAATACAACACAACCCAAAATAAAATCTCCTCTTTAAAATTCCCTTTTCATTTTTTTTTCAAAACCACCCTTTTTCAAGATCACTTTCCAAAACCAATCCATTTTCAAACCAAAAGCTTTCCAAAACCGTTCCCCCCTTAAAACCAATTTAGAAAACAAAGTCAAGCCTTTAATTTCAAATACACACCCAGGTAATCCCATGAATCGTTGCACATGTCTTCATCCACTGTCCAATAATACTCGCACCAACACGCATTTTTTTCCCATGCATTCTCACACATGTGCGAACGTTCATAAAGAGGACCTGGGGTTTCATCCCAAATCATTCTTAACCAATTCCAAGAAAACAACAGATTTTCAAATCAAGAGATTTCAGTTTTAAAACCCATTTTATATATTTAAAGTCCTTTAAAAGAAACCAGTCCAATTTTCAAAAACCCTTTTTCATTTCCAACTACGCACTCACACAGACCAAAACGGAAACAACATCCAAATTTGCATAAATCACTGAAATGAGGGACTAGTAGTCACACTCAACCTGGCGACATGGTAGTGGGCCATGTCCCAAGTCATCGTCGACCACTAGGAGGAATCCAAACCGTGTACTCATACTCCACATGGGTCACTACTCCAGGTGAAGTCACAAAGTAACGTCGGCTTGCCTCCGTTGTCATCTCTCAATCCAAGACAAACCAGAAAAGACAAGGACACAATTCCCGAACTACCCCTGGTAACTCGAAGATCAGTGCGAGCAAGAGTTCGCGACGCTCTTCCCGTACCTACCCCTCGAGTTCCGACAGTCCTAATCTCCTTCTACCAGACAACCCAAATAACAAGAACCACCTTTGATACCATTTTGTCACGAACTAGCCCGGGTCGACCCTGAACCGGTCCCCCGAGCCGGTCCACGGCAAGTCCTGAGGAGCGTTCCCGATCCCCCCGGGATGGCAACAAGTGCCGGGCATTGAAACTTTAATCGTTGGGAACGATTTCAGGCCAAACTAAAAACAGGATCGAAAGAATGAATGTAAACTAAACAAACGGACAAACACTAAAGACATAAACAAAACTAAACCACGACATACCTCCATGTGACCTCGCGGGTCACCACCCAACTACAACCAACGTCGCTCCCTCACTGAGCAACTCAAGCCAGGAAAACCTGGACACAAGGAACCTGCAACTGAAATGGTAAAAGATAGGCGTGATCACAAAAGTACTCAGTAGGTGAGCCCAACAACAAAACCCAAAGCACTGCCAGTAAATAAAGAATCTACCTATTCCAGGTTTGAACTACAATGTATAGAAGTATGCTTTTATAATGTTTCACTTGAAAAACTAAACACGATCCATTACCCTTATTCCTTTTCAAAAGTTGAATTTCTTTTCATTGATTCTAAATTCGTTCTGAACGATAAAGAAGTGTTACATTTTCAGTTTTACTACACAAGAGAAAAACGCATTTTTATTTGAAAGCCATTTTCGCAAAGCAACCAGTACAAGCTGTAAAGAAGAACTGAAAGTAAACAAGCAGGAAAAAAACAAGTGCAAGTAAAAATAAACCAGAAGTTATCAGCAATAACCATGGGTGATCCTGAACATCCCTAGAAAACCCCTAGACGTACTCGGGTTCAGACTACCTGCCGGCATGGTACTCCACAGTCAATAACCAACTGGCCGCCCTAATAGCCAACCAGTGGCACATCCCACCTGGCCTGTCCACAACTCCAGAGGGTACCAACCCGTCTAATCAGGGTTAGTAAGCAACCGTCACTCGATAATCTACAAGACGCCCAGGAACCCATAGTGGTTTTTGTAACACTGTGGAAGTGGGAGACCCACGCACGCGTGACTCATCTCACCACACTTGCCAACCCCTTACACGGACATCGCTACACGACAACCCTCGAAGGGAAGTCCCCCTGTAGAAATGCCCTCACAAGTACTTATATATATATATAAGTATAATCACTTCACATTTATTAAAGTGCCAACCGGGCCGCCATATCATTTACATTTTGACCATATCATTTTAAAACATTTCTAAAGGGATATTACACACGCCATTACATTGAAAACCAAAAAAACACACTTAGAACTTTGTTTAAGAAACCCAAATCAGCATATCACCCTGGAACACAATTGTTTCACAAGTAGAGTAATTTTCTAATATCAAAACGCACCCCCTTTTTTTCAAGAGCCAAACGGGACTTTAATCACGTTTTTAAGGAATACTATTCCTCAAATGAAATCCAAACTTTTAATCATGCTTCAAAAGAAAACGTTTTTCAACCACCAAGAACCACATATAAAGTTTCCAAAAAAAACAAGTTTAAAGGTTACACGACGTTTTCTCTAATCAAGGTTCTAAGAAAAACACCATTTTCCATAAACAATACATCTACTAATCTACACCCGCCAAAAACATTTCAAAACCCAATTCAACATGTCTTTCATTATTCAGGAATAACCATCTAGCAACACTACCATGGAAGCACACAATTAAATCCAAGAAAATGCTTTTAATGAAACGCTAGAATTAAAACAGCTTTTATCATCAGCAGATCACCAAACTATAGATAACTACTTAATAATATTTTTAAATTTACTGAAACTTAATAAAAAATCAAGGAATAAATAAATTCTAAATTTAAAGGCGAGTGCAAAGGGAGACCTACCTCAAGATCCAAGCGCGGCGGTAAAACGACCTTGGAACCAAGGCGCAATGACACGACGTGTGTCCGAAGCCACGTGATAAAGTCCAACACTCTCGAAACTGAGGCACGGAGACGGCGGAACCTCGGAAACAAGGCGCAGCGATGGCGCTCTCTCGGAAACGCCCTGCGCGGTTCCTAAAATCCTAAACCTACCAAAAACAAATATAAGTTGGTGAAGAAAACCCCTAACAAAGCACAAGTGAAAGCCAGAGTAATAATAATGATAATAATTGTAATAATTGTAATTATAATAATAATAATAATAACAATAATGATAAAATAATAATAATAATAACAAGGTTAATAATGACAATAATAACAATATTAATAATAGTAAAAATAATAATTATAACAAAATAATAATAATAATAATAACGATAATAATTTAGCATAATTATAATAATATAATAGTAATAACAGTAATAATAAAAATAATGTTAGCATACCCAATAAAATAATGATAACAATAATAATATTAATAACAATAATAATTAAATAATAATAATAATTATTATAACAATAATGATAATATTAATAATAATATTAATATTAATATGATAATAATTATAATAACAATAGTAACAATAATAATATAATAATAATTATAATAATAATTATAATAAGATAACATTAATTATAATAATGACATAATAAAATAATATTAATAATATGTTAGTAATCATAATAATAATAATAATATAGTAATACAATAATATTAATAGAATAATATGAAATAATTATAATATTATTAATAGGATAAAAATAACAAATGTTATATAAGATTAACTTAAAAATAAAATAAAAATAAAAACATACTTACAGGGGGTTTGCAGAGCAACGGGGTGAGGGAGGAGGCGGTTGCGCGGGGAAGCCGGGACAACGGCGAGGGCGACGCCGGAGCAGCAGGGTGGTGTCGGGCTGGTCGTGGGTGCGGCAAGGGAAGCGGGCGCCGGGGAGCGGCGGAGATGGCCGGGGACAGGGTGCGGCGATGGCGGAAGCAGGCGAGGGGGAAGAGAGCAGGGAGAGGCGACGGGGAGACACCGGAGGAAGGGTGCAGGGCTCGGGACGCCGGGACGGCGCGGCGGCGGTGCGCGGAACGGGGAGTGCGCCGGGACTGGGGTGAAGCGGGACGCTGGGGCGGAAGCCAGGGAGTGTGCAGAGCTGGGGGTGAGCGGGAGCCGGCGAGGCAGAGGAGGCCGGGACAGGCGGGGCGCGGAGAGGAGAGCGGCGGAGGAGCAGCAGGGGAGAGGAGCGGCCGGGGCGGCGGCTCGGTGCAGCGACGGAGCAGGAGCCGGAGCGGCGGTCGGCGCTGAAGGAGAGGGCCGCCGGGGGGGTGGCCAGCGGGCTGGAGGGGGGAGAAGGAGTCGGGACGCCGGGAAGCCGGGCGCGGCGGGGTTGCGCGAGGGCAAGCCAGGGAGGAGTGGCTGGGCGCGGTGAGGGAAGAAACGGGGGAGGGGAGTGCGGCGCAAAAGAGAGAGGGGGGAAACGGGGTGGCGGCTGGGTAGAATAGGGTTAGGCTAGGGTAGAAAAATATATATATATATATATATATATATATATAATTGATAATAATAATAATAAAAGGATAAATAAAATAATGAAAACTAATCTTAATAATAATAAAAATTTATAACAATAATATTAGTAAAAACTTATAATAATAATAATAAAACTTTATGATAATAATAATCGCTCTAAAATAATAACAACAAACCTTCATAATATTATTAATAATACTTTATAATAATAATCATAACAATAAAATAATGAAAATAAATAAATGTTAGTTAATTATAATAATTATTATTATAATCAAAATACACACACATATATATATATATACACATACCTAAACATATATATGTATATATACCTATATATGAACACATACACATAGATACAATATATATATCTATATAAACATAACATATTAAAGCATATACATGTGTATATATACATACACATATATAGACATATATATATATATACTTATACACAGAAAATAACTACAATAATAATACACGACTTAGATAATAATAATAATAAAATGTCAACATAAAAATTATAATATTTAAAACCCCGAGTGAACACACTATCACCCGGGCTGAACGCACGGCCACCGCTAACGATTCGGTGACCGCGCACCGGCGCGACACCGCCAACGCAATTAATCTTCGAAAAATTTAAACCGGGACCAAGAAAGAAGTAAAATAAAGATGTCTGCGATCGGGGTGTGACAATACATTCTATAGAAAATTAGAAAAAATGAATCCAAAAAATATCCCTAACATCCAGATCTCCAACTCGGTCATCCGCTACTATCTCCATCCTAAGAAATGAAGTGTTTAAAGCAGTAAACTTCCCTTTATCAACATCTATATACATGTAGTATACTTGGGTACCATTGGCACCTAGATAGTGTGTGAGATAAATCTCAGTAGGCCACCACCAACGGTGTCTAGAACATCATCACCATGTAATATAAAAGAAATAGTGTTAAAGAATGCATATATAAATGTATAGCAGTATAGTAATGTAAACACCCCAAGTACCTACTTCAACCCTTGGATGGTGTCTAAACAGGTAACTAGTTCATTGTTTAATTAAGTTGTGTGAGGCATATCTAGCACTGACATCACCTCATGATAGTAATAATAAAGGTTACAAGATGTAACAAGGAAACCTATATTGATATTATTAGTGAAAGGGATACAAGGTATTAAGCAAGGCATCCAAGATCTCAAGTGTCACTAACTCAGTAGTAATTGAATCTTTGAAGTTTAATCCAATGAGTGTCATCTAAGGAATTCTACAATAGTGTAATCTAGTTGAGTCCAATGAATATATCCATGGTAAAATGGGAAAAGATATGAAAAATCCCAAGGATGTAACCAAGACACCTCATGTTCATAGAGGCCATGCTGGATCCAAGGAGTGCTTCCAAGGAATCCTATAACAACAAAGGAGGGTTCCAACAATATTATATTGGGAATCCAATGATAGAAAAGGATCAGGTTCCAAAGTGGATCTCAACTAAGGTAACCTATTTCATTGAATCAAAATGGCATCCACGAGTGCTCAATCAATTCCCTAGGTAATCCAAAAGATAACTTGAGTCTGACTACTCATGTAATTATATCAAGGTCCATAATTAATTGGTTACCTTACAGTTGATTCATTAAATAAATTGGGCCATTTAATACTCAATCCATTCAATATATCATAAGGTTCAATACATTTTCTTTCATTAGTGTGACAAGGACAATTAAGTATGAAACCATTTAATTCATTCCATATAATTTTTAATCATTTAATATGTTTATTTGGTTAGCTATGATACATTCCATTAGACCTAGACAATGGTGCTATGAACGTGCAACCAATCCATTCTATTATAATTCAATAGGCCAAGTCATATATATATATACACAAAATACATTCCAATTCACCATTTAACATTGATTAATCAAATTTAAGAACATACCTTAAGTGGTTCAAGTGTAAGAAACATGGTACATGCCATTTAAAAATTAAAAATTCATTAAATTATAGAGTCTTATCATTAGCAAGGTCAAGGCACACACCCTAATGGTGGATCCAAAAGGTTATAACAAGCCACTTAGGCATAATTGGTCACTAAAAGCATAATTATGAAAATCACCATACTTGGGGTGGTTGATACTGTGTAAGTAACCAAAAAAATTGAATAAAATATATGGAATGGGTCTTAGAACATAGTTCGAACAACTAAAAGCAAGGCACATTAATTAAGCAGGTGATGCCCGATGAAATCAGTGTGAAGAAATGACAATTTATAAAATGATGAATCTTGAGGGATGATTTTTAGGTCACCTAGCCTATAATCATACGACTTTACACATCTAGTATCAGCCTCTAGTTTGGTATGGATCAGAAGAGATCTAAAGAATAAACCAATGCTCTGAAAATAGAGCGTATGAGCCTCCATCTAAATAGCATCATCTATAGGAAGATGAATGATGAAATATTAGAAAGAAATCGAGAATATATCTATGTAGATCCAATGATATGAAAGGATATCAAATCAGACTATGGATGAATTCTTTCTCTCATATCATATAATAGATGTCCTTTAGAGATCAAAAGAGGAGAAATGGGGGTGTCTATTAGCTGGAAATGAAAAGGGAATAAGGTGTAATATTTTAATTAGATTTAAGGGGGAAATGGTCTTTTGACCCAAAATATCTAGTTCAAATTGTTTGGCTGCATGTTTAGCTAAACCATGTGCCAACCACACATGATCATCTATAGGAAGGTGTCACCAGCACGGTTAGGCCACACGGTCTGAGAAACCATATACCGACCATGTGAAATGGCTCTGATAAAAACTGTAGACCATCCACATGGTCGTGCAGCCCTTGATGCATGGTTAGGGAAAACTGTGTGCTATATATTTCCCCACTATCCATCCATTTCATAGTTAAACTAACTATGTGGCCTACCCCACACAGTATATTATAACCATGCATCCAACCTTTTTCTCCCAAAAAGTGGTGCTCTGGGCTTTGAACCAACCCCAAACACACCTGAGACACTCGTAAACTCGTTAGGAATCTATATTAGGCATATAGAAGATAATTAGACCACAATTTAAAGGATCCATACCTATGTGAAAAATTGGGTTCTTATAGTCTTCCCAATTTAAAGGAGCTTGTCCCCAATTCCACCTTCCAAGGGTGAAAAAACACTATCTGAGAACAACTCTGGCCACTAGACACGTATGTTGGCCTCCTACTCTTAAGTTTTTTCTTGTACATGGCTGTGATGACATAGTACCCACACTAGAGGTAAATATTGGCTTTTATAGTGCCTTCTTGATCTGGTCAATGATTCATATAGGATACTCCTCAAACAAATAATATACATCCAATGCAACTTCCTTGGGATCAAAAGTATGAGACAGGTCAACATGATAATGATGAAGCTGTGAAACGTAGAATACATCGTGCATGGAACGGTACCTATAAGGTAGTAGAAATTGATAGGATACAATACAAATTCACTGAAAAATATCAAATGGCCCAAAATAATGATATGATACCTTCCATTTCCTCTAAATCCATTTATTCCCTAGCCTGGGTGATACCCGTAGGAAAAAATGATCCCTAACCCTGAACTCTAGAGTTTGTTTGTGGCGATCAACATAAAATTTTTGTCTATAATGAGTAGTAGGTATATGCTTCCTAATCATATAAACCTACTCCAAAGTCTTTTACATAATATGAGGACCTTGTATGGATACCTAACCTGCCTCTAACCAGTACAGGGTTGAATGGCATGGCCTACCATATAAGGCCTTAAAAGGAACCATCTGAATCGTCTCTTGGAATGTATTATTATAGGTGAACTCTAAGAGAGGGATTTTATTTTCCCAAGAATTGCTAAAATAAAGGAAGCATTCTTGGAGCATGTCCTCTAAAACCTGTATCATCTATTTCAGTTTTCCTTTGGTCTATGGGTGAAAATTTGTGCTCAACAGCACCTCTGTACCCATATATTTCTTCAACCCCTACCATAATCATGATATGAAATGAGTGTCCCTGTCTAAAATGATAGTATGAGGGACCCTTTGTAGTCATATGATCTTGTGGACATAAAATCTTCCTAGATAATCAATTTAAATAGTCTCTTATATAGGATGGAAGTGGGATACTTTTGTGAGCCTGTAAATGACCACCCATACAACATCTCTACCTATAAGTGGACCTAGTAAACCAACTACAAAGTCTGTATAAACATCTTCCCATTCAAATTCTGGGACTAGAAGTGGCGATAAAATTACTTCAGGTCTTTGGTGTCCCACCTTTACTTGTAGATGGGTGGAACACCTTGTGATAAAGCCTGCTATCTAGCATTTCATCCCAGGCCACGAATACTAGCATCGCATGTCCTGATACATTTTAGAGATGTCTGGATGAACTGCCCACTATGAATCATGGGACTCAAGAATAAACTCCTACATTATATCTATAGGAACCCAGACACACCCATTAATATGCATGATGATATATCTATTTATAGACCAATCCAGAGGTGGGTTATCTCCTGAAATACTCTCACAGAGAACCAAGCCTTCAAGATATACAAATTTCATACTCTTCAACTTCTTAAGGAGGTATGATATAACTATCAAGGATGAGATATAGGACTTTTCATGACTATCATGAAACTCTAGATGCAACTTAGAAAATAGGGTCACCAACTTCCATTCATCATTGGATTCTCGTATGGCTTATTATTGAGATTTATGGCTCAGCACATCAGCAAATACATTGCCCTTTCCAAGAATAAAAGAAAAATAAAAATCAAAGTACTATAGATATTTGACCCATTTCTACTATCTAAGGTTCAAGTCATGTTGTCTAAAGATATATTTGATTCTCTTATGGTCTGTATACACCACAAAGCACTCACCCAACATATAATGTCTCAAGCAACGTAAGGAATGGGAAACTATTGATATCTCAAGGTCATGCATTGGGTAATTTCTCTCAGGTGACCTCAACTTTCATGATCCAAAAGTAACAAATTTTTCCTCTTGTATCATCACTTCCCATAGGATGATGCCTGATGCATCACAGAACATGATATAGCCTCTTCTAGGATCTGAAATAATCAGAATCAGTGCCGATACAATCCTCTCTTTCAACTCCTGAAAGGATTTATCACACTATTTTGACCACAAGAACTTTACACACTTCATTTTAAGACCAGTAAGAGGTGAATAAAGGCTTGACAAGTCCTATATAAAATTCTTTTAATATCCATCCATCCCTAAGAAGCTTCATATATCAAACATGTTCTTGGGTTTCTCCCAGGAAACCAAAACACTCACCTTATCTGGGACAAATGAGACTTGTTATTCTAAGATAATATGATCTAATAAGTGAATTTTTTTATCTAGAAGTGGCTCTTAGAAATCTTGTCATAAGATGATTCTATCTCAGTGTACTCAGAATGATCTCAAGGTTCTTATCACGGTCAAAACATGTGTGAGAATGCAACAAGATGTCATCCATAAAGACCATGATAAAAGAATCTAGATAGGGGTGGAAAATATATTCATTAGAGTCATGAAAATGGTACCCATGTTTGTGAGACCAAACTACATAATAAGTTACTCATATAGACCATACCTACTACAGAAAGTTGTATGAGGTATGTTTGATGTCATGACTCGCACCTGATGATATCCCGATCTCATGTCAATATTAGAGAATACCCTAGATCCTCAGATCTAGTAAAATAGATCATATATTCAAGGTAGTGGATACAGGTTCTTGACCATAACCCAGTTCAACCATCTATAATCCATGAATAGATTAAGGGTCCCATTCACATTCTTGGAAAAAATCACGGGCAAACCCCGAGAGGAAGTGTTAGTCTATATAAAACATTTGGACTCTAGATCCTCTAACTGATTCTCAAGCTCCTAGAGCTCAGTAGGTGCCATCCTATATAGTGGAATGGACACTAGATCTTCTTCTAGAACAAGATTGATTATAAAATCTACCACTCTCTCATGTGGTAATCCAAAAAAGTTATCAGGAAATACTTCCTTGAAATGAGGTGATCTAGAAAATTCATCAGAAAATATTTCCCTAAAACAATCTACCACTAGATGAAATTCTCCTAAAATAATCCTTGATACTCTACAAAGAGATTGGAAATATGAGTGGTCACTCCACCTAGCCCAAGATGATTTGTTCTAGATATACCAACCTAGACATCCCATTCACCCTATGTAGATAATTTATTCGCTTTGGTGATGTAAATGAAATCCTTCAGTGATAGCAGTCTAAAAAGGAATGATACAGAACCAACCAATCCATCCCAAGAATGACATAGAAACCAGTCATCTTGAGAATAAAGAGGTCTTACAAGAAAGGGTAAATGTCTGCCTCAAGGGAATAATCCCTGCATTGGTGTATACCCACTTACTGTACTCCCATCAGTGTATCTAGGTTCATTATACAATATTAATACTATATTTCCAGCTAAATACTTTCCAAAATAGATATAGAGATGAATGAGTGTGAAGAATTTGTATCAAATAAAGAAGATACTCTAGTGGAGGCCACTAGAATAGTACCTCATACTGTAGATGGTCCTATAGCCTGATTATCAGGTGTCAGATATAATGCAAGCAATTGGTCTAATCCATGACCCTTTTCAACAACTGGATTACCATGATCATAACCACTCTGTTGGCACTACTAGTGATCAACAGTCTGGATACCATGGCCATGACCTCCTCCTTGGACAATTCTACCACTGCTACTCCAACTCCCCACCTAACACAACATAAATGAACTTACCCCTGAAGATGGAGTTGGTGAAGATCCTTTTCCACTAGAAGCTGATGGGAAGGTCTGCTAAAATCTATAAATATTCCCCATACGGACACAAGACCAACATTATAGAGGGTATTTATAACACTGAGGCATTAGGTTCCCCTGTCCTCCACACTGATGGTACACCATAGAGATTCTATCATGGGTACCATGGATACCACTTCCTTGACAAGAAACCTTGAAGGATCACTTTATTATACCGTAAGAACTATTGGCTTGCCTTGAAACTAATCCTCTATGCCCAATACTATTTCCATACCTCAGGTTGTGCTCAGTGATAAGAGATTGATTAACTATATCATAAAAGGTAGATAGGATAAAGATATTCACCTGAGTATGGATGTCATACTAAAGGCCACCCTCGAAGCGTCTAGCACGTGAATGCTCATCACTGTCTAAAAGCGGTGAAAATAACTGTAACTCAGTGATACATGCTAAATACTCCAGGACTGACATAGAAATCTTATTTAGATGCATAAAATCTCTGGCTTGGTCAACTCTAAACATTTGAGTAAAGAAGTACTCATAAAATATGGTCTGGAAGTCATCACATACAATGACCTAATGGAAACCTGCCCAGGTAATCACATCCCACTAGTGCTTGGCCGAATCACATTGCATGTAAGTATCAAGCTTGACCCTCCAATATGGAGGCATCTCCAAATGCTCAAAGATAGATAGGGTGGCCTCTATCCATGACTCATTATCCTGTGGACCACCATCCCCTAACAAGGTAAGAGGATGATCCTACTGGAACTCACATGTCAGATTATCCATCATAAGTGCAGGTCATATACCACCTTGTATGGACTGCATCAGACATAGAAAACTATCATGAACCTGATTTTTAGTGCCCAATTTAGGAATAACCGTAGGTGCCTCAAGTGGAACTCCTGGTGGTGATTCTGGAATCTCAGGGCCCATCATGTCTGGAGTATGGTCATTGCCACCCTCCTGACACACGACACAAGGATGTCAAGGTGGAATTGGTCTACAAAAGGAAATCACATGCCACATAATAATATTTAAGAAGATATATAGAAACATTAATGGAATATAAATGTAAGAAAGGTATCACTACCCACAGTAAACAATCTAAACTACCTACTTAGAAGGTCGGGTATTGGTATGTGGTCAAATATAAGTTTCAAAGGTTCTAGTAGGTGACAGGCCAACTATACCTTACCTCATCATTTTATGGAAACCACTTTATTCATTTTATATTTAATTACCAAGTTCACTCATTTACCTTCCATTAACATGACAAGGTGGGATAAGGAAATGAAATTATTACATTTTAGAATCCATGTGTCACTTTTCAGTTTTGTTTTATTATTTTCATATTTCAAAGTTCATATATAATGGATCATCATTCCTAGTGAATCAGGTCCCATACACATTATCACTAAAAACAATACCCAATTGATTTTTATTCTGACAGATTGACTCAGTAAATTACATATTCCAACCCACAAGGGCCCATAACACCTCCTGAATTGAAACTATAAACCACTCATTCACAACCAATGTGCAGCACAAGCATATATATAAACAAGGATCACTCAACAATCACATGCATATTAAGTAAAGAAACCAGTGGAATTCACCAATATGGCATGTCAATATACATGGCATGTGAGTCCTAGGTGTCTATGATTATGCATGTAACAATTACCCTTCCCCTCATATCATTGGCCCAAGTATGAAATTAAATCTTAGTCAAAACAATAATAATACCCAAATCACAACATGTGTGTCACCCAATGGTGAAATGATATCAACTATAACAAGTAAAATAAGAACAATAATTATAATTCAACAAATTGGAATTTACCTCGAATATGGGTTAACAACACCCAAGAACGACTTATGAATAAGTTCCAAGAATTCCTAATCTCCAATCAATTTTCTTAAAATAGTAAAGAAAGAAAGGAAACCCTCTAATACCACTTTTTGATATCCCAAAACTGGATTTCACTTAGTATGTTCCCCGATCCTGGTGATCCACATGGCCTCAAGTGCATCTCACCAAATGTCAAAGGCTGCTGACAAGCAGCGAGGGCCTTAGGTGTGTCTATGGAGAGACTTTTCCATCAATACTAGAGTGTATCACATTGGATAAGATATAAAATCAAGAAGTAGTGGAAGCAATATAAGTAATCATATATCACATCAAAATAATGCTGGAGATATAAACAACAAAACAATTATCAATCATATACAAAAGTTGATGATGATATGTCATGTATCTAATAAAACTAGAAAACATGGATACAAAGTAGCAGACAATACATTCTATACAAAAGTAGAAAAAATTAATCCAAAAACTATCCCCAAAATCCTATGCTCCAGCTTGGTCATCCACTACTATCTCCATCCTAAGAAATCAAGAAATAAAGTGTCTGAAGTAGTACACTTACCTTTTTCAACATCTGCATACAAGTAGTCTACCCAGGTACCATTGGTTCCCAGATATAATGTGAGATAAATCTCAGTAGTCCATGACTAATTATTTTTATAACATCCTATCCTTTTAATATAACTAGAACAATGTGCAAGAATTCATATATAAAAGTAAAGTTGTATAGTAACATAAACACCCAAGTACCTACTTCATCCCTTGACTAGTGTCTAAACATGTAACCAGTTCATTATTTAATTAAGTCACATGATGAATATACAGTACTGATATCACCTCTTGATAGTAATGGTAAAGGTTCCAAGATAAAACAAGTCAACCTGTATTGATATTATTTTTGAAATGGATATAAGGTATTAACCAAGGAATCCAACACCTCAAGGGTCTTTAACTCATTAGTAACTATAGCCTGGATAAGGGGTAAGAGTGTAATCTAAGGAGAATCATCCAAGGAATTACATGATAGTGTAATCTAACTGAGTCTAAGTAATACATCCAGGGTAAAATAAGAAAATCTAGGTTTATGCCCAAGGATGCAACCAAGGAAACTCATGTCCATAAAAGCCACATCGGATCCAAGGAGTGTATCTAAGGAATCCTATAACAGTAAAGGAGGGATACTAAAATGTCATACTGAGCATCCACTGATAGATGGGAATTGGGTTCCAAGGTGGTTCTCAACCAAGGCAACTGGCATCCTTAAATCGGAATGGCATCCTCGAGTGCTCAAGGAGTTACCTTGGGAATCAAAAATCTAACTCGATTTTGACCACTCCTGTAATGATTTCAAGGTACATATTCAATTTGTCACAATAAAATTCATTCATTTAATAAATTATTCCATTTAATACTCAATCTATTCAATAAGTCTTAAGGTTCAAGCCATTGCCTTTCATTATTGTGATAAGGCAAATTGAGCATGAAACCATTTAATTCTTTCCATATAAGTTATAATTATTTAATATGTTTATTTGGTTCACTCTGATACCTTACATTAAACATGGAAAGGGGTAATATAGATGTGAAATCAAGCCATTATATTATAATTCAATAGGCCAAGTAATATATATACACAACATACATTCCAATTTACCATTAAAAATTGGTTAATAAAATCTAGTAACTTACCTTAGGCGATTCAAGTGGAAGAAACATTGTACTATCCATTTAACCATTCACAATTAATTTAGTTATAGGGGATTCTAATTTGTAAGGTTTATCCATTCACCCAAACTGTGGAGCCAAAAGGTTATAACAATCCATTGAAGAGTAATTATCCGCTAAAATCATAACTATGAAAATCACCCTACTTGGGGTGGTTGTCATTTTGTATGTAACCACCAATATAGAATAACATATTTGACATGGGTCTTAGAAAATGGTTCTAATGAATAAAAGAAAGGCATATTAATTAAATAGGTGATGCCCAATAAAATCGTCATGATGACATAGGAATTTATAAAATGAAGAATCTTGAGGGATGAGTTATAGACCACCTAACTCATACTCATATGACTTTCCTTTTCCAGTATCAACCTCTAGTTTGTCCTGGATCAGAAGAGATCTGAAGAATATACCAAAGCTCTAAAAATAGGGCATATGGGATGACATCTAAATAACATCATCAATAGGAAGAAGAATGAAGAAACACTAAAAATTAATTGAGAACATAACAATGCATATCCAACATGACAAATGATGATTGAATCAGAGTTTGGTTGGATGCTTGATCTCAAATCCTAAAATAGATGGCTTTTGGAGCTCAAAAAAGGAGAAATGGGGACTACTGTCCACTTGAAATGAAAAAGGAAGAAAGATTTATATTTTAATTAGATTTAAGAGAAAAAATTCCTTTTTACCCAAAACATCTGGGTCACATAGTTTGGTCACACAGTTATCCAAACTGTGTACCAACCGTGCATGGTCAACTGTAGGAAGGGGGTACCCACATGGTTAAGCTTCACGGTTTGAGAAGCTATGTACCACCTGTGAAAAATGGATCTACTAAAAACTGCAAACCATCTGCACAGTCGTGCGGCCCCTAGCACATGGTTAGGGGAAACCATGTGCCTTGTACCTCCCCACCATCCAGACCTTTCATAGTTAAACTAACCATGTGTTCTGCCCCACATGGTTTATTATAACAACACAACCAGCCTTTTCTCCCAAAAATATGTTCTTTTGGATCAAAACCAACCCCAAACACACCCGAGACACCCATGAACTCATTAGTCATCCATATTAGGTCCATAAAACATAATTAGACCACAATTTAAAGGATCCATTCCTAATTGAAAAATTGGGTTCTTATATATTTGGATACTAGGTAAAAATTATCTTAATTTATGAGAGATCTTCAATATGTCCCATAAAGAGATTCCCCTTTAGTTCTCTTTACAAACATACCCTACTTAAAACCTTTCTTCATAACTTGGGGAAAGGAAACATAAAAAATAGTAAACAAGGGAGATATCAATATAACATGAACATATGGGTATATTAACATGATAATAACAGTTGAAAACCATACCCTACATATCATATATCATAAATATGAGTCATGTTATAAATCATGGATGTTCATAAGACATGAATCATAATGGAATCAAAGAACCGGATTAATGAGAACATAACATTGGTATAAGTCTTAGATTTATGGAATAAACATAACATTATAACATTGTGAACATGTAGGCCCTCACATAATCTTATGAACATGCAACTAGGTTCACGCATAAGATTATGTACATGAAAGACAGGTCCACACATAACACTATAAACAACACTATGAACATGTAATTAGGTTCATGAATAACATTTTTAACAAGTAATTAAGTACACAAATTTTTTTTCAACATGTAATAAGGTTCATTCATAACATTGTGAACATGTAATTAGGTTCAAGCATAACATATTTACTTAAAACTTATCCATGTTTACCCAATTCATTAGAGGTAGATATATCTCTCACCCATCTCATAATGAAAACCATATTTATTTGTTCCACAAGATCATAAATATTAATTATATCATAACCCATTAAATTAAATTTATTTCATAAACATTTCATCATATCATAAACTATGGAAAAGAGACAGGTTTCATAATCATTTCATTATAGCTTAACCCAAGAAAAGAGGTGGGTTTCATAATCATTTCCTAATAGAATAAACCCTGGAAAAGAAATGGGTTCCATGAGCATCATTCCATGAAAACATAAACCATTGAGATAAAGAATAATAATTGAATCCTTGGATTATATCCCCAGTAAGGCATAAGTAACATTAAAGAATGTCATCTTAGATGGAAAATAATTTTAAAAGATCATTTAAAACATTTTCTGAGGAAAAATACCATTTTCTCTTTGAAAAATGATTTTTAAAACATAAAAAAAATTAATTTTTTTTAAATAATATGAAACAATTATAAATGCATCTTTAAAAAAATGATCAGTCAAGGTAGTGGAGCATTCCATTAATGTCATAAATGTTAAAATGAATATTCCATTCACATTTCGGTAAAATCCAAATGGACATTGTTTTGGAAAACGATGTAAGGATTCCTTTCAAAACATTTTAAAAAAAATCAAAAATGGGTAAAAATGTTTTTTTATAAATCATAGGGGGTAGTAAAATATTTTTGAAAACATTTCTAGAAAAGATTAATTTGAAAGAAAATAGTTTTCTGACCGAAGAGAGAAATAAATTTAGATTTTATTAAAAATATTTTCTCAATTATTTTAAGTACTAAAGAGTGTAAAATTGGTATTATTATTTGAAAATACCATTAAAACCCATAACATAAGAAAATTATTGAGTTTATTGAGAGATAGATCATATAATTTTATCATCAGAAACAAAATCATAAACAATCTTGATAAATGATGAGATTTTAACATTAAACCTTTACCACTTTGGTAACTTAATCATATGCCCCATGAAAAAATAACATAAAATGAAACTTAAAATATCATGAGGATAAATAAATTCATTATATTACAAATTAAATGGTTATTATATACACCTCATAAAATAATTTAGGCATATAACATAACATACATCTTAAAGAATAAAAATTGAGACAAAAATCTCTTACCAATTTGGTAACTTTGAAACTATAAACCCCATGAAAGGAAGATCATAAAATGGATATGTAAATCCCAATAATTTTATATATAATAATAATAAAATACATTCATGGGAATTATATAAACTTAATAAAGGAAATAGGTGATGAATATGTTATGTGTCTCATAGAAGTAAAAATTAAGATGGAAATCCCATACCTAAAGTCCTGACTTCCGTCACACACACTCAAACCTCCCATATTATAAATATAAGTTTATTATAAATATACTACAGATCTAGAAATACATACATAAAAACATATATATATATATATATATATATCCTACCATATATGATTCACTTATGACCTTTTATAACCCATTTATTAACAATTACATGTTAAAGATTTATTTCGGGCAATAATTGTTTTGTTTTTCATGTATGTTTTGACTTGTTATTTTGGTTCATCTTATTTAGATCATGGTTTCACCATATCCAGAATTGAAAACATGATATAAATATCATATATATTCTTTATATATTTATTTATATTAATCTATAAAATTTAGTGATATGAAATGAAATACATCATTCATATAGACGGAAGGTCGTATATACGCATTGAAATTAGTTTCCATTTTCTTATCAGATATAAATAATGAAAAGTAAATGATGTATATTATAATTGAAAAATAATTTCCATGTCATATATATCACAAATTTTCATTAAGACTATCCTTAATACCTTCCATGTAGAGTGTGAATTAATAACATCACTTTATGAGGCGGTAGTTCATCGTACACATGAGCGATGTTATCGTATTCCCACAAAATGAAGATTATGAAAGTATGTATGATATAATAATTAAATAATCATAAAGAATAATATATTTTATATATATAATAAATAAAAAATAAATCCATAATTATTACCAGTCTTGAGAGGTAGTAATGGAGAAATGAAATACATCGGTTCGTGAGTTGGTAGTCTACCGTACACACGAATGATGATTTCATAACCCATTTGATGGAAAAGAATATGGTTGTAGTTCATTACCTTAACATAAAAAATATACGTATATGTAATATAATAAGTATATTATATAATCATGGTATAATAATAATTTAAGTAGGTGTAGGAAGAAATAAATGAAAATTTTTTGTTGATGAATGTTACCTCTTCTTTGGGTATCCTCTATAGGTTTCCACCAAGAGCCTTCTTAGATTGGATTTACATAAAAAATAAGGATTCTAGGATGAGATGAATGAATTTAAGAAGATATTTGGGTAGGTATTGGCTAAACCAATGAGGTTTGAGTGAGTGATGAAGAGAGGATAGCAGATGGCCTTTTATAAGTGAGGTGAGTGGCACTCTTGCAATTTTTTGAAAAGAGAGAATTTCAACCATGTTTTTTCATCTCAAGTAGCTCCAATAATTTAACAATATAAATAATATAATTTATAATTTTAAAATATGTCTATATAAAGGAGTTTGGACAAGTTTTGGGTCATTTTTTACCCTTATATTTTATGTTTAACCCAAAGGTAAAACCAATTTTACCTTAGTCCTCATAAATAATTATTTCTGTTTTCACTATTCATTTTGGTAAAACATTATGTGAAACTTATTAGATATTATGAATTATTATGATAAAAAATATTTAATACATTTTTCCAAATTAAACTCACATAATTGGTATAAATTAATTTAAAATTAATCTTGTAGACATGATGAGAAAGAGGGTTTTTAAGTGAAAATGTTCAAAAGTTTACAAAGTTTTTATATCTAATTTCAATTTTAAATTGATTCTAATAACCTAAATTGAATCAATAGATATAAATTTTAACTAATTATACATTAAAAAAATAAAATAAAATATATCTTTATAAATAATTTAAAGAATAAGGTAGTTTTAAATTATAATTTAGTATTTTTTACTATTCATCAAAAAATAAAACTTTTCAGAAAAATCCCAAAAAATCACCATAGGATAATTTTGAAATTACAATTTCAAAAATTAATTTTATTTTTCCAAATAAAGTTTCTAAATTTGGTAAAAATTAATTTTAATATAAGTACACCAAAGGCGAAAAAACAGTTTTTTTTACTCTTTTAAACAAAGAATTGGATTTATTATTATATCTTATCTAGAAGACACATAACATGATTGTTAAACACTAGATTTAATATATAATATATAAATTTAATTTATATAATTCAAAAAAAATATTTGTTCAATTTACTGATATAAAACAAACTTGTGCATATAAAAATAGTTTTTCAGAAGAAAAAAAAGATTTCCTTCTATTTTCAAAAGGTTTTTATTTTAATTTCTAATTAATTAGTCACCAAATAATTATTCATATATACATGTGTAAAACATATTTTCATACTTTATTTAATCCTACTCATACTCTCTATTCCAATGACTAGATGATAAAAATTAAATTAATTAATAATATTTTGATAGTATGTCACGTTTCCTTTAAACTCGTTGTTTTGTGAAGCACAAGATAAAAATGGAATTACGTGTAACAAAATACAAACACAATGTTGTGTGAAAGGAAAAACAAACTCATAATTGTATGTAACACAATATAAAATTATTGTTACATGTAACACAAGATAAAATCAGTGTTTCATGTAACGTACGATAACAAAAAGATTAAATATATTTTAAAAAACTTATTTCACAAAATATTAGGGTGTTAAAATAAGGGAGATTTGAGATGCATTGAAATACTATGGAAATATAGATAACTTGAGTTATGAGAAAAACTCCATTTGAAATTTTAACCTTGAGTGTAGAGTAAAAAAAATTCAATGTGAGTTAAATTATAATTGGAATGGAAATTGATAATAAATTGAGATATATAAATGGAATAAAGAATAATCATAGTCATTTCAAAAGAGAAAAAATAAAATACATTGTTGAATTGTTCCTTTAGAAATTATGTAGTTGGATAAGTTCTTCTTCTGTGATGATTGAACATTTAAATATATATTTAATTTTTTTTATTCATATTTATATTTGAATCATGGAATGGTGTTCTTCCTTTATAATATATCAAAATTTCATACTTGAGGACAATAATGACACTAAGAGTGAGAGGATTTGATAAGAAAATTTCAGGAATAATAATTTTTAATTTAATTAATTTGTGAATTTAATTGATAAGTTTTCCTAATAATTTATTGATTAATGATTTTATTGGTAGATAATATTTTAAATGAATTTTGGAAAAAATATAAAGGAATTAATAATTTATCATTATTTGAAATTATTTTTATATTGTAAAAAAATTTCTCTTTAAGTATACTAGGATGATGGAAGTTGGAAAAATAATTTAATGGGGAGTTTTCTTAAAAAATTCAGACAATACAAGTCCATCCATCAATCAAAGTGAAAGCCACATAGCCACCATAATGGGATGCCATTCAAGCACCTAGGGAAGGTTGGCCAACACACTGTATGAGGGAGAATAGGCCAGTCATCACACACAAATTTTCATATGAGTAGGTTTATATGAGTAAGTGGGTGATAGAGGTTTCTATAATCTCATGTGTGGGGCAGCACGGGAGGCTGAGGGAAATCAGCATCACCTTGCGAACTTTGATACCCGGCATGTGGAGCCTTGCAACGACCCAGGTTTTTCCTCCTTAAATAAATATTTTGTTTGATAACCTATCTTACCGACTATACCCAACATAATTGAACAAAAACATATTATAAAAACATAATTAATAAAGCTATAATAATCATTAAGTCAGTAAACCATTAAAATCAATTACGTTTATATGATAAATAATTTATATGATTTAATATTGATAAAGGTTGTTTTCAATAAAAGAAATTTACATTATATTCTTTATTTTCCATTAAAAGATAATTTTTCAAATTTTTGAATTTCAATTAGATAAAATAATCCTTTCCTCAATTCACAATATCTTGATTTACTTATTATGAAATTTTGATCATTTTCTAAAAAGGTTTATTTTTAATAAAAAATGTGGGATTTATGAAAATTATAATTTCCATGATTTTATCACTATATAAGAATAATATATAAGATTTAATAACCATTAAATTAATGAAATATATGGAATAAAATTATGAATTTTGAAAGATTCTTTCTTTATAGAAACAATACCCCAAACATTTTCAGAAGTGAAGTAAAATGTTACTTTAATATAAAAACTATTTTTGGTATTCTCTTTAAATCAATAATTTACATGGTTATGTTTGGTTTTTTGTTTCCTCGAAATATTAATACCTTTTTATAATTAATAATAAATCAATGTATGGATTTAAAATTAGTATAGAGGATAATTTTATCATACTTTTAAATTAAAATGATTAATAATGTTACTTTTCGAAAAAATTGTTTTACCCGTTTCAGTATTTTTATTATAAAATTAAATTTTCATACCTATATAAATTTTATTGGATAAAATGGTTTTAAAAATTGAAATATTGATACTAAAATTAGTTAATAAGGTCAATTCTAAGTTTTTTTTAAAATTAATTACTAAGGTTAAAAACTAATTATCATTATAAAAGAAAAGGGGGTAAATTGTGTTTAGCCGGGTTTAAAATCTATAAAACATTTAAAAACATGAATTTAATTATATTTTTGTAATTTTTTTAAACCAAAACATGTGTTACCTAATTTTTTTCTATTTTGGATCCTTGGGACTTTGAAAAGGATGCAAAATTATTGAAAAATATAAAGGTTTTTTCAAAAGTTCCCTTTCATTAATTTCTAAAAATATACTACTTACAATATTAAAAGATACACTTCACCGGAGAATTACTCCTTGATTATATACCATTTTACTATCCCTAGAACCCTATAACATGATAATAATCCCTTTATCACTCATATATATACTAATCCCTTCAATTTCAAGGATACTTCCAAGGAAATATCAAGTCTCAAAAGTTAGTATTATCTCATTCTTAAATTTTTCTTCTTAATCTTACTCTTCCAAATATCCTTTCACCATAATAATATGATCAATTCAGTTACATTATTATACTAATATGTTTTTATATTACTTTTATAACTTTTATTTATTCATTTCATCCATTTAGAGAAACAAAATAATATCAATCGTGCATGCGTGCGGACTACCGACTCCATAAAGAAATGTTTTTTATTTTTCATCTACATTTTCATTTTTTATCCAAAAAACGTAAAATATAGTTCAAATCATAAAAAATAAAAAAAAATCATTAATATTCATTTATAATGATATTATTTCAAAATAATGACCTTCTTAACCATACTCACTGATCCAGTAAAAGTGTGTTTAAGGTTGGGTTGGTTTAACCACATGCTTGAATAAATACCAAAATATCAATAAAGAATTATGATGGGAAATTAAGTTATAATATTATTATAAATTAATAAGAAATTAAATATTTTTCTTGGATTTGGTATGGTTATATTATTATTTTATATTATTATTAAATTATCATCTTTGATCGGTAATATTAGTAAAAGAAGCCAACACTGATTCAATTTTCACGCAAACACAATGAAAAAAAATATAATAAAAAATAGAATATCATAATTAATGGTCCATATTAAATTAAATATATAATAATAATTTTCCTAAGGAGGTATATAATAAAATTAATTTTATTCTGTAGGAATTTAAGTGCGTTCGCAAAATAAATCTTGAACAAGTAATGGTTTTCATCTCAAATTTATCTCTTTGAGACATGTTTTGTATTACACATATCATTCCATTTATGTGGTGAATATACTTCCTATTTGAGATATTATATCATGAATTTACTTATAATATTTATAATTTAAGTTCAAATTGAATCTTTATCTTTCACTAGGATTTGATTTAAATGCTCCACATATTGTAAGTGGTTTTCATGAATCAAATGATTTCTTGGGTCATAGTCACTCCTCTTTGCCTAAAACCTTTCAAGATTTATATGTTATAACCTAAGATAATTTTATTATGTACTTCCACATTATCTTATAGGTAAATCATTTTTCACACCAAATTATTCTTCCTTAATGATTCAATTGTTTAGTGAAAATATATTTTTTTTAAGAATAATTTCAATTTATTTTAATATATTTTTCTTTTATATACATGATTTTAATTCCTAGTAATGTTCTCCTTTCCCTAGTGGAAAATCAATTTTTTTTATAACTAATAATCCTTTCATTCCCATTTACTCATTTTATAACAATTTTTTTATCCTTTTAACAATATGGGTTTAAATAAAGGCATTTTAAAATATTTTAAAGGCTTTTTATTTTTAATTTTATTATTAACTTATAATTTTAATTTTTACATGCGATTTATTTCTTTTCAAGGTATATTTATTTGAATTTGTTTTTTGAAGAAATTTTTTAATATGTTTTCTCTTCTTCAATAAAAATCGGTTTTTTAAATTGACTTGAAAATATCACATTTTTAAGGAGATATTAACAATTTTTATGATTAATATTTTATTTTAAAAGTATTCTTGTCCAATAAATAAATGTTTCATCAATCAACTTTTATGTACTAATTTTATAAATACTCATTTTTGGGGATCATGTGTTTGGTATCAAATGATCGTGTTTTTTTGTGATATCATTTGGAAAAGTTATGAAACCCATTTTATTCCCATGGATTATTTTTAATAATATGAATGAATTGATTTTATGTGGAACTCATATGTATGTATGATGATGGGTAGGGTCATATATTACCCTCTAATTCATTGTTTAAGGTTTCATATCTCATGAGTTACTATGGTAATTGAGTATGGAATGCTCATTCCTCTATGGGAATTTAGTATGGAATGCTCGATCCATTATGAGAATATAATAGTGATGTTAGATCCATTATGGGAATGAAGTGGTGATACCTCCTCTATAATAAAATGTTTACCTATTTTTATATTTTTTCCAAATTATTTTTCCTATGTGATGATTTATTTCCAAGTTATGCCAATTTTTTTATATTCAATGTTTTAATGATATTCTATTTTCATAGATTAAGATTTCATGTTTTGTTTTATTTTCATTAGATGCTTATAAGCCATGTTTTTATAATATTTATTTGGTATTTTATTCCTATTCAGTGATCTTTGATGCTCAATCAATTTGATGATTATCAATTATGACTCCATAATCTTTTAATCTAATATATCTTCTTTTCTCATGTTTTTTATCATGTTTATGATCTAACCAGTATAACTAGTTGATAAGTTTCCCTTACTAAACATTCGATCTCGCCCATTTTTTATGTTTACATTCCCCAGGTTATGAAGATGATTATATCGTATGATATGTCAAGAAAAGAGTCTATAGGAACGTGGTTATAAGGAAATTTCAACAAGTGTTGTCAAATAAAATGTTTATGTAGCTAGTCTCCAAGAAACTAAACCTATCAGTCCTCAGGTTGTGTGAATATTTGTGAAAAACATAAATTAAATCATGGTATTAATGTATTATTTATGTATATTTAGATTGAGTCTCCATAGTTGGTATAAAAGGTAGGTTTAGTTATTTTTTGATATTAGTTTAGATAACATTATCAAAAAAACCTATGGATAAGTCAAGGGGATAAATATAAGTGTAGGATAACATCATGATGTTTTGGTAAAGTAGTGGTTGTGTGGTTTTCCTTGAAAATACATCCTTTTATGGATACTAAAAAGTGGATGCTGTCTCTAGAATAGTTATACCTAGGGGTAATAACCCCAAAGAGGGTGTGTTAGGTATAAACTCAATCTTCAAGACAAATAGGGTTAATTGCACTCCTATCTAAACACTCTCGGGGGATATGATTTGGTTAATCACATTATATTTACAAACCATAATTAAGGATTTTAGTATGATTTTATATAATTATATTTGAGAACCTACTAAGAAAATTTACATGGATACTAAAGATTTAAACCTAGAGATACATAGGTTCAGGCATACACAGCATTTATGATATCCCTGTGAATGAAAATTCAATAATGTGGTTTATGATACCCAATAATGATGTATTGCAAACTCAAATGAATGGGGATGAATTCGTCATTAATAAAATTCCTATTTTACAGAAATATCTGCTTTATTTTTAGATACACTTCTTAGTCTTCCCCTAGAGAATGATGCTGAGTTTTTAATTGAACTCATACTTAATTTCATGCATATATCAATGATTTATTATATAATACCCCCAATTGAGTTGGAAGAATAAAAGAATCGACTTCAAGATAATCTAGATAAGGTTTTTTTATACTTGAGTGATTCACCCTAGTGTGCCCCAATGTGTTTTGTTAAGAATAAGTAGGGATTAATGTAACTCTTCATTGACTATTGTGAACTTTACAATATTTTAACCAATAAAAAATACCATCTACCCCATATTGATGATTAGTTCGATCAACTATGAGGAAATAAATATTTCTTAAAGATTGAACTCTGATCTAGGTATCATCAATTGAGTGTAAAATGAAAAGATATAATCAATAAAACTTTCCGCAAAAGGTATGGACACTGTGAATTTATAGTGATACATCTGGTATTACAAATGTTCCTTCTATATTTATATATTTTATGAATATAGTCTTTATATAATACCTTAAAAAATTCATGGTTTTCATTATTGATGACATTCTCATATATTCTAAGAGTAAGAGTAAGGAAGAAAATGGATAGCATTTAAGAATTTTCCTAAGGACCTTATGAAAGGATAAATTATATGCCAAGTTCAACAAGTGTGAATTGTTTCTACCAAAATTATCCTTATTAGGTTATTTTATCAGTAGTAAGGATATTTATGTGTACAAATCAAATACAAATGTAATTAAAAAATCATAGAGACCGACCTTAGTGATAGATATTCGGAGTATTCTTGGATTAATTGGATACTACTAGAATTTTGTGGGAAGATTCTCATGATTATCCAATCTACTAAACAATTTGACATGAAATGGAGTGAAGTTCGTCTAGATAGTTTAATGTGAGGAAATATTTAGGTATATTAACAATAGATTTTATACAACACCTATACATACACTACCCTGCTATAGATAAGTGTTTGTGTTATATAGTGATACTTCATTAAAAGGTTTGGGATGTGTTTTTATGCATAATGAGATGGTAATTTCATATGCATCACATGAATTAAAGAATAATGATAAAAACTACCAATAAAAATGATATAATTTGGAAGTAGTATTCTTTGCATTGAGAATTATGAGGCATCATCTCTATAGTGAGAAGTGTAATTATTATACTAACCATAAGATATTAAAGTATATATTCATACAAAATATTTAAAATGTGCACCAACGGAGATGGTGAGAACTGATCGAGGACTATGAGTGTACAATAAATTATCTACCTTGAAAGGAAAACAAAGTTGTTGATTCCCTGATTAGGAAGGAAGATTCTATCATATCCATGATGAGGATTCAAAAAGACTCAATACTCATATATTTTTAGTGGATGAATCTTGAAATCATAAGGAAATGAGAGGAATCCTATATTTTCTAAATGATTTCTCAGTAATCTATTAATGTGATGATTAAATAATCTCATAAAGATTGTACATAGCTATAGAAAAATTTAGTGAGTATTATAGAGTTTATCTTTGATAATGTAAGAGTCATAAGGGTTGGAACCCAGATTTGTGTCTCATCAAAACCAAAACTGAAGAGGGAGATTTTGGATGATTCCCAGATCTCATCCTTCTATAATCATCCAGATATCATAAATATATATATGGATCTAAATAAAAACTTACACTACTGGAAAACTAACCTATACCAACGGTTTGGAACCATTGGTATAGGCCTCCAAACCATTTGTATAGCCTATACCAACGGTTTGGAGAACCGTTGCCAAGTAAGCCGTTGGGATAGGTCTATACCAACGGTTTTGGGAAAACCATTGGTATAGACCTATACCAACGGTTTTGGAAACCATTGGTATAAGTAATATGGAAATATATACCAACGGTTATGGAACCGTTGGTATATGTATTTCAAATAAAAATATCCGCTGAGATTTGATCCCAGGACCCCTAGTTTATCATTGAAGGACTTAACCACTAACCTAACATGACTTTTGTGAACATAATTACAAAAATATATATATGTATTCTCATAATTATTTTAAATTTTGATTTATATAATGTTCTCGGTAAGAATAACTGATAAAAAATCAAAGGATCTATACCAATGGTTGTCAAAACCGTTGGTATAGGTCTATAACAATGGTTTTGACAACTGTTGGTATAGATTTTGAGTTTGGAATTTCATTCTGGGTGAAGGTTGATTGCTGGGGGACCCTTTCCCAACGGTTTGGCCAACCCATTGGGAAAGGGTATGTCTTTCCCAACGGTTTGGCCAAACCATTGGGAAAAGTGGCCACAAAGGGGTCTTTTCCCAATGGTTTGGCCAAACTGTTGGGAAAGGTGGTCACAAAGGGGACTTTTCCCAATGGTTTGGCCAAACCATTGGGAAAGCCACACCCTTTCCCAATGGTTTGGTCAAACCGTTGGGAAAAGTGTCCTCAAAGTGGGTTTTCCCAACGGTTTGGCCAAACCGTTGGTATAGAAGCGTTGGGAAAAGTCATATTTCCAGTAGTGTTATAGTGGGATAAAATGAAGAGGTATATCGAGGAATAAACACCTCAGTGCTTGGTATGAAAACAATTTAAGGCTGAATAATAAAATTCCAAGGGTAAGTTGCAACTATTACCCATACCGATATGGAAATGGGAAAATATTTACATAGATATTATTGTGGGACTCCCCATGACATCTAAATGCCATAATTCCACTTGTTTTATAGTTTATCTCCTTAAAACATTTGTGAATTTTATTACTATTAAATAATATTTCTCTCTTAACCAACTCTCCAAGTTTTTTATAAGAGAAGTGGTAATATTTTATGGGGTGTCACTCTCCATTGTATATGATTGATATATAAGGATTAAATCGGGGTTCTACGGAATCCTTTAGAAGTAATTAGAGACATAGTTGAGTTTCATCACTCTTTATCACCCTCAAACAGATAGTTGGTCTATGTAGAGTAACTCTAGAGAACATATTGAGATCTTTTCTGATGGAATTACAATGACGTTGGGATTAACACCACCCCTTGGTAGAGTTCTCTTATAACAACACTTTTTATTCAATAATTAATATGGAACCATATAAGGCTCTATATGGGAAGGGATATACGACCCCAACATGCCGAGTTAAAGTTTTGGAGAGGTAGCTGATAGGTCTTAACCTTGTCTAAAAAATGATAGAGAAGGTTCAAACCATTCAATGACACATGAAAACAACACAAAGTTGACATAATACTAATATATATAACCATCAATGAGACCTATAATTTAATATTGGTGACAATTTGATCCTCTATATATCTTATTATAATCATGTTTTGAGATTTGTGAAGAAAGGTAAGTTGAGCCATAGGTACATCAGTCCCTTTGAGATCCTTGATCGGGTTAAAGAAGTATATTATCGCTTATCACTCCCAACTGACCTCTCCCAAGTACATTATGTGTGCCATGTATCAAATTTGAGAGATAATATACCAAACCCTTCACAAGTATTAAACTCATAATCCATGCAACTAAATCATGATCTCTCATATAAGCAATACCCAGTGGAAATTCTTGATTGAAGGGATAAGGTGTTGCGGAACAAGAACACTTATCTCGTCAAATTTATATGGATAAATCCTAATTTTGAAGAAGATATTTTGGAACCTAATGATTTTATTATGGAAAAGTACCCTCACTTATTTTCTCCCATGGAATAAATTGTGAGGATGAATTTTCTTAAAGGGAGTAGAATGTAATGACCTGGTTTTTTCCTCCTAAAATAAATATTATGTTTGATAAATTATGTAACATTTTACACCCAATGTAAATGAACCAAAAAATATTAGAATAAATTATTAATAAATATATAATAAACAATAATATATTAAACCATTAAAATCAATTACCTTTATAGGATAACTAATTAATATTAGTTAATATTGAAAAAGGTTATTTTCAATAAAATAAAGTTTCTTTATATTTTTCATTTTCCATTTAAAATTAATTTTTCTAAATTTAAAATTTTATTTTGATAAAATGTGCCTTTTTTTTAATTCATCATATGAAAATTTACTTGTTATTAATTTTTTATCATTTTCTAAAATGGTTTAATTTTAGCTGAAAAATACGGGATTTAGGAAAATTATAATTTCCATGATTTTATAAATATGTAAGAATAGACTAGAGGATTTAAAAAACAATAAATTAATCAAATAATAAATTACAAAATAAAATTATGAATTTTTAAATATTATTTTTTTCATATAAAATATGTGCAACAAAATTTAGAACTAAAGAAAAATGTTACGTTAATATAAAAATTGTTTTTTGTATTCTCTTTAAATCAAGTATTTTCATGGTTATGTTATTATTTGGATTTTATTATAAGACTAATAACATTTATTAAATTAATAATAAATCAATTTATATCTTTAAAACCATTAACCATGATAATTTAATCATATATATAAATTTAAATGAATAATAACATTGTTTTCAAAAAAAATTATGTGTTTAGGTGTTTTTATTTTAAAATTAACATTTAATACCTATAGAAATTTTATTTGATAAAATGGATTTCAAAATTTAAATTAGAATATTCAAATTATTAAATAATTTCAGTTTTAATTTTTTCCCTTAAAAATTAATCACTAAGGTTAAAAATCAATTATCACGATAAAAGTAAAAGGGGTAAATTGAGTTTAACCTAGTGTAAAATTCCTAATTTTTAAAAAAAAGTGAAATGAATTGAATTTTTGAGATTTTGATCAACCAATAAATTTTTCCCCTGTACTTTTTTCCATGTTTTTTCCTTGATAATTTGAAAATCACATTTCATTATTGAAAAATGTAAAGGTGTTTCCAAAAGTACCATTTCTTTAACTTATAAAAACATACCAATTACACCCTTAAAAGATAATCTTAACCTCTGAATTACTAATTTAAAATATTTCATTTTAATCTCAATAGAACCCTATCCAACTAAAAAAATCCTCTAGTCACTTATTGTTAGACTCATCCCTCTAAAGATAGATTAAGTCTCCAACAAAAGTATTATCCCCTTCTTAAGTTTTTCATCATAATCTTACTCTCCAAAATATCTTATCACCATAATAATATGGTGAATTTATTATCAATATTATACTGATATTTTTAATAGTAATTTTATAAACCTTATTGATTCATTTCCATAAACTTATAAAAACAAAAGAACATCAAGCATGAGTGTGTGTAGACTGCCGCCTCTTTGAAGAAACATTTTTTTATCATTTTTCTTATAGATTTTAATTTTTAGCCCAAAAAACTTCAAATATAGTTCACCATCATAAAAAATAAAAATAATATCCTTATTAATCTTTTATAATTAAATTATTTCAAAATAAACACCTTATTAACCATACTCACCCATCGAGTTAAAATGTGTTCAAGGTTGGGTTGGTTTAATCACCTACTCAAATAAATTACATAAAACTCTATTGAGGATGACTATGGGAACTTAAATTATAATATAATTATAATTTAAAATGAATTTAAATATTTTTTCCTAGTTTGGTTATATTATTCTCTTAACTTATTATTAGAATGTCATCTTCGATAACTAACATTACCAAAATAAGCTGACCCTGATTTAATTCTCACACAAACACAAGGGAAATCAATATCATAAATAAATATAATATGATAATAAATTGTCCATATAAAATTAAATATATAAGAATAAGTTTTATTAGGATGTATCTAATAAAATTAATTTTATTATTCTAGAAGTTAATCACATGCGCGGAATGAATCAGGAACAAGGTAAGGACTTTCATCTCAAATTTTTCTCTTTGAGACTTATTTTTTATTATATTCCTAATACCATATATGTGGTGTATAAACTAACTATTTAATAAATTATATCATTAATTACCTTTTATTAATGTAAATTTAAGTTCAATTTTAATTTCTCTATTTAACAAGTATTTTATTTAAATGCTCCTCAAGTTGTAAGTGGTTTACGTGAATCAAATCCTTCATTGGGTCATACTCACTCCTATTTGTATAAAACCTTTAAAGATAGATATACTCTAATATATGTTGATTTTATGTTTTATTTCAACCTTATATTATTTAGAAATCATTTTTCACACCAAATTATTTTTCCTTTATGATTTTATGGTTTTTTGAATATTCATTTATGTTAAGAATAATTATCATTTATTTTAATGGATCTTTCTTTGATATCCATGTTTTTACGTCCCAACAATGTTCTCATTTACCTAATATAAACTCTAATTTTTTTATCTCCAATGATCATTTTATTCCCCTTTATTCATTTTAAAACAAATATTTTTTATCCTTTTAATGATGTGGGTTTTCAATAAAGTCATTTTTAAATACTTCAATGGATTTTATTTTCAATGATATTCTTCCCTTTAACTTCACATTTTGACATATGATTTATTTATTTTCAAGGTATCTTTATTGGAATTTGTTTTAAATAAAAGTTTTATGATTTTTTCTTTTTTATATTTCATAAAAAAATGGTTTTTGGAGATTTACTTGAAAATTGTGATCTTTTTAAGGAAATATTAAGAAATGTTTTTTTATGAAAAATATTATTTTGTGATTCCACTTCCATTTTAAAAGTATTATTTTCCAAGAAAGTGATGTTTCATAAATCAATATTTATTTACCCTTTTTTAAATACACATTTTGGGTGATCATGTTTTTGGTATCAAATGATCATGTTTTTTATGTGATACCATTTGGAAGAGTTATGAAACCTATCTTCTTACCATGTGTTATTTATGATAAGATAAATGGTTTGATTTTATGTGGTACTCATATGTATGGATTATGATTAGTGGGGTCCTATATTTCCTTCCAATTCATTAATTAGGTTTCTATATCTCATGATATATTATTGTAATAAAGTAAGTAATGATATCTCCACTATAGGAATCAAGTATGGAATGTTATCTCCACTTTTGTAATAATGTAGTGATGTACGCTCTACTATGGAAATCAGGTAGTAATTCTTGATCCATAATTAAATTTTTACCTATTATTATTATTATTCCACTCTATTTTTTCTAAGTGATGCTTTATTTCTAAGTTATAACAAATGTTTATGATATTCAATATTATAAATATATTATTTTTTCTTATGTTATGATTTCATGTTTTGTTTGTTTTTCACTACATACTTCTAAGACATATTTTTGATGTCTCGTATTTGGTCTTACATTCCTATACCATAATCCTTGGAGCTCAATAAAGGTTGATGAATGGAAATTATAATTCCATGATATTTTTATTTGATATTTATTCTTTGCTCATGTTTTCCCCCATATATATGATATAATAGTTATGAATGGTTGATAACTTTTACTTACCGGGAATTTGAGCCCAACCATTTCTTATGATTCCATTACCTAGGTTACATAGATGATTATATCATATGATATGTCTATAAAATATTCTATAGGATCGCTATTTAAGAAAATTACAATATGTTTTGTAAGATAAGATTTTTATATAGCTAGTCTCCAAGATATTGAACCTATCAGTACTTGGGTTATGTGACTATTTATGAGATGTATTAATTAAATCATTGTATCAAAGTATTATTTATGTATGTTTATCTTGGGTCACCATAGTGATGGTTATGATAAGATTGATCTCGGACCTTAAAAACATCTATATGGGATGGAGGATAGTGGGGAACTATTAATAATTAATAAAAATAACACATATTCACCATGCGCAAGTGTCTCCCTTCTATAGACACACCCATTGCTTCTTGACACCTCTCAGACTAACTAACTGCCATTTTTATCACCATAGAATTCCATTATTATCATTGAAATGCTCAAGATTGATCTCCATTAACACTATAAGTCCAATAAATTCTATAGAAGTACCTCAAGAGATCAGAAAATCCACTATGAGGACCAGTAGAGGATAGAGATCCATGTATGCAAGGAGGGAGCCAATAAAGTGGTCAAAGAAAGTTATGGATCATGATGGAGGAGTGCATGACCTGAAATTATGTCATTCCATTAATGGATCAAAGCATGAAGAAACAAATAAAAATGTACAATAATTTTGTAGCCTAAATGAGGATCAATTCTTGAATTATGAGAGTTTCATGAATTCAGTATTTGAATTCATAGGTTTCATATCATGAATTAAGTATAGGAAATGAAAATACAATTAATAGATAAATTCATATCACGATCCTACTGATATTTCAGGAAGATAAAGGAATATTGATCATCCAAGTCATCCACATCTTTGAAGAGTATTTTTTTGAAGATCCATAGGTTGAGACCTAGGGTTTTAGATATATATAAATAGAGGGATTTGGTTGATGATAAAGTAGGATCAAACTTGGATATAAGGAAATATATGTTTTTTCTCGGGTTCCACCAGGCTGCAACATTTTTCTATAGATTTTCATATTATTTATTTTTGATTAAATTCTTATGGATATCATTATAGGGTGACCATTTCATTATTCCAAGTGCCTAATGTGATTGGGAATTGTATGTGTTAATTCATTGGTTCATATTTATTTTATGTTGGTTTTTCGTATTTGTAATAATTCTTCAATATCTTTCCCTTATTTTCCTATGTATTATCATTATATTTTGAAGTAATGGAGAGTGAATTTAACTACAATTACAAGATCAATACCTTCTGTATTTTCATTATATGGGTTATGTTCTACATTTAAATATGGTGTTAGGTTACATATTTTATTAATTAATTGATGTACCATGACCATTGGGAAAATGGATGGTTAGTGAGAGAGATAGAGTATTCACCTAGACCAAGGGGCCTATTAAGACTTAATTATAATAAAAAATTAATTAATTATGAACCCTAAAACTTTATTAAATTCAAGATCCCAGATCTTCCATAATTGGCATATTATTTTACTTTTATCCTCACCCTCCCAAAACTCACTATTTAAAGTAGTTTTAGTAATTAACAATCGCAGTTTTTTAGGATTTAAATTATTAAATTGAATTTATTTTCCAACCTATACCTTATGGGATCGAACTCAGACTCACTGTACCTATACTAATTAGTATTTTAGTGCTTAGTGGTTTATGTTCTAAATTTTTAAACATTGGTAAACTATTGAATGTAATGAAATCACTGGTCCCTACCCAAATATTACACTATTAATGTATTTTGAGTTGATGATGTTGTCTCACTTAGAATTGGTCTATTGGGTGACCAATACCTTAGTGGTGGATCAGTATTTTAGGTCTCATACCCATCTTATGATATGGATCCCATATTTAATATAATATACGAGCATCTCCAGTTCTCAAACACACTTCCCCACATCTTCAGGATTGGTCTCAAAACTGAATCCTTGAGGTTCTTTGGCACTACCAAGTTGGGGGATATAGAGATAGTCCTTAAGGACTTTCCATTGATATATAATTTCCACAACAAAGGGTATTCTCTATCAAAATTGGGTCACCTTTGGAGATATTAAATTAGAGGCAATATTAACTAAAAATTCTTTGGTTTTGGAATATGACTTGGGCTCTAAAAACATAAACTATTTCTTAAGCCTCTCAACATTAGTGGAGGACCTACTCTGGATCCATGGGCTTAAACACCTAAGTTCCAACTATTGGCATGGAATCTCTTCAAAATGATTCTACCAAGAAGTATGTGTTTAGGATTCATTATAATTCCACAATACTGCTCTATTAGTCTCCCTCTTATGCATATTTCTAGTGTCCCTTATTCCCCCCTCTTATACCATATCCTTCTTGAATATAAAGAAACTAGTAACTAATATCCCATTTAGATATAACGATGTCTAAGATATGGAATACCAAGGGTTAAATCCAATGAATGAACCCACTCGGTGTTGCCTAAAATTATCCTAAGTATTCTTTAGTTCCATCATTACACATCACCGTCACACCACCATCAGGTGTCATTCCAATCTGATTTCTATTAGCAGCATCGTTACCAGGTTTTGAAGGAACAAGAACTATCTATAAAATCTATATGGTTCATATTACTCATAGATGATGTCATAGTTGATCCTATACAAGAGGATATAGTCCCTTATATCCATATTTAATGACTATACATCATATTTTACACTTTCATCTATTTGGTACCAAAATAGTGATAATAATGGACAAGAGGGGGTGAATTTTAAATCTATAAAATTAATTAGAGTTAAAATGTTCTTACAAGATACTATTTAATAAAATATTTAACAATTCAACTATAAATTATGAATTTAATCAGTGTAAAAAAATATAAGCAGAAATGAAAATATGTAAGAGAGCACAAGAATTTTTATAATGGTTTAGATATAAATGATCCTATGTTTACTCTTAATGCTCTCAACCTGAGATTATGTTAGGAACAAAGGTATATAACTTTTTAAAAAGAGTGAAAAATCTTTACATCCATGTTTTTCGCACCAAGTGGAACAACCAAATCCATTATCTTTTACCAGTTCAAAAAATAACACTACCTTATATACATGTATACCTAACTAAGACTTTTAAAAGAGAATTTTTATCCTCTTATATTTTTTGGGATTATATGGAACCTAGTAATTTATATTGAGATAACTAAACTAGAATATTTAATAGGTGTAACACTAAATATTTTTCCTTTTAAAAGTACAGAAAGAACCTGGACTTTCTAAAGGTGTAGTCATAAATTATTTCATGTTTTTTGGTTGGGGGAGCATAGCCAAACATACCTTTTTTAAGATTTTTATAAGCCCATGAAACACACACAAAAATACTTTGATATAATACATACATTGAACTACAATGAAAAAAAATAAATAATGAAACCAGTGAATAAATATTGATTTAAGTGCTAGTATTTGGATCAAGTAAAGTATCATCCCCTATTGATGTTGAAAAAATGATGCTCAAGTAACTGGTATTTTACTTCAGTATGTAGATAAAAAATGAAGCTCTAGGACCCAGTTATAAATTATGTATCATGTAAGAGTAAATTAGATTCATGTGTATCATATCCACTTTATGCTTCAGCCTTTAAAAAAAATTGATGGTTATTTTCTCTACTTTAAAATCCACAATCCACAGACATAAATTAAATAATAATATCACCATGTGAAGAGGATATTATTATTCTTAATACTTTGAAAAATTCAATAGATGAAAAATGTAAAATTTTTCAAATACATAATAAATGAATAAACAATTACTATTTTAATAAATTTTCCCATAATAATAAAAATTAAATTACTTATAATACTCCTTGAATTCATGCGAGATGAACTCTTTATATTTCCAACAATTCATATTTGAATCTTTATATTTTGTAGATCTCACCAAATAATAAACACATAATAAAAAATGTAGTAATTTAATTTATTAATAAACTTAAAAATCAATATATAGTTATGTTAAATATTTCCAAGATTCATGCAATTTTAATATCCATTAAAATCTAATCCATATTTTAATTTAAAATTTAAATTTATAAAAGATGGAGTAAAACTAAAAATACTTCTTTAGGTTGTTATCATAAAAACAAAATTTTGTATAAATTTTGAGGTTTCAGCTACCTATACATAATGATTAAATTTTACACAAGGGTAAATTGTATAGTTTGAATAAAGGTATCGCTTAATGGTAACTCATAAATTCAACATGCTACATAAAGGACACTCAAAGTTTTTATGCATTGTTTAAAGGTAACAAGAATATTATGAATTCTATGTAAAGTAATCAAACATATTTTATATGATGTGTAAAATTAGACTAGAGTACTTATATGTTTCGTAAAGGTAAATGAGTTTATTATACATAAATGTTATCCATATTTTGTATGAAAGAGAAAGTGTACTATGTAAAGGTTGGAAGAAGATCTATGTAAAGGTAATAGAGGTCCACATAAAGGTAAACTACATAAAGGTATATTGTGAAAATATTATATGAATATATGTGTAAAGGTCAATAAGCATATGCATACATTTAAATTTAGTTCGCATAAAGGTAACCTCACATATAGGTAATTCATCCCAAGTTCCATTTTTTCCCTCTCTCTTAGTTATTTAATGCTGGTTTTTTGTTGGGTCTGATGTGATGATGGTGCTAGTTGTTTCGTTTCTGGTGGTGGTTGTTAGTGGTGAGACTTTGTGATTTTGGTGATGATTTTCTCGGGCGGCTCGCCGGTTTTTCTTAGATTGTGTATTTCTTGGTGGCAGCGGAGGGTCAATTCACGCTATTGTTAGTGGGTTCCAGTGGGAATTTCTAATTTTGTTGTATGTTGTCGGCATTTTTCTAGGTTGGTTCTATTGGTGATTGGCACCTTAGGGTGTGTTGCTCGAGGAGGCTCGAAGTCTATGATTTCTGATGTTTGACGTTTGCGGTGGTACATATCTCTTAGTGATGAAGGTTTCCAGTGAGTATCATTGGTGTTGTGACCAGACTTCATCTACTCATTTCTATACTATTCCTACAAAACTCCACCTCTCTCTTTGAGGTGGATCTACGTGGTGGTATTCATGGTGACTTGGGTCATGATTTAGAGCAGTTACCAGCATCATGGTGGTTTCGTCGGTGTTCTCTCTCTAGTGGATGGTATTATATGGTTTTCCTTTTGGTGATCAGATGGTGATGTTGAAGGTGGTTTAAATCCAACGATGTGATTATGTGGTGATGGTGATGCTACTTAGGGATTCTTGGGTGGGTCGTATTGCAGGTGGTTCCTAAGACGACCTCTTCACCTACAGTTTTGAGGTTCTCAAATTTTTGAATTTGAATTTTAAATTTGGAATCCTGATTTTCAATTTGTGGTTTTATGTGTATCAATTTTATGCGTGTACCCTATGATTTGGTATTTGGTTACTGTGAGGTTCCCACCCAACCATAAAGTGGATTATTTTGAAAATTAAAAATGGATTTAGGATAAAATAATAAAGTTTTAATTTGTGAATGGGTATTTATTAATCTATGTGTGGGTAAGCATCCAGATTCATAAGGGTATATAAGAAAACTAACATATATGTAATAATAAACAATAATTATGTGTAAGGGTAATGTATTAAAATTGGAATTTACGTATTGGTCAAAACTGTTTCTATAAAAATGTAAAACAGTTTGTCAAAAATTCATAAACTATAGAAAAACCAGTTTTACAGAGAATAATAAAAATAAGAAGAATGATAAGAAAATGAATAGAATAAATAATTAATAATTGATGAAAAATTAATCAATGAATAAAAACTAAAGAATATATAATATTAACATCATTATTTTCTTCTATAAATAGAGCAAGCTTAAAACACATATAAAATAACTACAAATAAGATTGATAATGGACACAATAATTTTGTGAGAAATTGTAATTATTAATTTTATAAATTATATGGCATTTGTAATTATAAAAACATAAATAATGAAAGTGGTTCAAGGGACCACTTCAAAAAACTTCCCCTTTTGATAATTACAAAACTGAATGTTAATTCAAAAACTTTCCTTCCTTTTTTAAATTAATCAAAAATATTAAAAATGATAATTTAAAATATATCTTCCCTTTTGTTATAAATAAATAGTTAAAATATAAAAATTATCCCTATTTTAAATATTTTAAAGTATATAACTTTATAGAACATAATTTTCCTCAAAATAGATTTTCAAAAAAATCCACCAAAACATTTATTCAAAAGGATTCTCCCTTATTTTGAAAATAAAACAATAGTTCTTAAAAATATCCTCCCCATCCCTTAAAAAAATTTGAATATAAAAAATTTCTTGAAAAAAAGAATACCGATAAATATATAACATATTTATTAATAGATTAAATCACCTTGAAATAAATAATAATAAGATAGAGTAAAATACTATATGATTAACCAAAACAATAAACAAATTATGATATGAAAAATATTTAAACAAGTTGTGCTTTATAATGATTTAAAAATTTAAAATCATTCCACAAGTGTTGGTGAAAAAAGTGATAAAATTTAAACATTATAAAACTTACCTGATTGTGACTTTCACATTTTGTTCATGGAATTATAGCAGTACTGAAAAATATTACAACCCCATTACTACAACATTTACTACAAGGAGCCACACAAACCAAATTTTAAAGTATGAAACATTTTACATCCACACTAAAGTGAATATTTCTATAAAATTGGTTCATAAGATACAAAACAATGATGATTCTTAAAAAATTCAAATCTATATTATAATGTATGAATTTATAAAAAATCAAATTTTAAAACCTCATAAATCAAATTCAAATTCCAAGCCCAATATTTGTTGGAAATAAATTAAGTCTCCCTAAATTTAGGCATATAAGAAATATTTAAAATTTATTTTATTTCCTTTTAAAAATATAAGAAGAAATTATACATTATTAAATAAAAATTTCAAATTGAAAATCTATTTTGAACAGATAAATAACTTTGGAAACTACACATGTAAAAGTTGTGACACCATGCTTTGAAAATTAAAAACAATATGTTTAAATAGATTAATGCAGAATTTAAAAATAATGTTCTAGAAAAGTATAAAATCATAAACAATTGAATAAAATTAAATAGAATCTTGTTAAAAGGTATAAATACCTTTTTATTTTTTTAATTACATAAAACATTATTGTTTCCTTAAGTAAGACAAAATTATTATGCTTTAAAAGATATAGAATTGAGATCGTTACATCATACACAAGTAGATTTTAAATTTTCAAAATTGAAATCGAAACAGATTTAGTATTTAATTCATATTTAATTTTTTGAAAACTGTGAACTTTAATCAATTTAAAAAATGTTTTAAAATTTTAAATATCCATAATGAATTCAAAAATTAAGAATAAGGATAACTCCCCTCCAATGATTCTTAACTTTCAACTTATATAACAGTTAATTTTAACTTTAAACAAACTCTTCCATTTGTATATAAATAGAATTTATACAAGGATCCATGAAAAAATATATATGACATTCAAGGAACTGTAAAATGATTTGAAGGGAATTAAAATTAAAAAAAATAAATTAATGCCAGTAAATGAGAATATAACCCTAAAATTATATGATCATCCTCCATATAAAAATAGATTTATGTACATGACAACCTACCAAATAATAATACCGGAGAGGAATATATGTTATTCAAATGTATCACCTTGGTATAAAGAGTGGTTTAATTTCTAATTGATTAGAATATATATATTTAGGCACCCAAGTAGTAAAAGGTTTAGATAGTTTATCCTTGAAATAAAATTCAAACAAAATGTCCTTTTATGACCAAATTATTGATTAAACCTTAAAGGAAAATCACATGCATAATGACCATATACTCCACACAAAAAATAGTAAATTTAAGAAATTTATTCCTTTTTACCTTTTAAAAATTAATTTTTAAAAATTGTAGGAATAATAAATTCACAACCAAGTCCATTCCTTTTACCGTCAAATTTCATGAATTAAAAAATATTTATAAAATTAATATTTAAAACAAAATTATCATTTATTAGATTTCATAAACAAAATAATTAATTTATAACATTATCTAGATCACTTTTTAGCTTTTCATTCTCCTTCTTAACAAATTTCAAATTATCACAATCCTTTCCTTGATTGGATGAGGTTGTATTTCTTAGTCTTTCATTTTCTATTTTAAGAATTATACATTATTCCTAAAATTTAGAAATATAATAAAACAAAAAATTTAAATTCCTTTATTCCTCTTCATTATTTTTAGAAATAAATATTTAATCATATCATTCTCATCGTTAATCTTTAACATTTTAGTATCAACATTTACATTTCATAACATTTGAACTTCAAGAGATAATTTCTTCTTTTCTTCAATAATGTTCATGTATTTATCATCTAGGTTAAAGTTTAATGAAGTTATAATCTCTATCTTCTCATATTACCTATCACAAATCCATTTTATTTTTTCATTACCAATTTTATCAGAATAAGAATGGGAACAATCATATTCAAAATCAAAACTACCAATCTATTTTCCCATGAAACATACATTACTGGAAAGCTTCTTCATTTTAGATGATTAATTTGAAAGTTTAGAACTTTTTTACATGCTATATTGGGTGTTTATATTTATAATTTTTCTTTTAATAAAATTTTACTTCAATTTTATATATTTTCTACAATAGAGGCACAAATATTCTCTCAACTCTATACGATTTATTAAATCCTTCTCCTTCAAAATTTTTCTCTATCTAGCCATCTGAATTGATACTTCCCTTAGTATTTTTAAGGAAGATGATAAAAATTAGTACACCAAGTATATAAATAATAAAATAAATAAAAATATATCCTTCTAAGATTCAAAATCTGATACCAATTCTTTGGTCCTGAAATGTTGATGGTAATGTACAAGAGGAGGGTGAATTTTTTATCTTAAAAATTAATTAGAGTTAAACTTTTATTATGGAATATTGTGGAATAAAATATTTAACAATTAAATCACAAATTATGAATTTAATTAGTTTAATAAAAAATAATAAAGAGATATAAAGAGATAATATATATTTTTATAGTAGTTCAGATTTAAATGATCATATATCTACTCTTCACACTTCCAACCCAAGAGTATGGCACCCACTAAGGTGTGTCACTTTTGAAGGATAGTAAAAAATCTTTAAATTTTCTTTTTTAACACCTCAAGGAATAAACCAAATATCTTGAATTTTATGGGTTTAAAAATAACCTAGAATTTTATAGGATTAGACTTAACCTAGAATTTTAAAGGAGTAAACCCATCCCTTTTTTTGGTTTAGATGGAACCGAGTCTATTACGGGTATAGATATAACCTGAAATCTTTGATATGTGTAGCTCTAAACCTCTCAACTTGTATGGGTATAGACAAAACCCATACTTTAAAAATGTGTAGTCCATACCTGTGTCATGCTTTTTATTCAGGTAAGAAAAACCAGACATACCTTTTGTAAGGGTAGTATGACCTCATGCAACATATACAAAAATATCATTATACAATGTAGATAATAAAATTTAGTGAAGGAATAAAATAAATAAATTTGTTAATGAATGTTGATGTAGGTGTAGGAATTTAGATCATGTAAGGTTTCATCCCTTATTTATTTTGAAACAATGAGTTTTGGACAATATGTATTTTACTTTTGAAAGAAGATAAAAGATGGAGCTCTAGGACTCAGTTGTGAATTATGTATCATGTAAGAGTAAAGAATTATTACATGTATCATCTCTATTACATTCTTGATAATTTTATAAAAAAATATAAAGTATTATTTTATCCTCATTAAAATCCACGATCTAAAGACTTATATGCAATTATAATATCTCCATGTGAATTGGATATTATTATTCTTCATACTCAATAAAATATAGATTATAAAACTCAAAAAAATATGCAAACACATAATAAATGAATAAAAAATTACTACTACAATCAATATTCATAATAATGCAAACTAAGATCCTTATAATTCTTATTGAAATTATTTGAGACAAACTCTTCATATTTAAAACAATTAAAATTTGAATCTTTATGCACCATAGATAACAACATATAAAAACACATAATAACAATAAATATAGTAAATGTAATGATTTATATTCTTATAAATAAATATTTATTTATATTGAATATTTTAAAGAATCTTGAACATTTTTTCTTTATTCCAATATAATACATATTTTAATTTGATTTTTAAAACCATAAAAAATTAATTAAAACATATAATATATTTTCAAGGTTACAAGCAGAAAATCAGAATTTCATATAAATTTTGAGTTTTTAGTTACCTTTATGAAAATATAAAATTTTATGCAAGGGTAACTTGTATTGTTTTCATAAAGATATCAATTAAGGGTAACTCATGAATTCAACAAGCTATGTAAAGGTAATTTTTTATTTCTATACACTGTTTAAAGTTAACAATCATATTATACGTGTTTTTTAAAGGTATTAAAAATATTATACACATTGCATAAAGAAAACTGGGGTTTTTATACACAACATAAAGGTAAATAGTTTTATTCTATGTGAAGGCCATCCGTATTCTGCATGTAAGGGAAAGTGTATTGTGTAATTTTTAGAAACAAATCCATGTAAAGGTGATATGTATCTACATGAAGGTAATCTGAAAATGGTATTTGTATAAAGGTGAAATACATATCTATATAAAGGTCAATAAGAATATGTGTGAATATATACTATGTTTATGTAAAGGTAACCTCGTATACAAGTAACTCATGTAAATGTAAAATAATAATTATTTAATCTTTGTATGGGAAATTCTTAATCTAAGTAAGGGTAAACATTCATTTGTGTAAGGGTATACAAGAAAACTTTGATCTTCATAAAGTTAAATAACAATGTTGTGAAAGGGTAAAGTATTAAATACATAATTTACATAATGGTAAAAATTATTTCTATGTAAAGTTGAAACAAATTGTTAGAAATTCATAAACTATAAAAAACCATTTTTACATATAATAAGAAAAATAAGAAGAATGATAATAAAATGAATATAATAAATGATTAATAATTATATAATAATTAATCAATGAATAAAAAAATTGGTGAATCAACAATATTAAAATCATTATTTTCTTCTATAAATAGTTCAAGATTAAAACACTTATAAAATAATTACAAACAACATTGATCCAAGATAAAAAAAATGAAATGAGAAATTATAATTATCCATTTTATAAATTATGATTCATTTGTTATTATCAAAACATAAATAATGAAAGTTATTCAATGATATACTTTAACACCATATTTTGTGATCAAACTAGTAGAAGGGTTACTATAAGGGAAGAATTTGAACTATGACTTAATACTGAGGAGTTTCAAAGATGTCTCACTTATCATAGATAATGGTTTGATACCATAAATAACTTGAATTAATGGTTAAAATCTATTCCTTGGGATTTTTAATTAACCAAAGAATTTTTATATGTTAAATTTTTACACCATCCAACCCTATTACATTTGGAAGGGTTCTACGATATGAAATGAGGCCTTCCCTTTATAGATGTATATCAAGAATTGATGGATATTTTCTAACACTAACATTATGAGACCCACATACTCATTTTTTATTAAATTCGACACCATGTCAAACATGATGATCCATAATCCATTGTGATAATTATATACTAGGACCATATATCTGCTCAACCACATCATTAGGAACCCTATTAGCCATATCTTGAAAGGTATGCCAGGATTAACATCAAAACCCCATTATTCATAACATACTTTATCTAATTTTATCTATTATATGATACCCCCACCCCCACCCCCCAATTATTCATGGATGAACACCCCATTTGGTGTTTTAATGAGGGTTCACTTCTATAAGAAATTGATAAATATTTCATATAAGGCTTGAAACTAACATCAATTAAAGTATTGGATTGATTTATTATGATATTATGGACCTCCCTTAAATAATATTAGGAAAATTTAAACATCCTTAAAAGGTCCCTCCATATAGATTTTTGGGGAAGTCACTCATCATAAAATCCTCTAATGATCAGCTCCTAATAAGCCCAATAGACGTAACTTGGGATAATGCCCACTTCACCTGCATCATGTGGAAAATTTTGCTCTAGGGAATCCAAAAACTCAAAAACACTGTGATCAAACTACTATTCATGTAAACATATGTTTGGGAGACTCATACATCCTCATAAATGGAAACTTCACTCAACTGATCCCCAAAACTATGGGCTTTTAGTGAACCTAATAAGCCTACATCCACTTAGGCTTCATGAAATATATATAATGAATATCCCAGTCCCACATCATTCCTTTGAGTTGATCAGGGGTTGAATGATGGAAAATTAATGAATAATAGTGAGATTGAGATTATGATGTATAAACACAAAAATCTATGGTAGCTTTTTATGGTGCATCAATAGGAAAGGGTGACAACACCCTCATTGATATACACCCCTCTAGACAATATGTTATTACTCATAATGTAATTATACCCTATGAACCATGAGGATGGATGATTTGAATATAGATTTGGGTTATCCATGCATATCAAGATTTAATTTTCATACATCTGAAGGAAGACCAATGTTGGGTGCTCATGATGATGTTTTCACAGAGCCTTCACTAGATATAATAAAAAGGGTTTCCGCTAAATAGTTCACCCTTACTCAATGTTTTAAACCGTGTATTTTATTATAGTAGAAGATTTAATATTTTAGGGGGCATTTAGTGTCAATTAAATTTTATTTTATACAAAAATGAATATTTATTAGCATTATCTATACTAATGAAGAACTAAAATAGAGGTAAGAGAACCAAAGTGAAGCCACTATGGATATGAGGAACACATGTTGAAAATTGTAAAATCCTGAATCCAATAACTAGGAGATGGTGGTTATTTTAATACATTGGCATAAAATATAAGGGATTACATCCTGAATGATTGAATAGTTTAAATGTCTCAAAAGAGCAGATACATGTATGATTCTCATAATACATATGAAAACATGAAATTTAATTTAAAAATTCTTGTGATAACATTATTGTTTCATCTAGTAAGTCCCTAAATTTATTCATTGATCACTTCTTATTATCTCGGGGAAAGTAAAATATAATAAAGGGTGAGCTTAAATTCTCAGTAAGGGAAAGTGTACAACTAAAGAAATCATAATATAAATAAAGAATGAATAATATTGTAGAGATAAATAATAATCAAATATGTCATATAACTAATATCATAAAAGGGGTCTAAATCCATGGATAAAATTGAAACGTAATAATCACATTGATAAGAATAACTAGTTTCAAAATGATTTAATGGATAATTTTGGGCATCATAATCTTTCCATCAAGGCCATGTTCCAAGACATCATATATAAATAGGTATGGAATGCATCAAATAGCCAAACTAGTTTGCCTCATGAGATCAACCAATGCATCATGGGGATATAACGTGCCTATTCCATCAGTTACTAATTCTAATGTATTTATCATATGAAATGGGTGAATAAAAATTCAATACATAATCAACATAAACATTTGTACTAAAAAACTAGCATCCAAAATGTTAATATTTCCCCCAAAAAATAAATAAAATAATATGATCATAATCCATCCAGACAAATATAGTGGATGGTATTAGTTTAGTATATCCCTAATAAAACATAAGATTCATCGAAGTATGATAACATAGTGGAATGTTTATTTTATAAAATACCCTTTTCATTTTGAAATCAATTATATTAAAATATAAAAATCTCCATAATATTAGGAAAAATATTTATTCAAGAAGAACCATGGAAACTTATAAAATAACATTTAATGAAAATAATAGTCACGATGTCAGGAAAATTCTTTTTTTAGTGTATATTAAAACAAATATTATGTTTAGACCTTCAGTAAAAAGTGCCTCATTCAAAAAATTATAAGAAAATTCCTTTAAAAAATTTTATAGAAATTCAAATATGGGTAAAAATTTCTTTAATAAATCATTAGATAGTATTAAAAAAATCTTGAAAAAAAAAATTAAATTAAATATGTAAATGGATGAAAAGTATTTCTTACTAAATTGAAAAACAAAGTCAGACTTCCTTTAAAACATTGTTTTAGTATTTTTTAGTGACAAAGAAGGTAAAATTGGAACTAATACTTGAAATCCTTATAAACAAATAGATGAGAATAAATTTTTTGTGATTTTATATAGAAATATCTTATAATTTTCCCAATAGAAACTTAAACATAAACAATCTGAAATAATGTTGAGATTGTGAAATAAACCCTTACCACTTTGGTAGCTTTTACATCAAAACATTCATGAATTAAATTAATTCAAATGAAACTTTTAATAAAATTAATAAAATGATATTCATGTTATAACATTTCAAAGGTGTATTATATACACCACATGAATAAATAAGTGGTGAATATAGTATAGGTCTCACGAAAACATAAGTAAGACGAGAAAACCTTACCTTGGGTCCAACATGATTTTTAAGTTATTTTACCCTCCTGTATAATAAATTAAAATTTATTATAAATATATAATAGAACCATATACATACTTATAATACCATATAATATCCAATTATATCATTTAAATACCTTTTTATTAAGAATTCTTTATTAAAATCATTATTTTCTTGTATTAAATGTTTCTATTTTCATGTATGTTTCTATTTGGTAGTTTCAGTCATTTCATCCTTATCATAGTTACATAATATATAGAATATTAATCATGATATAAATATCATATTTATTCATTATATATATATATAATCATACTTTAAATATGTACATGAAAAATGAATCACATCGCTCTGTAGAGGTGGTAGTCAACATGTACGCACGAGCAGCGTTGTCATTTTACTAATGAGGGGAAAGGTAAGAAGTTAAATTAAATATTATATTTAAAAATCATAATTATTTTATAAATAAAATACATATTCATTATTTCTATCTTTATAACCATCCAAGTAAATTGGTGATAAAAAATGAATTACACCTCTAGGTAGAGACAATAAGCATTATGTACGCATGAGTGATGATTTCATTTTCCATAGGATGGAAAGGGGATGAATATGGGTTGTTCCACCATAACAATAATATTTCAGTATATTTAATATATTTATGTTACTATATAAAAAAAATTTATAATATTTTAATTATCTAAAAGAGGAGATAAAATGAAAACACTCAGTTAAAAGTTATACATCTTCATTAAGAAACCTCTTTTAGCTTACACCTTAAGCCTTGAAAGGATTGTATTTAAAAAAAAGAACTTGGACATGGAGAAGGATTCTGGTATGTAATTAGGAAATATCTTGTCTAAGCAATAATGATAAAAATATTGAATAACATAGAAGAATATGTGCCCTTTTATAAGCGAGGGAATGGACACACATGGAATTACTTAAATGATTAAATAATATACATATATATATATCATAATCATGTAAAGTGGAACCAAGGTACCCTATATTTGAATATAAGATTTTATAGGGTTAAAATAAACGCTATTAATCACATTTTTACAAGTTTTGGAAATATTTTAAGACTTTTTTTCTAGTTAAACCACTTTAAACTCATTTTAAAATTAGATAGCTTAAATTTTTACCATGGTAAATTAATTATATAGACAAAAATAAAGGGGAATTATAAAAAAAATTGTGCATTATGTTTTATAATTTGTAATCCATTTTATCATATTTAATTTCTATAGTTTCAAGAAATTACATTTAATATAAGAACACAAAATGCATGAAAAATAATTTTTAGGATAATAACTGATTTAAGGGTAAAAAATCATTTCACCATGTAATCAAGTAAAAAGTAGTTTACCACAAAATTTTATGGTTAAATGATAAACAATTGAATGTTTTTACTCTTTTTTATCAATCCAAAATATAATTTAATCTTCTAACCATTCCATTAAATATAAAGACCCAAAAATAGTTTTTCATTTGAATAAAATATAAGTTATCTTCTAAAAAGTCATACTTGGGTTCCAAAATTTTAAAAAAATTAAAATAAATTATTTCAATCCTTAAATATATATTTTTTTCAAAAAATACTCATCCAATATGATAAATTCAAGTGCTAAACGGATTTTTAAATATTTATATCATAGTTTTAACCATGTTCTACATGATGTACTCTCACCGAGGTAACAAATATTTAACATTATTACAATTCGTAATGACCAAAAATTATGTTGGTATTATTACCTAGTCATAATTATTATTATTCCAAATATGGGATCCATTTAATAAGATTCAATTTTTATAAGTGGAAAAAATAATTTTAATTTAAGCACATGAAAGAAACGAATTTTTTTTAGAAAATGTGTTTTTCAGCCTAAAATGAACCTATACCAAACTAAAGTATAACACTGATTCCTATGTATTTAAATAGATTATTTCTAAATAAAGGATTATTATTTTAATTTAAGTTAAAATTGAAATAATTATGGGCCTCTCAATGAAAATAACTGGCAATTTTACAGAAATCAATATTTTTCACTATTCATTGAAAATAAATCTTTTCATAAAAATATAAAAATTTCACCCTAAGTTAGTTTTTATTTTATGATTTAAAAAATGAAATTAATTAAATTATGTTAAAAATTTAAAATTTATTAATTTATATTTTCATCACATTCTTGAATAAAAACTTGTGTATTGTTCTATTGTTTCTCTAGGAAGAAAAGATTACAATAATTAATGCTTGGATGTTACATTCTTACCTCCTTCAAAAAAATCATCTTTAAAATTTCTATAATGTCACCTCATAAACATATTTGGGTAGTTATTCATCATAACTTCTTTAGGTTCCCATGTCATCTCTTCTATCTTATGATTTCTCCAAAGTACCTTTACCATCTGAGTCATCTGAATCCACAACACTTGTTCTTTAGTGTCAGGAATCTAGATAAGATCTTCATAGTATGATAAGTCATGTTCTAATTCAATTTACATAAAGGTGATAACATTATTTTGATATATAATATAATTCTTCACAAAATAGATATATAACAAATCATTATATTTAGAGAGGCTAGGAGGCATTTCCAAATGGTAAGTTATAGCTCCAATTATTTCTAAAATTTCAAAAGGTTTGATGTATATCGGTCCCAGTTTTGATTTATCATCAAACCATATAAATCCCTTCCATATATATAATTTCATGAAAATATGATATCTTGCTTAAAATTACAAATCCTTCCTTCGGTTACCATTTTAGCTCTTTTTCCCACTTTGAATAGATTTAATATGGTTTTGAATACTATTTACCTTCATTGTTGTCTCCTCCTTAAGTTTTGGGCCAACAATATTCCTTTCACTAACTTTACACCAAAAAGTTTGAGTGTGACATCTCTTGTTATATAATTCTTTATATGTAACCATTTAAATACTTGAATGGAAGTTATTATTATAGAAAAAATATACCAAATGAAAATATTTATCCCACATACCATGAAATTCAAGTGATCATAGCCATGACATCTTTTATAGTGTTTAAAAATTCTTCTCGAACTACCCATTAGTTTTAGGATGATACATAGTAATAAAATGAACCTCATTATTAAGATACTTCTAAAATATTTTCTAAAATTACAATATAAATCAGGGATCGTGATCAACTCCAATTGAAATAGGTTCACCATAAAGTCTTATAGATTCTTTAATATAGAGTCGTGTAAGATTCTAAAGAGGTAAATATTTTCTTATTGTGAGTAGATGTGAATATTCGGTAAGACAGTCAATAATAACCCATATGGTATCATTTCTTCTAGAATTATTTGGTAATCCATTGAAAAATTCCATATTAATGTCATCCCATTTCCACATAAGAATAGGTAGAGTTTTCATAAATTCTATAGGATTCTATTTCTTTGCCTTTAACTATTGAAAAAACAAGAATATTGATACATAGTCAACAATTTCCAACTTCCTATTATGACACAAAAAAAATTCATTCAAATAACTATAAATTTGGTGCTTCCATGTTGTATAGAAAATTTGAGTTATGAGCATCATTTAATACTTATGTTTTTAGCTTAGGTATATACGAAACATATAGCCTCTTTCCAAATTTTAGAATACCATATTCACAAACAAAGTCTTCCATTTTCCCATCATTCATGTCTTTAATTTTCTTTTGAAAATTCTCATCATCTGGTTGATAAATTTTTATTTTTTCCAATAATGATGGTTTTGAAATCATTTGAAAAAGGAGTGATGTTTACCCTTCCCTAATTATTCTCATATCCATCTTTACTAGGTCCCTAGATAATGAATCCATGTCAATCATCATCTTTGTTAGAACTTCATGACCTTTCCTACTCAACACATCAACTACATTATTAGATTTTCTATAGTGGTAGTGTATTGAGAAATCATAATCCTTTAGAATCTCTAGTCATCTCATTTACCTCATGTTGATCTATTTTAGTGAAAATATGTTTTTAGGCTCTTATTATATGTATATATCGAATATCTTTCTCTATAGAGATAATGTAATTTTATCTTCAAAGAAAAAATTATGGTTGCAAACTCAAGATCATGGGTTCAATAGTTTTGTTAATGTATATTTATCTGCATGGATGCATAGGAAATAACTTTATCATTCTGCATAAGGACACGTCCAAGTCCTTTCTTTCATAAATCACTATATATAAAAAAATATATCCCCTCATAATTGTAATTTTAATATTAGTACATTAATCAACCTCATATTTAATTATATATAAATTTCTTTATATTCCTCTATCCATAGGAACTTAACCCCTTTATGTTTTTACTTGGTTAACAAGTCTTCAAATTGTAATTTTTTTTGAAAAAATCTCCAATAGTAACCTACTGATATAAGAAAACTAGGTAACTCAATTATGTTTTTCAACATAGTACATTCTTTTACTATAATTGTATTTTATGTATCAACTGACATTATATCCTTAGAGACAATATTTCCAAGAAAAGGAACTTCTTGAAGCCAAAATTCAAACTTGATAAATTTACCATATAACTCATTTTCACTAAGAGTATCAAGAAGGATTCATAAATGACTCTTATTCTCTTCAAAACTTTCAGAGTATACCAAGATATCATATATAAATACCAAAATTAAATTACCAAGATATTCTTTGAACACTCTATTCATAAAATCAATAATAATAGAGGGTGAATTAGTCAATACAAATGGAATTACTATAAATCGGTAAAATCCATACCTCATATAAAATGTTTTCTTTTGAATATCTTCATTATTTACTCATAATTGATGATACCTAGAATGAAGATAAATCTTTAAGAAATACCTTTCTCCTTAAATTTGATAAAAATGGTTGTTAATAAAATGAGGAGGATAATTTTTCTTCACAATAATGGAAATTATTTCTATGTAATAAATATACAACCTCATAGTCTTGTCCTTCATTTTAAAAAAATAATAGTATCTCCCCAAAGAGAAGCACATATTCATATAAATCACTTGTCACAGAACACTTGAAGTTGTTTATTTGACTCCACTAGTTCCATGGTATCTATCTTATAGGTAGTCTTAGATATAGGATTTGAATCAGGTGGATGTCCAGGTAGTTCTTTATAAAACACATAAATATATTCTTTCAAAATAATAAAATATTCTATCCTATGGTTACCTTTCCCTTCTATATGATTTGTATGCTTTTATTCTCCTAGAATTTTAGTATGCAGGGTTATTTTAGGTGGATTCAGATATGATTCATATTATTTAGTCTCCCCTATAAATATGAGGGATTCCATATCTTGATCAAAAATTGTAATATTCTTCTCAAGATAATAAATGTTTAAATTATAATGTGAAATAAAATCCATAGCAAGGATTATTTCAAATTAAACTATAGGTATAATAATCAAGTTTTCAAATAGGCTAAATCTTTATGTCATAATGGTAACTAACTGAAATATCCTTATTATGGTAATATTTACACTGGGAGTCTTGATTGACAATTCCCTTCTTAATGTGCTAGGGAAATATCAATTTTGTTTAGAAAACATGGAATATATAAATGATTGTGAAGATCCAGAATCAAATAATGAATTATCTAAATTTGAGGCTATAATCAATGTACATGATACTATATCTTGAGGAAATTCAACCTCACTTATAGTGATCACACAAGCTTGGCCTTTATCCCTGGGATTTTTTTGAGGAAAATTTCATTATCTTTTTGTATATTCATTCGCATAGTGCCCCATCTCCTTACCATTGAATCATTGAAAATTGAAAAATTATTTCTTTACATTACAATCACGAGCCTGATGGACTTTATCTCCACACTTGAAGAAAAATCTCATTCCCCATAAGCATGTTCCACAGTGTTTTGTTCCAAATTTATTACAAGTTGTAAATTCCACCATTCCCTTCTTCTATTTTCTCTAATTTCCTTTTATGGAGTTCTCATCTTCCCCTTCTTATCCTGAATTCCTTCAAAGTCATAAGACCTGGATAATTCATTCTCTATCATGATAACACATGATATTATATCCTCATATGATAAGAATTTTTTGGAGAATAGTTCCCTTTGAATGATTGGCTTTATCCCATTAAAGAAATGTTCAATATTACTATTTGGATTAAATACTTAGCCCACATAATGCTTTTATGACATGTAAAGTTGGATTAATACATAGAAAAATCTCCATCTTACTTTTATATTAGATTTAGGAATTGCATCTTTATATATTCTCATTGTTCATGAGGAAAATATTTTTCCAAGAAAAGTCCCTTAAAATACTTTTATTTCATGTTTTATATTTCCTCCATATACCTAGTGTTTTGAATTAATGACCACCATTAATATGTATCCCCCATGAGATGATAAACTTTCATGATAACCCTTTTCCTTTCATTTCTTCCCAAAGTAATAAATATATTCTACAAGGAACTTATCCATTTCTCAGCTATAATTTAATTAGTAGTTCCATTGAATGATGGAGTTTGTTGATGTATGAAGTGTTCCAATAGTGTTGTACCATGTTGAAGATCATTGGGATTCTACATAAGAGTAAGGTTATGGGTCATAACGTAAGTCATATACTACAATATTTTTATAATTTTTTTAGCTTTAGCTCCAGCTCTAGCTATAGTTCTTGTTTCATTGTCTTGACCGGGGAGAAATACCTATATAGATTATGTGAATTAATATCATTTATATTCCTTACTCTAAGAACCATTTCTAAAAAATAGAATACACTAGATTAGATCATAACATTATAAATTTTAATGTATAATTCTAAAACTAGTGAAAAAATTAACATAAATTAAAATTTTATGTATAATTAATATTAGAATTATAAGATTTGTATCATTGGGAATATTCTAAAATCATAAAATTATTTTAAAATATTTTTTAATGGTTTGTAAATAAAATGTGAATTAACCCAATAATATTTCATGAGAGTGTCAAAACAAGTGTGCAGTAAGGTCCCATTCATTGTGCACCTGAATAATGGTTGAGATATACTCAACCAACTATTTTTGAGTTTATTACCCCTAGATTAATCTGGGCCAAAACTGTGTCCACTTGTAGTATCCATATATGGATTTATTTATAGGAAAACCATATAATCATTACCTTACCAAAAACATTATGATGTTTTCCTAAAATTATATATATCCTCATATTTTTTTATAATATTATGTTCCCTAATCTATGTTTTCCTAAATATAGTTCCTAAGGTTTTACTAATCTTCCTTTGATACCAACTATAACACCCCAACTCCAATAACCCAAAGATGGTGCTTATTTTACTACATTGGAAAAAAATATATAAGGGATCACATCCTGAAGGATCGAATATTTTAATATTCTTGGGAGACTATATACATACATGATTCTCACATTATATATGAAAACATAAAGTACAACTTAAAAATTATTGTGAGAACTTTATTATTTCTTATAGTAAATCCCTTAATTTATTCATATATCTCTTCCTGGTATCCTGGGGAAAAGAAAACCAAATAAAGAGTGATCTCAGATGCTCAGTAAGGGAAAGTGTACAAAAAAATATATCATAAGATAATTAAATCATGAATAATATGGAAAAGATAAATAATAATAAAATATTCCATATATCTAATATCTTAAAAAAGGGGTCCAAATCCATAGATGAGATAACAATATAAATAATCACATGGATAAGAATAAAAAAATCATAATAATAGAATGAATAATGTTTAACATTATAGTCTTAATGTCAAGGCCATGTGCCAAGAAATCATATATAAATAGGTAAGTAATATGCTAAATACCCAAATTAGTTAGCCTTATGATACCTACTAATTCATTGAGGGTCTAGAACGACCTCCACCCATCATTTATTAATTCTAATTAATTCATCATATGAAAGGGGTGAATAAAAATTCAATACATAATCAATATAAACATTCATATTGAAAAACTATCATATGAAATTTTAATGTTTCCATAATAAATAAATAGAACAATATGATCATAATCCAGCCAGAGTAATATTATGGATGGAATTAGCAGATCATATCCCAAGTAAATCATAATATTCATCAAAGGGTGTTTAAATAGATAAAAATACTTTAAATAGATCACTGAAAGAATTATTGAGAAAAATAACCTTTTCATTTTGAAATCAGTTATATTAAAATAAAAAAATCCAAAATATTAAGTAAAACATTTTCTTTTAAAAGATATTTTGAAACTTATAAAGTATGCTTTAAATAAAAGAGTACTCATGAAAGTGGGAAAATATTTTTGTACGGTGTACATTAAAATTACGATTTTATTTACACTTTTGGTAAAAGTTTCATCATTCAAAAAAAATAAGAATATTATTTTTAAATCATTTTATTGAAATTAAAACATGGTTAAAAATCTATTCAATCAATCATTGTGTGATATTAAAATTAATTTGAATAAATTTTAAATAAAATATAGAAATGTAAGAAAAATATTCCCAACTGAATTAAAAAACAAATTCATATTTTCTTTAAAAAATTATTTTGGTCTTCTTGAGATCCAAATAATATCATTTAATTTCTATAATGGAAACATAAACATAAACAATCCTTAATAATGACCAGATTGTGAAATAAACCCTTACATATTTGGTAACCTTTGAATCATATCCTCTATGAATGAAATAACATCAAATGAAAATTTAAATACCACAAATATAATTAGATTCATAATATAACATATCAAAGAAGAATTATATACACCACATGATGTAAATAAGTGGTGAATACTGCATATGCCTCATGGAAACAAAAGTGAGATGAGCAACCCTTACCCCATGTCTGAATTTCTTTGTAAATGATTTTAGCCTCCTATATAATAAATTTAAATTTATTATACTTATATAAAAGTACTATATACATACTTATAATATCATATATTTTCCACTTACAACATTTCAATACTTGTTTATTAATAATTTTTTATTAAAACCATCATTTCTGAGTGTTAACTATTTTGTTTTTCATGTATTCTTCAGTTCGGTAGTTTTGTTCCTTGAATCATGATCATGGTTACATCATCACCAGAATTTTAATAATGATATAAATATCATGTTTTTTCTTTATATAAATATTTATAATCGTCCTTGAAATTAATATATGAAAAATGAATCGCATCACTTTGTCGAGGTGGTAGTCCACACGTCCGTGCGAGTATCGTCATAGTTTTTTTAATGAGTGGAAGGGTTAGAAGTTAAATTATATATTATATTTATAGAATAATAATTATTTCATAAATATCATATATATTCATTAGTTCTATATTTATAACCATCCAAGTAATGTGGTGATGAAAAACAAATTACACCACTACATGGAGACGGTAAGTCATACGTACGCAGGAGCGATGTTTTTATTTTCCATAGAATAAAAAGGATACAAATATGGGTTATTACACCAACATAATAATAATTTAGTAAGTATAATATATTTATGTTATTATATTATCAAGGTTATATAATATTTTAAGTATGTGTAAGATGAAATAAATTGAAGACACTCAGCTAAACGGTATACCTCTTTGTTGAGAAACCTCCTTTATCTTACACCTTAAGCCTTGAAAGGATGGTCTTTTGGAAAGTAAAGATGATCTAGTAAGTGGGGAAGGATTACAGGATGGTATTAGGATATATATTTTCTTATCTATAATTCTCAAAAATTTTGAATAATGAAGAAGAGGGTGTTCCCTTTAATAAGTGAGGGAAAAACACACTTGAAATTACATAAAATATTTAATAATTTATATATATATATATATCATAATCATTTAAAGTTGAAAAAAGTCACCCAAAATTAAAATATACCATGTTATAAGGTCTAAATCAACTCAACTAATCACATTTAGTAAAGTTTTATATACATTTTAAGCCCTATCTCATAGTTAAAAAACATTGGACACATTTTAACCTTAATTGTGACAACATAAATTTTTAACATGATAACTTCATTATATTACCAAAAATAATAGAGGCTTATAAAACATTTTACATGATTATTAAAAAAAATTAATCCATTTTATCATATTTAAATTCTATATATATAAGAAATTACTTTTAATATAAGAACACAAAACACATAAAAAATAGTTTTTTGGAAAATATCTTATTTAAGAGTAAAAAATCATTTCACCTTGAAATAAAGTAATAAGTTTGTTTAAATGATTTTTTAAAATTATGTTTTTTAGACTTTTTTATCAATATAAATCCTATAATCATCTTTCAACCATTCCAATAAATGTAATGACCCAAAAATAGTTTTAAATTTGAATAAAATATAGCTTATTTTCTAAAAAGCCACGAATGGGTTCCCAAATTCAACATAATGTTTTAAAATAAATTTTTTAACTCCAAAAATAGATAATTGGTCAAAAAATGCTCATCTATTTGGATAAATTCATGTTTTAGAGAGATTTTTAAAAAATTATCTCAAAGTTTTATCCCAATTTTACCTGATTTACCCTTACTAAGGTGAAAAAAATTTACCACGAATACTATTCATAATGAAAAAAGCATATATTGGATTTATTTACTAATATTAATTATTATAATTACAAATAAATAATACATTTAACAATATTAAATTTTTAGGATTTTTAGTAATTAAGTTTAATATAGGTTTATAAAACATAGTAAAAATTATTTATTAGATAAATGTGTTTTAAGACTAAAAATAAAGCTATACGAAAATAAAGTATAATTTAAATTAATATGTAATTATTTAGATTATTAATAACTAATGGATACTTATGTTAATTTAGGATCAAATTCAAAACATTATGCGGATTCTTTAATGAAAATAAATGATGATTTTAAAAAAATCAGTATTTTCACTATTCACTGTAAAATCAATCTCTTCAGAAAAATACCAAAATTCTACCATAATATGAATTTTATATAATAATTTTAAAAATTAAATTAATTTAATATAATTAAATTTATAAAATTTTAGAATCTAGTTTTTAACCACATTCTTGAATAAAACTATGTGTATTGTGATATTGTTTCTCTAAAAAATCTTACTATAATTGAAGCTCAAGTGTTACAAAAATTCAATAAACCTTGAAAATTGGAAAACATGTGAAATTTTTCATAGTTTATTTTGATAGTTCCCTCATCTGGGCATCTTACGTAGGTCACTCACTCGAGCCCCTTGCATATGCCCCTTATCTAGGCCCCTTTCTGGGGCCCTCGCTCGGGCCCCTTTCCTGAATCCCTTAACTTGGTCCCTCACTTTGGTCCCTCGGCCAAGGGTGGAGAAATTTTTTGTACTTACCTCAAAGTATCACAAATTTCCTAAGTTAAAGGATAGTGTGAAATATATATATCTTTCATGGGTCATAGAAAGTGTGTGTAAGTATAGGGGGCACCAATATTTATAAATGCATTGTACCTTTCACTCATGACACACCACATCCTTCACCCAAGTATCACTATCCCACATTTCTCCCAAATTACTAGTGCATATACTACCCTTTTCACTATCACAACAAATTAACAATTACATTATAATCATATTTAGTTTATTCTAAATGAATCCAACTCTAAAGGGAGTAATTTTGTATCCCTCTTTTTAGAATAAGTAAGGACTTTATGAGGATGAAGGATATCCTTGGTAAAAGGGGGATTCTATTACTATCATACTCAATCCAATTTTTACTTATCCAAACTGGTGTGGCTAGGTCATTTTTCTCTATCCCTGACTCACATTAATGTCATTAGTATGCTTAGGTATCACACTCAGCTATGACTTTATATCAATAGGTCAGAGAACCCACATAATTTTCTCAAGTTGACCTATGTGAACTGACCACCGATCTTAGCATTCATGCACCCAGGTCCTCCTATATACCTATAAATAGACCCCTTGAGCTACCATTTAGGGACCCCTTTAGTAATATGAAGAGACACTCAAAGCTTACCATTCCCAAGTCTCCAATTCAACTTTCGGTAGCATAATGAATCATAATACCTAAGGTAATTAACTAAGAAGGGTGATAATTGAGTCATATAAAGGTAAAAACTTCACAAAAACCACTTTGTCCCTAGTCCTCCTAAACTAGGGAAAATTATCCTAGCAATCAATAATAATAGAGCACGACACAGCTATCTCCTCCAAGGAGAATCACATTAGGGTGATATGTGCCCAGATCTCTTTATGGAACTCCATAACTAGGGAGAACCACTTTTCCTGGCCCTATAATAGGGTCAACCTCTTCACCCATACCTATACTAGGGTGAACCTATTTTCCCTACCTCAACCTCAAAGAATATCTTTTCCCAAACTCAACCTAAGTGAACCTTTTTTCCCATACTCAACTAGGGAAAATCTATTTTCCCATCCCACAACCTATGTGAACCAATTCACACATCCAAAACCTATGTAAAACTCTTTTCTCATATGATCATATTCACCCAACCCTTAACAAAGTAGAACCTCTTCATCCAGACCTCTACTTGGGAGAACCTCTTCACCCAACCATTACTTGGGTGAACCTTTTTTCATATCCATTAACTAGGTTGAACATATTCTCACATCTATATACCAAGTAAAACCTCTTCTCCTGGACCTGTGCTAAGTAAAACCACTCCACCTGTCCCTATACCCGGGAAAACCTCCATCTATCCCCCAAACTAGGGTGAAAACATTCCCTATCCCCATAGTAGAGCCTACTCTCACCTAGTTCTCCTACCTGGGAATACATATATCTATACTCCTTACAAAACCACTATACTCACATTATTAATGTATCAAGAACACCAAATTTATCCTTTTCAATAATGTATTCCCTTGATAATGGCATTCTCCTATAATTTTCTGACAAAGTGATAAAACGCATGGGGTGATTACAATAGTGTATCCCATTTATAAAGAGTAATTATTTCATGATAAAACTAGTGAGATTTTTCTTCGATCAAGTTTTACATCTTCAGTACTGAACAGTTGAGTTGGATATCCTTTGGTCCATTTAATGAGTTGGGTAGAAATGGCATCTTATTTGGTGTAAGTCTCAATTTTATTCCCATTGATGATCATACCCCTAGAGAAATCAATAATCCATGAATATAAATAGGTTGCCTTCTTAAGTTTAATCCCCAACCAAGTTCCCTTTAATAATTTCATTACCATGATTTTTCTATGTGAATCATAGGAAAATGGGTATCCCTCTGAGGGTAAGCCCCTAACCTTTCCTGCAAGAGGCCACATCTTCAATATGTTCAATTGTCATTCATTTTCCACCAATGTATGGGAAGTATACCCATAATGGAAACCTTCTATGTGTAAGAACCTCAGTATATCATGAGGCCATATTCCCCATGAGTTTAATAATCCTTCACTGTCAATTAGTGAGTGAGAATAAGGCATGTAAGAGGCTCTCTTATTAGGTGTAAGACAGAAAACCTTCCTTCATTGAAGTAACCCATTAGGTCAAGCATCCCTGGGAAGTATATTCATAAGTTCCATATATATCCTTACTTATTCCATGAAATATTAGGGTCTCATATTAGGTGTATGACCTAATAATCATCCTCAACATACGATACTAAATTGTATGGTACTCTTTGTTTATTGCATGATGTTAAATTTTATGGTACGGTCCTATCACACGACCTTAAACTATATATCTCAAACTACATGAGCTATGATTTCTATTACCAAAGGATGCATAAGAAACCTATATGAGGTCTAAACCCAATTATCTAATAGAACCATGATCCAATATACTTCCTCTCGTGGGATATATTCCTCATGAGAAACCATATCATGTTCATCGGTCCATAGTCCTGAATCATCTAAAAATTCTCTCTATTGGGATATATTCCCAGTGAAGCCATAACCTTTCTCACGGAGCCATATTATTGATTATATCCATATCCACATCCATTATGGTACCATATTCCCTAAAAAACCTACCTTTACTCATTGATTCATATTCCCTTTAAAGACAAAACTAAAAGGTTTACTCATGTGTAAGTCCCACAAGAACTATTTCTAATAAACCTTCACCTAGTTTTCTACTATGCATGAGTTTAAACTACTTATAAATGTTCTTGGATATATGAACTTAAAATTCACCACATTGGTCCCCATTACATGACCTTAAAAGGTATTATGTGTCTTGTTAAGTGGCATCAAACCAGATGGGTTCATATTCTCTTCTTTGGGATATGCAGGAAGCCATTTTCATAGCTCCTATCCCAACATCAAAATTCTTAACTCTTCCCTAGATAGTGTTAAATTCAAAATTTCCCATCCTATATAACCAATTCACTCAAAAATTAAATGATGGATAACCTCTGATATATATACAAATGTGTTTTCATCATCACATGTTGATAATTTATCATCTTTATAGGGGTAACCAATAATGTTACTAATGTTACTAGGATAGATTCATGAACATTTCATAAATCTATAATAGACTCCCATAGTATAAAATAATTCCCCCTAAAAAGGTTTTTATGATCCTAACCTCTCATCCTCTCGATTCCACACATGTTCATTGTGTAATAGGTATGTCATAATGACCTTTTTCCTTTGTAAAACAATCCCATAGTCAACACAAAACATCACAAGTTGCAAAACACATGAGAAACTGGACTGATACACCTGGTATGGATCAAAGCTTCAACCCATGGTAAAAAAATGGTTTAATAACCTTAAAATAAATCAGGTAATCAAATTTTTCATTGGAAATTAAATTGAAATCCAAACAAGAATAAGAAAATAAAAATAATCCATAGTAATAAAAAAGAATCAATAAATATAACAGATGCATCCCAATATAACTAAAAAGAGATCTGATATATACAAAGGGTATTAGTTAGTTAATACATTGAAGATACCAAAATAAATCAATGAAAAAAAACCAAATCTATCATCTTCATGCCCAAGTGAAACATCTTCACTTTATACCTCTATCAAATTTGAATAAAAAATATGAAGATCAACTAATACATCATAGAGAATTAATATTAAACCTGTAATATAATAATCTTGAGAAAAAATTTCCCAGTAGGTATCCTCTTAACACCCCATGTATACCTTTTAAATAAAACCATTTAATTATAGTTTGAAATAAAAGCAGAAAATAAGATTTACATTTTATTAAAACAAGTGTAATACTGATTCCTTTAAAACCATTCTTTTAAAGGATGGGTTAACACTTTTTATTAAAAAAACATCAAATATTTTAAATAAAGTAAAAAATTTGATATGATGAAAATATTTTAAAATTTTCTTTGTAAAGATACTCATGAATGAAAGATAAAAGAAAAAAACTTTTCCTAAAATAGTTATGAAGGCATATAAAAAATATGAATATAATGTCACAAAACAATATACATAAATGTAACACAGTTACAAGTTTTATGGGAACCAAGGAGCCCTAGATAAAATCTAGAACAAGGCTAACAAAGAATAAAATATAGAAAAGTAGTAGAAAAAACAACCTACTGTAATACTCAGTATTACCCTACCTAGGCTGACCAAGGGGAATCCCTCAAAGGAGAGAAAATCCCTAACTTATGGAAACTATCCAGAGTAAAGATCATACCATAATGATGAATGTGTCCATATACTTCCCACTTAGATACATATGGATTCCCAAGACATGTAAATGGATGTGAGTCCCAAAAATTATCACATAATAATATGTATCAAATCAAATGCAATCAAGTTTCACCCTCACTTATGAATACCCTTCACAAAAAAACACCTTTTTATCAGAAATAAACAAATAGAAAATATAAAACTTCCCAAACTAGAGAAAATGTCCACTTTCAATTTAAACTTCTTAATTTTCTTAGAAAAAAATAGTAATGCTTCAGAGGATTAAAATATTTAGAAAAACCATTTTAAAGGTTCAAACCAGGCCTCATAAACATTTGTTAAGGAAAAAATTATAAAAATAGCTTAGAGAAATAATAACATAAACATCATGAAATATCTAAAGCATTAAAAGTGGTTTAAACCACCATTTAAAGAACCTATATCACCCTTAACTTCAATGTAAACATTTTGGAAAAGTAGTAAAATGTCCAAACAACTCTTGAAATGAAAGAAAATCTTTTAAGGATCTATACATGAATTTTATAAAACACATGGTGTTCATGGTATTTAAAAATGTATTTTACCTTAAATTAAAAGAGGAAACCCTTAGTAATTCATTGAAAATTCAAGAAAACCCAACTTCTTTTTAAAATATTTATCAAAAATTCATATAAAAATTAATAAACCAATTAAAACATTAGTTAGATATCACAAGAAATCGTGGTTTTAAAATTAAAGAGTCATTCATGGATCCACCTACCTTAATATCATCACTTTCACTATGTGTAATAATCCACCACAACAAGGTAAGAAGATTCTTTAAAAAACACAACAGACCTATACATAAAAAAAACCAATTAAAATCTGTATAAAGATAAACCCTAGGTCACCAATACTATATTACGGTGAAATCAAGGAAAATGTAGAAGGAAATGAAGATATAAGGAGGTTCAGATGAGAATACCTTGATGAGTTTCCCTCAAAATAGAATAAAAATCATGATAGATGCTAATGATGAGAGGGGAGATGATGGGAGAGAATGCCTGGGGTTGAGGGAGTTGAATAGGAGGATAAAAGAATACCCAAGTGGGTTAAATCTAGATTTAGATAGAATGAGAAAAACATAATTTAAAAAATTAGTCAAACACCAGTTGTGGCATGAATCCCCTGGTAATGGTGCAATGGATAATCCCTGGACTAAGGGTACACTATTATGGAAATACCAAGAACACTAATGGTAGATGATTATAGAAATCATAGTAAAAGGGAGAAAATGAAATATAAATAATATGAATAATAACAAAAGGATTTTCATAGTTGATTATAATCCCTATATCCGAAGAGATAAATAACCAATTAACATTGTCTTGGATAAAATTATAGGAAAATAATATAGTGTACAGAAACCCTAGATTGATATAAGTTCATAAACCAATGTTGTGCAATAGTAACCCATATTTATATAAATCTAAGACCAAAAAATTGATCCATTGTGATATAGTTATAGTGCTAGTAAGTCTATGGTGATATAGTGACTAGGACATGTTATACTATTGTTTCATGTCAATGTATACACTACCATAATACCACTATCTAGGTCTCTAGTCATCTTTACTATAATTGGTCCAATATATTACAATACCTCTATAAACCTCACCGTAGATAATTAATAGTGAGATTTGTATCCTGATGTGCAGTATGGGATACGATAAATTGGACCAACTTCATCCATTGGGTTAAAATCCATCATTCCAACAATCTCTCACTTAGATCCTGATCTAGTAAACTAACCGCCTTGTATGATTTCATCTTTAGATAACTTACTTAATCTAAGATCTTCTTCCTCTTTACTCACCAATGGATGATTTCCCATCAAAGCTTCAATTTCATGCTAACTATTCTAGAAATACAAGCTATTTTCCCTCCTATGATCCCATAGTGTTCTACCATATTCTGTATATAATATTCCATTAATCAATGAATACCAATAGAGGTACAACAGTGCATTAACTTATCAATAATCATCAACTTTTTCAATATGTTTGCAGGATTATTGGTTCCATAAATCTTTTCCAATGTCAATAGCTTATCTAGTTTTAAGCATATGATAAAGTGGTTCTTCTACTAAATATGATTCATCTAGGAATGAAACATTGGTTTCTTTGTAATATGTATAGAACTCTAACTATCATGGTGTCATACATTTTCCTCTCTCTTTTTATCCATATCCTCTAAGAATTTCTTTATACAAACAATCTTCTTCTCAGCTTATGTTATAGAAATGTACTATTCCTATATGATAGATAGTGACACCTGATTAGCTGCTGAAAGTGGATAATATTAATTATTAATATCTTAATATTCATGTGTTCCAAAGTCCACAAACATCATTTTTAGTTCATTATATAAATTTAACTTCATTTCTCATCTTAAGTGCAATTCATGTTTAAAATGAAAATCTGGGCCCAATCATTCATCGGTTTGTGGAGAACATTATATTAATTTTTTAAATTTGATATTTTGGGATATGATTGATCGCTTTGTTTGGAAACTTTTATCTTCGGGTATTGATGGATGAATCCCAAGATAAGATTAAAATTTTTTAGCATGAATGAATAAATTTTCAAGACAAAGCATAATGGGCCTAAGGCCCATCAAACAAAAGTGTGGCCCACAAAACAATCCCAATCAAGCTAAAATTTTTACTGTATAAAGATAACTATATGATGATAATTTCATTAAACTGTGGTCTGAGCTAATTCCAAAATTTTCATGGAGATAAATGGATCCTAAGTTTACATTTAAATGGTGGGCCCAACCTAAACGCCCATAAAGTCATCCCACCATTTCAACCATAACTTCCAAACAACTGCACCAAATTACCCAAACGTTTTACAGATAATAGAGGAAATATGGAATAGAATATTTATCTACTATGACCCCTCCATATTCATCCATATTAAGTTATAAATTCACATGTCAAAATGGTGGATGAATATGGACGAATTTTCTGGACAACTTTGAAACGCCAAAATTCCCTTGATTTTCTCACGCTCTTTTGACTCTCCCAGTTAATGAGGATGGAATTTATTGTTGGGGGTGTATATAAGTCTCCAAATATTCCTATATAAGGATATGATGGTAAATTTAATTAGGCATCAAAGTTTTTATTTCTTTCATTTGTATTGTCATGCTTTCATTTTGTAATCGCATTGTCAATTTCTCCCATGTATGTTTTTCGTTCACCTTCATTTAATTAATAAAAGATCATCTTATTCTTCTTAATTTATTATTTAATTTCCCATATCATGTTGATATCATTTCCTTAGGGAATGAAGTTATTCACATAATATTTTGTGAAACTCTTCACACAATGGTGGAGTGATTGTTATTTATTTGTTCTTCTTCTCCAATTCTTACCATCATAAGTCTATTACCCGCTTTCATTGATAGAATATAATAAATAGAGGGTTAAAAATCTAATGAATTTATCCAAGGGAGTAGAAAGGGGATTAATTTAATGTTATTTATTATTTTAATATTTCCTAATCAATTCTATTTTTTTAGATTTCCATTCAATGATGTACGTTCTCCTTTAAACTCACCAATTTTAAGGATACACATCCCGAGTGCTAAAAAAATACTCTACCTTGGAGTGATCATCAATATGATCCTCTAAGTGTATAGGTGATTATCCTTAGGATAGTGAAAACTCAAAATTGGTGAGTGATTTGGGATATTTTTATTTTGTTAAAGGAAACACTCAAATTTAAGACATTGAAATAATTTAAAAAGAAATTCATCCAATTCACCCCATGAAATAACCAAGGATCAACTCATGCTTTTAAATTGAATTCACTTAAGTCTTTAAAATCTCAAATAAATACAACCAATTCAAACCCGAGTTGGACACTTCATAGCCAAATCAACACCATCAAATCACCTTGTTAGAATGTATGTTTATTAGGTTTGTTCTTAGGTCTCTGAGGATCGATAACCCAAGTTGTACTATAGTGACCGCTTACACCATACAACTTGGGTAAATTTGGGCACAACCTAATTTTGGAATTATTGATGGGGACCAAGTAAGTTACCTTAGAACATCTTTCTATTCTCCCCCATTTCTCTTTTCTCATCCCATTTCTCTTATATTTTCCCCATTCTTTTTTTTCTCTTTTCTTAGTGCATGTCTGCCTATACCCATGACCATTAAAATCTTTTAGTTAGGGTGGATAGTCCTAGGGCTAGGGAGTCAAGTACCCATATAGGTCTCTTTCCATTAGATCCAAATTTTCCTAATACTTCAAATTCAGATGTTTAGTTCGATACAATGGATAATCTCCCACAAAACCAAATCATAAACCGAGGAGGGAAGAAAAATAATGAGCAAGACCCTAACTTGGGAGTTGTTGTAGACCCAACAATGAATGACTACCTCACACCTTCCTGGACTAATTCACCCTCATGAATTAGGCCTAATAACATAGGATATTCCCAATATGTCTTCAAACCCCATGTCCTGAACCACCTTCCAACATTTCATGGGATGGAGTCTGAGATTCCTTACCTTCATGTTAAATAATTTAATGACATTATCGAAACCATGTTCCCTCCAAATCAAATTGAATCTGCTAAAATGATACTTTTTCATTTTTCTCTGAAGGACCAATCAAAGAATTAGTTAAACAATTTTATACCATCATCCATTAACTCTTGGGACCAACTGTAATGAGAATTATATAAAAAAATACTTCCCACATCACAAAACAATTGCACTTAAAAAGATCATCCAAAACTTTTTTGAAAGAGAGGGAGAAACATTCTATGAAACATGGGAAAGGTTAAAGGACACATTAAAAATGGTACCACACCATGGTTTCTTAATCCCAAAACAAGTGATAATTTTCAATGAAGGTTTAGGTCTAGGAAACAAACCCTTCATTGATATGATGTGTAATGGAACCATCAAAAACAAAGCCCCAAATGATGCTTACGAGTATCTAGAAAATCTTTCTGAACAAAACCAAACATGGGGAACATCACTTTACTATGAGAAGCCACCCAAATCTGGTGGAATGAACAATCTTGGAGGAGAAAAAAACCTTAGAGAAAAACTTGTTGCACTCACTAGGAAGGTTGAGTAGATTGATCTTAGGAAGGTCCAAAAAACCCAAACGGTTGAGCCTGTTTGTATAATTTGTGACAAACATGACCACAAGACTGATAATTTCCCAAAAATTCCTTATATCAATGATGTTCTTTTAGGATTAACATCAGAAAGAGTTAATTCAATGAACTTTCAAAAGCCACAATTCCAAAACACCTTCAATACAAGGTATAATGACCATCTAGGCCTCCATTGGAAGGAAAATCAACAACCAACACAACAACAATGTATCAACCCATACCCTCAACAAAACATTCAACCCCATAATCAGTTCAAACCACAACTAGTCCAATTACAACATCCTCATGTCCAATATCAACATCCTATCCAACAACCCATTCAACAGCCAATCCAACAACCCAAATATACTCCTGGGAAAAACCAACAAGCACAAGCCACTACCCAATCTATCCCAATCCTTGAACAGTTGTGTAAACAAATGGAGAAAATGAACATAGAAGTCTCATCACTTAAACAAGAATTACAAACAATCAAAACTGGAAAGGCACCCATGCCTACTCAGGATATCCCATCAACAAATGTAAGGGGAGAATCAAGTTTCACTCAGGAAAATTATGAACAACTAAAGGTTGTGACAGTTTTAAGAAGTGTGAAATAAATTAAGAAACCTGAAAAAATAATTCAAAAACCATCTGAAGCATAAAACTATAATGAAAATTCAAATTAACCACATGATCAAACTGAGAAAACTGATGACAATTTGAAATAAATAACTCTTTAATAAACAATCCCACAACCTACACCATTTCCTCAATGCATGAGGGGGGAAACCAAGCCTGAATTAAGTGAAACATTGAGGGAAATATTCTCACAATTCAAGATTAACATTCCACTCCTAGATGCTATTCAAACCATTTCTATATACTCAAAATACCTAAAGGAAATATGTACATTTAAAATGAAATTCTCACATAAGAACTAAGTCCTTATGGCAGTAAATGTTAGCACAAAAATCCAAGGAACCCTTCCACCAAAGATGAAAGACCCTGGATTCCCTAACATCAATGTTGAACTAGGAGAGAAAAAAGTTTTCAAAGCCTTGTGTAACCTATGTTCCAGTGTCAATCTCATTCCATATGTTGTGTATTGCCAGTTAGGCCTGGAAGAGCTTGAACCTGCATCTGTCACACTTTAACGTTCTGATTGTAGCATTAGGGTTCCAAAGGGGATTTTAAAGGATGTTCTGGTAAAATTAGAAAACTTTATCTACCCTATTAACTTCATTGTCCTTGAAAACAATCCAAACTTAGGAAATAAGGAACAAAACCCAATCATCCTTGGCTATCCCTTCCTTGAAAAAATCAACTCTGTTATTCGAGTCCAAAATGAGAACATGACCATCACCATTGAAAACATGAGTCTATACTTGAACATCTATAATGAAAGCACAAAAATACGGGATGATGAGGATATTCAGGAAGTAAAAATGATAGCATGCATTGATAAAGAATCCATAGAACATCAAGGAATATTCGAGGAATGTTTAAGTGAGAACAAGATTAATTTCCTTTGTTCACATGAATGAAGTTTATCTCCTTGGATAGAATCACTTTCATATTGCTCCTATGATGAAATCATAATACCAACAATTAGTGAAATATTTCAAGAAACCACATTCATGGAGACCACCCCAACTTCCTTCCCTAACACTTCTCAAACCAATCTAGTAGCTGAAACTTCTACACATGGGGAATAAATATCATCTAAAAGTCTAAAAAAGAAACTTATCTTGATCCAATGTCCCAATATTATACTGAAATTTCGAACCAAACTGATCTTGAATTGAAATAACTTCCTACTAAACTTAAGTATGGCTTCCTATGAGAAAATGGAACACATCCTATTGTTATCTCTTCTCCTCTTCAAGCCGATCATGAGAGGATTATTCTAGATGTCCTTAAGAGACACAAAAAATCCATTGGATGGAACCTATCTGATATTCTTGGGATTATTACACTTATAAGGAGTCATAGGATTATTCTAGAATCTGATTCAAAGCTATTTTTCAACCTCAGTGGCGACTCAATCCTAATATCATGGAAGTAGTGAGAAAAGAAATTATGAAATTGTTAAAAGTTAGTATCATCTATCCCATAGCTGATAGTGAGTGTGTTAGCCCGATTCACGTGGTTCAAAAGAATTATGGAATCATAGTTGTTGGGAAAAAATCCCTCAAGGTATCATTGAATCATTTTTTAGGTGATTGTGTCTATTGACAAAGTGGACATCTGTGTTGTGATTATTGTAAAAGCGAACCATGACATACAATTTTTTTGACAAAGGGGATTTCATGGTGGAATGTCAAGTTCAAGAGCTGTGGTCAATGATCCATGTTTGATTTAAGAACGTCGACAAAGGAATGGATGATATGGAGGCATTACAAAAAGAACAGATACAAGGTGGTGCTGTTTTCTAGTGTTTTCCAAATTTTTGGGCCTGAAAATCGATAAATGGAGAAAAGTGGTTTTTGTAAAGGGACTTGTGTGCCATGTACTTTAAGGAGAGGAAACTTGCGCGCCTAATGTTTTTCAAGATCAGAAGGCCAAAATATGGCAAAGGAAAGAAGGTCGCGTAGGTATTGGTGGTGTCGCGCAGGTGACTTGCACGTCGTGAAGAGACTTGTGCGCTGATGAGGCTCAGGAACTTGCACGATAGTGGTTTTTCAAGATCATAAGATCAAAAAATGGAAAAGGAAAGAGGGTCATGTAGGTATAGGTTTGGTCGCGCAAGTGACTAGCAAGGGCAGAGACTTACGCACCGAAACATGCGCACTGAGGGTAGACTTGCGTGCCGTCGTGCAGGGTGTTCAAAATGCCTATAAATACTGGACCACCCCTCCTCATTTTCAACGGAGTTCAACAATTTGAAAAATCAGAGCTCCAGTCGCGCAGGTGTGGTGGTCGCGCAAGTGGTGTGTGGTCACGTAGGTGAAGTTGCACGCCGGTGTTTGAAGTTGCACGCCGGTTTGTAGTTGCCCGCCAATATTGGATTGGGCGTAAAGGGAAGTGTGTTGTGCAAGTTTGGAGCAAAAGAATCTTGTGTCGTGCAAGTGTCTGAGGAGGAATTTTGTGCCAGTTGTGACTTCTGCACCAATACTTACACGCTGAGTTAGACTTGCGCGCTAAGTAAGGTTGATTCTGCGACTATATTTTCGGGCTGTGTGGAAGCTGGAAGATTGTCTGATACCTTCGGTGCAAAGAGAGATTCATCTATGGGTGAAAGTTGGACTTCAATAGAGCATCCACATACAACAGAGGATTTATTCATTAGAGATAATGAAGAGACCTACATGTCTATAAATTGTGAGTGGATCCTTTCCGACGCAGTGAGAAAAGGAAGAGCAAGAAGGTGATCCTCTCCACTGGCAGTGAGCCATAGAGAGAGAAACAGGGAGTGACCCTTGGGAAATCAGTGAGCTAACCCTAAAACTTGTAAAGGCAGTGAACCTGGGATAGAGTGACTATGCCCAAACCTTATAATCCACAGCTAGTGAAGTTTAGTGGAATTTGGTACGACCGGAAACTTGTCGGCGTATTCTCCTTGGACATATCCCAGTGAGGATGAACCAAGTAAAATCGTTGTGTCATGTGCATGCTTTACTTTCTGTTTATATTGTGCAATAGGAAAGAGAGAGAAGAGTGTTTTTCTTAATAGAGAAACAAGATCAGAACGGGCATTAATTTTAAATTAGTCATACCCTGATTCACCCCACCTCTTAGGGTATTCAGTGTTGTGGACCTAACAATTGGTATCAAAGGGAAAGGTTGATATTTGTTCTTCTCTCGATGGAAGTCACTAATCATAAAGGGATTCCAATCTTCAACAGATGTAATTTTCAGATATGGAAGAATCGAATGCAACACTATTTCCGATTTTTGGGAATGGATGTGTTTTCAGCAGCTATGCATGGTATCACAGCTGATATTACAAGTGGTGATTTATCAGAAGCTGAGCATAGAGAGTTGGATGCTGATTCCAAAGCAATCAATGTCTTAGGGGGATCCCTTTCCAATACCATCTATACAAAGTTGATGTCATGAATAACGTCACATTCCATGTGGGAAAAGATTTTGAATATATATGAAGGGGATACAAAGGTCAGAGAGGCAAAGCTGCAAGTATTGTGGAACAAGTATGAAGATCTTAGAATGAACCCGAATGATTTTTTTGATGCATTATTTGACAGGGTAAATGTTGTGGTAAAATACATGCGAGGTCTTGGTGAAATTATCGAAGACATAAAAATTGTGAAGTGCATCTTGAGAAAACTTCCACCTCGTTTCAATCTGAAAGTTTCTGTTTTGGAAGACCAAGATCTGAAAGAATTGACATTGGATAACCTGCACAGCACCCTTGTTGCATATGAAATGAGAAATGGTGATAACGACGCTATGGAAAAGGGTAAATCCAAAGAGGTGGCATTTAAGGCCATGAAGAATCTCACCATTGAAGATTCTCAAGAGGAATAAGAGACCGATGAGGTAATGTCATTCCTCTCCTCAAATATTCAAAGAGGAAAAAGGAAATTTCAAAGAGAAACTACCTCTTGAATTATTTAGATGTGGAAAGGTTGTACATCTTGCAGCAAGATGCCCCAAAAAGTTTCAAGAATAAAATGATGAAGATGATGTTGAAATTACCAAGAAGAAATCTTCGGCCTATGTGAAAGGGAAGAAGCAGTTCAAGAGAAATTTCTTCAAGAAGAAGAATCTTCTTTCACAAGAAATAGATAGTTCAGATGAGTCTAAGGTTGAAGAGGTTGAGGAAATAGATAACTACAAAGATTGAGGAGAAAATGCTATGGTGGTGGTTGTTGGCAGTTATCAGGAAAAGGAAGAAACTGATGTTAGAGAAGAAAAAGAAGAAGTTGAAGGAAGAGTTTATATGAAAGCTGAGTTGGAAGCAGCTCTTGAAGAGATATATGTTTGGAGAGACAAAACGAAGAAATAAAATAAAGTTGTTCATGATTCCAAACTCTATATGTAGCAGCAGGAAGAAGAAAAGTCTAAGCTGTTAGAAGAAATTTAAAGACTAAAATCCTCAACACCAGAGAGCTCAGAAAATATAGTTGAGCATAAGCTTAAAATAGAGGAACAAAAGAAGGAAATTGATTGTTTGACTAACACAGGAAAGGAGAAAGTCAGACATATCAAATAGATTTAAGAAGAAGTGGTTAGCTTGCGATGAAAAATGAAGGATCTAGAAAAACTCTTGACCTCCAATGTGATGTCAGGAAAGCAGTTCATTCCAAAGACTAAAAAAGTGAAAGAGGAGCCTAGTTGTTCAGTAGGAAAGAAGAAGCAATTGAGCTTAGATGTTAAGGCTGATTCAGGGCTTGATAAGACGCAAAAAATTTGTGACCATTGAAGTCATACCGCAAGCACCCATCCCAAGATTGAAGATTGATTTGGGCATAAAGAAGAATCAGGATATTCAGATATCTCAAGGGGAAACTCGTAGTGATGAAGTAACACAAAGGAATGCACCTTATATCAGGTGTTATTGCTGTGGAAAGATGGGAAATTCATAGTATGTGTGTTCCATAGACAAGAGATACCGAAGGGAATAGGAATAGAGGTGGAATCCAAACAGAGAATGTTTTTCCAGAATATATTTTGAAGGACACTATTTTTGGTGCGGAGGATTTGGGCTCATGTCTAGGTACTGCACTTCAACTATTCAGAAAAATGTGCCAAATCAGAATCAAGACGTTCGAAATCAGCATATCAATAAACCGACAGGTGAGTTAAAAATGTAGATTTTCAGCTTTGCAAGATGAAGCTAGTCCATCATACTCAGAGAAAGAACAGAAGCCTCAATCCATGCCTAATGTGAAGGAAAAAGTATGGACCAAGAAGAAGAAAAATGAGAAGGTCGTGGTGGAAGAGATTACCCTTAAAGCATCAGATCACTCTGGTGTATGGATCCTTGATAGTGTTTAAACATCTCACATGACAGGTAATAAGGATCATGTTATAGGCATAAAATATGACAAAGAAGGAGTTGTCAAATTTGGAAACGATGAAGGCCTGAAGATTGTTGGCTCGGGAAAAGCCAAGTTTGGGGGAAAAGAAATGAGACGTGCTGATGTCTTGGTAGTAGATGGTCTTAGTCATAACGTGCTCAGTGTCAGTAAACTATGTGACTCTGGGCATTCTATCCGATTTACCAAGAAGATGTGTGTTGTGAAAGGAAAAGATGTAGCAGTTATTCTGCAGGGGAAAAGGACAAAGGGAAATCATTACCTTGTAGGTAGGGAAGAAGATACGTGCCTTTTATCCAGAGAGGAAGAAAACCAGTTGTGGCATAAGCGACTCGGTCATCTATGCCAACCATCTATAGAAGATCTGGTAAAGTGTGATGCTGCTAGAGACCTTCCCAAACTATCATGTGATCACACTCATACATGTGATGCTTGCCAATAAAGGAAGATCATCCGAAATATATACAGGCCAAAGGAACAGAAATCAACTAGAGTGCTCGAACTGGTGCATGCTGATGTATGTGGACCTATCTCACCACGAGCTATTGATGGGAAAAGGTACTATGTTCTTTTCATTGATGATTATAGTAGAATGGCCTGGGTATTTTTCATTACCCATAAGACAGAGGTGTTCAGTTGCATAAAGCAGTATAGGAGGGAATCCTAAAATATGCTTGGGCAGAATATTCAGAAGTTTCGTACTGATAACTGTACAGAATTCAAAAAATAGTCAAGTTGAAGACTATCTCAAGAAACATGGAATAAGGCATCAAATTTCATCAGTGAGAACTCCCCAATAGAATAGAGTGGTTGAGAGGAGAAATCAGATCATCAACAACATGGCCAGAACGATGCTTATTGAAAAGGACCTACCTGAGAAATTTTGGAAGGAAGCAGTTTTGACATCGGTCTACATCTTGAACAGGTCTCTCTTGTGTCCGAAGGAAGGGAATACTCCAAATGAAATGTGGTACAGAAAGAATCCAACGCCAAAATACTTTCGAATCTTTGGGATTAAGTGCTTCATTCTCAACAAAGAAAATCACAGGAAGTTTGAGTCATAAGGAGATGAGGGGGTATTCCTTGGCTACTTAGGGAAAAGCAAAGCATATAAATGTTTCAACAAAAGGCTAGGAAATTTTTTTGAAAGAAATGATGTCACTATAGTTGAAAATGAACATAATGCTCTACGACCCAGTGAACAGTTTCTGGATGAAAGTGATGATGAGGTAAGCAACATAGGGGGAGTATAAGTGGCAGAGGCTGACTCAGAAGAAGATACTGATGATGAACAAGAAAGTGTCAAGTCTGTGTCTGCAAGGAAGCCAAAGTGTCGTGCTGAAATTGATGGGAAAAATATCATTGGTGATCAGACAGCTCCAGTTCAGACTCGAAGAATGAAATCATTATAGCAAACGTCATTTTTATCTCAGGTGGAGCTGAAATGTTTTTCCGATGCAGCTGAAGATGAAAACTGGGTTCAAGATATGAATGAAGAGCTTGATCAGATTGAGAAGAACCAGACATGGGATATTGTTTCGAGGCCAGCAGATAAAAATTTCATTGGGACTAAATGGGTATATCGCAAAAAGATGAATGAAGATGGAATAGTGATTCAGAAAAAATCACGGCTAGTGTGCAAGGGATACTCCCAGATAGAGGGAATAGATGTTGATGAGACATTTGTACTAGTTGCAAGGCAGGAGAAAATCAGATTATTTTTTTCATAGCAGTGCAAAGAAAGTTCAAAGTGTTCCAGATGGATGTTAAATCTGCATTCTTGAATGGAATTCTAGAATAGGAGGTGTATATTGAGCAGCCAGATGGTTTTCTCATTCATGAGGATGGGAACAAAGTTTGCAGGCTGAAGAAGGCATTGTATGGGCTGAAACAAGCACCAACAGCATGGTACTCAAGGCATGGTCAGTACTTGAAGAAGCTTGGTTTCCAGCGTGGGGGAGTTGATTACAATCTCTATTTCAGCAACGACAGTAATCAAAGGATGGTGGTGTTGGTTTATATCAATGACATAATATTTGGCAGATCAGATGAATCTCAGTGCAGACAGTTCTCCGAATTCATGAAAAATGACTTTGAAATGTTAATGATTGGAGAGCTAACATTTTTCCTTGGTTTACAGGTGACACAAGGAAGTAATGGAACTTTCATTTCTCAATCCAAATATGCCAAATAGGTTCTTAGAAGGTTTGGAATGGATAATTCCAAGGAGATGAAGACCCCGGTTTCTACCCGAATGAAATTACCAAAAGACAAGGATGGCAAGGTAGTTAATATCACAGAATATAGGAAAATTATTGGAAGTCTATTTTACTTGACCGCAACAAGGCCTGATATTGTTTTCACCACATGCCAAGCATCGAGATATCAGAGTAATACCAAGGAAATCCACATGCTCACAGTGAAAAGAATACTTTGGTATATCAAAGGCACCGTGGATTTCGGTCTGATGTATAATGACAAATCTTAATCAATGTTATTGGGTTACATAGATGCAGATTGGGTCGGATCAGAAGATGACATAAAATCAACGTCAGGTGGTGCATTCTATCTTGGAGGATTTTGTATTTCATGGCTCATCAAAAAAGAAATATTTCATTTCATTGAGCACTGTAGAGGCTGAGTATATTGCGGCCACTCAAGAATTCACACAGTTATTGTGGATGAAGCAGCAGCTTGAAGACATGGGAATTGAAGTGAAGTCTCTGATTGGAATCCAGTGTGATAACTCAAGTGCTATCAATCTGAGAAAAAAATCCCGTCCATCATTCAAGGACAAATCACATTGAGATTAAGTATCATTTTATCAAGTAGAAGGTTGAGCATGGAATCTTAAAGTTGAAGTGTGTGCCTACGAAGCTACAGGTTGCAGACATTCTAACAAAGGCCTTACCCAAGGAATCTTTTGAGAGGCATCGACTGGCTCTGGGAGTTTAGTCGACTCCCCATGCTTAAAAGAGTGTGGATGTGGAACACCCTCACCCCCTATCCCCGAGGTATGATGTGTTTTTCCCTAATGTGCTGATATGTGTTCTCTTCTCTGTTATAGATTGTAAAGGAGTAAGCTTTGGGTTATTTGACAAAGGGGGAGAAAATAGTGATTGTTCAAGGGGGAGACAGTGTGGATAGCTGAGAAATCATGATAGATACGAGGAGAAGCTGGCAAGTGAAGCAGGGAGATTGGGGGAGCAATGAGTAAGGGGGAGAGTATTAAATCTGACAATGCTAGAAGTGATCGATCAAAGACCAGATATCACGACAGCTGAGGATCGTGATAAAAGTAGAAGAGTGATGTTGGAATGTGGTAAGAATATTTCCAACAAATTGGTATCAGTTTGGTGTCAACAGAGGGTGTTAGAGATGAAGTGATTCGTCGATGAACTTTTCATTTACTCTTGTTTCTCACGCCGAGCATTGCTCATATGGGCTTAGAGTATGTGTTGAGTAAATCCTTGATCGCTATCAGAATCGCAGAGGCGAATGGTGGATGAAGAATTAATTTAGTATCTTTTTATGGAAGAGTTGTCAACAAACCCAAAGAGGGAGATTGTTGGGGAAAAATACCTCAAGGTATCATTGAAGAATTTTTGAGGTGATTGTGTTTGTTGACAAAGTGGACATTTGTGCTGTGATTGTTGACAAAGAAAACCATGACATACAATTTTGTTGACAAAGGGGATTTCATGGTGGAATGTCGAGTTTAGGATATGTGGTCAATGATCCATGTTTGATTCAAGAACATCGACAAAGGAATGGATGATCTGGAGGTGGTACAAAAAGAACAGATACAAGGTGGTGCCGTTTTCCAGTGTTTGCCAAATTTTTGGACCTGAAAATCGACAAATGGAGAAAAGTGGTTTTGGAAAAGGGACTTGTGCACCATGTACTTGAAGGAGAGAAAACTTGTGTGCCTAATTTTTTTCAGGATCAGAAGGTCAAAATATGGCAAAGGAAAGAATTTCACCTAGGTATTGGTGGTGTCGCGCAGGTGACTTGCGCGCCATGAAGAGACTTGTGCGCTGATGCCTAGGAGGCTTGGGAACCTGCTCCCTTGTGGTTTTTCAAGATCAGAAGATCAAAAATGGAAAAGGAAATAGGGTCGCGCAGGTATTGGTTTGGTCGCACAAGTGACTAGCAAGGGCAGAGACTTGCGCGCCGAAACTTGCACGCTGAGGGTAGACTTGCGCGCCATCGCGCAGGGTGTTCAAAATGCCTTTAAATACTAGACCACCCCTCCTCATTTTCAACGAAGTTCAACACTTTGAAAAATCAGAGCTCCCGTCGCGTAGGTGTGGTGGTCACGCAAGTGGTGTGTGGTCATGCAGGTGAATTTGTGTGCCGGTTTATAGTTGCACGTCAATATTGGATTAGGCGTAAAGGGAAGCATGTCACGCAAGTTTGGAGCTAAAGAAGCTTGTGTCACACAAGTGTCTAAGGAGGACTTGCATGCCAGTTGTGACTTGCACGCTGATACTTGCACGCTGAGTTAGACTTGCGCACCAAGTAAGGTTGATTCCCCGGCTGTATTTTCAGGCTGTGTGGAAGCTGAAAGATTTCCTGATACCTTCAGTGCAAAGAGAGATTCATCTACGGGTGAAAGTTGGACTTCAACAGAGCATCCACATACAACAGAGGATGTATTCATTAGATATAATGAAGAGACTTATAGGTCTATAAACTGTGAGTGGATCCTTTTCGACATAGTGAGAAAAGGAAGAGGAAGAATATGATCCTCTCCACCGGCAGTGTAGAGACCCGTATCTTGACATACATGGACATTACATTACATTTGCGGAATACTTAGTACATAACAAAAACACACACACAAGGACCGTAATAGTTTAGTGTCTTTGGAAACTCGGAATATAATCTTCTAATCGTGGTGAAAGATCTTCAACATCTCCCATAAAGATCTTCTTTTTTTTATACCTAAAACCTTTCTTTATATCCTGGGGAAAAGAAAACATAAAAGGGTGAGCTCAAATGCTCAGTAAGGGTAAACAAAAGAAATATCAATCACATCATATACATAAGCACATAACTTTTGGAAATCTTAACCTGCAAAAGAGATCATAATTTCATAACATGGGGTAAATCATGGCAGTGAAATGTAATCACAATAATCATAACATAAAACATGAAACTTTGTGGCATTCACACATAATCATAGAGAATCATTTCTTATTAGTCAAGACTCATTGCCAAGACTATCTTAGTGGACAAAGTCCCTTTCTGAATCGAGTAACCCTCGTTTCAGTCCTGTTTCACTGAACCATTATAACCTACCATTCCAGCCATGTCTATCTCATGAGATATAAAATCATTACCCAATTCATTGGAGGGAGATATAGGTCCCACCCATCTCATAATGATACCATTCTTATGTGTGCCACAAAATCAAAAATCATACATCATTTCATAACCCATGTAATAAAATGGGATTCTTAAACATCATGCCATCATAATCCATAAACAATTGATATCATTTCATCATAAGAAAACTGAAACCATTTAAATCATAGAGACATTTTACTTGAAACATACATATCAAATAACGTCATCTTAGATGGAAAAATAGTTTTAAAAAAACACTTGAAATGAATTCTTGAGGAAAATATCCTTTCTTCTTTAAAAACATTTTTCCTTTCTAAACATGTCATAAAGCTTTAAATTAAAAGAAGTTGATTAAAAATAAACTTGAAAACTTTTAAAGTAAGATTCTTGGAAATAATGTTTTAAAAATCCATTCATGCCGTATACGTTAAAAAAAACATTCTTCGTACTTTTGTCGGAAAAGTCAAAAAATCACCTCGTACGAAAAAGCGACAAAAGATTCCTTTCATATTCTTTACTAAAAACTCACCGAAGGGTAAAAATGGATTTAAAAAATTGTAGGTGGATGGAAATAATATTACATATTGATGAAACATGGATGTGGATGATAAAATACACCCCAGAAAATACTTACGAATAAACAATCTCGGATAAAAATGAGATTTTGATACTTACCTTAGGTCCAATTTGCTTTGTACGTGTCCGAAGCTCCTGTATAATGGTTTAAATAATGTTATTGACTTATTCCAGAATCATACATATTGATATGATATCATATATGTTCATATTCTTAGCTTCTTGATAGTAATATTTCATGGTTACTTGTTACTCGGGTCTTTATTGCCTTTTGTTCTTATGCGTGTTTTGTCGAATAAATTCTTATTCTTATCTTTAGGTTATAGATATTTTATTTACAGAATGGTATTAGTGTAGTATATACCATATTCATTCATTCAATTCATTTATATAATCATTATGAAATGAAGATCATGTAGAACGAGTCGCATCACATCGTGGAGACGGTATTCCGTACGTACGCACGAGTGATGATATCGTTCCTATGATCGTGGAATTGTATTGGAGTATGTATATATATTATTTCAGTATCAATATTACTTCATAATAATCATATATAGTTACTCATTACACCATTATACCCATCCTTGTAAGGTGATGGTGGAAAAATAGATTACACCACGGCGTGGAGACGGTATTCCGTACGTACGCACGTGCGGTGATTTCTTTTTCCGTAGGATGGATAGATGGTGAAATAGGGTTGTTTCATACTTATAATAACATATCAGTATATGAGTGATACTGATGTTATTACTTCATAATTAAACAACCTAAGAAGAAGAAGTGGAAGAAGAAATAAAGATGAAAGAATTGGTAACGGTAATTACCTCTTCTTTGAAGTGCCTCTTTGAGACCTCCTCTTAGGGCACTAAAATTGGTCTTTGAGGAAGACCAGAACCTCTAGGATGTTTTTAGGGAAGTGGAGAAGAGATTTTGGCAGGGGTTGGCTGACCTTGAATGCTCAAATTGGTGTGAGGAGGAGGGGGAGGAGGTGTCCTTTTATAAGGGAGGAGAGGGGCACCTTAGGAATATCTCAAAATATTATTTTATATTAAAGTCAAAATCGGTTTATAATGGTTCCAAAGGGTCTTATTTCGAAGATAAAGTGGGGATGGGTCGAAATCCTATCAACCAATAGGATTTAGACAAGTTTAGGGTATTATTTTAACCTTATCAATTAGATTTAACTCTAAGTTAAATAATTTAACTTTTACCATGTCTTTTTGTTTTCTTTCACTATATGGTTAATACACTTACTATAACATGCCAAAAGAACCCCAAATTGTTTATTATTAATATATATATCCTTATCTAAGTCATTTGGCCAAACCTTATATTTTTAGGAATAAAATAACAATTAATAATATAATATTTGATTTAAAAACTATTTTGTGTCAATTTTGACACTATTTGATATATGATTTTTGTGAAAGTCATAACAGAATTATATGTTCGAACCAAGTTGATTAAATCAACACTAATATATCATAGTAACCTATAAAATTAGTGGAATTCATAAAAAGTCTTAAATTACATTTATTTTGGTGTTTATAACATCAATTATGTCAATATTTCATTAATAAGATAATTACTGCATCATCTTTGTGTCATAAATAAATTAAATTATTTGATGTCTAAAAATTACAAATAAAATACCATTATGTAGGAAATCTTTTTAGATTTATAATGAATATTTACAATCGAATTTATCTTATGTATAACTCTATATTAAAAATGTTTTAGTAAATAAACTTTGATTTTAACTCTTTTAACTCTTCTTTGAATTAAATAATAATAAATGTCCTAATCTAATCCAAGTGGGCCTAAATGGTCATATTTTATTCCTAAGTTTGTTTTTGGTCGAATTACACTTGTCCAATAGAATTAGGACATGTGTTAGGGTAATATTAATATCATATTTACCCTTAGTTACCCTATTTACTATTAACCGCGGTAAAAAAAAGTAAAAAGTTACTATTCACCAAAAATTATTTTTATCTCATTGAACCACATTTTACTTACTGATATCAACCGTGTCTGTCGGATTTTCGAAATTCCATTCACAGAAGCGGTAAAATTAAGTTTTATGCAAAATTCAGTTTTTAACCTACCACTTAGTAGTTTCACTATTCATCAAAAATTGATGTTTTTCAGAACAATGCCAAAATTTCATCCTAAGCTATATTTCATATTCCGAATTCAAAAATGAAGTCTATTTTACCAAATTCATAACATAAAAGTTTCATTAATTAATTTTATAATTAAATCCCGCTGTTAAAACAAATAGCGTGTTTTTAAGAAACAATATCTATCAAAAGATTGACACTTGATTATGTCTGGTTTAAATGTGAAATTACATCCAATGACCAACATTGTATTAAATTGTAAAAATATATTCTAAATATACTTTAAAACCACTCAAATTAATGATTTATCACTATTAATTATTTCGATTAAAAAAGTTGTTTTTAATTATAATTTAGTAATTTTCACTATTCATCAGAATATGAAAGTTATCCGAAAAGTACCAAAATTTCACCTTAGGCTAAATTCGATACTCCGAATCCAAAAATGAAGTCCATTTTGAGAGCTAAAATTTCTAAAATTTAAAAAGTGGTTATTACTATTCATAACGGCTAGTTTTAATAATATTTTAATAGCATATCATTGTTTCGTGAAACTCAGTATTACGTACTACACACGCTATCGAGGAAGGTTGTGATTGCGTGTAATGCAAGGCAAGTCAAGGATGTGTGTTTTGCAAGCTTCTTTTGGTGTAGCTTACAACACAAGACATTAAAAATAATATTTTTTCATAAAATCTTGGGGTGTTACAGGCAGTGAGCCATAGAGAGAGAAATAGGGAGTGACCCTTTGGAAAGTAGTGATCTAACCCTAAAACTTGTAAAGGCAGTAAGCCTAGGACAGATTTACTGTGCCCGAACCTTGTAATCCACAGCTAGTGAAGTTTAGTGGAATTTGGTACGACCGGAAACTTGTCAGTGTATGCTCCTTGGACATAGCCCAGTGAGGGTGAACCAAGTAAAAATCATTGTGTCATGTGCATGCTTTACTTTCGGTTTATATTGTGCAACGGGAAAGAGAGAGAAGAGTGTTTTTCTTAACAGCGAAACAAGATCAGAATAGGAATTAATTTTAAATTAGTCATACCCTGATTTACCCCCCCCCCCCCCCTCAGGGTATTCAGCCTTGTGGACCTAACAACAGTGAGAAATAATAAAGATGGAGAGATTATTCCAAATAGGGTGAGTAGTGGATGGAGAGTCTTCATCAAATATAGGAATCTAAACTCATTTACCAAGAAGGACCATTTCCCCTTACCATTCATTGACCAAGTCCTTGATAGAGTGGCAGGTCATGCATTCTACTATTTCTTATATGGGTTCTTGGGGTATAGTCATATTGAGGTATCCCTATAGGATCAAGGGAAGACTACATTCACTAGTTCATTCGGCACCTTTTCCTTCAAATCCATGCCCTTTGGGTTATGCAATGCCCCTGGAACCTTCCAGTAGTGCATGATGGGAATCTTCTCGGACATGGTAGGGGATTTTCTAGAGGTCTTCATGGATGACTTCTCTATGTTTGGGGATACATTTGAGGGATTTCTGAGGAATGTGGAGAGAGTTTTGTCAATATTTGAAGAAAATAATCCAGTCCTAAAGTGAGAAAAATGTCATTTCATGGTTAAAGAGGGACTAGTCCTTGTCCATCTAGTCTCAGGTAGGGGGATTGAAGTCAATAAATCCAAGGTTGACATCATTCGTCACCTTACATCACCCAAAACTATCAAGTGATGTCTTTCTTAGGACATGCTAGTTTCCAAAGAAGATTCATTAGGAACTTTAGTCCAATTGCTCATCCCCTTTGTGGTCTTCTAGTAAAGGATGCTCCATTTGTTTGGACATAATGTTGTGAGGTTTTATTCTCAACCCTCAAATCGTCTCTCACCTCTCCTACCATCATGAAATCCCTAAATTGGAACCTTCTTTATGTACTCATGTGTTATGCGAGTAACTTTTCTTTAGGATCTGTGTTAGGACAACTTTGTGATAAAACTTCTTATATAATTGCTTATGCAATAAAATCCTTTAATGATGCCCAAATCTACTACACCACCACTGAGAAGGAGTTAATTTCTATTTTGTTTTCCTTAGAAAAGTTTTGGTCCTAACTTTTAGGTTCCCCCATCACTGTGTACACTAACCATTCTGCATTGAAATGCCTCTTCCAGAAGCAAGATGGTAAGGCTAGACTGATTAGGTGGGTTCTTATCTTACAATAATTTGACCTCACAATCAAGGAAAAAAGGGTGTTGAAAATGTTGTAGTTGATCATCTCTCTAGGATGTAATTTAATGACAAATTATCCCACCTTTATGTGTCTGATTCATTCCCTAATGAACACCTATACTCTGTGAGTGACTACCCTTGGTAAGCCGACATAGCCAACTTCTTAGTTACAAGAGTCATTCAAAAATTATTAGGGAATCAAGCTATAATTAAATTCTTTTATGATGTCAGGAACTATGTGTTTGATGATCCCTACCTCTATAAGTTATTCCCTAACCAAGTCCTTAGGAGGTGTGTCCTAGAATCTGAATAAGAGTCCATCCTAAAATTCTGTCATAGTGAGGCGTATGGATGTCACTTTTCCTCTAAGAAAACATTTTCTAAGGTTCTTCAAAGTGGTATATTCTATCTCACCCTCTCAAGGGACTCCTGCACATTTTGTCAAAGATTCACTATGTGTCAATAAGTAGGGTCCATCACAAAAAGGAATCAAATGCCACTCACTCACATCTTAGTGATTAAAATCTTTGACTGCTTGGGAATTGATTTCATGGGTCCCTTCCCAAACTCTAGGGGATATTTGTACATTCTCTTAGCTATCGATTATTTCTCAAGATGGGTTGAGTCAATTCCTACAAAATCTAATGATCATCAAACAGTGATTAGCTTTCTCATGAAAAACATTCTCTCTATATTTGGAATTCCTAGGGCTATAATTAGTTATCGTGGAACTCATTTTTGCAATCATCCATTCTCATCACTCATGGAAAAATATGGAATTTCTCACAAAGTGTCCACTTCTTACCACCCATAGACCAATGGTCAAGCTGAGTTAGCCAATCTAGAAATCAAACAAATTTTTTAGAAAATAGTTAATCCATCTAGGAAAGATTGGTCAAGCAATCTCTTAGATGCTCTTTGGTCCTTTTTAACCGCTTATAAAACCATTTTATGAATGTCCCCATATAGGTTGGTTTATGGTAAAACATGCCATTTTCTAGTGGAGATTGAACATAAGGCCTTTTGGGAAATTAATAAAATTAATTGCAACCTCTCATTGGCCGAAACAAAAGGAAAATTAGATCTCAATGAACTTGAGGAACTTAGGATGAAGGCTTATGAAAATTCAATGATAAATAAAGCTAAAGTACAAGCCTACCAATCTTGAAATCTTAAAACCAAACACATTGTACTAAGTAAACCTATTATTTTGTATAGTTCTAAACTTTATCTACACCTGGGGAAGTTGAGATCTATATGGTCAGGTCCATACATAGTGCATAAGGTGTACCCCCATGGGGCTAAAGAAATTCAAGATCCCACCAATGGTCAAACCTTTAAAGTTAATGGTCATAGAGTCAAACCATTCATTGAACCATTCCAAAAATAGGAAGTTGATGAAGACTTGTTTAAACCATCCTTAAATGATGAAAATACTTAAACAATTAAGTGTCTAAGTCAAGCTAGAAATGTTAAACAAAAGCGCTGCATGGGAGGCAATCCATGGTTTTCATGTTTCCAATCATTGTGAATCATCTTTATTTTTTTCAGTTTGATATTTAAAAAATTACCATAGACTATTGACCTGTTCTTCTTTTATGAGTAAGGATGGGTATGAAAAGGGTGTGCCATATTCATCTGTGTCACATGGCATGATCCCTGAGTAATACCTTACCCAGAAATTTAAAAAGAAGACAATGTATAATCAGTGTATTTTATTTTTATGTGTTTGTAGGTAAAAAAACTGAATATGATAGTACCATAGACTATTGACTTGTTCTTATATTATGAGTATGGATGTGTATGAAAGGGGAGCTCCATATTCATTTGTGTTATGTGGAGTGATCTCAGAGTAATACCTTACATATAAATTTAAAAAAATAAGACAATGTATCATCAGTTTATTTTATTTTATTTTATTTTATTTTTATGTTTCTTAGGTTAAAAAAATAATAAAATATATATAATAAAATAATAATAAAAGTATAGGTCATAGGTCATGGGGAAAAGCCTGTCACAACCATCCAAGCCGTTGGGACTCGAACCAAGGACTAAAGGGAGACTGGGGAACGCGCTTTCAACATCAACCACCAGGTGACATCATTCTATGATTCTCATTTTCAATGTCCTCTTTGAAAACCTCTCCCATACCCCCTTATAAGTTTTCTTTAAACACTGGGGACAATGTTATTCTATGTTGGGGTGAGATGAAATAAAAAAAAATTGATTTTGTGTGAATAAGAATATGTGTGGAAAGAAACATTCCATTAACCATGAACATGATAACACACATTGCAAACACTGAAATTGGATATCAAAGAATTTTACATGCCTTGATTATGATTTTAATGCAAGTTTAAGTTCATGTGAATATATTTTGGAAAGTGCGGTTTTCAGATGGGATTTTTCACCATTTATATTTTCATCCATTTAATAACAAAAAAACACAATTCACGTCTTCGGGATTGTGGGGTATTAGTTTTATTTCTTGGGGTCCCATAATAAATGGCATAGGTTTGGTGATAAATTTAATTTTAACATGAGTATTCTAAAAAAAATCAATTGTGTGTAGAGAAATGGATTGAAATAATGTGTTGCTTTCGGAACTTGGGGATCGTAACTCCATAGTTGTATGGCCCAAAGTTGTTCATTTTATCTCAATTTGTGGTAATTTGAATTTTTTTGATTGAGTAAACTCGAGATGATCCCTGAGTATGTGAGCTTAACTTGGTTCCCTAAGGTGTAAAGACCCGTAAAATTCAAGGGAAATTTTTTCTTAATTTTCTTTGGAATTTTACAAGAGCGCGGTTTCTGACGGCACCTGATTCCGAGGCCCGGAGTGCCCGGAATCAATTTCCGAAGTTTGGCTCGGGTACGTTCAGTGAACGAACGAGCGGGAATTCCTAACTTTTGATCCGGTGCTCGGAATTGAAATCCGAGGGCACCGATGAACTCGCAGCACCGTTATTCGCTTAAAGGGACCTTTTCGGAAGTTGCGTTTGTTGCGGGTTGAAAGTTAGTTTTTTTTTTGGGTTTTTAGTTTAAGTTAAATAAAATTTTTGAGGAACAAATTTTATTTTAACTAGTTAGATCCTACCAAAGGGAGTTGGGAGTGGGACCAACATCCACTTAACCTCCCTTGGGAGGATTAAGTGAGGTGGGGTCCACACGAACCCCAACTCCTCAAATTTTCTCAAAACCTCCCCTTTAACTCATTTCAATTAATGTTGTCAACTTGACTTAATTAATTGAAGAGGGTTATTTTTAAATTTCAAACTTTTGAAATTCTAGTGAGTTGTTGTGTTAATAAAATAAGATAGAGTCTTATTTTATTTTGGGTTAATTGTTTGTCTTCTTGAGAGGTGGAGAGATTTTTCTTCTTCTTCTTCATCTCTGACGAAGAACTCGAAGAACGTTCATCTTGACGAAGAACGCTCAAGCTCCGACGAAGAACGCCGCACCTCCCTTCTTCGTTTACCGTGTCAACGAAAGGGGACGCCACTTCTTCCTCGGACAACCTTTTTCGGCGTACAAGTATTCGCCAACGACGTGTCTCTTCGGACGCATCCCTTCGTCATCGGATTTGACGAACGGCTACCGCGACGCCCGACCTCCGCGACGTCGTCTTCCGCGGAACGTTGACAATCTTCAAACCTTATACCCGAGGTAGGGGTTGTTGATTTTTGTTTAGTTATTCTATTTTTTTGATCATGAATTTTAGCAAGTCTAACGTGTGGCTTTGGATTATTTAAAGATGCGTTATTGCTTAACGTGAGGGGGCCGGACCGCATGAACACGGTCGAACCCCCTCCATCGTTCTTGTTGTTTATTCTTGCGGGTAGAAGCAAAGTGGCATGGTGCCGTCGCACCACGCGGATAATCGTACAATTATTTTTTACGCGGCGCCGTCGCGCCACGCCGAGGAAGAATCTTCAAGAACGCGACGCCGTCGCGCCGCGTTGAAAGGAATCAAGGCACGGTGAAGGGGCGCGGTACCGTCGCACCGCGCCGGACGACGAACACCGCGGCCGGTTCCGGGCCGCGGCGGGACGAGGAGACCGCGGCCGGTTCCGGGCCGCGGCGGGAAGAGAAGACCGGCGGCCGGGCCGCCGGCGTCGGAAGCCGAAGAGGGGACCGGAATTTCCGGTCCCGTTGGAGAAAACCGGTCGCCCAGCTGGCCGGCCGGATGACGTTAAACCGGGGAAACTTAATTCCCCGGCCAACGTTTAAAACCCCCCCCCCTCTTTAAGAGGGGGGCGGTTTCCGTGTAGGAAGGGGGGGGCAACCGCCCCCCCCCCCCCCCCGGTTTATTTCAATCAAGCCCCCCCCCCCACGTGAGAGGAGGGGGGCGGTTTTACAGAAGGGGCGCGGCATTTTGCCGCGCCGACAATCCAATCAGCGGGGGCTTAGCCCCCGCGTGCAGCCACCCTGGGGCGACAGGCCGCCGCGGCCCCCGCGCCGCCGCCGCGCCGCCGCGCCGGCCGGGTCGGCCCGGACCCGGACCCCCCCCGTTTCGAACCAGTTCTGGTCTTTTGGCCATAACTTGAGCCTCGGACCTCCGTTCGACGAACCGTCTGCGGCAACGCGATCCTTGGATCGAGATGGTAGTTTTGGTATATCGCACTCAAGGTTTCGGATCACTTTGAGTTCGGCCGGGTTGGTTCGTTCACGAAACCAACCGGGCCTTCGGAGCGGAAACGCTCATATCTTGAGCTACGGACGTCCGATTGACGTGCCGTCAGTCGCGTTGTGTTCCTCTTAGTGAGACGGATCTTTTGGCATACTCCGCCCGAGGTTTGGACGCAGGTGGAGTACGGTCGGGTTGGTTTTGCCTTAAAAACCAACCGGGCCCCGGAGACGAAAATGCCAATAACTCACAGACCGGGCGTCCGATCGACGCGTCATCTGTTGCGTTGAGTTTCTGTTGACGATACGGAACTTTTGGATACATCAACTCTGGTCTTCGTGACAGTTGATGTATCAGACTCTCGGCTCGTGGAGCGGACCCTCCGAACGAGCTTGCTGCGTGCGGGAACCCTAGTGATGGCTGCGACTGTTACTGTGACTACTACTGCTACTACTGCTACTGTGACTGCGAAGACTATAGTACAGAAATCCTGTGTGGATTCGAAGACGACGACTACAGCACTCAGCGATCCTACGTGGAACAGTGCTTCCGAACCTGTGTGAGCTGAATCTTCTGTTTACCTTGGGCGGTGGAGCGCTTGGTTGTAGCAGCATATCCTTGGCAGTGGAGCGCTCGGTTGTAGCGGCAGACCTGCGATACTGGAGACGAGCGTACAGAGTACGGAGACCGTAAAACCGGCTGAGACCTGAAGACTGCTCGACCGACTCAACTTGGAGTGAGTCGACTAGCCCAGTGGACGGAGCGCCCGGTATTCGGCGGCAGACCCACGGCGGACGGAGCGCCTGGTAGTTGGCAGCAGACCCGCGGTACTCGACTGGAGGAGTACCTCTGTAGGCTATCTGGGTGAGCGCCCGGTATTTGGCAGCAGACCCTCAGCGGACGGAGCGCCCGGTAGTTGGCAGCAGACCCGCGGTACTCGACAGGAGGAGTACTTCAGCAGTCTTAGGATAGTGAGCAGTACCTCGGAGTCGTGACAGGACCACTGTACACTTCAGAGATGGGACTCTTCAACAGTTACGGTATCGTTAATGAAAATCCTGGTTGAGCTGAAACCTGTTGTTTTCCTATGTGGATTGTGTTGTGCTATCCTGTGTGGATTACGTTTTGCTTTCCTGTGTGGAATACGTTTACTTTCCTCTGTGCACTGAGTTGTACTTGGGCTCGGAGGTTGGAGCGTATTTGAATTTGATGACTTAGGTATATGTATGGGCATATACCTAAGCAGTGACGGTTGTTACTTCATGATTGTACCTTTCTTCGTGATTTATCCATTGTGTATTTGAGAGACCTTCAGGGGTCTCGGGGTCCTTACTGAGTAGCTTATACTCACCCCTGCACGGGCTTTGCCCGCACTACGTTGTGTTGGTTGCAGACGACGGACAGCGTTGACCTTAGCTGAGGCTTGCAGAGTGGGACGGTACCCGGAGGTGGACCACTGGGCGGGACGTGCTCGGAGCAGACGGCGGGACCCGTGGAGCAGAGGAGCTATTTGTACTCACCCTACAGGTGGTATTTCCAGTGGACAGCTCGGAGTAGCGGATTTTACTTTTCAGTTGTTGTTTTCCCTTTCGAGTTGTACTTTACTTTCAGTTTGGGTTTGTATTCTGGCCCATTTACTTTTCCGCACTTTCAGTTGTACTCTGCTTTTGTTTAGTGTTTACTTTCCGCTTGCTTACTCTGTGGTGTTTGTTTACCTTACAAAGGCAATGCCTTCCCTTTTTACCGGGATTTACGCCTTGGTGCTAGTCTCCAGCCCCTGGCCTATGGAAGGCGGGCTTGGGGTAGTCACAGCACGGACCCCGAGGGCGGGTCGTGAAAAATTGGTATCAAAGGAGTTCGGTTCTACCGCGAACTCTGATCTTTTCTATGTGAAGCAATAATGTTTAGCGTATTGAGTGTGGTTATCAGTCCAGGGAGTCCAGTGTTGGTGCGGCGGCCGACGTATCCGTACACCAGGACCCTGACTTCTGATTTCCGACTTAATGCACAAAAACATTGATTCCGTGTGTGTTTCAAAGTTTTCTTTGTGATTACTTATATCAGCTCACCAGGTATATTGTTCTGACCGTGGCGCACCTGTTTCCTTTTTAGGATGGCCCCACGACGGCAGCCAGCTAGGGTTCCGAGAGTCGAGCGTGACGACAGCCCACTGAGCGACGAGGCTTCGGTGCAGGGCCCTTTGTCAGCAGTGCCACCGGCGGTAGCTCTACCCGCCGAGCCCCCGATGCATCCAGCAGCAGCCGCTGACGATGTACGTCGCCTCAGCGCACTGCATGAGTTTCAGCGCCAGCGACCGCCCAGGTTTCGCGGGGAGACGGATCCCCAGGTAGCAGAGGACTGGCTGGAGGTAGTGGTTCGAGTTTTTAGGCTAGTGAGGACACCAGCAGACCTCATGGTGATCCTCGCTGCGAGCCTACTACACGCAGCAGCAGGACGATGGTGGAGCCTGATGCTCCAGGTGCACGATGAGGCATCTCTACTTTGGACGGACTTTGAGAGCCTCTTCCGCTCGGAGTTCGTCCCAGCCACCCTTCGTGCGGTGCGTATCCAGGAGCTTCTACAGCTGCGGCAAGGCAGCATGACGGTCACTCAGTACTCGGCGAGATTTACCGATCTCTCGCGCTACTCGACCGACATGGTACGGGGCCCATTCTTCCGGGCCCGGACCTTCGAGCAGGGTTTGAGACACGAGATCAGGGCATCACTGATCTCCCTCAGCATACCGACTCAGACAGGAGTACTGGAGCGGGCCCTTCTGATCGAGATCTTCCTTGCTGAGTCTACACCAGCACAACAACCCACCGCAGGGCGGCAGATAGCGGAGTCTTCGGCAACAGGTAGCCGACGGATGACTCAGGGTTCCAGGCAGACCAGACCTACCAGTGGCCGACTGCACGATTCAGGCTCAGTTGTGCGGGGAAGCCGGGGTGGAGTCAGAGCCAGGCGTGCCGAGAGTGGGCAGTGTTACTCCTGTGGCGAGATAGGTCACATGGCTCGTGACTGTCCGACCCGCCATGCTGATGATCAGCAGTTAAGTGAAGAACCTCCCAGGCAGAGGCAGAGGTTCGACCGTGGCGGTCCGCAGGGAGGAGGCGGATGAGGAAGAGGAGCTGGACGAGCAGACGGTGGTGGGCGACGCTTTGAGGCTCTGCCACCACCACCACCAGGAGGTCCACCCCGACCGCAGGGGAGAGCTCAGCTTCAGGCAGCCGAGGCCTTTGATCATGGAGCTCTGGGAGCCGACGGACAGGAGCAGAACTAGTGGATACATCCTTTGTACTTCTGGTTCCTTGTTGCTTTTGTGTAGCGTCTTGTATTATGAGCTGCAATAATAAAATATGCATACCTTTGTGATATTTTCGTTCCTGTCCTCTTTCGTGATGTTACTAAGAGGTTCCAGTTTTGGCTGTTGACTTGACCCTCACTTGTGAGACATCAACTGGAGGAGACCCAGTTACCACACACTGATGCCGACAGTGTGAATCAACCCGAGGCGAGAGTAACGGTTGAATCTATTAGTAGTAGCGTCGAGGCCTTACGACGTCATCCTTGGTATGGATTAGTATCATCCATGTTAGGATTGACTGTTTTAGGCAAAGAATGTGTTTCATCCAGGGGATGGGACCAGATTTCTCTTATCGGCAAAGAAGAAATCTTGCAGCTCTGATGGGACCGGAGATGGTCCAGGCCATGACAGAGAAGGTCCAGGTCATCCAGGAGCGGATGAGGATAGCTCAGAGCCGGCAGAAGTCTTACGCTGACAGGAGGCGGAGGCCACTGGGGTTCGAGGATGGTGACCACGTCTTCTTACGGGTCTCACCTCGACGTGGTATTCGGAGATTTGGCCAAGGCGGCAAGTTATCTCCGCGCTTCATCGGACCCTTCCAGGTCCTCAGCAGGGTTGGTGAGGTGGATTATCGCCTGGCTCTACCACCTCAGTTGCACCGGGTGCACGACGTCTTCCACGTGTCTCAGCTGAGGAGATACGTGCACGGCCCGACGCACATCATTGACCATGGGGAGCTTGACGTTGATGATGGGGCGACTTTTACGGAGGTCCCGGTGGAGATAGAGGATCGTCAGGAGCGGGTCCTGCGTGGGCGATCGATTCCTTTTGTGCGCATCAGATGGCAGCACGGGAATCTCCAGGAGAGCACATGGGAGTGGGAGGCTCAGATGCGTGCTCAGTACCCTCTTTTGTTTCCCTAGTTTTGATGTATCTTTACGGGGACGTAAATCCCTGAGGTGGGAGTAATGTAAAGACCCGTAAAATTCAAGGTAAATTTTTTCTTAATTTTCTTTGGAATTTTACAAGAGCGCGGTTTCTGACGGCACCTGATTCCGAGGCCCGGAGTGCCCGGAATCAATTTCCGAAGTTTGGCTCGGGTACGTTCAGTGAACGAACGAGCGGGAATTCCTAACTTTTGATCTGGTGCTCGGAATTGAAATCCGAGGGCACCGATGAACTCGCAGCGCCGTTATTCGCTTAAAGGGACCTTTTCGGAAGTTGCGTTTGTTGCGGGTTGAAAGTTAGTTTTTTTTTGGGTTTTTAGTTTAAGTTAAATAAAATTTTTGAGGAACAAATTTTATTTTAACTAGTTAAATCCTACCAAAGGGAGTTGGGAGTGGGACCCACATCCACTTAACCTCCCTTGGGAGGATTAAGTGAGGTGGGGTCCACACGAACCCCAACTCCTCAAATTCTCTCAAAACCTCCCCTTTAACTCATTTCAATTAATGTTGTCAACTTGACTTAATTAATTGAAGAGGGTTATTTTTAAATTTCAAACTTTTGAAATTCTAGTGAGTTGTTGTGTTAATAAAATAAGATAGAGTCTTATTTTATTTTGGGTTAATTGTTTGTCTTCTTGAGAGGTGGAGAGCTTTTTCTTCTTCTTCTTCATCTCTGACGAAGAACTCGAAGAACGTTCATCTTGACGAAGAACGCTCAAGCTCCGACGAAGAACGCCGCACCTCCCTTATTCGTTTACCGTGTCAACGAAAGGGGACGCCACTTCTTCCTCGGACAACCTTCGTCGGCGTACAAGTATTCGCCAACGACGTGTCTCTTCGGACGCATCCCTTCGTCATCGGATTTGACGAACGGCTACCGCGACGCCCGACCTCCGCGACGTCGTCTTCCGCGGAACGTTGACAATCTTCGAACCTTATACCCGAGGTAGGGGTTGTTGATTTTTGTTTAGTTATTCTATTTTTTTGATCATGAATTTTAGCAAGTCTAACGTGTGGCTTTGGATTATTTAAAGATGCGTTATTGCTTAACGTGAGGGGGCCGGACCGCATGAACACGGCCGAACCCCCTCCATCGTTCTTGTTGTTTATTCTTGCGGGTGGAAGCAAAGTGGCGTGGTGCCGTCGCACCACGCGGATATTCGTACAATTATTTTTTTCGCGGCGCCGTCGCGCCACGCCGAGGAAGAATCTTCAAGAACGCGACGCCGTCGCGCCGCGTTGAAAGGAATCAAGGCACGACGAAGGGGTGCGGTACCGTCGCACCGCGCCGGACGACGAACACCGCGGCCGGTTCCGGGCCGCGGAAAGACGAGGAGACCGCGGCCAGTTCCGGGCCGCGGCGGGAAGAGAAGACCGGCGGCCGGGCCGCCGGCGTCGGAAGCCGAAGAGGGGACCGGAATTTCCGGTCTCGTTGGAGAAAACCGGCCGGCCAGCTGGCCGGCCGGATGACGTTAAACCGGGGAAAATTAATTCCCCGGCCAACGTTTAAAACCCCCCCTCTTTAAGAGGGGGGCGGTTTCCGTGTAGGAAGGGGGGGCAACAGCCCCCCCCGGTTTATTTCAATCAAGCCCCCCCCCCCCACGTGAGAGGAGGGGGGCGGTTTTACAGAAGGGGCGCGGCATTTTGCTGCGCCGACAATCCAATCAGCGGGGGCTTAGCCCCCGCGTACAGCCACCCTACGGCGACAGGCCGCCGCGGCCCCCGCGCCGCCGCGCCGCCCCAGGGGGGGGTCGGGCCGGGTCGGCCCGGACCCGGACCCCCCCCGTTTCGAACCAGTTCCGGTCTTTTGGCCATAACTTGAGCCTCATACCTCTGTTTGACGAACCGTCTGCGGCAACGCGATCCTTGGATCGAGACGGTCGTTTTGGTATATTGCACTCAAGGTTTTGGATCACTTTGAGTTCGGCCGGGTTGGTTCGTTCACGAAACCAACCGGGCCTTCGGAGCGGAAACGCTCATATCTTGAGCTACGGACGTCTGATTGACGTGCCGTCAGTCGCGTTGTGTTCCTCTTACTGAGACGGATCTTTTGGCATACTCCGCCCGAGGTTTGGACGCAGGTGGAGTACGGTCGGGTTGGTTTTGCCTTAAAAACCAACCGGGCCCCGGAGACGAAAATGCCAATAACTCACAGACCGGGCGTCTGATCGACGCGTCATCTGTTGCGTTGAGTTCCTGTTGACGATACGGAACTTTTGGATACATCAACTCTGGTCTTCGTGACAGTTGATGTATCATCCTTTCGGCTCGTGGAGCGGACCCTCCGAACGAGCTTGCTGCGTGCGGGAACCCTAGTGCTGGCTGCGACTGTTACTGTGACTACTACTGCTACTACTGCTACTGTGACTGCGACGACGACAGTACAGAAATCCTGTGTGGAATCGACGACGACGACTACAGCACTCAGCGATCCTACGTGGAACAGTGCTTCCGAACCTGTGTGAGCTGAATCTTCTGTTTACCTTGGGCGGTGGAGCGCTTGGTTGTAGCAGCATATCCTTGGCAGTGGAGCGCTCGGTTGTAGCGGCAGACCTGCGATACTGGAGACGAGCGTACAGAGTACGGAGACCGTGAAACCGGCTGAGACCTGAAGACTGCTCGACCGACTCAACTTGGAGTGAGTCGACTAGCCCAGTGGACGGAGCACCCGGTATTCGGCGGCAGACCCACGGCGGACGGAGCGCCTGGTAGTTGGCAGCAGACCCGCGGTACCCGACTAGAGGAGTACCTCTGTAGGCTATCTGGGTGAGCGCCCGGTATTTGGCAGCAGACCCTCAGCGGACGGAGCGCCCGGTAGTTGGCAGCAGACCCGCGGTACTCGACAGGAGGAGTACTTCAGCAGTCTTAGGATAGTGAGCAGTACCTCGGAGTCGTGACAGGACCACTGTACACTTCAGAGATGGGACTCTTCAACAGTTACGGTTTCGTTAATGAAAATCCTGGTTGAGCTGAAACCTGTTGTTTTCCTGTGTGGATTGTGTTGTGCTATCCTGTGTGGATTACGTTTTGCTTTCCTGTGTGGAATACGTTTACTTTCCTGTGTGGACTGAGTTGTACTTGGGCTCGGAGGTTGGAGCGTATTTGAATTTGATGACTTAGGTATATGTATGGGCATATACCTAAGCAGTGACGGTTGTTACTTCGTGATTGTACCTTTCTTCGTGATTTATCCATTGTGGATTTGAGAGACCTTCAGGGGTCTCGGGGTCCTTACTGAGTAGCTTATACTCACCCCTGCACGGGCTTTTCCCGCACTACGTTGTGTTGGTTGCAGATGACGGACAACATTGACCTTAGCTGAGGCTTGCAGAGCGGGACGGTACCCGGAGGTGGACCACTGGGCGGGACGTGCTCGGAGCAGACGGCGGGACCCGTGGAGCAGAGGAGCTATCTGTACTCACCCTACAGGTGGGATTTCCAGTGGACAGCTCGGAGTAGCGGCTTTTACTTTTCAGTTGTTGTTTTCCCTTTCGAGTTGTACTTTACTTTCAGTTTGGGTTTGTATTCTGGCCCATTTACTTTTCCGCACTTTCAGTTGTACTCTACTTTTGTTTAGTGTTTACTTTCCGCTTGCTTACTCTGTGGTGTTTGTTTACCTTACAAAGGCAATGCCTTCCCTTTTTACCGGGATTTACGCCTTGGTGCTAGTCGCCAGCCCCTGGCCTATGGAAGGCGGGCTTGGGGTAGTCACGGCACGGACCCCGAGGGCGGGTCGTGACATAAGGTCTTTGATCCTGGGAGTCATCGACAAAGTCTTGCTACATGGGTTGACTCGATTGAGTTCAATTTCAATTACAATGGAAAAATTTGAAAAAATAAATAAAAAACAAACAAAAAACAAATTTTTGAAAAAAAATGAATACTCATCTTAATATTAAAATTTGATTCCTCCTAGAACTTCCATATTTTCTCCCTTGAATGAAAATGAACTCATGTTTCTATTGTGACGCACAACATTTCATCATGCTTAATTGAAATTGGATGAAATATGGCAATGAATTTGAATGAAGGAATGGGCTTGGGGTAGGGATATTCCTATGGACCTAGATTGTTTTAAATGATTTTGATGGGTTCATAATTTTTTTGGTATGAGGTCTTTGGGTGAGAAATGTATATTAAAATGTTTTTGGAAAAGAGAATTTGAATTTCATATTTGAGATATATTTTGATGGGGACTAGAAAAACTCAAGTTGGGGGTGTTATTAGCTACTAAAAGTGGATAATATTAATTTTTAATATCTTAATATTCATGTGTTCCAAATCCCACAAACATCATTTTTAGTTCATTATAGAAATTGAACTTTATTTCTCATCTTAAATGCAATTATTGTTTAAAATGAAAATATGGGTCCAATCATTCATCTGTTTGTGGATAACATTATATTCATTTTTTAAATTTGATATTTTGGGATATGATATATCACTTTTTTTGAAACATTTTATCTTTTAGGATTAATGGATTAATCCCAAGATAAGATGATGATTTTTCAGCATGAATGAAGAAATTTTCTGGAAAAAGCATAATGGGCCTAAGGCCCACCAAATAGAAGTGGGGCACACAAAACAAGCCCAGTTAAGCTTAAATTTTTACTATAGAAATATAAAAATATGAGTAACATTTAATTCAACTATGTTCGGAGCTAATTATTAAGTTTTCATGCAGATAAATGGATCTGAAGTTTACATTTAAATGGTGGGCCTGACCTAAATGCCCATAAATTCATCCCACTATTTTGAACATAACATCCAAACAGCTGCACCAAATGACCCTAAATTTTTAAATCTAATAAAGGACATATGGGTGACAATATTTTTCTTCTACTAACCCTATGGATTTTGTTATATTCAGTTACAAATTCACATGTCAAAATGGTGGATGAATCTGGATGAATTTTATGTACAACTTTGAAACGTCAAAATTCCTTTGATTTTGTCACTCTCTTTTGACCCTCCCAATTAATGGGGATGGAATTTATTGTTGGGGGAGTATCTAAGTCTCCAAATATTCCTATATAAAGAGCTTATGGTGAAGGTAATTGGTCATTGAAGTTTTTATTTCTTTCATTTGTATTTCCATGCTTTCATTTTGTAATTGCATTGTCAATTTCTCCCATGTATGTTTTTCGTTCACCTTCATTTAATTAATAAAAGATCATCTTATCCTTCTTCATTTCTTATTTCATTTTCCATATCACATCGATATATTTTCTTTATGGAGTGAGTTTATTCACATAATCTTTTGTGAAACTCTTCACACAACGATGGAGTGATTGTTATTTGTTTGTTCTTCTTCTCCAATTCTTACCATCATAAGTCTATTACCCGCTTTCATTGATAGAATAGAATAAATATAGGGTTAAAACTCTAATGGGTTTATCTAATGGATTAGCTAGGGGATTAATTGGATATTATTTATTATTTTTTTATTTCCTAATCAATTCTATTTTTTGATATTTGTATTCAATGATGTAAGTTCTCCTTTAAACTCACCAATTTTAAGGATACGCATCTCGAGTGCTAAAATGGTCCTCTACCTTGGAGTGCTCATAAATATGATCCTCCAAGTATATATTTGATTGGAATTAGGATATTGAAAACAAAAAATTGGTGAGTGATTTTGGATTTTTGTATTTTGTTAAAGGAAACGCTCAAATTTAAGACATTGAAATAATTTGAAAAGAAATTCATCCAATTCACCCCATGCGATATCCAAGGATCAACTCATGATTTTAAATTGAATTAACTTAAGTCTTTAAAATATCAAACAATAAAATTAATTGAAACCTGAGTTGGCCTATTCATATCTAAATCAACACCATCAAATCAACTTGTTAGAATGTATGTTTCTTAGGTTTCTTCTTAGGTCTTTGAGGATCGATAACCCAATCTATACTACAATGACCGCTTACACCATACAACTTGGGTAAATTTTGTTGCAACTAACACCACCTTCTATAATTGAGATATCCAACTTACTCCAATTCCTCCACAAGTAAACACAAAACATGTGGTACTCCTTCTACTATTGAGATCACCTCTAAGGTGAGCATCCATATAACCTCATAATGAATTTCCTCTCCAAAACAACAGAGATACTTCCTTTATTCCCTTTAAATACCCTAGTATCCACTTCAAAACTTCTAAATATTTATTTCTAGGTTTATCCATTTACTTTATCAAAACTCATACTATGTGAGAAGTATGAGTTCAGGTACAAACCATGGAATACATAACGTTTCCAATAGTGGATAGATAAGGTACATTTTACATGTACTCATTCTCTTCAAATTTCATTGGTATTTTCTCCTTTGAAAGTTTAAAATAACTTTCCAAGGGAATAAAAAATTATTTTTCTTCTAATATAATAGATATTCTCAAAAACTTTCCAATGTATTCATCTTGTGATGACATCAAGGTTCCAACTGCATGGTCTCTCTTGAACTTCATCCCCATAATCATATTATCTTCTCCAATATCCTTCATTAAAAACTCCTCATCCATCTTCCCTTTCAACTCATTCATCCTATACATACATAGTTCTAAAATTATCATGTCATTGAAATAAAAAAGTAACAAAATTAATACATTTCCAAAGACTTGGAATAATTGAATGAATCCATGCCATATTGTTTTTATTCATTTTTACTCATGACTGTATAAAAATTCCTATTTCACTTCCCATGTTCCTATTTTAACCTACATAATAAAATTAGTCATTACATGAAGATACTCAAAAATTAAATAATCTAATGAAACAATACTATGAACCTCCTAGATAGTATTAATCTTCACTCTATGTGTGAAAATTTTTATGGAATCAACACCTTCCATCTATCAAAAACCTTCACCACCAGTATTTCCATGTATCTCCTCTTACCATCATGTCATTACTTAACCTGGTATACCCATTTATTCTACAATGATTTCATTCCTTGTGGAAAAGGTATTAGGTCCTAATTTTTATGATCATATAATGAAGAAATGTCCTCCTTCACAGCCATCTATCACTTGCTCAACTCTTTCAATGGTATTTTCTCTTCAAAGAATTCAGGATCTCCACTATTAGTCAATAAAAAATTATAGGACATCCCTAGGTGTGTGTTTTATTTATTGAAAACTAAGTGGAAGTTGTTTAAAGAATCATTGTTGATAAGTAAAATGTGAGCGGAAGATAACCAAGGTGATTCTTAGATAAATGTTGACACATGGAGTTTCATTGTCATTTTTGTTGGATGTGTTGACAAAGAAAAATAGATGGTGAATATAGTTTAGTGTGAAGAAATATTGTAGGAATATATTTCACAACACTTATATATGTTAATAGGATATTCCATGAAGGACTAAATCCATGTGAATCAAATTTATAGGTAGTTTGGATTCAATATGGAAAATATGTTTGGGAGAATCATGTTAAAATTTGGAAGAGTCATTTTTGTATGACTTCCACATAGTTTTGAATGACATTGTAAAAAAATTTGTATGAATTCTAAAGTCTTATGAAAATTTCATATAACTTCCCAACCCTTATGAAAATGGGTTTCATATGACCTCTAGGTAGTTTGCGTATGACTTTATGAAAATTTATGACTTTAAAAAATATATATATGGCTTCTATTTTTCATGTATCAATTTTATCCAGAACATATGAATTCAACACTTCGAACAGTTTTTGTATTCTACTAGTTAAAAATCAAGTTTCCAAAATTAATTTTATAAAGAAAAAAATTATATTAGGAAATTAAAAACCTATTCAAAGATGTTTAAAATAACATGAAACTTAAAATGGGATCCATGGTTCAAATAAAAATAGAAGTAGTAATTTGAGGGTTTCAGGTAGTGAATTAAATGACAATATATTCATATTTCATAGGAAAGGTTCACATTGGAATAAAGGAAGAATCATTCGTGAAGCAGCCTATGTGCATGAAGCTCGAGGATATTTTTTATTTATTCAAGATGGTATTGTTATTAAATTTTTGATACATGTGTATAAGACTTAGATCTATAAGTTTTACATGATCCATGCCATAAAAATAGAGTGGTTATGTGGAGGTTATAACATCATTTGTAGTGTTTATTTTAAATACATGATTTATTAGAGATTTGAGGACAACCAAAACATGGTGTATTTTAATACATAATTTTCTTTCCATGTGAAAATAGTAAAGTATCATAAAAATGGAAATTTTACATATTGGTGAGAAGAGAGGGGATTTTCTCAGGTTTTCATATTTATAAAATAAATAAAGTACTTATGGGAAATATTTTATGCATCTGGTTCAAGAAAGTGGGAGGAGATCTTATTGGAGACTATTTGTCTTATAAATAAAAATAAAATAAGGATAATAAGAGAGATATTGTATTGTTATTTTAAAAGACTTTTGTTTTAAAGAAGAATTTAATGATGTTCCATTCATAAAGATCTACACTCTCAAAAGAATAAGGATATTTCTACATTAAAGTAAGGTGAAGAATAAGGAAGGGATCAGTATAGTGTAGTGAAAAATAGTATTTATATACTCATGTTGGAAATAGAGGAAATTGAACTTCTCACAAATAATAATAATTAGTGTAAGTAGGAGTTAAAATCTTTCACTATGAAGTAGTCGTGAGGAGATCAATTGTTCATCTAAAAATAATTGAGGATGTATGAATCCATGAAAGTGATACTGATTGAAGAGGGTCCTATAAGTACATAAAATATGGGAGTCCTTCCTAATAAAATGATTGAAGAAGGAGTAAGTTTAGTGAGCCTTGGAATAGCAGTGACCTTGTCCCTAAAATAGATGTAAGGTATGGCATCCTGCCTTTTTATTACATAACTTTTCATTACATATTACAAATAGAGGATCTTTAAAGTCTAGTGTATTGGAAATTAGGAAAAAAACATGAAAAATTAAAACACTAATTTAAATCCCCTTGAAAATATTCTTGAAAATTTCATCCTATGTACAATTAATTAATCTCATAACCTGGAGACATACATCAAAGGAAAGCGTGAGCAGAATTCCTAGTAAGGAAAGCAAGGGAATCAGTTTACTTGTGATATCAATAAGAACTTGATGAAAAACATAAGACATGAGAAATAGAAAAATAGTCATATCATAATAAAAGGAACATGAATCATAAATTGAATATGTTTCTACAACATTTCATTTATACATTCAAGAACATATCACCAAGGTTCATCCCCAAGGTTTCATAAAAGTTTACCAAGGTTATTCACCAAGCTATCATGAAACTTGTCATCCCTAGAGATTAATTCCTCACCCAATGCATTGGAGAGATATCATGGTTCACCATTAATATGTCTTTATTTTCATGTGATTTACAGATATCATAATCAAATATTTCATAAATAACCCATAGAGAGTAAAATAAATGGGGTTTCATTTCAAAATCATGACATTTTAAAAGTGCTTAAAAATAAGATCATTATGTCATTTATAACCCGTGGAAAGGGAGTGAGGGTTATATTTATGTCAATTATAGAATAAAATATATCTTTTTTTGTATTTATGAACACCCATAGAAATGAAATACTTCTGAGTTTTCACATAAATAAAACAAGAGAATTTCTTGAGAGAAAGAGAGAGAAATTTTGAGTCGAAATTTCTGCATCATAACAGCTATATAACATGGTATTAGAAAATAATAAAAAGAGAGGGGACAAGAGTATCCCATACATAAATGAATAATTTTACAGTATAGGTATAGAATAAGAATAAATAATATCCTGGTTTGGACATTTGAATGACATACCACATGAAAAGGAAAATTGAATGGAAAGAGAAAATGTGATTTCTTTTACGAAAATTCGGCAGCCTAACGGCATCACTTAAAAATTCAAAAAATAAATTTATGAGAGTGTAAAGGGTCTCTAATCATTTTTAAATGATATGGAAAGTAATAATAATATATAATAACATAACCCCACATAATAATATGGAAACTGGAGGACATAACATAAAGGAAGTCATGACTTAAAAGAGGAGGGTGAAAGGTTCCCTTACCTTGAAGAGTGACTTCGAAATCTCAAAGGTTGGAACCTTGTGGGGCTTGAGGGAAACTTGGGAGGACTCCTTGGGAGGTAAAAAGACTATAGCTTCATTTAGGAGGATTTTTTGAATTAAAGGAATGAGGTAATGGCTTGGTATTTAAAGAAAATATTAGGGAATATTTAATTAACTTCCAAGGAACACCTCATCGGTGGTATTTGAAAAACCATGGTATTTTCCCATGGTATTGGAAACTTGGGACACATAATAACATATATTACTATTCAAAAGTCGACCAGATTTATTACATCATTAATGATGTCATTAATCACACTGAGACTCAAAACTGTATTTTTACTATTCACCAAAAAACAAAACATTTTATAAAAATCTCATAAATTCACCCTAACCTAATATTGATGATCTGAATTCAAAAATGAACTCCATTTTATGAAAACAATTTTATAAATATTTTTAATTTAATTTTTAAATAAAATCATTATTTATTCAAAAAAACAACTCCAAAACTATAACTTTTTTTGTAACACTTTGAAAAAGTAATCAAGGTTCCATAAAATTATCGTATGACCATAAGACAATAAAGTAACAATTTATGATTAAATTTTATGAAAATAAATTTCCATTTTAAATTATTAAATAAATTATAAAATTGTAAATAAATTATTTATGACATAAAAAAAATACCAAAATATATACTATGGTCATTTTTTCACTTTTCAGATGTCTACATAAAATTTATACATTCATGGGTGAAGTTTCTATTTTTTGGACAATTTACTATTCATTACTATTCATAAGGGTAATATTACTATTCATATTTTACTATTCACTAAAAATAATTTGAACTTATTAGACTCTAAATTTATTACTGATCACAACTGTAGAAGACCATTTTTTAAAAATCATTTCACATTATTAATTATTTAAAGTTTAAATAAATATTTTAAAATAACCTTTTTTCAAAATTCATCAATAATATTCATCCTATATTTATTTGGACATTTGAAAATCACAAATTTTACCATAATAAGAAATAAAAATTTATTTATACCAAGGGATTAAAAAAAGTATCTAAGGCCTCGTTACATATCCCCTTATAACACATGCATAGGACCTAAGTGTAAGGTGTGCTATGGTGATAGAATCTTGGGGAAGCTCGGAAAACATTGCCCGAGTGGTGATTTCTATCAGCTTGAACTTCTCCCTTATGCGATTTCATTCAAGCTTCACATGTTGAAGCTTATCTTGGGCTTAGTCCAGAGAAAAGCCCAGAGATGCTACCTCCTTCCCAAGCTCTAACAGATGGGCTTCGTATGGCCCGAGTCTACTGGATGATGCCATCAACTCTTCTTTCTCTATTAATTAACCAAGATCACTTGTATTTATAAACAATAATTGTAACGTTAAGAGTTTATTTTCCAACAGTTATATTGACCAATGGTCATATTGACCAACGGTCATATAACCGTCGAAACCCAATGGTCTCATTTAATTATACTCACTTCATTAATTAAATGATATAGTTTTTTTAATTGTAAAATAAAATAACACACAAATTTAGAAAACAAATATTATTAAAAAGTTTGGGTCGTTACGTTCTTCCCCCCTTAATAAATTTCTTCCTCGATATTTTAACTCATACCCTAAGAAGATAAAATTTATGGGCACTTCTGCCTCATATACTCCTCTAGTTCCCCCATGGATTCTTCACTTTTTTGGTTCCTCCACAAGACCTTAACAAGGTGGGTAGTCTTGTTGCGTAGAACCTTGTCTCTACGATCCAAGATCTCCACCGACTTCTCCTAATAAGAGAGGTCATGTTCCAGTTGTACCACCTTTATATTTAGTACATGTGAAGGGTCAGGTATGTACTTCCTTAAGATGGATACATGGAAAACATCATGAACTTGTGTTAGATTTGGAGGAAGTGCAAGCTGATATGCCACTTCTCCCATGCAATCAAGGATTTTATAGGGGCCAATGTACCTAGTGTTGAGCTTTCCTTTCTTCCCAAACCTCATGAATCTCTTCCAAGGTGAAATTCGAAAAAATACCTTTTCACCAACATCAAAATCCAAGTCCCTTCGATGGTTTTTGGCATATCTCTTTTACCGACTCTAAGAAACCTTAATGTGTTGCTGGATGGCATGAACTTTTTCTATCATCTCTTGCACAAGATCAGGCCCAAGAATCTTTCTCTCACTATCTTCATCCTAACAAGTAGGAGTTCTACATCGATTCCCATATAGAGATTCATAGGGTTTCATTTGAATGCTCAAGTGTAAGCAGTTTTTGTAAGAGAACTCAACTAAAGGGAGATGTTGATCCCATCCTACTTTAAAATACATTGAGAATTTTCTCAGCATTTCCTTGAGTGTTTGAATAGTACTTTCAGATTTTCCATCAGTTTAGGGGTGATAGGCCATACTGAAATTCAATTCAATGCTTAGAGAATGTTGAATACTTTTCTAGAATTTTGATGTGGACCCTGGATCACAATCAGATATGATAGAAAGTGGAACTCCATGTATCCTTACCACTTCCTTCACGTAAATCCTAGAAAGTTTATCAAGAGATAAATCTTCCTGAATGGAGATAAAATGGGAAGTCTTGGTCAGACGGTCCACAATAACCCATATCGCATTGTTTCCTTTGGAAGTTCTCGGGAGACCAGTGACGAAGTCCATAGTGATATTGTCCCACTACCATGCTGGTATGGGTAGTGGTTGCAATACCCCTTTAGGAAGTTGTTGTTGTACCTTCACTTGCTGACATACTCGGCACATTGGAGTGTATTCATCAATCTCCCTTTTCATATTATCCCACCAATAATTATCACGAATGTACCTATACATTTTTGTGCTTCCAGAATGTATAGAGAAAGTAGAGCTATGAGCTTCATCCATCAGCTCTTTCTTTATTTCCATAATAGATGGAACACATTGTCTTGTACAAAATTTCAATACACCTTCTTGATCAATATTTAACTCAAAAAACTTCCAATCCTTCACAGCCTCAAAATTCTTCTGTAACAAAGGATATTCTTTTTGAGCTTTCTTGATCTTCTATAGTAATGGCAGTTGAGAAATCATTTAGGTTAGGGTTGATGATGTCCCTTCCCTTATAATTCCCATGTCCATCTTTACTAGGTCATTGATCAAAGGATATCTTTCAATCCTCATCATGGACAGAATAGCTGGGTCTTTCCTGCTTAATGCATCAACGAATTTTTTTTCTCTTTTGGGATGATAATGAATTGAACCATCATAGCCTTTGAGAAGTTCCAACCATCTCCTCTTCCTCGTGTTTAATTCCATTGGTGTGAAAATATACTTCAAACTTTTATGGTCTGTGTATATATCACATTTCTACCCATAAAGTTAGTGCCTCTATATCTTTAGAGAAAAAATGACCACAGCTAGCTCCAGATCATGTGTAGGATAGTTCTTCTCATCAATCTTCAACTATCGAGATGCATAAGCATATGACCTTGTCATTTTTCATGAGGACGCACCCAATCCCTTTTAGAGATGCATCACTAAAAATAATGAATCCTTCTACGCTTGAGGGAAAAGTTAACATGGGTGCATAACCAATCTCTTCTTCAGCTCTTGGAAACTTTCCTCACACTCCTTTGTCCATATGAACTTGAACCCTTTTCGAGTTAACTTGGTTAATGGATTATAAATTCATGAAAAAAATTTCACAAACCTCCTATAATATCTCACTAAGTCAAGGAAACTACGAATCTCAGTTATTGTTGTAGGCTAAGTTCACTCCTCTACAACTTTTTTCTTTGCAGGTTCAACTGAGATTCCTTCATTAGTAACAATTTGCCCTAAGAAAGTAACTTGTGGTAATCAGAATTCATATTTTCTGAACTTTCCAAAAAAGCCTCTCCTTCTATAGTGTTTGCAAAATAACCCTTATATGATCCTCATTCTCCTCATGACTTTTGGAATATATCATAATATCATCAATAAAAACTACCAAAAAGTTATCAAGGTAGTCCTTAAAGACTCTATTCATCAAATCCATAAAAATAGCAGGTGCATTAGTCAGTCTGAAGGGCATAACAACAAACTCATAAATCTCATATCTTAATTGAAAGGAAGTTTTTAGAATATCTTCTTTCTTCACCCTCAATTTATGATAACTAGATCGAAGATCAATCTTAGAGAATAATTGAGCCCCATAAAGTTGGTCAAATAAGTCATCAATTCTTGTAAGAGGGTATTTGTTCTTTGATGTGATCGCATTCAGTTTTCTATAATCAATGCATAGCTATATTGATCCATCCTTCTTCTTCACAAGAGAATATGTTCTCCCCAAGGAGACACACTCGGTTGGATAAACCCCTTCTCCAAAATATCTTGGAGTTGTTTCTTTAATTCCTCTAGCTCTACATTTTCCATCCTATATGGGGTCATTGATATTGGATGGGATCCAGGTACGAGTTCAATGGAAAACTCAACCTTTCTTTCTGGGGGAGGTCTGGGTAACTCCTTAGGAAACAATTCAATGTATTTCTAGATTATGGGGAAACTTTCTGTCCTTAAAATCTCATCTCCTTCTTCTTCTTCGCCGATGAACTCCATAAAAAAGAATATATGAGGTTCTTCTAGACAAAGATCAGGTTGAGATATCTCTCCTTGGAAGATAACCATAGGTTTTCCGTTCAAGACTACTGATATTTCCTTGATTCTATATTTTATCTTAGCATTATACTTTGAGAGTCAATCCATCCCTAGTAAAATGTCTAATTCCATCATGGGAATGACTACTAGATTTTCAATAAGATTGTTCTCACTAAAGTAAATACTAGAGTTTCTAAACACTGATGATGCTTGGATAATCCCACCATGAGTCTTGACTGATAACTCTACTTTTAGAAAATCGGGGGTTGATTCTAAATTCTTTGCAAACTTGGAGGAAATAAAGGAATGCATAAAACAAAAATCAAACAAAGTACTTGATATCTTTGAGAAAACAACAAGATTACCTACCACCACATCATTTAGCACTTCAACTTCATACGTAGTGATTACAAAAGTATGATCTTGTTCCCTTGGTCGTTGTTGAGGCTGATGGTGTTTCCCCTCCACTTTCCTTGGATTTGGATAGTGATTAGCAAAGCGCCCAAGTTGTACACACTTATAGCATTGGACATCAGGTAGGTATTGCACCATCTTCCACTTGTCAGTAGTGTTTGGCAGTTGAGGATTCACCTCACTAAGACAATTCCATTCGATATGGCCATCTTTTCCACACTTGTAGCACTTCCCGCTCCCGAGTGGGAAATTACCTGAATGCTTCTTACCACATTTATTACACATGGGACGTTGTACTTACTTTCCTCCTCTTACATGATCGAAGCTCCTCCCTAAGCTTGGATCTATTGATCACTTATTTTCATTAAATTTATGAGACTGCTGCATCTCACCAAACTCTATTTCAACCTTCATTGCACTCTGTAAGATCTCCTCATAGCTGTCTCAGTTGGCTAGATTCTTCCACAGATGAGGTCTTAGTCCACCAAACAATATATCAACCTTCCCACTAGGATCCATGACAAATCTTGAGGTATAATAGGAAAGTTTAGTGAAGTTCATATCTTAGCTTCCCATAGATTAATTCTCCTTCTACTTCAACTCGAGAAACTCCTTCTCCATTCTTGTTCTCATGTAACGAGGGAAATAATTACTGAAGAAGATCCCTCAGAACTCTTCTCACTCCATAGCTTCAACCTCCACCCTTGGACTTGTGTTTTTAATCACTTCCCACCACTGATCAGCTTCTCCCTCTAAGCGATAGATAGCCAGGGTGACCTTCTCTTGCTCTGAATAGCGGATCACAAAAAAGATCTTCTCTATAGAGCTGATCCACTATTCTGAAATCAATGGGTTGGTAGATCCACTGAAGTTTGGTGGTCATTGATTCATAAAGGATTCAATATAATGTTGTTACATTTATGATGAGATCGGTCTATCAGCTTGATTCAAGTTATTTCACATAACTTGAGTCAGTTGGTTCATCATTCACATGAAATTTTCCATTTCGGCTTCTATCGGAGGGTCATCAATGCATGGTCCATTGCGATCACCATTTTCATGGTTTCATCTATTTCCCACCATTTTCTAAAAGAATAAAACCTTAGTGAGAAACTTATTTAATTTATGAATCTTTTAACTATAAAGGATTTTATTTATTAAAACTTCATGATTAAACAATTACATTTCTCTATAAATCCTTCATAATGATTCATAAAAAGATTGTGATTAACCAAACATATCCCCCAAGAGTGTCAAACCAGGACTGTAGCAAGGCTCGTTGTCGTGTACCAGGATTCCTCGGGTCAAGCCCAAAACTCCTTGTCAGAGTTTTCACTCCTAGGTACATCTGTGCCAGAGCCACATCCACTCGTTCGTATCCAGACAGGGATTTATTTGTTTATAAACCACTTAATTAATATTTCACCAAAATACTATGAATTATTCCTATGTTTAAACATTTCTATAAGGTTATTACTAAATCTTGTGATAGCCTAATTTCCATAAATAATTAAACTATCCTTTGATACAAACTATGGAATCCCGCCTTTTTATTACATAACTTTTCATTACATATTACAGATAGAGGATCTTTAAAGTCTAGTGTCTTGAAAATCAGAAACAAAAAACATGAAAACTTAAAACATCCTTTTAAATCCCCTTGAAAATCTTCTTGAAAATTTCATCCTTTTTACAATTACTGCATCTCATAACCTGGAGACATACATCAAAGGAAAGGGTGAGCATAAGGCCCGGTAAGAAAATTAATGGAATCAGTTTACTTGTAATATCAATAAGAACTTGATGAAAAACATAAGACATGAGAAATGGAAAAGGAGGAATATCATAATAAAAATAACATGAATCATAAATTGAATATGTGGATACAACATTTCATTTATACATTCATGACCATATCACAATGGTTTATCCCCAAGGTGTCATAAAAAATTACCAAGTTTATTGACCAATGTATCGTGAAACTTGTCATCTCTAGAGATTAATTCTTTACCCAATGCATTGGAGCGCTATCCGAGAAAAACCTTAATATGTATTTATTTTCATGTGATACACATAGATCATAATCAAACATTTCATAAATAACCCATAGAGATTAAAATAAATGGGTTTTATTTTAAAATCAAGACGTTTTAAAAGTGCTTAAAAATAAGATCATTATGTCATTTATAACCCATGGAAAGGGACTGAGGATTATATGTATGTCAATTCCAGAATCAAATATATCAATTTTTTTTATTTCTGAACACCCATAGAAACTAAATAGGTCTGGTTATTAACATAAATAAAACAAGATAATTTCTTGAGAGAAAGAGAGAGAAATTTTGAGGCGAAATTTCTACAGCATAACGGCTATATAACATGGTTTTAGAAAATAATAAAAAGAGAGGGTACAAGGGTATCCCATAAATAAATGAATTATTTTATATTATAGGGATAGAAAAAAAATAATATCCTGGTGCGTACATTTGAATGACATACCACAAGAAAAGGAAACTTGAAAGGAAAGATAAAATGTGATTTCTTTTACGAAAATTCGGCAGCCTAACGGCGTCACTTAAAAATTGAAAAAATAAATTGATGAGATTGGAAAGGGTCACTCATAATTTGGACACGAAATGGACACTAATAAGAATATATAATAACATACCCCCACATAAGAATATGGAAACTAAAAGATATAACATAAAGGAAGTCGTGACTTAAAAGAGGAGGGTGAAAGGTTCCCTTACCTTGAAGAGTGACTTCGAAAGCTCGAAGGTTGGAACCTTGGGGGGATTTAGGGCACCTTGGGTGGACTAATTTGGATGTAAAAATATCATATCTTAGTTGAGGATGATTTTTTAATGAAATGAATGAGGGAATTTCTTGGTATTTATAGAAAATGTGAGGGAATATTTAATTAATTTTTAAAGGACACCTCATCAGTGGTATTTGAAAAACTAGGGGCTTGATTATGGTATTTTCCCATGGTATTATCCACTTGGGAAACCTCATAACATATCTTACTATTTACAAGTCGACTAGATTTATTGCATCATTATTACCTCATTAATGATGTCATTAATCACATAGAAACTCAAAACTGTATTTTTACTATTCACCAAAAAACAAAACATTTTATAAAAATATCATAAATTCACCCTAACCTAATATCGATGATCTGAATTCAAAAATGAACTCAATTTTATGAAAATAATTTTCTAAATATTTTCAATTTAATTTTTAAATAAAATCATTATTTATTCAAAAAAACAACTCTAAAACTATAACTTTTTTTGTAACACCTTAAAAAAAGTAATCAAGGTCCCATAAAATTATCGTATAACCATAAGACAATAAAGTAAAAATTTATGATTACATTTTATGAAAATACATTTCAATTTTAAATTATTAAATTAATTATAAAATTATAGATAAAATATTTATGACATGAAAAAATACCAAAACTTATACTATGATTTTTTTTTTCACTTTTAAGATGTCTACATTGTATTTATACATTCATGGGTGAAGTTTCTATTTTTTGGACGATTTACTATTTATTACTATTCATAAGGTTGCTATTACTATTCATACTTTATTTTTCACTAAAAATTTAGTTGATCTTATTAGACTCTAAATTTATTACAGATCACAACTCTAGAAGACCATTTTTGAAAATTATTTCACATTATTAATTATTTAAAGTTTACATAAATATTTTAAAATACCCTTTTTCCAAAATTCATCAATAATATTCATCCTATATTTATCCGGAAATTTTAAAATCACAAATTTTACCATAATAATAAATAAAAATTTTATTTATACCAAGGGATTACAAAAAGTATCTAAGGCCTCGTTATATAGCCCCTTATAAATCCTACATAGGACCTAAGTGTAAGGTGTGCTATGGTGATAGAATTTTGGGGCGGCTGGGAAAACATTTCCCGAGTGGTGATTTCTATCAGTTTGAACTTCTCCCTTATGTGATTTCGTTCAAGATTCACATGTTGAATCTCAACTTGGGATTGCTCCAGAGAAAATCCTAGAGATGATACCTCCTTCCCAAGCTCTAACAGATGGGCTTCGTACAGACCGAGTCTACTGGATGAGGCCATCGACTCTTATTTATGTATTAATTAACCAATATCACTTATATTTATAAACAATAATTGTAATGTTAAGAGTTTAGTTTCCAATAGTCATATTGAAAAATGGTCATATAATAGTCGAAACCCAGAGGTATAATTTAATTATACTCACTTCATTAATTAAAGGATATAGTTTTATTGAGTATAAAATAAAATAAAACACAAATTTAGGAAACAAATATTATTAAAAAATTTGGGTCGTTACATAAGGGCAGTAAGCCTAGGAATTGAGTGAACATAGACTATTTTATGAACCAAACAATGTTGAGCCTAGTGAATTATAGTTCACATAACATCTTCATTACATGCTCTATAGATTAGCCTAGTAAGGGTGAACCACGTAAAATCACTTATATCCTATTTAATTTTAGAATGTATACTTACTATTAAAGTGGGTGAAGAAATCTGAAATATTATATGGTAAATGTTCATAAAGTGGAAGAAATAATCATATCAATAAGTAATTAGAGAAAATAGGGTCACCATGACACTTAAGTGATCAATATCTACATGGAAAAGAATGGTTTTTAAGAGAAGTTTTTAAACTGAAAAATTATTCATAAACTAATTCACCCCCCCCCCCCCGAGTATTCTTAAATAAGTATCTTGGAGGGCCTAAAAAGAGGTATTGTAAAATAGGACTATTTATCTTACTATGACTTGATCTGATTAGTTTTTTATATGATTTTTCCACCCTTATATTTTTTCGGCATCACGGAAAATGGAAGAATATTGTAGAAGAAGTATAACTCTGAATTAATTCCACTTTTTGGCGTAGTTTTTTGGAAAAAGTATGGTTGAGCTAAAATAATATAGAATATTGAAAAGGGAATTTATGGAAAATTCATATTGTAAATCCATTTTTCTATTTAATTATATTGAAGAAATAAAAGAACAGGCTGATATTCCAATTGATTTCAGATCCACTAATGATGGGGAGATCCCTAGAATATCCAAATTATAAGATTTTATCCTATCAATGCACTTATATCAATAACTAAAAGAAGAAAATATAAGGATAATATAGTAGAACAAGTCACAATAGGTCTATGTAAAGGTGCTAGAAAATGAAGCTAAAATGTTTAAAATATTGAACAAAAGATTAGTGGAAGTGGTTATTCATATAAGGGAGGAGAATGAATCCTATGTTGGGTATTTGGAAGTGATGTTTACTACAATGTCAAATCTAAAATCTATTTCTTAGGAAAATGGTCTAAACATAAATTAAGTAAAAAACTTGAGGTCCAAGAAGGATGAGTTGGTTTCACACATGGTAGAACTAGTCAAGGATAACCAAAGGTTGTAATAAGAGTAATTTCTTAAATTAATTCCAAGATGAAAGTGTAAATTGATATACTAGATAAACTTTCCCATGTTTAATAGGATTATATGACTAGTGGGAAGACACTTAGGGAAAATCTGAATACTCGTCTTGATATTAAAAGAAGAAAAATACAGAAGTTGGAAAAGTATGTACAAATATCAAAGAAACAAAAGAAACAATTGAATTCCAATTTTAAACATAATGGAAACCCTCTATGGAATGAGAAAAATAAATCCATGTAAATTCATAAGAATATGGAAAATAGTGGAAGTGAAAGAATCAAATTCAAAAATATCCCTACAAAAGGTAAATATAACTAAATAATCACTCAAAGAAGTTTTGGATACATGTGATACTATTTTAGAATTCATGGGAAAATTTCTAGATTTTGTGTTGAGGCATGGGAATACATAAACTACTGTAAATATGATGGAAAATATGAAATTCTAAGTCAAAAAAAGATATAGGTATTATTTCACAAATTATTATCATTATAATAATGTCTCTAATAGAAATACCAAAACAATTTCAGATAAAATAAAGGAACCCAGCCTACAATTAGGGTGGTATTAGTTTTAGTGATAAATAGACTTTAGGGGCTGGTTGAGGAGGAGTTTTAGGATTAAAAAAATTAAGAAATAGTTTCAAATATACTATAGAAATTAAAAAATATTAGAATTAAAGTATGTAGACCTGTAAAGAAAATTAAGTATTTCTTCGTGCTATGAAGAATGAGGTAGGACAAGGAAATAAGAATCTATTGGGTAATGAGAAGTCCAAGGTTTCCCTCATGGATATCAAGGGAAGAAATGTGCCTAATTGGGCTCATAAAAACCACTAAAAGATAATAGATCAAGATGAGTGGAAGTGTTATTCTATAGATAAATAAATATAATGATAAAAGTGGTGGCCATGAATAAAAACTAGAAAAGTGCACAAGTGGGATTTCTCTCATAATGGATAAGAATCCAAAGCCAATAAAATATATTCCCAATTCTCTCATAAGAGATGAAATGTTTGTAAGTTTCATCACTCAAAGTAGATATATTAGTAAGGGGTTGAAGAATCTCACTATAGAGAATTATCCAGAAGAAAAGTAAATCGATTAAATAATGGAATTCGACTCCATAAATATAAAAAATGGAGAAGGAAATTGTAAAGATGAATGGTTGGTTCATAAATTCAAACCTCATTGCTCTACTTGAAGAAATTTGAGTTACCCCCTTCCCCATGTACTTAAAAAATTTATAACTATTTTAAAGTGATATAGTTTAATAAGGGAGATACAATCTATGGGGTAATTGCGCTATAAAATCACATGATAATGAGATGAAAGATATATTTTTTGAAGTTTTAAATTACATACAGTAAGTTAAAGTCAAAGGTTACAAAAACCAAATTTTATATCAGGCATGAACAAGAATTAAAGTCTAAACATGACTCATCAAGTGGTGTCAAGAAACAAGTTTTCATTAAAAATATAAACCTTGATGTTTCCTTCTAGAATATGATTCTAAATCTTGAATCTAAAATCTAATTACTTTAATGAAGTATTTTTATTGGTAAAATGGCCTTTTATAATAATAAAATATATGTTAAACCCATATCTAAATTTAACATTGGTATCATGATGAATTTGAGTTCAAACCAATGGTATTAGGCCATGAAATTAGTGAAAGTATCCCACTAAAATGGATTGGATAGACTTGGAAGAATAATAGAAATATTTTTTCATTTCATGTTTATTTGTATTTATGTACCTATAAATTTAGTATCGGCTATTTTTTAAGCTATATACTAATTTCTACTGTACTGGAGATGTTTTTCCCAATAAATGGGACCCCAGAATTTAGAAACAATAATTAGGATCAAGAGATAAAAACTTATGGGAGTTAGGGATGTTTTTTAAAGGTGGTTAATCCTTATCTAAAGAATAATAAGAATCCTTGTAAATTATATAATTAAACCCAAAATTTTGAGTGTATAAATATGTTTTCAACAATTGGTATCAGTTTTGGAGTCTCAATTTGAACTAAACTAGAAATTTCATATAATTTCTATACCAATTTCTCTAATATTTATCACTAATTGTTATGTGTTAGTGTGATTGAAATCATAGGAATGTTCTTTAGAAAAGTAAACATATCAAATATTATAGGTGTTTTAGTGGAGTCAATGAGTGATATGGAAATCTTTTGGATGTTTGAAAAAAATCTTGTTTCCTAAACTGAGCTTAGGCTTAGTAGTCATAGAGGATTTATTGGTGGCCCAAATTATAAGATGTAAATTCACTCACTAGTTTTCCTTAAGTAAATACATCTGAAATGAATGATCTGAAATTTACTTAACAAGTGTTTTAGAGATGTAAATAAGAAGAGGAAATTCTATAATTGGGATGTCCTTCCAGAAATTTGAGATTGATAAAAGGTTCAAAAAGCTAAAGTTTTATTAAAATGTTAATTAAAAAGTAGAGTATATTAGAGTTAACAAAGGTAGAGAAAAAAAGTATAATTATAGAATAGGGATAGTCCAACAATAAATTTTCAATAAAAAATGTTAAGAAGAGAATAACTTTTCTCAACAATCATAGGAGCTAAAGGATGAAGTGGATTAACAAAATTATAGATGTAAAGAGTGAAAAAATCCCCCCATATCCTCAAAGGTGGAATATAATCCCATGAGTAAACCACTCTTTTATTCTTAATAAAATGTGGGATTTGAGTTAAATTTATATTTCTTCACATGGAACTCAAAATTGAGGGTGAGAAAAGTTGGTGAAACAAAGAGGTTAACCCCATTCAAAGGGGGTTTGAGATGAAAATGAGATCCCTCCTATGAAGGGTACACCCAAATGGAGAGTTAAAATAAATAAAAATATATTTTTAGTTTGGCCCCTTTATATTTCATTGATAAATGGGAGAGATTTTGGATAAAAATAGTAGAATATTATCAATAAAATCCAAAGGATGATATTATTGTAAAACCTTAGGTGTGTTTTGGATTTTTTGAAAATATGAGTTGAATTTGGCTGAATGAAATTTTTTGACATGGACAATGTGACTGGAAGATGGTGGAGGTGATATTTTCAGAATTTCTGACACATGGAGTTTCATTATCATAGTTTCTAGATGTGTAGATAAAGTGAAAAGGAAAATTCATAGATTTCTGTCATGATTAAATGTTAAAGAAATCCATATAAAAACACTTAGAGAATTTTATGGGATGCTTCATGAAGGCTGTAATCCATGGGAATCAAAGTTAGAGGTAGTTTGAATTAAATTTAGAAAATATGTTTAGGATAAGCATGTTAGAATTTACCAAAGTTATAACATCTCATTACCTTCTTTCATGTATTTATTAACCTTTTTTATCATACTTTTTTTGGGTCTTGTCTCGGGTTGTTTTTGGTGAAGTTTAAAAAAAATAAGAAGCTCATGGGGTTGTTCATGGTTGGCGTATGGTTAGGGAAAACAATGTGGTTTGGCATAGAAAACCATGTGCCCTATGTTGATCCACCAGAAGAGGGAACATGGTTTTTCCAAATCCTACAACCACCACTCCAACCCATGTACCCTTGGATAATGAGGGTTTTAACATTTATTACATGATGAGTTTAATTGTGCATCCAAACTATACACCCCATCCAGAAGTCTATTATGGTCACATAGTTAGGAAAAACTATTACTACTAACCATGTAGAACTACCCATAAAACCATTATTTTGGATTTTTATCCCCCTGAAAATTTTATTAAAAATACTAGGACCCCCTTTTAAGATTCCTAAACATATCTATTTAACCCTAATTTAGTTATTTTTTCTTTTTTAGGATCTTTAGAGGATTACTTGGCTCTCCAGACCACTTCTCTTGTGAATATATGTGCCAGTGGAAGATCTGATCCCTATCTGATAAGTGGATCTCCTATCATTAAGTTTCTCATAATCTTATATTTTCTCCTTCTAAGAGAGTGAATGATAATTATGTTATTGATGGATCTAATCTCTGTTTTGATGAATATTGATTCTAATTTTGATTCTTTGATCTCCTATGCCTTCGTTCTTCATTGGTGGATCATGTTATAGGTGTTTTGTTGGGTTGATCACATGATTAAAGGTGGGTGGTTCTATATGATTTTTTCCTACAATTGAAACCTTAAATTTATTGATTTTTTTTAAATGAGTTTTAAATTGATTTAAAAACATGGAATGTAAATGATTTGATGTGTGATTTGAAATGGAATGAAAATTGAAAAAAAACCCAATTTCAATGATATTGAAATTTTGGGATATATTTATGAAATATGGATTGATTTAAGAAATTGATTTGATTAATATATTTTAGAAGTTTATATGATTAAATTTTGATTTTTGTGAAATTTGTCTTAAATTGAAATATTAGTTGAAAAAGCATGAATTTGATTAAAACCTGTGATTTGGTTTTGAAGTTAAAATTCATTTTGTAAATTAATTTCTGAAATTTAATTTTGAATGAGGATTTGATTTGAAATTAATGATTTTCTCAAGAATGATTGATTGATTAATTGAAGAACATGTGATCCTGGGTAGTTAGTCGGTGATTAGGACAAGCACACTAGAACTCCAACTCCCTAATGGGGTGTAGATTGATATCTCATAATGGGTACCCTAATGGGGTGACGATATTGAGTATACACACATATCTTGATACATGATGATGATTGAGAAGTATGAGTAACCTATTACTTGAAACTAATGTACCGTAGTTCCTATTACACGGTGCTATGATATGTTTTTATTTGATGATTATATGCCATTTATTAGTGAAATATTTTATTCATGTCAACTAATTTATATAAATAGCTTATATTAAATTTTAATTTAACACTATTTCGATATATTTTCCACTCTTTTTGAGTTGAAATCATGATTTTTGAAAAAATGAAAATAGCTTACCATGCCATGTTTTATTTAAATAGAGAAAAGGTTTATTGTTATAGAATTTATTATGGAACTCTTGGTAAGACCCTACTAGGCTATTTAACTCAACCCTACCTTTTCCTTTAGGTTTTTATAGATTATCTTATGCCAGGTCCATGAAAATGGGAAGCGCCACTTAGAGGTGGTTGGTGTACTTGATTTGTGAGACTTGGTCAAATGGAGGTGAAAAGTGGAGATATGATCCACTTATTACATGTACTTTCTAATTTAGTCTTAAAATATGGTGTGCCTTTGATGACGTACTATTTTATGTTTCTTTAACTTGTTTGGTTATGGTACTTTCTTCTTGATGCGTTTTGACATACTAAATTGTATCATTTCTCTTCCATTGTATTGTAGAAAAATTATTCCCTATTGATCTTTATATGATTATAGGTGCTAATCACCAACTCATAGGGATTGGTAATACCCTTCAGGTCATGTTAGAACTGACTTAGGTATTAATTTACTAGGGTATCCATGTTGGTTCATGAAAAACTGGTATCATAGGTAGGTTTTTCATCTTTTCGTGATGTCAGTATGCAGTTTGGGTTGTCCTGATTGATAGGAGGTAAGATTATCAAAATTTGGGAGGTAGTTACGAGCTAGTTCTTGGCCATATCTCACTGTAATGATCCTTAAGTCACTATGGTTGTTTGGGAAAAGTGTCTTTTAGGAATTTTTTTTATTTGATACTACTCTTTTCCCAATTGATATGAGTGCTCGGATATCCCTGTGACTCTTGATTGAGTTGTTCATATGTGTATCCTTGATGATGTTTTTAGTATTGTATGTTGATTTTGTGTAGCATCATGACTATGATAATACATTTGAATAGTTTATAGGAGAAATTTTATGGTTAACTATAGTAATAGGATCCCCCAGTAGATCAAAAAATTTGTGAGATAGTGGTGTGTGTTGTCCAATCTCTGGGATAGGTAACTGAACCCGTTCACATTCATCCTCTGGTATTAGAACTTTTAAGGGATGAATCTTTAAATAATTCTCAAGAGTTTCTACTTCAGAAACCACCAGCTTTCCAAGGCTCTAATTATCCTCAATAGTTTGAGGTTTGGTTAAAAAAAGATATAGTTACTTATTGAGTTCTTGGAAATGCCTGATTTAATAAAGGTAAAGTGTGTTATCTTCAAGATGGAAGGGCCAAGCAGGAGATGGTGAGATTCAATGGTGATGGTTAAGAAACATGAGGGTATTGATTAGAAATAATTTATAGTTATCTTCATGGATCAGGTCTATCTAGAATATATGGTCTTGTAAAAATCCATGGAGTTTATTAGCCTCTGGATGGGTGACAGGACCGTGACATAGTATGAAAACCATTTTGTTGATCTTGTTTAGTTTTCTCCTGAGGTAGTGAAAAATGAGAAAGATCAAAGATTTTAAATGGTTCCTTGATCCTATATTAAATCCCAAGTTTTCATTCTAAATCTCACTTCTTATGATGACATTCTAAATAGAGAGTTGATGGATGAGTTTGACATAGCTGGTATTTCAAGGTTGATCAGAGTTCCTTTTTTCCACTAGAGGTAGTTTTGTTAGTTCCATTAAAGGAAAGAGGAATCATGATGAGTCTCATAATGGATCTCTACAATAGTCATCATCTATACCTCCTATAGTTCCTAAAAAATGCCCTATGAATTTCTTTAATTGTGGAAAGGTTTAGTATTCAAAATAGGTTGGTGCGGAGGCACCCAATATCTATAGTTTGTGCAGACACTCAGGTCATCTAAATAATTCCTTTCATTTATTTTATTCTCCTCATAGTGTAATGGGATCATCATCACCTAAAAGAACTATAATGAAATCATATGCTTCAATAACTAAGGGGTTTTATCTATAGGAATCCAAGATAAAGCTTCTTCACTCAATGTAAGAGTTTATATGGGAAGCTAACATGGGTCCAGTGATTGTGAGAGGTACTATCACTCTAGATTCATATTTAGTGACTGCTTTATTTGATACTGGTGCATCTCATCCAATTGTCTCTACTCCTATTGCGAAACTGTTAAACCTTCCTATGGGGATTTTGTTTTATGTGATGGATATTACTACGCCCCTCATAACCAAGAGAGAGCAGGGTCATCTATGTCATACTTGTGATTTATCTTTATTAGAGATTGAGATCGCATGGAATTTTATTATTCTTGACATGAAACACCTTTATTTCATTTTCAAGATGGATTGGTTTACACCTCATAATTCCTAGATTGACTATTACCTTTGGAAGGTATCCTTTATTGTGCCTAATGGGGTGTGTCAGGTTTTTTAGGGATAATGGAATTTGAGGTCAAGTAGTGTTGGGCCATCTTTTATAGAGTTGGGAAGGGTAATATCAGTGTTAAATTTTGACTTGGAGTGGGAATATTTGAGTGATTATCTACCTCTATATGTTTTCGAGTTTCCTGGTATGTTTCCTTCTGATTTATCCAGTTTTCCACTGGTATGATAGGTGGAGTTCTCTATTGATTAAGTACCCAGTAATAAACCTATATCAATTCCCTCTTACTATAAAGAACCATATCAGATAAAAGAGTTTAAGGCTCAATTGGATGATACTCTAGAGAAAGGTTTCATATGCCTGAGTGTGTCACCTTGGGAAACACTTGTTCTCTTTGTGAAGAAAACTGATAAAGCACTTCACCTGTGTGTTGATTACTGGAAACTCAATCGAGTTAAGATAATGAACAAGTATCTACTTCCATGGATGGATGATTTATTTGATAATTTGAAAGGGGAAAAGTGGTTCTTGAAGATTTATCTTCGATCTGGTTATCACCAGTTTAGAATTAAACAACCTGACATTCATAAGACCACCTTCAGAAGTAGGTATGGCCGTTATGAGTACCTTGTTATTCCTTTTGGTCTAACTAATGCTCCTATAGTTTTATGGAGTTAATGAATATGATATTCCTCTAGTACCTTTACATATTATTGGTATTCATTTTGGATGACATTTTGGTTTAGTCAAAAACTGAGGAGGACAATGTGCATCATTTTAGACCAGTTCTAGAAGTTTTGAGAGATCATCTACATTACGCTAATCTTTTGAAATGTAATTTTTGGATTCAAGAAGTGAAGTTTCTGGGGCACTTGGTCTTGAAACATGGTATTTTAATTAATCCTGAGAATGGGGAAGATATTATGAGATGTAAAAACCATGCAATTTTTTCAAGATATGAAGATTCTTGGGCTTGGAGGGGTATTACCACAAGTTTATTAAATATTTCCAAAACTTGTCTTCTCCAATGACCACTCTCACACATAAGGGAGTGAAGTTCATGTGTGATGTGAAATGTAATAGTTCTTTTGATGAGCTGAAACATATTTTGACTTATTTTCTAGTTTTAACTCTTCCAATGGTTGGGTAGGGCTATGTGGTCTTTTGTGACACATCAGGTTTGGGTTTGGGTTGTTTTCTAATACAAGATGATCACATGGTAGCCTATGGCACTAGAGAAATTTTTCCACACAAAAAGAGTTATCTGACCCATGATCTCAAACTCACAAATGTGATTCATGCTATTAAGAGTTGGTGGAATTACCTTTTTAATGAAATATTTACCATTTACTCCAACCACAAAATCATGGGTTATATCTTCTCTTAAAAAAATTGAACATCTGATAGAGGCATTGGGTGGATTTCCTAAAATATTTTGATTTCGATATTTCCTATACCCCTAGAAAGGGGAATTTCATTATTGATGCTTTGAATAGGAAACTTCTAACCTAGGCCATCAAAGAATCATTAGAATATTTGAGTTTGATGTATATATTTTCTTAGTTTCATTTGGGATTCCTAGAGGATGAGATTGAGATTATTATGGAGAATGTTCAGTTGATCGCCTCTCTTCTTGATATGATTCTTCAGGTGCAGTATATTGATGATGAATTTTTTGACATTAGGGACTATATTTATGGTAGGGATACCATTGGTGAGTAGTAATTATCTTCATAGTGTACCCTATATTTCTGAAATCCGTATTTCATACCTTTGGAATTCAAAAAATCTGTGATGGTGGATTGTCATAATTACCAAGGGGTAGTGCACCCTAGAAGAAAAAAGTTGTTCTGCGATATACAAAAATGATTCTAGTGGATAGGTATGAGATGATACATCACTGAATTTGTTTCTCAATGTTATACTTTACAAAATATCATGGGTGAGAACTAGAAACCTTCGAGTTTAATTCATCCGCTTCTAGTGCCAACTTAGAAGTGGGATGAGATTTTGATTGAATTTATGGTTGGGTTTACACATTACCCTTGAGGAAAGAATGAGATATGGGTTATGATGGATTGGATGATCAAATTGGATCACTTTATACCCATTTGAGATGAAACCAAATTTTAGGATTGGTGAAGTCTCTATGTGAAATAGATTGTCAGATTGCATGAATTTTCCCCTATTATAGTCTCTAATAGGGATCCCTATTTTACTTCACATTTTTAGAGATTCCTCCAGGAGGTTTTGGGATATAATGTTAAGTTGAGAAAATTATACCATATATATATGGATGTAAATGCAAAATGATCTATACAAATTCTTTAGTACATATTATGTTCTTGCATTCTTGACATTGTTGGAGATTGGGATGTCCATTTAGGACTGGTTGAGTTTTCTTACAAAAACAGTTACCAATTCGCTATAAGAATAGATCCTTCTGAGGCATTTTAGATCTCCTTTATTCTGGATAAAGAGTGGTGAATTTTCCTTGGTTGTACCAAGTTTTGTCAAAGAGGTAATGGTTAAGATTCAATTGATTCATCATTGAATAGTAATAGTACAGATCTAGTATAAATTCTATATTGATTTTCATCGATGGCCATTGGATTTTTTAGTTGTAGATAAGGTTAATATAACTTAGGTTGGGTCACTAACATCTTGGGAAATAGGTAATTCTTGTAATAAGTTTTTTAAGACTTTTTTAGACTGTTTAGAAGGTGGGAAAATTGGCTTACTATTTGTAACTTCCACCACAGCTGACTTTGATCCACAACATATTTCATGTATTTTGTATCAAGAAGTATCTTTTTGACCCTTGTCATGTCTTGAGATAGAAAGATAATTATTTTGAACCTGATTTACCCATAACTCAGCATCCAATCAGGATTATTGATTCTAAGACAAAGTTTCTTCACGGGAAGACGATACCTTAAGTGCATGTACTATGGAAGCATGGTTCCAATTCACATGAGACTTGAGAGCATGAGGTATTGATGAGAGAGTGGTGGCCTTAACTCTTTAATATGTAATATTCTTGATAGGATATCTAGGTACAAAAATTGATTATGGTGGGGAGGTTATAACATCATGTTACCTTATTTTCGGTATTTCTTGAGCATTTTTTCATACTTTGTTTGGGCCTTGTCTTGGGTTGTTATGGTGAAGTTTGAAAATTTTGGGAAGTTCATGGGGTGTGAACTATTGGTGAATAGTTATAAAAAACAATGTGGTTTTTTCCAAAAAAATCATTCACACTATATTGAGCCACTAGAAGGGGGCACACAGTTTGTCTAAACCATGTGGCCATCCCTCCAAACCATGCACCCTTGGATAGTGAGGATTTACACGGATAGTTCACAGTTAGTTTAACCATGTAGCCAAAATATGCACCCCATCTAGAAATATAATAGGTATTCATGGTTAGGGTACATGGTTGCTACTAACCACGTATCCCTACCTAGAAAACAATGCACGTGGTTTTTTCACCCCCCCACCCTAAAAATTTAATTAATATCTTTAGATTAGTATTTAATATTCTTAAACACACCCATTCAACCCTAATCAGTATATTTTACTTTTTATGTCTCTTAAAAGGATTACTTGGATTTCCAAACCTCTTATATTGTGAATCAAAGTGTTGGTAGAATATTTGATCTATATTCGGTATGTGGATCCCCACTCATTTAGTTTCTCCTGATATCCTCTTTTATCTTTATAATAGAGTGATAGATCATTATGTTATTGATTTATATAATCTCTATTTTGATAGATCTTGATTCTAGGTTTTATTCCTTGATCTTCTATGCCTTCATTCTTCATTGGTAGATCTTATTGTGGGTATTATGTTAGTTTAATCACATGATTAATGGTAGGTTGTTCGACATGATTTTCCCTAAAAATGAATCCATAAATTTCTTTATTGTTTTAAAATTATTTTTTAATTTATTTGAAAAGGAGGAAATGAAATGATTTCTTGTGTGCTTTTAAATTTCATGGAAATTGAGAAAAAACCCAATTTAATGATATTGAAATTGTTGGATATATTTTTGAAAGATGAATTGATTTGAGAGATTTATTTGAGAAATTGAGATGATTAAATGTTCATTATTGTAAAAATTGGATTAAATTGAAGTTGATTTGAAAAGGAATGAATTCTATGAAAACCTGTGATTTGGTTTTGAAGTTAAAAAGCATGTTTAAAATTAATTTGGTAAATTTAATTGTGAATAATGAATTAATTTTACATGAATCATTTCCCCAAGAATGATTGATTTATTGATTGAAACACATGTGATCTTGGGTTATTAGTAGATGACTAGAAAAAGTACACTAAGACTCTGACTCCCTAATAATGGATTTATGATGACAACACTAAATAAATCAATTTTATCATGATTTCCTATAATGTACTCCCATAATGAGATTTAGATTTATTTTTAGTAATGGATCCCATAATGGGGTTTTGATATTGAGTGTGTGCACATATCTTAAGCCGTGATGATGATTGAAAAGTGTAAGGATCCAATTACTTGAAACTAATATACTACAATGATTATTGCATGGTGTTATGATATTTTTTGATTTAATTATTATGTGTTATTGATTGTTGAAATTTTTATTCATGATAACTTCTTTAAATGAATGTTTAATATAAAATTTTCATTTAATCCTATTTTGATATATCTTCCATAATTTTTGAGTTGAATGAATGTTTTTTGAAAATATGAAAATGAATTACCATGCCATGTTCTATTAAAATTGAAAGAAAAAATGGTTTATTTTTAGGGAATTGATTATGGAACACTTAGTGAGAACCTAATAGGATATTTATCTCAAAAACTACCTTTTCCTTTGGGAGTTTTTAGATTATCTTATTCCAATTCCAAGAAAAGGGAAAGAGCCACTTAGAGGTGGTGGTTGTACTTGATTTGTGATACTTGGGGTGATGGAGGTTACCGGTAGAGATGTGATCCACTTTTTATATAGACTTTATCATTTAGTCTTGAAAAATGTTTTCCCATTGATGATATACTATTTTGGTTTTGTTTTACCTATTTGATTTTGGTACTTTATCCTTGAGGAGTGTTGACATACTGACTTGTATCATTTATCTTCACCTTTTTTGTGAAAAAATTATTCCTTATTGATCTTTATATGAGGCCAGGTTCTAGTCAACAACAAATGGGGATCAGGAATTCCCTTTGTTCCATTTCACAACTAGATTGAGTATCAGCGTACTAAGGTATCCTGGCTGGTTCATGATAGTCATATTTGTATTCCTTCCAAGAAGTTTTTCATAACATTTCATGGAATTTCATATGACTTATAAGTATTCTGAAAAATTCATATAACTTATCAAGTCTTATAAAAAATTGATTTCATATGATTTATAGGAAATTTTTATATGACTTCATGAAAAATGTATATGACTTAATTTATTTATCACTGGTGGAAAAGACACCTTTAACAGCAGTGTTTTTCCTTTCAATGTAAGTTATAAAGTGGTGTTAAAATAGAAGATGTTGAAAGTGGTATTTCAATGTAATTTTTAAAAAATAAATGTTAAAATATTTATTTTTGAGGGTTTTGATGTCATTTATTTTGATAAATGATGTTAAAAGTGAAACATTTAACTTTTGACATCGGTTTTTCAAAAAAATGACTTCAAAAGTCACTTTCCACATAAAATATAAAAATAACTGACATGGAAAGTGATCTATGTCATGAACCAACCCATCGAGGATACCTCACCAGTGATGATATGTGTGTGATACCCCAATCCTGCCTCCAATAGGCCAAGTGATAGTGACAAGCACTGATTAGGCATACCACACACATGGGAGGCCTTAGCCTATGGTATATATATATGCAATCACACATCTCCAAATGACCATACAATGTTAAAAGATGAATACAACTAATACCAATGCATTCATACATAGAAATCACACAATAAATATATGATAATAATATTTTAAAGACTAAAGGACCAAATATAATCCCACCAAAATTGTAAAGAATTCCAACCTACTAGAATGAGGGGATTGTAGTCAAATGTGACACCTATTACAAAATACAGTATATATGGCCAAGATATTCCCCATATACTCTTGGTCCTCCAATGACACTATATAATTGTCTTTCATCTATATAATACATGGCATGTGCAAGAAAGTCACATGAAGGGGTGAGTATAACAATATTCAGTAGGTCAACCCAGAATAACCAAACATAATCATCAAGAGAGTAGTCATCTTATCATAAGGTTATGCCAATAAGAATATGATACATACTATAAAAACATCTAGATATACTCATGATAGACACTAAGTCTTAGGTTAAGGTCACAACCACAATTAAATCCTAGTATTCCTACTCGAGATACAAGATAACACTCATCTGGGAGAACTCACTCCATGAGCTGGATGGTATTGATGACGCTCATCTGAGAGGTCGTACTCATAGGGTCTCACCAGTAATAAGGACATTATAGAAACCATAAGATATTTATACATAGATAGAGGATCACACCCAATCTTATGGGAGATACTGAAAACCCTAACTGGATTAACCCTCTAAGTAGGGGATCGATTCTCATGTATGTTGGTCATCCTGATACCTCAAACCCCACCTAGGGAAGAAGATATGATAGAGGATCCCACCTAGATCCTCATAGAATATTCCTACAACTTCATATGATACTAATACCATATAGGGGATCACATCCTATGCTCAGCACTTGATGCCTCACTCTACCATCATGGGGGATGAACTGAGGGAATGCACCCTAAGGAAATTGGTCTATAACAAAGAGATAAAGGGACTAAATCCATCCTTGAGAAAGTATATGGTGTGTACTATTAGTAAAAAGTGTGTCTTACCCACCCTGGGTCTACCAGTGTTCTTTATCTTGTGCCCGTATACCCTAAGTCGTTGCCATGTACTTTGGTCATGCTCATGTACCAAGTCATGTCTAGGTACCTGGTTTTGTATGAGTATCGGGCCATGCCTGTGTAATTTGTCTTTGCTCGTGTGCCTAGATGAGTCCATTCCCATATACCCTGAGGGTACACGATGAGTCTCTAGGTCATTTCACATGGTGTGTGACACATTTCACACAACATGTGATACTTTTCTTTGTGAGTAAACCCTATCTCCATAGAAGGGGAGCTACATTGCATGTGTTCTTCGGACTACATGCCATGTAGTTGGGAATTTTTTTAAACCCATAGGTTCTTCATGCGTCGCCTTATTACACCACTATTACCTCAATTTCTTCCACCTGATTTTCCAATAACCAAGTATTTGAGTTCATTCGATCTCATTCATCATCAAAGACAGATATCTGGCCTTCGATCTGCTCATGACACCTCTCATGTCGCACCACTGTGTTAAGATGCTAAATCCCATGATCAGGGATCTCCAAATTTCAATTCAATAAAATATTGTCTCTATGAATCATAACCAAATCATCATTATCCATCCCTAACCTATGGTAATTATCTTTTTTGAAAAAGATATATTGTTCAACGATTGTTTACTAGGCATTTATCAAACTGCTGACCAAACTGAATACCAACAATGATCAAACAAAGAACATGGTGAAATGAATAAAACATAAATATGAGGAATAAACCTTGTCCAATTCTCATGTTAGTGTCAATTCATTTTCATGGGGATGATAAATGAGTAGTAATAACAATTCATAACAAAAATAATACCAATTTCTAATATTCTAGAAAGATAAATCATAAATAGTAATTTATTCATCAACCCGCAAGTCAAACTGTTAGAATAATTGATTTTTTTTCTAACAAAGGATAATTAAAAATGGGATAAATCCACAAATAAACATCCTACCAAAATTTTGGATCAATCATTAGTGAATAATGGTTTTGAGTCATCATCATTGGTGAGAACCACAAACTCCTTTGGTGATGTAATCACCAAAGCATGATCTGATGTTGGTCGCCCATGAATGTTCCTCCAATAGATCCTCTCTCAATCATTAGGGTTATGTGTATAAACTTAGGTATTTATTATAACTAAGCTTATATATAGGATTCTAGGTTATGGTGATATAATAAGTAATAAAATAATTTATTTATTTATCAAATTATCAATCCATCCATGACTGCACTTTTACAAAATACCTGATGCTGACAATGGTTATTTCACACCTAGAGTAAAACTCAAATTTTGGATTCAATGAAAGTATCAGATTTCTAATTTGAGACTCTATTCAGGTGTTATTTCATTATTTCTAAAAAATTACATTTTTTTATATAAAATATTTAATTATTTAATTATATCAACACCAAGCCTAATTGGGCCTCTAAATCTCACATTGCCTCAATCCCTAACTCTAAAAATATTTATATATATATTTCAAAGTATTAAAAGGAAAAAATAAGGATGTTACATTATCCACACCTTAGGGATTTTCATCCCAAAAAGAAAAATCCAACTAAAAAAATTAGGGTACTGAGCTTGCATCTGGGTCTCCCTCTCCTAGGTGATATCCAGTAGATTCTCATGATACCATCGGAAATGCACTAAGGGAATCACTCACATGTGAAGGATCTTATCCTAATAATCCTCGATCTCTATTGGGTACACTTCAAACATATATCCATCCTCAATGTCCATATCTCCCCAATTGATAATGTTTGATGGGTTGTGCACATACCTCCTCAGTTGTGACATGTACAAGATGTCGTATACCCAGTCTAACTATGGTGTTAGATCCAAGTGGTACATTACCTCACTAACTCTACGTAGTATCTAGAAAGGACCAGTGAATCTTGGAGATAACTAATCACCCAGACCAAATTTCTATAAAACACATCAAGGTGAGACCTTCAGGAACACCTGGTCTCCCTCCTCGAACTCCAAATGCCTATGTCATCGGTCCGCATGAGACTTTTGATAGCTCTAGGCAGTCTTCATATAATCTTGGATGATCAGAACCTTCTCTACCATATCTCACACAAACTCTATGCCCATAAGTGTTGAATTACCTGGATCAGTCCAATATAGTGGTAACCTATAAGGCCTCTCATAAAAAGACTCAAATGTTTCCATACCGATAGTGGAATGGTAACTATTGTTTTATGAAAACTCCACCAAGGGTAGGTGATCCTCCCAACTATGTCCAAAGTCCAACATGGAAGTCCAAAACATTTCCTTTAGAACTTGAATGGTTTTCTCAGTCTCAACATCAGTTTGGGGGTGAAACGTTGTGCTCAAATGAAATTAGGTCCCAAAGTCCTCTTTTAAACCTCTCCATAATCATGACATGAAGTGAGAATCACAATCATAAATAATCATTGAGGGGACTCTATGATTCTATATTATCTCCTATATGTAAAGGCGTCTCAAAATCTATATTGAACTCTACCCTTGGATAGCTAGGAAGTGGGAGAAATTGGTGAGTTGTTCTATAATCACCCAAATGGAATCATGTCCTCTATACATTCATGGTATCCCAGTTAAGAAGTCCATAGATATACCATATCACTTCCACTTTGGAACCTCAATAGATTGACCTAAACCCACTGGAACCTAGTGCTCAGCCTTCATATATTGAAAAGTGAATCAGTGAGAGAAAAATTATACTATACACTTCTTAACTCCTTCCACCAGTACTAATGCTGAAGATTTTGGTACATCTTCACCACACCTAGATGTACTACCAAGGTGGATGTATGAAATTATCTTATAACCTCCTTACACAACATCACTGGTACCATCACTCATCCTTGAAAAATTATGGTGTGCTCCCTACCTTTAGAAAATCTATCAAGAGCATGTTCAGTAGATATCTAAGTGCATAAGGTATCACATTTGGTATCTCTATGATAATCCTCTCAAACATGCTATAGAAAAAGTGGGGTAACAACCATTGAATATAGATATGTCTCACCATCCTCATCCACTATAAACAACTATAAGGAGTCCAAATTCTCTAATGCCTCACTCAGTAACTACAAATGATATCTCTTGGTAAGATAATCTCCAATATGTTCCCCTTCCAAGGATTATAAGCTTTCTCGAAGTCATAATCCTAGAGTAAATCTAGCCATCACCTCTGTATCAAGTTAATATCCTTCTGTAAGAAGATATACTTGAGACTCTTGTGGTTAGAATAAATGATAACTTGCTCACCCATGAGGTAGTGTCTCAACATCTTCAAGGCGAAGACTATCACTACCAGCTCCAAATCATGGGTCACGTAGTTCTCCTCATGTGGTCTCAAATATCAGGACCCATAGGAAATCACCGCATACCTCTGCATGATAACACAACCAATTACATCCCTTGATGAATCACATGACACTATGTACTTGAAACCCTCCTCTATAAATCTCAATATGGGATTTCATGTCAACCTCTTTTATAACTCTTGAAAAGCATGTTGGAACCCTTTTATCCACATGAAAGTCTACCCCTTCCATGTCAAAGTAATCATTAGTGATGATATCTTAGAGAAATAAGGCATGAATCTACTATTGTAGACAGCTAACCCAAGGAAGCTGCACACCTCCATCATGCTCTTGTGTGGTTCCCAAGTAATCACTGCCTCAGACTTTTCCAGGTCCACTACTACACCCTATGTTGAGATGAAATGTACTATGAAGTAGACCTCTTAAATCCATAAATGAAAATTCAATAGATTTCCATAAAGATGTTGCTCTCAGAGTATGTCTAGGACCATCCTCAAGTATCTCATGTGATTTTCCTTAGAGATCGAGTACACTAAGATATCAATAATAAAGACCACTATGAACCATTCTATGAAAGGCTAAAATATCTGGTTCAGGAGTCTCATGAACATTGTTGAGGAGTTCTTCATTCTTAGATACATCAAAAAGTAATCATAATGAAATTAACGTCATCAAAAAAAATTCGTTGGTATATCCACATATCTTACTTGAAGCTGGTGATAACCTAATCTAAGTTCTATCTTCAAGAACCATCTCAAACCTCTTAAATGATCGAAGAGTTCATCTATCCTTGGTAGTGGATACTTATTCCTCACGATCATCTGGTTTAGGAAACGATAATCCACACACAATATCAAAATCTTATCCACTTTCTTGGTGAACAATATTGGGGACACCCAGTGTGACACACTAGGTATGGTAAATTCCTTCGTTTGTAAGTACTCAAACTGCACCCTCATCTCACGAAACTCTATGGGAGCCATCTAATATACTGGTGCAGATATCAGGTCAATAGCTAGGTTAATGTAAATAAAAAATTCTATCTCTTAGTGGGGAGGTAATTCTGAAACATCCTTAGGAAAGAATTCCTCATACTCCACCACCACTATAGGAAGTTGAAAGCCCATAACATTCACTTCTCCAAGGGTAATATAAGCCATATGATGGGTGATAGACTGTACCCTCCTATATATGAGCCCATACTACTTTGTATAGGTTTCCTTATCACCCATGAATGAAAACCTCATCCCATCACCATAGACACATCATATCCTCCACCTAAAATGGTCTATATGGGCATTCACTATGGATATTCATACTGTACCTAATATGAAATCATAAGGCCTCATCACTACTATAAGAAAATATGATAAGAAGATCTATCCTTAAAGAGTCAGGTCACACTATTGGAAGAAGTGTTTGATCATTGAGAAACCTCCAATATGAGACTCTAAATGTAAGGGTTGAGCCAAAGGATCAACTGGAATATCTAGGTCTTGAACCAGGGATGTAGTAAGAAAAGAGTGGATTGTGCCTGTGTCTATCAGTACTACCACTAAGGTAGAAAATACATTGATCATACCTTTATTAATCCCTAGAGAATCTAGGTCATAGGAATCCATTGTCCATATTTTTCCTCTCCCCTGACCACCAACTCCCTGAACCGGGTGGGGACTACATGGGGGTCATGGTGGTAACAGGTAAAACTGCCCGCTACCTCTGGTTTCTCTCCCTACTTCTCTTCCATGTTAATCACCTTATAGAACTCTTTGTTCCTACCATTTCCTATATCTGGGTGGTCCATTCATCTTCTCTTTATCAAATATATTGTGGTTTAGACAATTCAAAATGAGATGTCCTTGACCATCACTAGAGTAGAACCACCTCTCCCTCACCTGACTAGAATCGTCCTGAGAGCCCTAAACCATAGACCCTATGTCCTGAGATCTCCACCTAAAACATATTGCACATTTGGATCCATACTTCTTCTATAAAATAGCTAATTCTAAATTCTTAGCTCTTGTGTGCCCACCACCAGCACCCACTTTCATCATTTTCTCAACTAGAAAGATCTTCACTACCAAAGCACACTCCAGTACCCCAGCATAGGTTGGAATGAATATAGGTCTCATGCTATCCCAGATATCTCTATGTAATCCTCACTCAAAGCTCTATTACCTAAATAACTAATCATTGGACATATCCATTGAGTATTTCAAGAGGTTAGTGAACCTCGATGAATACTTAACCATGCTCATACTTCCCTACAGAAGCTCTTGGATGCATACTTCCCACAACATAGCTAGAGAGAAATCCTCCATAAAAATGCACTAAAATTATATCCATGAAGTATTTATCTCATCATATGATAGAGTTATTAGGCCTCACCATCACCTTGAGGATCCCTATAGAAGGATCACCTCCAGGATGACCATTTGGTTAGCGGGTGTCCTAACAAGCTGAAAGACTCACGTAACTACCTCGATCTAGTCCTTAGCTACCTGGGGGTCAAGCTCCCCCCAAAACCTAAGGGGTCGCAATAATTGGAACTCATGAAGTGTGATCAGCCTACACACCTCATCTGATGATATTTTTGGTATAATTTGTTGATCAATGGGAGGAGGTATATCTAGTACACCACCCGGAGGTACCAACTCCTAAATAGGTCCTTGTATTGAAGCCTCATCACTAAGTGGATCATCCTCATGATCCTATTATGGTATCCAAGTTATAAATAATCATGTGGGGATTTAGAAATAGAAAATATGTTCCATAATAAAGATTATATCTAGAGAGATAACTCAAAAAAGGACATGGAAACCACAACCCATTCATATCTGATGCATGTACTAATTTTTCCCCCCACAGCCAGTGTCTACATGTATCAAGTCAACAAGAAGGTTATCAGAGTCCTCGTAAATGGATATATCAACCTCCAAACTAACATTGGATTACCCTTCCTGAGAGATGAACTAGAAACACTTAAACACTATTTCTATAAATCCCAAACCAAACTTCACTGCTAGAAAAAATTCTAACTCTGGTACTAATATGAAACCACCTCTGATGTCAATTTTTCATGATCTGACCCATCATGGACCACATGGCCAGCATTAAGATGAGTGTGACACCTCAATCCCACCTTCAATAGGATATGGGATAGTGACAATCACCGATTATGCATATCACACACAAGGTAGACCTTATCTTAAGGTAACTGTATGCATGAACACATCTCCAAATTCTCATAGAATGCTGAAAGATAAATAACACTAATACCAATTCATGCATACATCTAAATCCCATAATTAGGGTATGAAAATAATAATATAAAGCATAAAGTTCCAAATAAAGTCCCACCAAAAATGTAAATAATCCCAACCTACTGTAATGAGGATACTATAGTCAAATGTGACAGCTAGTACGAACCACAATCTGTCTAGCCCAACTGTTCCCTATCTATTATTGGTCCTCCAAGGACCCTATCAAACTGCATGTTGTCTATATAATACATGAAATGTGTGGGCAGATCCCATGTAGGGGTGAGTATAAAAATACCCAGTAGGACACCCTGGAATAACCAAACATAATAATAAAGAGATTATTTATCTTATCATAAGGTCATGTCAATTAGAATATGAGACATGATATAACAACAACTAGATATACTCTCAATAGAAACCAAATATTAGGGTAAGGTTATAACCAAAAAGATAGTCTAGGATTCCTACTCGAGATACAAGATAACAATCATCTGGGAGAACTCACTCCATGATCTAGATAGTACTAATGGCACTTATCTGAGAGGTCATGCTCACTAAGTCTTTCCATGAAGAATGATGTACTAGAATCCTAAAGTGATCGATACATAGATAGAGGATCACGCCCAAGTTAATGGGGGACATTTCAAACATTAACTGGATTAACCTTCTAAGTAGGGGATCAACGCTTGTGTATATTGGTCATGTCAATGCCTCAATCCCAACCTAGGGTAGAAGATATGATAGAGGATTCCACCCTAGGCCTCAAGGAGGATTACTTTAACTCTATCTAAGACTAATCTCATAGAGGGGATCACATATTATGGTCATGACATGATGCTTCACTCTACCCTTATGGGGGATGAATTGAGGGAACACACCCTAAGGGAACTGGTCTATAATGAAGATATAAAGGGCCTCAATCCATCCTAGATAATGTACATGGTGCGTAATGGTAGTAAACGGCATGTCATGCCTACACCAGGTCTTCCCATGTGCTCCATCCCATGCCCATGTATCCTAGTCCCTACCTGTATACTTTGGCCATGCTCGTGTACCATGTCTTATTTGGGTATCTCAACGTGTCTGAGTAATGGGTCGTGCTCGTATACTCTGTTCGTACTCATGTACCTAGTCATGTCCATGCATGTGTACCCCAAGGTTACATGTTGTGTATCCAGGTCATGTCACATGGAATTTGATACATGTCACATGATTTTTGATGCTTTTATTTTCAGGTAAACATTAGTGTCGTAGATGGGGGGATTATATGCCGTGTGTTCTTCAGAATACACGTTGCGTAATCAAGAATTTTCCAGAACACATAGGTTCTTTACACATCATCCCCCCACCCCACTTTCACCTTGATTTCTTCCACTTAATTAGGATATAACAACGTATTTGAAGTTTTTTTAGCCCTATCATCACTGAAGACCGGTATCTGGTTGTTGATTAGTTCACAATGCCTCTCCCATTGCACCACCATGTCGAGACACCAAATCTTGTGATTGGAGATATCTAAATATGAATTTTATCTACTACCATCACTTCATATCACAACTGCATTTTCAATCTTCATCCTAAACCCATAGAATCAATCATGCAATGATCATTTACTAGTAATTTTTCAAACTGTCGGCCAAACCAAATATCGACAATGATTTCACATAGAACAGGGAGAGAAATTTATAAAACACAAACATGAAGAATGAACCTCATACAATATTCTTTTTGTCCTAAATTCATTATTGAATGGATGATGAAAAAATAGGAATAACAAGGTGTAATTAAAATAATACCAATTCTTAATATTCTAGGTAGATAAATAGTCGACTGCAATTTATCCATCAACCCACAAATCAAACTTTTGAAAGAACTTATTTTCATTCAATGCGATATAGTTTAAAATAAGATAAAATCAAAAAAGAAACATTTTAATCAAGTTTGGATCAATAATTTTAGAAGAATGGTTCCATTCCATCATTGTTGGTGAGATCCACAAACTTTGTTGGTGATCCAATCTCCAAAGAATGATCTAATGTCGGTTGCCCATGAATTCTCCTCCTATGGATCCTCTCTCAATCTATATGGTTATGAAGATAACCCTGAAGATTATTTATAAAATATCATATATATATATATAGGAGTCTAGTTCATGGAGATATAATATGTAATAAATTAATTAATTAATTTTTCAAATTACCAATCCGTCTATGACTACACATTTACAAAATATCTAATGTTGACAAAGGTTATGTCACTCCTAGGGTAAAACCCACATTCTAGATTCAACAGTGATCTCAAATTTATGATTTGAGACTCCATTTAAGAGTTATTTCATTATTATGAAAAAATTCATGTGCGTGATATAATATATTTATTATTTTTATTATATAAACATTGAGGCTAACCTGGCCTCGAAATATCACCCTACCTTAGTGCTTGGATCTAAAATATTTCTATATATATTCCAAATTAATACAATTAAAAAACAATAATATTACAATTAATTTTTTCAAACATGAATATATACTACTTTATTAGAATAAAACATGAGAAAGATAAACTAAAAATTGTAGAAACCAAATGAAAAAACAGGGAAAAAACTTAAAGATTTGACTTAATTTGATTTATTGTGCTAGTTTCCTTCAAATCAATATGATTCTTGTTGATATTCCACTTCTTTTCATGAAATAACTCATGAAACAACCACAATTGAGATTGATAAGGAATTTTACACTCTGAAAGGTAAATCTCATGTGGAATATTTATCTTCTTAACACAATCAAAATAAGTCTTCTTCTTTATAACAAAATCATTAAAAAAATTATTGATGAAGAAAAACAATAATAAAGAAACAAAATGATGAGAATAAATACCAGGATGAAATTTTTGAAAGAAGAAGCGATGGAACTTTGATGTTGATCAAAGAGGACTTGATTAAAAATTTTGAAATAGATACAATGGGAAGTTATATAATGTACCTAAAAATATTTTTGGTGGTGATGTAATCAAATTTAGGAGGGACTTTCGAAATTGAAACTGTGTTGTGAAAAAATTGAAATATTGATTTTTTGCAACCTAAATTTTACTTTTAATGTCGGGTATATATATAACTTGAGCTAAAACCCTTATCAAATTAGGTTTTTAATGTCAGTTTTATATAAAAATGATGTTAAAAGGCTTTAACAATTACTTTTAACATCATTTTTCTATAAAACTAATATTAAAGACAATTCTAAAGAAATTTTAATTTTGGTTTTATATAAAACCAACATTAAAATATTCCTTCTTCAAATTTATTATTGTTTAATAAAAAATCGATGCTAAACCCCTCATGAAAAAGAATATTTTTCTAGTAGTTCATGTAAGACTCTCATCTAAAATGTATGACTTCAACACTTAAAAAATTTCAAGTGTCCTATTGGGTGAAAAATCAAATTTCCAAAATTAATTTTATAAAGAATAACTTGCATCAAATGATGCATAATTATTTTAAAGTTATTCAAATATCATGGAACATAAAATAGAATCCATGATTCAAATAGAAATGGGAGGAGGAATTTTCAGGCATGATACAATGAATTAAATGAAAATACATGGACATTATAGAGGAGACTTTCATGTTGTAAGCAAGGAAGAACCAACTGTTAAGCATCCTACATGTATGAATCTTGAGGATATTATTTTTTTATTAATATTTTCATTTTATTAAGTTATCATACTTATGGGGAATTCATATTTTTGGAACTTTTCTATGCTACATTCTATAAACATAATTGTAGTGGCAACATGGAGGTTACAAAACCATATGCAATGTGTATTTAAATACAAGATTTTTTTGAGATTTGAGTAAAATGAAAACCTATGTTTATTTTAATAAATGGATTTTCATCTCATGTGAAAGCTAGAAAAGTATAAAAAATGGGAAGTTTCTAGATTAGTGAGGAGAGAAAGGAGGTTCTCATGTTTCTAAATTTGGAAAATAGAAGAAGAACTTATAAGTAATATTTTATACAGCTGACTTAAGAAAGAAGGAGGAGGTCTTGTAGAAGAATTCATGTCTTCTAAATAAGAATAGAAGGATATAAAGAGATAGTCAAAAATGTTATTCTAGAAGACTTGTTTCATTCTTAAAGATATGTTCTCTTAAAAGGAGTATATTGTTTCATCACAACAAGGTAAAGAATAAGGAAGGGATCATTTCTTTTTAGTGAATAAGAGGATATCCAAAATCATGCTAGAATGAGAGGAGTTAGCACTAATTCCAAAGAAGAATAAGCTCTATAAAGAGGAGTTTATAACAGGCACTGTGAGTGAGGAGATCAATAGGGAATCTACACATAACTGAGGATACATATATCCAATAGAATGATGTTTATTTAAGAGTGACCTATGAGTATATATACTGTGGAATTTCTACCCTAGAGCAGTGAGTGAAAGAGGAGGTAGGGAAGTACTCCTTAATAGAGGAGTGACCCTATTCCTAAAATAGTTTTAAGGGTATTTAGCCTAGGTGTATAGTAACAACAACCTATGGTATCCACCAAATAGTAGTGAGCCTAGTGTATTCTAGTGCACCTCACATTGTTTCTATGTGATCCTTGGATTATCCTAGTGTGGGTGAGCCAAGTAAAAAAACATGTCTTATTTACTTTTATTATGCACACCATCTAGAAAAGTGGGTAAAGTAATCATAAATAATATCTGGTAAATTTTGGTCAGGTGGAAGGAATAATCGTATAAAAATTTGATAAGAGGAAGTGTGTGACCCTTATACATAAGAGGTCAATATCTATAGGGTAGTGAAGGGTTTGTAGGACAAGTGTTTAAATTGAAAAGGGATTTATACCCTGATTCACCCCCACCCATAATAGAGTATTATCACGTATGTACCTTGAGGGGATTGACATAAATAGTATAGGGATTTAAAATACCTCTACATAGGTCTTATCATCCTTTTTGATCTCCTCAACTCCACTTGAGGAGTAGTCTCTATTAGTTATGTTAACACATGCTTGGGTACACCTTCGAGTTCCACTTTCTCCTAACACCCTAATTGTTTATTCCCAATATCAACTTCAATTGTATGGTGGTCCTTGTACATAACACCATTATTAAATATCATATTCTATATTCTAATGATCTTTTTATTCTCTTCATCATAGATTCGATATCTAAACTCCTCTACACCATATCCAATAAAAAACATGACTTGTACTTAGTATAAATATGTTCCCACACATCAATATCTATATGTATATATTCCAAATAACTAAATCTCATAAAATATAGAGTCTTACCTCCTTTCTTGAATATTTCTCCTCAAGTATACATTCTTCCATTGGATTTGATAGGATCTTGTTGATGAGATATGTTGTTATATTCACTACCTCTGTTTAGAAGGCTTGGGTAAACCAGAGTGCTGCCTCATACTCCTATGTTTTTTCATTCAATGTCCTATTCATCCATTTAGAAACACCATTATTTTGTGGTGTACCTCGAAGAGTTTTCTCACAATGAATTCCAATATTACCATAGAATTCCATGAAACTTTACTGTCACTCTCATCCATTGTTAAACCTGAATAATTTTAGCTTTAATCTTGGCTCAATCCCCACCAAAGTCTTACACTTATGAAACATGGTAAATATATCATATTTTATTTTTAGAAAGTAAACTTACACCTTTCTTATTAATTCATTGATAAATGCCACATAATATAGTGACCCTATAAGAGAATATACTAGTGTAGGCCCCTAAACATCATTGTTCACTAGGTCTATCTTCTTGGCCTTTGGTATTATTACTACATTGGTAAAAGATACCTTCTTATAATTTCCAGATAAACAATATTCTCATAGTCCAACTTCCATTGACTTTATCTTTGGTAGCATTATTTTTGTTTCCAATACCTTCATCCCTTTCTCACTCATATGGCATGACCTATAATTCCATAGTTATGAATACCTAATAGAATTTTTTGTTTTAGGTATACCTTTGAAATTTTGTGTCATGTTATATAGGGTTTCATTATTTACTCTAGGATCTATGACCATAGCTCCCATGGTAATTTCTCATGCACTACCAGTGAACATGGTGTAAAATCTTGCATCATTAAAAATCCCGATAGGAATAAGATTCCTTCTCACTCTAGAGATATATCACACATTATAAGGAATGAGTAAGCTCCCACTATTGGTTTTGATCTAGGAATCACCCATTCTAATAATTTTTTAAGGGTTCATCATTTACAAGATAAACCTTTCTAAAATTCCCTAAAACATAATTATTTTGGATTCCCTTCTCCAATAAGGAATAGAAAAATACCCCTTAGGAAAAAATCCAAGGCTCTATAGGTCTATCCATGATTAGGAGGAAAACATCATCGGGTCCTTCATCTATTGTTTTTGTTTAATTGGTTTTAGGTACTTTCCATTTTTTTACGGCACTCCTTCTTGACATGTCATTTCTTCCCACAAGTCTATGATTCCCCTTTACCTCTCAACACTTTTCTCTTGAATTCAATCATCCTATGATATTATCTCTATACATGTATCTGTATCTTAATTCCATGTATAATAAAAAAACCAAAGAATCTACCCAACTAAAATCTCTAAATATCCTCATTGAGGATCAAATCTCACACATCATTCAACTTCAACTTTTTATACCCTGATGAATTGCTCATGGATATTATAGCAGCTTCCCAACATTCATGTAATTAAGATAGTAAAACCAGTGAATATACCCCATTATCTTGAATAATTACCACTGATCTCAAATAAATTTTGTTCGTTTTGAATTTTTTTAAATGATTAGAAGTTGGCTTCCCTTCAATCATCTTCATATTGAATAGCCATCACATCAGGTATACTTTGTTCAACATAGATGGGTTCTTGTAATTATTTGAGAGAATAATCATTAACCCAGCCATCACCTTATCTTCTCTGATGTTGAATGAAACATTTTTTCCAACATAAGGCACACAAATCCTAGAACCTACCAATCCAATAACTCCTAATTGATCTTCTATAACTTAATTGGTTTAACATCAAAAAGTAGCAAGTGTATATTAATCTAATAAATATAATCCATAATCAAAATCCTCTAGTAATTGAATTCATATCCATTAAAATGATTGATCTTCACTTTTCCTTCTTCTATACCCATCATTTAAATTGAAAATTTATTCCTTCATCTTCCAAACTCATGCTTCAATACCACTTGATTTGGAAACATTAGGATCATAAATTGTAGATGATTCTGAAAATCATATTAAAATGGATAAAAAGAAAGATGAAGAAGAAGAATATGAACAAAAGGATTTACATGGTTGGGTAATAATTCCAACATCCATAGAGATGTAGAACCAATTCACTATGTCTATGAGAAAATTACAAGGCATGAACTTAGAGTAAAAAAACTCTAACTTGATATGAGATCATTAAACAACACAGTGTTATAGTAACCTAAATTTCTATAATTATAAATCCACATAGTTAGTCCACTATGCTATAATAATGGGGTAAATAAGTATGTGCGGCTACAATGCACATATCACATGCTACTATAGTACCATGTCAAAGTCTACACTACTATAGTACTACTATCAGTGTCACCAGTCAACTCTATTAAATTTGGTTAAATCTACTATAGTACCTCCAATGACCACAAAATAGAGGTAATATTAAAAGATTTGTAGCCTAGTGTATAGTGTGAGACACTATAAATTGGATAAAATTCATCCAATGGATCAACCTCCTCCATTCCTATATTCTCTGCCTAGGGTCACATTGTGGTGCAACCCTACCCCTCACTGTGTGATGATCTCATGTGGAAAACCCTTGCAGTGCAGCTCCTGACTATGACACCCTCTACACGGCATAATGCCTTTCAGTATAGAACTCAAAGAAATCCAGTAGTTGGTCATAGTACGATGCCCTCAAGTCATGGTGTAACACTCATCCAGATAGAACCCCTATAAAAAACAGAGGTTGTGTTGTAGTGTGACACCCGAAGGTCATGGCATAACACTCCTCTAAATAGAACCTTGAGGAAAATGAATATTGGTTGGTCATGACATGACACTCCCTATCATGGTGAAACCTACTGCAGTCTAAATTTCAGATTTCCCCCAAGACATCTAAATTTCTTTTAAAGAACAATAAATTAAGAAAAAAAAATTAAAATACAATAAATAAATAAAATAATATGATAAAGTGAGGTCAAGGTGTAACATTGATTGATTTTTACTAAAGAATAGATTATTCAAAATTATAGATTAAATCGGATTAGTGAAAAGGGAATGGAATATCTATTTTCAAAGGAAACATTACTAAATTTGATATGGTTTTATATTGGTATTTATGAGGATTAAATTTTTAAAAATCAAATAAATGTTACATTTTCTTAAGGCAGGAAAATACTAAAGGGAGGTAAACTAGGTTGTCCATTCTGAGGGCCCTCACCAGAAAATTCTCTTAGTGAATCATTATATTATGAAAAATTCATTGATGAATCATCATAAAAGGTATATGAATATTTTTTTAAACATAAGTGATGTTTTTTCTACTTTCCAAAAAAATAGATGTCCCTTATTGAAAATTAAATAAGAATAAAAGTGTAGTTTTTGTGATCTGATAATAGTGGCAGTATGAAAGTAGTGAATTAAAAGAATTCTATAATGCTAATGTAATTCATATAAAGATGGTAGTTCTCAGGACACCACAACAAAATGGTTTCATCAAATTATTAAAAGGGATACTTAATAATCATTTCAGAAGTATGAGGTTGCATACTATATCACCCAAGGTGTTTTGGACTAAATTAGTTAACATGTAATCATACCTAACAAATCAAGGTCCATATATACCCCTTGGAGAATAAATACATAAATTAGTTGGTATAGAAAAACTAGTAAGTATAAAACACTTGAAATATTTTAGTTATGATTCTTATGTTCATATTGAATCATAGGCTTGGGATAACCTAGATTCTAAGTCCCAAATTTTTTTTCTTCAATTGTTATGGTAATTAAGAGTTTGGTTATCACTTCTAGGATGATGGGTATAAAGAATATGAGAAGTGGGAATGTAATATTTAATGATCATTCTCTTCATAAAGATAAACATGGTAATATATCTAATAGTGGGTAAAAGGAACCCTTATCACATGATGAGGTTGATCTTGAAGAAATATCAAGAAAATTTTGTATCTAGATAATCAAATAGGGAATTCTATTTTAATTATATCTCTTTGGGGTCAACTAGGGTATCTGTACCTACATAAAGATATTTATTTTATTTTTATTGTTTGTTATTGACTAGCTAAAAATGAATAACCTGAGTGTTTTTAGTTCTAGTGAATGATTGTAGCAAGTGATAGATGGAAATTAAGGATGGGATTTCATCATTACATACAAATAAAACTTGGTAAATAACATTCTCACAATAAGGGAATAAATCATTAAACAACAAATTGGTACACTAAGTCAAGGAAGAACATGATGACTATAAAAGGTATAGAGAAAGATTAGTTTTGAAGGGTTTCAACCAAAAGTATGGTGTCGATTACATTATAATTTTTTCTCCTATTTTTATGTTAACTACTCTCAGGGTTTTGTTGAGAATTATGTGTAATTTCCCCTAGCAAGAAACTCTCTCACGTGGATGAACCGGGTTGGTTATATGACCTCAATAACACCTCTCCATATTCTAGAGGTTGCACACTAGTAGTGGGGGTTTGGTGAATATAGCGGGGAGACTATTCCCCCTGTTATAGAGTTACAATACAGTTGAAAATGAATAAAAATAAAAGTAACATAAATAGAAGAAACAATACAACACAATGGATAAACCAAATAATAAATTCCAGGTGAATAATCCAAAAAAATAGTAAAATAATAATGTAATGATAGGGTGAAATGTAACTAAAAGTCATTATATAGATAAAATACCATCATAATCAAATAAAGACTCAAAATACCCTGGTCCTGAACCCCATGTCAGTCTCATCTCCAAGCTCCAACCTATCCATAAAACAGCCATAAAAAACAAGGTCATTTTCCCTTTTTTAAACCTACATCCGTGTAATATGATCGGATACCAAATGGACACCCAAATAGGGTGTGATTAAAACTCAGTAGGTTGAAACCACCATGTATAACAAAACCTGTCTAATAAAAAGTGCATGCAATAATGTGATAAACATGATTATTAATTAAATTAAAATTTTAAATAATACAATAACCAACCTACATCAACACCATGCTGGAATTTCTTTGAGAATGTAGCACAACCATTCCAACCATAACCACATTTCCATGGAATAAACACACATATATGATGAGCCTGCTATATAATAATTTTAGCAAGAATCTGGGCATAGCCCGCTATATAATAATTTAAACATGTGAAAAGGAAGAACCTGATATATAAGAATTACAATATTTTCTAGGGAAACATGTGATATATAATTATTTTATCATGTGACCGAGAAAAGACGGATATATAATAATTTCATCATGTGATAGGGTAGAGCTCGATATATAAGCATTACAGCATGTGACAGGGAAGAACCCGGTATATAAGCATTAGAACATGTGACAAAGTACATATCAGAAAAAAAAATATCACAACATAACATCATAATCCATAATGTTTAATTCTATTAATTACCATTTGAATTTCAATTTCCTTCCATTTATCAAGTTATGTATTAATCCATTTATATGAAAATATACTCATCCACTTTATATCAGATTATCACCAATCATTTTAATTTACATTACCAATTTGAATCTATATCTAGAAATCACCTAAATCTCATGACATGCTAGAATCACATCTAATCCATTATCCAATTCAACATATTCAAGGGAAACTGAATTCTAGGTCTCAAACTGTAGGATCAAAAGGGATCCAAGGGGTAATCAAATTACATGATTACCATTTCCAATTAATCCATTAATTAATTCACATGTTATGGTGGCACAATCACATATTATTTCACATACTTAAACAGTTGAAATCAGGTCATAGGTTTAGGTTTTAGACCCCCTACCTTTATCTGGTGATTAAGAAACACCAATGAAAGAAAATTCCAATGAGGAGTGAAGGTGATGGAGATCAATGAAGAAAACCTAGATAAAAAAATCTAGGTTAAACTAGATTCAACCATGGTTAATAGATTTCATCATGACCATGGTGAACAAGTGTATAAGAGAGTAAAACTAAATTAAAACAACTAAACAATGATTGATCACTTGAACGGGACATCCGAAATCGAGGAAGGTGCTCCAAATTCTCTTGGAAATATCCTAGGGTTGAGAGAGTAGAGGCTTCACATGGGTGGAATGAAAATTTTAAGTGCATGATAGGGGTTATACTCACACATCCCGAGAAATACATGACGTGTAACCCCTTTACACGTCATGTATTTTTCATTAATGGGTTACGATAAAAACTCATTGCCTCGATGAATTTAACCCTACTCAAGCATTACATGTCATGTAATGTATATTCTTGGTTTGTATTATTTTCACATCATGAACCAATTCACATCCTGTAACTATTCATGATAGGTGCCCAGTAAAATTTGCATGTTGTGTAATACATTTACATGGCATGTAAATTCCCTATAGACATCTTTCAAACTGGTTCTTGTATAAAAGGTATGAACCACCTCCAACGCCTTCCAAACCTTTGAAAACCCTTGAAAACCCATTTTTACACATTTTTACCCAGATTCCACTAATTAAAACAAGATTATATCCTTAAACGTTAAGTCATTTCTTTAGAAAAATCTCCCCATTAATCAATAAAAGAGTTTTAATGAAAATACTCAAAGAGGGATTCTCCTAGAAAACGTCAAGATCTTACAACCTCCCCACCATATAACATCTTATCCCCAACTGCTCCAAGAATCACATTGGGGTCACAGTGAACAAGTCTAACCACTATGCATGCATATCAGACTCCCTCTCTTAGGTATCCTCTTGAACACGCCTATACTACCATTTCACTCAGACAAGAGGTATAGTCTTTACCCATAGATACTTCTCACTATGGTCCACAATCCATATCAGATGATCCTCAAAGGAATAATCTGCACCAAACTCAATGTCTATTACTTATATCATATAAGAAGGTTCTGAATGGTATCTCTGAAGCTATAACATGTGAAACAAGTCATGTATGGAACTATATCATTGTGGAAGGGATAATCGGTATTCCACTAGACTGAACCTTTACACTATCTCAAACGGCCTGACAAATCTGGGTTCTAACTTTCCATGCTTCTTGATATGGTGTTTCCCCAACCTAGGTGACACCCGAAGGAAAACATGATGACCAACCTCAAACTATAAAGGTCATCTTCGATGGTCAACGTAATATTTATTCCTACTCTTTACGGTCACTAACTACCTCATGATCAATTGAACTTTCTCAAACATATCTTGTACGAGAGTAGTTATAATAATCAATAATTCTCCTACCTTAAACCATTAAAGAGGCAAATAGAACGGCCTGCCATACAAAGCCTCAAATGGTGTCATCTGAATCAATTCCTGGAATCTATTATTATATGAAAAATTCATGAGTTCCATATGATGCTCCCATAAACCATATAATCCAAAACATAGGCTCATAACATATCCTCCAAAATATGAATAGTCCAATAAGATTGATAATCTATCTAAGGATGATAGGTTGTACTCAGAAGAACCTATTATCCCAAATCATTCTGAAGACCCTGATATAATCGAGATGTAAAAAAAAGATATCTATCATAAATGATACTCCTCGGAACACCATGCAACCGAACTATCTCATGCATGTAGACACTACTCAAATCATCAACAGTGAAGGTATCCCTAATAGGGAAAAGTGGGCTACCTTCATCAACCAATCTAAGAACACCCATACTATATCTTTATTGTGTTGTGTCTTGCGTAATCCTGTAACAAAATATATATTGACATCATCCCATTTCCACTTAGGAATGGAAAGAGACTATAATATACCAGATGGCCTCCGATGCTCAGCTTTCACCTACTAAAAGGTGAAACATCTCTCTATGAAGCTTGCTAAATCCTTCTTTAAACCTAGCCAGAAGTTTTGTCTATAGAGATCATGATACATCTTTGTCAAACTGGGGTGTACCTCCCACCTAGAAGCATGAAACTCTCTCATCATATCCTCATGGAATCCCGTAAGAACCCATACTTGACCATGGAAAATAAAAATGTTGTCACTACTAAGAGATCATCCTGATGGTCATTCCCCACTATATAAGTTATCCCTTAGATCTAAGCCCTCTAGATTATATAAATGCTCTATCTTTATCCGGTCCAAAATAATGAGTATAACTGATGTAAAAGTCAGAGCTATGCATCCTTGGGACTCCTAAAAATCTATATACATATATTCAAAGAGTTTCATCATCCTCCACTCATCGTAAGACTCCTTCAATTTCTCTATCTGCATCTTTCATCTCATGGTTTAGATAGAGGTGTTTCCCTTGCTCGGTGTATATAGCAACTCAAAGTCAAAAAAATATTGATACACGACCCTACTTCTATGTTGAAGGCTTAAGTACTGATAATAAAATATGTACTTGAGACTCTTATGGTCCGTGTATACCAAAAATATCTCACATAAAAGATAGTTCCTCTAGCATATCAGGGTGTGTGCCACTACTAATAACTCTAGATTGTGAGTAGGTCGATTCCTCTCGTGCGGTCAAAACTGTCTAGAGCTATAAGAAACTACTTGTTACTCCTTCATCGGAACTACTCCAAGTTTATCTTTATATGTGTCACAGAACATGGTATATTCCTTAACTAACATAGGTAAAGTAAGGATCAGTTCTGAGGTCGGCCTACCCTTCCACTCTGGAAAATCTCTCTTACAAGCATCTGGAAAAACAAACTTTTCCCCTTTCTTATTTATCTTAGACATCAATTCTTCCATATGAGAGAATTCAAAGATGAAGTGCTGATAATAACCTACTAAACCCAAAAAACTCTGAATCTCGAAGACATTATAGGGTCACTCCTAAGATACAATGGCTGAAACCTTCTCTGGATCCACTGACACTCTATCCTCTACAATAACATGGCCTAAGAAGTATACGTTTTTAATCTAGAAACCGCATTTAGTCATCTTGGTGTAAATCCATTGGTCTCTCAATGTACTCAAGAGAGTGTCAAGAAGTTGGTCATGATAGTTTGCTGAATGGGAGTACACTAAGACATCATTGATGAAAACCACCAAAAATTGGTCTATAAAAGGATGAAATATCTGATTCATCAAAGCCATGAATAATATTGGCACATTCATTAGACTGAATGATATCACTATGAACTCATATAATCCATACATGCTCCTAAAAGCAGTCTAAGGTACGTCTATTGGTATCTCCATCAACTGATGATACCCTAATCTCAAATAAATCTTAGAGAAAATTTTGGCACCTCTCAATTGATCGAAAAGATCATTGATGTGAAGAAGAGGATACCAGTTCTTGACTATCATCTGGTTCAATATTTGATAATCCACACATAAGTGCAAAGTCACATCATCTTTCTTATTGAAAAGAACTGGAGAACCCCATAGTGATGTACTAGTCCATATGAAACTTTTCGTTTCCATATCTTCCAACTGAACCTCAAAATCATGAAGATCTATTGTTTTCATCCTATAAGGTGGAATAGAGATTGGATATTCTCCTAGCACCATATTGATCGTGAACTCTATCTCTCACTCAGGCGGCAAGCCATAGAACTCATCAGGAAAGAAATCCATAAAATAGTCTACCACTAGATGAAAATTATCTTGCTTCATTTCACCACTATCCAAAACAAGGATTTCTTTTTAAGTCATGGTACAAATAAATATTTACTAAATTGGTCCTTCATGACTAGAATAAAGATCCCACTCACCCTAGTGAGTATAGCTGCCTCCTTCTAGATATATAAAGGCAACACTACTCTGATAACAGTCAATATGATCCCGGTATAAAACTATCCAATCCATTAAATTAATCAAATCGAAACCTATAATTTCCATCATAAAAGGTTCCTAAAGGAAATGATAGCACAAATTTCTAAGAAGTGTGTCTTGCATCATTTGGTATTCTCTGACCACACTCTCAAAAATGTTTCATTGGTCATGAAACCATCTATGCTCTCCACATTCAACCCCAAACCATTTTAAAAAAGAGAAGATATAAAGGATTATGATGCTTCTATATAAAAAAACACAAGTTAAGGTAGACAATACAAGAATCGTACCTCTAATGGTAGAAGGACTTGTATCCAGGCTAGTTGGAGTAGACTGCATATATAGCATGGAGCTGACTTTCCCCTCTACCTTGGGCTCTAGTCTAAATCCCTTGTGTTGTTCCCTCTAAATGAAATTTTCACTCCTTCACCGGGGTACCATGTCCCCTACCTCAACCTAATCATCTATTGGAAATTCAGCTACCACTCTACTGAGGGGTAGTTGTGTCCTTCCCAAACTCTAGTACCTATCCCGATCCTGTACCATTTCTCTACTATGGAAAGTTCCTACTAAAATTCTAAAGATGACCCATCCTATAGAAAGCACAACACTTCAAATTGGGATATGGAAACTAAGGCCTCTTTTGGCCGAACATTCCATACTAATAGCGTTGTAATGGAAAATAGTATTGATATGGTTGTCCGCTACCTTGACTGCTCTTTCCATTATTACCTTGGAGATAACTATCATAGTGTCTCTTATTTTCACCAGAAGAAGAGATCACATTTCACCTTGCTGAAATATCTTTGCTGCTACTTGGGGCCTCTCTAATATTCCTTTCTATGATGAGTTTATGATTCATCTCATCTACAAAACTACTCAAGAGAAAAATGTTCACTTGTGTCCTGATCTCGTAGCGAAGCCCATCCTGAAAATTCCTCGATTTGGCTATCTCAATAGTTGCTAAAGATAGAAAAAAGAACTAAAATTTGGTGAAATGTTTGGCATAGTCCATCAATGACATTCCCTCTTGTATCAGATGCATGAAATCATGAGTCTTCTTATCCCTCAATGTCTCAGGATAGAATTGTCTCAATAACTTCATCTCAAATCCCTTCCAAGATAACTCCTCTTGATTTTAGGTTTTCTCTACAGAGTCCCACCAACACTTGGCCATTCCACAAAGCATGTGTACAACAATATTTACCCCCACCCTATCTATGGGTGTCTTAGGGTGCTTGAAGATCATCTGGATGGACTCGATCCAGAACTCGGATACCTAGAGGCCTCCCTCCCTAGTGAACATAGGCAGATGATGTATCTAGAACTCTATTTTCAGATCATACATTGAAGGAACGGTGTGAACAGTATCCCTTTCAAGGATCGCATGACCCTTAAGAAGCTGTTATGAAGCTAAGAATCCATCTAATCCTTAGGAGCCATTGGAAGCTCTAGTTTAGCTACATTATGATAATTCTGATTTCCACTCTCCTGACACTCAAATCAATGATGTTGAGGTGGAATTTCTCTTCAACAAAAACACACTCCTTAGTGAATTACAAAAAAAACGAGGTCAACATCAATAGGTGACAACAACAAAGAACCACTAGCTCATGGTCTCTCTAAATATGGAGTCAACAAGTGATTTAGTAGGACATAACAGTTCTTTCATTTCATGTATCAGATATAACAGGTATTTCATTACACAGTTCATATAGGTCAATATATCACATGAAATAAAGAAATAAATATAACCCTATCATGAATAATTCATGTCAATATATATCCCTATGATGCATGTATACGCATCTCACACCATATTGGGCCATGGGTATAAAACTCAAGAAACAATAACATCACACGACATTTGAATCACCCAAGTTAAAATAATATCAACTATAACAAGAGAAAACCATGAACAACAATCCCATACCTGGGAAATTAGATTTCCCCCCATACACGGGTTAGCTATTCTATTGAAAAAACTCATTACCAAGTCTTGAAACATCCTAGTCTCCTTTCTACCTTTCCCAAATAGTAAGAAAATAGAAAATAAAACCTAATCCTCTGATACCACTTTGTAAAATCCACCAACCCGACGCTCTCTCACATGTCTAAATTAGTTAGGTTATGTGACCTCAAGTGTGCCTCCCCATACACCATAGGCTACTGACTAGAAGTGGAGGTGTGCTGAATATAGTGGGGAGACTATACCTCTTGGTATAGAGTTACAATACAGTGAAAAATCAATAGATATCAGAGTAACATATATAGTAGATATACTACAACATAGAGGATAAAAGAAACAATAAATTCCAATTGAATAATACAATAAATAGTTAAATAATAATGTAATGATAGGTTGGAATGTAACTAAATGTCATGCTAGAAGTAATATAGATAAAAGAACAACATACTCAAATAAAGACTCAAAAGGCCCTAGTCCCAAAACCCATGTAGGTCCCCTCTCCAAGCTCCAACCCATCCAGAAATCAACCATCAACAACAAGGTCCTTTTCTCTTTTCCAAAATTACATCCATGTAATCTGCTTGAGTACTAAATGACAGCCTAAATTGGGTGTGAGTAAAACTCGGTAGGTCGACACCACCCTATCTAAACAAAACTAGTTTGATAATAATTTCATGTAATAATGAAATAAATAGGATTATTGATTAAATTAATAATTTAAATAATACATCAATAAATTTGCTTCAGATTTATATTGGAATGTATCTAAGCATGTAGCACAAACATGCCAACCATAACCACATATTCATGGTATAAACACACATCTGGTTCGAACCTACTTTATAATCATTTGAGAAAGAATCTAGGCATAACCATCTATATAATTATTTTAGTATCTGACAGGGTCGATCCTGATATATAATCTTTATAGGATGTTCCAGGTAAGATCTCGATATATAATCATTTTAGAGTGTGATAGGGAAGAGCCCGATATAAAATAATTTGAGCATGTGACAAGGAATATCCCAATATATAAGCATTATAGCATGTGACAGGGTAGAACCCAACATATAAGCACTACAACATGTGAAAAGTACATATAAAAAAACAAACATATCGCAATATAACATCAAAATCCACAATGGTTAATTCTACTAATTACAATTTGACTTTAAATTTCCTTTCATTTATTAAGTTATGTCTTAATCCATTTATATGACTATATACACAACCAATTTATATCAAATTTTCACCAATAATTTCAATAATAAATAGACTATTACTAAGGTGAATCTATATCTAAAAATCACATGAATCTTAGGTCTTTCTAAAATTAAATCAAATCCATTATCCAATTCAACATATTCAAGGGAAACTACAAGTTAGGTCTCAAAGCACGAGATCAAAAGGGATCCAAGGGGTAATACAATTATATTATTATCATTTCCAATTAATACATTAATTAATGTACACATTATGGTAGTGAAATCACATCTTATTGCACATGCTTAAAAAATTTAAATCAGACCATAGGGTTAGGTTTTAGACCCCCTAACTTTATCTAGTGATTAAGAAACACCAATGAAAGGAAGCACTAATGAGGAATAAAGGAGATGTAGATTAATGAAGAAAACCTAGATCACCAAAATCCAAGTTAAACTAGAACCAGCCACATTCAATAGATCTCCCTGTGTCCATGAGGAACAAGTGGGGAAGAGAGTAAAACCAAAGAAGAACAACTAACTAGAGATTGATCACTTGAATGGGATGTCTATGAGGAAGGAAAGTTCTCTGGAATAATTTGAAAATTTCTTAGGGTTGAGAGGGGAGAGGCTTCACATAGATGGAATAAAAATTATAAGTGCGCGGAATTCGTTATACCCACACATCCCAATAAATACATGGTGTGTAACCCCTTTACACGTCGCATATTCTTCATTAATGAGTTATGCTGAAAAACATGTTGCCTCGGTGAATTTAATCGTGCTCAAACATTACATGTCGTGTAATGTATATTCACTGTGTGTATTATTTCAAAATCATAAACCAGTTCAGAACCTATAATTGTTCACAATATGTGCTTGGTGAAATTTAAACATCATGTAATACATTTACATGGTGCGTGAATTCCCTGAAAACATCTTTTACTTGGGTTCTTTTATAAAAGGCCTGAACTAACTACAAATCCTTCCAAATCCTAGAAAATCCTTGTAAACCCATTTTTTACACATTTTTAATCAGACTCAACTAACTCAAAAAATCATATATCCTCAAACTTTAGGTCATTTTCCCTATAAAAATATCCCCATTACTCAAAAAAATAGGTTTAATGTAAAAACTCAAAGAGGGACGCAACTGGAAAAAGTAGGGATCTTATATTTTTTCATTAAAAAATTTATACATGTATTAATTGGATGTAAATACAACTCTCCTTTATAGAGACTTAGAGGAGTATATCTATATGGTGCTACCATAATGGTTTATCGAGTCTAGAAAGGAAGACCTTGTTTGTAATCATAATAAGAGTTTGTAGGACTGAAGCAAGCACCAAGGTAGTGGAATAAAAAAATCAATACATTAATGGGAAATAATGAATATAAGATATCTAACATGGATTAATGTTGATATTTCAAATCATTTGGTAATTTATATATCATATTTCTAATCTATGTGAATGATATTCGTATTTCATTCTCTAATGAGAAAATGATTAATGAGGTGAAGACTCAATTATAAAATTAATTTGATATAAATTATATGGAGTGGCATAAAATATTATTGGGATAAGTATTATTTGAGATCATGTCACTATAACTTTAAAGCTACAACAAAAAACCCAATGTAGAGAAGGTTTTGAGTAGGTTTAATACATTGGAAGAAAAGACAATTTCTATTCCAATTTCAAGTCATTTCATGTTATTGAAGGAGCCAACACAAAAGTTTTATGACAAGTGTGACTACATGACAAAAAATTCTTATGTATCAACAGTAGGGAGTTTAATGTATGTCATGGTTTTCACCTAACCTGGCATAGAACATGCAGTGGGATTTGTCAGTTTATACATGGAAAATCTCAAGAAGTGGGATTACAAGGTAGTAAAGTGGACGTTTCAATACTTCAGGGATAACAAGGATATGTATCTTGTTTTAAAGGATGGATGACTTTATAAGAATATGTTGATTATAACTTTGGTGGTAATATTAAGTGTAAAAGAAGTATAACAAGTTATGTTTACAACTGTGGTGGTTTATTTGTGTGTTGGATGTCACAATTGAAAAATATAGTGGAATTATCTACTATAGAGGATGAATATGTTGTTATAACAAAATCAAGAAAAGGAGATGATATGGTTAAATAATTTTTTAAAGGATTTGAACAAGGAGCAGAGTGAGAATGTGTTGTTTTCTAAAAATCATAGTAAAATTCATCATGTGATGAAATAAATATTTCTTTCTTGAATAAATATATCAAATTAAATATCATTTTATTCAAGGTTAAATACATGATTGATATTTTACTTGAGAAAGATTCATGGATAATTTAATTTAACAAACATGTTAACTATGGTGATGGTTATAGAAAAATTAATCCATTTTCATGCCTTAATTAGTCTTCATTATTAATGATTGTTTGAGAGGATCACCATTGTGGTTGCTTATTAGAGAAGAATATATTTTTGGTAAAATATCTTTAGAATCAATCTCCAAGTGTGAAATTATTTAGGTGAATATTTTAGTGACTCGGATTTTCTATGTATTATCTTTGGTTATTAAATGGAATATTTTTGAGACTAGGTGAAGATACGGTGTGTGATTCTGAGGCCTGATGTACTCAGAATAAATTCTTGAAATATATTAAATATATTGACATCACACACACACAATTTTCTTGAAAAATTGGAATTACTCCCAAATGGGGTCCTGGATCAGAAATATGAGGGTTTTGCTGAGTTTAGAGCATGAGGTTTACCTTAGGCGCAACATAACCTTTGTCAACATGGGGAGTTTGTGAAAAAATCATCTCAAGCATAAAATGAATAAAATAAATTAAATGAATTTATTTATTTTGTTCATTGATGTAAGAACTCAATACTTCTTTTGAGGTAAATATCATTTCTTTTCGGTTTGTACTTAAGAGAGAGGAAGAAAACAGGCCAAGTGTTGGCTGCAATCCTGTTACACGATGTGACTAGGGGTAACATGCTGTGTAATCCCAGTACACACTGTGTAAGGATGTTGGCATGACTTTTTAATGACATTTAAGGGAAGTCCGTTGAAGGGGGAAATTTTTGGAATATACACGGTGTGTATTTTCAAGTACACACTGAGTACATTTCTTTTTTTGGATAAAACGGGCAGTAACCTCATGTCTTTTCATATGAACAGAAGGGCTCACCCCAGTATCGCGAATAGCAGCACTGGAGGAATAATTTCCTCCCAATTCATCATCCAAACTCTGATTCAAACACCTTCGGATGCATTGGAATCCCTTTAGTGAGTTATCAATTCCTCTTGATCCATTATTCAGGATCTATTCTATTGACCTATTTATCGAGGGTTGAGCATCTATGTTTGTTTTATAAATATACTCTATTATATGTTGAATTAGAGGCTGATGTTAGATGAGGAGAGTCGTACAAGCATGGGGTAGGTGGTCCTGTGCCTTTCGCTAATTATTGAGTTGTTTATATATGTAGAAGCGTCGAGCGCCCATTTTTGGGTTTCACCTTGATTTAGAATTCAACCATTTTATTTCCTATTACTATTTAGGTAATCAAATATGTGTTCTTATTCATGTTTAGGGTTTTTTACCTTGATTAAGGGCCACCACATGGGTTTGTTTCCCTTAGATGACCATTTATGGCCGTTTGGCCTAGGATGCCTATGAGGGATGCCTTTGTTTTCCCCTTTTTTAGGTTGTTAAAAATGAATTGAGAATATGATAAAATTAAAAGGTTTTTAAATTATAATTCAAATGAATTAAGGGTATGGGATTGATGATTTTTCCCTTGACATATGTATTCCTTTATGGTTTAAATAATGTTTGTCTTTCCCATGTGAGTAAGTAAAAACTATGCCTTGAATTGACGAAATTGTATTGAATTGCTTTAATTATGGAATTTCCCACATGAGATAATTGATGGCTAAGCCTTGTGATAGTTTAAATTACATGATAGGCTTTCTATATAAATTTTCCATGTGAGTTTATTAATGTTGAACCATGTAATAGTTTAATTTACATGTGTTTCTTGATATATGATATGTGCCCATGTGAGTATATAAATGCTAAATCCATGTAATTTTTTAATTTACATGTGTGCTTGTCATTAAAATTGTGCCCATGTGATTATTTGAAAGGCCAAGACTTATGAGGTTGGTCCTTGATTGAGTTTATATTGGATACTTTTTGTTTTGACATTTTCATGCCTAATGAAATGTTTAAGTGAATCTTAAATGATAAACAGGTAAATAGAAATGGGTGAGCCATGGATTCATATTTGAATTCCATGGAAGGGTTCATGTGACTATTGTACCTTATACCTTGGGTGAACCATGGATCCATTGAGGGATTCCATGGACGGACTCAAAAAGTAGGTTTATTATGTTAAGTCGTGAGTAAGCCATAGATGTAGTGGTCGAGCCCATGTAGGCTATGTTTAAATAGGATGAACGAATCATGGAATAAGAGATACCATGGATGGGTTCTATTGGAAATGTTTATATGTATTGGGATATACTTTGGTCTTATTTATAGGATACAAGGACGGACTGGTTGACATATACTCACACCACACCTAGAGTGAGATTGTGTTCCTAAGAGGGTCATACGGATGCACTTGTAGGATGTAGGTGGTTTTTCACTAGGATTAATACTTGAATTCCAAATTAGGAATGTCAATAATAGACTCAGATTATAAATTGAATATTGAAATGAAATGAATTATGATGTGTTTGTCAAGCCAAATCACAATCTTGGATTCGGTCTTTACCTTACATTTTTAGATATCCTTTTGAGCTATATGTTATTCTTACTTTACACAGGGGTTTCCAAGATTAGGCCAGACCTTGAGAATTATATAATTCAATTTATTTGAACTATTAATGAACATGAAATGATTTTAAATAGAAACTAGTTCTTGTAGAACTGTTTACTTTTGAGTACTTCCTAGATTATTGTTTTCACTGTTGTACATTGTCTGTTATATATATTCATTGAAATATTGGAATAGACCTTGGGTGGTTTCCTACTATTATTTAGTCTCACACCCTATTTGAGTCATGTTTTTGGAACCAAGCATATTATATTGTTGTAGGTGTCGATAAGGGAAAGTTCCCTTCCACAGGTACTTGATATGTTGTTTAGGAGTAAGAGAGCATGAGACCAAGCCGAGGCTTGCGATGCTTACAATCTCTTTTCCCTTTTTGTATGGTTGGTACTTATATCATGTATTACTATAGTGTAACCTTTTTTGGATATATTCCTAGAACATGTAGCATGTAGAATCATCTTTTTTATGTTATGACATCTGGTTATTTATATTTCTAGTATTTTGTTGTTTACTTATGTTGTATGGTATTAATGATTCTACTATTGATTTATTATTGTATTATGTTGTGTTATACTCTGTCGATGAGGGAATATTTTCCTCACTATCACACCAAGGCCCTCACTACTATTCGTGAGCCTCTAGTGTTTGGGAAAATGCACTTGAGGCCATGTCGAAAACTGGGTACAGGGCACCTTTGAGTGGAATTCGGATCTAGGATGTTACAAAGTGGTATCAGATGAATTATTTTCTACTTTGTTTTAATATTTGGTTAAAATGGAAAGAGGTAGAACTAAAATGGGATTTGGTAATAAGTTGTTCTTGGGAGTAACTACCTCGTGTATAGGGAAAATCCAAATTGTCTCAAATTAGATTGTGATTTTTGGATTTTGAGCTATTACAATTGATTTTCTTTCACTATTGGGTGATGCACTTGTATTGTGCTATTATTATTGATATCATTATGGTTCTATTCTTGTTGCAACCCGATGAGATTAGGGTATACCATCTCATGTATTATATAGTCACTTATTATAAATCACATGTAATGAATTCTTTCCATGCCATTTAATAGCATTACTGATTTCATGATGTTGTGATAGATTTCATGCTAGATATGAATTTTTTTGTGATAGGTACCAAGATAAATATGCCTACTATTGTGATAGGTGTATTGGTATGTGTTATGGTTTGAATTAGATGGATGCCAAAATTTGGTCCCTAAGGTGTATGGTCCCTCTTGGATTGGAATTTGGTGGACCATGTTTATGCCTTGTATTGGATCATGTTATGATGTACTATAGATAGACAACATGCTTTGATCCTTGAGGTGTATGGGCCCTCTTAGATCAGAATTTGGTGGATCATGTTGCTTCCTTATGTTGAAGTTTGATGTGATATTCTATATGTGGATGCAAAACATTGATTCACAAGGAGTATGGGCCCTCACAGATCAGAATTTGGCATAACATGAGTTTACTTTTCAAAAATGGGGGTTTCAGGGGAATTCCAGGGAGTTAATGGAATTTTTTGTTAGGAAACCCAAACAACATGGTGTGTGGTGCTATGAACACATGTCGTGTGTTCTTCTATTTAGGAAGAAAAAAATTTCCAAGTACATGTCGTGTACTCTGAGTACACTCCATGTGGTGAAAGGTCGTGTGTCCAGCCATGTGAGAGAAAACACGAAATAATTGATTTTGGAGAGTGCACACCGTTTGATTTAGGTACAACCCATGTAGTTTTACATAGGCAGGCCCCATGTGGTTCTAGCCATGTAAAAGTACATGGATAGGCAAGGATACTTGAGTACACACCATGTACCAGACTTACACATTGTGTACCTAGGGTGCTTACATGCCCAGGCCAGCAGAAGTACATGCCTATGTGAGAGCATGAGGGAACACACTGTGTATGGTTTCTGCACACTGTGTACTCCTATTTTGGTACCCTTTGAGGTTATTTTCGTATTTTAATTTCCTTTGTTAGTTTTGGACCTATGAGTAGTCTTTTCTGAGTATTTTTTCATGTAGATCACAATAGTGAAACCTATGGAGCATTTTGATGACCCCTAAGGGGTGTTTTGGGGCTTCTATATAATGTATAGGTTCTTCCTCTAGTTACCATTTTTAGTTTTCACTTAAGAGTGAAACTTGGCATGAATGATGGGTTGGGTGTTCAGACCAATCTAGTTTATAATTTTGATCTGAGATGAGTTGTGAGATATATCTCTTGACCTATATTATTCTAGGGAGTCCCTTTTAGGATCCCTTCTGTGTACTATTTGTGAGGATCTGTGTTATAGGATGCCTCTATTTTTTATAATTCAAGGATCTCGTGTAGGATTCCTCCTTTTCCTTTTTAGCTAAGGATCCCGTGTAGGATGCCTTCGCTTGTGTTCACCTAGAGGATCCCAAGTAGAATGCCTCTCAGTGTTTGACATAACCAGACCCGACCTTAGTAGTGGATTTTTGGTAGTATCTCTTGTTTTTTGACACCTATACCTGACCCATGGGGCAGTAAGAGGGGTGGGTGATTAGAGGAAGGTGTTGACCTATCCTATTTTTATATTTGTGCTTTTGAGCTATGAGATTTTCTTATATCTAGAGACCCTCATAGGTCACCTTGTTTGTTAAAAATGAACTTACATGATAAATTTTCATTTGTGACAAAAGTTCAAGGTTTTTAAATGTTTTAAAAGGAAGTTGATGAGACTTTCCTATTTTTCTTTGAGCTGTTAGATAAAGTTGTTTCCAAGTTCCTAGTTTTGTAGAACGGTGGTTTCCTTTTCTTAGACCCTCATGTATGGGTAGTTTAACTGTTTTGGAGATATCTCTTGGAACAGAGACATGAGCGATCATCCAGAGGTTGTTACTTTTAGATTTGTCTTAAATAAAAAAGGGATCCTGAGACTAGTGGGATATTTTTTGCGTGGCCTGGTGATGGGGATCAATGCTTATGCTTTGTAAGAGGATAACCTATGGTAGGTAGCACCCTCAGATCTTTTTTTCTTTCTTTCCACTACAATATTTCTGACGTTGGTGTTTCTTAGGTGTCGTTGTCCCTAGTAGGATGTGTGGTTTTTTTAATGATAGGACACCCTTGTTTGGATGGGTGATCATTGTATCTTGACCCATGATGTGTGAACGAGCATTGAAGAATGATTAGTTCAGAAGGTTAGACATGCCTCGAGAATGGTCAGATTCTTAGGAGGTAGTGTGAACCTCTCTTTCCTTAAGTGATGGGCAGCCATGTATGTTTCCATCTGTGTAAATGGTTGTGTAGAAGATGTTCTTTTGATCCAGTTCTTACGTGAGCCATCTGGTACTAGGATTCATAGGATGGACATCCTATGAATATTACACAGAATTTTTTGTTTTCTCTTCTAAAATCGTGGTAGTATGTATTGACATACGCGGTACCCATTGAGTGTTAAATGTTAAAACGATATGTTGAGTTTAGTTAAATCGTCAAGCTTTGAGCTATTGTGTATGTTCTCAGGTTATCTCTAGAGTAGAGTGGCCTGAGTGTTATAGAACCAAGTTTGTCCCACTACTCAGGAGGACTTTCTAGGACATGGTTTTTTTGACACATCGGTCATTTTAATTTCTTCTTTCATGCAAAGTTATATGATGTGGTGATCGTGGTTTATGTAACAACACTCATACGTTTAATTTGGTTCTGAATTAGTGTGTTGAGAGCGACTAGTTTTTTTTCTCAACATCTAAGACACTCCTAGGTGGGGAGTGTCACGTAATTTTTTTTTAATGTGACCTTCCAGGTAAAAAAATATCAATCAAGGACCATTCAGAAATGGTTTATTCTACTTGAATGCCTTTGAGGCTTGCGAGTCTTGTTTCATGTTGATGATTTCTTGGATGCATGTCGTTGTTTCGGTTGGCTGTGTGTGTAGTACTTGTGAGGCACGAATGATCATGGATGGACCTCAATGGTTAAGTGTGATCTATCACATAAATTCCTTGGGATAAAGGCATTGTGGTTGGTTAAATAATAATGTGTCAGCAAGTAAAGTCAATTTTTTTTCAGAAGGTTGACTAGTAGTGGTTCGTCTATCCTTTTCTGGTAATTCTTGAGATCCTCTTAGTGTGATATTCCTTAAGAGATGAGCATGTCCCCTATCTTGACATCGTCGTGTACTCACTAAGACAGTGATGGTTATAAATTTTGCTATAGTTGAAAGTCATTGGGCTAGTTCGTAATCTCTTTCTGTGTTGTGTGCTCGATGTGTTACTTTAAATGAGGCTTGGTTAATCCTAAGTGATTCTTGGGTTCCCATGTCAGAACTCCTTGGAAAAACTCTAGATGCATGCTGCTTTCTTTGACGTGACCGTTGGGTGAATGCCGCTCTGGGTTCAGTCAATGTTCTTATGTGGTTTTTTGTCCTTTTACCAACATCTCACTTGTAACGGAGAGTTGGAACACCTTGGTGAGTTCCATGGACTCTGATTTTATGAATATAACGTTATCTTGAACTTATAGTCAGGCTCGGATGTCATGTTTAAAAAGAGTTAATGATTTCAGTGGGATGGATATGGAATTACTCTTTTACTCATGCTATGGAATGACCTTTTAAATGATTAGGGGATGGTTTGATAAGGATCATCACTGAGAGACAGGTATGGGATTTGGTGAATGGAATATTTGTGGGTGTGAGGTTCCTTGGAAAAAGGTGTTGTGTTTCTATTGTAACATGTCAGCCTACTAAGTCGGGAATTTCTAAGATAATTCATCCAGTGACGGTTTGACTCATTATCCTTCTTGTTCCTCATTTATAGTTCGAGTGAACCAGGTTGAACACTCTACCATTTTAAGGTGGGTATGGGGTAAAAGTCTGCAATTTCTTTCCATGGAAGATTGCATGACCAATTTTAATGAAGTCGGTCAGGGTTTGACCATTCTTTGATGTGAGTCCATTATTATGGCCTCAGTTGTTTTGATTTTTCCTAGTTAAAGTAAATCACGTTGATAGCATCGATGTAATTCTTGGGGGTGTGCTTTGTGGGGTTTTCCGATAGTGGAGGTGTTGTGGTAACGATGAAGTGCGAGTTGTTGTTGACAAGCTCATGAAGGTTGCATATTCCCTGTCGATCAAGTAATCCTTCGGTGTTGATGAGATTGGGAGGTTGTACATCCGTGAGATTGTATTACTGCATGGGGTCCCATATTCTATCCTTTTAAATAGGGATGACTGGTCTACTTATCATTTCTACCAAGGTCTACGGAGGGAACTGGGTACACAGGTGCTTCTGATCGCAGCTTACCACTTCCAAACAGATGGCCAGTCAAAGTGCATGATTCAGGTGCTGGAGGACATGCTAAGAACATGCGTCCTAGATTTCGAGGGTTCTTGGGAGACACACGTACCCCTAGTTGAGTTCTCCTATAATAATAGATTTTAGGATAATTTTTAGATGGCTCCATATAAGGTTTTATACATTAGTCCATGTCGATCACCACTGTTTTGGCTGGAGGTAGGAGAGGAAGCTATGTTGGGACCTCATCTTGTCCATGAGACAACTGAATAGGTTCAATTGATTCGGAAGCGGATGGCTATTACGCAATATATTTAGAAATCGTATGTCGATCGCCACATATGAACTCTAGAGTTTGAGGTTGGGGATAGAGTTTTCTTATGTGTTTCACTGAGGTTGGGACACAAGAGGATCCTGAGATAGGGTAATCTTTTGCCGAGATACGTCATCTCGTTCGAGATTCTGGAGATAGTTTGGCTGGTTTCCTATCAGTTACAGTTAACTCAGAGGTATCAGGTTATGCATGACTTCTTCCATATTTTTCAGTTATGATGTTACTTATTAGACCTGTCTCATGCTTTTCATCCTGAGGAAGTTGAGTTATAGGTAGATGTGTCTTTTGAGGAGTATCCTATATGAATTGTGGATCGTAGTACAAAGGTTCTCTATGGTCGGTATGTTCCTTTAGTATAAGTGCTATGGAATCGTGACTGAGTATAGGACGAGACCTGGGAGAGGTAGTCCAATGTACGATCACAGTGGCTGGAGTTTTTCTCAGATATTTCTTCACCACCCTTAAAATGGAAATTTTGGGACAAATTGATTTAAGGGGGAAAGTTTGTAAGAACTCGGTTCTTCTTTTGAGGTACGAATATTTTCTTTTCAGTTTTTACTTAAGAGAGAGGAAGAAAATAGGCCATGTTTTGGATGTAGTCCTATTACATGATGTGACTAGGGGTTATACACCATGTAATCCCAGTACATGTTGTGTAAGGATTTTGGCAGGAACTTTTAATGACGGGTAAGGGAAGTCAGCTGAAGGGGGGAAATTTTGGAATATACACGGCATGTATTTTCAAGTACACACTATGTACTTTTCTTTTTTTGGCTAAAACGGGCAGTAACCTCATGTTTTGTTAGACAGATAGAAGGGCTCACCTAGGTATCATGAACAGTAGTGTCTGAGGAAGAATTACCTCCTGATTCGTCATACGAAATATGATTTGAACACTTTTAGATGTGTTGGAATTCCTTCGATGAGTTCTTGATTCCTCTTGATCCGGTATTCGTGATTTATTTTATCAACCTAGTTATCAAGGGCTGATCCTTTATGCTTGTTTTATAGATCTACTCCATTCTAGGTTGAATTAGAGGCCTACTCTAGATGAGGATAGTTGTATGAGTACAAGGTAGGTGGTCTCAGGCCTTTTGTTAATTTCCAAGTTGCTTATATATATCGGAGTGCCGCATGCCCATTTTTGGGTGTCGCCTTGATTTGGAATTAAACCTTTTTGTTTCCTATTTATGTTTAGGTAATCGAATATGTGTTCTTATTCATGTTTAGGGTTTTTTACCTTGATTAAGGGCCAACCCATGGGTGTGTTTCCCTTGGATGACTGTTTATGGTTGTTTGGCCTAGAATACCTATGAGAAATGCCTTTGTTTTCCCCTTTCTTGGGTTGTTAAAAATGAATTGAGAATATAATATAATTATAAGGTTGCTAAATTGTAATTCAAGAGAATTAAGGGTATGGGTTGGATGATTTTCCCCTTGAACTATGTATGCCTTTATGGTTTAAAGCATGTTTTTCTTGCCCATGTGAGTAAGTAAAATCTATGACTTGAATTGATGAAATTGGATTGAATTGATTTAATTATGGAATTTCCCACAAGAGATAATATATGATTAAGCCTTGTGATAGTTTAAATTACATGATAGTATTATTATATAAATCTCCAATGTGAGTTGATTAATGTTGAACTATGTAATATTTTAATTTACATGTGTTGCTTGATATATGATATGTTCCCATGTAATTTTATTAATGATAAATCCATGTAATAGTTTAATTTACATGTTTATTTTTTATGAGAATTGTTCCCATGTGAGTATTTGAAAGTCTAAGCCTTATGAAGTTGGTCCTTTCTTGAGTTTATATTAGATGCTTTTGGTTTTGACCTTTTCATGACTAAGGAAATGTTTAAGTGAATCTTAAATGATAAAAGGGTAAATAGAAATGGGTGAACAATGGATTAATATTTGAATGCCATGGGTGGGTTCATGTGACTATTGTACCTTATACCTTAGGTGACCCATGGATCTATTGAGAGATTCCATGGACGGACTCAAAAAGGAGGTTTATTATGTTAAGCTTTGAGAGATCCATGAATGTAGTGGTTGAGATCATATAGGTTATGTTTTAAGATGTCGAACGAATCATGGAATAATGGATACCATAGATGGGTTCTATTGGAAATGTTTATATGTCTTGGGAGATACTTGGGTCTTATTTATAGGATCCAAGGATGGACTAGTTGACATATACTCACACCACACCTAGAGTGTGAAAGGGTTCCTGAGAGGATCGTATGGACGGGCTCATAGGATGTAGGTGGTTTTTCACCAGAAGTAATACTTGAATTACAACTTAGGAATGTCAAGGATAGACTCGGATTATAAATTGAATATTGAAATGAAATTACTTATGATGTGTCTGCTAAGACAAAGCACAAGCTTGGATTCGGTCTTTACCTTAATTGTTTAGATAGAATTTTGAGGTATCTGATGTGCTTAATTTATAGAAGGGGTTTCTGGTCTTAGGTTGAATCCTGAGACTTATATAATTAAATGTATTTGAACCATTAAGGAATGTGAAATGATTTTAAATGTAAACCAGTTTTTTGTAGGACTATTTAATTTTGAGTACTTCCTAGCTTACTATTTTCACTATTATCGACTACCAATTATATATATTCACTGATAGATTGACAGACCTTGGGTGGTTTCCTACTATGTCACGACCCATCCCCCCAGGCCCGTGACGTGACTACCCCAAGCCCACCTTCCATTGGCCAGGGGCTGGTGACTAGCACCGAAAGGCGTATTCCCTAGAACGGGAAGGCATTCCCTTTATAACTTGTAAACTCACACAAACCAAGTACACAGCAAGATACGAACACAAGTAAACTGTATAATAAAAAGAGTGTGTATAGTGGGTAAAAGGGGAAAGAATACAAGCTCAATAGGAAAGTGCAAGGAAGACTGAAAAGTACAAGTAAAACTGAAAATAGATCCTGTGAACACCCACTAAGGATCATACTTGTAGGGTAGGTACAGCTCTCGAATGGTTGTCTCTGTGGTACGCCTCATCTAATGTCCACCTCCGAGCTACCTCCAATCCAGGTACCCTCATCCTCAGTTAGCGTTATCCATCTTCTACACCAAACAAAAAAAGGTGCGAGCGTAGCCTGTGCAGGGGTGAGTATAACGATACTCAGTAGGGACCTCGAGACCCTCAAAGGTCTCACAAACCCCACAAAGGATAAACCACAAAGAATGAAAAAAATTGAAAACCCAACTTAGGTATATGCCCATACATATACCTAAGTTATCAAGTATACCCATCTAAATCATGAGGAAACACAATGCCCGACTCAAAATCCCAAAGCTCAACTATCCCACGAAGGTAACACCATGAAGGTAAGTACCACAAAGGTAACACCACATAGAAGAATACCACAAAGGTATCACCACGAAGGTAGGTACCACAAAGGTACTTAACACAGATGATTACCACAAAGTTAAAGACTCTTCTCACACCAGTTATAACTTAGGTATGGTAGTAAATATGATTAGATGTAACTACTGAATCATCTTACTCTATTGAGAGGCAGACCCACGTAGGATTCCAAATCATCAGACCCACATAGGATCCTAGTACAGAAGACCCACGTAGGATCCTAGAGTAGTCCCACATGGATTCCTAGAGTAGATCCAAGTGGGATCCTAGAACACAGACCCACATAGGATCCCAAATCACAGACCCACATAGGATCCCTTTCTCATGTTACAGCCAACCACAGGGTTCCTGCACTAAGCTCGCTTGATTCCGGGAGGGTCCGCTCCTCAAGCCATAGGTTGATACTCCAACTACCATGAAGTCCCACGATGAAGTATCCCAAAGGATCACCACATAATAGGGGTCTCAATGCAACAGACAATGCATCAATTGGATGCCCGGTCTGTAAGTTATTAGCATTTCCTCTCTGAGGACCCGGTTGGATTTGTGGTCGATCCAACCCGGAAGTACTCCAACCTTATCCAAAACTTAATTGGAGTACACCAAAAGGACCTTCTCAATCCAAGGTTTCCGGCACCGCATAAAGCTCTTCAAACGGATGCGCGTAGCTCAAGTTATAGCTGAAAAGGTAAAAAGGGGTCGTAGTTGGTCTGGGTCCGGTCCGACCCGGTCGAACTGACCCGGCCTGACCCAGCCCATTGGGTCCGGCCCAGCACATGCTGGGCGGCCTGCTCGGCTCCCTAGATGGCCGGATGTCCAGCCCTCCTCCACGGTGCGGTCGTGCACCGCGCCACCACAGGAGGCCGTCAGCGAGTCGGCCGCCCTCCTTCGATGTCGCGGCCTCGTGCCGCGGTCCCTGCACGCTGGTTGTTCGGTCGCGTGCCGCCACCCCCTTCATGCGGCCAGCCACTGCCTCTGCACCACCGCGGCTGACGAGTCGTGGCCCTCCTCTGGCGGCGTGGTTGCACCACCACCATCTTCGTGGCCGGCTTGTGTGCTGGCCACCGCTCCTGAGCTCTTCCGGTGATGTGCCTCGGGTCACCGGGCGCGCCCCGGTGGCCCGTCATTCATTCCGTAGACTCCCGCACTCACCTCGGGATGTCTCCATCGATTCAAGACCATCAAAAATCCCACAAAGATTGTGGAGGGTTCGGGTCGTGTTTGTTTAGCCTTCAACCTCCACGTTAGAATGGTAGCAAGTGGCATAATTATTCTTAAATCAAGATGAATGTCAAGAACGGGGTAAGGGGTATAAAACAACAATCCCTACCTAGATTTCTCGTTGGAAGTGTCATGAGATGATGTCGGTGAAGGCGATGAGGGTTCCAACAATCGTCGCTTCTGCAACATGCTTCTGAAGTCGGGCTCGTGGGTTGTCCTCGTTCTTGATTCCAAAGTCTGTTATTCGTTGGAGAGGGTGTTCTTTGTTTGGAGGAAATGTTTCTCCAAAGTTCTCCCAACCCTCACCTTTTCCAATGATTTCCAACCAGGAAAAAGAAGTGCCAACTTATTAAATTAAGTTTTATTAATTTAATTAGAGTTGGCCATTAATTATTGATGTTGGCATAATTAATTAATTGAAGGTGGCACAATTAATTAATTGAAGAGTTGAAAGGTTTTCCCACATTAAGAGGGGTTCGGGTGGTCCCCACCCTTGAATTCAAAATGGGAGGTTTTAAGTTCTTGTGGTCCCCACATCCATAAATCAAAAAGAGGTTTCAAAAAGAAAAATAAAATGTTAATTATTTTATTTTTCTTCTTCCACAAAAACTGAAAAACTAACTTCCACCCTCGACCTACTGCGGTCAAGGTGAAGGTATCTTTAAGTGAATATCGGCGTTGCGAGTTCAACGGTGTCCTTGGATTTCAATTCCGAGCACCGGTTCAAAAGTTACAAAAACCCTCTCATACGTTTACTGAACGTACCTGAAAAAAAGTTCAGAAATTCATTCTTGGCACTCCGGGCCTCATAATCACACACCATCAATTTTCTTGGACTCGTAATATTCCCATATAATTAAAAAAATACATAGAAAATCCAGGTCTTTACATTCTCCCCACCTCAGGGCTTTGCGTCCCTGTAAGCCACGACTCAAACTATGGAAACAAGTGGGGGTACTGAGCATGTATCTGAGCCTCCCGCTCCCATGTGCTCTCCTGGAGGTTTCCATGCTGCCAGTGAACGCGCACCAGCGGTATCGACCACCCACGAAGGACCCACTCCTGTCGATCCTCAATCTCTACTGGAACCTCCGTACACGCCGCCCCATCGTCGATGTCCATATCACCCCAGTCAATGATGTGTGAAGGATCATTCACGTATCTCCTCATCTAGGATACATGGAAGACGTTGTGAACCTGGTGCAACAGAGGGGGAAGTGCTAGGCGGTAAGCCACCTCTCCAACGCTGCTGAGGACCTGAAAAGTTCAAATGAACCTTAGAGATAACTTGTCGCCCTGTCCAAATCTCCTCAAACCTCATTGAGGTGAGACCCGTAGAAAGACATGGTTGCCATCCTCGAACTCTAGAGGTATTTGTCTTCTATCGGCATAAGACCTCTTCCTACTCTATGAAGTCTTAATCCACTCCTGGATGATCTACACCTTCTTTATGGTAGCTCGTACCATCTTTGGTCCCATGATTGCTGACTCCCCTAGGTCAGTCCAGCACAAAGGCGATCTACAAGATCGGCTATACAGAGCCTCGAAAGGTGTCATCCCAATGGTGGAGTGATAGTTTTTGTTGTATAAAAACTCCACCAAGGGCAAGTGATCCTCCCAAATGTGACCGAAGTTGAGGACGCAAGCACGCAGCATGTCCTCGAGGGTCTGAATGGTCCGCTCAATCTGGCCATCTGTCTGAGGATGGAAGGCGGTGCTCAAATGAAGCTGCATCCCGAAAGCCTACTACAACCCCTTCCATAGCCATGAAGTGAAATGTTCATCACAATTGGAGACAATCATCAAGGGTACTCCATGTAGCCACACAATCTCCTACACATAGAGGCGTCTCAAGCTCTTTACTGAACCCTACTCTCTGATTGGTAGGAAATGGGCCGACTTAGTGAGTCGGTCGATGATCACCCAGATTGAATCATGGCCCTTGGATGTACATGGAAGTCCTGTCACTAAGTCCATGGATATCTCATCCCAATTCCACTCTGGGACCTCTAAAGGCTGAACTAATCCTGCTGGTACCTGATGCTCTTCCTTCACTTGCTGACAAGTGAGGCACCGAGAGACAAACTCTACTATTGCTTTCTTCATTCCCAGCCACCAGTGCTGTCGTCGGAGGTCCTGGTACATATTTTCCACTCCTGGATGTACCTCTAGAGGGGACGTATGGAACTCCCTCAACACCTACTCTCAAAGCGACACTGGTACCATGGTATGTCCTCTAAAAAGAACGACGTGGTCCCCTCCTTTAGAAAATCCATCAGGTGCCTGCCCTGTGGATATCTGAACACGTCGAGCCTCGCAGTTAGTGTATCCACACTGAACCTCTCTAACTCGCTGAAGGAGTGGGGGAGTGACTATAAGAGACTGAAGAAAAGCTGATCCATCTCGATCCACAAAGGATATCTGCAAAGTGGCCAGTTGCTCTCTCACCTCACCTAGCAACTGTATACCAAATATCCTGCTAAGTGAATCTTCTACAACGTTCCCCTACCTAGGAGTATAGACTATCTCAAATTCATAGTCCTGGAGGAACTCAAGCCAACATTTTTGTCTCAGGTTCAAGTCCTTCTGCGAGAAGATATACCTGAGACTCTGGTGATTATAGTAGACCATAAAACATTCGCCCATCAAGTAATGTCGCCACATCTTCAAGGTGAAGACTACTGCTACTAACTCCATGTCATGGGTAGCGTAGTTCTTCTCATGTTGTCTCATATGTCGAGAACCATATGCGATAACTTCTCACTCCTTCATTAAGACACATCTGAGCCCGGTCCCCGATGCGTCGCAGTAGACTACGTACCCAACGCCCTCCTCCGGAAGCCTCAAGATAGGGGCACTAGTCAGTCTCTACCTCAGATTCTGAAAACTCCGCTGGAATATCTCCAACCACACAAAGGGTTTCCCCTTCTTCTTCAACGCTGATAAAGGTGCTCCAACTCTGGAGAAATATGGTACAAATATCTGGTATTATCTGGCCAAACCCAGGAAACTCTGTACCTCCATCACACTCCTGGGTGGTTCCCAAGAAAGTACCGCCTCAACCGTCACTGGATCCACCGCAACTCTAGCCTCTGAGATGACATGTCCCAGAAAGTGAACTTCTTAGATCCAGAACAGGCACTTAGAGAGCTTACCATAAAGCTGGTGCTCTCAGAGTGTGTCCATAACTATCTGAAAATGATAGGCATGCTCCTCCTCGGTAGCCGAGTAGATCAGATTGTCGTCGATGAATACTACTACAAAGTGATCAAGGTATGGATGAAAGATCATGTTCATGAGTCCCGTGAACACTTCTGAGGCGTTGGTCATGCCAAAAAGCATAACTAAGAACTCTTAGTGGCCATACCAACTTCTAAAATCCATCTTCTACACATCTTTGTCCCGTACTCTGAGCTGGTGATAGCCTGATCTGTGGTCTATCTTCGAGAACCACCGTGCTCCCTTCATCTGATCAAAGAGGTCGCCAATCCTTGGGAGTGGGTACTTGTTCTTCACGGTCACCTGATTCAGGCGCCGATAGTCAACAAAAAGTCTCAAGCTCCCATACGCCTTCTTGGAGAACAAAATCGGGGCTACCCAAGGAGAAACACTAGTCCGGATGAACCCCTTCCCCTATAAGTCCTCCAGTTGTACCGGAAGCTCACGAAGCTCCGTGGGAGCCATCCAATATGCTGGTGTAGATATTGGTGTCATATCAGGGTACAATTCAGTGTAAAAGTCCACCTATCTCCGAGGAGGTAGACCGATAACATCATCAAGGAAGACATTTGTGTACTGGTCCACCACTACAGGATATCTCGGACTCTCTACATCAACCGCTCCAAGGGTAATTCTAGCCAACTGATGAGTGATCAGCTGCACTCTCCTCCGGGTAAGTCCATCCTATGCTGCAAAGGCTCCCTTCTCGCTAGTGAAGGTAAACCTAGTCCCATCCATACAGACACACTACACTTTTTGTAAAATATAGTCAATTTGAGCATGGACTGTAGATAACTAGTACATACCTAAGATGACATCGTAAGGCCTCGACGCCACTACTAGGAGATCCCAGCCGAAGCTATCACCTCCTAGAGTAAGCTCACACTATCGGCACTAGTGTGTAATCATTGAATCATCTCCCATAGAAGTCTCTAGCCGTAAGTATCAAGACAACGGATCCACCAAAATCTCCGAGCTCCAAACGAGGGTAGTGGCAATAAAAGAATGACTGGAACCAGTGTCCATAAGTAGTGCAGCTAAGGTGGAGTAGACACAGATTGTACCTCGTGTCATCTCTGGAGCGCCGTGGTAATAGGCCTCAACTTCATGAAGCTGAGCTCGCCCCTGTCCACCTGCTCCCTCTGGTCGTGGTAGTCCACCTGGTAGTGGTGGCGGTAAAACCTCGAATCGTCGCCCACTTCCAACTACACGGCCTGCTCCTCTACCACATCTTCCCGCTACCTGCGGACCTCCTCGGTCGAACCATTGTCTCTTCCTAGACGGTCCTTCGACCGTCTTCTGATCATCCGTACGGCGGGTCGGGCAGTCACAAGTCATGTGATCCTTTCCGCCGCATGTGTAACACGGTATGCTCCCCGTATAACTGGCTCTATCTCGGGTGTCCCGCACAACCGACCCTGAATCATGTGGTCGTCCACCTGTAGGTCTGGTCCTCTTGGACCTCTGTGACATCTGTCTGCTGGTATATGTAGAAGACTCCACTACGTGACGCCCGGTGGTGGGTCTCGCTGCTAGTGATTGCTTAGCAAGAAAACTCTCCACTAAGAGGGATCTCTCTAACACCCCCGCCTGCGTCGGGATGCTGAGAGAAATCATCGAATCCCTGATCTCCCACCTAAGTCCCTAATAAAAGGTTTGGGCCCTGAAGAATGGGTCCCTCACCATATCATTGGATTAGCGTGAGAGGTCGGTAAACCTCACTGAGTACTAAGAAACAGTCATGTTGCCCTGTTGCAAATGAAGAAGATCTTGTATGCGCACTGCGTGAAAAGTCGCTGGGACAAACTCTGCCTGAAACAGGCTCTCAAAGTCTGCCCATAGAAGTGTCACCTTGTCATGAACCTGGGTCATCAATCCCCACCATTTTTCTGCTGCTACCTATAAAAGACTGGTAGCAAGGATCACCATGAGATCAACTGGTGTCCCTACCAGTCGGAAGACTCTCACCATGGCTTCCAGCCAATCCTCTATTAGAGTTGGTGGCCTAGAACCAACTACTTTGTACTTTATTCATTAATAAATTCCTTATCACATCTTGATTTTTCTTCTGCGTGATGATGCATGTGATAATGTCCTAAGGACAGCTGTTGCGTTAAAGGGTCATAGCGGATCCCTGCTATGATGAGAACCCGGAAGTGCCATAACAATGTTCTTGAATATATGTTCTATGGACGGATGATGTTATTTGAGGGACACAAATAATACAGGCCATTAGGGTTGAAGACTCATAAAACTTTGAGGAACATTCTCATGGTGTGCGCCCTTGGTAATATCCAGGAGGATATTATGAGAATGAGACCTGCCAATAAGAAATCCACATTTAATAGTGTCATTGGATGTTCCTATCTGCGAACGTGTGTATTGGTACTTAGACTTTAAGATTATTATTAATGGGTATTACAACTCGTTAACTTATATGTATTGACGAAAACTGTGACGACACCTTGTTCGCAGCGAGGTAGGATACGTTGGGTGCGTCACGAGTGATACTGCATTAATAGATAATGTGAGAAAAGATTTTTCTCTTTTGTTCCATAACGGAAGTAGATATCTCAGGCCCTTTGATAGAATTGATATAACCTAAATAAATCCATGGCCATGGTAAGGTATGGGCGGGTTCAATTCCAGGAAGTCAAAGAAATCATAATTGAGCACAGGGGTTGATGGCACTAGCATGAAACCCGCTTGATTAGAGATATCAAGAAAAAGGGATTAAATTACGCAGTAAGTGTTCATATGAGGTGACATGTCAATGTGGTGTCAACTTCTTTCTCTTGGGTGCCTTGACCCATTGCTAGATATTAATCTTGGACTTTAGGCAATCCCACCTAATGCCAATGAGAAAGAGGCATAGAGGATCACACACTAAGTGTATCCAAGTATCTCAAGTAGAATAAAGATTATTCCCGTATGTGGTTTAATAATTATTCAAGGAATCCTAAATCTTTTTAATGTTGGAGGAAGAATAAAATGAAAAACAAGATATACACGCCGTTTACATTGAATTTACACGCCATGTAGTTTTTATTTTGGAAAGGAAATGAAAAACAAGTACACGCTGTGTATTAATGATTACATGCCGTGTAGTTTTTTCAGTCAAGAATTTGAGGAAATAATATTGTTTTATTAAATGATATTTATTATAATCAGTGTGGACGCATGTCAAGGAATTAATGATTCAACATGGGGGTTTTCAATAAGAGTTAATGAAATAAATAAAATGTGTAACGCATTTATTTATTGTCATAACTCTATAACCTCAAACCTGATTATAAATATCCTCAAAACCCCAATACTTTTCAATGAATAATTGTGCACAACAATTCTAGAAAATTCTCTCAAGGCCAAGAGAACTCCTTCCTCCAAGAACGCTCTCAAGACCGAGAGAGATACTCCTCCATCGGATCAAGGCGATCTAAGGCAGACAACGCAAGTAAAGGCTTCTCCATGCTAGCACCCGGAGATTCCTTTGGTGACATCTAGAGATACGTGGAGAATGTGTGGATCACCGCTAGAGGAATCCTACATTTGAATTCTATGACACAACGACAGATCACATCGAATCTTGACCAGAGACATCAACGAATAAAGAATTCCTTCAAGGTAATTCTTTTCAATTAATTAAATTAATTATTACCAGCATATGATGATCCTCTTGATGGTTCTGGGACCCTTATCTTTATTTTCGTTCTTCGTTCTATTCTGAAGATCCGGTGTTTTATTATCGTGACGGATCTCGGATTGAACGTTGTTTAACACTAAAATTAAAGTTGGGAAAACCCACAGACGTGCTTCTGATGCACCCGTAACCTACAAGTGGTATCATAGGGGTCATATCATTGATTATAATTATTTAGTTTTTCATTGGTGATTTTTTCATTTAATAATTTAGTTGTTTCAATTCAAGTTAATCGTTCTTTAAAATCGGAATCTTGAGATTTGTTCCTCCCCTCTCGTTTCTTGTTCACCTTACATAAATGAATTTTTTTTCTTTTAATTATAATTAAAATAGAATAGAGGAACTCATCCGGAGGTGCCAAACATTTCTGGTCGTACAACACCAGAATACATGGCATATAATCGGATTTACATGTCGTGTAGTCTAGGATCAATGCACTGGGCTAGTCTGCCAAATCAGGCCATGTATTGGAGTATACCTAAGTCATAAATGACATCGTGTGTTGACCAGTAATAGGTGGCACACGGTTTCCGGATCACACGTCGTGTGGTCCATTGAACATGGCATGTATTCTCTTTGGGTTAGGGTTGGGTCGTGTACCCCGTACACGGCTTGCTCAGCTGGAAACCGTGCAACGCAGAAACTACACGGCATGTGTCCCATTGAACACACCATGTACTCCAAAAATTTCTGAAGTACATTTACACACCATGTCCTCAGGCGTGTACTTTGGATGGACGGTGAACAAAAGTACACATCATGTAGTCGGAACTACACGTCGTGTAATCATCCAAATTATGCAGATTTATTAAAAAAATTTATTTATATTATACAAACCCTTGAGACATGTACCATAGTGTAGGAATAAAGCTGAGGCACAACACATGATAGGTGTTTTATATATATATGTGTGTGTCTGTGTGTGTGTGTGTCTGTCTGTTTAATTTAACAATCTGCGTAATGTTCATTTTCTACTCATTGGGTAGTTATGAACGGGAATTCAGTGGGTTGTCTCCAAGGTAAAAGTTATGTACAAAGATAATTTTAAATGAATTTATTTGTTTAAAATTATGATGGATGAGAATCTCAAGAAAATTCAGAAAAGGGTTTAAGATAAAAGGATTAATTAATTAAAGATAATTAATTGATTCAAGCGTGATTTATATTAATCAAGAATGATTAAATAATTGAATGTTAGTTTTATTTATGCGTAAATATCATTTCATGTATGGATGATCATGAGCTAGACCAAGACCTTTGTATGTGAATAGTTTATTTTTATTATTTATTTAAATTAAATTTGTTGGCCTGCGAGCCATCTCCTCATTAATATATAGGGCCTGCGCGCCTAAGGATTATTTTATGTAAAAACCCCTTTTTACCCCTCACCTGTATGTGAGATAAATGCATATGTAATGGATGGAGCTCCCAAGATAGTGGAGGCGTCTCAAGTCGTGAGCCAAGGTGAAACCAATCTGAGGAGATACAAAGGTGGACAGGTGGAAAGCTATAAACATAAACCCAAAAGGTTCAAGGTGTTTCTCCCCTAGATCTTGGTTTAGTTTATCAACCACTAGAAAAACTAACCAATAGAACAAGCTCATGATCATACCATTTATTTTATTTCTGTTGGTTTCATGGTTTATTTATTATGGATGTGTTGTCATGGTCACACAATTAATGAATTAAACAATCATGCAAGATGGAACTAAAATAAGATTGGATTATACGTAAATATTATCTTAGACATGGTTAATCACTTAAGTATATCCCACTTAATATTAAAAAGTATGTAATCAAAGATAATAAAATGGAAATTTGCATATAAGAATAAAATCCCTCAAAGAAATATTAAGTCGGTATAGCCTTCCATAATCTTAGTTAGAATCGAACCATAGTTCAAAGTGATTGACCAACCCTAGTTGGGGTGATTTTAATTATCAGGGAACTCTAATTCAAGGTTTTGGGTTGAATTGAATTGGTTCACATCAAGGATTGACTGCCACGGCAGGACTTGGTGTGACCAAGAGGCAAAGGTTGAGGAAATCAAAAATAAAAAGATTTCAGGATTGAGGAGTCCACTCAGCGGATCAAGGAGTTGCGAGTTAATGCAGTTGGAATTTCTAATGCCTACCTAAAACCCTTCATGTTTCTTAACCAACCCTAGTTGGGGTAATGTGAAGGGTAGTATGGATCATTGCCACTAGAATATTCAGGCAACAGAATATTCTGAAGTCAATGGTGAGGGCTATTGGATTTCGATAAAATAGTGGGAGACTAATAAGTATTAATTTATTTATTTGTCTTAGTTTTATAATAAATTACTAAACCTTTTCTCATATTAATTTTTAGAAACGGAAATAAAAAAATGACTTCAAACATATCATTACGAACCATACTCGAGAAGAAAAACCTTCTCACCGGCACAAATTTCCAAGAGTGGCAGAGGCGTTTACGCGTCATCCTTTGCCACGAGAGGAAATTGTATGTGCTGGAAGAGCCTATTCCAGTTGTGCCTGGAAAAGAGGCCAGTGATGAGGAACTATCTCTCTATGCGAAACATATGGATGATGCCACATATGTCCAATGTTTCATGCTATTGGCCATGTATAATGAGCTCTTGAAGAAACATGAAAACATGGACGCGTATAGCATGATGTCTCACCTTAAGGATCTCTACCAAGAGAAGGCAATACAAGAGAGATATGAGATCTCCAATGCTTTTTTTACAACTAGGCTTGGAGAGTCTACGCCATCTGGGCCTCATGTAGTCAAGCTCATTGGCTACATTGAACACCTAGACATCTTAGGGATTAAGTCCCCGGATGAGTTGCGTACAGATCTCATCCTATCATCACTACCCAAGACCTTATCTAGCTTCATTTTCAACTACAACATGAGAAACAATTGAAAAGAGTCTATTGAAACTTCTAACCTTAATTTTCCAGGTAGATAAGGACATGGGGTATGACAAACCTACAGTCCTTATGGTGAATAAGAAAAGGAAGGACAAGGCAAAGGGGCCAAATAGTTATAAATGGTCTGAATCCCCTAAGCATCGTCCCTCCAATAAGGGGAAGATCCAGAGGCAGGGCAAGGAATGGGAGGTATTATGTTTTTCATGTGGAAATCAAGGACACTAGAATAGGAATTTCACCCAGAAGCATAGGGATGCTAAAGGTGTGTTCGTTATCGAGTGTAATCTTTCTATTTCTACACATTGGGTATTAGATATAGCTTGTGGGGATCACATCTGATTTCAAATGCAAGAACAAAGTAGATTTAGAAATATTTCCAGAAGAGAGGTGGATCTTCAAGCTGCCAATGGCGCAAGGCTGGCTGTGTTGGCTATTGGTGATTACCACCTCTCATTGCTGACTGGGATGATTTTTTTTAAACAACTGTTATTATGTTCCTAGTGTTACCAAGAACATAATTTTTGTATCTTGTTTGGATATGGATGGATTTATTTTCAAGATTGGAAATAAGGGTTGTCTCTTTTATAAGAACAATATATGTTATGGTATGGAACATTTAAATAATGGTTTGTATGTATTAAATTATGAAAACCAAGTGTTGGAAATCGATAATGAAACAAACTCACATGACTCATACATCACCTAGTTGTGGCATCACCGTCTCGGTCATGTAAATGATAAGTACTTGACAAATCTCTTCCAAGATGTCTATTTAGACTCTACTGAGCTAAAACCACTTGATATATGTCATGCTTGTTTACAAGGAAAAATGACCAAGCCGCCTTTTGGTGGAAAAGGTGAAAGGGCCACAAAGCTTCTAGGATTGGTACACACGGATGTGTGTGGACCATTTCCAGTAGAAGATAGAGGTGGATATTCTTACTTCATTACTTTTACTGATGATTTGAGTAGATATGGATATGTCTACTTAATGAGGTATAAGTCAGAAGCCTTAGATAAATTTAAGGAATTCAAGAATGAAGTAGAGAACTATCTTGGTAAGAAGATAAATAAGCTTCGATCAGATCGAGGTGGAGAATATCTGAACCAAGAGTTCATCGATCTTCTACGGGAGTCTGGGATTTTAGCTCAACTCACTTCTACTTATACACCATAGTGGAATGGTGTTAGTGAAAGGAGGAACCACACCTTGTTGGACATGGTGAGTTCAATGATGAGTCATTCAGATCTTCCATATCCTTTTGGGGATATGCATTACAAACTAAAGAGTACACATTAAAATGAGTACCAAATAAGGAGGAAAATGGAATTACCTCCAAGTTATGGAATGGAAAGAAACCCATTTTATTGCACACACATGTATGGGGATGCGAGGCATTTTTTAAGTCCTTCTAAGGAAACAAACTAGCATCCTGGGGCATGAGGTGTATCTTTATAGGATATCCCAAGGAAACGAAAGGATATTACCTATATAACCCTTTATAAAATAAAGTGATTTTTGCCAGACAAGATGTCTTTCTTGAGAGGGAGAACATCCTCAAAATGGATAGTGTGAGCAAGATTGAATTCAATGAAGTTGATGCTCAAGATACACAGGATTTGGTATAGGAACAAGTTCCATAAGTCCCTGTGGAAGAGGTTCTAGAAACACAAGTACTGTGTAGGAGCTCAAGAGAGGTAAGGGAACCAGAGAGATTTGGTTTCCTAGTCACCAAGGATGGTGAATCATTATTTTTGGACAATGATGAACCTCTCTCCTACAAGGAAGTAGCAGAAAGCTCAGAAGCTACAATATGGCTATAAGCTATGAATTCTAAGATGGATTCTATGTATCAGAACCAAGTCTGGGTTCTGGTCGATGAGCCAGTTGATGTAAATCATGTTGGATGCAAATGGGTATTCAAGAGAAAACTGGACATGGAAGGTCAAGTTAGCACCTATAAAGAAAGTATAGTGGCTAAATGATTCAGACAGTGTCAAGGAATTGACTATGATGAAACCTTCTCGCCAGTTTCCATGTTTAAATCCATAAGAGTCATACTTTCCATAGCATCTTACCATGACTATGAGATTTGGAAAATGGATGTTAAAACAGAATTCCTTAATAGGAACCATCAGGAAGATGTCTATATGACACAACCAGAAGTGTTTGTGACACTAGGTGAATCCAAATGGGTTTTCAAGTTACAAAAATCCATTTATTGAATAAAGAAAGCATCTAGGTCATGGAACATTCGATTTGATTAAGCCATAAAGGAATTTGTTTTCATTAAGAATGAATGTGAGCCATGTGTTTATAAGCGGTTTAATGGGAATTTAATCGTTATCCTAGTATTATATTTTGATGACATATTGCTTATTGGAAATGATGTACCAGTCTTACAGTCAGTTAAGGACTAGTTGAACAAGTGTTTCTCTATGAAGGACTTGGGTGAAGCAGCCAACATTCTAGGGATCAAGATCATTCGTGATAGATCCAAGAGGCTGCTTGGAATAACTCAGGGTACACACATTGACCAGATACTAAAGAGATTTAGTATGGAACAATCCAAGAGGGGATTGGTTCCAGTGTCACATGGCATGTATCTATCTAAGAAAATGTGTCCTCATACACAACAAGATAAATATAGAATAAGTAAGATCCCATACGCTTTGACTATAGGATCCATCATGTATGCCATGTTATGTACCAGGCTTGATGTTGCCTATGCACTAAGCATGGTAGGAAGATATCAAGAAGATCCAGGAGAACAGCATTGGACTGCTGTTAAGACTATCCTTAAGTATCTGAGAAGAACTAAGGATATGTTCCTAGTGTATAAAGGAGACGATGAGCATGTCATTAGAGGGTATGTTGATGATGGTTTTTAGATAGATCATAATGATCTAAAGTCACAATCTGGATATGTTTTTGTCTCAATGGAGGAGTTGTGAGCAGAAAGAGTTCAAAGCAGCCAGTTGTCGCCGATTCTATAGCGGAGTCCAAATATATAGAGACTTTTGATATAGCCAAGGAAGTCGTCTGGATTCAAAACTTTGTCCAGGATCTTGATGTGGTGTCTAGCAGTAAATATCCCATTACATTGTATTATGATAATACTGCAGTGGTGGCTCTTTCAAAAGAACCAAGGTCACATCAAAAGACAAAGAACATACTCCGTAAGTATCACCTCTTGAGGGATTTCTATCAAAGGGGTGAAGTTGAAGTGAGAAGAGTGTCCACAAAAGAGAACATGGCAGACCCCATGACAAAAGGCCTATCTCATCAGAAGCATGAATATCATGTGAGAGCTAGTGGGTTAAAGGTTTTTAGAAGTTGGCTCTAGTCCAAGTGGGAGTCTGTTGGAGTTGGTGGCCTAAAACCAACTACTTTGTACTTTATTCATTAATAAATTCCTTATCACATCTTGATTGTTCTTCTATGTGACGATGCATGTGATAATGTCTTAAGGATAGCTGTTGCATTAAAGAGTCATAGCGGATCCCTGCTATGATGAGAACTCGGAAGTGCCATAACACTATTCTTGAATATATGTTCTATGGATAGATGATGTTATTTGAGGGACATAAATAATACAGTCCATTAGGGGTAAGGACTCATAAAACTTTGAGACACCTTCTCATGGTGTGCGCCCTTGGTAATATCCAGGAGGATATTATGAGAATGAGACCCGCCAGTAGGAAATCCACATTTAATAGTGTCATTGGATGTTCCTATCTGCGGACGTGTGTATTGGTCGTTAGACATTAAGATTATTATTAATGGGTATTACAACTTGCACACTTAGATGTATTGATGAAAACTGTGACGACACACTGTTCGCGGAGAGGTAGGATACATTGGGTGCATCACGAGTGATACTGCATTAATAGATAATACGAGAGAAGGATTTTTTCCCTTCTGTTCTATAACAGAAGTAGATATATCAGTCTCTTTGATGGAATTGATATAACCTAAATAAATTCATGGCCATGGTAAGGTATGGGAAAGTTCAATTCCAGGAATTCAGAGAAAGAATAATTGAGCACATGGGATGATGGCACTAGCATGAAACCTGCTTGATTAAAGATATAGAGACAAAATGATTAAATTACACGGTAAGCGTTAATATGAGGTGACACGTCAATGCGGCGTCAACTTCTTTCTCTTGGGTGCCTAGACCCATTTATAGACATTAATCTTGGACTTTAGGCAAGCCCGCCTAATTCCAACGAGAAAGAGGCCTAGAGGGTCACACACTAAGTGTATCCAAGTGCCTCAAGTAAAAAAATGATTATTCTCATATGTGGTTTAATAATTATTCAAGGAAACCTAAATCGTTTTAATGTTGGAGGAAGAATAAAATAAAAAACAAGATATACACATTGTGTACATTGAATGTACACGCCGTGTAGTTTTCATTTTGGAAAGGAAATGAAAAACAAGTACATGCCGTGTATTAATGATTACACGCCGTGTAGTTTTTCCAGTTGGGGTTTTGAGGAAATAATATTGTTTTATTAAATGATATTTATTATAATCTGCATGGGCGCATGTCAAGGAATTAATGATTCAACATGGGGGTTTTCAATAAGAGTTAATTAAATAAATAAAACGTGTAACATGTTTATTTATAGTCATTACTCTATAACCTCAAACCTAATTATAAATATCCTCAAAACCCCAACACCTTTCAATGAATCATTGTGCACAAAAATTATGGAAAATTCTCTCAAGGCCGAGAGAACTCCTTCCTCTAAGAATGCTCTCAAGACTGAGAGAGATCCTCCTCCATTGGATCAAGGCGATCTAAGGCGGACAACACAGGAAAAGGCTTCTCCATGCTAGCACCCAGAGATTCCTTTGGCGACGTCCAGAGATACGTGGAGCACGTGTGGATCACCGCTAGAGGAGTCCTACACTTGGATTATATGACGCAATGATGGATCACATCGGATCTTGACCAGAGACATCAACGAAGAAATAATTCCTTCAAGGTAATTCTTTTCAATTGATTAAATTAATTATAACCAACATATGATGATCCTCTTGATGGTTCCAGGACCCTTCTCTTTCTTTTCGTTATTTGTTCTATTCTGAGGATCCTACATTTTATTATCGTGACAGATCTCAGGTTTAACGTTGTTTAACGCTAAAATTAAAGTTGGGAAAACCCACAAACACGCTTCCGTTGCGACCGGAACCCACAACCTCAACTGACTGTGGGTCCATCTCACCCCTGAACCTGGGTGGCCTCTAGCACTGGAACTCATGCAACGCGTTCAAGCAGTGTGCACTCTCTCCTTCTGGGGGCTAGTGGAATTGGTATCCAAATAGGTAACGGTACCGCTGGTGCCTCCCCTAGTGCCCCTACTGATAAAGGGACCTACATTGAGACATCGTCGCTCGGTGGGATATCATCACGTACTCTACCTGGAACCCTAGTTGGTTTTCTGCGTGGAGGAATCCTGAAAAGAAACAGGTGTGCCACAATTAATAAGTTGTACCTGGAGAGCTTACTCAAATAGGTCACAAAGAAAACTTTTCAAAACACACACGCAATCAGTGTTTTCGTGCACTGAGTCAGAAATCAGAAGTTAGGGTCCTGGTGTATGGATATGTCGGCCGCCGCACCAACACTGGATTCCCTAAACTGATAACCACACTCATAACACTTAACACTATTACTGTTAAAATATCAGAGTCCAATGTTCTACGGTAGAACCAACTCCTCTGATACTAATTTGTCACGAATCGTCCCCCGGGGCCCGTGTCGTGACTACCCCAAGCCAGCCTTCCATAGTCCATGGGCTGGTGACTAGCATTGAAAGGCATATTCCCTAGAATGGGAAGGCATTGCCTTTATAACCTGTAAACTCACACAAACCAAGCACACAGAAAGATACGAACACAAGTAAAATGTATAGTAAAAATAGTGTGTATAGTAGGTAAAAGGGGCCAGAATACAAGCCCAACTGGAAAGTACAAGGAAGATTGAAAAGTACAAGTAAAACTGAAAATAGCTCATGTGAACACCTGCCAAGGATCCTACCTGTAGGGTAGGTACAGCTCTCGAACGGTCGTCTCTGTGGTATGCCTCGTCTAATGTCCACCTCCGAGCTACCTCTAGTCTTGGTACCCGTGTCCTCAGTCAGCTTTTTCTGTCATCTGCACCAAAGACAACAAGGTGCGGGCGTAGCCCATGTAGGAGTGAGTATAACAATACTCAGTAGGGACCCCAAGACCCTCAAAGGTCTCACAAAACCCACAAAGGATAAACCACAAAGCATGAAAACAACTAACAACCCAACTTAGGTATATTCCCATACATATACCTAATTTATCAATTATACCCATCTAAATCATGAGGAAACACAAGGCCCAACTCAAAATCCTAAAGCTCAGTTGTCCCATGAAGGAAATAATACCACGAAGGTAACACCACAAAGGCAAGTACCACAAAGGTAACGCCACATAGAAGAATACCACAAAGGTATCACCACGAAGGTAGATACCACAAAGGTATGCCACATAGATGATTACCACAAAGGTAAAGACTCATCTCACACCAGGTATAACTTAGGTATGGTAGTAAAGATGATTAGATGTAACTACTAAATCATCTTACTCTGTTGAGAGGCAGACCCACGTAGGATCCTAAATCATCAAACCCACGTAGGATCCTAAATCATCAGACCCATGTAGGATCCTAGTATAGCAGACCCACATAGGATCCTAGACTAGTCCCACGTGGATTCCTAGAGTGGGTCCAAGTGGGATCCTCAAACACAGACCCACATAGGATCCCAAAGCACAGACCCACATAGGATCCCTTTCTCTTGTTACAGCCAGCCACAGGGTTCCCGCACTAAGCTCGCTTGATTCCGGGAGGGTCTTCTCCTCAATCCAAAGGTTGATACTCTAACTACCATGAAGTCCCACGATGAATATCCCAAAGTACCACCATATAATAGGGGTCTCAATGCAATAGACGGTGCGTCAATCGGACGCTCAGTCTGTAGGTAATTAGCATTTCCACTCTGAGGGCCCAGTTGGATTTGGGGTCGATCTAACCTAGACGTACTCAAACCTTATCCAAAACTCAATTGTAGTATACCAAAAATACCATCTTGATCCAAGGTTTCTGGCACCGCAGACAGTTCTTCAAACGGACACATGTAGCTCAAGTTATAGCTGAAAGAGTAAAAAGGGGTCATAGTTGGTCTGAGTCCGGTCCGACCCGGTCGGACCGACCCGGCCCGACCCGGCCTGGGCTGACCCCACCCAGTTCGGGACCTGGGCCTGACCCGGCCTGCTGAGTCCAGCCCTTCTTGCCATGCAGCCCACGTTGGTTGGCCTGCTCAGCTCCTCGGCTATCCGGACGGCCAGCCCTCCTCCGAGGTGCGGTCGCGCACCACGCTGCCACTGGTGGCTGGCAGCGAGCCGGCCTCCCTCCTTCACTGTTACGGCCTCGTGTCACGGTCCATGCATGCCGGTGGCATGGTCACGCGCCTCCACCCCCTTCACGTGGCTAGCTGAGCATTGGTCACTGCCTCTGCTCCACCACGTCCCTCCTTCTACAGCGTGGTTACGCCGCCGACGTCTTCGCGGTCAGCCGGTGTGTCAGAAGCCGCTCATGAGCCCTTCCGGCGACGTTCCTCAGGTCACCGGGTGCACCCCAGTGGCCCTTCCTTCATTCCGTATAATCCCGCACTCATCTCGGGATGTCTCCATCGATTCAAGACCATCAAAAATCCCACAAAGATTGCGGAGGGGTCGGGCCGTGTTCGTTTGGCCGGCACCCTCTCCATTAGGATGGTAGCAAGCAGCATAATTGTTCTTTTTTTAAGATAGATTCATTAACGTCAGAGATCAGCGAACGTACAATCGCAAATCCATGAAGGGAAATGGTCCATCCAGAGCTGGTTAACATCATAGGGGCCTGAGGCCACCAACTGATGGGAAACAATTTTTCCTTCCCTTTTAGTAAAGGAGAAAGTGCAGATTGAGAAGACTTGATGGAGTGAAAGGATTCTCCTGATGAGAGATCCAAAATATTGGAGTCCGCCGTCATTGAAATTGATAGCATTGATAATGGTGAGATAGTCCGATTAGAGGTTGATTTTATCCTATCTGCGATCCTTGGCGAGCATCATACCTGCAAGGATGGTAGTAGCCTCAGCCACCATAGGTTCCCACAAAATGAAGTGTGATTCATGTTTGGCCGCAATGATTTTACCCTGATGATTCCGAGCCAATATGTCGAGGGCGATAAGCCCATCCTTGGGGAGAGATGCATCCACATTAATCTTAAGAATCCCCTCACTTGGAGGACACTAGTGGGAGGGAAAAGAAGGGGTTCCAAAGGGATTATGTTGACCATTGTGGTGCTTCCAGCCCTCAATCCACGAAGAGGCTCGTTCAATCCATAATTCGGGGGTTCTGTGCACATGGTTGAAAACTCCCTCATTGCGACAGACCTAGATGATTGATCTCATCGGTGATCACAATTTTAATGCAATCCTCCACTTCAGTAGAAATGAGAGGAGTTCCTGTAGAGAAGAGGTTCTAGAAATAACAGGTCAAAGCATTGTGGATTCCATCGGTGTCTGAGACTTTACTACCATATGGTTGAGAGATGCAAGTGATAGAATTCCTTTGGCACCTAACTGAAGCTTTCTGGTGAAAATATTGTGTATTGGTGTCCCCTTCGGTAAGGTGGGTGTCCCATGCCCGCATAGCCCAGAATATTTCCTTGACACGTAGGGCCACATCCAGATCTTTTTGAGTGACACTGATAGAAGAGATATTGCAGTTAGATGGGGGTTTCTTGAGTAATTAATGAAGTTTCCTTTCAAGGAAATCACATTTCCTATCGGGATGACGGAATTTCATGTCGCTCCAAGACCTTGGATCCGATGAGACTTGTTTGAGATTGAGTCCAACGTCTGCGTGATTACTCTTCCAGCCTGATCGGATAACATCTTCGCATTCCTGTTCTTTTTCCCATAAGCTTTTAAATCTGAAGGGTCTGCTGGAGTGCCTGTTCCATTCTCCTTGACTACAGTCAATGACAATTGGGCAGTGTTCTGAGCAGTTGAGCATCAGGTGGCCAATGTGGAACATACTGAGGAGACTTGTCCAATCTATTGATCCCAGAAATCTATTAAGTCGTTCAGTGATGCAGGTGCCATCTGTATTACCCCAGAACCATGTGAAAGGATTACCCGCATAACCCAGATTGACCAGGACCGCCCTAGAGACCGCATCCTTAAAATTTGACATCAACAAAGATGTTCGGACGGTTCTGCCTTTTTTTCCTTATGAAACATAGTCTCATTGAAGTCCCCTCCGAAGAGAATAGGGCTCAGAAGATCGTGACACAACTTGAAGAGGAGATCCCACGATTTCCACTTCTGGCTATAGGACGGCCAACCATAAAATCCCACGAAAGTCCATGGAGAGGTGTGGTCCGCATGAATGGTCGCAGCCACATGGTTCGAGGAGAAGGAAAAGATCTTGACGTCAAAAAAATCCTTCCAAAGGAGACAGATTCCCCCAGAGTGGCCTTGTCAGGAGACCAGGAGGCAGCCTTGGAAGCCGCATTTCAGAGCAATGCTTGTGGTGTCCTTGTTTTCCAGTATGGTTTCGGATAGGAAAACCATATCGTGGTCAATTTGGGCGCAATTTTGATGGATCATGAGGACTGTTCGTGGGTTTCCAAGCCCACAACAGTTCCATCATAACACGATCATTGATCTAGGCGGGGCTGGGTCTTACCCGCCTCCGCCTTTGAGTCCTCTGAACTTGTTTTTCCACCTGTTAATTTCCATCTTTTAGGGGATTCCCCCACTGGCAGGCTTGTTTCAATTCGTCTTTTCAGTCCCCTAGGTTTAGTGTCTTCCAGTTTACCATCTCTTTCATCTCGTTGCACCCTTATCCAAGTTCGACGGGTGATTGGGCCTAGTGTTGAAGTTCCTATCTTTCTATCTTTATCCTGTATTAGGATGTCTTCCATGGTCATTTATGGATCTGGGTCGGGATCTGTTGGTTCAGTGTGCATCTGCTTTGGTCTTGAGCTTTGCTCTAGAAGATATTTTGGTGAATTCACTGGCTTTGAAAAAGTTGAGATGGTGTCCTTTAGGGGGGAAGGATAAATGCAGTTTTTCCCCTAATTGGTTGAGCTCTCTTTAGGGAATTATGGTGGTCCAAGCATGATGATTTTTCCATGTTTAGTTTCCGCCTGTCTTGTGTGGGACAACGTGAGAGGTATACAAACAACAATCCCTACCTCGATTGCTCGTTGGAAGTGTCACGAGATGATGTCGGTGAAGGCGATGAGGGTTCCAACGATCATCACTTTCGCAACACGCTTCTGAAGTGTGGCTCGTGTGTTGTCCTCATTCTTGATTTCTAAGTGTTTTATTCATTGGAGAGGGTGTTCTTCATTTGGACGAAATGTTTCTCCAAAGTTCTCCCAACCCTCACCTTTTCCAACGATTTCCAACCAGGAAAAAGAAGTGCCAACTTATTAAATTAAGTTTTATTAATATAATTAGATTTGGCCATTAATTATTGATATTGGCATAATTAATTAATTGAAGGTAGCACAATTAATTAATTGAAGAGTTGAAAGGTTTTAACACATTAAGAGGGGTTAGGGTGGTCCCCACCCTTGAATTCAAAATGGGAGGTTTTAATTTCTGGTGGTCGCCACCTCCATAAATCAAAAGGAGGTTTAAAAAAGAAAAATAAAATGTTAATTATTTTATTTTTCTTCTTCAACGAAAACTAAAAAACTAACTTCCACCCTCAACCTACTGCGGTCGAGGTGAAGGTCTCATTAAGGAAATATCGGCATTACGAGTTCAACGGTGTCCTCGGGTTTCAATTCCGAGCACCGATTCAAAAGTTACAAAAACTCGCTCATACGTTTACTGAACATACCCAAAAAAAAGTTTAGAAATTTATTCTGGGCACTCTGGGCCTCAGAATCATACACCGTCAATTTTTGCGGACTCGTAATATTCCCATATAATTAAAAAAACATGGAAAAATATGGGTCTTTGCATATTGGGATTTAGTCTCACACCCTTTTTGGGTCATGTTTTTATACTCAAGAAGATTATATTGTTGTAGGTTTTGATAAGGGAAAGTTCCCTTCCATGGGTACATGATATGTTGTTTAGGATCAGGAGAGCATAGGACCAAGCTGAGGCTTTTGATTCTTCTAAGTTCTTTGTCCTTTTTGAAATGTTGGTAATTATATCATGTATTACTACATTTTAACCTATTTTGGTTGTTTTACTAGAACATGTAACTTGCAGCATCATCTTTTGTATTCCATGACATCTGGTTATTTATATTGCTAGTATTCCGCTGTTTACTTTTGTTGTATGGTATTACAACTTCTACTATTAATTTATTATTGTATTATATTGTGTCATACTCTTCTAATGAGTTCATTGTTTCCCCACTATCATACCTAGGCCTTCACTTCTTGTTAGCATCCTCTGGCATTTGGATAAATGCGCTTGAGGCCATGTGGCCAACCAGGTATGAAGCACCTTTGAGTGGAATCTAGATCTGGGACGTTACAGTTGATGTAGTGACCTGAATTATCCTTTAAATACACTGTGATGGAAAAAAATTGGGTTATCCACAGAAACATTCAATTTTGAGAGAGAGCTGGAGAGCTGTTGGAGGAGATTTTGTGGGCAAACAATAGCTACATCATAGTTCGGCGATCGGTGTGCAACGAGACTCAAAGATCTCACCAACGACAACAACACGACTTTGTTCTTCTCCAAATATCAATCCAAATCAAGGTAGGATATTTATTTTTTTATATTTATCCCCGTTTTAATATTCCTATGATGAATGTGAATCAATAAACTAATGAATTGATTTTTGAATCGTGCTTATCGAGGGTACGGGTTAGATTTATCTGAGAATTGGGGATTTCTTTGTGATTATTTTTTAATCTCTTCATTCACCATTTTAACAAAAACAAATTGAGGCCAACATAAACATTGTCTAAGGTTCATTCCTTGAGTTTTTGGTTGTTGATCAAAAATCTCTCAAGGCTTTATTGAAGCATTTTTTAGGTGATTATGTTTGTTGACAAAGTGGGCCTCTATGTTGTGTTTGTTGACAAAGCAGACCATGATGTATGAGTGTGTTGAAAAATGGGGTTCACATGGTGATTTTTCGGGTTCAAGGGATGATTCCAACAATCCATAATTGATTGAACAACCTCGACAAAGGAATGAACGATCTAGATATGGTACAAAAAGAACAGATACAAGGTGGCACCATTTTCTAGTGTTTGCCAAATTTTTGGACCTAAAAACTGGAAAATGGAGAGATGCGTTTTTGGAAAAGGGGGGAGTGTGCAAAATTAGAGTGGTGCGCAAAAAAATAATGAGTTGTGTAAAAAAACAGCGGGTTTCGAGAAATATAAGCACGGTGCGCGGAAAAATAAAGTGTTGCATGAAATATTTTCTCGGTGCACGAAAAAGGAAAGTGATGCGCAAAATAGAGGGATGAAGTTTTTCGCGCATGAGGTGTTTCAAGGTCTGAAGCTCGAAAATTGGAAAAGGCATGAGGGGCGTGAAATATTGGATCCGTGCGCGAAAAATGGTGTTGAGTGGAAGATGTGTTTTTCGCGCTCGAAGAGAATTACACGCTCAAGGAGAGTTTTTCGCACAGGGTCGATTTTGACTATAAATATGAAGTGAGCCCCCTCCATTTAGAGTAGCTCAAGATATAGAGATTATCTGAGATCTGGTGCACGAAATTGGAGTTCCCAAGAGAGTTGCGCGAAAAGAAGTCTGTTGCACGAAAAAGTGAATTTCGTGCAAAAGCGGAGAATTCCGCACAAGGCAGTGTAGAGGCTGCGCGTAAAAGCTATTGCGCGTAAAATGATTTATTACGCATAAAAGGAGTTTTGCGCATAAAAGGGTTGTTGCGTGAAAAGTGAATTTTGCGTAAAATCATGGAATTACATGCAAGGCCTAGTTAAGGCTATGCATAAAAATTGTAGTTGCCCGGTACACCCGGTGTGAAGTGAGATTCATCTGCAGGTGAAAGTTGGACATCAACAGAGCATCTATCAACAGCTAAGGATACCAATTTCATTAGAGATAATGAAGATACCTACATGTCTATAAACTTTGAGTGGGTCTTCTAAAGAAGTAGTGAGCACACTTCAGTTGAGAGAGTAATGATCTTTCATAATGTGAGTGGTTGTAAACCAAGAGGGATACTGTGTCCGCTTTGAACTTGTAAATAGTAGTGCGCTTATAGTGGAATTGGTACATAGGAACGCTGCAGGTATATGCTCCTTGGATGTAGCCCAGTGAGGGTGAACCAAGTAAAAATTGTTGTGTCTTGTGCATGCTTTAAGGTTTGTTCATACTCTACATTAGGAAGGAGAGAGAAGAGTATTTTTTCTAACAGCAAAACAAGATCAAAAGGGGCAGTTGTTTTAATCTATCATACCCTGATTCACCCCCCCCCCCTCCACCCGCCCCTCTCAGGGTATCTAGCCTAGTGGAACTAAAAATTGGTATCAGAGGGAAAGGTTAATATTAGTGTTTTTCTTTCAAATGGAGGTCACTAATCATAAAGGGATTCTGATCTTCGATGGGAACGATTTCCAACTATGGAAGAATCGGATGCAACACTACTTCCGATCATTAGGAATGGATGTGTTCACAGCAGTAATGCATGGCATAACAGCTAATATTAATAGTGGGGCTTTATCAGAAGCTGATCTTAGAGAGTTGGATGTTGATGCCAAAGTAATTAATGCCTTAGGAGGAGCCCTATTCAATCCTATATATACAAAGGTGATGTCATGCAAAATGTCACATGCCATGTGGGAAAATCTATTGAATATATATAAAGGGGATACAAAGGTTAGAGCGGCAAAGATGCAAGTGTTGTGGAACAAGTATGGAGATCTCAGAATGAACCCGAATGAGTCTGTTGATGCATTCTTCGACAGGGTAAATGTTGTAGTGGAAGACATGCGAGGTCTTGGAGAAGTTATTAAAGACATAATGATTTTTAAGCGCATCTTGAGGAAACTTCCACCTCGGTTTAATTCGAAAGCTTCGGTTTTGGAAGATAAAGACCCAAAAGAGCTGACATTGGATAACCTTCACAGCACCCTTGTTGCATATGAAATGAGAAATGATGATAATGATGTTGTGGAAAAGGGGAAATCCAAATATGTGGCATTCAAGTCCATGAAGAATCTCACCATTGAAGACTCTCAGGAAGAATAAGAGACAGATGAGGTGATGTCATTCCTCTCCTCAAACCTTCAAAGAGGAAAAGTAAAGTTTAAAGGGAAGCTTACACTTTCTTGTTTTCGATGTGGAAAGGTTGGACATCTTGCGGCAAGGTTCCCCAAAAAGTTCTAAGAGGATGATGATGTCGATGAAATCAAAATTCCCAAGAAGAAGTCTCCAGCATATGGGAAAGTCAAGAAAAAGTTCAAGAGAAAATTTCTTTAAGAAGAAGAACCTTCTTTCGAAAGAATATGACAGTTCAGACGAGTCTGAAGTTGAGGAGGTTGAAGAGATAGAGAACCGCAGAGATCATGGAGAAAATGCTATAGTGGTAGTTGTCGGCAGTTCTCAGAATATAAATGAAACTGAATCTAATGAAGAAGAAGAAGAATTTGAGGGAAGAGTTGATATGAAAGCTGAGTTAGAGGCTGCTCTTGAGGAGATAGATGTTTGGAGATCCAAAACAAACAAATCCAACGAAGTGGTTCATGACGCCAAACTCTATATACAGCAGCAGGAAGAAGAGAAGTCTGAGTTGATGGAAGAAATTTAGAAACTCAAGTCATCAACACCAGAGGACTCAGAATCATTTAGTGAGTATAAAATAAAAATTGAACAACATAAAGGGGAGATCGATAGCTTGAATATCACAAGGAAAGATCAAATCAAGTGTATTGAAGAACTTGAAGGAGAAGTTGTCGGTTTTCATAAAAAGGTTAAAGATCAAGAAAAACTCTTGACTCCTATTGGGTCATCATAAAAAGAAGATCACTCAGAAAGCCTAGAATCTAAAAGTGTTGAATAGTGGTTTAGTAGAAAAGAAGAATCAAATAAGTTCAGATGCTAAGACTGATGGGGGGCTTGATCAAAAACAAAAGGCTGTGAAAATTGAGGTCAGACTGCAAGCACCCACTCCGAGATTCAAGGTTGATTTGGGTACAAGGAAGAATCAGAATATTCATAGATCCCAAGGGGAAACAATCAGTGTAGAAGTCACACAAAGGAATGCACCTCATATCAGGTGTTATTGTTGTGGAAATATGGGACATTCACAGTATGTGTGTTCCATAGCCAAGAGATATCGAAGGGCACAAGAACAAAGGTGGCATCCAAACAGAGAATGGTTTTCCAGAACATATTTCTAAGGAAACTGTTTTTGGTGTGGAGGATTTGGGAACATGGCTAGGTATTGTACTTCGACCATACGAAGGAACGTTTTAAAGGAGAATCGAAATGTTCACAAGCAACATATCAATAAACCAATAGGTGAGCTGAAAATGCAAAATATATTTGAAGCTTTGCAAGATGAAGTTGGTCCATCATGCTCTGAGAAAGATCAGAAGTCTCAATCCTTGTCAAGTATGAAGGAAAAAATATGGACCAAGAAGAAAAAGGATGAGAAGGCCGTAGTGGCAGAAATTGCCCTTAAAGAATCAGATCACTCCGGTGTGTGGATCCTTGATAGCGGTTGCACATCTCACATGGCAGGTAATAAGGATCTTGTTACAGGCGTAAAATATGAAAAATAAGGAGCTTTCAAGTTTGGAAACGATGAATGCCTAAAGATAATTGGCTTAGTAAAGGCCAAGTTTGGGGGAAAAGAGATTAGACGTGTTGATGTCTCAGTAGTAGAAGGCCTCAGTCACAATTTGATCAGCGTCAGTCAACTATGTCACTCAGGACATTCTATAAGGTTTACTAAGAAGGTGTGTATCATCAAAGGAAGAGATGGGGTAGTGGTTATATAGGGAAAAAGGAAAAAAGGGAAATCTCTACCTAGTAAGTGGAGAAGAAGATATCTGTTTTCTGTCCAGAGAGGAAGAAAACAAGTTGTGGCATAAACGACTTGGTCATCTATGCCAACCATACTTGGAAGATCTGGTAAAGTGTGATGCAGCAAGAAACCTCCCTAAGATATCACATGATCGTACTCACACATGTGATGCATGCCAACAAGGGAAGCTCATCAGAGAGACGTATAAAGCAAAGGAAAAGAAGTCAACAAGGGTGCTCAAATTGGTGAATGCTGATGTATGTGGGCCTATCACACCAAGAGAAATTGACGGAAAGAGGTACTATGTTATTTTCATTGATGACTATAGAAGAATGGCATGGGTATTTTTTATTTCCCATAAGTCTGATGTGTTCAGTTGATTAAAACAGTACCGGAGGGAGAGCAAAAGGATGCTTGGACAGAAAATTCTGGAGTTTCATACTGATAATGGCATGGAATTCACAAACAGTCAGGTGGAAGACTATCTCGAGAAATACGGGATAAGGCATCAAGTTTCCTCATTGAGAATTCCACAACAAAATGGAGTGGTTGAAAGGAGAAATCGGATCATCAACAACATGGCCATAATGATGCTCATAGAAAAAGGCCTACCAGAGAAATTTGGGAAGGAAGCAGTTTTGACATTGGTCTACATTTCTAACATGGCACTGTTGTGTCCGAAGGAAGGAAAGACTCCATATGAGATGTGGTATGAAAAAAATCCAACATTTAAATACTTTCGAATATTTGGAAGTAATTGATTCATCCTCAACAAGGAGAAACATAGAAAATTTGAGTCGTGTGGAGATGAGGGGATATTCCATGGCTATTTAGGAAAAATCAAAGCATACAAATGTTTTAAAAATGGATGGGGAAAGTAGTTGAGAATAATGATGTCACTGTTGTAGAGAATGAAGAGAGTATTCAACAGCACAGTGAACAATTTCCAGATGAAAGCAACGAAGAGGAAAGTAACGCAGGAGGATAATAAGTGACTGATGTTGATTCAGAAGAAGATACTGATGATGAGCATAAAGAAGAAAAATTTGTATCTGCACAGAATCCAAGGAGTCGAGCTGAAATTGACAGGAAAAATATCATTGGTGATCAATCAGCTCCAGTTCAGACAAGAAGAATGAATTCACTGCAACAGATATCTTTCTTATCTCAGGTTGAGCCTAAATGCTTTTCTGATGCAGCTGAAGATGAAAATAGGGTTCAGGCCATGAATGAAGAGCTAGATCATATTGAGAAGAATCAGACATGGGAGATTTTTTTGAGGCCAGCAGATAAGAATGTCATCAGGACTAAATGGGTCTATCGCAACAAGATGAATGAATATGGCACAGTGATTTGGAACAAAGCATGAATAGTGTGCAAGGGATACTCCTAGATAGAGGGAATAGATGTTGATGAGACATTTGCATGGGTTGTGAGACTAGAGACAATCAGATTATTTCTATCCATTACAGTGCAATGGAAGTTCAAAGTTTTCCAGATGGACATCAAATCTGCATTTTTGAATGGGGTTCTGGAGGAAGAGGTGCATATTGAGCATCCAGATGGTTTTCTCATTCATGAGGATGAGAACAAGGTTTTTAGATTGAAGAAGGCATTGTATGGGATGAAACAAGCACCAAGAGCATGGTACTCAAGGCTTGATTAGTACTTAAAGAAGCTTGGTTTTTAGCGTGGTGGAGTTCATTACAATATCTATTTCAACAACAACAGTAATCAAATGATGATGGTGTTGTTTTATGTCGATGACATAATATTTGGCGGATCAGATGAATCTCAATGCAGACAATTTTCTGAATTCATGAAAAGTGAGTTTGAAATGTCAATTATTGGAGAGCTAACATTTTTCCTTGGTCAACAGGTGTCACAAGGAATGGCACATTCATTTCTCAATCCAAATATTCCAAAGAGGTTCTGAGAAGATTTGGAATGGAAAATTCCAAGGAGATGAAGACTCTGGTTGCAACTCGGATGAAATTATCGAAAGATGATAATGGCAAGGTAGTTAATATCACATAATATAGGCAGATTATTGGTAGTTTACTATACCTGGCAGCGACGAGAAATGATATTGTTTTCGCCACATGCCAAGTAGTGCGATATCAAAGTAATCCCAAGGAAATACACATGCTTGCAGTGAAGATAATACTTTAGTATATTAAGGGCACGGTGGATTTCGGCTTGATGTATAATGAAAAATCTCAGACAAAATTATTGGGATATACTGATGCAGATTGGGCCGGTTCAGCAGATGATAGGAAATCAACGTCAGGAGGTGCATTCTATCTTGGTGGACTATGTATTTCTTGGATGAGCAAGAATCAATATTGCATTTCACTGAGTACTGCAAAAGCTGAATATATTTCCACCACTCAAGCTTGCACACAGTTATTATGGATGAAGTAGCAGCTTGATGATATGGGTGTTGAAGTGAAATCTCTGATCGGAATCTAGTGCGATAACTCAAGTGCTATAAATCTCAGAAAAAATCTCGTTCATCACTCAAGGACAAAGCACATTGAGATAAAGTATCATTTTATCAAGGAGAAGGTTGAGCAGGGAATCATGAAGTTGGAGTATGTTCCTACAGAACTACAAGTTGCAGACATTCTGACAAAGGCCTTACCCATGGAATCTTTTGAAAGGCATCGACTGGCTCTGGGAGTTCAGTCGACTCCCCGCACTTGAAAAGGTGTGGATTTAGAACTCCCCCCTCTCCCTGAGGGATGGTATGTTTTTCTATAATGTGCTAATTTTATTCTTTCCAATGTTGCAGACCACAAAGGTGTGACCTTTGGGTTCATTGACAAAGGGGGATAAATAGTGACTCCTCAAGGGGGAGAAACTGTGGCTAAGGAAGGTAGAAAATGTATTAATCAAAAGCACGGGGAGAAGCTAACAAGTGTAGCAGCGAGATAGGGGGAGTTGAAAGGCTGAAGAGGAGTTTAAGATGAAAGCAGACAGGGGGAGTTTTTAAATCTGACGATGCTAGAAGTGATCGATCAAAGATTAGATATCACGATGGCTAAGGATCATGATAAAAGCTAATGACTGATGTTGGAATGGTGTGAGAAGGGTTCCAGCAATCAACAATTGGTATCAATTTGGCAATTGGTATCAGTTTGGTGTCAACAGATGGTGTCTAAAATGAAGTGTTTCATTGATGAACTTCTCATTTACTCTTGTTTCTCACACCAAGCATTTCTCGTGTGGGCTTAGAGTATGTGTTAAGTGAATCCTTGAACGCTATCAAAATCGCATGAGGCGAATGGTGGTAGTGGTTAGAAGGAGCCTTAATGAGATATCAAAGTGCAGAGAATTTTTATGAGAAGAGTTGTCAACAAACTCAAATGGAGAGATTGTTGATCAAAAATCCCTCAAGGCATTATTGAATCATTTTTGAGGTGATTGTGTTTGTTGACAAAGTGGGCCTCCATGTTGTGTTTGTTGACAAAGCAGACCATGATTTATGAGTGTGTTGACAAAGGGGGTTCACATGGTGATTTTTCAGGTTCAAGGGATGCTTCCAACAATCCATGATTGATTGAAGAACCTCGACAAAGGAATGAATGAGCTAGAGACGGTACAAAAAGAGCAGATACAAGGTGGCGCCATTTTCCAGTGTTTGCCAAATTTTTGGGCTTGAAAATCGAAAAATGGAGAGATGTGTTTTCAAAAAAGGCGGGAGTGCACAAAATTAGAGTGGTGCGTGAAAAAATAATGGGTTGTGTGAAAAATGAGCAGGTAGCGCGAAATATCAGTGCAGTGCGCGGAAAAATAAAGTGTTGCGTGAAATATTTTCCCAGTGCGCGAAAAAGGAAAGTGATGCATGAAATTGAGAGATGAATTTTTTCGCGCAATAGGTGTTTCAAGTTCTGAAGCTCGAAAATTGGCAAAGGCATGAGGGACACAAAATATTGGAGCCGTGCGCGAAAAATGGTGTTGAGCGGAAGATGTGTTTTTCACGCTCGAAGAGAATTACGCGCTCAAGGAGGGTTAATCGTACGGGGTCAATTTTTCCTATAAATATAAAGTGAACCCCCTCCATTCAGAGTAGCTCAAGTCATAGAGAGTATCTGAACTCTGTCACATGAAATTGGAGTTCCTGAGAGAGTTGCGCGAAAAGAAGATTTTTGCGTGAAAAAGTGAATTTCGCGCAAAAGCAGAGAACTCCGTGCAGGGCAGTGTAGAGGTTGCGTGTAAAAGTTGTTTCACATAAAATGATTTGTTGCGCATAAAAGGAGTGTTGTGCATAAAAGGTTTGTTGCTTGAAAAGTGAATTTCATGCAAAATCATGGAATTACGCGCAAGGCCCAGTGAAGGCTGCGTGTAAAAATTGCAGTTGCCCGGTACACCCGGTGCAAAGTGAGATTCATATGCGGGTGAAAGTTGGACGTCAACAGAGAATCTATCAATAGTTAAGGGTGCATATTTCATTATAGATAATGAAGAGACCTACAGGTCTATAAACTGTGAGTGGATCTTCTGAATAAGCAGTGAGCACACTTTAGTTGAGAGAGTAGTGAGCTCTCATATTGTGAGTGGTTGTAAACCAGGAGGGACAGTGTGTCTGCTTCGAACTTGTAAACAGTAGTGCGTTTATAGTGGAATTGGTACATCGGCACACTTCTGGTGTATTCTCCTTGGACGTAGCCTAGTGAGGGTGAAGAAATTAAAAAAATTTGTCTCATGTCCATGCTTTAAGGTTTGTTCATACTCTACGTTGGGAAGGAGAGAGAAGAGGGTTTTGTCTAACAGCAAAACAAGATCAAAAGGGGCAGTCGTTTTAATTTGTCATACCCTAATTCACCCCCCCCCCCCCTCAGAGTATCTAGCCTAGTGAACCTAACAGTGGTTGTTCATTTATTTCCCCATTCTTCATTCATCGTGGACAATTCCCTTTGGTCTGCAGTTTGAAAAATACCAATAAATCAACTGTTGCACACCCCTTTCTTGGAGAAATGGTTTGATACCATAGATCTGGGCTTGGATCAATGATAGGATCAAGCTATGATGAAAGTGGAAGTAGATCAGAAAGATTTTGAGATACCCAATTAAGTGTTCTTCGGCGCACGGTGATGGATGATACATGAAGACGTTTTCTGAATAGGTTAGAAGGTCAAAACTCTAGTGACCGGTGACGACAAGGTATAGTTGGAACAGATATATGATCTCTGGTGACACTAGTAGTGGAATTGGTGACTGAAGTCATGGGAGAAGATGTGTGAACCAGATCTGAGAATCTGGAAAATTCCACATTACACATCATGTATTGAGGATCTACATTCCATGTGGGACCCCTTCTATGGTTCTAGGGTTTCCATAGGAATTTAAGGATCATGAGGCATGTGACCTCTTTCACACGGCATGTGATGCCTTTCCTGGTGGCCCGGCATGTACCTAAGAGGGTACATGAACATGGGAAGGAGTACACAGGTTGATACATGTCGTGTACTTTGACATGGACATGTCCAGGCTAGGTGTACATGGGTAGAGTCATGTACTCGGACACAATTATAAATAAATAGAAACAGACATTAGTACATGGTTTGGGACAGGTCGTGTACTATGACACAGACATGGGCATGGGTTGTGATACACTGGCAGGACCTGGTGCTGAAGGGAAATGTTGTGTACTGCTTCAAAGTTGGCTTGGATCCCTTGTACCCAATATCTTGGACAAGTTTCATTAGGATTAATTCCCTATATCCATTCCCTGAGGGTTAGTATGGAATCACATCATATGCTTAGGATATTGATCTCTTCAGCGGGACTTCTTGGATAGAGTTGTTGGAATACTTCCATGAGTCCCGAAGTGAGATCCTCTATCATCCTCTTTCCCTAGGTGGAGTTCTTGGTATCATCGTGACCAAAACTATGCAGGCATTGATCCTCTACTTAGCAGATTAATTCATATTAAGTTGTCGATATACCCCATGGCCTTGGGTGTGATCCTTATTTTTGTATCGTTCTCTTATGACTTTGAGCATATACTTCTAATGGAAAGACCTGATGAGAATTATATCTCAGAAAGATGATATCAGTGTTATTTGACTTATGGAGTGTGTTCTCCTGGATTAGTGCTATGTGGAATCTATGACTAGGAATCCCTAGACTAGCATTATGGTTGTGGCTTACATTGAGACTGTGTGTCTGTATTGATTATATCTGGATATTCTTATTGTTATAAGTGTTGTAGACATATACCTGTGTAGAGATAACTATTATTCATGTTGTTATATGTTTATTGATTTTTGGGGTGTCCTACTGGGTATTGTTATACTCACCACTCCATAGACTTTGCCTACATGTGTCATATCTTACGCAGATGATCGACCTTTTTGATGGAGTCCTAGAGGGACCAAGACCAGGTGGTGCTTTGTGAGATAGACAGACTGAGGTGTGTTCCTACAGTTATCTTGACAACATTCCACATCTATACTTTCATGTTGGACTTGTTTTTAGATTCTTTATGGTGGGCTTGTAATAGGCCCTTTTTGCTTTACAACACTTTTTGTTGTACTCTGGTTGTGGGATTTAGATATATGCATTCATGGTATATTTGTTTTTTTTTTACATTTAATAATTTTATGGGCATGGAGATGTGTGTGTGTGTGTGTGTGTGCACAGGCACTTAGGAGCGGATGTGGGGCCAGAGATGGTCCAGGCCACGGCAGAGAAGGTCCAGGTCATCCAGGAGCGGATGAGGATAGCTCAGAGCCGGCAGAAGTCATATGCTGACAGGAGGCGAAGGCCACTAGAGTTCGAGGATGGCGACCACGTCTTCTTGCGTGTCTCACCTCGACGTGGTTTGTGGAGACTTGGCTGAGGCGGCAAGTTGTCTCCACCCTTCATTGGACCATTCCAGGTCCTCAGCAGGATTGGCGAGGTGGCTTATCGCCTGGCTCTACCACCTCAGTTGCACCGGGTGCACGACGTCTTCTTCATATCTCAGCTGAGGAGATACGTGCACGACCCGATGCACATCGTTGACCATGGGGGGGCTAGACGTGGATAATTGGGTGACTTTTACGGAGGTCCCGGTGGAGATAGAGGATCGACAGGAGCGGTTCCTACGTGGGCGATCGATTCCTCTTGTGCGCATCAGATGGCAGCACGGGAACCTCCAGGAGAGCACATGGGAGCGGGAGGCTCAGATGCGTGCTCAGTACCGCCTTTGTATCCCTAGTTTGTGTTGAAGCTTTACGGGGACGTAAAGCCCTGTGGTGGGAGTAATGTAAAGACCCGTAAATTTCAAGGAAATTTTTTTTTTAATTTTCTTTGGAATTTTACAAGAGCGCAGTTTCTAACGGCACCTGATTCTGAGGCCCGGTGTGCCCGGAATCATTTTCTGAAGTTTGGCTCGGGTACGTTCAGTGAAGGGACGAGCGGGTTTTTCTAACTTTTGAACCGGTGCCCGGAATCGAATTCTGAGGGCACCGATGAAATCGCAGCGCCGGTATTCGCTTAGAAACGCCTCTTCTGGAGTTGCGTTTGCTCGGGTGCGGTTTTTAATTTTCGGGCTTAAGGTTAAGAAATAAAATAATTTTACGACAACTTTATTTTATTTCACTAAAGCCACTTGGAAGCCACTTGAAGCCATTAAAAGAGTCTTAAACTGAGTTGAACCGGATAGGGTACTATCCAGAAATATCCTACCCTCTTGGTAGGATATTTGTGAGGTGGGGCCCGCACGAGCCCCGCCGTTTCTTTCCGCTAAATAACGCACCCGCGAAAACCCGTCATTATGAAAGTCAATTGACGCATTTTCTTAAATTCTTAACAGACCATTTAATTGGGCGGTTTATTTCGTAAATTAAATGAGCTATTTCTTTCGTTGAATTAATTCAACGAATTGATGGGTCGTTACTTACCTTTTCTTTCCTTTGTTGGCGTAATAATAAAATAAGACCAACCAATCTTTTTGGAGGATTACTGGTTGAGAGGTTTGATAGAGTCCTCGTGCCTTTATCCTTCTTCGCGAAAATGCGAAGAACGCGAAGAGCGCGAAGAACGCCAGCCTCCGACGAAGAACGCCGAAGCCGGAAATCGACGACGCGACGCCGTGTTCCGTGACGCCGACGTTCCCTTCCTGCAACGTTCTTCTGCGACGTCTCTTCCTCCGCAACGGATCTTCGATCAGCTGCTTGAGGTAAGAGTCTCGGATTTTCTTTTTAATCTCCTTTGTGGTTTCTTTTACCAAAACACGGATTTAATGATTTAATTAAATTAAATCTGTTGTTTCATGGTCCGTTGAGTTCGCCGACTCAAGGCCGTGTTCCGCGACGACGCGACGCCCTTCCGCGACGACGCGACGATCTCCACCTTCCACAACGATCAATTCCGCGAAGGACGTGCGTACGATGACGACCAACGAGGTAGGGGTTGTTATGAACTTTTCCTTTTTCCCGTGATCGTTCCTTTTTTAAAAGTAAAGAACCCAGACATTAGAACAATTTTGATTCCCTTAAAATTGTTGAATTCATGTGTTGATTTTATTCCTCCCGTTGTTTATCTCTAACACGGAGGGTGCGGGCCAAACGAACACGGCCCGACGACCCTCCGTCGTTCTTCGTTGTTATGCGGATTTGGCGGGCGACAACGGAACGTTCCGCAACGGAAGTTTGATGATCCCGCAGTGAAGAACGAGTCCCAGGAGGAGCAGCGGCGTAGACGGGAACAAAATCAGACCACCGGAGCGACTCCGGCGGCCCGCGGAAGCCGCCGGCGCGGCGGCGCCGGCAGCCGGGAGCGGCGGCGCCCCGGCGCGCCGCCGGACAGGGCCGCCGCGGCTAAGCCGCGGCGGCGGCGCGCGTGGGACGCGGCTGACGCCGCGTCCGTTGTCCGAGTGACACCCCGCGGGTGCCGCAGGGTTGTCACGCGGGGGCGGCGACTCCCCCCCGCGTCGCTCGGCTGTCCAGGGAGACACCCCGCGGGTGCCGCGGGGGTGTCACGCGGGGGTGGCGGCTCCCCCCCACGCCGCTCGGCCGAGCCGAGCCAGGCCGGTCCGACCGGCCGGACCGCGCCCTGGCCGGGCCGGACCGGGTCCAACCGGGTCGGAACGGGTTGACCCGGTTCGGCCGACCCAGGGGGGGTCGGGCCGGGTCGGCCCGGGCCCGGACCCCCCTTCTTCGGACGGTTTTCATTCAAATGCCCGTAACTTGAGCTACGGGCCTCCAAACGACTCGCCGTCAGCGGAAACGCGATCCTTGGATCGAGACGGTCGTTTCGGTATATCGCACTCAAGGTTTCGGAATACTTTGAGTTCGGCCGGGTTGGTTCGTACACGAAACCAACCGGGCCCTCGGAGCGGAAACGCTCATATCTTGAGCTACGGACGTCCGATTGACGTGCCGTCAACTTCGTTGATTTCCTCTAAGTGAGACGGATCTTTTGGCATACTCCGGCCAAGGTTTGGACACAGGTGGAGTACGGTCGGGTTGGTTTTGCCTTAAAAACCAACCGGGCCCCTGGAACGAAAAAGCCAATAACTCTCAGACCGAGCGTCCGATTGACGCGCCGTCTGCGACGTTGAGTTCCTGTTGACGATACGGAACTTTTGGATACATCAACTTCGGACTTTGTGACAGTTGATGTATCAGCCTCTCGGCTCGTGGAGCGGACCCTCCCGAATGAGCTTGTTGTGTGCGGGAACCCTAGAGCTGGCTGCGACTGCTACTTCGACAGCGACGACTGTGCAGAGATCCTCAGTGGACTGCAGCGACGACTGTGCAAAGATCCTCAGTGGACTGCGACGATGAAGACAGCTGGTCTTGTATCCTATGTGGGTCCTAGCTATGTTGGTCTTGTATCCTATGTGGGTCCCAGCTTAGATGATTCAATACTGGTCTTGTATCCTATGTGGGTCCCAGTATAGATGAATCAATGAAGACAGCTGGTCTTGTATCCTATGTGGGTCCTAGCTGTGCTGGTCTTGTATCCTATGTGGTTCCCAGCTTAGATGATTCAATACTGGTCTTGTATCCTATGTGGGTCCCAGTATAGATGAATCAATGAAGATAGCTGGTCTTGTATCCTATGTGGGTCCTAGCTGTGCTGGTCTTGTATCCTATGTGGGTCCCAGCTTTGATGATTTAATACTGGTCTTGTATCCTATGTGGGTCCCAGTATAGATGAATCAATGAAGACAGCTGGTCTTGTATCCTATGTGGGTCCTAGCTGTGCTGGTCTTGTATCCTATGTGGGTCTCAGCTTTGATGATTCAGTGCTGGTCTTGTATCCTATGTGGGTCCCAGCATAAACAAAACAATGAAGACGGCTGGTCTTGTATCCTATTTGGGTCCCAGCTTAGATGATTCAGTATCTATGTCTGATCATCTCTTCCGCCTTTTCGATAATTTATACCTATGTGAGCTGAATCCTGTGTTACTCTCCTTTGTGGATTGTGTTGAACTATCCTGTGTGGATTTACTGTTTACTCTCCTTTGTGGATTGTGTTGTGCTATCCTATGTGGATTTACGTTTGCTTTCCTGTGTGGATTTACGTTTTGCTCTCCTTTGTGGAGTGTGTTGTGCTTTCCTGTGTGGATTTACGTTTTTCTCTCCTTTGTGGGTTGTGTTGTGCTATCCTGTGTGGATTTACGTTTTTCTCTCCTTCGTGGGTTGTGTTGTGCTATCCTGTGTGGATTTACGTTTGCTTTCCTGTGTGGACTGGGTTGTGCTTGGGCTCGGATGTTGGAGCCGAACATGGATTGATGACTTAGGTATATGTATGGGCATATACCTAAGCAGTGTCGGTTGTTACTTCGTGATTGTATCTTTCCTTGTGGTTTATCCTTTGTGGATTTCGGGAGACCTTCGGGGGTCTCGGGTTCCCTACTGAGTATCGTATACTCACCCCTGCACGGGCTATGCCCGCACTACGTTGTGTTGGTTGCAGACAACGGACAGCGCTGATCGTGGTAGAGGCTTGCGGAGCAGGACGGTACCTGGAGGTGGACCACTGGGCGGGACGTACTCGGAGCGGTCAGGTGGACCCGAGGAGATGTGGAGGCTATCTGTACCCACCCTTCAGGTGGGACTTCCAGAGGACGTCTCGACGCTGCAACTTTTCCTTTCAGTTGATGGTTTCCCTTTCAGTTGTACTTTACAGTTGGGCTTGTATTTTCGGCCCCTTTTACTTTCAGCACAGCTTGTTACATTTTTTACTTAGTGTTTACTTTTCCGCTTGCTTACTCTGTGGTGCTTGTTTACTTTTCAAAGGAAATTCCTTCCCTTTTGTTGGGTTTTACGCCTTGGTGCTAGTCGCCAGCCCCTGGCCTATGGAAGGCGGGCTTGGGGTAGTCACGGCACGGGCCCCGAGGACGGGTCGTGACAAAGGCCTCCCAAGTTAGTGTTATTCCTACTCGGAGCTAGTTGCCAGCCACTGGCCTATTGGAGGCGGGCTTGGGGAGTCGCGGCATGGGCCCCATTGGGATGGGTCATGACATAGTGGTATTAGAGAAGTAGGTTCTATCTTAGGACTGAAGTCTATGAAATTGGTTTGGGGAAACAGTGTTGAGTGTTTGGAGTTCAGCTTTCAGGCCAGGGACTCTAATGTTGGTGTAGCGGCTGACATATCCATACACCAAAACTCTGATATACTATCATTCAACTCGGTACATGAGGACACTAGTTGCAGGAAAAACAATGGTACTTGCATAATATAGGAATGGGTTGTGTTTTCCATGTCCTTCTTGAGTCAGCCCTCCAAATATAATCATTGACCGTGGAATATCTTGTCTATTTCAAGATGTCTTTGTGATGTATTCCAACTATGATTCAGCTTCAGGATCATGAGAATGATCCCCTTGGCAATGAGGCATCGATAAAGGGGCCTTTTCTATAGATGTTCACTAGTTATACAACCACTTTTAGAGAAACATATGATACTAGTAGTACCAAAAGATGAGGTGCGTAGGCTAAGAACGCTTCATGAGTTTTAGTGACAGTGACCCCTCAGGTTTTGAGGCGATCCTGGCCTACAGGTGGCTAAAGACTGACTTGAGGCAGTGATGTGAATTATTTGGCTGGTCAGGACACTGGCAGATCAGATGGTGATCCTGGCAATGAGCTTTCTTTAGGTCTCTATAGGACGATGGTGGGGTTTGGTGACCCAATCATACATTGAGGCAATCTAGTATTGTCAAAGTTTGAGCGCCTTTTAGAGAGGAGTTATATCCATCTATGATGAGGTTTGTACGCATCTAAGATCTTCTACAACTCCAATAGGGTAGTATGACAATGGTTGAGTATTAATCGAGGTTCATCAACCTATCTACATACTCTATGGATATGGTTCGTGATCAGTTCTTTCAGGCTTGGGCCTTTGAAAAAGAACTTTGTAGAGACATTCTAGAAATTTTTATACCTCTATGAATTCCTACTTATGTTGGGGTACTAGAGCGATCTTTAGTTATTGATATTTTTATAGTTGAGCATATGCGGATAGTTATTGTCATCAGTGGGCACACGGGAGTAGAGACTTCAGCAGCAGAGAGACGACATCAGTCTCAGGGACCTAGATATGCGAGACCTTTTATGATGAGGTCCTAGGATAGAGGGTCTACGGTTCAGGGCTCATGGGATGGGCCTAGTCAGCCAATGGAGAGGTGGTGTTATTCATGTGATAGTAAGGGACATCGCGTGAGGGATTGTATGACCCACCGTATGGATGACAAAGATAAAGTGGATGGGCTGCCTAGATAGAGGCAGTATTAGGAAAAGATAGTCCCAAAGGTCATCAGATGTGGAAAAGGAGATTGGAGAGAAGCTGGAGGTGGTAGACATTTTTTCTTTTTACCACCACCACCCCTAGGTGGTCCATGCTAAGCTCAAGGAGATGGTGGTTAGGGATGAGGACAGCTATAAGCATTCGAGGCTTATGGCCTAGAGGCTTCAGGTATGATATGAGGTTTGATATATGTCTTTTCTACCGTAGTTGCAGTGATGATAGACATAGGTGCGAGTCATTCTTTTATTTCCACTTATCAGGTTAGAGACTTAGATATTCTAGTTGATCCCTTGGCTCAACCTATGTGCTTGGAGACTCCTACTGGAAATGACTTGGTGATCACACACTTGTGATGATAGTGTGACCTGACTCTTGGAGGTGAGAGTTTTTGTTGGGATCTCTTTTTGAAAACAATGAGGCCATATGAATACATCTTAGGTATGGACTGGTAATCTACACTTCATGCCCAGATAGACTATTTTAAGCATAGGATGTGGTGTGTATGTAACAATGGGACTATATTTTCCTTTATGTGTGAAATGGAAACCCAGACAGCACGGGATGGACTCATTCATAGGAGGGTTTTGTCAATCACTCATTAGTTGGCTAGAATGTGTAACGAATCAATGTTTTATCAATGGAATTCCCTTCTTATAATTATTCCTTATAGTATAATCACATTAGGAAACACAATGACATATCATCATAATGAATACTATGTGACCATTAAACATAATTTTTCCACTTTTATGTATTGAATTTCAAAAAATTGACATACATGGTTGCGTTCAGGGTGAATTTTGGGATTTTTTTGAAATATTTGAATTTTTGATGAATAGTTAAATATAATAGTTTAAAAAATGTGCTAAATAAATGAATTTATGCATAATTCTTGAGTCATGGGTGATGTAAATGGTCATTGGTTCGAAATCACATGCACATATTAATATTTTTGGTCATGGAATCATCACTATTTTATTGTCTTATGGAAAAATAATAAACTAATGATTAAAATATTAATAAAACTCTCCTCCCCTCCACTATAAAAACAACCCACACTGCCCACTTGTCTTTACTCCCCTCAAGCCTTGTGTCTTACCTAAATTCTACTCAAATCTCTCCCTAAGCTCCTTCCACATGACGAGAAGCCCTTGGTATCCTCAAAAGACCAAATCTTCTTCCCTTAAGAGGCTCTCAAGGAAGGTTAATTTAAGAGATAAATTCCTCTTTTCAATTATTTTACTTTCTTTTCAAGTTCCTTTGTTTTATTTTATAACCTTTCTTATACTCATCCAAATGTTATGAAAACTCTAGTACCTTATATGTACTAAATGTTTTTATGATGATGGAATACGTTATTATCATCTCTCCTTTACCCTTCTTTTATACTAGTAGCAAAAATGTCATCTGAGATGTGTTAATTTACCACATTCAAGGATGATGGGTTTTCAATTTCTATTAAAGTATTCAATTATGGTGATGAAACCATTATTATGGTTGAACCAAACTATATTATTTGTATTATTTACCATCTATGGTTCTAGAATATTTTTTCACACATGGTTTTTATTTATAAAACAAAATGTGTTCATTGTGACCAAAAACCGCAAATTAACCCAAATGGTTATCATAAGAGTTTTATATAATGATTCAACTTCACTCAAAGTAACCAAATTAAATTTAAAACCATTTAACCTTATGGATGTTCAATAATAAAATATAACTCCAATTCTGGAAAACCATCCCCATTTTTACATGATTATCCATTCATGTAAACCGGTCATGAAACAAACAGACCCGAACAATGAAATTAAACCTATTAACCCATCAAAAAGGCCATGAATGAACTTAAAAAAGTTATATTAAATAAATTAAATATATAATAGGTTTTTTAATTATTAATTAATGAACCTAACTTGATTATTCAGGTCGTTAAGATCAAGGGAAGAACACCTTCGGACTTAAGGTAAGGTATCCTCTCTTTCTCACTTTAATTCATGAATCTCCTCTATGTTATTCCCTTTTATTTGTAATTTCTAATGAAAAGGTATATTTTTTCACCTCCCCCATACTTCCCTAATTATATATAAATGATGATACCCCTTTATATCTCATTAATCCCTCCTAAGTACATCCATTCCCATGCCGAGATTTTGTAAGGGAATTCTACCCGAACCTCTTTTATTCCTTCGGGTAGCCTTATCTTTCTTTTTACCAAAATGAAGATATCTTATCTTTTCTATGTGCATCCTATAAATGTTTTTTATATGTAAAAAATTCATGTATCAAGACCATTTAATCATTATTTTTCGTGGATATATATTTTTTTAAGTGATTCCCTCCTCAATACTTCCCGACAAGCAAACTCATTTTAAGGGAATTTCCCAAATTCTTACCCAATTTCAAGTTCAATCTATCATAGGTTTTAAGACACCATTATTTTAATAAAATCAGTATTTTTATTATTAAAACCTTCTTGGTTCACTTCCGGTTTTATATAAAATATTATTCCCTTTTCTATTTTAAATGTTATTTAGTATTTTCCTTAAATCCGCATTAAAATGTTTTAATACTAAAGTTTCTAAAATTATTTTTTTAGAAGTTGTCACCTATATTTTACATAACTTATCATGATATATTCCTTTTTACCTTTTGAATTTCCATGTATTATTTAATTCCTTTATTTCATGGACACTTTTATGATACGCCCATTTGTTAAGCTTAATGACATGATTATGATACCCAATTCTTTCCATGGGTAACCCTTATGTTTATGTAAGATTGATTATGTATGATTATTTATGTGGAAAACATATTCATCAAAAAGTTAAGATGGGTGTGACCATATAGCACTCCAATTCATTGGGTAAAGTTGAGTCTCATGAGACATTATATGCGACGGTCTTGCCAGTTAGCCTTCACTTGTGCTACCATGTGCAATGGTCTTGGTGGTTAACCTTAACTTGTGATCCTCTATGTGAAACAAGCCTTGAATAATTCTAAAGTCATGTTTTATGTTTCTTACACATTCCTATGACTCCATGTTTATATGATTACATGTTTATATTTTATGATTCCATATGTTTCATGTCTTTTTATATCACTATGTCATGTATTCTATCCCATGTGCTAATGCTTTGTTCTTATGGTTATTCCCTTACTGGGATTTTTAGCTCATCCCTTTGTACATGTTATCCCTAGGTTATCCTATGAAGATGTTTGTGCATAATGGAAGTTAGGATCTCAATATGAATATTAAATAAAGAACTAATTTATTTAGTCACTTGTTCTCAGTTTTATGTACCTAGTCTTCCAAGACACTAGACTTTATGATCCTTAGATTGTAATCTGATGTTTAATTATACATAAAATTTTGTAATGAAATCTATAAAAGGATTGGGTCTCTATAGTTGGTATTCAAGGATGGTCTAGTTATTTTTGGAGATTAGGAATAGAGAAATTTAGTAAGAACCTTAGGGATGAGACCAAGTATAAGAAAACACCCCTAAATTTTGGTAAGTATATAGTAAGTGGTTTATCAAGAAAATACATCCCTTTATGGATAAAAAAAGTAGAGGTGGATTTGGCACATATGTATCTAGGGGTAAAACTTGAAATTACCGCTTTGAGCTAGACTCGAACAGGAACTGGTGCACGAAAACGGGCCTTTTTGCACTCTGGGTTTGACACTACCGAGGGTTATGCTTTGGTAAATTCATAAGCTTAGTAAGAACCATTATTAAGGGAACAAAAAAATAAAGAAGCCCATAAAAATATATGATCATGGATAACCTAGATTGAAACCTAGGGAATCACAAGTTAGGATATATTTTTCTTTTACAAGTTTATCCTTTTATGTTCAAAGTTTCCTTTTATTATTAGCTAAGTATTCAAGCCCCCTAATTGTACATTCTTTTCTATAGTTAATAGAGGTAAATATAAGAACACGTTCCAACAATCAATGTGATAGGTAATGTGACAATTTTCCTAATGATATGCTTGTTATGATGGGAACGGGTGCTCAAAACTTCATAATAGTAATTGATCATCTAGCTCAAGTTATGAATAATAACCTGAATCATGTGGAATGCTCTCCTAATCCAAGGAAAGTGCAAGTTGTTGTAGAATCCTTAATGTGGAAAGGCCTCCCATGTTTAGTGGATCTTTAGAACGCCTCCTCACGGAAAAATGGATTAACTCCATTGAAAAGATATCCTCTATCTTCTAGTGCTCGAAAGAAGAGAAATTTGTGATGACAGTTTATCATTTTGATGGGGAAGCTGATCAGTGGTGGAAACTGATCAATAATATGAAGTCCCAAGAGGAAATTGATTCCATGGATTGGGAGGAATTAAAGAAAATGTTTTTCAATAAATATTTTCCCCAAACCCTCCGTCTTAAGATGGAAAGAGAGTTCCCCAGACACAAGCAGAAGGAAGATGAGTACATTAGGGATTATGAATCAAAATTTACAAGGCTTGTAAGGTACGTCTCTGGCTTTGTTGTGAACACTGAAAGAAAGGTGGACCACTTCTTTAGGAGACTAAAGCTGAGTCTATGGAAATTATTGGTGATTGATGACTTTGATAGTAATGAGGAGATATTCCATTGTGCCCTCAAGGTTGAAATGGAGATCGAAGACTCACAATGGTCTTGTGGGCCTAGTGAAAAGAAGAGGAAAATGGATTCTAACATGGTTGGTTCATAAAATAAATTCCATGACGAAAAAAAGGTCGATCATACCATGTGTAAAAATTATTGGAAGAAGCATCCTAGGAACTATCTAAAGGGAACCTGGAATTGATTCAAATGTGGAAGAATGGGACATCTGGCTAAAAACTATTTAAGGGATATAAATAATCTCACTGATGTGGAAGAAGAAAGGAAGGTTCAGATAAACACTCAGCCAGTGGTGCAGTGTTATAACTGCAAGGAGCATGGGAATTATGCGAACAATTTCCCTAAGCTGAGGGTTTTCAAAGAAAATAAACAACAACCTACAAGGAAACAAGGAATAGATTATGCTATCACTAATGCTAAGGTGGATCTGTACAATGATGTGGTGGAAGGTATGCTAGTTATTCATTCAAGAATAGAGAACGTACTTTTTTATTCTGGTGCTATGCATTCTTCCATATCATGTAAGTTTAATAGAACTATTCAAACACCACCTCAAAATTTGGAGACTGAGTTATCTATGAGAACAGAAAATGGGGAAATTATTGCATCCAAAGTATATAACTCCTCCTCGGTTAACATTTGTGGACTAAACCTCCTAGAAAATATTTCTATACTCCCTTTGTTAGAGTTTGATGTTATATTGGGAATGGTTGTCTATCTTTATACAAATCCAACATCAACTATCGGGAAAGGGAGATCACTCTTCACATCCCGAAGCATCCTCCAGTATTGTAAAAGTGTAAGGAGGAAGATGAATCTTCTTTATAATCACTGTATCATGTTTGGATATTAATTACTTGTGATCAATCATATCTTTCTCAAATTATTAATACAAAGAAGAGAATAATTCCCTAAGACATTCCCATCATGAGGGATTACACTAATGTATTCCCCAAAGAGTTGTTTGGTCCTTCTCCTGACCGAGAGGTTGAGTTCTAAATTGAACTTATTCTTGGATCTCTTCCTATATCAAAGACACCTTATAGAATAGACATTGTAGAGATGGAAGACCTAAAGAAGTAATTACAGGAGAATCTGTAGAAGGGTTTTATACACCCTAGAACTTCACCATGGGGTGCGCCAATCGTCTTTGTCAAGAAGAAAGATGGATCAATGTTCCTCAACATTCATTATCGTGAGTTCAATAAAATCACAATAAAGAAAAAGTATCCCCTTCCTCGGAAAGATGACTTGTTCGATCAGCTATGTGGGATAGTTATTTCTCTAAGGTGGACCTCCAGTCGGGATATCACCAATTAAAGGTGAGGAAGGAAGATATTCCCAAGACTATCTTTCGAACGAGGTATGAACACTATGAATTCATAGTGATTCCCTTTAGACTCACTAATTCTCCATCAATTTTCATGGATCTAATGAATAGAGTCTTTAGAGATTACCTCGACAAATTTATGGTAGTCTTTATTGATGATATTCTGATATACTCCAAGAGAAATGAGGAATATGATGAATATTTGAATATTATGTTAAAGACTTGACAAAGGGAGAATTTGTATGAAAAGTACAGTAAATGTGAGTTCTGGATGGAGGAAGTATCATTCTTAGGGAAAGTTATCACCTGCAAAGGGATATCTATAGACCCTTCCAAGACAAAGGCAATTAAAGAGTGGCATAGGCCCACATCTGTAATGGAGATCTATATCTTCCTTGGTCTATCTAGGTATTACTGATGATTTGTGGATAAATTTTCACAATTTTCAAACCCAATGACCAAGTTGACACGGAAGGGGTGAAGTTTGAGTAGACTCAAGAATGTGAAGACTGCTTTAAGGAGTTGAAAAAGAGTCTTATCACTGCACCAGTATTGACACTCCCAGCAAGTAGAGAACTCTTTTTTGTGTATAGTGATTCTTCAAAGAAAGGCTTAGGCTGTGTACTTATGAAAAATGATAAAGTGATAGCCTAAGCCTCAATACAGTTGAAAATCCATGAGAAAAACTATCACATGCATGATCTGGATTTGGCAGGTATGATCTTTGCATTAAAAATCTGGCGGCGTTATCTCTATGGGGAGAAGTATGAGATATATAATTATTAGAAGAGTCTCAAATATATATATTCACACAGAAGGAGCTTAAAATGCACCAACGAAGATAGTTAGAGCTCATCAAAGATTTTTACTGCTCAATCCACTACCATCCTGGTAAGGTAAATAAGGTGGCAGATACTCTATGTTGAAAGGATAATGTATCTTTATCAATGATGATATTTGAAAAGGATCCAATATTCTTAGATTTTCTGAGGATGGACATGGGAATCATTAAGGGAGAAACATCATCAATCCTTTCTCAAATGATTTTTCAACCATCCCTCATGGAGAAAATAAAGGATACTCAAAGAAAAGATGTTGAAATCCTGAAAAGGGTGGAAGCTATTCGAAATGGGAAATCCTCTGAGTTCAAGGTTGATGAGGAAGGAGTTGTAAGATTTGGGTCATAATTATATGTAACATTCGATCCAGAGATAAAGAAGGATATTTTGAATGAAGCACATAGCTCAACCTTCTCTATTCACCCAGGAAGCACAAAGATGTATTGAGATCTCCAGGAGAACTTTTGATGGGACAATATGAAGAAGGAGATTGTTGAATATACATCAATTTTTCTGGTATTTCAATAAGTGAAGGCTGAAAGAAAATAGTCTAAGGGGATGATGCAACCAATACCCATACCAACATGGACGTGGGAGAACATTACCATGGACTTTATCACTAGACTTCCAAGGATATCCATAGGAAACAATGCTATATGAGTCATTGTGGATCGTCTTACAAAGATAGATCACTTTATCACAATTCGAGAGGACTTCTCATTGGATAAACTTGCATGAATATATATAAAATAGGTGGTAAATATTTATGAAGTTCCAATATCTATTGTATCTGATCGAGATCCAAGATTCACCTCAAAGTTCTAGAAATGTATCTAACATGATCTAAGCACTAAGTTGAACTTTAGCACGGCCTATCATCCTCAAATTGATGGCCAATCTGAGTGAACTATTCAGACATTGGAATGTACATTGATAGCATGTTCTATGGACTACAAATGAGGATGGGATCAACATCTTCCACTGGTAAAATTCTAATACAATAATAGTTTCCACTTGAGCATCTGAATGGCACCATACGAAGCCCTTTATGGGAAAAGGTGCAAAACACTGGCGTGTTGGGATGAAGTCGGTGAGCGTAAGCTGCTAGGAGCTGAAATGGTTGAAGAAATGGTGGAGAAGGTGAAAACCATTTAGCAACAAGTCAAGGCATCCCAAAGTCGAAAAAAGAGTTATGCAGACAATCATCGATGAGACCTTGAGTTCAAAGTTGGAGAAATGGTATTTATTTGCATATCTCCATGGAAGAAGATCATGAGATTTGGGAAGAAAGTAAAGCTAAGTTCCAGGTACATCATCCCCTTTTAGATTCTTGATCGTGTTGGAGTTGTGGCCTATCGACTAGCACTTCTACCTACCATGTCTAAAGTACACGATGTCTTCTACATATCCCTCTTAAGGATGTACATACCAAATCCTTCACATGTACTCTCTTAAGAGGTGGTACAATTGGAGAATAATATTTCTTACTAGGAGAAACTAGTGAAGATCTTGGATTGTATAGATAAAGTTCTACGCAACAAGACTACTCACCTGGTCAAGGTACTATGGTGGAACCATAAGTATGAAGAGGCAACATGGGAACTGGAGGAAGAAATGAAGGAAAATTACTCGCACTTTTTTATGGATTAGAATGTAAAATAAAATTTTGAGGGTGAAATTTCATAAGAGGGGAAGAATGCAACAACCCAATGTTTTATCAATGGAATTCCCTTCTTATAATTATGAATTATAGTATAATATCATTAGGAAACATAATTACATATCATAATAATGAATACTATATGGCCATTAAACATAATTTGTTCACTTCAGTGTCTTTAATTTCAAAAATCTGACATACACAGTTGCATTCAGGGTGATTTTGGGGGTCTGATGGAACAAACTTAATTTTTAATGAATAGTAACCTACCCTTATGAATAGTAATATGACCCTTATGAATATTAACTCTTCCAAAAGAATAGTAACCTCACCCATGAATGTATAAATAAAATTTAGGTATCTTATAAGTGATAATATGACCATAGTAAAAGCATTGGTATTTTTATAGGACATAAATAATTAATTACAATTAATTAATTAATTTAAAAGAAAATTTATTTTCCTAAAATGTGTTCATAAATTAAAAAAAAATATTTCTTATGGTTTTAAGATAATTTTATAAGACTTTATTTGATTTTTGAAAACATTATAAAATCAGTTATAGTTTCAAAATCTGTAGTATTCAAGTAAATTGTCATTTTAATTAAAAATTAAACTAATAAAATTTACAAAATTATTTTTGAAAAATGGATTACATTTTTGGATTCTACATTTCAAAAAATGGTTAGGGTGAATTTTTGGGATTTTTCTGAAATACTTGAATTTTTTATGACTAGTGAAACATGATAATTTAAAAAATATGCTAAATAAATGAATTTTTGCATCATGTTTGAGTCATGGATGATGTAAATTGTCATTGGTTCAAACTCACATGCATGTATTACTATTTGTTTTCATCAAATTATCACAATTTATTGTCTTATGGAAAAATAATAAACTAATGATTAAAATATCAAGAAAACTTGTCTTCCCTCCACTATAAAAACCACCCACACTCACTTATCTTCACTCCTCTAAAGTCTTGTGTCTTGCCTAAGTTCTGCTCAAATATCTCCCCAAGATCTTTACCCATGACCAGAATCCCTTGTTCTCCTCAAAAGACCAAATCCTTTTCCCTTAAGAGGATCTCAAGGAAGGTTAATTCAAAAGGTAAATTCCTATTTTCAATTCTTTTACTTTCTTTTCAAATTCCTTTGTTTTCTTTAATAAGATTACCTCTCTTCATACAAATGTTATGAAAAATCCAGTACCTTATATGTACTGTAATGTTGTTATGATTATGGAATAAGTTATTATCGTCTCTCATTTACCCTTCTTTTATACTAGTAGTAAAAACACCATATGAGATGTGTTAATTTACCACATTCAAGGACGATGAGTTTTCAATTTCTATTACGATATTCAATTCTGGTCATGAAACCATTCTTATGGTTGAACCAGACTATATTATATGTATTATTTCTTGTCTATGGTTCTGGAATCTTTTTGTACACATGTTTTTGATTTATAAAACAAAATGTGTTCGTTGTGATCAAAAACCACCAATTAACCCAAAAGGTTATCACAAGAGTTTTATATAATGATTCAAATTCACTATAAGTAACCAAAATAAATTTACAACCATGTAACCTTATGGATGTTAAATAATAAAATATAACTCCAATTCTGGACAACCATCCCCATTTTTACATGATTATCCATTCATGTAAACTGATCATGAAACAAACGGACCCGAACAATGAAATTGAACCTCTTAACCCATCAGAAAGGCCATGAATGAACTTAAAAAGGTTATAATAAATCAATTAAATATATAAGAGGTTCTGGAATTATTAATTTATGAACCTAATTTTATTATTCAGGTCGTTAAGATCAAGGGAAGAACACCTTCAGACTTATGGTAAGGTATCCTCTCTTTCTCACTTTTATTCAAGAATTTCCTCTATATTATGCCCTTTTATTTGTAATTATTAATGACGGGGTATGTTTTCACACCTCCCCCATACTTCCATAATGATATGTAAATTATGAGAGACCCCATTATCTCTCATTAAGCCCTCCTAAGTATACTCATTCCCATGTCGATATTTCATAAGGGAATTCTACCCGAACCTCCTTTATTCTTTCGGGTTGCCTTATCTTTCTTTTTACCAAAATGAATATATATTATATTTTTTTATGTGAATATTTTAAATGTTTTTTATATGTACCAATTTCATGTATCAATTCCCTTTCATCATTTTCTTTTGGGGATATACGTGTTTTTAAGTGATTCCCTCCTCAATACTTCCCGATAAGCAAACCCATTTTAAGGGAACTTCCCGAGTTCTTACCCAATTTCAAGTTCACTCTATCATCTGTTTTAAGACACAATTGTTTTTATAAAATCAGTATTTTTATTATGAAAACCTTCTTGGTTCACTTCTAGTTTTATATAAAATATTATTTCATTTTTTGTTTTAAATGCTCTTTAGTATTTTCCTTAAATCCGCATTAAAATGTTTTAATACTAAAGTTTCTTAAATACTTTTTTACAAGTTTTCACCTCTGTTTGACATCACTTATCATGATATATGCCTTTTTACCTTATGAATGTCCATGTATGATTTAATTCCTTTATTTCATAGACACTTTTATGATATGCCCATTTGTTATGCTTTATGACATGATTATGAAACTCAATTCTTTCCATGGGTTACCTTTTTTATGTAAGATCGATTATGTATGATTCTTTATGTGGAAAACATATTCATGAAAAATTGAAGATGGGTGTGCCCAGATAGCGCTCCAATGCATTGGGTAAAGTTGAGTCTCATGAGATGTTATGTGTGACGGTCTTGGCGGTTAGCATTGACTTATGCTGCCATGTGCAACGGTCTTGGTGGTTAACCTTGACTTGTGCTCCTCTACGTGCAATGAGCCTTGAGTCATGCTAAAGTCATGTTTTATGTTTCTTACACATTACTATGACTCCCTATTTATATGATTTCATGTTTATATGTTATGATTCCATATGTTTCATGCCTTTTTATATCATTATGTCATGCCTTATATCTCATGTGCTAATGTTTTATTCTTATGGTTATTACCTTAATGGAGTTTTTAGCTCATCCATTAGTATATGTTATCCCCAGGTTATCCTATGAAGATGTATAAGCATAATGGAAGTTAGGATCTCAATATAAATATTAAATCAAGAAGTGTTTTATTTAGTCCTGTGTTCTCAGTTTTATGTACCTAGTCTTCAAATACAATAGACTTTATGATCCTTGGCTTGTAATTTGATGTTTAATTATGCATAAAATCACATAATTAAATGTTTAAAAGGCTTGGGTCATTATAGAATGACCCTCGATGTAGTGGATGTTATGAGTTTTCAGCTCCCTGTAGTGGTGGAAGAGTATGAGGACGTCTTTCCTAAGACTGTTCTAGGCTTACCTCCCCACTGAGAAATATACTTATGCATTGATCTACACCTCGGGATGACACCAATATATGTTCCATAATATCATATGGATCCCACAAAGCTTCGTAAGCTGAGGGTGCAGTTGGTGGACTTGCAGAGGAAGGGCTTAGACCCGATGTTTCATCCTGTGAAGCCCCAGTTTTGTTCTCCAAGAAGCTGGATAGAAGCTTGAGGTTATGTGTGGACTATCTTCACCTAAACCAAGTGACCATGAATAAACATTATCCACTATTGAGGATTGATGTCCTCTTTGATCAGTTGAGAGGGGCACGATGGTTCTTGAATATTGACCTCAGATCAGGCTATCCCCAATTGTGAGTACGAGATGAGTATATACTTAGGACGACATTCAGATATCGCTATAGTCGCTATGAGTACTTGGTGATTCCCTTTAGCATGATAAACACCCCATCAGTGTTCATGGGATAGATCATCTTACCTCCAGTCGATGGTTGTTACCCCTCCGATTTTACAGTGAGTCAGGGAGGCACAACTTAGGGATACTGACTGTGAGACCCTATATACTCAAATATCCACTGGACATGCTCCTAATGGATTTTTTGAAGTTGGGAAGCATGACGTTCTTTTTATAGGACACACGATGGAACCAGTGAAGTTACAGGACGAGGTTTTGAGAAGTTTCATACATCTCCTTTTTCAGTACATCCATGTGTGGAAAAGATGTACCAAGAACCCTGACATCGGTTTTGGTGTCCATGAATAAAGAATGGAGTTGTAGATTTTGTATCTCGATGCCTTACTTTTCATCAAGTGAAGGCTGAGCACCAGGTTCCAGTGGGTTTGGTCAACCCTTGAGGTGCCATAGTGGAAGTGGGATGGGATATTCATGGACTTCATGAAGAGATTACCACATACGTCTAGGGGACACAATTCCATTTGAGTGATTGTAGACTGACTCACCAAGTCAGCTCACTTCCTATCTATTTGGGAGCATATTTCATTAGAGATCTTGGGACTCCTCCACATACAGAAGATAGTATGAATAAATGGAGTTCCATCGGTGATCATTTCTGACTGTGATGCTTGCTTCACATCTCAGTTATAGAAAGGATTATAGGGGTCTTTTGGGACTCGATTGCATTTGAGCACAACTTTTCACCCTCAAACTGATGGCCAGACAGAGCAGATCATTCAGGTTCTGGAGGACATGCTATGAGATTTCATGTTAGACATTGTTCGTAGTTGGGAGGACCACCTACCATTGGTGGAGTTTGCGTACAACAATATCCATCATTCCTCCATCTGTATGGCACTATTTGAGGCCTTTTACGAGCATCCTTGCAAGTCGCCATAATGTTGGACTGACCCAGGAGAGTCTGCACTTATTGGACCAGAGTTGGTGCAAGCCACTATAGAGAATATGTAGATTGTCCAGGAGATGATGAGAACTACACAGAGCCTTCATAAGTCCTATGTGGACCGATGATGGAGGCCTTTGGAGTTATAGGAGAGAGACCATGTGTTCTTGAGGGTCTCGCCTCGACGTGGATTTTGGATATTTGGCTAGGGCAGAAAGTTATCTCTGAGATTAATTGGACCATACTATATACTTCATAGAGTTGGCGAGGTGGCATATCACTTAGCTCTACTATCGCAGTTAGACCGGGTACACGATGTCTTCCACATGACACAGCTGAGGAGGTACGTACACAATCAGTCGCACGTTATCGACTGGGGAGAGCTATACATCGAGGATGGAGCTACCTTTGTTGAGTACCCAGTAAAGATTGAGGATCAACAAGAGAGGATCCTTCAGGGAAGAGCAATTCCTTTAGTGCGTATCTGATGGCATCACAAGAATCTTTAGGAGAACACCTGAGAGCGGGAGGCTCAAATGCATGCTCAATACTCACATCTCTTTGTGTAGCCTTTTGTTTTGGTTTTTTGGAATGCAAAGGCTCAAGGTGGGGAGAATGTATTCACTCGTATTTTTCTGTGTATTATTTCTGGTTATTATATGGAATATTTTTGAGATCAGGCGCAGAGACGACGTGTTATTCTGAGACCCGGTGTTCCCAGAATAAATGTTCGAAATATATTAAAAATATTGATATCACACACGTGCATTTTTTCTAAAATGTGTAATTAATCCTGAATGGGGGTTCAGATTAGAAATATTATGGCACCATTGAGTTCAAAGTGTGATTTTTACCTTAGGAACGATATAACCTTTGTCGGCGCGATGCGTTTGTGAAAAATGCATCACGGGTGTAAAATGGATAAAATAAAATAAATTTATTTATTTATTTGGTTTGTTGATGCAGTGACATGTCTTGTCCTTTAAATATGATGTTATGGCCTAATTGTAGGGTTAGCTACATAACCCTACAATTTTGAGAGAGCGTTGGAGAGCCGTTGGAGGAGATTCTGTGGGCGAACGACAGCTGGATCGTAGTTCGACAATCAGTGCCAAACGAGATTCAAGGATCTCTCCAATGACAACGACGCAACTTAGTTATTTTCCAACAATCGATCCAAATCGAGGTAGAATGTTGATTTTTTTGTATTTATCCTCATTTTATTATTCCTACGATGAACTTGAATCAATCAACTGATGAATTGATTTGAAAATCGTGGGTATTACGGGTACGGGTTATATTTATCTGGGAATTGGGGATTTCTTTGTGATTATTCTATTATCTCTTCATTTTTCATCTTAACAAAAATGAATCGAGGCCAACATAAACATTGGCCGAGGTTCTTTCCTCGAATTTTTGGTTGTGCATTTATTTCCTCATTCTTCATTCATCACAGGGCAATTTCTTTTGGCCCGCAGTTCAAAAAATACTGATGAATCAACCATTGCGCACCTGTTTCTTGGAGCAATAGTTTGATACTGCAAATCAGGTCTTGGATTGACAACGAGATCGAACAATGATAGAAGTAACAGCGGATCATGAGAATTTTGAGATACCTGATTTCTTATTCTTCGGCATGTGACAATGGATGGCGCACGAGGGAGTTTTCTGAACAGATTCAAAGGCTACAACTCTGGCGAGCGATGACGATGAGGTCCATCCAGACTAGATCTATGATCTCCGGCAACACTAGTAGTAGAATCGGTGGCCGGAGGCACGAGAGAAGATACGTGAACCATATCTGAGAATCTGGAAAATTCCCCAGTACACAACATGTATTGTGGATCTACATGTCATGTGGGACCCCTGGTGCGGTGTTAGGGTTTCCATAGAAAGTTAAGGATCACACAGCTTGTTACCCCTATCATACGACATGTGATGTCTTCCCCGGTTGCTTTGTGTGTACCTCAGAAGGTACACAAACACGGGTAGGATTACACAGGTTGAGACATGTTGTGTATTTCGACACGGACACAGCCGGACCAAGTTTACACGGGCCGAGCTGTGTACTCAGACACAGCTAGAAATACACGAACATGAACAGTAGTACACGGGTTGGGACATGTCGTGTACTATAACACGGACACGAACAGAGGTCGTGGTACACAGGCAGGACCCGATGCCAAAGGGATACATAGTGTACTCCTTCAATGTTGGCTTGGAGCCCTTGTCCCCTATATCTTGGACAAGATTAATTAGGGTGTGTTTCCTATATCCATTCCCTGAGGGTTAATATGGAATCACATCCTATGCTTAGGATAGTGATCCCTTTAGTGAGACATCTTGAATAGAGTTTTTGGCATCCTTCTGTGAGGCCCGGAGTGAGATCATCTATCATCCTCTTGCTCTAGGTGGAATTCTTGGTATCATCGTGACCAACACTGCGTGAGCGCTGATCCTCTAATTAGCGGATTAATCTAGATTGAGTTGTTGGTATACCTCATGGCCTGGGGTGAGATCCCCATCTGTGTATCATTCGCTTCTGAATTCCAGTGTATAATATTAATGGCGAGACCCGATGTGCAGTACGTCTCGAACGAACGCTATTAGTGCTATTTGACTCGTAGAGTGTGTTCTCCTGGATGAGTGCTATGTGGAATCTACGAGCAGGAATCCCAATACTAGCATTAAGGTTGTGGATTAGTTTGAGACTGTGTGTCTTTGTTGAGTATATTTGGATATTCTTGTTATATGTGTTGTATACATATATATGTGTAGAGCTGACAGTTATTCATGTTGTTATATACTTAGTGATTTCAAGGTGTCCTACTGGGTATTGTTATACTCACCCCTGCATGGGCATTGCTCGCACATGTCGTGTCTTGTGTAGATGATCGACCTTTTGACAGAATCCTAGTGGGACTAGGTGGTGCTTTATGGGACAAATAGACTGAGGTGTGTTCCAGTTTTTATCTTGACAGCAGTCCCCATCTATACTTTCAGGTTGGACTTGTTTTCAGACTCTTTGTGGTAGGCTTGTATTTGACCTTTTTTGCTTTTCAGCACATGTTTTTGTACTCTGGTAGTGAGATTTAGATGTATACATGCATGGTATATATGTTGTTTTACATTTCAGCATTGTATGGGTTTGGAGATTTGTGTGTGTACATGTGCTTAGGCTAGGGTCTCTCGTGTTAGTGTTATTCCTACTTGGCGCTCGGCGTCAGCCTCTGGCCTATCGGAGGCAGGCTTGGGGAGTCACGGCACATGCCCCATTGGGACGGTCGTGACAGATCTGGAGACTGATTTGATTGAATCTATACTGTACAGTGAGTCCATATTGTTATTCATTTGACCTCGGTGTTGAAGTTGTCAGGTCTAGAAGGGGGATAGTGGACCAATGTCTGGAAGGTCAGGTTCGAATGGTAGAGACCCTTGATTTTTTTTGGAAAATTTAATGTGAGGTTCACATGGAAACGTTGAAGTAAATTTTTCATAGGGTGCATGCAAAAATGTTAGCAAAATTTATTTAACATTGATTAATGTCTCACAAGGAAAGTTGTTACATGTGGAATTGTTGTATATTTAATGCATTTTCTAGGGTGGGCACAAGTTATAGTGTAGTGGGAAAACCCCTTTGAAATCTTCTCCTCTAAATAGTGAAATTATAAAGTCCTCTTTATAGACAAGGTGAAAATTGCTTGAACCATGTAAAATCTTTGTGTTTGGTTTCTTCCTTTTTTAATGTTTTTTTTAATTTTTATAACACTTAGGGAAGATTCATCTAATTACAAAAGATATGGAAAGTAATAATAATATATAATAACATAACCCCACATAATAATATGGAAACTGGAGGACATAACATAAAGGAATTCATGACTTAAAAGAGGAGGGTGAAAGGTTCCCTTACCTTGAAGAGTGACTTCAAAATCTCAAAGGTTGGAACCTTGTGGGGCTTGAGAGAAACTTGGGAGGAATCCTTTGGAGGTAAAAAGACTATAGCTTCATTTAGGAGGATTTTTTGAATTAAAGGAATGAGGGAATGGCTTGGTATTTAAAGAAAATGTTAGGGAATATTTAATTAATTTCCAAGGAACACCTCATCGGTGGTATTTGCAAAACCATGGTATTTTCCCATGGTATTGGAAACTTGGGACACATAATAACATATATTACTATTCAAAAGTCGACCAGATTTATTACATCATTAATGATGTCATTAATCACACCGAGACTCAAAACTGTATTTTTACTATTCACCGAAAAACAAAACATTTTATAAAAATCTCATAAATTCACCCTAACCTAATATTGATGATCTGAATTCAAAAATGAACTCCATTTTATGAAAATATTTTTATAAATATTTTTAATTTAATTTTTAAATAAAATCATTATTTATTCAAAAAAACAACTCCGAAACTAAATTTCCATTTTAAATTATTAAATAAATTATAAAATTGTAAATAAATTATTTATGACATAAAAAAAATACCAAAACTTATACTATGATCATTTTTTCACTTTTCAGATGTCTACATTAAATTTATACATTCATGGGTGAAGTTTCTATTTTTTTGGAAAATTTACTATTCATTACTATTCATAAGGGTAATATTACTATTCATATTTTACTATTCACTAAAAATAATTTGAACTTATTAGACTCTAAATTTATTACTGATCACAACTGTAGAAGACCATTTTTTAAAAATCATTTCACATTATTAATTATTTAAAGTTTACATAAATATTTTAAAATAACATTTTTTCAAAATTCATCAATAATATTCATCCTATATTTATTTGGACATTTGAAAATCACAAATTTTACCATAATAAGAAATAAAAAATTATTTATACCAAGGGATTAAAAAAAGTATCTAAGGCCTCGTTACATATCCCCTTATAACACATGCATAGGACCTAAGTGTAAGGTGTGCTATGGTGATAGAATCTTGGGGCAGCTCGGAAAACATTTCCCGAGTGGTGATTTTTATCAGCTTGAACTTCTCCCTTATGCGATTTCATTCAAGCTTCACATGTTGAAGCTTATCTTGGGCTTAGTCCAGAGAAAAGCCCAGAGATGCTACCTCCTTCCCAAGCTCTAACAGATGGGCTTCGTATGGCCCGAGTCTACTGGATGATGCCATCAACTCTTCTTTCTCTATTAATTAACCAAGATCACTTGTATTTATAAACAATAATTGTAATGTTAAGAGTTTATTTTCCAACAGTTATATTGACCAATGGTCATATTGACCAACGGTCATATAACCGTCAAAACCCAATGGTCTCATTTAATTATACTCACTTCATTAATTAAATGATATAGTTTTTTTAAGTGTAAAATAAAATAACACACAAATTTAGAAAACAAATATTATTAAAAAGTTTGGGTCGTTACGTTCTTCCCCCCTTAAGAAATTTCTTCCTCGATATTTTAACTCATACCCTAAGAAGAGAAAATTTATGGGCACTTCTGCCTCATATACTCCTCTAGTTCCCACATGGATTCTTCACTTTTGTGGTTCCTCCACAACACCTTAACAAGGTGGGTAGTCTTGTTGCGTAGAACCTTGTCTCTACAATCCAAGATCTCCACCGACTTCTCCTAATAAGAGAGGTCATGTTCCAGTTGTACCACCTTTAGATTTAGTACATGTGAAGGGTTAGGTATGTACTTCCTTAAGATGGATACATGGAAAACATCATGAACTTGTGCTAGATTTGGAGGAATTGCAAGCTGATATGCCACTTCTCCCATGCAATCAAGGATTTTATAGGGGCCAATGTACCTAGTGTTGAGCTTTACTTTCTTCCCAAACCTCATGACTCTCTTCCAAGGTGAAATTCGAAGAAATACCTTTTCACCAACATCAAAATCCAAGTCCCTTTTATGGTTTTTGGAATATCTCTTTTACCGACTCTAAGAAACCTTAATGTGTTGCTGGATGGCATGATCTTTTTCTATCATCTCTTGCACAAGATCAGGTCCAAGAATCTTTCTCTCACTATCTTCATCCTAACAAGTAGGAGTTCTACATCGATTCCCATATAGAGATTCATAGGGTTTCATTTGAATGCTCAAGTGTAAGCAGTTGTTGTAAAAGAACTCAACTAAAGGGAGATGTTGATCCCATCCTACTTTAAAATACATTGAGAATTTTCTCAGCATTTCCTCGAGTGTTTGAATAGTACTTTCAGATTTTCCATCAGTTTAGGGGTGATAGGCCATACTGAAATTCAATTCAATTCTTAGAGAATGTTGAATACTTTTCTAGAATTTTGATGTGAACCCTGGATCACGATCAGATATGATAGAAAGTGGAACTCCATGTAGCCTTACCACTTCCTTCACGTAAATACTAGAAAGTTTATCAAGAGATAAATCTTCCTGAATGGAGATAAAATGGGAAGTCTTGGTCAAACGGTCCACAATAACCCATATCGCATTGTTTCCTTTGGAAGTTCTCGGGAGACCAGTGATGAAGTCCATAGTGATATTGTCCCACTACCATGCTGGTATGGGTAGTGGTTGCAATACCCCTTTAGGAAGTTGTTGCTCTACCTTCACTTGCTGACATACTCGGCACCTTGGAGTGTAGTCATCAATCTCCCTTTTCATATTATCCCACCAATAATTATCACGAAGGTACCTATACATTTTTGTGCTTCCAGAATGTATAGAGAAAGTAGAGATATGAGCTTCATCCATCAGCTCTTTCTTTATTTCCATAATAGATGGAACACATAGTCTTGTACAAAATTTCAATACACCTTCTTGATCAATATTTAACTCAAAAAACTTCCAATCCTTCACAGCCTCAAAATTCTTCTGTAACAAAGGATATTCTTTTTGAGCTTTCTTGATCTTCTATAGTAATGACAGTTGAGAAATCATTTAGGTTAAG